>OX421901.1:12166313-14666313 GCA_949128165.1 Lathronympha strigana | reverse complement strand
GTATGTATTTTGTTTTCACGTTATTCAACGCGTGTACGAGGTATTAAAGCTCTTTGAAGTTGTTCGTGACACAAAAACTCATTTGATTCATGTTTTTCTTAAGGCATGTTTAACAAACGATTAGATTTTTTTAATACTTAGTTTCTTGTACAATAATCCATCATTTTATTTACTACTGCAGTAGTCGTGAATGTGTTTTGTTATCAATCCGCCGCATGCGACACAGATGGACTTAGATTAACTTCTATCGTATAGGAAATTAATTCATTCATCACGCAAAAATCGGGGGAGGGATATTTAGAAAAAAATAAGTTTAATTTATTGATTTCAGAATTCATGCAAGAGGTCGTCTCTTGGCCTACAGCGCCCAACCCACCTCGTCCGCACTAAAAATTCGATCTTATCTCCCATATTTTAATAGGTTCCCGTGGCGGCACCTCCGCATTGACCGGTAATTGTATAAAGTATCTCTGGAGGAATAAATTCAATATTCCGTTGCGGGGCCGGCAGACCCCTTCGCCTCTTGATAAAGCTTAAATCAACACACGAAGTAATTACAATCGAGCCACACTTCATCACAGATGCGAATAGTGATTAACTATCGGCCGCCCTTGGTTCCGCGCTGCTAGAGCTCAGACTACGAGTATACTCGGCTGTAAAACAATGGAAGTATGTTCAGTATCTTGAATTCGAGAATCTGACGTTGACATATCTCGTTAAGTACGCAGCGTGCGTAGCCCAGATACCAATCGCTAACGCTTAGTCGCGAACGAAACGCAACTGTCATTGTCGCACTAATAAGGAAGAGTGATAAAGAGCGATAAATACGATACGCTACGTAGCGTGCGCGATTGGCATCTTGGCTACGCACTAAGGCATTTATTTGCTTACTTTTATCCGTTGTATTAAATCAGTATTTAGATTATACTTTTACTTATTGTCACTATATATTGTAAATGTCTGTACATGCAAATGCTTTAATGTAATGCCTATTGACGTGTAAAAGCCCTTGAGGCCTACTTGCAGAATACATTTTTGAATTTGAAATATCCTATTTCTTAAGTTACTTAATTAATTTTTATATATTTGTGTTGGTAAGTTTGGCTCCATTTTCTCTCAACATTTGTATTTTAAACTACCATTACTAATAATAAGATGTAAACAGTGAATCATTTCTATCGTGGATTGGTAATCATTTTAATATCAGCACCAGGAGTAAAACTGACATTTTAAAATGTATACAACAACCGATTTTTACCGAAATTATTACGGAAAACCTTAATCAGGTTTATCTACTTGAGAACCATGACACCAGAGAAAAACGCACATATACTTTTTACGTTCGGAGTTAAAAGCTACATTTCTATTAATTGTGCACTAAAGTTGGTTCAGTTGGGGACATTCCCTCACTGTATCCACCGTAGCATTAAATCCGCATTTCGTTATCTTACATGCATATATGTATTTGAATAAATAACACACTTTACATACTCCATTGATTTAGCGTTTCTATAAACTCACAGTACTGACTTTGGAACATATGTTGCGACTACACAGATTCCTTGCTTTGAATTAGAACCGAAATTGGAAGGGAGCATATTTTACTGGCTGTGACTTCGATAACATGTCCCCGAAGGGTTTACTGATTTCAATTTGTGACGAGAATTGTAACTCCTGTTTGAAGATAAGAAGGTATAGCTCTTAGAATTACAATAGGAAAGGGTTAATTAGATCTGTCTCTACTAGAAGTAGTTACTAGAACGCTTTTTGCGCAACTGCCAAAGGGTTAGGTTAGCCGTGAGGTAACGGGTTAAGAATTTCACCACCCACATTCCTCCTGTTATTGTCGTAGAAGTCGACTGTGTATAAGGGTTCACGTGTGAGGCGATGAGCTAGCAACCTGTCACTGTAACAATAGGGATGACGACTAGGTTGAAAAGCTATTATTTTATTTATTCCGGCAGTTACATGATTTAAAATTATTAAGACACGTATTTTTACATTTTCAAAATAACTAAAATTGACGAAGATGAAGAGCATCAAAGTTCCGGGGTGGGGAATGGTGACGTACTATTAGGTAATAATTGTACCTAATGGGAGCTACCGTATGGTTGCTCACCAAGCGGGCACACTCAAGCATGGGTCCAGTCTCAATATGAGAGAATTGTCAAAGTGACGTTTGAAATTTTCCACTAGCGCCGCTAGCGGAAAATCGACTCGCGGTAATCCTCATTGTGACGCCACGCGAAACTTTCCGTCATTTTTCATTCGAAATTAAACAGACGGCCTAATTAAATTTTATTTTATCGTGTAGCCTAGTGCTAGAAGCGGCACTGAAACATGAGCTGTTTCGTATTTTCGGCCTACCATTTTTGGGATCAAAGACGTGGTTTTATGTTATGTGCCAAATGAAGGTTATGATTTTCGATAAATGTTTTTATGTATGCTCTCTCACATGGCGTACAATCGTCTCAGTCGCGGGAATGAAAGAGGCTAGGTGCCTATGTTAAAGTTACTAAATCGTAACAATTTTGACCCCAAAATCTTGAGTAAAGGTTTAATGACATCCCAAATATTTTTTTTTTACTAATAATACTGTAAATTTAGCAACTATTTATTTTCAACAAAATTTCTCAAGATCGTCCAGTTTAGTTACAAACGATTCGTAGGCAAGTGCCTACTTAAGTACGTATTTTTCTTTGCAAATACGTCGGTAAATATACCTACATACTTACAGAGTAGGGATAACAGAAGCAAATATTTAAACGGTAGACCCTCAAATCATCCCAACACTCCCAACATTTGTAATTTTCCAATTTGTACCTAAAAAAACATCTTGATTGACATTAGAATAATCGTAGTTTGTTAGATAGTTGATGGCGCACTAAACCACAATAGCTAATTATATTTTGTGTAGGTATCTATTTACGTATTAACATTCAAATGTAACTTACATAATGTTAACTTTTTAATATACTGAACCATGTTACTCGAAATTATTGAAACTCGACGCAAGTAAGGCGGTTGCGACGTATTTGTAGACATAGTAGACAGACCTACTTCAACATAAGAAAATGCTGTCAGTTCTTCGTTTTAAACAACATCGGCATGAAAAGCCCACTTTATTGATAAATATGTACTTACACAGAAACGTAGGGCGCCAACAGATTTCGCAATTCATCCCTTTTAATTTTAATTAATTAAAAGTTTTGGCTTAAAGAGTGCCCAAGCTTAACGCAAGGGTTGTTCTCGGTGAAGTTCTTTTGTATTTCATTCTTAAAAGAAAAGCTTTTTAGTAAAACAACTCCCAATCTGGAACAAAATATAAAAGTTTCGCAATAACGTATACGCCTCGGGCGGCATCATGAAAGACGGGAATAAATACCGCCTAAACTTGCCCGGCTATTTACTCACTTAATTATTTGAAAGAAAGTATTTATAAATAAGGGTTTACCGAGGACAACATAAAAACCTTTCGAAACTCGTTCAAATTAAAAGCGATCCACTACTGCTGAATGTTCGCCCTTGTCTGATAAATTGAGATATTTTTGTGGAATTTCAAAACAGTACACATTGTCGGGTGAATCAAGCCGGGGGCGCCCGCTACATATATGAAGATATACTGAAAAAGCACATGTAGTACTTCAGCTTAATGCAGAAACAGTGTCTATACGCGCGCATTTATAGCGTAATGAGGCCGTTATATTCGCACAAATTCGGTACCGCCGTGGGCGGGTTGCGGCGGTATCGCACCTACTTCGCTGCAAGCGGCCTCCCAATTAGCCTTAAAATAATGAACATGTTTTATATTTCCACCCGAGTGCGGTGTGTACTTATCCCCGTTGGCCCGGAGGTCATGCGGCCGTGCCCTCTCCCGGCCTGTGTAAAACACGGGAGGATCTTCCAGTATAATAATTATAAAGGGACACGTTGCCTGTATTTTGGTTCTAGCGTTTTGTTAAATTATCCCAGAGATATTGTGAGAGCTCAGCATTGTTCATTATCATTAAGTAGGTACCTACTTGTTGAATTGTTTGCACGCACGAATGGCTATAATAATAGTTTCTCGAGACGATAATAATGTTTAGAGAAGGAAAACGTATTTTCGCCTTGTACCTAATCGCAAACGTAGGTATGTACAATAACGGCGAACACGTATCAGTGACAGCTATAAATTAAAAATCGTAGCAAACACGACGACGGGACACTTAACACTTAACATTTTAATAAGTATTTAACTACTTCCTGCCCCTTTGGTCTACAAATAACGCGGCTCGAATATTTAACCGATCCTGAATAAATAATCAATTTAGCCAAGCGCGCTGATCGATTGCCACAATAGCGGGCGGATGATACACTCCGCCGGGCCGGAGATAAATAATCCGAGACAAATGCTCGGGACGTCTCCCGAGAACCGCGGTGACACTACATTTAAAAGCTTCAATTGTACAGAAATAACCAAAACGCGGTTCAGATCTCTCTCAAACTAATCGGGTATCGGGTGGTTGACGACAATCGTGATTGACTGCGCAAGTGAGACTCTAATATAAACAAATTAATACGGAGCTAGGCGTGCGGCGGCGATAATTTAGAGCGCGGTGCCGCGAACGCGGGAGCTCCGTGAGGAATCACTCCCAAGCGTCATTTAATGCATTTACAAAAAAATATATGGCACTCAACAGTTGTAAATCAGTGTCGCATAACACAATCTTTACTCTTGTGAAATATGCGCTTCCTGTCTAGTTTTGATTATCATAACGAAGGAAACATATTTCTCAAAAGTTCCTTTCGAACTTCATTTTTAATAACATCTAAAGTCATTTCCCATCCCGTTTCTTATTTATTGTATATATAATTAAATAGGCGATCTGTTACTGCTGTAATCTCGACTGGGCTTTTAAAGTTGAAATCGAAAACAACGTTATTATCTATTACATTACATGTGTTCATTGCGCCGCATTGAGTTCGCCTTATCGAAAACGGGAACAATTTTAAGAATGAGTGGGTCTATAAATAAGGGAGTATTTACATTAATTATAAGCTTAATTGTGTAGAGTCCTTTTGATTTACAAGCCGCTCAGAGCCGCCACAAACGAATTGTACTGGCTTAGCGGAGCACCTCGGGCTTTGACTGCCGCCTCTACGCGCGAATTATTTTTGCTGTATAATATAACTATACACTAGATGAAAGTGAATTACATGAACGGCTGCACCATTCATTTCCAAGGATTAGCAGATATGTGCAGTTTGTGCATCAAACACGGATTTAGATGCCAGCGATAAATTTAGAATGTTAACTACATGAGACGCCCACCCACTTTAATTTGTAGCTTCGTCTTTCACCACTTATAGTGTAATATGAGGAATCGTTTTCCATAATTTATCCTGAAAAAATATGGTTTTACAGCTGTAAGTAGATGAGGACGAGGATTTCCTTATTATCGTATTACTTAAATACCTTAGTAACAAATTTCAGTTAAAATTTTTATATTACCTAACCGTTATCTTAAGTTAGGAAATGCTTTATAATAGTACATTGTGCATCTAGGGCGGTAAGAAGGGCATTACTTACGAGGGTCTATTGAAGCCCGACGCCGTAGGCGGAGGGCTTTAAATGACCCGAGTTAGTAATGCCCTTACTGCCCGTGGTACACACAATGTTTTTCATCACATTTGCGAGGAAAAAAATAAACTCTATACAGGTAAAGAAACAATAATGATAAGCGGTAGTGTAGTTGCACAGTCCACAGTACTCCGGAGTGACTGCGTGCTGCAAGCGCGTGCGGGGCAGGTCCTCCGCGAGCTCCGGGCGGGCGGTAAAGTAGTATGAGAATCCTTTAAAACCATGGGAATAATACAGCTCTTTAAGTGTAAGTATGCTTGCATATAATATCACCATTTACGAGCAGGTGTGATGAAAAATAATTAACTCTTCTATAGGTTGAACGTACTGAATTCTCTTCTGCCAGACTTGTAAGCAACATCGAGATTATACCAGATTTTAGTCTCAAACGTTCGAGTATGTATTCCTAAGAAACACGTTTATTTAAAAAGTAGGTAAGTTGTCTCTACGGGTACTCGATTTATAAGACGAATAATAACTATATACCTATTTTAAAACGTCAACCTACCTGTTGAGTGTAAAAATAAAATCTCCTGAAATACATTTGGGTTGTCGTCTAGACAAGACCGTGTACTTATGTATACGACCATATTATCTTACTTTAAGTTAAAGAAGCCTATCTTAAATTATTATTATGTTATTTCATGTTTAGAAAGTCAATTTGTTTAAAAAGGAGATAATTTGTACAAAAACGACTTAAATATTATAATAAAGTTAATTATTTTTCTGGGAAACCAAACAGTACATTACAATCTACATTTATACTAGCAAAGACCCGAAAAGGTTTCAAATTATGCGTGTAAAAAATTCTGTTACTGATCCATACCTATACCTTGTTATAAAATTATTTAACGGCTACTTGCACCACGGACCCGGAGTTAGCCAGAATTTTTGTATGGCGTTTGACCGCTTAACTCCGGGTTAGCAGCTAACTCTGGGTGGTGCAAATGGGCTTCATGTTATTTAGCTAGTAGCTTACGAAGTCAAAAATACTTCATAGAAATCCAAAATGTGTAAAATAAATAAATATAGATATAGCACGGGCTACGGACGTGTAGGGTAGTTGTTCACGTATCGCCGCGAGCGGGCGCGCGCGGCGTGTCGGCCTGCGGCCACGGCGGCGACATGCGACCAGGCCCACGCTCTAATTCTATCGAAAAACCGCGCACACAACTATAAACATCAACCAGTAAATTCAAGCAGTTGACTAAATTAATTTAAGGAACGCGTCCTTTCAATCATTCACAGCTTATTCAATGTGTACAATGTACATATATACCACACCTTTTTGCTGCGGTCGTAATTAAACCGTAATCATAAAAGTTACATAACTCGATCATAAAGCGACATCAAATAGATGTGTCGTTTATCCGTGAGATAATGACAAGCTTAGAGTTCAGTGGAACATGCAGTAGCTACCTGCTGCCACGTACGTGCCTAAGAATTGCAACCTTTATGTATGTAGCTGACATTTAAAAGAAAATAATTACAGAGACCGTGCTGCTCATCGTGACGAAGGGATAGCCTGAAAAAGAAGCAGTAGGTACTGTACGTTTAACAAACATGATATTGACATAAAATGACGTAACATTGCAAAAACATCATTCATTAAAATAATGGGTTATAAAAAGGTAGCAAGACCAAAGACCCCTAAAGTCTTAGGAGTTTTCGCTGTTAGATACATAACCATCTTTAGTACCTTCACCCGTTCCAATATACCGTAGCCGCACCGACATATATCCAACGCAAATCCCGGCACCAGCATCGATACGCAATCAAATAATTCCCGCGCCGAACAAACGGCACAGCCGGCTGTTTAGAAACAATAGCTCCGCCGTGCAATTAGTTCATCCGATAGACGGTGGTCGAACCACTCGTAAATCTACTCTCTTACCACCAGTACGTAGTTGTGGCGCCGTATGTAGATTCCCCAGTTAATTAATGTGCCATGGTAGCGAGGCCTCCCTCGCCCCGGCCGGGCTTCGTAAATTGCGCAACCATCTACGTACAACTCCCAATTCTGGCAAATTAAAATTCGACTCTTTATATTGTTGGTTAACAAACGAGATGTTTACTTTGCTGAATCAAATTAGCCGAAGAGATTTTAATGAGGCTCGTAAAGGTTTTCTTAGAAAGGCAATATTAATTTATACCCAATAAAATGGCATAAAATCTCATGGAAATGATATTCGTGCAGCTTAGTAGACAGCCTGTATTTTTAATATTACCTCAAACCGTAACCAAACCAGGCCTGTCCCACTCGCGCATGTAGGTATCGAACTGTAAGTACCCCTCGCGAGGGGCAAATTAGTAGGGACTCACGGGCGAGCGGTGACGCACGCGCGAGAGTTGTTCGTCGCATACCTACGTACTGATTCGACCGCTGTCACAGAATTTATATTAAAATAACTAAAGGGCGGAATTATTCAAAGCCTTTGAGTAGGTAATATGAAATATCAGGCCTGTTTCAATTAAGGTACCTATCTAAGTAAGTATGCCTATTTAACTAGTTACACGCGAATTTATTACAACTAAACCTACATATACCACTAAGACATATCTTAGGTTTATTCGAGCTAAAGTAGAGCAATATAAAAAAGGTAGTAACTAAGTATTAAGAATTAAGATTATATTAAAAGAAGACAACCTTGATATCATCAGAAAAGGAACGAGTTACGCGATAGAAAGAGAGCTTGAGACTTTACGTGAATATAATTGTAAGTAGGCATTTAGCGTTGCGCGGTCGGAATTTGAACTTAGTAGTATCGTAACATGAGTCGTTATTTCTTTAAACGGGTTGTTCGAGAGGGATTTCTGTACTTGTGCTAATATGTATTCTGTGCCGTAACCAAGATCGTAAAGTCTATGTCCATCTCTGTCACTCGAAAGTGTGACAGAGACGGGGATAGACTTTACGATCTTCGTTACGGTTCGCGGTCACACGCCTGTTATGTTTTCAGTGTTATTTACCTGAGTGGCTGAGTAGCTGCCAAGTAGCTGCTAAATATACCACGCGTGCTATCTAAAATTTATAATTCGTGTATTCTGTGTGTGTATATTATTGGATCACGGGTAGGTACAAGATGCGTAGGTGATACATTTAAATATCTTATTGTCGCCGAGGCGGACCGTACGCTTGTTTGCCACCGACGTCGTTTAAAAAAATGACAACCCTATCTTCGGCATGGTGCGGACTAATATCGACCTTCGCGGCGGGCAATAGAACTCAATGACGGCGCGGCTCGCGTGCGGTCCGTGCTAATAATAATTAATAGGCACGTAAAAAGGCGGCATTCGTGAACATCAAAACAGAGGGTCTTCTGTACTTGTACTATTATTTATTCTGTGACCAAACGTAGGTTTTAGTACCTACCTACTATGAACCGATATTGCGATGTAATTTTAAGTTAGTCTTAACCACTAAAGCGTAATAGATTTTTGTATATTTATTTTTGAGTATTTTTTTGAGATTATACATATAAGCAGTAACGTATTGCGTAGACTTATTTGATAGCAGTTTTAAAAGTTATCACTTGTGTTAGTTGTGACGCCAGTAAAATAAAGTAGCGATCCCTTGCGTACTGTAATCATTTATGAAGATAAATTAATAGTTACGAGTATAAAGTAAATTTAAAATGCAATATCGATTAATAGCACTACGTTTACGACTGGTTAAAATTTGAGGCAATATTAAAAATACACGCTGTCAACGGAAAAATAAAAATGAATTTGTAGAGATGATTTTGCAATCCCAAGTATCAGGAAAGTTTAATGAGAACAACAATCTACAGAAACAATAATTAAAGAAAATAATAATCTCGTGTTAAAGTTTACGTGTAACAGTTAAAACTAGCACTCAATTACAAGTCTCTAATGTTCCTATGTTCTACGTATGTGAGCTATATTTAGAATACAGAAACAAAGATTTTCTCTCACAAGCGAGAACGTAAAACAAATCAAATTCAACTCAATCGGTAAATCCAATGCGCAGATCAAAGTTCCCTATCCAAGTACTCCGAGTAAATACCTAATACGAATTCACACTCGTCTCAGTAGGTAATAGTTTGTCATGTGATCTTCAGTCTGACGGATTGCAGACAGGCCCCTCATTATCCCTTTCGTGCTGAATTTCAATTAGCATGCTTTCGTGTTTTGCAATAACAGACCGAACCCCGCTTGGTGGTACAATGCCGACGGGTTGGCATACAGGCCCAATCGGTATTTCGCACCCTGAGTTGAACAATGGCACATGTGAACATACGCCCTATAGATACGTGCGACGATATGCTTTCGGGGGTTAGATATTTACGAGTATAACAATAGATCTCGTAATAGATTTCGAGACATCACGCGGCAAGGCAGTGAGTTATTCTCAGTGATCGGAAAATCGGAATTAGGTGAGCTAAAATATCTATTCTTCGCGACAGGACATAATACAGTAGGTATGTATCACAACGAAGAGCAAACCTTAAAACTGGTTGACGGGGAACTCGAGTACAATGTAATGACGTGCATTTCACGTGCCTAAATACATGTTTTATGGCATAAAATTACTAAATGAATTACTCGAAGACCATATCTATAGGGTTTGTTTACGTTTTTTGATTTTTGACAGTGCATGCGTAGTGCGTACTGTTGATATGTAGCTAGGGGCAACTAATCAACATTAACGTTGTTATGTCAATGCACATGCGCTTTGAGTTCTGTTTATAAGTAACCTAGGTAATTATTTTAATAATGGCTATAGTCATAGGCAACGCGCAAACGCTTTGTTAACTGTTTGTTTGTAACTAGGTAAAAATCCAAACTTCAACAAGGTTTGACGCCTGTCTGTCAGTTGGTAATTTAAGAAATGTCATTTATAAGATTGTAAACAAATAATACAGAGGAGGTGCAAAACAATAATAATAAATGTATATTTTTATACCTCATGTAAAACCTGTCGTATTTTTGATGAATTAGGTACCATGGTCATATTTATGATCTAAACATTAACGGGTTTGTTTTTTTGCCTTTCGTTCTGATACATACTGTATAGAGTGGTTACAACCGGGTAATCCTCGGCGGTTATCACTGCAAAGCCGTTTGGTCGACCGGGTATCACTTTCTCATAGCGAACTTATCATTTACTACAAAACTGCAAGGAAAAGTGTAGGTAAGGTAGCCGTGTTTCCATTGATATCGATTTACGGCAGTCATATTGGATCAACAAGACTTCCCAGTCTTTAAAAAATGCTGCGTTATACTTATTTTATATTACGTGTGCGATAAAAAAGTATTTGATTGCCTTTACAATAATTTTAATGTAGGTACCTGTTTTCCTGCATACATAACAGAACATAAACTACACTGTGTAGTCCAGATCAAACACAGATTTACACTCCTGGCGCCACAAACAAATTACTAAACCGGCACGAATGCCATCCTGTCTTTCAAATTTGATTGCGTCCAACATCACACGCCCATGAAGTCTATAATGAAATGGCCGTATAAAAACAAAACTATGGGCATACATGATTAGCTCGATACACGAGTAAGGTAGAACTAAACAAACAACTATTACAATAACGCTGATTCATCGTGTTAGAAATCACTTATTGTGGGAGTGACTTGCATTACACTCAGACGCAAGTGCCTTATGCTGCTAGACCGATTCACGAGGGTGTTCGACGAGAGTATAAATCTTCCCCTCTTTACATTAGGTCTTTCACTCCTATCAGTATAAATAAAATATACGTACCTACATAATAAGTTGCATTTAGAATATACCGAAAGTTAATCCACTATAAAACTAAACGACGAATTCGAATCTTGTGTGCCAACTAAATTTCAGATTATGAAATACTACAGAATGGATTGTCAGATTTGATGCTACAGGATCGACGTCAAGGACTTGCACGGCCTGATCGTACCAATGAAAACATCAAACGGGTGAGAACGTCTGTAATAGCCGGTGCAACAAACTCTACACGTAGGTACAAAAGAGACACGGCTTTGCTTTGGAAGAATGTCACAACCGCCACTGATGACATTATGATGAAATACTTTTTACAACGTAAGAATTTTAAAAAGAGACTGCTGGAAACCAGTGGTGGTTCGTCGCTTGTTCGTTTCTGGGGCAAAGGATTGGCATTGCCATTCAACAAGGGAATGTAGCCAGTCTTATGGGCACCATACCGCGGAGATCAGATTTAGTGGACCTTAGGTAGGAGGTTAGCGAGCTTATGTTCGTTAGATATAGCTTTGAATTATGTAGTTTAGTATTATTTTTGTTAAGTGTATATTATTATAATAATATACACTTAACAAAAATAATACTAAACTACATAGTCTTTTCCAATACTATAAAATGCTGTTTTCAGATAACTTATGTGTCAAGGATTTCACGTAAAATGAATTTAATCATCTAAACGTCTAAAAATGCATTGTAATTAGAAACATAAATATTAATTTGTATCTAAAATTTATCACTGACCTTTATTTCAATTCGTTACTTATCAAAATCCGATGAGAACCTTACACTACACTCCGTTGATTTTCAATTACGAACTACTAGCATAAAGTTAGCAATCGACGTTGAAAACAAAGATCCAAATCGTCTTTATTGGCAACCGAGCGAAAAAACAATTCATCAATTTATGCATATTAACGATACAAACGAATAGATTTCAAAAATAGTTGTTGTTGACTGGGTTACGCGCCCTGCGCTAGGCGCTAGCGCTGCTCGGACCCCCCGTTACAGCCACGGATCATCAACTTATTGTTCGTAAAGGTCGAATTTGGTCAATACAATTGCAAGTTTTGACGCATACGATCAGATAAAATTTAAGTGAACGGCCATCATCAAATTTATTCAACATTTACGCTTGTCTATTTAAGATTTCCTTAACAAATTTATTACCTAGCGATGGAGGGCGTCCCTAAAACTCCATTCCGATCGGCAATCTCCGGGCAACTCAGTTGTTTTATATTCAGTCCTACAGAAGGTCCTTAATGAAGGTCGCCGCTATCCTGCAAATACATACTCATTATTTTGCAGCCGCTACTGATACTAGCTACATTAAGTATCCTAAACATTAAACATCTTGAACACACGTAAAAGCGCCTCTCGCGTTCTTTCGTAGTTTTTTTCGCATAAGTGCCATTCCAGCTCTATAAATCTACAGTTTTTATTTCCTAATTACATAGCTAAGCATTCACTTGTTAAACCGTTAATCGTTAATTTAGGAAGTTAACTTTTTGATTAACGAATTATCTTTTAAGTTAACTTTAGAAACTGTTAACGGAACCATTAACTTTCGTTAAACTTTTCCAATTCCGTTAATCGTTAATCCAGTTCCTAATGTAGATGCCACGCTTGGTCCGGTTAATGATAAAACTGCAAAGCAATCTGACGGGTACATAATAACCATAATGCCTACTTACAATTCGTTTGATCGTTTAAATCCCTAGTTAGCACCGCCAGCGCTTACAGAGAAATGTCATTAATTTTGTGTGAATATAAATACTACTAACGTACCTACTTATTACATTTTGTACAGTATCCGTCAGTGTGCGTAAGGTACAGTGTGTGTATTGTATGTATAAAGAATAAGACTAACTGCAAATTAAAATATCACAATCGGATTCTAGTTCCGATCCGGCCGAAAACCCGTGACCACATTTGGGTGGCTATAACATTGTTTCCAGATCAGTAGATGAGATCGGTTCCTAATTTAATCTGCTTAACTAAACTTAAAATACAAAAAAAAAACATTTTAACAATACCTACGTGTTAACGAACTAACGATTAAGGTTAACTTGCGTTAATTGTTCCGAAATGTAGCGATTTAACGATTAACGAAGTTAACTTCTTTAGTAACGGATTATCGATTAACGAAGTTATAACAATTTGATTAACGGTACCCGGCTATGCCTAATTATAAACACGACTAGTGATAGGCTGCGCTTATGCATTATAGATATCATGCGAGCACCGATATTAGTTAAATCCTTAAATAAAACTCAGATTTTTATCTCGGGCTCTACAAAAAATTATAGAGGACGTCGTCGACCCTTCGTTTGTACGACACGTATAAACAATGGCTCGACGGATGGGTCAAATGAGGCGCGTCAACTCGGGTTGCACTTGTGCGTTGGCGCCAGGCTCGAGGTTGCTCGCCGACCTGGGACTTTATCTCGATCAGAAATCACCACATCTCTTCTGCGCGGTGTTCATATTACAAGGTGCTAGATTGGGGCCCGTTAAAACTATAACTATAGGTAACTGTGAAGAATAATTTTGTTTTGTTTAGCGAATTTAATATTATGGACCGAATTTCAAACCGGAAGGCACGCGTGGCGGAGCGCAGTTTTAGTTAGTTTTTCCATTGGAAGTTTCAGAATGATAATCCACTGTTATAAATATTAAGTTTCGAAATAATAGTCAAGCGCTAATAGGGGTAAAAATATTTTTTTAAAGTATTAAAACAGAAAAACACTCATGTTTCTCTTTTTATCTGACATCAGAAAGATAATCTTCGGTTTTATCTACTTAGTTTTTTCTTAAAAGCAAACCTCTACTTTGTCGTTTTAAACGATTCCGAAATGAAATTGGTTACCGCGCGCGGGGTCACGGATGTCATACCAGAACTTGCCGCAGCGCAACCGCAGTTGCGTTTTTGGCCTTCAGCCACATGGCAGTTAACGGTGCTGCAACGTGGACGATACGCAATGGCTTGGGATAGGTGTGTTGTATCTTAAAGTACTTAAAGATTAGTAATAACACTCATTTGTGCATCTCTTCGACTGCTACTATAGTAAGCGTGGTATTTTAGGTTTATTAGGTTGTATATAGGCCCAATATCCACCTGACTTCTTTTTGAAAAAGTATTAGTAAAAAGTATTGAATGAATGTTTTGCCATGTTAAATTAGGATAGAATGTCGACACACATTACACACATACATTACATTATGTGTTTATTTAGCTTGTGCATATTGTATGTAGAGTACATTCTTAGTTGTGGCCACATTCGCTAAACTATTGAATACCTTACGTTTCGTATTTATTCAATTTAAAGTAGAATAATTCTTAAACAATTTTAATAAATAATAATAATGGTGAAATTTAACTTTGATAAGAAAAAATATATGCAGTATGTTTATATCTACCAAGTTTGACAAATATGTAAATAGGCTGTTAAATCATTAAAAACTATCTAGCAGTTGTAAAGAATCATATCGAAACTATAGTCCGATATTAATCGCGCGATCATCATCCTACGCTAAGAGTTCATACGAATCTTCGTGATTCACCTACCACTAACTATTTAAGCAAATCTAAATAAAAGATAACCCAAAATCTCTGTCCCTTGTATGACTCAAGAGGGATAGAGATGGTAATATGTAAACGATTAATTTTCAAATTTTGACGTGCTCAGTAACTGCGCTGGGCGTCACTATGTTCTGTGCATGACATGACATTGTGCTAGAATCTTAGAGGTCACATGTAGGTACGGTTCGGCGGCTTTCGTCGGAAATGTCCCAGACGACATAAAACGAGAACTAGGTAACAATGAATATTCATTATCGGTATTTTTTCTTTTTAAAGTAGAAACTAGGCGCATATGCTAAGTTACCTTTCATTCGAGCGAGGATAATGAATGTAACAAACCGGCGGTTGAAGACTATTTAAGCCAAAATTGGATGTAGTTTACCAAAACTGGACCTACATGACCACCTTCCGTAGGATCGGGGATAGGTCAATGAAAGGATTAATGATTTTAATGATAAAAAATGAGAATATTTCGTAATTGCACGACGATTTTTTTCTTATCTGAAACTAAGGAATTATGTTCAGTTAATTTGTTCATTCAGAACATTAATTGTTAAGAGCAGTGGAGTTCCTTGCAAGGTAAGTAAATTCCTGGAATAAGCCTTTGTAATTCAGTAGGTCATATTAATTGGCCCTCGAAAAATACAAAATATTTAATTACAAGCCTTGAAGCGGTTTAGGTAAAATAGGTTTAGGTCAAATCTAAAATACCGTTGATAATCTTTCGTCCGTCTTCTCCGTCACTTTGCCTTTACGTTGGAATAATACAAAAGTATCAGATATTAGTTAACTTTTACGTAAAAAGGGAAAAAGTAATATATACAATTTTAAATAATTGTAACCAACGTAAGCCTTAATAAACATCGAAAAAAGTCAAATAAAGCAAAAGTCGGTTGTGCATCAACTCACAAAGTAACAAGCGAGCGGAACGAACGGGCCGCCTGAGAATCGATTTCTGAACGTGTTATGTGTCACAACTAAGTAGTTTGCACTTAAATATTACCGCTTTTGTTCTAACGCCGTCTGTGACACGCAATCTTGAAATAAATAAAAATAGTAGCGTTAATAAATAAAACTGAAGAATGTATTACCGCATTCTGATCTGATATGTTTAATGTCAAACGTGATGCGTATATTAGATATGAACATTAGCGTTGTTAGCGCACATTTTACCACCAGTTTTTGTCCGTGAAAGAACGGATACGGTAAATATACGTTTAGGTGTAAAAAGTTGCTTCATGATACCGAAATTATTTATTAGCATGTCAGTACTTCTATTGACTACATTTCATGATTTTTGTTTTCATTGAAAGGAGAGGAACTCCAAACAAGTGATTAGTAACTATTTTTTATTTTGGCTAATTGCAACGCAAGGAAAGATGCGGTATTAAAAATAAACAGAAACAAAGATCGATTTTTCTTCCGTCTTGCGTACGTTAGGACCATGTCTGGCGCCCTGTAGCCCGGGCATTAGAATACGGCTACGGTATCTCCTGCCTGTCGTAAGAGGCGACTAAAAGGAGTCCTCGGGGTCGTAGACGATGGCAGCTAGGGACTGCCATCATCCTAAAACAAGGGGGAACCCTCAGAGGCGTGACGCAAGGGTGGCACTGGCGAGTTCTATCGAGATCCCAGAGCCACCCTAATTGCGGCGAAGAGAAAAAGGGGTTTTTTTTAGTCGGTGAGACTCCGACATAACTTCTGCACTGTCCCTGCGGTGCAGAAGGCCTAGTATAAAAGTTGTACGACATTAACTCCTCGACCGCGTTAGCGTATTGAGGGGTCAAAATATGAAAGTTGCCGGATGATTTAAATAAACGGCAAACATAATTTGAACTCCCGATACGCTAACGCGGTCGAGGAGTTAATGTCGTACAACTTTTATACTAGGCCTTCAGAAGTATCCATAACGGATTTTTCCTCCCCATAAAAAAAGGACCATGTCTGGCATACGCAGGTGAGGCAAGGAAATATCACTGTGTCAAAAAGCTTATTTTTAAGTTTTGTGCTAATTACTTTGTTTTTCATTATTTCTCAAGTAATATACCGTTATTGATATGGGGAGATTCGTCTATTTATTTAATTTTCGGTTCTGAGTAAGTTTCTAATAAGTATACAATAATCTTACTAGAAACTGAAACGCTTTTAATTTCTGATTAGCTTTAGCATTCATGGAGCTTTTATAGAACTAATAATTTTCAGAAATTTCCCATTCTGGCTACATATTGGAGCAATGATGCTGTAAATTAATCGAGTAAATATTTATTCGATCAATTAAATCGAACTCATTAGCTAATGTGTGTAAACGTTAGGTTACCTGTAGTCAGAGATGGGCATTATTCGAATAAAAATTTATCTAAATGATCATTCGAATGACGAATAATCCACCAATTTTTTATTCGCGAATGATTTATTCGCGGATGATTTATTCGCGGATGATTTATGCGCGGATGATTTATTCGCGAGTAACTTATCGGCGAATAAATATTTCCATCGGTTTTTAACTTGACGAATGACTTACTTATTATATTACTCCTATACATTTACTAACAATATTTAACGTTTGTTGGCTATTCTATTAAATAAATAAAAAAAGAATCATATATTAAAAATTACAAATTTTTACTAAAGTTCACGATCGTCTCAGAGTTTAGTGATCTATTCGATATGATCTATATGAGCCCCGTTAATTTTGTTATGTACCTAGTAAAAACTGCACGTGTTTAATGATTCGTATATTGAGCCTAGGTGGCGAAATAGGAATCTTAATGCAGCAAAATGTGTAGAAAAATGCTTTTTAGTGCCGACCGGCAACAACACAATGGGATTATCCTACCTGAATGATTATTAAATTTGTTACATTTTTTCCAGACGTGTTGAGGTTACAAGAAATAAGACCATACTTCCATTATTCTTTAATGGGACCAAACCCACAGTCGCTTCGCTTATCGTAAAATAACAACTTTTGTTTAAAATGAACACCTGCGTTGTTGCAATTATGTATGTTATTTTTTCTACTCCAGCACTTGTATCTGTCAATTAGATGACTGACAGCGATATTCAAAAAGTCTACATTATAACGTTGTCTATGGTGTTCCATAAGAATACTGCTTCTATGGATTTTCATACAATATATTAGCACTGTTGTTGTTTTTTTTTCTATAGTGGGCACAACATTTTCCCTATTCTGCCACGTTTCTAAATTTAGCTTTTTACGCTAGTTTAGCTGTCGTAGAAAAACTAGGGTATGCTATGCTCATAATTGTGTCTTAAAACTCTCGGGTCTGTTATTAAAAACTCGGCATCGCCTCGTTTTGTAACGGCGACCCTCAAGTTTTAAGAACCCTTATTATCACTGTCGCATAAACTACTATTATGTATTTTGTTATAACAAGAACGGATTCCACAATTATACCTATTGATGAAGAAAATGATACCATAGAAGTCAATTACTTATTTAACACTTCTGAGCAAAAAAACCGCCTAATTTCTATGGCATAGATTTTGTCAAGTTTCTGTACATTTCAATTAAGGCTTGTGATATACGTGTTACACGCGGACCCGTAGCTACGTAGCCTTAGCATCGGCGGATCCCGTACTACACGGTCACGTCAAAGATACGTATCCGTTTCTGGATTCGGCTACGTTCCCGCGAATCTCGGCTTCGGCTCCGCTCGGCTTCTTTTAATACACATCTTTTACAATTTGTACTGGTCTATTATTTTTTTGCCTCCAACATAATATTTGCATCTTATTATTTTTGATCTCTTAAATTTTTATTTAAAATGCAAAAGTATGGAAACTGAATTTAAAAACTCGCCCCTTGCATTACATTCGGGGGTCTTAATAACACGCACAAAATCTACACTTAACGTCCCGGTCACGACTGGATCCGATCTACGTATAAATAAGATACGTATCTCCGTGTACACTTAGCTACGTATCTTAATTACTACGGGTACACGAAACACGGTCACGACCAGGAGCACTAATTTCAATGACATATACTATCTCCGTAAAAGGGGCCCCGTAGTTCGCATTAAAATAACCGAAAATAAAATTAATTCCATGTAAACTAGTAAGGTCATAATGTTTAAAAGAAATTCTGTCAATGAAACTAGGCGGTTGAAATGAAACTTGAGTTATGAATTCATAATTAGATAGCTATTTTAAACAGAAGTTGATAAGGTATTAAAAAATTATCCGTGGCAATTCATTCGGCGAATAAATTATTCGCGGATAAATTATTCGCGAATAATTTATCCGCGAATACAAATAATCATCCGAAATTTCATCCGTCATCCGCGAATGATTTGGTTATTCGTCATTCGTCATCCGTCATTCGAATAAATTTTGCCCATCACTGCCTGTAGTACAGTGGCGGAGCGTCGAAATGTTCCTTGGCCAAGCGGGATCTGATATGGGTTGCTTTTTCTTTGATAGGTACGTTAAAAAAATGTGCCTCTAGCCTTTACCATGAGCTGCATTAAAGCACAGACTACATTATGCTTTATGCTTTTTTTATGCTATAGGTGGCAAACGAGCAAACGAATCGCCTGATGGTAAGCGATTAACGTCGTCCATGGACACCCGCAACACCAGAGGTGTCGCAAGTGCGTTGCCGGCCTTTAAGGTGGGAGTACGCGCTTAAAGTGACAGTCGCTAGAGACTAAAACCTTTTCTAAAGTATTTGCACCAATGAGAAAGAGCAGGATGCAAAATATTCTGGAATCGTACAGGCTAGAGAATTTCGAATTCGGTACCGTGAGTTTTTATTAGCGCTTAGTTCACGCAAGGCAGCCGGCAGGAATCGACTTCTATGAACGAACCGTCACTGTTATACTTAGTATTGGACTATTATTCGATTACATATGAGCAATGAGCGAAGTGAAAAGGTCATGTGAGTTTTTATCTCTATGAACGCTATGGCCCTGATGAGGGATAACAGGTATTATTGTATTCTGTAAATTTAGTTACATAGGTTAAGTTTCTGTGTATATATTTTTGCTTTAGGTTAAGGAGTAATTGGGCCGGATATTGTACCGGCCGACTCTGTTATCAAGGTTAAAAAAGAGGGTTATCATCATCATAGGATTGATTTGTAAATACCCAATAGACTATTTTTGAAGGTGTTTAGCTTTAAAACGTACAAAGTTTAAATAAATAGGTAAGGTAACACATGTATTTTCGCAACCATCTTATACAAATCGAACTAGACTTACAATGAGCAAATATTATTCTGAATTAAGAAATGGTAGGTCTTGAAGTTTTGTATAGTATGTACACACGCGTTCAATGAATTCATTCATAAACTGCCCATGCAATTCTGAACGCGAAAGTACGCTACTGTACCGTATTGACAATATTTTGGTTTAAGACTCTAACTAAGAAGATTAATAAGATTACGCTTAATGAACCAGCAAACGTTTTAACTATTTGGTAAACGCAAGCTCGCGTGTATCACGTCCGGACTAAATCATTAAGAAATCTTCTGTCATAGTTTAGAGTAAAAGATGTCAACGGCGCGACGGCCATATAAATCAGATTTAAATTGCTTTCCGCAACGACACTCCCATCGTCGACTTGGCGTTAATAGCGCGCAACCGAAATATTATACGTCTGTTTAAAAATATTTCCCCACCTCGAAACCATTAAGCCGAAACTGACACTTCTCAAAACTCGACATCCGACCTTGCGGATCCGGGGCGCTTTTTACTATGAAATAGGAACCCGGCGCCAAGGAAAAAAAAGGTTGTAATTGCGCCCAAGTTAGAACCAATTAGAGCGGCCCTTGTCAATATATTGTGAAACGGAATGATCATTAACACAAAAAGAGTTATCATACGCAAACTACGGTAATTAAGATCAACGACTCAAAGCTAACGAAACCAACAGCTAACTATAATAATGAAACTTTTCCAATAATTAGGCAAAAACTAGAAATCTGATTCTAGAAATTTATCGACCTTCCGTTAGTATTTTGAAGCATAATTCGCTTTTGTATATTTTTGGTTTGGTGTTAAGCGATCTTTTTTTGCAAGGTTCTTATTTCTACACAACCCCGCACCTGTGTCAGCCGACACTATTTTTTGATACAGATCGACTCACGAAAGCTCGCGCGGAATATTTATGAATTTAATAAATAATAAATAAATAAATGACGTTTATTTCAGGCAAGCACCCATATCAAAACATACAAAAATAAAACAATAAAATCTTAATAAATCTAAAAAGTTGTAAAAGTCTTTTATACAAAAATAAAAGTCTCACTTATTTTCGGTTCGCATCTTGGTGCAGAGATAGCCAAAACCTGCGGATCGGACTGTTTAAGTCATCATTAATTGCAGTCAGGATAGAGTTTTCAGAGCTGCGCAGCCTACTCCAGAAGGAAGCCACTCTAGACCTGATGACGGCAAAGAAATCTGGAACGCGAGCCTCCGCAAACATACTCGAAGCACTACACCACCTCGGCAACTTCATCAGGATTCTGAAGGCATTGTTATATTGGACCCTTAGGGTGTTGATTGCTTTCCTGGTGAAGTTGGTCCAGAGCTGGCCTGTGTAGAAGCTCTGACAGTATGCTCTAAAGAGCGTCACCTTGACCTCGTCAGAGCAACTGCCAAACTTGCGTGCGAGCATGTTGCATCTTACAGATAATGCTCTCCTCTCTCTCTCGATATCTTTGTCGTCTTTCAGGTTTTCGGTTAAAACGTGCCCGAGATATTTAAACTGCTGCACCCTTCGAACAGGTAATCCATTTAAAAATACATCGAGTATACTCTCAGGACCTTTTCCTGCCTTGAACACAAGGAACTCAGTTTTACTGACATTATACTTCATTCCATGAGAAATGGCATATTTCTCACAGAACTGAAGCAACTGCCTAAGTCCTACAGCTGAGGGATTGAGGAGCACCATGTCATCAGCATAGCTTAAGCTATTAACGCAGATGCCACCTACGTGACATCCGACCCTGGTGCTCCTCAACCCCCTAATCAAGTCATTTACATACAGATTAAAAAGGTCCGGAGAGGTTATTCCCCCCTGGCGAACACCGCATTCTAACCTATACTCGTTAGACGTCGAATCGCCCCATTTTACATAGTTTGTTTGGTTTTCATACCAGAATCTCAACAGATTGGTGACCTCGGTAGGAACGGTAGTGTGGCTAAGTTTATTCCACAGTAAGTCATAATTCACCAGGTCAAAAGCCTTACTGAGATCAAGAAAACATGCATACACTGACGTTTCTCGTGTTGTGAAATAGCTAATTGTGTGTTTAAGACTCAGTATGGCCGAATCTGTTGAGAGTCCAGGGCGAAAACCAAACTGAGCGTCATCTATCTTACACCCCTCCTGTATCAAAGGTTGCAGCAGCCGCTCAAGCACTTTACCGGCTACAGTGCCCAGAGATATTGGTCGGTAGTTGCCAGCAGATCCCAGATCACCAGTTTTATTCTTGACGATAGGCACTACAACCGTCTTCATAAGTGCAGCCGGTATAAAATTATACCGTACACACATATTAAACAGGCTGCACAATTTAACAGTTATCAGCGGACCAGCATGGATAATGTGCTCAATACTTAACCCGTCATAACCGGGTGACTTACCTTTTGTCATCGCTTTTATGACTGTGACAATATCATAAATATTGAACCTTTTAACATCGGTCATATTGACTGCCTTAACTTTTTTAGTAAGCTTGGGCACACTTTCCACGGGCAAGGGATCTACCTTGAATCTGCCCACAAACATTTCCGCAATATCCTTACCTTCCTGTAAGCCCTCCACTGAAACCGGCAACTTTTTAGTGTAATTTAGCTTTTTGACAGATTTCCAAAACTTTACAAAATTGTTCTCTTTTTTATGAGTAGCTAATATGCTAAGTTTGATTTTTTCTTCATTATTCTGGCACCATTTTAGCTTGTTTTTAAAAATTCTTCTATCTGAAGACATTTTTTCATATATTTGTCTAGTGGAGGGCCTACCAGCTGCAACCCAGCACCGAAAACTAACCCTCGCCTGCTGGTGGCTATCTTGAACGTTCCAACCAACTACCTTATTTTCTTGACCTCTGCTACCAAGATGCGACCGCGCACTCAGCTTGGCACCTTCCTGTAAAATACTTATCATCTCATTATAATACTCAGTTATATAATCATAGTGTCCTTTCAAACAACACGTTTCATTCATACACTCTTCGCATTCATAGTCATCTTTCATTCTACTTAGCCTAATATCACAGTAAGTAGCATATTGCTCTATTTGTCTATCGTTACGTGTTCCCCATAGCACATTATTTCTCTGTGGTGTCACATTAGAGCTACAGATGGCTGGATCACGGGACACTAGTCCTATATTAGTTTTAACAATCAGCGGAAAATGATCTGACCACAAAACATCATTCTTAACTGTTATAGATTGAATTGTGTCCCATTCCGCTGCCGTAACTAAACAGTGATCCAGCCACCTGCGGCAGCCGTGGGCTTCGCTGAGGTAGGTATAAACGTCAGCGTCGCGCCCTAACAATTTAATATCAGCACACTCCCACATATCATTCTCTTCACAAAATTGTTTTAGTTCGCGACCGAACCTAGCTGTAGGGTCTGCGTTGAAGTCCCCTAGAACGTATGCGATTTGAGTGTCACTGTCCTCCACTATTGCACTGATCTTAGATAGGCAGTCCGTAAACTCCACAAGGTTTTCAGGTTCATCCGTCGGTAAATAAACACTTAACACGACAGAAGAACGTTCTCCTTGCATAACTTTAATTCCGGCTATTCTGCCACTGCTACAGTTGATGACAGTTACATTCGGAAACGTAGACTTTCGCCACAGTATGCCAAGGCCACCATAGGGCCTGCCGCCAAGAACACCGCTTGACGTGTCCACCGAGGTAGTTGCAATACCGTCAAAATCCTTACGTATGCCGTGTATCATTTCAAGGTCATGACTAAGAAGCCAAGTCTCCTGTAAGGTCAGTATATCCACCGAGTCACACAACTTTTTTATATAATGTATCGATCTTTTAATAGATTTACAATTAAGACGCGAGTGTTATGTTATTATTCGTATTTGTGTAACAAACCATAATTTAGATTAATTGTCTATTTTGCTGTCGGTCTCGGAATAGTCGATATTTCACACCGAGTGGCCAGAAATCATTATCTAAAACTTTTTGTAACGCCAGGCGTGGAACGACAACTTTATAAGATAGAAAGTCAGTTTCAATGACAGTTTCATACATTTTCCACGCCAGCTTTTGTGAATCAATCTGTAGGTACATAAATTTGAAAGTTACCGGCTAACCTGATAGATTTTTAAAAGATCTATGATTGATGTAGAGCCAATAACATGAGAGAAGTGCCTGTGCCTGTGTCAAGTGGGACGGATATGACAACCGAACTTTGCCTACCAACGTAAAAACACACACACACGAGACCTAACAGGCCGAGATGCAAACGCGTCAAGAAGCGGGTACTTAAGACAGCAGAAACATCTAATTATATGTACAGAGGTTCGAAATGGACACAATACTCAATACCTGTCTATATAATCAACCCACCAGCGAGGCGAAACGGTGACTTAAATTGAAACAATCTTTGAAGTCTGGAAGAAGTCCCTTTTTCAAGACCCACAGTCAAAATATTACCATAAAATGGAACCCTCGGAAGACCATCTCTTCTTCCGAGGGTTCCATTTTATGGTAATATTTTGACTGTGGGTCTTGAAAAAGGGACTTCTCAGGATTATATTGAACCAACTATAATGAAGGAGGAAGTGAGAGCTGCAATACACCACCCGAAGAATGGTAAAGCCGCAGGCCGCGAAACTATCCCGATTGAGACCATAAAAGCTACTGCAGAATTCGGGGTCGAGATTTTCCAAACCATCTGCGATAAAATATGGCAGTCGAGAACGTGGCCGTAGGCTTGGGCGCATACCGTTTGTACTATTATCCACAAAAAGGGATCCACTAAGATATGCTATAACTATCGGCTAATAGTAGGTACTGATATCCCACACAAGTACTCGTAAAATCTTACTTCACATCCTCAACGAAAGGCCATTCCTCCTCCTACCCTACCTTCTACCCTACCTCCTGTCCTACCTTTCGAAGGAAATTGCACCTGAGCAGGCCGGTTTTATGAGAGGAAAGGAACTAGAAAACAGGTATTGATTGAAAGCAAGAGAGTTCAACAAGCCAACCTTTATATGCTTTGTTGAATTTCTCCAAAGCGTTCGACTCCGTCAAGTGAAGAGTGGAATTCTCTCCTTTTCTCCACACGTATCAAGACGAGGAGCTTTTTTCATTGAGCGCCTGGTGGTGCAGTGCAGAGTCAACGGTAGCAGTTCGCGCGGTAGGTCCCCAGTGAGGCAGACTGGACCAAATCAAATCGCCCACAAAATGCCCTCTGAACGAGGACATCAAGCGCGCGGCGGGCGGTGAGAGAGCAATAGCGCCGGGTACTAAAGCTTGTCACAAAACTCATGACAGCCACGACAACTCTGCCTAGAGTGTAACGACGAAGAAGAAGAGAGATCTATATAAATCACAATTGTAGTAAGCAAAATCGTTCGCTAACGAAAAGCACAATATAGGAATATGTACTTTCAAAATATATTTAAAACGGACTATTACAGTATTCATGCTAGCTTTGTTTGAACTTCAAATGAGATTAATAACATAGCAGTGTGAAAACCGCCTATAAAAAATACACTCCTATACTAAATGGATTTTTAACAGCTGCAGCAGAAAGTTCTACATCATTTCCAGTTCAATTAATGAAAATCTAGTTTGTAACTAATCGTATAATGCATAGTACCTACCCATGTATCATAAAATCAGTCGCCTAACAAACGCCTTAAGACCTAAGTCAATAATCATAAAAGATTAAATAAATACCACTGTGGGAAATCAACATCGAATGAATTGGATTTAATTGTATTCAGAATGCTCCTCCCAGAATGAAATCGGTTGATCGTAAATCATCAGTAATAATGCCGGTCGTTTTATTGGGTAAACAAATCTTTATCAACGCTATTACACGATCGTTAGGAACGAATTAAAATATTAAACTGGATTCTAGACAGCCACACACGAGACTACGAATACGACAACACAAGACGCTAGTGCCTGCGCATAGATGGTCCACTAAACAGAATAGAAAAAATCGTGGGGTCCGTTAGGAGAACTACTTTAAAACGTTACGTTAGCTCTTGGTCTAACCTCTTTAGTCGTTAGTCCAAAGTGTTTGTAATTGACCAAACTAAGGAACTTTGATTTTTGATAGCTCTTAAACTATAAGTTCAAATTAAATGTTATTGAGAATATATCAACTATAGCCAACATGTTACTGAAAATTCAGGGTTCTAGCTTAGGTTGAAAATACTTGTTGGGAATGTTGCGGGCCGTGCCCCCAGATACACCAACTTAGCTACTTACCAATGTTTCTTCTACCTTTGTTAATACAATCATGATTTTATCAATTGCATCAACAGGTATAAAACTCTTGTATCAAAAGATTACTCATGGTTAAAAAGACAGAAGTCTTTAAGTTTTTACGTTGTCACATGAACAGGTATGCGTATAAAAACTATTGCTATCCTATTTAGCGTTATCTTACTCGGTAGAACGAGACAACTTATTGTTAGAAACATCTTGGAGCGTCAGCAAAAAATATTGGCCGATAAGGACTCTATTCGATGTAGTGTATAACCTTACACATACGTTGGTCTTCTTCAAACCATGCTTATATAGAAATTACATTCAACGAACATGTATTTAAAAGTGCGATATACTTAACTAATAAACTTTTGTTTCTTAATAACGACAATAATGTTACTTTGCTATTCCGCCAAACGTGCTAGTCAATTAGTGCCAACCCGTTATACCTAATTGCGTATTTTTGCATGCATTTAATGTTCCCACCCTCCCGCTGCAAAAAAAATAATACGCAAACTCGACACGTGTTTACGGACAAACCTATACCGATCGGCCTAGACTCGAACTAAGCAAAACTTGTACTATGCGATTATATAGGTACATTACTTAAATTGTTATATATAGGCGATTATATAACCTACACACAAACCCTTCACGGGATGCGAATGGACCCCAGCTTCAAAAGGTCGATACCTAGGTCAATACCGACGGGCGTACCTGCTTGAATTTAATTGGGAAGTCCTGATTTAACAAAACTTAAAATATAAAATTTCAATATTTTACACAAGCGCCAACAAGAAAGAGTTATAAAATAAATGAAAAGATTGATCATAATTCCGACATCAAAATAATCACTTACAATGATCAACAACTCGATAACGGAAACGTCATGAAGTGTTAAAAAAATCTTATTAATTTATTTCAAGTTATCATCAAGGGAGCGTTATTAATGTATGAATATTAAAGCGGCTCTCATCTAAATAGGAAACCACGATGACATATTTAAGTGGCCCGTTTCAAAGAGCAGCAAGGCGTATAAAAAAATAAGTACCCCACACACTAAGATATTTCTACAAATCGATGATTCTATCATCGGCCTGAGCGAATACGAAAATAAGCATCAAAGTGTTTTTTAGAGGAAAGGCGACAAATGTCAACCGGCAAGGCACAGTGGCAAACACGTGTTACATATTGTCTGACAAAATTTACTGTTGGTTTATTAGCTTGCGAAGCGGATGGAAGAAAATGAAAATAACCAGTGTTTTACATTCTAAAGCACATGTTATGTGCCGTATGACAACTGGGGACTATTCATTTTAACAAATTGAACTATTTGAGTATATTAGTCATAATTCATAGTTTTCCATATCCAAAGTAAGTTTAGTTTATACTTACTTACTGAATTTTTACGGTTATCATCATAGACAAATTAGTGGTCAAAACCTCCGTGCAAATCTTAGCTTTATTCTTAGCTTCTCTAAAAGTAGCCTTATTTTAGTAATGAGGCTACTTTTAGAGAAGCCTTCGAGTAAGTAGGTACGTAGTTTCTTCCTTCATGAAATTGTTATTGGAGTTCACGGCGGTCCGTTCACAACACAGGCCGATAGGCACTCTAAAAGACCAACCTTAAATAATGCTTAATTAGTTTGAGTTAATATACCTGCGAGAGGATGCCAATAAAATTTAAATCCGACTGCGGCGACGCTTGATTTACAACAAATCAATAAAAGAGAAGGCTATCATTAAGTATTTTATTACGTATTCAATAAAAGTAATGTAATATGTCGGTACGCGGTAATGACATCTCAAGTCTTGGCTCTATCAAACGAAAGAGGAATGTACCTACTTTTTTTCAACTGCACATCGCTTCAGCATCTGTTAGGCACTCGTAAAAGATAATTAATAAAGCTGATGACGTTTACGTTTGAAACTAGACTATTGTAATCTGGTAAATGTTACCGTATAAATCAGCGGAGCGCACGGAATTAGCGATCTCCCGATTTATATGACGTCTATATATCAATAGCGTAAGTATCAGTACAAATACAATGGCGTAGAAAAAAGTCGGGGCTTGAGAGATTGCTCGTAAAAATAAAACAAGGGACGTCCGGAGATGTGTCAAGATAGCATGCGGCGGGGGGGCGGCGGCGCCGGCGCATCGGGCCCAATTAGAAGCACACCTTTTGGACATGTGCTCTCACTCGGCGCTAACTAACTAAAAACGCAAGGACGCGAACCACATCCGTTATCGTTTGTCATATTTTTTTGCTCGTGAAATTCCTGCATATCCCTGAAGTTGGGAAAAAATCGCAGTGCTTTTTTATGTTTGTTTTTGCGGTTCAGCTGTTAGTCGTTTAAGTTACGATTAAATGCAAACTGGGATTTTTTAAGATAACACAAAAACTAATAAGATATTACCATGTTACAAGATTTTTAACACTTCTCGTTTATATTTATTTGATGAATGATTAGGATATAAGAATAAAACTACAGCAGTATGCTCATTATTTGATTTTGGGTCCATGACTATGCTCAAGAAAATGTGACTAGGCTGAATCTAGCCCGACGGTTAGGTTAGTCACAATACATTATTCAGCCGACTAGGGTTGTGGTACATTTATTAATAACCTTAAACTGTCACCAACTCTACTTGCCTTGTCCCACAACCCTAGTCGGCTTTATAATGTATTGTGACGACTCTAACCTTCGGGCTAGATTCAGTCTTGGCACTTCCGGGCACTTACTTTGACCGTCTACGTGCGTTTTTGTGGTCCCCGTTCCAAGAGGTCACGCTAATTTAAAGGAAACCATTAGGCCGAGTGGATATATGCGACGTTATCTCAAAATTACGTCGTAAATAAAAACTGAGCAAAAAATCTCTTTTTAACTACTTTATGTCCGTAGTATTTTAAACGAAAAATGGAATTAGTACATTTCGATGCTAGGTGGAAAGTATGTCATTACTTCACGAGTCCCGAGGTATCTTGCCACGAGCCGTAGGCGAGTGGCAATACTCGGGACAAGTGAAAAATGACATATCCACACGTGAATCGAACGACGTTTTTCAATACAGATGCGAAAAAATTAAAATACATAAGAACGAATTTAAAGTTTTTTATTATTTCCGTGACACGATTGTAATACAGTTGATATATTAAGAACATCTTCAAAATGTTTATCTTATCTTCTTTACTTTCTCATTTTCAATCTCATAATAATTATTTCCATAAACAAAATAATAAATCGCATGTGACAAATCGTATCGTCATGTCTTAGAGGCCCTTCGAACATGTTTACCTGATTGAAAAACGCCTCTACTTTGACTGACGTTTCGTAGGCTCTGTTCCGTTTCATACACACAGATTTATAAGAACTGTTTTCAATGTTAATATTTTTACTGAATGATCATTAGTATGATGAAGAAATAATTATTGAAATATAAAATATCAATATCTTTAATATTATTGCGTTAATAGTAGGTATTTAGTTTTATTGCGGCTCGGTAAAGTTAACGAACAATAATACTCTTCGGTAAGCAGTCATGAATTGGAACACAACTAAATTTAAAAAGATTGGAAAAGTAAAAAGCACTAGTTCGTAAAAACAAACTTTGCGCACGCAAAACAGCCAAAAAAAGGGCACTTTTTGAGCAACTGTATTGAAAAATATATTTGTTAATCAATAATTAACATTGTATTACACTCAGAGAATATGACTATTTGTAAATAAATAAAAATGGATCAACTGACATGTACAAAGTCTTTATAAAGCTAACTTTTGTAACTTTTTTCATAACTTTTTGATTTGTGGGTCAAAAGTTAAAGGGGGACACATTATTTTAACTTCCTTAGCGATTATTTCCGAAAATATTCACTTCATCATTTTTTTTTAAAGTAAACACCTATTCTTTTTCAAATACCAACCATATCTAACACATTAGGGTTGAAAGGGAGCCACACTAAAAAACCCACTTTTTATTTTACCACTCTGTCAGTATGATTAATATGTATAGGGTAGGTTGTTCAACATTGAAACAAATGGAGACAGTGAAACTGTGCAATCTCGGAAACGCGGCTTTGTCGGCTAGTGCCTACTATCAAGGAAGGACAAGGTCAGGGACCCCCACTGCCTCCCAGGACGCAGGCAAGCATCGGAGAAGGATCACGAAGCTGCGAGCGATAGTTTGATTTCGTACACCAAAAGTCCGATTTTCAACCAGAAGGCCTAGTATAAAAGTTGTACGACATTAACTCCTCGACCGCGTTAGCGTATCGAGGGGTCAAAATATGAAAGTTGCCGGATGATTTAAATAAACGGCAAACATAATTTGAACTCCCGATACGCTAACGCGGTCGAGGAGTTAATGTCGTACAATTTTTATACTAGGCCTTCAGTGGGCAAAATCGCACTCGTCACATGCAAATTTTGAAAAATAATTGTTGACATGTTTTTATTTTGTGTTTAATTTAAGTAACATATTATTTTAAATTGCGTGTGAATTTTATTTGAATTTTATTTTATTATTGATTATTTTTTGATTATGTATTATTGTATGTAACCAGTGACATTATGTAGTATAGGTATATGGACAATTGTGTCTGAAATAAATTATTTCATTTCATTTCATTTCATTAATTGATTGAAGAATATATATAATTACACTATTATGTAACATTGTTCCAATGTTGCCTAACCCTGTTTCATTGTAGATTGTAATTATTTCATCTCTTTCACTGTAGAAATGCAGGTGTTTCATTGAAAACATGCTCAAGGACTCAATGGAACAAAACTCATCTTTTGCATTGCATACAAAACACTAACTGGTCAATAAAAGCAGTAAATAAGAATGCTATACGATTGCCAACTAAAATTGTTTAACTGCGTGCGAAAAATCACACTCATAAATATAAAAACACCAGAGATAGAAAGATTTGAACTTTTAGTGTTTCATTGATGAACAACTTACCCTATTCATATCAAATTACAGCTTTATAGACGGACATACAGACATGGCGAAACTGTAAGGATTCATAGTTGACTACGGAAACCTAAAAAATAGTTTTTGCATCATTAGTCATGAATTCTTAAATGTCAACGGTAAATATAAACAAACTTAATGCATTTGTGTTAGAAATACTTCGTTTTAATTTGAACACATTTCAATTGTTCCCGTTCGTAAACCGTTAAATAGGATATTAACAATAAAAGTGAATTGACTTAATAAATGGAATATAATTAAATATGGTATCATAATAATAATTGAAGTCGGCAATAACCGTAATAAACGTGACATTTAGTACAAACAATTATAATTAAAGCGTTACGCGTTACTTTTAAGAGTTGTCTATGTCCATACACAGTCTGTAAGTCTACTCGTAATACGGGCGATAAATTTAACCAAACATAGAATTCATTAGTGTTATCAATAATTAAAACGTATTTTTGAGTTACACTTAAACCCAAACCAAACCAAATAAAAGTGTGTGCTAAACAAAACCTTTCATATCGGAGTCTTTATAATTTATTCATTGATCACATTAACGATGTGTATACTTACCTAAGAATGAAGTCATACTCGTAAAAAAGTTATTGTGAATATTTTAATTACAGTCAATAAGAAGTTAATACTCGTAAATAGGATTATTTTATACCACTATCGTAAATTATTCATGAGTATGTGCCTGTACCTGTACTGAAAGCTAAAAGTACAAAAGTTGTTTCTTACATATGTTCAATTATTAAATTTAGCTGTGTGTAACTCTTTAATCATAATTTTTTGTACTCAATATCACGTTTATTACGGTTATTGCCGACTTCAATTATTATTATTATTATACCATATTTAATTATATTCTATTCCTTCAGGTGGTACCCTTTTCATGCCTTAGGACTGGTACATTTATTGTTAATATCTTATTTAACGGTTGACGATCGGGAACTATTGAAAGGTCTGATTAAAACGTAAGTAAGGTACTTAGACGGCCCAGTGGATGACACTTTAAGGAGGAAATTCAGACATTTACGAAGAGAACTACTTAACTATGTAACATATACTTACTATAAGTATATGAAAATTTAGAAACGGGTTCCTTCTCAAGGTTATAGGAATCATAAATAGTATATTTCTCAAACTGTTAATAAATTCTTCAAATTTTCCGCGACATCTCAAATTGTACCAGTGTAATGACATGCGGAATTTAAGATGTCCCAGTGCATGACTATGGAAAAATGGAATCTGTGTCCCAGTGTATGGCAGGGTGCAGTTACCGAGTAAGCTTCGGACACGAGAGGGATTGGGCTATTGGGCTATGGTCGCCACGATGGCCCAAAGCGGGTTGGGGAGTTCATAAGGGCAAAATTGAATCGAGTAACGATTAAGATTAAACTATGTACTTAAACGCGACTAAAGATTAAAAAATACGATTGATAAATTATAGTCTTGAGAGTTTTGATTAATTTAGGTCGATTAAATTAGTAGTCGACTAAATACCAACGACTACATTTTTAATCGATGAATGAATTAGATTAATTTTCTCTCGATTAACATTTACAATTGTTTTTTAGTCATCTTAAGGATTGGACATCTGAGGTCAAAATTGCGAGAAACTGCCGCCGTCTTGGATTCCGTTAATTTTGAGTATTGTATTGAATCAGGCGTTACTTTGCGGAATTCTATATTAACAACCTAATTATCTTAATCGCGAAACGTCTGGTTGATGTTACTGGTGACCGAAGAGCTGGTGGCTTCCTCGCACAACGTATCAGCATTGCGATACTACGAGGAAATACCGTCAGCATCCTAGGTACAATGCCTCAAGGACCTACTTTAGATTTAAGGTAGGTAGAGGTAGGTAGTTAGGTAAGTTACATTTACAGTATATATTTCAAAATAAATGTTTCTTTTAACACGGAAAAAAATATATCTCTAAGGGCCACTTGCACCACCCGCTTAACTCAAGGTTAGTGGGCTGTGAACTGTCAAATTCAATATAAAATGGTGGGTTAACCTCAGGTTAACCCTCCATTTTCGGTGGTGCAAGTGACCCTAACTGTTCTAGCACACTAAGGCGCAAACCTTTCTCACAAACATGTACTTACAATATTAAAAGAATGATCCTCAGACAGGTTACGGCCATTATCCAACAAACGCTTCGCAAAATTTGACCTTTCTGGATGGTTATGCCTGTATGACGCAAGATGCTCCTTATACCTTGTGGTGAAATTGCGGTCCGCTTGCCCAACATACACCTTTTTGCAATCCTCATAGGTTGGCTTATAAATGCATAAATATCCCATCACCGCAAAACCGGAACATACCTTTGTTTTGACGAGCTTAGAGTTCTCCTTGCACATTTTTGCCAGAGCATGGTAATCACCCCTGGCAGCGTTGAGGATCCACTGTTTCTGCTTCGAGTCTAGGGGATCGGTTTCGCTTTTAGGATCCAACTGTAGGAAAAAATACATATCATGTAATATGTATGTTAGTTACCAGCCCGCCCGTGATACGATATAATACAATACAATGTAGGTATATTACATCTATATTTACAACGCAGAGACAAAAGTTCTGAATGTAGAGCTACGAGTAGGATTTTGTACCTCTATAATAGTTAGAAAAGTTATTATTCACAAGGTTGGTCAGAACTAAGAACAAGTTTTGCAAAAAATACCCTAAAAAAGTTAAATTAAGGGTTCAAAAGCAATTATACCTGAATGAAGTAGCGGGAAAAAGCTGGAAGCTAGGAATCATTCATTTCATTGGGTTCTGGGGCAACTCATGATTCGGGTACGTATAGTTTTGGACATTACGGGTATGAAAGTAAAATAATAATTGTAATAGGTATGAAACAAAGAATATATAAAACGACACGGCTGTGAAACCTGGACACTAACACTAAAAGAAGAAACCCGCTCCTGATAGCGGCAAGAAGTGTTCAGAAAGGTATCATCCTGGGACCTGTTAGAAGAGACGATGGCACCTAGAGGATGAGGAAGAATGTCGAGATGGAAGAGTTGGTGGCTGAGCCTAATACAGTTGGCAAAACGAAATCCCACAGACTTCGATGGCTCGCTCACTTAGTTAGATGGGGAGAGATCGGGCAGTCAAAGGAGCATATTTGCGGCGACCAACCGGACGTTGACTGGTTGGACGTCCCAGGTACCACTGGTGGAACTTCGTGGAAACGAATCTGTGTCAGCTTCATGCCAAATCATGACAGAAAACCGGCCTTGAGCGGGACAGGCGGCGTGCTCTTGTTTGGGAGGCCAAAAATATCTTTGTATCACTGAGCCAAAAAGTAAGGAAGTGGTAGAAAGCTTACAAAGTAATAGTTACTTACCGACACTCTGTCTTCTTCATCTATGTTCTGAAAAAAAAAGGTTGAATATCACAAACTTAAATACAACTTAGGCATTTATATCTAAATATATAAAAGAAGAAGCTGAGCGACTGACTGACATATCAACGCATAGCCCAAGCCGCTAGTTCTAGAGATTCCAAATTAGGCACGTAGGTTCCTTATAAAGTTTAGTGCACTTCCAAGGCTGGATTTGACCAAACTTTTTAACCAAGATTAATGCTTACTCTTGGATACTAATGTCAAAATCCCATAGTAATTTGACGTTACTATCTGTGAGTAAGCGTTATTCTCGGAATAAAAATTTGGTAAAACGCAGCCTAAGTAAGAAAGGATTTTACAAAATTCAACCCCTAAAGAGGTGATTTGGGGGTCCAAAGTTTGCATGGGGAAACTAGATTAGTTGGACTATTTTATTTGAAACTTTACACGAGTAAATCTTAAAAGATAAATGAGTTAACACGTGTTTCAGGTTTTTGAGAATTCAACCCTTAAAAGGGAGAAAAGGGGTGAAAATGTCAAAAAAACAACATGGGTATCGTTTTTATGGTTTAACGGGTCGCCGATTAAAAAACAACGACGATTTTAAAATCCAACATGACGGACTTGAAATAACTCCTCTGTTGGGACGCGACCTACGATATGACTGTTTCTTCCACGGTCAATTCTACGTGGCATGACATGATCCCGTGTAAGTTCATCTCAAAGTTTGGTTATATTGCTGCCACCTTCAAACATCGCAAAAATGTTGTTAATAAGGAGGTACTTTAAGCGCAAAGCGGTCTTATGCCGGTAAGGTTTTTTGTCAACCAACCACCCAGCGGATACACTGGTGGTGGTGGTGGGTTGTATGAAGTTACCCCGCTGTATAGAATACATACCTACATACCTACACTGTGGTTGTAGTATAGTTAGTCGTTTTCCGCGTACATTAGGGAGCCGTAGCCCGTAGGTAAACGGTTCAATAAAATTACGTTGCGTACGCGGGCGATGCCGCGGCCAAAAGCCGAATGATTTAATCAAAAAACTATGTAAAACTGATTATCTGGCAGAGATCGCTCTAGGCATTAGGCTGTCGGTTATACGTCCTTAGAAGTATAGATATATAATGATCGTTGAGCTTACCTACGCATAACAAATTTCACTTCGAAATTGATCGACCGTAAGTCACCAGTGCCTCAGCGAACGCAGTACAAAATTTGTACGGCTAAAGCCACAAAAAAATATATGCTAAGTATTGTTTTACATTAGGTACAGTACGTAATTCAACTTCATTGAGCAACTGGACGCTGTCTTCTGGATTCCTCTTAGAAAACATGATTGTATAAAGTATGATTGCGTCAGATACCTACACAAATATGGACTGACTTCTAGTCATGTCATAAGTAGGTGTCACATAAAAGGGTAATTTTTCGATTAAGCGTTCACATACTTATGTATTATCAACGCCTTAAGACATGTTTATTGCACTCATATTTTAAACAATATGAGCCATGTAACAAACAGTTACAAACAAGTCTTAAAACTAAACTAGTTAGTAAATTTTACTTATAGCTTAATATTGTGTGGTACCATCGAGCTGATCAAATAATGGGGACCGGAGGCGAGCATAGCAACTCTGTGGTAAAACAACGCAATCTTATTGTATTTTGGTTAGGTATTTATAATTTCCTCGATGAGTATTAGTAGGTAGTAGGTAGGTATTAGTTCAAAGAAAAGTATAAATCGAGCTAGTATCAAAAATGAAATGCGAATACGTCAGTCTACTGTCCTTCGAACAAAAAAGAATCGTCGAGTTGGGTGAATGTACAAAATGTACACCTCTTATTGTGCCAAGCTGACAGCCACTGTTCTCTAGTCATCGCTAATCCTGCGCTTATAATTGAAGTGTGGACTTTTTTTTCGGTAAAACCACATACCAGCCTACATAACATAAAACGTCGCGAACGATACGCGCATGTCGCGTAAACGGCTACAATACAAATCGCAATAATCGCCAAATGGACTGTTTGCATGCACAACGTTGATCATTGCTGGGTGTGCGCAAACGCCTACAAAGCTTGCAAAAGTCATTTGAAGCCTATCAACGTACACTAAGTCACGCGTGTTACCTAATTGTATTGTATAATTATATTTCAAAGCAGTACAGATAGGATGTTTGTAATTTTGATGGGGTATCTCTTGCACTTAGATTATTGTAAGAATGAGATAGATAACTACGTTGACAGACAATAAAGTGCAACCTTAGACCCGCAGCGCTCAGGAAAAGGCAATTCTAGGTACTAATAATAAGAGCTACATCATTTCACGCGTTTAATTAGGTATTAATCTTCTTATTGTAACTCAGTTCAGGATCGATATAGGATAGTTTTTTCAACAACTGTCAACGGTGAGTACATACTCTGTGAAACCCCCCATGAATGTAGCAATTATTTTTGAAAATCACCTTATTTGAAACATATAAAGATACAAAAACATCCTATCTATACATATATAAAAGCAGAGTAGGGTCTCAAATTTGTACAGTCAACCAATTGGAACCCTAGGCCACTGTAGGACTATGTCATAGTGACGCTATACATCAGATTGTAAGAAATCTCATATTGCTTGTCACTTTGACATGGTTCTAGAGTGGCCTAGGGTTCCAATTGGTTGACTGTACATTGACATTATTAAAAAAAATAGTTAGGAGCTCTTTGAATTGATAACAGAACACATCGCAATGATTTTTAGAATTGTTGCCTCTTTATTCGAGCATCACGTGTAAACGGCTGAATGGATTTAGATGCAACCTTCACTGGCCCGTTAAGGGGACCTCCTGTCACGTTATACTTAGGGTCAAAAAAATATCCGCGGACGAAGTCGCGGGCGTCAGCTAGTAATCTAATAAAAGCAAATAACCTCGCCTGTCATGTCATATACTTAGGCCACCATTTGTATAAAACATTTTCTTATTCCTTTAATAACTGTTCAATATGTAAAAATAATATAAAATAGTCGCCTTTATTAAAACGTTGATGATATTAATAAAGCTAATATCAGAAAAACAGTGTAAAAGCTAATGGCAATCAATAAGTTACTGTTAAAGTGATATAATTGGGACTAACATTTAAAATCGCTGCTAGAGTCGGGCATGATTGAAATGTTAGAGGTCATATATATTATAATGACACTCATTCATAGCCGAACAGTCAATTTACTAAATGAAATAGGTACATCATCGCACTCGACAACTGAAAACAAAAGGTCAGACTTATAAATAAAGACGATATTTACATACATAATAAATATCTTAACGACACATATAAATTAATCGGAACCTAATATTTCAAAATTAATAAATGAGTACTTATATTGTGAAAATAATATTTTGAATTAATGGTCAATAAATTCGAATTCTCCCGTCTTCAGACCTGCGTTGCGATTGATTTCTTGGTCATATTAACACAACGGTCATGAATGGGTATATGTAATTAAAAATCGTAAGAACTATTTAATACAGTTCATTTTTGAGTACTTGAGTTAGTGATTTAAGATTTTTATCGCCGGAGCGCAGGGCGTGCGCTTCGCAGCATGGCCACTTTACCACCTGTCGTTATATATTTATGTCTACACTATAGGCCTCACTGTTAGGGACTTCGATATTGACAAGATAACATCCTTAATGTGATGTGTTTGATTTAATAACAAGATTAAGTTTGTACGTAGCCGGGCTGTTCCGCGGTAACGACACTTTAATAATGAAAAGAACTGTTGATCACGCGACTTTTATAACACAGTCAACGCTGTAGTGACTACGCGACAACAACGATAATGTCAATGACCAATGACAGATGTTCCTGTGAGTAGGCCTATACGTATGTCGTCGGGTAGATTTATTTAAAAAATTAGACAAGTAGTGTATGTAAATGAATACAGTTGGACCACGCTAAGTCTTACTGCCATGTTTTACGTGAAGTATAGCAATTTCATACAATGTCACAGCAAAGTGCGCCAAACCAGTGCAAGTTAGCGTGGTCGCACTCTATACAAAATTCTAATAACCTATAATTGTATTAATTGATTAATCAACACCATTATCTATAATTTATTAAGGGGCGTTTCAATTACAAGTCGTATGGAGCGATTGTTACCAAAGTCCGGAAAGATCATGCAATAAACCGCATGCTTTAAATATTTCATCATAGATATCATTCATCGAGACACCCCAATCAATACCGCTATTCACCAATTTTATATTATATTCGTGTTATTAGTTTGGACTAGTAGAATGTAGCTAGCCTGCTCTAGCATACAAAACTTTACAACTATTACAATTAATGCCATTGGGCTGCCTGTTTGTGTAGCGACCATAAACCTTATTTCAAAGCAATAAGGTTCATAAATAGTAAGTTAGATATGTTGCTGTTGGCACTACCAACATGTCCCCTTGCGGTCAACCATGAAAGAGACAAGTTGGTTCTACCTAATAGAATACAAAGGATAACTTGTTAAATGAATGCTTAATTAATTAAGCTACAGACTGAAGTTACCGACCGCGTGGACAGCTTATATCGGTAGAGACTGGAAATAAACATGCATTCAAAAATGTATGCTTTACCACAAACACAATAACTAAGCTTCTTTGTTTTAGGATTATAAAAATCATGCTATTGTTGTCGTGCGATTTTAAGGAAATTGTAGATTATGCGACTGTACATATAAGGGTATTACAACCCGACCCGGTTTATTTATTACTTTGTAGAAAAATGACCTGCATTGTTACTAGTGGTACCTAATTGTAAAATCTAAATAGATTATAGATATTAAAATAATGCAATAAAAAATAAATTGAACATTTACACAAACAAATTTTTCAACATTTTTAACTCGTAATCAGTATAAAGCAAACAAACAAATGACAGTTCGGAAAGGCGGCTTTTCGAATCTAGAATAGACAACACCTTGATTTGAGAGTTGTTCCAAATTTAAACTCTTAACCGACTGTTTTCAGGAGCTAATGTTAAAATTACAGTTTCCTTAATTCCTGCCGGTTGGTAATGCTGCTTGGTAAGTTTAGAGCACTAATGATATGTGCGTAGATAAACAATTTAAAAGCATAAGTATTTGCCTCTATTTTCTTCATCATAACGTTAACAATATAAATAACTAATTTTATTTTAATATTTTCAACAGATGACTGAAGTCATCAATTGAAACGTAGGCAAAATCCACCGTATTTTTTTAATCTTAAAAAATAAAACAGCGAAAGATATGGGCATTGAAATCAATGGGCGAAATGGGACAGGTTATCCAGACTCCCTGTAGATTAGAACCTTAAGAGAGAAGAAAACATCAGGGTTTTGATCACGCCAGAAGAATCAAATGTTAGAATTAATGAAAGAATGAAAACTGGAACACATTTTCTAAAATGTTGATGTAAGGAAGTTTGTGTGTAGAAACTAGAGACTACTATAATCTCAATAAACGATTCCACAAAACGCACACACTTTTGTCCCCGAACTTGCAGAAATGAATCATCAGTTATTTAAGTATCTGATGTAATCTTTAAAGATATTGATATTCTAGCACAAGGGAGATGAGGGAAGGCGCCGTGTGGCTCCGGGTTCGTGCTGCGACGCCCCAGGACGCCTTTACGCATCAGGGTGTTCCGCGGCCACATTATGGTGACGACGGGGCAGCTGAGGTGTGTTGGGCTTATTCCGCAAATGGAGTAGAAACAGAAGTTACAAAAACCAAACTCTTGCCAACATTGCAACAAGCCATGTTAATTTGCCCTCCCGCTGCTGTTAGCGCAGTTATTGTAGTATACCAAAAAACTAATGTTAGTGGTGTTTTATATGCAAAAACGCATTTATGATATCCTTAAAGAAATACTTATTAATAGACTTATCTAATAATGATATTGATATGAAAGTGATATCACTGAACACGAACATAACTCTCAGCTTGACTAAAAACCCATCGGATTAACCCCAATACACCTTATATTAAATAACTGACCAACGCAGAACTCCCAAAACGACATATCTGAACATGTCTCCGCAAAGGACATATGCCTCTTCGACGGGTTGGATCTCTGACTTTAATACGAACCTTGGAGATTCGGAGAAACAAAGGCTGAAGTTGTTTTTATTTGGCGACGTAACAGTGCATTGGACTTTTTACTGCTAAGTTCGAGAATTTTAAAAACTTTCATCTAAGCTGTGACGTAAGAAGTTATAATTTGTTTAAATATAAATAAATAATAATAATAAATAAATAGTATAGGACATTCTTACACAAATTGACTAAGTCCCGCAGTAAGCTCAAGAAGGCTTGTGTTATGGGTACTCAGGCAACGATATTAATATGGAAATCTACTTGTACAAAAAAGCCAAAAAACCGTCAAGTTAATTTAAAAATGATCTCGTTACCCACAGCTTATCAAATACCTACACTCAACGTCACAAATCAGCGGTGCAATAAATCGATTCTAACTTATAGTAAAATGACGCTACTCGTACCTGAATCGACTTCGCATCATTTAAAAGCTATTAACAAACTTTTGAACAGTCCAAATTTGGTAAGGCAGAATAATTTCACTAAGAGAGTCACTTCACTGCACTGCTGATTGTAAAACGTGTGCTATTTCCGTGACGCTGAGTGTAGATCACACATACGAAGCGCCCGGTTGTTTTGTGCGGCAATCGCAGCGTTAGACGCATGCGATTAACGGAATGTGTTTGCCCCGTAATCCCCGTATGTTTCACCTGCTGCGTTAACCGCGTAAAACAATGGTTTATAATTATATTACCTGATTTGAAATGATCTGCGTCTATAGCATTGCGTGTAACGTAGCGTTTATCGCATAAAACAACCGCGCGCTTTACTAATACTATAAATGCGGAAGGTCTGTCTGTTACTTTTTCATCGTTAAGGTTGAATTAATTTTCGCATTTCGATGACGCTAATAGTTCTGGTGATATACCTTGTCTGTTGTATATTTGGAAATCTATCTATGGGGAGAGAGAAAATGATGTACTTACCTATGTATAAAGATTTACACACCGATATATGATAAAGGCATTTATAGTATGTCCTAATGATTAACTAAATACCTACTTACGTAAATGTTTCAAAAGTTTTCAAACTAAGTGCTTAATTAATTATTTGTAAACGTTAGCAAACACAGAAAAACTGTTGCGAGTTCCATTCTCTAAAAACCGCAGACAAAGATGCGTGAAGTAGATCTAACAAGCGATCTGGCCGTAGTACTCATTCCTCGGCGCTGTATCGCAAGAAACATTCAATTGTCTTGCCGTTTACCGTATTGACGCATATAATACCCACTTTTATCTTTCAATAGACCTGTGTTAATTCATCCGTCCTTATTTTCCATCAATTCGACAAGGCTCGTTAAGTGTGGCATCCGCGTTGATGCCAGTGAGTGATTCTCAGGCCGAATGGCAGAGGGAACAATGAAATCGGTCATATTTTCCTGCCAGCTCGCAGCAGACCGTGATAACTTATCTCCACATCGCGTATAACAACTAGAATGCGTTTATACAGAACGCTGATGGCATACACTTAAAACGAAGCTTATTTTCGCTACCTCCTTGAAGAATTTATGGGGCATAGATTACACAATTTAATTTGCGAGTGTGTAGAGCTACCTACGATTCTCATGAAGCCGTCAATGTAGGAATCTGACTCAAATGGTCGACGTGAAACCTAAAATTAAACGCGAAAGGGGCGGCTAGTGTAATAAAAAGGTTTAACAGAGTGCTTAGCCACTAAAAACGAATTGGTTTCGAGTTTAGCACATACTCAAGGAATGATTAAAGCAACTCACTTACGGACCCCCGCGATAGACAGTTTTCTGGGAAGTTAGTGAACGCCATTAGTAGGCAAGTCATATTGCATTATAAAGCTGAGCCCGCAGCGTGGTGCTTGGGGCACGAATGACCTTTTTTTAGGGCTTTACATAGGCACGTGCGGCTCGGACACACGACAGTAATTATTGGACGACAATCGACCGCGAGTCACGAGCAAATGTTCAATCGTATGCACTGTGAATATCGAAATTAGAGTTTGGAGTAAGGAAGCACGGCTGACCTGCGCGCTCTGTACCTATTACGTAGTTTGATACTCATGTTCAGAACATTATTGATACTTGAGCATTGAATTTAATGTTTTCACAGTCCCAATCATTAAATCATACCGGGATTTTTACTGTAGAAATAGGAATGGGTAGATGCGTTTTTTTAATTATTTACACATATAGAAAGGTTAAACTACCTTTCTATATGTGTAAATGTGTAAATAATCAAAAACTTCCAATATAAGTGAATTAAAGTTGTCGTTTCGGTTTCACACAATTCCTTGTTTCACACAAATTTGGAAACAGTCACGAACAAACACATCAAATGCACGCTCCTTGCTCAAGTTGCATTCCTTTTAAAAATTATTTTAGGAATTTTCTTTTACTTTTTTTATTTTGATTAGTACCTACAGAATCAGCATTCAAATCATTTTCACTACGATACATACACTTTAATTTAAAGCTATTCATTATATTTTATCAGTCCAAACTCTAGTAGGTCACAGAACTTAGTACCCAACTAAGTAGGTACTCCTAGATCATCTAGTATCTATAATATTTTTTAATATCGAATGAACAAATTTGATACTTAGCTTTCGGACACCAAGGCTTTTATTTTTGGACTAGGTACCAAAGTTACATACGGCGATTCCTAATAGATGGCAGGATGTCGGCTCTTGAAGGCGCACTTCAATGGATACCTAAAAACACGTGTCTCATCCGTTGCGATTAGCATGTCGGGACACATGCAGAGATGACAAATCTGGCACGCGACCGAATCTAACGTAAACCGTTAATTCCTAATCGAAATAATCTATCAAATTTAATGATCTTCCTGTAGATAGGAACTAAATGGATTTAACTGTGTCCTGCGATTCCTGAGTACTTTTTATAGCTCGCATTTGATTAAGATTCTTAAATACTATATTGAAAAGCGGATGTGTCTATTTCAGTGTTGACGTCCGTGCGGTCACACCGGTCGGTAGTATCTAACGGTGCAGATATACAAACGATCAGACAAATGTTTCGTTCCGGTTAACCTACAAGCTATATGAAATCATCTAATCACGTCCAAAGATTTTTGTCATAGGAATACTTTAAGTACTGATTAGAGGTATTAGATAGCTAGAATAGAATAGATAGTTAGAATAGCTTTAAACAGAATAACAATAGCTCATTTCCAATGAAGCACAGTTTGTTAAAAAAAAAATAGTATCTTTAGTATTTTATTTTCATAAAACCGAGCCGTAACCATGGCAACGAGTGACAAGAAATAGTAGATTAACCCAAAATTTTTGTGCAAGACAGAAAAAAAAAACATACTTTCACATCATAATAACGTTCACATCGTGCTGGCAAAGCTTAGAACAAAGGTTTATAAAACACGTCGTTCGCTGAACAAAACAACGAGGTGTATAAGGGTATAAAGCAATCGTAAAGTCCATTTGGCGTGAGGCGTATGCAGACTAATATTGTCGTTAGAAGCTTTTGTTTCCGGCGTCGCAGCTAAAACACGCAGTTAATGGATTTCATATGAACGAGTATAAAGTGTACTTATTTGGTTGTGGCTGTTTGACCTGTATCCTAATCTATCTCTAAAACTTGCAGTTACAAATGTAGGTATTAGTATTGTTTTCTATTTGTTTCCCACTTGTCATCGCCCTAACAGTAAATTTACGACAGCAAGAAAAAGATTATAGCTATAACATGATCAGACACATACACAAGTAAAACACTCTCAATGCTATGTGTACCTACTTACCCACAATTACTAACAATTACTTACTTACAATTTTGTTACCTACACTTAGAAATATGTACCTACATAGTATTGTAATTTGAACCTTATCAGATTTAAAAAAACAAAAAAAAATGTATATTGATATACTAAATAGATTGCGTATGTGATTGATGATAGCAAGGAAATTGGTTAAAACGAAGTCACCTTATCGACATCGATACAGACAATTATGTACTGATTAGAAATATATTGTGCCATCGCTGTAAACTTCGCTCAATTACGCATCCCTTGTGTAGGGGTAGTCAGAATGACTCGAAATTATTATTATAAAAAAATTCACTCACAACATCCCTCTGGTATATTTTTAATGTGTCCTCGGGGTGTAGTGGAGCATCATACCGATACAGGCTAGCGCTATGTTTATTATGGTGTTTTGCAATTTCTCAATGTGTTAAATTAAAAGAGATTATGCAAGAGTGATATATTAGTCGGAGAACTACCTACGTAGGTATAAAATAAACCCAGTTAAAAATGGTACAATGACATGAGTGAGAGCCAACACTGAGTCGTTTTTACGGTATGATTTTAAATCTTTGAACCGGTCGTAGTTTATAGTTTTAGGGTGTGTTTTTTTTAGACTTCGAATTTTTTACACAACTACAAAGATAGTTTTATATTGATAAGAATAAATCAACGTTATTTTCATTTCTCTTGCTCGAAAAATGTTTTAGTTTAGTTTAGACTAGGCGACATAAATTCGCTTTTTATGCTCTAGACTCTAGAGCATGAAGTAAAATCGCAGGAGGCCGGCGCTCGCCGGGGCCCCCGGCTGACTGCGGGGGGCACGCGGCGACTGAGACCCAGAGAACGACCGCGCTCAAGCATGGCAAGCATGGATTATTCATTTTCAACGATTTCAAGTGAAATAAAACCTAATATTTTCCTTACAATCGAAATGAAAATCGGAATATACACCTCAAACAAAAATACCCATTATCCTCGGCTACTATATTGGTCCTCGTTGCACTCGGACCAATTAATAGCCTCGGCTAAAACGGGTTACATAACGCCCTTGACATACAATCTACTAATACTTATATCAATTGACATAAATAGACCGTCAACTCATAGACTACTTCTATATTACTTCTATCAAAACATCTATATTTAGAACAAATGTTTACATGCAGGCCCCGAAGGGCGGCATATCTCGGGTGCAATCGACCTGTTGTATCCCTTGGTTAATAATCACTAGAGATAACTATCAATTTGACCATCAGCTTGACGGACGAGGTCTAAACTATTCAATTAGAGGTGCCAGGTGTTGACGCCATTAATATTTTATATTCATGTCATCAATAGCGCAATTTTATGGAAGGATTCATTATATTTCCTATTTTTATTATTATGGGACAATCTTACACAAATCGACCTAGTCCCACGGTAAGCTCAATAAGGCTTGTGTTGTGGGTACTAGCCGACGATATATATAATAGACAGATACATATAAATACTTAAATACATAGAAAACATCCATAACTCAGGAACAAATACTCGTGATAAACACACAAATAAATGCCCTGACCAGGATTCGAACCCGGGACCTCCTGCTTCGTAGGCAGGGTCACTACCAACTAGGCTAGGAGGCCGTCAATATTCTAGCCATTTGTGATTTGGCCCGGGCCAGTAAAAAACTGCAGTGATGTTTGAAACGAACAAATATATTAATTTCGATGTATTGATGCAGAAGCAGAACCAATACAACAATACTTGTAGGTACGAATATGGACTACAGAGTTGACTGGTAGGTTATATAAACTGCAGGGCTCGACTAGCCCATGCCACAATATATTATATTTTATATAGGTACCTACCCACATTATACCATTAGCCCTCTATAGTGCGTTCAACACCCATAATAATAAACTTTTTTGTTAAGTACAACATATTTCTTACCTGTGAAAATATTATTATAGCTAAATACTGTTATCGACTTCGATATTTCGAACATCTCTGACAAACAAGTTAATTTGATTTGACCTCTATTCTAATATCAGTCGAGATGACGTTTCGAGTCGAGTTCAAAACAAAGTGTCAATTGCAAACGATGTCGCACGCAAGTAGTATATTATTTGATATCGAACGATGTGAAAATTGAGGTCAACGCTAGTTTGTCTCTGAATTGTAAAAATATAAATGTTAAAAATTTAATGTCAGAAAAGTGTTCATTCATGAATGTCGTAATCGCGGTCGAAATATGCGGTTTGAAATGTTTGAATGCATTATGGAGAGCTCATGATATGTGTGTATATAAAGCAGTGTATGTAATTGTAAATAATTAGGCATTAATACACTCGTGTGATGTTATTATGAAACTCGACTGACGGCTCGCTTCATAAACTACACTACTACAGCTTTGATGCCTTTTATTACATACAATCACAAATACTAGTAATGCCAATGTAGGTACCTAATTGGTGATTAAACAAATAAATACTGGACGTCGATACACATACATAGATAAATACATACATATATAGATAGAAAACGTCCATAACTCAGGAACGAGCATTCGTGATAAACACACAAATAAATGCCCTCACCAGGTTTCGAACCCGGGACCTCCAGCTTCGTAGGCAGGGCCCTTTTATTATTTATTAACAAAAGGATAAAGTTCCTCATGCACGAAATGAAGCGCTAGAAAATTTTGGATAAACGTATGCCGTAATAATTTTTTCAGCACACAATTTCGTACATGCAAGAACATGTACCTTTAAACTATGAAGGTCACAAAAACATGTGACTCGCTCTTATGGCTGTACAAATAGGTACGATGGTCTCAGATATTTTTGTATACTTCGTTGCGCAAGATATTATTGCCAGTGACTGTAATGTAAATTCTGTAGCAAACTCTCGTTTAGACATTTCGAAAATAAACTTATTTAACCTACGCATTATCATGCCTTTATGCTTACTACTACACTCATACAATCAATAGCTATAATACTTTAACTTACAACAGAAAAGTACGTTCACTATAAAGAGTCTTTGATATTCTTCAGTCTATTAAAACACGATAAATAAGTATAATGTGTGTTAATTTTTCCTTGACTGTTAATACTCCAAAGTTTAGGGTCTAAATATTAGTCAATACAGCGCTAATTCTGCAATGTCGTAAGTGAATGAGAATTCAACTCATCATACGCCACCTTTGAGTAAACTGGAGATAATGGAGTCCATCCAAACAGGTGCTATGGTCACCCCAGGCGGCCGGACCTCAAATTTATGTAATTATTTAGGCCCAGTCAAAGCCATAATTATCTAAGTAAATAGTATTTGTGGCTTTTTATGACAAAATGATACCGGTAACAAGTCATAATTAAAACGCGATTTAGTTCGTTGCGGTTACGTGGATAAAAACATTAACAACCAGTGGAAAGTGAGTTCGATATGATACAAGCAATAATGTATGGTTTCAAATATTTTCTGTTTTCTTTTTTATTTACCATTTCCGAATCTGATATGGATATATGTACTTCGGAACTATCTCGGGTACTTACTTACCTACATGTCGTCAATAATATACCTAGCTACCTAGTGTGGATCGAAAGTAACACGATAATGAGTATAATTATTAAATAATATAGTATCAAGGGGATTTTCGAGATATCTTTTAGAAATAATTACAAAGGTACTGACAAGATGTCAGAAATTATTGTATTTTAAGTAATTAGGTACCTATTTCTTTTCAAGTCTGTTTCTTTCACCAACGCACGGTTATGGCACAGAATAAGAAATAGTATTAAAATACAGAAGCTTCTTTTTCCTACAACAAATTTCATAAACCTATAAATGGGCATATTTTTATTTTGTTCTCGTTTTTTTTTTCTCGTCAGATTTGAATGAAATTTGGTGGGTAGGTAGAGTTCCTTATTCTACGCTAGATAGATAGAAAATCTCAATGTGCGACAAAAAAATTGTATGAAATTTTCCACTGAGTTACGAAAATTCCATACGATTTCGTAACTCAGTGGAAAAAAATGTGGGACATACTTTGAAATTGGGTCTATCTTGAAGAGAAAAAGGAACTCTACCTCCTACCCACCAAGTTTCATTCAAATCTGACGCGAAAAAAAACGACAACAAAATAAAAATATGCCCAAATAGGAACAAAATATGGATCGGAACATTATCAATATTATCATTATATTACATATATCATTAGTGCTCATATCAACCAGCAGAATTTAACGGAACTGTAAATTGAACATTACCTCCTGAAAACAGTGGGATATGAAATAAATAGATATGATTTTTGAAAATTTTTAAACTTGCGGGAATTGGCACAAAGGACCTAAGCGCCATAGACTCCAACGGCCCTTAGGATTAGGACCTTTGTGCCAATACCAGTATCATCTCGCGAGGTCTATAGCTCACAGGGCCACTAGTATCTATAATCTATAGATCATTTACAAGTATCCTTAGTGCCAATGCAGGTCAAATGACCTGATGATGGGCTCAGGAACCGTTGGGATTTCTCAACGCTTAGCTTTAGCTTAGAGCACTTATGATATGTGTGTAGATAAAGTAGTGTATGCAACTATACATAATTAGCAGTGGCCGGAATTTTCGTAGCACTTTTGAGCTGTCATAAAGACTTCTCATTTATCGGTGTCTGATATTTATCGATACATTATAGAACACAACATAATAAATAACATTAAAAGTAGAGGTGAACAACAATCGGTCTTATCGCTAAAGATCGATATCTTCGAGATAATTAGTACTAGCTTTTTGAAAATAAAAAATTGGAATTAAATATAATAATAACTTATGAGGTTTCGTGATTATTGCTGATATAAATATTTTAAATGGAGCGCGTAGACTATATTTCGAAATGTAGGGATAAAAGATTGAAGTCTATTTAGTACTCAAAAGTTATCTGAAAGAGATATTTTTTCACCTAATACCTTCTGTTCTTTATCTTTACTTTTAGTCTTACGTAATAGGCGTCCAATAATGTATCGATATGTGTGAATTTCCAAAGTCGATAAATGAAATGAGAAGTCCCTATGACAGCTCAAAAGTGTAGCACTTTCGACACAAACTTCTGACCTCTGATAATTAGGCATTAAAACACTCGTATAACTAGACTACTACACTATTACTATAATAAGAACAAGTTTTGATGATTTATTAGTATCGATATTAAGTAGTCTAAGTATAAATCAGTATGCGTTGTGTGAAATATAAATATGTATAGATCGCACCCGTGAGGTAAAGCGCGTTGCGCCAACCCTAACAGTAAATGCCACCTTAAGAAGATTTTATGTTCACGTCAAAGGCGGATTGACACCACCCTGGACGCCTACCACGAACACCGGAAAACCTCTTTGTCACTCCAATATGCATGTGTGACAGAGATGGAGTTACAAATCCGCAATTGTTCGATTTTCGTGGTAAAGGCCCTGGTTACGGCACATATTGTCAAGATAACAAAACTAAATTCTACGACTAAACTGTAATGTTACCTCGTCGTAATACTGGTTTGTTATTTTATTTGACGACTCATTAATTCAAATTCACCACCTCACCTACCTCCTATAAGTTCAGTGAAAAACGTATCGGCGTATAGGGTCACCAACTAGTCTATGATGGTCGGTTTTTTATCGTTTACCGACGTTGCTGTCACGTTCTAACAAGTACGTATGTGCGAAAGTGACGCATAGCGTGATAAGCGATAAAATGGATCTCTGCCGAGCAAATGAACTGTCAAACTTTAAAGTGTTATTTTAAACGTCAAACTTTTTTTACTTAATACTTTCACATTCTGTGCTATCAAAATCTAGGAAACTTAGCATTGATGGATTCTAGGGATTTAGTTTCATTGATATTGATTTTGTTAAATGTTGTTTTTAACGGATGAGGAAAATTAACACGTTTTTGTTTCGTAAATTATCATATTATCCTCAAGTTACGCATCATGGCACAAAACTTGGGAGGTGATCTAATGTTATGTCTATTGTCAGCCATCTTAGAACTGTAGCACTTAGTAGTGTAGTACGGCGGCGTTGAGACAAGTGACTGTTATTTCCGATGCACCACTATGTTTGTAGCCAGTTTTACTACTTATTTATTAATCAGAACCGTTTTTATTTCCATAATTACCTATTCATTCTTTTTTATTCTCATAATTGATCATTTTAGCCAAAACACGTCCAGAGCTGGACGAAGGCCTCCACAAGGATTTTCACAATTTATATTGTCACTACTATTTCTCCCGCGATCACTATTATTTCCCGCGATCTTGACCAGATTGTTATTCCACCTTGTTAGTTTACAGGAACTTCTCATGGAATTTATGGAAGTAACATGCAAAGCAACCAGCACAGAATCTATTACCCACACTTACTGTCAGTGTTGAACACCTCTCAACTCACAATATATTAAACACAAAACCCGCCAAGTGCGAGTCGGACTCGTGCACAAAGGGATCCGTACCATTATGGAACCCTATGGTATGGAACCCTAAAAAGAGAAAAATCTTACTAGAGGCATAATACCATTTCTAGAAAAGAACTGCTAGTGCTGAGGTACTAAATAAGCATTCTATACACAAAAACTTGAATATAATTTAAAATCTGCAAATTTCATCTTTTTTGCCCATACCGGGAGTGACCAAACCATCAACAAACATTTTTTAACTTAAATTTGTTACACTAATACAAGTTACCGTCAGGGTGCTTCATAGTAAAAAGAGATGTTATGCATTCATAGTCTTTATAAATTTATCAAACTTATTAGTGAGGTCTTGATCTGTGTTCAAAAACATTTATATTCAATTCAATGCTGCAATCTTGTTGCTATGTTCACAGTCTGCTTTGGGACAGTTAATCCAGTTACAGAAATAGCAACACAAACTAAGATCCAGCAAAAGTAAAAATGTTAGGCCAGCTTAGAGCTGCCATCTGTTTGGGATTCTCTGGATTTGTCCTTGTTTGGAGCCTGTGCAGGGAGCATTCAGGCCAGATTTTTAAAACTATCAGAGGTAAACCTGGTCATTTAAGAGTTCAAGTCAATGCCTAGCAAAATAATATACTTCAAATTAAAAATCGTTTTCTTTGGTGTCCTAGAATGTGATTTCAATAAAAAATCTGGCATTTTTAACTTTTTGGCCGGTTTTGTGCCCAGTACTTATGTGCCTATTTAAAAACATTTCAAGCAAATCACTTACCTGTGCACTTAAATTTCCGCCCATTTGATGTTTCAGCATGTCTCCCTCTGAAGCCATCCTATTGAACATCTGCTTCCGCTCTTTAACTGAGATCATTTGTTCATTATCCACCAACATACTCTCACTCTTTGATATGGTTGTAGACGACAAGGGCTCCGCCAATGGCACCTCACCATCATGATTTGGTGTTGATAATGTCCGTTCCAAAGGAGGTACAGGTATACTAGTTCTTTTTTCAGCTGCTTTATCAGCGGACTTACGCCTCGGGTGTACTTTAGGGGGGACATCCTCCGGTGAAATATCACCCGGTAGGGTTAAACTAATGTTAGACTCGCTTTGGTGAAGTGGAGAGGGAATGTCACTACATGGCTGGCTTTCAGCATTGTTTTTCTGGATCAAGTTTGTTAAAATACTAAAGTCTTGATTAAGTTGTAATGGAGGCGGGGGCTGGTAGGGCACGGACTGGGTGGTGCCTTCAGATTCCAATCCAATCTCATTAGCAGCCGCTTCGTCTTTTTTACTGTTATTTGGCATGTACTTCTTTTTAAGTATCAACCATTTCTCATTATTCTGGTTCTTTATTATAGCCAATGCATTTACGTGTTTCTTGAAAGTGTTCCTCGCTTCATCTACAAATATTAGTCATGTATTATTGGTTCTACGAATACAATACAGGTTAGTGTTCAGTTGTTTACGTACCTCTCATGTCGGGATTCATAAGAAACACTTTGAAATGTTTCACCAACTCGTAATTTGTCACTTTACCATTATGAGCTAGCATGAACTTGAGTATTTCATCAAAACTTAACTCTGTTGGAGTCGACATAATGTTAACAAAATAATTAAGAAATAATTCTGATAACAAAATCACAACTTTGCTCAAAACTGCAAATGTCAAACATTGAATTGAATGTCGCTAAAGTCATGACGACGCTGCAGTCGTAATGTATTTTCGTGCTGGGAACTAAGAATCCAATGGTAAGTGGGATTGCATGGAATACTTATCTCTGATTGGTTGATAGTATTGAGTCTTGAATGCTCAACGAATGGCAGCGACGCGTCAACGTTCCGTTTCAAGCATTAGATCTTTATGAAGACTAAATAAATGTATTTATAATAATATTTTAATTATGTTTTAATTCGATGTTAAGAAAAAAAGAACATATTGTCGGTATTGATATCGTCTATTCGCATAACCATTCAGATAGTCAGTAACAGTTGCAGTAGAAAACAATGCTAGTGTTAAACGGCGCGATTCGTCAAGTTCTAACGGTAGTATCGGCCTGTGTAGATAAACTCAAAGTCAAGACGTCAAGGGAGGGAAGAACGAGCAGGGTACCCCTGACGGTCGGCCCCGCCGGATCGCTCCATGTAATACCCGTTTATCCAATATTTACCCTTTGGGTGGTATGGTAGCACCAGTGAAAAAAAAGACAGCATGATTTTTTTAATTCTATAAAATATCTTGAACAAACTGTGAACAAACTATAATCTGACTGAGTCTGACAAACCAAATTTGGCAGTGATTTAATTTTTATCTATATGCGAAACAATAAAAAAATTAAAAATATACTGTCAGACTATATTATATGTATAGTCTGACAAGCAAACGGACGCAGTAACAGTGGGACAAAAAAACCTATACCCATCCCTTTTTTCGGGATGGTAATAGGGCAAACCCTCCAGTGAATGAACAGTTTTTCTTCCATTACTTACTAGCTTATCGAATGAACACACACAACAGAAAATGAACGGTGTGTTCATGTACTGGTGTGAGCACAATTTAATTTTTATCCCAAATTCAAACGTTAACGTCATGGTATTAGCTTGTGTTTTAGAGATTCATTCATTCATTTATTTATTCAGCCAATATTGGAACATGAATGTAAAATCCATATTACTATAGTCAATTTACTGGATTTTTATGCCTTTGTATGAACATGAAGATAATATGAATTGACATATGGATTGTTCATTGACTAGATTTCTTCCAATTCTATGTACTTGTACCTATAAATAAAAATAAAAAATATTATAGGACAATCTTACACAAATTGACTAAGTCCCGCAGTAAGCTCAAGAAGGCTTGTGTTACGGGTACTCAGACAACGATATATATAAATATAATATACAAATACATAAATACATAGAAAACATCCATGACTCAGGAACAAATATCTGTGTTCATCACACAAATAAATGCCTATACCGGGATTCAAACCCAGGACCATCGGCTTAGCAGGCAGGGTCACTACCAACTGCGCCAACCGGTCGTCACCTATGAACATACAAAATAATATAGATATGTACAAATAAATATTAATATATAAAGTGTATTATTTTACCACCAACGTTTGGACTTGTTTTTTCTTTCCCACGTTTCTTGTTTAATTGTTTTTCTTTTATTGCTTTATACGAGTATGCTTCCATTTTGTGGCTAATGTGCTTCTATCATAATGATGAATAAATAATATTCATTCTATTCTATTTTACTCTATTTTAGATGGTGCCTCAATGTTTTACGTAATGATTAGTAAAGAAAATTTATTCACTTTGTTATATGATTTACAGGGTGTTTCAATGAACGTAATACAAAATAAGTGATTCCGGCTCTATTAACGACGAAGAATATAATGCACTTCTAGGTCTTAAAATTCTACGTAATTAAATTTTGCTAATTTTCTAACAAAATAATTAATTAAATTCTCGAAGTGTGGTCTCTCATTGTGACGTCATGCCATGTCTTGCTAATATTGCTATACGTCAGTTAGGTGTCTTATCAGTTATCAAGGTTTGTCTATTATCAATGCAACCAATAAAATAAATGATAAGGCACTCCGCTGCAGCACTGATTAGTAATTTGTTTCATACTTTCACACATAATAATAAACAATATCTGTTTAAAATAATTTATTATGAACTTACAAAACCCAAGTTCAAACGTATTTTAGCCCATAATCTCTCAGATTTTGGACACACGAGTTGATCAATTTCCGTGTGGGGATTGGGGACCCCGGGAATCGTTCATTGAACAATGCTTGCGTACGAACCGTACTCCGCGATATGAAATAAAATTCAACCATCGCTGCCCGCTGAATGTTTGTAAAAGGATAAGCGGGAGGCATTTTTGCTTACTATTTAAGAATAAATCACAAATTAGAAACTTTCACGGATAACAACAATTTTTGATTATTGTGACAAGTATCACGTCAGAATGCATTTTATTCATAAAATATCAGCCTAGATAAACAAAAAGGGTGAGTTTATACTACGAAACTAGTTTCGAACTATTTTCTTTTTAGAACCTAGGCAGGGTAACCATGATGTGATCAAAATAACAGGATTTAGGAAAACAATGATAGTACCTAATGATAGTGTTTTAGCAATAGGAAGACGAGTTTGAAAAACATTTTTTGTATTACGTTCATTGAAACACCCTGTATAATACTTACTGATTTAATAAAGCTAAATAATGTTCGTTCACTGGGTTTTACACTGGTTATTAATTGGTTTTTCTGTTCAATTATTACGTTTTTCGGTACTTTATGATAAAATGTTCTATAAGTAACTCTAAAAGTATAAAAATACTAAGAAACGTTCTAGTTTTTTAAATGTTGATTGATTAAATAACATAATATTATAAAAATAATTAATAAATACTGAGCAATTATTTTTCTAAATTGAAAAAATACTTAAGTGTTCATTCACTGGTGGTCTTACCCAAGTAGCGTTAGAAAAAGACAGTAGGTATGCTGCTCCCTAATGTAATAACTGTTTAATCCATTCATGATTATATAGGTATTCCAACTTATTTTGGAAATTTATAAATACTGGCCACTAATGAGGTCCATGAATCATCGCTACAAAAACATTAAAACATACTTATAACTACATTATTTTTGTTATTCATCCGCTGAATTATCGCAGTTGGTAAATATCATTCCTTAATAATTTGTGCGGTATCCCATCCACTTTGCGTCGTCGTATTTAATCTTTTGTCGCTACTGCCTACAAATTTGTTGACATTGGAGCTCGCTCAATCCAAAAAAAAAAACATTTTGAAGTGCCGTAGTAGTTTTGCCTGGCTTTTTCCGCAACTCGACATCCATGAAATTGTGCCTTTTTGCGTGATAACGAGGTAGCCCCATTCCAACCACCTCAATCTACTCTAGGTACGCAATACCAGTAGCAGTTGCAGCATTGGCTTTAAGTTGCTAACTGCCTCCTTTAGTGTGTTTGGAGTCCCTAAATCCTCGAGCAACACAGGCATCCAACACGTTGGAAGGGAGACGTCATCGTAATAGCGACATCTTACCGTAGATACAAATTATCCTGTCACGTTTTGCGGGGGGAAACGTGCACACAGAGGCACTTCTCACACACTACATACTCACAAAAAACAATCTGTAATGATGACACTAGCACATAGAAAATGATACAACTACACTGACAAATCTTGCACACTTCGATATACCTATTTTAGTGTACGGACTAGTGACAACACAGAGCCGCATATGCCCATTTGGGCTTGTACTTCGGCAGAGGGGAAACGGTACGTATGGCGGCTCCCCTCCCTGTATTGCTTGAAGTCCTAAATACTTCACAACGTATACAGACGTCAACGGCGCAAATCATATAAAAAATAAAACATAAGAACATAGGGATATACGGCAGCTCAAAATGCAATTATTTGTATGGACCGAGCGTAACTGAGTCCATCATCCTGACAAGAGGCAACGGGACAGGTCAATTCTAATAAGTTATGTTTATGTGACCTTTTTTATTTTAGAAATCCAAAAATATAAAAAAAGCAAAACAGTATAATACAGATCTATACCTACCTATACATGGGACAATACATTAATGTTATCCGTTATTTATTATATTATAATATATTTTTGTTTTGATAAAGTCGGCGCTTTACTTCAAAAACCACGGAGGAAACAGTCTAGGTAGTATGTTTACTAGATATACGCTACGTTTGTATGTAGAAATAAACGTGTCCCGTTGCCTCATAAGGACTTTTATATTGATCATTTTCGCGATGATGATGATGTAGTATGTAAGTAACCTTTATGAATGCTTTATGTTCGAAATAAACGCGACCATGCTAGCAGCTGGAGCTAGTTGCTTGAAAGCTTGATAGATAAGTATCAACACTATCAACACGTAGCTTCCATGAAATGGGCTCATAGCCTTATTCGTGGTAAGTATTAAGTACTTAATCATTAAGGAGTAGTAGGTATGTAGGTATGGCACTGGCACTTCTGAGAAAATGCTATATCTAGATTCCTAGAATATTTATAATTAATATGTGCATCTAAGCTGATTTAGCGCATCACCAGTAAGATTATGAATTAGAATTATAATCGTTTATTGCGAACCATAATACATGTAAATGTTATAATAAAAAATAATGAGAAACACATGGTACCCTGTAGGGGTAATGCAAGGACTTCTTAAACATAGGCAAAGTATCATCTATTCTTCAAAAAAATGTTTTTTGTGCAAGGCTAGAATTCGAATAGAAACATTTATAATTAGAAATAAACATTCATCATAAATGTATAAATTTTCTAATTTGAAATGTACGAGGGTGGATACAAAAGTTTCCGAAATGAAAACGAATATTTGAATAAGACTGATTGTTTTTTACATAATATATGCTCCTTCTGGCTCGATACAACTACACCGAAGCTTTGCCAGGGTCATTATTCCGTTTTATTTGAAGATTCTGCAAAGGTCCTAAAAAGCCATTTTTGCAGTTTGGTGATCCATTAGCGCTTTTTGAAATTTTTTCATATAGGTACAGTCGTGGCCAGATAGTTAGGGACAAGATTTTATTCCCATACAAATAGGAAAATATAAACGTGTAGTACGTATCACAAATGTTATCTAAAAAGCTACCCGATGTTTATTTTTCAAAACAAATGTTTATTAGTCAATGCTCACAGCTAACACGGAAAAAAAAGTCAAAACTTCCGAGGTCTAATTAATTTACCCACTTAAAATAAAATATAATAAAAATTAATGCGTCGTATCATTAACTATATCCTCAGAATGCAGAATACAATTATTTATTTCTGTGCTTGTATCCGTCTCAATCTCAGTCTTTAATTTGGAATCGATGCATGCCCCCGTCACTACAAAAACGTTATATTTTAATTTTATATTTAATACCTATAGTTCAATGAATTTATAATAGGCTAATAGCCTCAAATCAAATTTGGCACAATAAATAATTATTTGTTATCCTCAAATTTAAGTCATGTAAGTCCATATAAGTCAAATGTTGTTATCCTGCATAGTGATGTCATACCACAGATAATCTATGGACTATCATGGCTGACATCGTTATCACCGAATTACGTAAAAGTAAACTTAGATTTTTTTTTTGCTGTTTTGCAGGACATAATATAATATGGATATTTTTTTCTCCTAATTAGATATTAATTCAATCCAAATCATTTATTTTCGAAATATATACAGTAAGTGTAACTTACCTAACTACCTACCTCTACCTACCTTAAATCTAAAGTAGGTCCTTGAGGCATTGTACCTAGGATGCTGCATATCGACTTGAAAAAAGGGTCAAGTAACCTTCTATTTATGCTTTTGAAGTCGATGCTTACTTTACGTGGACGCAGAGAAAAGTGGCTACGTACGAGTACCTACCTACGTATGTATGTTTCAATAGAAGCTTCTGTACCGAATATTTATAGAAGTGATAGTTATCCGATTGATATTTGACTTGGAAAATGCCTATTTAAATTTAAGTAACTTCAGTAGGCAGATATCATTGTTTCGCCATTACTATCTAATAAATTAACCAAGGTAAGTTTTTTTTTTTGAGCAGCCTAAGAAAATCTTATTAAGCTACAATGCTGACTATTTATAAAATGCAGTAGAACTAGAAACCACATAGTTCACGAACTAATGTGACTTTTATTTACGTCATACGTGCCACTGGTTCTTAAGTCTTAACAAACCTTAATCAAAATGCATAATAATATTAAACTCTATTTGTGGCAGGGCTTGTACCTAGACCACAGAATATTGTATGAACGTGCAGATACTGCACCGAAAATCATGTCATTGCTATAATAATATCATCTTGGATTTAATAAATGAGAAGTATGGAAATGTAATTATCTGCCGTCAAAAAGTGCATCATAAAATTGGTGTTCTGGAGGTTCCAAACTGATTTTAACATTTTTAACCCATCAAGTGTGTTAACTTTTCTTAGTTTAGTATTTGCTTACGTAGCGTACTTTAGTATAGCCTAAATAAACCGCTATGACTATTTGACTGGCTAACTAGACATTATTTCATGTCTGTTATATAATAATAATGATTAGTATCTAAATGGATATGGATGGAAACGGATGGATGGACCGTGTCAATTTCAGATACTCTTTGTTTAATATCACCTACCTAACTACAACCTAAGTACTAGTTTCATACTCTATTTTATGTAGGTAATCTACACCCCAAGGATTCGTTGCTCCTGTATTCCATTCGTAGCCCGCAGCTAATGGGACATGTTTTAACGAGCTTCTAAATGTTACCTACTTGTACTTACTCTTTTAGTGTCATTTTATTACGGAAAAAAAAAACCAACTCGGATGGAGCAGACCTATTTACTTCCAATTTAATCGGGTGCCTTGAAGGCGACGCCGCAAGTTGGTCAAGTGGCTATGTTGCGGTTGTTTGTACCCAACTTTCAAAGCAATTTGAAAAAGACAGGTTACGTTTTTAACGTGCATGTTTGTATTTTCTTGTCATTTTGTGCAATATGAAGTGCATTCATTTCATTTCTCCTTAACCTTTCTGTTGTAGAGCATGTACTTGCTGGGCACAAACCAACTCCATGCATGGAGGGATTGGGCTGCTATAGTCCCCACTCTAGCCCAAAGCGAGTTTCAATCTAATCAGTACTTTGAGTTTATTATGTGTATAATAATAATAAGTACACTATCCGCTCGGTGTACCCCTTACATCCACTCGGTATACCCCTTACATTTCATTAAATTGTCGAAAGGGACTCTGCGTGTTGGCTGCGGCTCCGCGTACGCCTCCCAAAGGTCCGGAACACCATTTTTCCGTGATGGGAAAGACATAAGTACACTAGCCCCTTGTCGACCTTTTATAGGGGTTCGCTAAAAAAATCTTCGTCAGCGTTTTGAGGATGTAGGTATGATACCGTGTTTGTTTTGTCTCCGGTCTGGGGCCTTGTTCGAACTATAAATTTGAAAGAAGGATATACCTACATCATGTCGTCTACGTTTGAACAATGGGGAAAGGACAAATCCGCGGAAATTCATATAAGTAGAATCAGACTAAGCTAAGTTTGCCTAGATTTCGATAGCACAGTATAATATCATAGAAGTTTGACATATAAGATAACTACAAATAACACTTCAAATGTTTGACAGTTCATACATGTGTCAGTTGACATTCATTCGCAATCCGTAAGACATCACTACATACCTACGGTAAAACGGGATGGCTTTCAAATTGCAAGGACACTTTGATGTGTACTTTTAAAGTAAAATTTTTTTGTCACTGGTTTGTAAGTTAGTTTAAGTTCGTTTGTCTACGTTATCTACATGCACATCTATTTGTAAATGTAACTCTACATGCACATGCATATTTATAAAAAATAAGCCATGAGCCAAATCATAAAGAATAAATGAAACAACCGCTTTTTCAAATTTAGTTTCAACAAATAATAGGAACCTACCATACCTACTTACTTTTTGGAGCACCTTCTAAGCAAAGCTGTGGGGTTACCGACAGTGAAGTACCGCCCTAGGCTAACCACTACCCCCTTCGATGGTTCACCGTGTAAGAGGGCCTTCAGGCAATTTTGCCAGTGTCTTACTACGGATTATTGATATGTTATATTACACAATATAAAAGATACATGTACGTATATACCTACTCATAAATTACAGTTTCGACGCAATATCTACTGTCGAGGCACGGAAAAAGGCGATTTGCACGATTACGTTTAAACGGACGACTTTTAGAGCCCGTTTAAATGGATAAGAAGCCTGCAAAATGCCTTTCCAGCCGAGTCAAGTAGTGTTTTTCTCAAAAATGATGCAAATAAACCAAAACCTGATAATGATAACATTTGATACTTGTGGCAGTTGCGGGTAGCGTTTTGACATGCCGCCCGTTTGTTTTTTTTCATGAAAAAATTGAATTGAATTTTCATGAAGCGACCGGCTTACATTACGTATGTACTTACCTATCCACCGCCTTATTCCTCAAAAAGTTAACAGAAGCTTTAGTTAAATTATGTCTTCTCCCATTCTGACAAACGCGATTGTCAAAGTGACAGACTGATAAGGACAAACAATCATTTAGCTAAACTGTTATTGAAGTGCGTTTATGAATAACGCCATTATTGTTTTCTTATTTTTTTATATTAAGGTGTTGGAAGGGCCCCTCTACGTAGAGGTCAAGGTTTGCAAGCCCACAGAAACACACAGAGATACACAGGTTTTAAACTAGCTACCTAGCTAGTTTGCCAAAAATGAATATGTAACCCTTGTTTAATCCCCATATCATGAGCCCTATTTCATGCGTTCAAAAACCGCATATTAGATAGTATTCAATTTTTTTTTATTAATACGGCTCACGCCTCGTTACATAAATCCACACTCGAGTTTTGACGCCTTTCATTACATAGGTATATGCCAAAAATATCGCAGGAACCAAAGTAAAGGGCCGCACGGAAACCTGCAAATGTTTTCATTCCTCAATTGGGATTGCAATACTGCAGCTGGAAGTATCTACATAATAATTAAGCGTGCAATCTTTTTCAGATAGCTCAGTTTAATATTGTACTGACTTTGATTAAAATAGGTATCTATTTATATATCGCGTTACGTAGGCCGCAAAAATATGTACCACGCCTTTACGGCTCTACTAATAAAATTGTTTCTGACACTTTTTGCGCGCCTCATTGTGTTAGATATTGTGGGAGATTTACGATATTCTTATGGGCCTACTAATAAGTCTAATTAAAATTAACACATTCATTGGTTCTAATATTACTTAAAGGAGTTGTTGTAACTCAACTACCGTCTTTACAATGTGGTTCGCTCCGAACGTGAGCTCGCGATCTGTATATTTCGGCAACACCTTGACTAATTTGGCACAGATTCGAACTTAAAAAGGATATTTATCTCAACTAACTGTTAAATTTCACCCCGATCCGACCAACGACATCTACTCGAGTTATCTTCGAACAAACATACATACAAACGACGGACTAAAGTAGACTGGCTGAACTCACTCCGCTCACTCGTTCGAAACCTTTAGATACAATACGATACGCAAACATCCAAATAAAAAAAGATTATTATTGCTTATTGGCTATAGGTATGGGCATCCCTTACGACAGATGTAGGTTCTGAGCGCAAATACTTAAATTATATTTTTATTGACCATAGTAAACATCCACTACCAGATAAAAATATGAATAAACATTAATTAGTAATTAATAATTACTCATCTTGCGGCTCTCCCGCTTGCATCTCTCGCTTGTGACTTGGCATAGGTACTAGGTATTTCCAAGAACATTTCTTTCATCGCTCCTGTTCGTAAAGTGTGATTTTCACGAGCAGATAACCGGGTGAAAACTTCCCACCCTATAGTGGTTTTTTAAAAGTTATGTTGATCGCCGGAGAACAGGCTTATGCTGTTTAAAAATGTACCCCCTTTTTTATAAAAAAAGTTAACAAAAGTTTCAGTTAAATTATGTTTTCTCCCGTTCTAATGCCAAACAGACAGATAAGGGAAAACAATTATTTAGCTAAATCGTGTTCGATGTGCGTTTATGAATAACGCCACAAGTGTAGTCTGTAGGTACCGCTAATAGCGGTACATACACTCTCTTGAAAAAGCTATTAAATATATCTGAAACCATAGATAATCTAGCAATTGAAGAATGAAATTATTCAATTATGCTCTATATCAGTTACCTATAGATTCCTTATTTAAGGGATTGTCTTAAAAATTATACAGTTTATAATTTCGTTCATTTATACCTCATGTATTTTAATCACAATAGGCGTGACATGTTTCGACTGCATCGGGCAGTCATCATGGGACAGACAGATTGTGATAAAAATACATGAGTTTTTAACCGGTTGTCAATATGTATTAAAAATTGTTTGCCCGTCGCCCGAAACTTTTTAGTAAAAATATACTTACATAGAAATGGCGGGAACAGTTCAGAAATAAAACGTGTGTTTTTTTAGTTCTGGATTAAAATGGATTTATCCAGTATATCGAGCTAAAAGAGTGAACAGACGTTAATTTTACTAGCGACTCTTTAAAAATCAGGGTAAGCGCGGGGTTGGCAGTCTTTTCACGGAATACATATTTGTTAGGTACGCTGGTACGTGTATTTGCTTCGAACGAATTCGAGTGTTATTCTCGGGTGAAAGAATCCAATCCACCTTCAAACTTTTTTTCTCCTACTAGGATCAGAAGAGCTCGCGATTCTGTGTAGAAATCGCATATAATTTTCCAAATAAAAATGTTGTGGGGACAACTTTAAATATTAAATGCCCCAAAATATCTCGGATGAAATGGGACACTTTCAACATTTGGTTACCAATAACTCAGAACGGATATGATTTCGATTTATTTTTGACTAAATAAATCGAATCGTTTTCAGAACATCCGCATTTGGCATTACAACACGTAAGCAAGTGTTTGTAAAGAATTAACAAATTGCCGCATCTCTACTACCTACTAGTTTTCGAAATGTATAGAATTTATGAATGAAACTGCAGCTTTTGAAATTGATTAGACTTATAATCCTTTGACAAGTTTCTCGATTCCTAAAATTAGAGAAATAATAGAGTTTTAAACGATTTTCGGTAGTTTTGACTCTTATTGTGTCGGAATTTCGTGATATATGTCGTGTCTTTAGTAACAATTGTCGAGAGCTCTTCACGAAATATTAGTTTTTAGTGATAAAATTGATGTGTATATTTATAAATGACATGTTGGTGGCAAACAATCATACAGGCCTCGCAATAGTAACAGGTGCCCCTAGCTAGCCCATGTAGACGTGTGTAATTACCAGTAATTATGATGCTGACAATAGTCACACTACCTGGCCAGGTAGTAAAGTTTTTGCCGGAAGTACGAGTAGAATGGATTTAGTTGAGATATCCAAGTTATGCATCAAGGAAAAATGTGTTTACAATATTGAATTGAACAACATTTCGTGTCTTGCGAAAAGGAGACGAGTCCAGCCGAAATATTAAAGGTACCTGTTTTATGAATATGTGTTCGATAACTACATAATTTCGATAAATTTCGACATTTTACCATGTGATGTCACCGTAAGTATTTTTGGGCCATCCTGTAACGGTGCAGTGGCAGCGCGGCAGCTGCTGCAGTTGCAGTCGTATCGTAATTCGTAATCTAACTACTTATATTATGTATAGCAGCGACCATCTTACACACGCTCTTCGCATAGTAATCCGCTTTACTGCTGTTTGTACGTAACAGTCCCTCAATAGTACTAATACCGGTGATCGTTTTGGGGTAATATAATTTAAAGTTTCTGGCGATAGTCGGCGAACTTTGTAATTATGTGCCGATCCGGTGTACACCATACCTACGTACGTTACATTGAAGAACTTTCAATTTAGTGAAGCTGGTAGTTGCGGACTTTCAGAGTCTAACAAGAATTAGACATTTAACTTTTAATTGGTCGCTTGTACGGTCTTCAGGAACTTTGGCACACTAAGTGTTTAACTATGTTTACGCTACGCTTTTCATAATGACCAGGGATAATGTGTATCGGAGAGTTTGGACAAGGATCAACTGATTTAGATCTGACAAGCGATGAAGTATTCATGACTAGTTTTACCGGACCATGGCTAACTTTGACAAACTTAAAAAATTTGAACTTTAATTAAATTAATGAATAATAGCTAGCCTTGATTGGAAGATGTAATTTAGTATCGTGAGATGTAATGTGGTGTTATTATGTGCTATCTATAATCTATGGTGTAGCAGCCGAAAGTGAGGTTGCCAGAAAATATTATATAAGTAGTGATTTCGTGTCACGCATTTAAGTCTAAAAGATCACGGAATCCTTATCTAGGTGTGAACATACTGACATAATGTTGAAAGCTCGTATATATTCGTCAAAGAAAAAGTTTTCATAAGAGACCGATAAGTCAGCATTCGACCGAGACCGCCGGTTCGTTGTTTGCTATGAAAATGTGCAGCATGGTGTTTTCTCGTCGGCGCTAAGAGCTCGGTGATGGTTCATGTTAGCAGCTGGTAAGCGGACGTAGCGGGGCTGAGAGGTACGGCCATGTTGCGGCTGCGGACGGCGGGAAATCGCGGCCGCCCATGGGAGGCGTGCGGCACCGGCTCGAGGAAAAAGGACGGAGAGATGCGGAGGTTGGGCGGGTAAAAGAGAGGGCCGTGAGGCGGCGCGACGCAGAGGGCGTGCGGCCGCGCGGACGCCACGCACTCCTGCCTCGGTCGCGTCGACGGGCGGCCGGGATCGCGCTCCTCGCCACACTGACTCCGCACGCAGCCTGCACAGACTTTTCTCTTGCGTTTTTCGCCGCGCCGGTACCGGCGGGCACGTGATACCTGTTTTTTCTCTCTCGCTCGACTGTGACAGCCGGGTGTAGCGTGCGATCGCACTTTTCCCGCCACTTCTAGTGGAAATCGGACGGCTCACAAGTTTTTGGCGCGAAATGTGTACGGATGGTTCCTAGTGTCAGAAGCTAGAATGATTGCACGGTTTGTTTGTGAAAAGTCGTTGGAGCTGTGCTAGCCGGTCTCGTAGCTGTAAAAGAGTCGTAATAATGGATGACTGGGAGCGGCACGTGACGCCTCTCCTACAGGACATGGGCTGCCCCAGCGAGGATGCTCAGGACGACTTCTTTAACCAACAAGACGTAAGTCATAAGTACCTATAAATTTTTCAGGTCACTTCGCCGACTGTTGATGCAGCGCGTATACAAGTATACAAATAGGATAACAATAATTCTGCTAGCATATCTTTTCAGCTACCTAACTATTAATGTACAACTTGATTATAAACATTACATTAAATACATATTTAAGCCTATGCGAAGTATCAATCAACTTGCATAAAGCCCATATGATTGGAAAAATAAGAAACTTTCCCCATTCCCAGGTAGGTATTTATCAATTCTAACCATTTTGGTATCCCCATCTCCTACTAACCTCACCTAACCCATGGCTGGAGTAACTGAAGTTACCTGCCAAATAACAGATTCAATGATTTGAGAGTAATTAATTCATATAGTGGGAGGTATTTGTAAGAAAACAATATACACCTACCTATTAAATATAAAATGGGTACATTTTACTATCTGAAGTCTTAACAAAAACAATTATTTCCTTTACCATAATTTGCCTATATTACTTTTACTTAGAATCACCTAAGCAATGTCGTGAAGGCTTTAAGACTTTCTACTTAAGGGCCTCAGTTGTACCTACCACGCACAATTGACTAATTAACGTAACTCCGCAAACTATTACACTTTCCATACTAAACAAGATAGCGAACATTTTAACTATGACTTGAGACTATCTGTCCGTTATTTAATTAAGTAGGTACTGTTATTTAATAATGCTTGTTTGTCACCGTCGTAGTATAAAAAAAAAAAAAAAAAAACTTACAGCAAGAAGCTATTGTAGACTTTATTTCATCGCAGTGAGGTTCACGAATGTTTAGAGAACTGTATCGGCTATAGTAGGAACTCACTATGTTCCATTACATAGTTAACTCTCGTATCTCAATCTGATGGATTAAGTATTCACTTTATATTACACAACAGCCTCAAATTGGAGCAAAAAAATGACATTCATGTGTAATAACAATGTAGATAGTCTTTTTTTACTTTGGAAATGAAACTAGTATGATTTCACTCTGACCCTAATTTTCGAAATAATCTTATTTGAAATTCCGACAGTAAACTACCTACATGCATGAATTCAAAGACAAACTGGGTTCAAAACTTCATCGTCTTTATAACATTCATTCGCGTTTTTTCCCTTGATTTCAATAAATTATATCTTAGCAGAGCTTCAGAAGCCTCAACATAAAATATGTATCCCTGCTTCTAATATATACCTATATTATTGAATTACTTAATATAAGCAAGAAATGTCACCACAATATCTAGGTACATAATTCATACCTTGACACGAAGTTACAAGCTAGCTTAAATATAAAATAGGTTTTTTTAGGCATTGTATCTAATTACATCAATCAAACGATTCGCGAAACTTGCGTGCCCTCGTGGACCTAGAGTTTCGATCACAAATGGTACAAATATAAAACAAAATTCATAACGCAAATGTATAAATGTACTTGTAAGGACGGATAAATGATTTACATGCAAAATAACGCAAGCAGTGTGGCCCTCGCTAAGTCAGTTGCCACCACAGTACCTACCAACGCGAATCTAAATAACTTTTTCAGTGGTTGCGCGCCAAAAAAACTTGTAGACAAGTCAGAGCTAAGTAATTTAGATATCCTCTGTAGGAATACTTCTCAATTGTCTGAAAATAATGCATCCAATCCGTGAAAATAAATAGACACGCATAAAATAATAAATCGGATTCGAAAAACATTTGCTGACGCTCTTCTAGATTCTTTACGAGAGGGATAGAGAAAAAGTACAAATGACAGAAGATACTCGTAAATAGTCCTTAAAAATTATGTTCGGAAACCGTATAGAGTCTGTATTCCTCATTGACGTACAATGATTGGCCCTTTAAGGTAAACCTTGACTTTCAACGATAAATATACCTATTTACAACCAATCGTGAACTTTAATGCAACGACCAAAAAAGGGGACGAAAGTATGTATAATTATGGGCCCCTATTGTATATACCTAGATTGGCATACATAAAAATACAATACAAAATAAATACTGATGGCGTTATTCATAAACGCGCTTCAAAAACAGTTTAGCTAAATTATTGTTTCTCCTTATCTGTCACTTTAACAAACGCGTTTGTCAGAATGGGAGAAAACATAATTTAACTAAAGCTTCTGTTAACTTTTTTATGAATAAGGCGGTTAATCTTTATTAGCACTGCGAATAATTATACCATGGTAGGGTCAATCACTATACTTGTTAATTATTTTTGACGAAAGTGCAAAAGTAGAATACAATGTGTATTATATTTATCACCAAAGTACCCACTAACACATTATTTGAATTTAATTCAATATACCTACAAAAAATATCGACTTCGGTACATAACTTACTATTTTAGATATCTTTGTATAATGTACTTAAAGATTAACACAAGTATAAATGTAATTAATAGGCTTATATTTTTTTATACAAATATTAGTGTTTTTTTTTTAATTTTTCATATAAGCCGCAGGTACTAATCATAGCCTGCCCATTCTTGCGTTACATTTTTTTCACAAATTATGGCTTATAAAACGTTAATAAAAATTGTTATAAAGGAACACAAATATTACAACATATATAAGGAAAATTATGTTGGTAACTTGGTACCTACTGAATTCACTTATGATTTTCATAAGAAAACAAAGTAGTCGCTTCGGTCGCTGCAATATTTTTTTTATACTGTTTTAAAACTAGCAATTACTTACACTTTATTGTGTTGTCTAATTTCTACTCAAAGTATCTTTATATAAAGATTTTCAGTTCAAGAGGCCAATGATTGGACCGAGGCCAAGATTATACAACTATCAGTACTGGCTATCCTGATGAAGTGTTTTTAACTTTTGCCCCTTTGATTGCTTGCTGTTCGCGTTAACGTTAATAAATAAGAACCAGTTAACTTGACACCACACATTTTTTTCTTTTTTAAGGACATTCGTTGGCAGTTTTACGAACATGACTGTTGTGTATGCGACAACCCTATACGACATCTAGACGCTGTGACAAAAATGCTGGGACCAGTTAAAGCCTAATTTTGTGCAGCGATTTTTTTTGCATGATATCTTGGCCTATTAGGTCGCTCAAGACTTTTTTCCTTCTTTTCCTATTAAGAATCCTATACTGATAACGTCTTTAAACTTATCACTAGCATGTCTTTCCCATCACGGGACAATGGTGTTCTGGACCTTTGGGAGCTGTACGCGGAGCCGGAGTCAACACGTAAACAATTTAATGAAAAGTAAGGGCGCAACGCGCAACACCGAGCGGATGCTGCACCTGCCCGGGTGTAGGGACTATTGAGAGTTAATGGAATCTAAAATGTCACTGGGCTATTATGTGAAAGTGATGGACTTAATTACTGGGTTATGGAGTATAAAACCGGACGCCTGCCTAATAAAATGGTAAGCAATTTTATTTCCGACAGACCGTTGATCGCCTACATAAGATGGGACCCCGCAAAAAGCGACATATAAGATGGCTCAAGGGCAATATCGGTATTATGGGGGCGAAAGGTGTCAGTGGACTTTTAGCATATAGCCAACTCGCCACTTATGTTTCCACATCTACCCTCGAGAACACAGCTCTCGCGACCCCAATCTGCAGGGTCTGTTAAGGCAAGTCAGAGGCAGAGGACTCGGTCGGATGACAGAGTCCCCTACGAGCGAGCGCCCAGGTAGGTACGTGGGGTTGCTACTCGCCAACAGCTCGCGAGTGGCCACAGGCTGCCCTGCGTTGACTCATTGCACGGGTCGAATCGAAACCAGTGCACGATGGCGTCGTCACATCCCTATTATTGTTACACCTAGTATTAGGTATCTTCCATATACGAGTACAATACGAGTATTTCGGTAAAGATTGAATGATAGAAGACACTCATCATTGAAACTTAAATAACTAACTCTTTCAATTAGTAGCACGCATTTGTAATAAGACGCTTACGATAGTTGCAGTAAAACTTGGAAAGTTAAAGTGGAAACAATAGTTTTCTCGTTCAAACTTATCCACTCTGAATACTTACGAAGTAGGTTAATCTTTAAGCTTCTATCTCGTAGTCACGTAGATAACAATGGCTACGCTAGCTTGTTTTAGGTTCCGTAGCCGAAAGGTTACAAAAGGATCCTGTTACAATAATACGTAACTATATATATATATATATATAATGTATCCATAATTCCATACTTATAATATTATAAATGGAAAAGTGTGCGTGTCTGTGTGTTTGTCCGTCGTTCACGGCAAAAAGGAGCGACGAATTGACGTTTTAAGTGGATATAGTTGAAGAGATGGAGAATGATATGGGCTACTTTTTGTCTCTTTCTAACGCAAGAGAAGCCGCGGGCAAAACCTTGTACCTACCTAAATTTTTCAATGGTCCATCCGCCATCCTGGCGTCAGGTCGGCGGGTTGGGGACCCATATTTTAAGATATCTCGTTTCCAGGAGAGGTACAGATGTTTATTAGAGGTACCATATAAGTACACAAACGGTACCAAATATAATACGAAAATGAATTCCAATCCCACATACCCACCCGCCATTCTGACGCACACCATTAAAACTAAAACAAAAAAATCTAATCCTTTTGGCTTCATACCTTCTGCAGCCGGCATATTATGATATGATATTAGGACCAAACAGGATGATTTTACAACGTTTCTACTTATCTGTAGGGTAGTCTTCTCTAATATCTACCTAATACTGAATAACGGACGGGATTGGCCTATTGTATAAGATACAAGTTGTGATCATTTTTTTTCCATTTCCATTAAGTCAGAGGTGTGCTCCCGAGTTGTGTCCAGTGCTCACGCGCCTTTTCACGCTCTCATATCACAAACGGCAGGTGCCGTCTTCGTGGAAGACCGCCCTTGTGCACCCTGTGCCTAAAAAGGGTGACAGATCAGACCCGTCGAATTACAGGCCAATCGCTATAACCTCCCTTCTCTCCAAGGTGATGGAGCGCATAATCAACGCAAAGCTCCTGGGATACCTAGAGGATCACGATCTGATCAGTGACCGACAGTATGGCTTTCGCCATGGTCGCTCCACTGGTGATCTTCTAGTGTATCTCACCCACCGCTGGGCTTCAGCTATTGAGAGTCAAGGTGAGGCATTGGCAGTCAGCCTGGATATAGCGAAGGCGTTCGATCGGGTTTGGCATGGGGGTCTTCTATCGAAGTTACCATCTTACGGACTGCCCGGGGGATTATGCGAATGGATTGCCAGCTTTTTGTCCGGCAGATGCATACGAGCCGTTGTCGACGGAAGTTGCTCCGATAGCATGGACATAAATGCTGGTGTCCCACAAGGCTCTGTGCTATCCCCAACGCTGTTTTTGCTGCATATCAATGACATGTTGTCCATTGGCGATATTCATTGTTATGCAGACGACAGTACTGGGGATGCCTATTACACAGGCCGTGCTAACATCCCTCGTCCCGTTGTGTTAGAGAGTCGTGAAAAGCTTGTGTCAGACATCGAGAGTGCTCTCTCTGATATCTCACTGTGGGGCCAGGAAAATCTTGTCCGATTTAACCCCACTAAGACACAAGTTTGCGCGTTCACCGCTAAAAAAAACCCATTTACTGTGGTCCCACAATTCCAAGACACAGTCCTTACCATGTCAGAGAGTATTGGGATCCTGGGTGTTGACATTTCCAGTGACGTCCAATTCCGTAGCTACCTGGAAGGGAAGGCCAAGCTGGCATCCAAAAAGCTCGGTGTGCTCAATAGAGCTAAGCAGTACTTCTCTCCGGGGCAAAGACTGTTATTATACAAGTCTCAAGTCAGGCCCCATATGGAGTATTGCTGCCATCTTTGGGCGGGAGCACCTGGATACCAGCTGGGCCCCTTTGACTCGATCCAAAGACGTGCTGTCCGAATTGTCAACGATCCCAAACTCACGAGCGATATCGAACCCTTAAGTCTAAGGAGAGACTTCGCCTCCTTATGTGTGTTCTATCGCTTGTACAATGGATTGTGCTCTGAGGAATTGTTTGATATGATGCCAACGGCTGCATTCTACCACCGCACCGCTCGCCGTCGGCAGGGTGTTCACCCGCATACCCTGGAGCCTAAATGGTCTCGTACCGTGCGGTTTAAGAGGAACTTCCTCCCGCGGACGCTCCGGCTGTGGAATGAGCTCCCTGCCACTGTTTTCCCAAAGGACTACAATATGGGGTTCTTCAAAAAAGGAGTGTTAAAGTTTTTAAAGGGTCGGCAACGCGCATGTAACACCCCTGGAGTTGCAGGCGTCCATAGGCTACGGTGACCGCTTACCATCAGGCTATGCTTATTTGGTACGCTTGTTTGTCACCGTCGTAGTAAAAAAAAAAAAAAAAAAGTCAACGAATATGAAGGGCATCCATAACCTAGACATAACCATGATTGATACAATACGACTGATTAAAACACGCCCATGCAAAAACAACAAATATTATTAAATATTAATTGGAATTTAAATTTGGACATTCCTTTGTTTAGTTCCACCTTGGCTATAATGTATTTCCTATTACCAATTAATTTTTCTATCAGAACAATAGGGCATTTCAATGACAATTTATAAAATCTGCCAATATACTGGACAGGAACTAAAGTGCTGGTGATTCGTTTAATGGCCTGTTACTGCGCCCTCATTCTTTTTTTTTCGAATTTCTCGGTATTTCACATGCCTATCTTCCTTTATCAGTTGACGAACAACATCGATATTATGATCAGTGACGGCCGATTTTGGTCGACCTTCACGCACGCGAGGGATACACGACCACGTTGAAATTCCGAATACCACCTGTATATTGTCGTCTTCGAAGGTGCTTCACTACTAAAAGCAGTAGTCAATCGGTCTCCACATTGTTGTTGTGTTAATCCACTTTTAAAGTCGTAATAAATCATAGCTCTAAAACTTTCACGGGACAGTTCAATTTTTACCAGCGACTCAACGACTTTAAAAAACAATTGAAAATCGAACGTTGTTTTTTTTTCTCTAAGTGGCCAGTGTTTTCGGATAATGAAACTATGAGTATAATAAAAAGGCATAATACGTGTCAAAAATAAGTTCATTACTATTAAATTCCCTTTTAATAGTAATGAACTTTACAGGGCAGCCTACGTAAATAGTCTACTTCAAACACATACGTGGCTTTTTAAACTCATTTCTACCGTTTTCATTTTACACATGATCATAATCACGAAACATTGAAACAATCGGGTTTCAGTTTGGGTAAAACAGGAGACCCAGTTATTATGAAATGATTTTAAGAAAATCAACTTAGGGCTCTTGAGGGGATGAAATCGGCTAGTATAAATATACAAATCCTTTAAAAGCCTCTATGTCTGATCGCTGTTACGTCGTCCTGGCAAGAGCAGTAGCTGCATAACGTATGCTGCATGCCTATATAAGTAATACATTATCTGCCTCTACTAAACAAACGAGTATACTGTTCAAATCATTTAATCATTCCTATTCGCTTCGTTTCTTTGCATTACTTTGCGCAATATTCCAGTATAACATACAACAACTCAATCATTGCTTCACACTTCACTTCACACTACTAATTAATGCGTAAAGTATGGTACTGATTGACAGCACTGAGCCCATATAGGGTAAGCGGTAGTAATCTTGGCCCCCTCCCAATCATTGGCCCCCTGAACTTAAAATCGATTTATTAAGATATACGTTTGAGTAGAATGTAGATAAAAATATTTATATTTTTCTTTGTTGACAACAGTATATAGTGTAATTGATAGTTTTCCAGCATAATAGCTGGAACACACGTAAAAAAACATTTTGCAACGATCGAAGCTTAAAGTGTGTTTCATTAAGCAAATCATTAGAATTTAGTACTTTTAAACTATTATACGCTCTTTATTGGTATTCAAAATGTAATATTTGTTTTGTTTTATATTAGTTATAGTTTCTATTCACTATCGTCAATAAAAATAAACAAATCTAGTGATTGGCTACCATGGTATAATCATTGGCAGGGCCAATAAACACAAAGTACAATTATTGGCATGCCAATCATTGTACTCTTGGTATGCCAATATTTGTACCCTGGTTGTACTTTTGTCCCATTTTTTGGTTTTTGCATTATATTTCATAATTGGTTGTAAATATATTTATGGTTGTGAATTATTCAAATTCTCAACATTTCTAGGGATAACTTGTCTTGTCATCAAAAGTTTTACAATTTAGCATCTTATTTGGGAAAGAAAAATGTTGAAACTCGAGGTTCGCCTTAAAGGGCCAATGATTGTACTGCTTACCCTACCTACTCGTACCTATGTATGTAAACGTTACAACTACTCGAAGAGCAGAAAGTACTAAGTATTCAATAAGATAAAAGAACTATCTTCAATTTCCTCGGAGGTTTTCATACAGTAAGTATACAACTCGTATCATGTATAAACTTCAACACATTATAAGAACCAATTTTTTTGTTAACACATGCTGAAATAATTTTACCGTGTATTTTTTTACCGTTTGATCGTGTACAGATGGTTATATTAAAACTTGACTCATTTGTTCATGCAACTTTACCCAAGTGTCAGCGGTAGGATTAAATATTGTAAGTACCTATCCGGAAATCGAAATGACGATTGCGAATCGAATAGTACAAGTATATTCACTAAGCCTTCTGCTGCAGCTAATACCTACTTATTACTCGTTCTTAAGCAGTTATAAATATTGTGTTTCTGACAACCTGACTATGCACTTCATATGGCGCCTCATTGCCCCATCTACTTTAACCACTTCTTAATGTATGGTACCTCACAGTCCCACATAATTTAGCTGTCAAGTCAAATATACAGCCACATTACGTAACGCTATTTCGCACCTAATTTAGCAATTTTCCTTTATGTGGCAAAAATATGCACTTTACTCAGTTTAGGTACCTATATTCTGCACATTTACGGTTAAAGTTGGCTGCTGTTTGATCGTAGTAGTCGCAGCAGTTAACGTCGCTCGTCGACGCCGTCGCACCGTTACGTACACACTACTGATGGCTGCTTTGCAAATTGCAATTGAGTCGCTGGACTTCAAACTCGGGTAAATCTATCTGTCGGATTATGCGGTTTTGCTATACCAAAACCGGTCTGGTCTTTATATGTGCCTTTTTAGTACCGAATAAATATAATAATACCTATGTAAAAGGTAATGAGGTATATATTTGCTGAGAGGGTCGAATGGATTTACGCAATTTATTTTTTATTAATTGCATTTGAAAGTATATTACTGGGTTTTATTTGATAATAGTAAATAAATGAAATAATTAAACTACATTGGTTCTAGTGGATCCATTTTCTGAGTTATGTCGTTAATATATATATAGGTAGTAGGTAACAATTAAGTTGGTACCTAATCTGCAATTCTCCTAGTATACTAATCATGCCATTAAGGCGCAGAAGAATTAATCATATGCTTGGTCGGTAGTTTCAGATTAACTAGGAAGTGCGCAGATTACCTTCTTTATTGTAAGAACTAAACTTTTTCCACCTTAGCAGACTAGGCCAGATAATCTAAGGTGATCTAGTTAATCGGTACCGTAACTGAGCTAAGTACGAGTATAATGTAATAGGTAAGTATATAATATTACCTACGAGTATATTAGCGGTAACTTATTCATAGAAATACATAGGTGAAAACGTTGCCCTTCCGTCTTCGTATGTCAAGAAAAACAATATCTTCATCCATCAATAATAAGCCATCAATTAACTGCTGGTTTCTTCAATTAACCGTTCTCTTCCCTATATCGTGTTAAACGATTGCATTAAACATACATACATTATCAATTCTTTCATTCCATTCGACCGCAAAGCAAAAACTTCAATTGACAGCCCCTTATTGTGGTTAAGTGGGGTGTACCCGGCAATGAGTGGTTATTATTTCAATTCCATTTACGTTGTTCATCTTTCTTAGTAGTAATAAAGGGAGGGGTAGCTTCTACTGCTATGGTGTATCAACATTACATATATACTTATTTACCAACATAACCTACTTAAACGTCCTTACATATCTAATATCTATTCGACGAGACAACGACCACGCGCTACGTCAGCACATTCCATTATAAGTTTTTTCTCAAACATGATCGTAAATGTATGCATTTATGTCACGAAATGAAGACATGAAGTTCCTTGTTTACGGCTCCCCCCATTTACTTCTTGGCCGGCGGCCGTGAAGTAATGTATGGCGTAAGTATGAACGAAACATTATTGCCCGCTGCTCTAAATTTTTAAATTTGCGTACTAACACTAAACTGACAAAGGCAAAAATTACATACAACCAACGACCACTAGATACTTGCGTCATTAAAAAAAACAAATTCTATGTTTCTATGTATATTTATGTGCGGTTAAACATGGTGCTCGAATAGCTAATTCAAATTGCATATTTAAAAAATAAAAAAGGTGGCAAATTAAACTTTTTTTTCCTTATTAACCTATTTACCTAGTAGTTGTTTTAAATTTAATATTTCCTTACAATGTTTGAGAAAAGCACTATACAAGCCTCGGCCGGAAGAGAGATTGCAGGACTTGTTTAATCCGTCTACCACAAACTCGTCCTGCAATCTCTTACTTCACGGCCTCTGCAGTAATGTACTATTAATCATAATATACGCGTACTATTCAATTTCCAATAAAATTAAGCTCTATTCTTCCAAGCCATTTTTTCCTTCATAATTTTTACTTAAATGTTAAATGTTTAACTCAACAGCCCTAAAATTATAATATGATTTCCATTCGTATCAGTACGTAGTACCTAATAAATAGCAAACAAGATAATGTCAATTGGAAACCTATGAAAAAATTAGTATGGAATAGCAAACTACACATTTAAATTATAAATTATACAGTCAAGTAACACAATCAAACTTGCAGTTAATGAAAAATTAATCCTGAACCCTGTATTACCACTCTTTGGATCATCACCTGATTGTCAGGGCCACGTGCTATTTGAAATCAGCTACAATTTAAAATAGCAAGGCTTCTCATCGTAGGGACAAAGTCAAGCTCAAAGAGCGAATTTATTTATTGAACCGTACACTTGCTAAACCAAACATTGGCTAAATTGTCCCATTGGACAGAAGCCATTTATTAAAAAAAACTAAACTGAACTGATAATGATTACGTAAATTATTTTCTTTTATAATAGGTATTATAATCCAAGACGTATCCACACACCCTTATAAGCAATGTTGACAAGGCAAAACGGCCATAATTTCGGGGATAAAAACGGAAATGTATTTATATCTATTTATTTTACTGGTATTAAACATATTAATATTGAGTGTTATTTTTACCGTCCACACACACCACCTCTCTTAATCATAATTTTTCATATTTTCAAGACGGATATCGTTAGGTTTTAATCTGGTTGATGCGTTGATGCGATAAACTGACACGTTTTTCAATTGGTGTGTGTCTCTTTCGCACTCGTAAAATATTCATACAAAGATGGCGCTCTTTTGCTAATTTTGTTACTCGTTAAGTAATAACCCGAAATCATACCTCTATGGACATTACTCGTATTGTAGCCCCCATTTCATATTGACTATCAGTTCACCCATTCGCTTTGTTAGAAAAAGTAAAACATAATCCAGTCTTATCCTTAAAGTCATAACATACAGCGCCACTTGCGGCAACCAGGGTTTGCCGCTAACCCGGCGTTAACTAAACGTTTAGCTCCGGACTAGTTCGCTAATCCTGGTTGGTGCATGTGGCCCGAGTCATAAGTTGAGATCGGAAATTCGGATGCTTTTATACCTAAACTTCGGCCTCAGTACCTACACCGTGTTGGTGTTTGACTGTTGAGTAAAATAGACTCAAATTAATTTAGGCACGATTTAATTTATCAAAAACAATGTTTTTACTTTTGAAAAGTGTTTCTCTTAATGTGTCATAATTCAAAACACGATACCTATTTCGCTCTTAAACGATTCTCGGCGGTTTTTTTTATTACACCCTGTTTGCAGTTAAAACTGTTTACCAACCTAACAAGAGATGTTAACGAAATTTATAAAAATAGCCATAACCTAAATATTTTCACATTATCACTATTTCTATCCATCACACTTGGTAAGAGAGAAACGCACACTTAGATTTATATGGAAATAGAACGACTTGAAATATTTATTCGTCACAAAATTGTTTAAAAGAACGAAATAGTTTAGATTTTTGGAATTTTTCACTGACATTGTCAACGCTGACAACTTATTTAACGTCTACTTTATACTATTCCGTGACCATTAATGTGATTGTATCCACTATTTTCCAGCATTATGATCAAAGGACATCATTGACCGATGTAATCAAAGCTTTGAAGTGGCTGCTAATAAACTAGTTACAGTTTTATAATGTGCGACTAAACATCAATCGGGAGAAAACATAATATCTCGCTTACAAATTAGAACAAACATCAGTAAAATCTTGGTAACGATTTCAGAATCTTTTTAACTTTCTCTTACAGTCGATTTTTATGAGATAGTGTAAAATAAAATTAATTTAATCTACGCAAAAAAATACACAAAAATATATAAATTTTGAATGAAAGTAAAGAGCATGCAAAATTGTCCCGCACTGATATGGTTTTATAAATATGTAAGTATACAATATTAACCTCTTTTTATGGTGATAGTAAGAGAAAAGGGAAAATTTAAATTTAAAATGCTAGCGTGCGTAGTCAAGATGCCAATCGCTCACGCTCAGAAGCGTATCGGAGTTATCTCTCTCTATGACTCTACCTTATTAGCGTGACAATGACAGTTGCGTTTCGTTCGCGACTTAGCGTTAGCGATTGGAATTTTGGTTACGCACACTATCTGTAGAGTTATCACTAAATATGCCATTCCAAGCTCTCGCTAATTTATCTATAGCACTTTGCGGCTTTTGAAGAAGTTACGTATACTCGAACTTTTTTTTATCTTACTTAAGTATTTACCATAATAAACAACGTTTTGAATACAAATAATATTTGAATTGATATGATAAAGTTTTCTTTTATCGCTGTGCATAATTTGGTATTCGTCTTAAATTCCTATTTAGCTACCCAATAAAACTAGAATGCCCTGTTGCAAAGTACATCTTATTTCTGTTTTCTTAAATTAAGTGTAACATTGCCAAGTTTAGACACGCATGTGCAATAAAAATATATCTTACGAGCATCATCGCTCCGAGTTCCATGGCAATGTACCATTAGAGGCGTGCCATGTGGCACACTGCCCATTGCTGCCAGTGTAAAGTATACGTTACCATCTTCCTGGCTATTGAGGTTAGCCATAAAATGCCTACGCAAAATTGAGAGAAAAGTCTTATTTTACGGGATGGATCATGGCAGATTCATGAGTTACTCTCAAATAAATATTATTCACGTCATACCGTTCCGTAGTGTATTAACGTTAGGTGTCGATCAGTCGTCTAGGGATTCAATCACATACATACAGAGCTTGGTTCGCCAGAACGTCGGATATGTACGATTGCCATATTACTGAAAAAGTAACCTGAATTTTTTTATGACTGGACAACGCCTCTACTTTAGGCGTCACCCTACCAGTTAAAATTATCAAGAAGGCAGTGCAGGGAAGCTGTAACTGGCAGACAAGGTAGGCGCGACAGTACGATCGAGTGTCTCATGCGGGCCTTGTTTTAATTGTATCAAATAGAAGAGTCGGGTAGTCTATCTCGCGCGCAATATCGTCGCTGCGCCTGTTAAATCCGATATACTGTCAAGGCGCTCCTTGGCTCCATTTTTGTATACTCCTAAGAGTCCTAAGCATCATACGAGTGTATGATGCTTAGGAGTATACAAAAGTGATGTTATTTTAGCGCTTGTTCTTGTTGTCTGAGTAAAAGATTAACCCATATCATGTAAGCTAAAGACAGACCAATTGGCACCACACCGTGTAGCTAACACGGTTAGACACGTGTAATGTAAAAATATTGCTGGCCAGGCGTATGGGGCTAATAGATAAGGTACCTATATTAGAAAACAGTTTTAGCTGTAAGTCCTATCCGTTTTTTACAGCGCCGGTGTGATTATTGTTCCTTAACATCAGCACGAGAAAAACATAACAGATATCTTTTTAATAATTAATAAGATTTAAATAATTTAATAATAATAAGACTTTTTTCTTGGAACGCATGGCTCTATTTCGGTATATTTTTAATAAATGTTTAACTAAAACATGACAAAAATAAAAATGTTTAAGAACTCATCTGCCTATTCGATCTATAATATGGGGACATATGTTTTATTTAACACCCGGAGCGATTATTTCCAAAAATATTCATTTTATCAAAAAAATTATAAAAAAATAAATAAAATAAACATAAAATAAAATAAAATCCGTTTATTTCAGACAACAGTAGTCCATACAATTTTGTTAGCGTTAACTTAAAATTTTAAATTAAATTAAATTATTAGTACCGTTACACTTACGTTGAAGTGTATGAGAGATGCCCAAAAAAAAATTTTTTTTAGCGTTGTAATTTTAATGCTTAGTCAGCTTGATTGATAGTGTATTCATACCAAATTACAGCTTTCTAGTACTAACTGTCTCTGAGCTAAGCCGCAGACGGACGGACAGACAGACAGACAGACATGGCGAAACTATAAGGGTTCCTATAGAACCCTTAAAAGAGGGGTGATTTTCCTGTGATTTTCATGTAGTAAACATACATATCTAAATAAGTAGTTACCTACTTAATAATTATTGAAACAAAGAAATGCATTTTCAATAGTTCACGAATTGTGTGCTCCTATTTAAAGTAGATAAAATAAAAGATAACATCTTGATTGCTCCACGTAATTATTAGACGTAACTTGTCATTTGGGCTTCGAAAATAACAGGTTTTGCTTTTGACAGTTACGTATATCGTTCTAATTTGAAAAAAGTGGTTTATGTTCTTCGTGTTAGGATGATGTCAGGGTTCGTTTACATGGCTGAAAGCGTGAAATGTTAGTATCAACCATTAATTTATAGGTTGCTTTGCTTTTCTGGTTATGCATTTTTTATGACAATAGAGCGAGGTAATGTTGCGAGCGTCTATTACGACACCTTGTCGCGGGGAAGTTTAAAGTATATTAGTTTCAGTGTAGTTTTCAACCGACTTCATACTTTCATAAGGAGGAGGTTCTAAATTCGTGTGATTTTTTTAAAATGTCTGTTACCTCAGTACTGCGTAATTACTAAACTAATTTTAGAAATTCTTTTTTATATGTAAGTAGATGGTTTCAGATTGGTGCCATTTATTCAAAATCCAGTTCTGATGATGGGATCCATGCGAAATTGAGGGAAATCCACAAATTTGAACAGCACGTTCATTGTGATTGGAGGGTTCTCATAACTAGTTGGGCATTTCCTTACTGAAGCCATCATCTTGCTTGAGTGGACCTGATGTTGAAGACCTGGAATGGCATAGTGGAACTGCTCTATAATTTCCAGCTCTATCATCCGATTTGAAACATTCTTATATTGATTGTGAGAAGGTTACCTCCAAGGTTGATGTTACTTCAGATCTAATGATGGAATCAACGAGACATTAAGAATTATTGTATGGTTTAAGTTTCGTATAGTGATTTGGACATTTTTGAGGTAGGTAATATGATAATTCAATCTAACTCAAACTTTAAAACCCATTGAAATCGGTATTTTCCTGAAAAAAAAATACAATTGTATAAACGCTAATTCAGTCTATAAATTCGAGCTTCAAAAAAATTGAAAACTGTTTATCTTCTTACAAGACTTAACACATATAATATAAACATTACGTTATTATTTAGGATATTTAATTGTGTTATAACTGTTTATGCGCCTGTAATAAATTTATAAAAGATTTTAACAATAATGACCCAATCAAATATACAAGCCCTGCTAAATAAAACCTTTTAAAAAGAGACACTTTTAGTACTGTTAACAATTTTGGCCATGTCGGCCTCAAGGCGTCATCAAGATACAACTTATTGCACAATGCTAATAATAAAAGTTGCTTCAAATAATAAAAGTACGAGTATCTCACAGTGGGGTAGGACTTATAATAGTACTGAGTGTGCACTTTAGGTATTATGTAGAAACATCTGCTATAAAGATACTGTGGCGGGGCGTTCGTAAAACTCGATTTCTGCCGGTTTCCCTTGCGTGAGCTAATCCAGCACCTTTCCCTTAACAACTCAAAGAAAAAGCATGCCAAATCAGTTCCGGCTTGCAGTTGCGGCTCGGTGAAAAAATTCACCGACTCGGGTTAGCGAGACTGATCACTCATCACTCTCGACTCTGACATCCAATGCTCTACCAAAATACATCTACTATCATTTCTTCTACCTTTCATTTTCTGCAAGAAACGATTCCAACTTCTTAACATGTATCGTGATCCTGTTGCCTTCATATAGTTTGTAATGTAATTATAATTCTTGACTGTAGCTGCTTTAAGGAATTTATTTATTTATTTAGTTTATTAAGGCATGGTAACAAAATGTAAATTACAAGTCTTCATAAGAAACATATCTTAGATTATTAGTACTAAATGTACATCTCTATAACGACCAAGCACAACTTTCTTTGAATATAATTGAATAATAACTAGTTCTGTCAATTTCTAAAATAAAAGAATCACGTCCGTGCTCGGAGCTCTCGGAGGTCACGTGACGTTTTCTATAGAAACTGACGGATCGTCCCGGCCCGGCCACGTCCCGGCCCGGCCACGTCCCGGCCCGGCCACGTCCCGGCCCGGCCACGTCCCGGCCCGTTCTAGTGTGAGTCATCCTTCAACGATGGATTTTCCGATAGATTTCTAATGTCGACGTGGTCAGTTTAATCTAGTTATTGAGCGAAAGGACGGTTTTTTAAAACACTTTGCCTAAGTGCCTTACAATGCTCCTTGGAATATTCCCCATCCGTGAGAAAGTCCAGTAGAAGAGTTCACGTGTTCACCGGACATGGTGACACGTGTAGTGTTGGTCATTGGTCCAACGGGTACCCGCATTGTTTTAAAGAACCGGTAGTTTTAATGTAATTCTATACTATAACGCAGCTGTGCTACACTCGGTTGAGCCGCAAAGGCCGAATAAATTTTATGCACATCATAACGAAAATTAAAACATTAATAAACATCGTTTTATCCGATAGCGGTGGAGGGTTCCGTTGATGGTTTCAATATTAGTTTTAATTGATTATTTTACATAATGTAGAGACGCAAAAGTCGCAAATTAGGGTGGTGACATGAAGTCATTATAGTTTTTATTAGAAATATATTGATGATTACAGTTCGTTGTCTAACGTTTTTCCTTCGCGTCGCTCCGCTTTGGCAACTAATCCTAAGATTTAGCGTAGGCGCTAGTTTTACGAAAGTGACTGCCATTTGACCTTCCAGCCCAGAGGGTAAACTAGGCCTTATTGGGATTTGACCGGTTTACTCACGATGTATTGCGCCACCGAAAAGCGATTGGAAAACTGTGGGACAAGCCGCCAGGATTTGAACCCGCGACCTTCGGATTGAAAGTCGCACGCCACCAACGTGGAAAGCGTTGGTGGCGTGCGACGAAAATACTCAATAAAAAATACTAGATAGAGGCAATAAATTGAAGATATTTGAATAAAAAAATCTTTTTGACCTGAAAGGGGAAAACCTTTTTAGGGGAGCACCTCATTCCTTTTTTTTGCATATATGTACTTGTAGCACACCATCTAATATGACTTTAAAAATAACTTTTAGGTTTTCTTTTCTTGAACGAATCTTTCCAAAAATAATCCCTCTGAAAGACTAAAAACGTGTCACGCGGTTTTGTTTTATTTTGTCTGTACCTATCACTTAATTCAATTTGAAGCTTAAGATAGTCATTCGACGAAGAAAATTACCCTTTGGAATACCCTTCTGAATGACTTTTCCGTCCAACGTAAAATTTGGCAGTTAGGTACTTAGTTTTCAAAAGTCAAGCTCAACTCCTGGAATTGTGCAAACTCGGTTTACACGTATAGGTATTCAAATGATAACCAGCTTGCTGGGAATTCATTCCTGGAAATGCTTTTTATTGATCTAATTTTTTTGGCCAAATAGTAGTTTATGTGACTGTAGTAAAAGACATTAACACTCGAGTGTTGGTTTATGAAACGGGGCATCAGCCGAATTTCAAAATAACATCACACGACTGTTTTAATGCCTAATTATTTACAGTAACATACTTACACATTTCTTGCTCCATGATACGCTCTAATCTAATCTAACACGATAATTTTTTTTTACAGCTATTACGACTTTCACGAAATAAAACTTTTCTGACATTTAATTTTTTACTTTTTTTTAATTCAGAGACTAACTAGTGTTGGTAGAGGTCAAAATCAAATATCCTCGTTTTGCAGAGAAGTTCGATATTTGAATGTGACAATATTATCGAAGTCGATGATATTACTATATAGCTATAATAATTTCTTCACAGATAAGAAATTAGTTGTAAAGAAATAGCTTATCATTATGGGGGTCTTTTATATACGGTTTTTGCAGGCCTAATAGTACGTGGGTATATCTATAAAACAATAGATCTAGATTGTGTGCTTATGCAATTCTTAGAAATGTTCAGATGGTCGCGAGACGTGAGGCAGCATGAATCCTAAAATTATGCGTTTATACAAGAAAGTGAAAAATACAATTTATTTCAAATAACTATTTCAAATATAACTAACAAAATATATACAGTAACTTACAACTTACCAACCTTAGATCTAAAATAGGCCCTTGAGGCATTGTACCTAGGATGCTGGCGGCATTTCCTCGTTATATCGCAATGCTGATACGTTGTGCAAGGAAACCACCAAGAAAGTTAAAACCCCTTACCTTATTATTCCTGTACCCCGTCAAACCAAGCGTACCTATTATTTTAGTTACAATCGAATAACGCCCATATTAAACTGTTATATAAGAGTAGACATAGCAAATCATGTAGAGTAGGCAGCCATCGTGTAGGTCAGACCTAGATTAACTGTACATATTTATAAACGTTATGCAGATCAAACTTAAGCACACTAAAAAGAAAGAAAAGCACGGGAAGGGAATAGGGATTAAATTTAATGCACTTACGAAAAAGAATCGTAACCTTGAGGTATTTTTTATAACTTTCCAACTGTTTCCCCGTTCAAAAGTACCCAAAAGTTTATCCATTTTGGTCCGTTGTTGAGATTTGTATTACTTACAGACTTATCACAGTTGTTCCGATACCATCTAATAGACAGACTGTCAGAGGCAGCGGTAAGGTTTTATGATTACTCCATAGCTAGATGTATTTTTTTCATTTGTACACGCGGTCAAGGCATAGTGGAGCATCCTTAGTACGGAGCCCTAAAAATGCACACCTGTCGTAATTGCGATAATCGATTTTGTACATAACAGCGGAATACGTAATTTCTGAGACAAAAAACACAAACTTGCCCTACTTACTTACCTTCATACCTGCACTTATTTGACAATATCAAAGATCCTGAGCTAGGTTGGGTTGGGACAGATGTATGAAATATCTCTTTCAAACACGTACCACCACCACATACCACCTCTACTGCAGCATATGTCTCATTGCTGGTGCTTGGTAAATATTCGCCTTTTTAGCTGATGTAAGTAGGAACTTACTTACTTGCTATATTTAAGGAGCTTTCTTTATTTCCTAAAAAAGGTTATCAAGCCTCGCCGACATTTAGCATCATGCAAGTAGCGCAGGCAATAGCGAGCTTTTCATTGGCAGCTGTTATAATATAAGTAGGTATTATAACACTCATGACTGTACTTTCCTAAATATTACCAAGTGTTTAACAATATCGCTAAAACGTCCTCCACCACCCAAGAGTGCTTTAGGACATTAAAGAGACCTCGTCCTATTAAAAAAAAACGATTATTCACAGATCTTGCTTACTTCTAAATACATATATTCTTCTGCCATACCACATAGTGGTTTATTGGCAGACGAGGCTCCTTTACGCTTATGTAAGCTAGGTAGGTAAGTATTTGTTAGATATGCAACTTAACCAGGTTATTAATATACATTTTAAAAATACTTTTTTGCTTATGACATGAAGTTAACTTTATAATCTGAGCGTACAGTGTAAAAATTTCGTTTGAACTGTCGACTATAAACGGTGCTTATTGCCTGTAGAAAAAAAGGGGATGCTGGTGGGCATAGAGTCGAACCACGTTATCTCTTGCAAGCAAAATAACTGTCACACTTTAAAGTGTTATTTTAAACATCGAACTTCTATGAAATTATACCGTTTACTTAACGCATTCACAGCCTGTGCTATCAAAATCTAGGAAACATAGCATAAACGGACTGTAATTACAAGATTTTCGTTTTTTATTTTTAAAACCAGATAAGTGAAAGGACGCTAGTACTTAACCCAAGTTTAAAGTAATCAAAACAATAAAAAAACCTTCTCATACAAATCCATCCATCGCTGGTAACTTGACAGTTATTTTTCCAATTGTAATATTTTTATTTATGATTGTTAAAGCGAATGAATTTACTCATAGTGTAAATGCCTTCTTAATTAGTCGAGTTTTATTTATAGTGTCGATAAAAATGGATTTAATCACTTTATAATAAGCAGTCTTTCCCGGGCATCCAATGGCGTGGAACATAGTTTACACGCACATTACACGCACGAGCACCCAGTTACCAAACAATACTGACGCCTCTCACTTTGATTTAATACGAGAACGTCACTTCATGCCACGTGTACCTACAAAGATTTACATTAACGTTTCAGAATTAGAAAATACGGCTTTTTCATAGAAGAATGCATTTTGATTTTATACGAGAGCATTTTCATCATTACTGTGTTCTGTTCCTGTCGCGATGTCGTTTTTTATGTCATCTCATAAAAAAACTTTGTTGGTTGCGCAATGTTATAATTTTAATCTCGTCTATCCATAATTAATGTTGCAGGTAACAATCTACAAGTTGTAGAACATACTTTAAAAAATCGGGAAAGTTTTTAGTTCAAAGAAAGTTTATATGATGTAGTCTAATTTTGTTCTAATATTATATGTCAATTACACAGACATTAGAAATATGTAATAATGTTTATGAAAAGTAAACCGAGTTCAATTGGACTTAAAGTAAAACTGGTAAAAGTTAAAGTTTAAATTAGTTTGAATTTTGAAGTTTGCTCCAGAACTATCCAAATTACCATGGGGTCATGAGGTCTATTTTCAACTTAATGTCTCATAAATTTCATTATTAGATCTGAAGTAAAATCAAATGGAACTACCTGGGAGGTACCTCCTCACGAGCAAAATGAGAATGTCATAAATCGGATGACACAGCTGGAAATGATTGAGTCTCCTCGGAAATCCTCGGTCTTTAACATCAGGTCCACTTCAGCAAAATGATGCCTTCAGTATGAAAAGCCTATGCTAATTATGAAAACACTCCATTGGTGAGAATTACCAAAGAAGTTCCTTCATAACATCCCTGGTCTTCATTATCATCTTCATATACTTTATTAAATTGATAGTTTTCTTAAAAAAATATTCAAGTTACTTAAAAAAAACATTTAAATCACCAGGCATGTGCCTTTCAAATTTGAGCAGTTCCTCAATCCCACATAGATCCCACCATTCAAAATGGATTCTGAAAAAATGGGACCAATCTTGATTTCTTCTGGAATTTTTAATTCCAATCTGAATTTTTTGGAATTTTCAAAATCGGTTCAATACCTAATGACGGAGTTCTGACCTTCTTTTGCAATTTTGAAGTCGATTGATGAGTAAGAAGTGGTGTATTCGTAAAAAAAATATTTTCCCTTTAACTGATTCATTGTAAGTAAGTACTTATTATACATATGTGACAAGCTCAGAGCAAACTCGCCTTCAAGCACATGCTTCGCAAGCATTTACTTTCTAAGCTACGTTATTGATTAATCTTCGTGATGTTTCATAGTAGGTACACTTATATTTATATATATGTATGTATATGATATAAAGTATATGTGTAAGTTTATTTTATATGTATTATCTAGTGTTAATTAGATATTAGTAATCGTGACATGATTTTTATATTTTCTACAGCCTGCACCTAGCAAACCTCTCTTTTTGGCTCAGTGGTTGACTGGTAGAGAATGCCTTAAGGCATTAAGTCCGCCATTTGTACTTTTATTTTTGTGCAATAAAGTTTTGAACAAACAAACAATTCGGTTATTAATTAATAGAAAACTGTGCTCTTTGCAATATAACAAGGATAAAGTAATCATATTGATAAAGTAGTCATATTGCTGTTAATGCCTATTGTAAAGAGCACAATTTTCTATTAATGAGTACCTACCTATAATGAATCTCGTTGTCATTAATAATACAATAAATCTGCTAAAGCGTAGGTACTAGACTTTTTACTCTGTGGACTTATGCATTTAAGTTGATAGTAAACATGTTCATGATTTTCTCTTACGGTCGTAACGACTTTCATACTAAAATATTCATTACATGCATTCGATCGACAAGGCCGTAAAAAACCTGGGAGCTATAAGGATCAATGTGTTTTTACTATTTGCATATTTACTTAGTTATGTCATTGTAGTTAGGTATTATTTATATTGGCTTTTGTAAGTACCTAGGTGGGTAGGTAGAGTTATAGCAGTAAATACACCCTGTAAGTAGAAAACCACGCGAAATTTAAAATTTCTATTGACCAATTTGAATTTTGCGCGGTTTTCTACTGAGAGATCTGGCTTTTCAGGGTGCACTTACCAACTCTATTAAGAGGTTATAACAATTCTTGGAAATAGAAATTACAATCCCGGAAACAGAAGACAATATTAAATTCTTGGAAAACTAACGTAACGCTTAGTTTAAGCTACCTACTTGGGTAAGTATGTGCAATTTTGCACTTATTGCTCAATCGAAGTATTTACAGCGCAGTAGTAATGGCAAAATAATTATAAAACCCTTCCTTATAAGCAGAAGTTCTTTGCACGCAAAAACAACGGTCAGATTTAAAACTGCTTAATAATTCGTCTTATCCAATAAGGAATACGTTACTTAAGTGTCTCAATTATAACCTGAGCAGTAACAGTCACTATCACAAGATCGTCAAGTTCAACAAACAAGTACAAATTGTAAAAGAATTCGTACATTGCGTGTTCAAGCGATGCCGCCAAAGAAATTAGCATTCGGCCGACGCATCGCCGTTCGAGCGCTCATTATAGAACGCTGACAGCCAACGTTATCTCCTTATCAAGCTAACCTTTCCGTGGTAAACGTTATTATAACATTTTATATAATAACACAAATGATAATAAGGCAGCGGCAGGGCCACCTGTTCACGCGAAACGCGTCTCTATCCCCAAGTTATTAAGACACGTGTTATTGTATGATAATTACAATATTAAAAGTATAAATAATTCAAGCTATCGGCCCGATGGAAGCACGCGACGTACTTCCGGAGACTTTGGTCTAATTAATGCGTGCTTCGGACCCGAGGCGCTTGACGAACGACGAAAATTATATACGTGGCTAATTATGATTATACAAGAGGTTCTACGAAGCTGCTCATTGGACAATGAGACGGTCAGTATGAAATGAAAAAGGATACCTAACGTCATATAATATACATTTTCAGTCCTCCGGCCGGTAAGCGCCACTTTACGCAAGACTAAATTGCCGCCTGCCGGCTCCGTCGGGCAGAAAAATTGTATACAAACCTCGGCCGTTAAATGGGAAAGCCTCGGATCACATGTTAGTCGACCTCGGCTTCGCTTCGGCCGACAATTACATGGCATCCGAGTCATTTCCCACTAAAACGGCCTTGGTATGTAATTTACTATTTTTCTATTCCAGAACTTCTCTCTGTAAATTAAAGGACTGACAGCGATATTAAAAAAGGAAACATTATAACGTTGTCTATGGTATATATATGAGAATTATTAGGTATCCTATGGATTTTCATCCAATATATTACCACTGTAGTTTTTTTTATTTGTTAAGTGGGCATAGGTACGTACGACATCTTCCACATTCTGCCACCTTTCAAGATTTTGCTTTTTTCGCAATTTTAGCTATCGTAGAAAAACTAGCGTATGCAACAGCTCATAATTGGTTCTTAAAACTCTCGGGTCTATTATTGCAAAACGCGACTTCGTCTAGTTTTATAACGGTGACCCTCAAATTTTAAGAGCCCTTATTGTATCACTGTTGCATAAACTACTATTATAACTTGCTTGCTTTCAAACCTACATAGGCCCTACCGCTGGGCACAAGTGGGTGAAAAGGATTTTATAACTCAATTCAAGTAAATTAAGAATAAATACGACTATTATATATAAATATTATAAATATTATATTATAAAATATTATATTATAAATATTACTATCGCTTTTTGTGGGGGCCCATCTTATGTGGGCGAGTCACCGTCTGCCGGAAATAAAATTGATTACCATTTTGTTAGGCAGACGTCCGATTTTTTTTTTTTCTTCTCTCCATAACCCAGTATTTAGTCCACCACTTTCACCTAATAGTCCAGTATATTTTAGATTCCATTAAATCTCAATAGTCTATACACCCTGGCGGGTGCTGCCTCTGCGTGCGTCCCATGACTCGGGCAGGTGCAACATCCGCTCGGTGTACCCCTTACATTTCATTAAATTGTCGAAAGGGCCTCTGCGTGTTGGCTTCGGCTCCGCGTACGCCTCCCAAAGGTCCGGAACACCATTGCTCCGTGAAGGGAAAGAAATACGACTATCAGCTTAAACATTAAGGTTTACATAGAATCCCAGTACTGTCAACTATTTTGGTACCATTCCCATTTCACGTCATTTTGCTCGATTCAGGTCGCTTATGACGCTCAATAAAATGTTGGATATGTATGTATGTTCTCATTACTAAGTTTTGCAAGATTTGTATGCAATTAGTGTCAATAGGGACATGAGTAGGTAGGTACAATCATTTTATTCTATAAAAGGATTGTAGACTAACTCTGTGATACAACTAATCTTTTTAATTCGTGCAAAGTGAACTAATCATTCCATTAATATAGAAATGTACCTAGAGCATTCAAGAGGCTTATCGATCGTCCTATTATAGCCTACCCAATGAACAATCGGGTAACTTGCGATACTCCATGATTGATAACACATAATGGTATATAACATTTTCACGTTTAAATAAATAAAAGAATTTTAAGTTTCGGTTCGGGTTTCTGTAGTTTTTTTTATTTATATGCCTGTTTTCTTAGTGAAAAAAAATGCAGACATTTAATTAAAAAAAAACTACTGACGTGGTTGTCACACTATAGAGGTAATTAAGCTTATTTACGAAGATGTGAGTGAAAAACGTAGTACCTACATATATGTACATACGTATATTTAATTATACACTATTTACACTTTGACAAAAACCATGTCATGTGGGTACACGACAACGACACGACACGACGTAAACGACAGTTTGTCTACGTATTTAACGGTCATATGAGAATTTCATATAACTTACCAGGTCGTCGACATCTTCGCAATAATGACAGCCGTATTAGGCCTACTGTGGAATTCTTTTACACGTTAAATGAAATGTGATCTAGTTTTTTTTTTCATTTTTGAATGATGTTTAATAGTATTGTGAACGTATCCTGCGTACAACTCCTATATAATCAAAACCTAATGCTGCCATGGACAAAGGTACGTGTATAAACGAGCCATACACCCACTATCAGGCTTCCCATCACCTTGCGGTTGGTCAGGCTTGCAATACTACTCCAATATCAATAAAAAAGTCTATTCCATCACTAAGTTTCCCTTAAACTTAAGATCTTTTTCTAACGCGACAGAACCCATGCACACAATGTACGCGACGCACTAAATTAGACCTATAGCCACCGTGATGAAGTTCAAATTGGATTGATAGTGTTGGTAAGTTTATATCTGCTACGTAGTTGATCTGTTTTGATAGTTGAACATAGCTTTTAGCGGCGAGGTTTGCGCAAAGTGTTTTTGCTTCAATCGATACGCCGTTTCCATGAAATAATATTGCGGACATATTGTACCTATACCAGTGTAGGTACGGTCGCAGTCCTATGTCTGTAGGTGATTATTTTGTTTTAACTTTTAATGAATATTAAGGTAAACTCATCTACTCGTAATTGGGTGATAAAATCGTAATTTCAATAAAAGTGCATTTTATTATAAATCAACTCGTCGACTTTATCTCGTTTTGTAACGGCGACCCTCAAGTTTTAAGACCCCTTATTATATCACTGTTAACTTATAAACTAATATTATATTATCAGCAACCCAATATCACCCGTAGATAGTATGTGGCCAGCCAGAGCCAGTCTTTCTCCGGGACCACGGGGACAATGTCGCCCTTGAAACGTCAGAGGTTAGTTTTCAATGTTTTACGCGATTAAGCCCCGTTGTAGTATATATATTTTAAAATGTGTGAGAAGCGTGAATGTACTAAGTGTTTTAGATGATTTTGAGCTTTTTTGGGCCGACCGGTAAAGCGTCTGACTTTGTCATTATGATTAATGTATCTGCAATTCTGCAGTTCAGTAATTATCTCTGAAAACTTGATGCAACGCGCTGTTCATACACTTGGACACCGATTCCATTTTTCCATAGTCATCCACTGGGCCATTTCAAATTTTGCATACCACTGGTATTCTACCAGATTGAGATGTCACCGAAAATTGGAATTATTTATTAATGGTTTGAGAAATATGCTATTTATGTTTTCTATAACCATGAGGAAAGACCGGTTTATTAATTTGCATTTATAGAAAGTATGTTTCCTAGTTAAGTAGTTTATAAAACGTAAATATCTGTATAAGTGCGTATTAATTTTTATTTAAATATTTTCACCGTGCATCACATTACAAGTAGATACACTTGTTCTAAAGTTCAGAATACCTCTATAACTATAATTCAATTATTTATTTTATCGGTACAGAAATTGTAAATAATAACAATAGGTCTCACACCTCACATTATGTTTCCTATCTCATGGCGATAATAACTTGTGTTTAGTTGTTTTTGTTTTGCTATAATGTGTATTAATTATGTTATCGATTCTTAGTATTCTAACAGAGCCGACTTCGTGCCAAAACCAACGTGTTAAAAACACCTGTTTGTTCCTTAATACATTCTCATAGCGTGCGTATTACGCAACTACCCGGGTGCCCAGAGCTACAACGGTTTAAACTAACGTACCTATTAAGCAATTACGCATCTTAAGTTACACGTGTTAAGGTGTAGTTTAAAATTGTAACGTTCCCTAACGTGTAATGTTTCTCTTTTAATCAGTTCACTTAAATCGGCAGGTGTCTATCATACTATATTACGTTTTAACAGAAATTAATTATCTTTTAAACGCAAGACGTTTAACGTAGGCTGTTGAAAATGTTCGAGGTGTAGGTTTATATTCACGATTTAGAAATATTTATTTTAAAACGACATTAATTAACATCACAACGTGATTCACAAGAGAGCTAAACCGCCAAACATTGTCTATAATTAGTCACTTAAGGCCATTTAATGTTTATATTTAATAGACTCCGATTAATCGTTACGTCAGTTTATTTATTATGTAGGTATCAATATTTATAAGCATATGAATGAGTTTATATTTGATATAGAATTTCATATTTGAGAATGTTATCGTTGATAGTCGGTCAGAGATAAGGCCCAATTAAAACAAGTCCATCAAAACATTTTGTGTAAGGTCATTGCACCTGCTCTGTTAGTATAATTTATTCATAAGGGACCATAGACTACCTCCCAAAGACTACGCACGAGGCTTTTACGGAATATTATGGTGCCCGACGCACTATAATTTAAAATTTTAAAGTTTGCGCTCTAGTACCTAGGATATTAGGAACTTGTAAATTAGTACGTGTTGTTGAAATTTGTAATTTTAATAATTAAATGTGGACACAACTAAAGTCAGGGGCTGCAGCTGCACCCTCAATATAGGTACCTACATATTGAAAGAGGACATAAACTCGATAATCTCGATAGTGCATCGAACGCGGGTTTCTCGCACTTGGACTGTGCTGAAGCGAGGTAGAAATGTTGCTTGAGGTAGGAAGGTGTGGTGCTAGGTCACCAAGACCCTCTCCCTCGCTTTGTTACCTTAGGATACTAAGAACAACTACAATGCGCGATCGCGGCGGTATGCTCCATCTATTAGGTGTGTGATCTGTGTAAGGATCTGACGGCTCACGACGGTCACTCCGAAACTCGCCACTTAAGCGTTTATCGCTTGAAGGACCCTAATAATAGTTAAATGTATTTTAGTTCAATTTTAGATAAAATGCCTTATTGATATATTTAATAACTACATATAGACGATTAACCCACGGCTTTATTAACTACAAGTAAAGTTATCATAAAATATTTACCAATAGGTACTTATAACAACCCTATTTTGCATTACGAAAGTCATTTAATGACCTGCCATTTTCTGTTACCGATCATATTTTTTTGAGGTCCACATTGCCGGTTGTTCAAAATAATCGTAATGTACCGTATTTACGAACCTACTGGAGCCCTATTCGAACGTGCTTACCTGTCATTTGGATGTGAACTTTCGTGGGTATGATCAAATAACACTTCACGTAATGCGATAAAAAGTTCCTTTTTACACCACCTATTCATAAAGGGTTTTTTCTGTTCAAGCTAGGAGGGATCAAAGTGGCACTTTTCTTCCCTGCTGGGAGGGATCAAAGCGGTAGGTAATTCTCTGTACAAGAACTACACTTTCTTACGTTTTCGGGCATTAACTAGTGTCATCATGGTGTTGATATGATGCTGTTTTCAGTTTAGTTTATTTCCGCTTAGTTGGTGTGAAAAGCAGTATGACACAATTATTCAATATTATCAAAATTATTTTCGTCTTGGGCTTGGATCCCTCATTTAAGTTTGGGATTCTACTTTAGAATCCCTCACTACGTTCGGGATCCGGATTGTAGGATCCATCGCTTCATTCGGAATTCAATGTGCGCCCTCGCCTGAAATATACCTATCATTTTGATCCGTTGTAACACAATTTACTATTTAAAATATGTTAAATGTGCGTTTGTAATGAGCGTGGAACCTAAGGCCGTTATATGTCGGATACAAGATTCGGGGTATATGTAGGTATGCAGCTGACCATTTTCAGGATGACACCTAATCAGCGATAGTCATTTAGAAACACTCTAGGGACATGAACTGTCAGGTGAGATTATCGCAGATTATGACGGGGACCTGATACGTATAATCTCATTCGAGGGTTTTGTTTATGGAATTCATCGAAGAAGTCAACTCCGTGAGCGGAATCCCATGGAGTATTTTTCTTCTCTTAAGCTGGGAGCCTAAGAGAAAATTTTCTAAGTAACTCGAACTTATCAAATTTGCAGTCTGTACCAAATATCTTTGTCAAGTTTCAACCCGCTGCACTAGTATGTAGGTCATCAAATTAGTAAAAGAAACATGTTGGACCATTTTTAAAGTAGGATTCGGTAGTTTCCTGTTCATTGCAAAAAGCAGACTTAGGCAAGACGTATTTATTAGCCCATAGACTCCATCGGCTCGGTCACCTGGAGAGGATGGAGGAAGATCGTAAGGCCAAACAAGCATACCTCGGTCGCCCGGGAGGTCGACGCCCCGTTGGCCGCCCTAGATATCGTTGGGGTGACATGGTCCAAGCGGATCTGCGCGAACTCGACGTTACCAATTGGCACGAGATAGCGCAGGACCGAAAAAAATGGCGCACTCTGGTGTCAGAGGCCAAGACTCATTTACATTTTGGGTCGCTAAGCCAGCGGAGTAAGTATTTTTTAGCGTGGCAAGCAAAGCCGACCAAAGTGTCAATTTGTATAGAAAACATCACGTGATAGCTCGTAGTTCACATGACGATTTAGAAACTGGCACATCGGCCCGGCCCGGTCACGTCCCAACTCGGTCTAGCATGAGTCATCATTATAGCATTAGTCCTGCGGCCGGCCCCCTACCCGAACGGGTCTCTAAAAAACGACACCCACTAGTAATTATTATTGAAGCGACATCTCGACATAAATTACCTACGTCGTCGCGAATAAATCTCTGCCTTGGAGTGAAACTGTGTTTGAAATTGATTTATTTCGCTGCGGTCTCATGTAATCGGCACTGTGTGTGTTGGGGTTGGCATAGGAGTCTCAGGTGAACTTACGTGTATGATTCTTGCGATATTTAAGCGTTACATTTACTAAATTATTTTTTTGAGAAAATACCTAATTGGTGAGAAAAGACCAGTGAGAACCAATTGTAGATAGCGCATCATGTGGTTTTGAAAAAGTGAACACTGAATCTTGGCATTTATGTAGGTACCTATGCGAAAGCTAAATCGTACTAATATTATTTAAACGCGAAAGCTTATAAGTATGGATGTTTGTTACTCTTTCACGTAAAAACTACTGAATGGATTTTAATGAAACTTCACAATAATATAGCTTATACATCAGAATAAGTCATAGGCTACAATTTATAAAGATACTACGCAGACGAAGTCGCGGGCAGCAGCTAGTACAATATAGGTATACCTATGCTATACAAAAAGAGGAAAGTCAAAGAAAATAGGACTTGACAACTATTTATTAAAATGAAGTTGTACGCCTACCATGACATACAACATGACCATCATCGCTAATAGCGACAGCGTAATTTGACTCGCAGACGCAGTGCAGCAGATGACGCGAGCGCCGTCAGTACCAATTTCTTCCATGGTGCCCGGTAAAAAACCTGAGCTTTCGTTTCCCAGAATACTGCTGTGGACTCACGAAGTACTTACTTACGTTTTAAATTTACATCATTATCTAAATAGGCAATGACGGAGGCTTTAAAGGCTTTTGAGCTATTTTAACCTATGTTTATGCGATACTAAACAGTTTTATGTACGTCATTAAAGATTTATTAAAGAACTAATCAATCATAAATAAATAGTTTTCTTATTCGCTATGTGCATGTGTGTCCCCGCCCCGAGTAGAGGACACAGTAAGGATCTGAGGGTGCGTAGCCAAGATGCCAATCGCTAACGCTCTGTCGCAAATTAAACGCAATTGTCTTAGTCGCACTAATAATGAAGAGTGATAGAGAGAAAAAACTACGCTACGCTACTGAGCGTTATTGAATGGCATCTAGGCTACCCACCCTTTTTTTTTTTTTTTTTTTTTTTTTTTTTTTTTTTTTTTTTTGTCGCAGTGGTTGAAATGCTTTTACGCATCCCCCCTCGGCCCGGGGAGACCATAAGGAGGGGGGTATGTAGGACTCGCCGTGATTCTCACAGCCCTACCCACTAAACATTCCACTGCGGCGTCATCCGTCACTGCCGGGTTTATACGGGGGTATCATGGGATAGATCGTGCACTCTACCATGACACCCCCCCAGGCTACCCACCCTGAGCTGTCAGGTAAGGTTTTCTATAGAAGTTGTGACAGCGTCCCGGCCCAGTCCAGTGTGAGTCTTTCTTTAAAATCTTCGTTTAAAAGTTAACCTAACTGTGCGCTGCCATATCTTTTTTATTTCCCCCACATAAACATTGAGCTAGTCCCGGTAAACACAGCAGCAACTATTTTAAAGATGTGAAATGTAATACAATATAGGTACAAAAGAAAACATAAAACACAATATTATAAAAAGCCTTAAGGACGTCTCACGCTATAACGGGCTGGGACGGGGTGGGACGAGACGATCTCTCAATTTCTATAGAAAGAATCACGTGATAGCTCGCAGCCCTCGTAGGTAACGTGACGTTTTCTATACAAAAAAACTGACAGTAGGTACGGCCCGGCCCGGGCACGTTCCGGCCCGTTCTAGTGTGGGTGTCAGTGAATGTTATTCTCAATAATTATAGTTGGTGTCTGGCATCTCCGTGCCGAATAATTATATGAGTAAGTCGTTTTTGCTTCATAAATCGGAGAGACTTTCTTTGTATTACTACCGCAAAACAATATAACGATATTTTTTTATCACAATAGGCGTGACATATTTCGACTGCATCAGGCAGTCATCGTCGGACAGACAGAGTGGTGTTGTCACCTTCGCAGCTCGGGCATCACTCCCGACCGTTACAATTTAATTTCAGTATGACTCACGAAAGTTTAAATTATATAATATCGTTACACTGCATAACAAAAATATCTACAAGTCTTTTATTATTGAAATTAAACACTTTAGAACGGATTAATCGCGTTTATTAACACCATGATCCTACGTTTCGAGCCCTTTACAGCACTCGTTTTCACAGGGTTAAGATGATGACTGAGAGAATGCGAAATTCTCCCCGTCAATCAAAAAAGTTACTTGTGCAAACTACCTACATACAAAAATATAAAAAATAATTTAAAAATAAAAACAAAGGTTGGTCTACAATGCCCAGAGGGGCTTATAAAGCTAGTAATACATAGCCTGAAGGGCATTCTATAATTAAAATAAAAAATGTTTAAACCCTGTGAGGATTAACATACATACAACTTACGAACGCTTCCCTAACTGGCTTATGGAGCAGAAAGAAGCGACAAGAAAACTAGCCGATTTTGCCTCTTTTATCCGTTTTCAATCTTTTCAAACAAAGTCCACACTAAGGTCTTCCAGTTCTGCGTCGTGCTTGATCCTAATCATTCAATTAAATTTGACAAACCTCTGGTCCTCGCCAAGGAGAAGCGCTCCATTCCCAGGATGCTGCGCGAGACTATTGAAATCAAGAAGGTCCCTAATTTCAATAGAGAGGTTGGCTTTTCGGTACCACCAGCTTGGGATCCTGTTTTACATCTCATCAAGGATCAAGCACGACACAGAACTGGAAGACCTTAGTGTGGACTTTGTTTGAAAAGATTGAAAACGGATAAAAGAGGCAAAATGGGGTAGTTTTCTTGTCGCTTCTTTCTGCTCCATAAGCCAGTTAGGGAAGCGTTCGTAAGTTGTATGTATGTTAATCCTCACAGGGTTTAAATATTTTTTATTTTAATTATAGAATGCCCTTCAGGCTATGTATTACTAGCTTTATAAGCCCCTCTGGGCATTGTAGACCAACCTTTGTGTTTATTTTTAAATTATTATTTTTGTATGTCTTTCCCTTCACGGAGCAATGGTGTTCCGGACCTTTGGGAGGCGTACGCGGAGCCGAAGCCAACACGCAGAGGCCCTTTCGACAATTTAATGAAATGTAAGGGGTACACCGAGCGGATGTTGCACCTGCCCGAGTCATGGGACGCACGCAGATGCAGCACCCGCCAGGGTGTATAGACTATTGAGATTTAATGGAATCTAAAATATACTGGACTATTAGGTGAAAGTGGTGGACTAAATACTGGGTTATGGAGAGAAGAAAAAAAAAATCGGACGTCTGCCTAACAAAATGGTAATCAATTTTATTTCCGGCAGACGGTGACTCGCCCACATAAGATGGGCCCCCACAAAAAGCGACATCTAGGATGGCTCGAGGGCAACACCGGTATGAGGGCTGGGGGTAGAGAGGTGTCACTGGACTTTAAACATATAGCCAACTCGCCACTTAGGTTTCCACATCTACCCTCGAGAACACAGCTCTCGCGACCCCACTCTGGACGGCCGGTTAAGGCAAGCCAGAGGCGGAGGACTTGGTCGGACGACGGAGTCCCCCAGGAGCGCTCAGGTACGTGGGGTCGCTACTCCCCAACAGCTCGCCACAAGCTGCCCTGCGTTGACTGATTGCACCGGTCGAAACCAGTGGGCGATGGGGTCGTCACATCCCTACGCCAAAAAAAATAATACGCCAAATTATTATTATTATTATTTTTTGTATGTACGAGTAGGTAGTTTGCACAAGTAACTTTTTTTTGATTGACGGGGAGAATTTCGCATTCTCTCAGTCATCGTCTTAACCCTGTGAAAACGAGTGCTGTAAAGGGCTCTAAACGTAGGATCATGGTGTTAATAAACGCGATTAATCCGTTCTAAAGTGTTTAATTTCAATGAATAACAATCGCGGTAACAGAAGACAATATTAAGTCTTTTATTAGCTAGCTCGCATTTTAACGCTTGTCGGAATGGAAACCAAGTTGTGTACTTAAAAAGCGCAATTTTCATTTGGTAGTGCAAATTGCATTCTAATTGACAACCACCACCGGAAGCTTGGAGGTGTCAGCACCGCCCTGTCGTGTATTCTGACTCAGCGAACGAGCGCGAGCGAGTTTCGTCCAGTGTAACTTAGCTCCTCAATGACTACACTCTAGCTAGACTCGAAAGATCACGCAAAAGCTCTACGGAATTAACGAAGCAGAACTTCGTACAACCTTCCTTCCTTTGAACTTGTACTTAGCGTCTTTGTTATCGTTTTTGTTGTTGGCCCAATGAAAGAGTGGACACTTAGCAAGCGATTGGAAGACACCCTACTCACTAACCTAAAAAATACTACATTTATCGTTTTACTTTAAAACTAAGCGCATTGGGTTAAGGTATATTTTACAGCAACTCGCGATGGTTGGGTATCAAAATTACGCTCTTTAGGTTATTTTGATGAATTGGCGGATCTATTCTCATTCATTAAGTGGTTAGACCGTTTAAAGTAATACCAGCTCATTTATATCAATTTTAGTTTTACAGAATTTTATAAGGTTCCAAATGATAAGTAGGTACCTAATATGTAAATATGTAGTTTCTTATTAATTAAAACGCATGCTGCTCTGGCGGTAACACCACCATAAAGGACTTAATAGTTATATTATTGTACAAAAACAAAAATAGGACGTTACAGATTACAAGTTGAACTGCTCAAAAACTAAATTAACAACTTACATACATTATAACATTTAAAAAATCCTACGGCTAAACCAAATAAAGTTAACTTACACCAACCCTAAAATAGATTTTGCTCCCGGGAATGGATTTGTAATCATTTGTATGGCGTGTACCGGGATCTTCGTTTCCAACGAAGAGGAGCAGAAACAAATTAAAAACTCCGCAAAGGTTGATCGGTCGTTTGTTTGTGTTTCATAGTCTTGAATTGTTACTATTGATATTGATAACATTGCTCCATAATATTAATCTAGTATTAGTATATATTACTTGTAATAGTAGTATTTTCACCGTCGCACGGCTGGCCATCGAGAGGGCGCTCATCCGCATCCTTGCTACCCAAATGGTCGCTCACTGTGCGGTTTCAGAGGTATTTCCTCCCACAGACGCTCCGGCGGTGGAATGAGCTTCCTACCGAGGTTTTATTGATTTTCAAAACCGGTGCGCAAGATTTGAATGGGTCGGCAACGCGTAGAGTTGCAGGCGTCTATTGGCTACGGTGACCGCTTTCCATCAGGTGGCCGTATGGTTGTATGCCACCGACGTGGTTTAAAAAAGTATCTAGTAGTTTTAGAAAATAACTAAGTATGTGAAAATTGCCATTAGGGAAAGTCATTCTAACAACACATACGCATACTTATTTTTATTTAATATAACTAATTAAAAACCGGTGGGTGTAAAAACCGCAAAGTTAAAGTGGGATTGGGCTGGGCACGTCTGCCGTATGCACCCGGAGAGGTGGGCCAAGCTGGCTACGGAATGGGACCCACGGGACTACGCAACCGGCGTAGGCCGAGGAAGAGGCAGACCGAAAAGAAGATGGCGAGACGATCTGGAGGCATTCTGCGCAGATTGGTGGGAAACTGCTAAGAATAGGACCGAATGGAAGAGACGAGGGGAGGCCTTTGCCCAGCAGTGGGACACTTAATAGGCTATTAAAAAAAAAACTAATTCATAACGTTTTATTTCGTTTTAATTAAGGAACCGGGATTTGGGAAATGAAATTCTTGGAACCAGGTATAGCTACCTAGAACCAAGTATAGGGCGTGCAGTAGGTACCGGGTAGCTACTGCGCGCCCTATACTTGGTTCAATAGGTCTGATTAGCAGTTATTAGAATTAATATTGAGTTAATCTCGATTTTAAGTTGCCTTAAACCAAAAAAAATGGTCAGTTCCTAGGTATGTATTGAAATATAGTGCTAGTTTTCAACAATACGTTAAATCAGAAATTCCTTAACATAATTATGACGTTAAAAGTAAAGTTACCTAAATAAGAGGTTAAATTCCTGAAGGTTTTTCTACTTTTTGGTTTTATCTACTTAATGGGCATTTTCAGAAAAAAGTGCACCATTTTAATAAAAATGGGTCCTCGATTTTACTTAAAAAATAAAATGGACAGTTTTGTAACAGCCCATACAAAATACGTTGCGTTAGAAAACTGACCAAAAAAATGGGACACTCTTTTTCATTTTTAAATCAATAGTACTCGTGATTCTGGTTATAAAAAACCCAAAACTTCCTATATAAAAAAAGGTATCAATACTTTATCTACACATTTATTATTTGGTACAAAATTGGTTCAGAAGCCGCCAGTAGGTAGGAGCCTACTATGACTCGCGTCAATAGCGGCGCCACCATTACAACAATCTACAACAAACGAAATTTATAATCAAGACCAAGTGCGGGTAGTTCGCAAATCCCATGCTAGAAGTTGTTGATGTCAACCTCAGTCAGTATAGTTTTTCTCCTGGACCATGGGCAAATGCCGCCTCAGCCGCCTGTTGTAGTAGTAAATTTATAATGCGTGGAAATGTGAATATGTTTTTCTTAAATTATAAGTAGTCAAAAAAGTGAATGAACGAACGAAACGAATGAAGTCCTAATTCTCAATTTATTCTAATACTAAAAAACATACCGAGGGTTATCTGGCTTGTATCGACAACAGTATCTGAAGTCTAAGAATTCTAGAATAGAGACCTATTTCCATTGGGTTAGTTTTGACTGCTGTTCCAAATATAGACTATAGTGTACCTATCTACTACTGAAGGCCTAGTATAAAAATTGTACGACATTAACTTCTCGACCGCGCTAGCGTATCGAGAGTTCAAATTATGTTTGCCATTTATTTAAATCATCCGGCAACTTTCATATTTTGACCCCTCGATACGCTAACGCGGTCGAGAGGTTAATGTCGTAAAATTTTTATACTAGGCCTTCTGGTTCATATTTACTGGAGTTGGGCGCGGCGCTCCGTGGCCCGCTTTGCTGGTGGACTGCTATTCTAGTAACATTGCCTGTATGATCATTTTAGCACAATAACGATATGTGTGTAGATACAAGTTTTTCTTTCAGGAGAGGTAAAAGATCGCCCTTATACTGTTAGCATTACTTGCACCTTCATTCTTAAGTACGCGTCTTGTGCTATAAATATTAAGGTGACCTATAATTTTACTTGGTCATTGTTTCATTCTTATCCGAAGTACTCTGTAAACACCTTGTGATTTGTGATTTTTATTTTCCTATTCAAAACCAACACCACAATGTTTTATTTGAGAATCGACCTCACGGCTGTCTCGATTCCAATCCACCTGCGCTCTTTGCGAAATTGCGTATACTTTTGACAGGCTAAATTGACTCCAATTATCGGTTTTTGTATAGCTATCCATCAAATTTTCTGATACCAACTGTCAAAAATATTATTCGGGAATTGCCTTGTTGTTTTTGCTTCACTTGCCGTCGAAGATACTTCTAAATAAAATGATCCATACACTACAGTTGTACTTACCACAGTTAGTGCCACTTGCACTAACCTGCTGCTAACCCGTTAATTCCATATGAAATAAATGCTTAACTCCGGATTTGTTGATTAACCCCGGTTTGGTGCAAGTGGCCGTTAGCTTAGAGAAGTAACTTCCAAAATGTACATTAAAGTTGGTAGAATAGAAACTACCTACTTGCCCCTCTGTGGCAGATACTATAGTCACATTGTGGGAATTAAATACTTTCACTAAAAATATAATATAACACAATACCAAATATTGGGATTAGGAGATCATATCATATCTTTATTGCATTCCATGTGTACAATCTGATCTTATGGCTAAGTAAAGTTGCATCATGAACCCTGCAAGGGTAATAGCAACATACTCTTCATTTGTAGGTTATACATTTAATAATAGTAGGAACACTAGAAACTAAATAACTTAATAATAAATATAATATCTATTTTTCATCTAAGAATTCTTGAACACTATAATATTCTTTGCTAATTAAACAATTTTATAATTGCGCTCCGTTTTTTTGCGATCCGAACATTGCTGAGGCACACTATTGCACAATGAATAAAAATCAAATTCATAGTTCGCAACTTGCTTGCAAAGTTAGTTCTTTATGGAATGAACGCTGCAGGAGACATATTAACGTTAATCCAATTATTTGCTCGCTGCCGATAGCGAACTCGAAATTAAGTACGTAGATAACCCTTCACCGACTACCTCAATCACGACGACACATTTGCACACAAAATCAGAACGGAGTGAAAACTATTAGCCAACCAACATTATTATGGACTCGACCGAAAACTTTCGCACTACTAATCCAAACTGGTCTATGTTGACCCTTTACTAGTAAGCATACTACCTTCTGTGTAAGCGCCCCACAATAGTCCAGCATCCCTTTTAAAAGATAATTACTCGTCTATGTACCAACTGTCACCCGTGTTAATGGATTCATTACTTTGTGAAACACTAATAAGCTTGGCCACTTCTGTTTTATTCATTGTTTTATACTGCATTGTGAAGTTTGGAGAGGTATTGGGATTGGGACGTTTATTTATTTTAATGTAAATACATCGAACTGGTTTCATTTCCTGCGATTGCGTTGGTAAATTTAGATTGTTATTTTTACTTTGAAAATTGGACAAAAATTATTTGCAATGTTTAAATGTAAAACACGTAGTCAATAATTTATTCTACAACTATGCGACCGTCATTTTTGCATTATTTATAAATAAATGTGAATTTTAATACAATAGTTAGACACACGGGTACTAGATACCAAAAGCAAGCCTTAAGCATGTGCATGTGGCGTAGTACCAGGGTAACATTATTATTAATTATTAATTAATGAATATGAATAACGGTCGGGTTAAGGAGGGTCACCGAGGTGTCGATGGAGAGTCGACCAACGACGTGTCCGTCAGATAAGGATCGGGCTGATAACGTTTAACAAGCCTAACGTCCTTGTACACTCCCGCACACTCTCCTAACATGGTTCTAAGGGGCACCGATTGGACTGCGGTTGAAAGAAATTAGGAACTCTATTTAAAATTAACCATACTTATAAGTCATTTAAAAGAGAGCTTTGAAGAAAGTCACTAGCACAGGGTTACAATAGTATGGTGATGAGAAGTATGTAGGTAGGTATGTGTCACCTATCGTTAACTTCGTTAAACAAAATTGTCTTTAATAACTACTGAAACAAAATTGTTGATAAATACCGCAAATTAAAACAATCATTAACCATACAGAAAATAATGATATATAGGGGCCGCAGCAAAAGTCATTCACAACGTATTGTATCGCTGTCAAAAGGAACTGTAAGTAATTATAAATATCCGCTCATGGGATAATACTAAAGAATACTGATGCTATTGTTCATCGGTCTCATCAAATTTTATAGAATATTTAAGCAACACTTCGCGTAAGTACATAATGAGCTACTAAACTACTGCACGAAGCACTATAATGATGACGGCCACAATAACAGTTCTGTACACGCTTGTATCTCCACTTACAGTTGATTGTAAACAACTTTTAAAAAACTCCGTCCCTCTTTTATCTTTGTAGCAGGTACTAATTATATGTTATTATTTAATACAATGTTATTACCTAGTGTACGCCAAACTCCCTTATAAACGAGTGAGACGGAGTACACTGGTTAAACAAGGTGAATACAGTAAAAAGGAAATTAACCAGTGTATCGTTTTGTTCCATTCGGCAAGTTTTCGACAACGGATATTTAAGTTCTACTGTGGTTTGATTGTTAGCTGCTGAGAATACCCCATTCATATTTTATTCATGAGTTTTAATTATGAACGTATCCAACTGACGCTGAGCCATAATAATTAACGTGGCTATTATTATCAGTGTCGAAATAAGTGGTTACCTAGTTATTACATTGTTATTATTTAGATGTGGTCTGATATGTCGGCGTCTGATCGGCTTCAATTGACAAGTAAATTTTTATTAGCGACCACCGGCGAAATAGGTTTCGCGTTTCGCCGATGCCTCGCATTCAATTCGAGATAAGACTCGTTGGCGAGTGTTTTTGTTTGTTTTCTCAGGCTGTAATCATAATCAGTATAATCTGCAGCCGTGATGGCATGTTAGCAATTATATCGTACATGGATAAAACGGACGACGTAAACGCGTGCTTTTCGTGATCGTTATGATGATGATTAAAATCTAACACTCTTTCAATAAGAAATACATCAAATATTACATTATTAATTTTGAATACCTATCCGTCGCTGCAAAATAAACTAAGAAATAAGGTACCTAACTAATTATATTATCGTGGTTCTTAATAAATTCTGTGCCTAAATATCCCAAACACCCACCAACTTCGCCACCATTTTTTAACATACGTTGTCTGCGAACAGTATCTGCTGATTGCAATAGGAAGACATGTTGTCCGAGCTAGCCTTCAGACAAATCACTAAAATATACGCTTAAACTAATTATGTTTGTAGGCACGCTATCGGCAATACGGGAGCCAATCGAAATAACGGAGGCACTCAGGCCATTAGGCAACAGTGCCCCGGAGGTGCTGAGCGGTCAAAGGCAGTCCTTAACTCAAGGTCCCTTCGGGCATTTATTTGAGAATATTTTCCTAACTAATTAAAAGCGTTAAAATAAGAAGATAAAAACTCGACTTCGTTATCGAAGGCATCGACCCGCTTTGTGTTGCGGCCACCAGCGCGCTCGCGCTGCGCAAGTAATTAACTAAAACTAACCAAGCCCACAACAAAGGATGCAACTCGAAAAATGCACTTAAACGCATAAAATTGCTCACGCCGCAAAAAGGTGAGCTCACCGCGCCTTTTTGGGAGATTTAGAGGAAACAACTTGCTGAAAATAATATCCGGTATGTTTATTATTAGTATTCCTACCTACTTGTATTACATATTATTAAGTAGATATATCAATATACGCATTTTCTTCGTCAATGCATAGGTATTATAAAATTCCTAAATCCACACCATATGTTACCAGAATTGGGTTTATGAACCTTCAGAATTAACATAAATAAAAAAGTATAACGTCTAAAAATATGACTGTCTTTTAGGTACGGCTCAACTAATAAACTCGTGTCAAATATTATTGCGCACTATGTTGTGCAAAATACCATTGGTAGTGACTGTAGGTAATTTACCATCAAATTTTTGGGAGTTGTTAAGTTAATTAAACCTTTTACCATGACGTTTTAACGCGATTCAGTTGACGATCTAAACTGAGTCGCTGCCGTACCCTACAATCGCGCTAAGACCTAACGCTTGGTGCCTTATATATGTTTAATGTATATGACGAAAATAAATAAGTGTATTATTATTCTTTATTGTGTTTGCTCGTTTAATTGAGTCAATGACTGCGATTACGACGACAATGCTCAAGAAAATGTTTGGTGGAAAAGAAAATTTTAATTTTATGATGGGATTGTGTTGTTCACAGATTGTTCTACAGTTAATTGTTTTATTTAGTTTTCACCTTTAAGTTATTTGTGTTTAAGTTATTTAAGTTAGTTAAAATCTCTCAAAACTTTACTTAGATTACTACAATGGTGTTTAATTTTAATAAATTCGAAATTAAGTTTAACTCTTTTTAAGGCATATTAAAGCCGCTACAATTGAAGAAAACGTACTTACATAAAAACACTTGATAAAGCTTAGGTATTGAAATTTAAAATTATTACCTACCAACTTGTTTTTATTCATAATATCGATATAACATGAAAATATACATAAAACCTAATTCATTGTTGCGGTGTGTCAGATATGTAAAACCACTTACCAGAAGTAAAACTAGATACTTAGATATTTACAGGCATGCGAGGTGGTCTCACTACATTCATATAGTTGGCAACTGACAGGACAATGCGATAACTGGCCCAATAAACTGGCCCAGCCTAATAGGCTTACGCAATACCTAATAGCCCACGGAGTCGTGTCGGACTTAGCTAATAATTGAGTAACATGCACAGACATATCCCTGCTGAGAGCCTAGATGGAATATCGAAAATGATAATAGGCTAGGTGATTCTTAATTTATTTTATTTTATTTTTATTTAAAAAATTAACACAGCATTACAGTTTAACACCAAGATGCACTGTGAAAATCATAAATTATACATACAAAACAAAAAAGAGAGACAAAAACATACAAAAATCACTTAGTACTAGGCGACGTAATAGCGTGGCTCCGTTGCGTCGTCTGAACCAGCGGGGTGGGATTAGTCGGCAGGTTGTCCCGGAACCAGGGGTTACTATGGGAGGTGGATTTTTCTTCTACCGTAAAGAAAAATAGACCTCCCATAGTAAAAGCGTCCGACAGTTTGACACAATTTGTACGGCGATGTCGATTTCGAGTTGTCGTTTACAAAGTTGGTCCAATAGAAAAAGTTGTTAGCAATCATCAGTAGAATCAGAATATATATTATTTCATATCACGTAAAAGATTACACTCTGTATATGGCCTTAAATAACGTGTTGGTTTGTTCATCAGCGTGTCCTTAGGCATTGGACAAAGCCGAATCGTATGTATAAGTATATCCTTTCGAGTCCGATTATCCTAAGTTTCCCAGATTTTGAACGAACACTGTGAAAGTGTTAATTAGGTAAACGTCAGAATTTCATAGCAGTTTAACTTTTAAAATAACACTAAAGTTTGACAGTTCTTTTGTTTGGAAGAGGTAACGTACGTGGTTTGACTCGGCTGTGTTTAGAACCATAATACAAAGTATAATAACAATCTGTGCAGTGGCACAGAATAAATAATAGGCGGTGGTTACGAAGAAATGAACAAATAGGTAACTAAACTGTGGACACGAAATTTGGTCGCGCATGATCTGGTCTATTTTTTTAATGAATACTCATTCTCAAACAGTTTTGTGTTAAATAATGGGTAGATATATTTCTGTGAAATAAAAAGACAAACTAATAATTAATAATAAACTATGATGGAATATATTTGACGAAACTCACAAAAGCCGATAATTTTAATATCATTGTATTTTTATTTTATAGGATTATATCTAAAGATTATGAAAAGTATGAGTTGTTTGGAAATAAATATTCATTAAAAAGATAGGTCGGATCATTCACGGCCAAATTTTATCGTGTCCACACTTTATTTGTTAGGTAGTTTGGGGCAGCTGAGCGTGCATGCCTACCACAATCATCGAAAATTGGAATCGACGGGAAAACCTCTTTGTCACTCCAGTATGCAATAGTGACAAAGATGGAGATACAAATCCGCAATCGTTCGATTTTCGTGGTGTAGGCCCTGACAATTAGAGTCCGACCAAGCTAAGTTTGCATAGATTTTGATAGGGCAGACTGTAAAAGTTAAGTAAACGTCATAAATAATAACATAGAAGTTTGACGTATAAAATAACACTTTAAAGTTTGACAGTTAATTTGCTTGGAAGAGATAACGTGGTTCGAATCTAAAACTCACATGCGTCTTTTTGATAATCGTTTTTTTATGTCACTAGGGGAGAGGGGGACAAGACGGGGTCGCGGTTAAGACGGGGTCGCGGATAAGACGGGATGGCGGCTTTATAAGGCGTCAGAACTAACTAATCAAAATCTCGATAGGGCGCGACGATGTGCCGCCATGAGGGCAGTAAGTTCGCACATTGACTGGGCAGACAAAATGTTTAATGTATTTATTATTTACAACTTAAGGCCTATAGGCACTTGATGAATTCATAGTATTTGCAGTCATCACGCCTTATCAGTATCACCCCGTCTTGGCCCATAGGCGTGCCCCATCTTAGCACACATAGGGGATAAGATGGGAAGATAGCAGAAAATAATTATTTAAAATTTAATTATTGAATTAGAGTTCCTAATGAGTGTTGATTATGATAAAGTATTAACAAATGATAACCATTAAAATAAAAAGTACTTAAAAAGAATAGCATTTTCAGTTTTATTGGACTTGAAACTTTAGGTACCCCGTCATGCCCCCCTCTCCCCTACAAATAATTGCAGAAAATCGTTTTATGTTTAAAATATTTTTATTATTTTTGTTCTATTAAAAAAATACATTTCCCATGTGGGAAATTTATACCTTCAAGGTTTAGGAACAATTACGTCTGTTTCTCGTGATTTACTCTATCAAATGCTACAAAATTGTGTTCCGACGAGTTGCCGGTCTCACAGTATGCTTATTTAAACATAACACACACACACACACACACACACACACACACACACACACACACACAGTATGCTTGTATGTATGGTATGCTTGTTTGCCACCAACGTGGTATAAAAAATGTATTACGAATATCGATGTAAAAATCTGAAATAAAGTTATTCATTAATTCTGTAATTTATATAGAAATCAACCACAAACTCATGACATTTTCAGAATGACGTCGCTAGGATTTAGATGCTTATTGTGTAGCCCGCTTTATTTATCTTACGACGAGTCTCTTAGTTCTCGGATCGATTTGTTGCTTCATTGGTTCGATTTTCTATGGATCCAATTTATGTAATCACTTGACCATTGTGTGATGTCGCTAATTAAAGATTCGAACTTGCATTGATGCTAAGATATATTGATTACCTATATAAGATTTACTCGTAGTAGATATAAAGGATGACTCAAGCCAGACCGGGCCAAGGTGATCTCCGCCGAGCTATCACGTGACGCTTTTATAGAAATTGACATATAGTCCAGGCTCGGCCGCAGCCCGGTATAGCGTGATTCATCCTTAAAGGATGACTCTCACTAGAACGGGCCAGGACGTCACCGTTCCGGGCCGATCTGTCAGTTTCTATAGAAAGAATCACGTGATAGCTCGGAGCCCTCGGAGGTCACGTGACGTTTTCTATAGAAAATGACAGATCGGCCCAGAACAGTGACGTCCCGGCTCGTCCTAGTGAGAGTCATCCTTAATGCGCAGTCTTACAGAGGAGAACACTGAACCTACGTTAACCAATCATAAAAAAAGTTTATAGGAGGCCATATACGTTCGGGCAATCCACCTCCGAAGCTGAGTCTTATAGGCAGCTCAATAGACAGATTATGTATGCTTAGCACAACTTACACTGTCGCCTGTCACTTCATACATTAAGTCGCGGCCGATGTATGGACTCGCGCGCGAGAACGTAACATATGCTAGCCCGCATGAAGTCCTTGCGACACGACATACGCTCGCAAGAGATGCCTCTAGTAGGCAAAGCCAGCTGACAAAGCTAAAGATCGAGGGCGGAAGCGTAACGTCGAATAAGTCAGAGAAGATGCTAAGGGAGATAGAGTGGTTCTATGGACAGCTATATACAGCTATTCTTCGAGCTTCGAGAGCCTGTTTGCTCAGCGACGGACCCTAGAGCCAAACTAACCCAACATTATGCCGAGGATATCTCGGATATCAGCCTGTACGAGATTAGGATGGCTCTCAAACAGCTTAAGAACAACAAGGCACCGGGCGAGGATGGAATTACTACAGAGCTTCTGAAAGCAAGCGGAAAGCCGGTACTGAAAGTCCTTCAAAAGCTATTTAATTCCTCCTTGCTCGAAGGTAAAACGCCTAAGGCGTGGAACCGGGGTTTTATAGTCCTGTTCTTCAAAAAAGGTGACAAAACCTTACTGAAGAACTACAGGCCCAGAACACTGCTGAGCCACGTCTATAAACTATTCTCGAGAGTCATCACGAACCGTCTCGAACGCAGGCTCGATGACTTCCAGCCTACCGAACAAGCCAAAAGGAACAAGTTTTCCGAAAAGGCTTATACAGAAGACCGGAGAGTATACTCGGCCATTATGCTTTGCGTTTGTGGACAATGAGAAAGCCTTCTGTCGAAACATGGGCTGTCCTTAGATCTCTCCAGCGATGCCATATTGGAGACCACGTAGGTACTAGCAAGCGCAACGTGGGACGGCCACCTACGAGATAGACCGACGATTTGGTGAGGATCTCTGGCTTGTGTTGTAGGTACTAGACGACGATAAATATAATAGATAGATAGATACATGGGTCTTGTTGGATGCAGGTGGCTGTAGACCGGTCGCGCTGGAGTTCGATTGGAGAGGCCTATGTTCAGCAGTTGACGCTTACAGGCTGAAATTATGATAATGATGATTGGCAGATCCGGCAAATGTGGCCGAACGTATATGGCAGGCTACTCACTCGTGTTCCGACCTACGTGCCTTTCTCTACACAGTAACCAACTACCTACCTAACTCCCCTTGAATCATTCAGAGACGGTAATTACAACTTTACCTCATGAAATGACCACTTTTCACGCTTCAAATTTTACATTATTATGTAGTTTACGTACTATTAAGCTTTAAAAGCTCTTTGTTAAATATCAGTCCAATGACAGCGTTGCGATATTCAATATCCGCGCGACTTTGATGTACTAGGTATTAGGTACTCGCTGTAGACTAGGTAAAAGTCATTTAAATTTCATATGAGATGTAAATTGTAATTGTCTTATCTGTGTTACTGAATTGCTAGGTATATGTAGTGTTTATTAGAAGAAAGAATATAAAGTGTCGTTTTAAATAATAACTGTACGCACTTATTACAAGTTTAAAATAAAATCTTCATTCATAAATATAAAAAGTCGATACACATAAAAAAAGAAAAGGATTTACAAGTAGGTTGTTTTTTGTAACACTTGGTTTAGAGTAAGTTTCCCAGGGGGTTAACGCTGAACCTTTACCCGTCTGACAACAGGCGGGGGTTGCAACTTCGGATAACTGTTCTCAAAATATATTCCGTGTTGCGAATAAGATTATAATATTAAGGAGCTCGGGCCTCGGGTTGAGCACCTAATGTTTGCAAAATTATAATTTGAGATCTGCGGCTTCTCAAGTAACAGGTGTATTTGAAGTAGACACTTGCATATTTCGAAACTCGGCGGAACTTTGCTTAACAAACTATTTCAAAAGACAACTCTGAAATCTATGTAAGTTCTTTAGGAATTAATTAATCGAGGGTTGTAAAGGGCTTTAGCTATTTGTAAGCCTGTATGTGTTTACAAATAAATATTTTCATTTAAGTATTTCCTTAGCGGTGTTCAAAATCGAATTTAAGGATAAGAGCGTTAAACCAATATTCGTTCAAACTAAACATAGGTACAAACTTAGATCCGGAAATTTATAAAATGTAAAAGAATAAACTGAACGATCGAACGACCCCAATCAAACGCATCGCACACGCGTGACCGAGAATTAACGATACTACATATAGTTCATTCAGTAAAGCAACCAGTCCTGTCTGAGACCATTCTCATCTCTCGTTATCTCAGTTCATTCATTACCATCTAGCTTTATAAGAGTCGACGTCCCTGGAACATATCGCGCCTCCATTTTTTGTCACACCACTTAATTATCTGGATTTATATCAAGATAAAATCGAGTCTCTAAGAGATAAAAAAGGATTTTTGTAAAAACAAAAGGTAAGTTTGAATTTGAAACGCGTTTTGGGGTCCGTACCTACAAGAAGGTACCTTTTAACGTGTCGAAGTGTTGAAGAATGCTCTATTGGGTTTTGTCGTTTTTTGTAGACGTCACTTTGTTGTAACGCGTAGCAACGTGAATTATATATGCGTTTATCTACGTATGTGATTATTGATGATTGTTAATATTATGATGATACTTAAAACTAAATTTTGTCATAGTAGTACTAACTAAATATTAGGTTATTTTGAGTTTTATTTAGAAAGACACAACAAGTCAATAAAACGTTAGGGCCTTGAAAGCGTTTCCTTTAAACCCATTATTAATTAGGCGACAATAGTTGAACTGCTTCACGAGGCTTACGACACTGTTAGCCAAGATTCCCTCCGTGGCTGCATGTAAGGAGGTACACAAACAACACTAGATTACATTCCTTGTGTGTTCACGCACCCTCAAAGGGCTGTATGCGAGGTTGTCTTAGCGGAGTAAATATCCTCAGTTTAATAAGACTTTATTATAGTGTTCCGGATTTACAGGAGGCACCGCCCTACCCACCTCAGTATATTTTTATATATTAGGTATTTAAAGCCCATACTTGTTTAAACTTAGTCAAAGTCGCGCTGAAATATTGAATGTAAAAGCTTGACTTTAAATTATTATACATATTTAGTGCCGTCTAGAGTCCCCCACTCCCGTAATTTATTGTGGTTTCAAGTTTAATTTTTTCAGGCAAAAAACTAAGCGGACGGCGAGTATATTTCTAAAATAAATTTACTTTGTTTTTGTCCTCCTTTGTAACTTGATTGACATAATGTGACCATCATTCTCTGATAATTATTTTAATCAACGGACTAATTAGGTTTCTACCCAAGAAACATCCCGATTGCAAGGTTATTTTTCTAACAGTACCTTAGTAGTTTCAGTACCAGTAGTTGAAATCAAAACGTCGGTTTAAAAGGCCTTATAGCGCGTGTTAAATCAATTGCAAGTCGACGGCTATCCAAAACTGTGTGTAGGTATAAACAATTGCCCAGGTCGTTCGTCTATAGCTCAAATGTCGCCCCTGAATTCCTATATATATATACCTAAGTAATATTAGGCACCTAATCCCGGATATACGCGATCGATGATGTAATAACGCACTCACAGCGAGCAGGTACACGGGTACAATCAGCGCCACCTGCCCCGGCTCCCACAGGCTCCTGTCACATGCAAATGCATTTCAACTTCGTCTTGGAAGCTCTTAGCTGGCTCACAGACATGTGTCAAGATAGACGACGTATGTTACACTCGAAAGATGTATTTTGCGTAACCTTGTATTGCAGCGTGCTGTTAATTTACCTTTGCCGGGTTAAAACCGCCGCGTGTTCAACTAAGTAGTGTTAATGTAAGTAAGTACCTACTACCAACGCAGCAACGGCGACAACAGCAACGTTGTTGATGCGACATAACCAGTAAAATCGGGAAGCGTGCGATGCAACTTGTCATTTTCCCTTAGGCGTCATTCCTCAATTTCTCAAGGACATTAATTAACATTTCTTGCGACAATATAACGATCATTACAATTTTACTAACTTTCGATTGTCTCTTTTAGAGACGAGTGTTTTCATATCATATCGCGCTATACGGAAATCACCAAAAATGATAAAATAACGTGATGACTCACGACATGAACCTTATATTGTCATCATAAATTGGTTTTAGCAAAAGGTACACACCACTTTGTCGTTTGCCTATAAGGCGCTAATGCCATGAAGATCTTTTAGAAAGTAAACCTTATCAAAAAACGACGAAGCGGTACCTTTTACTAAAAAAAAAAACGAACTCATACCAGGTACATTTGCGTGGATAATTTTTCATGCAAAGGTTTTTACAGGGTCATGGCGCATTTCATCAACATTTTTGTGTTATAATCTTTTCATTAAGTGGATCATACTTATTAAGTAATTTGCGCAAAGTTTATAAAATTAGTAGATTTTTTGATTTCCATACAAAATCATAAATACGAAAGTATACTTAACTATTTACTAAAAATCCTAACAAAAACCCACGATTGATTATATTTCTCAATAATAATATGAAACGGTTTCCTGAATACCCTGAAAATTTGCAAAAACTTTAGTACTTATAAAACTTTGCTTGCCGTCACGTCACGTACAGTCTACCAATTGGAACCTAGGGCCCTGTAGGACTAGGTCATAGTGACGCTATAAATCAGATTGTAAGAAATCTCTTACTGTTTGTCATTTAGACATAGTTCTTGAGTGGCTTGAGGGTTCGAATTGGTTGACTGTACCTTAACGTCAAAATTTATATAGGTACCTATACATCTTCATCTTATGTCTAAAGATTAACAAAATACGAAGAATACTTTGCTATAGGTACATAAGTAAACAACCTACCTCTGAATATTGTCTTCTGTTTCCACGATTGTTGTTCATTGCAATTATTCACTTTAGAATATGATTAATCCGTTCTAAAGTGTTTAATTTCAACCTACCTCTATTTACATGGATTTTGAACCTATTGCCTTAGGATGATATGTAGACTTAATGTTTTAAAATCAGTAAAAATGTTTACGTGCAAAATGTCAGTTTGCGTGATTTGTCTACATATATATATATATATATATATATATATCTGTGAGCAATACCTACTCGCATGTACCAATAAAATACATACATAAATACATACATGTCGTGCCGCCGGCGATGGGACTTAAATCTTACATTTACTGCATTTCAAATTTACATGCGGAAAAATGGTGTTTAGCAGTCGACCGTGTTTTCATGGTTTTCGGAATGAATGCCGTGTTACAAATGTTCTTATTTTTTGCACACTTGTTCTTCATACAGGATTTAACTTGCCCAGTTAATCTTTGGTTTGCCGGAAGGTAAGGTAGAACCGTTTCCTGACGTTCGATTATAATTAATTTGCTATAATTAGTCGATATCGGTTTCAGTTTGGGTTTACTAGAATTGACCCCATGAATTACAGTAGGCTGTTGATAGACAAATAGGTGACATGCCTATAAAAATAACTATCTCATCTCAATTTGCTTTAGTAGGTACCCACCCATATCCTACGAATCCACCTATCCGCCGTTCTTAAAAATATGGTACATAAACAGTTGGTAATTGGAACTAAAATAGAGTTATTATAACAAAACAATATGTAGATTTCTCTTTTTCATGCGTAATATGTAACAATTTGTGTCCTATTTTGTTATTTGAGGTGCAACAAAGAGTTATTGTATTGTAGAATTTGTATGTGATAAATGTTGCCTAGTTCCTTAGTAATGTAGATAGACTAGGAACGGGTATAATATGAAGACGGGTAGGTATGTCGTAGGTAATATAAATGTCAGGGGGGGGACTTCTACTAGTGTACTACAAGAAATAGGATTTATCCGAAACTTCAAAGAAGATTGAAAGTCTTTCAAAGATTACCTGTTATTCGGATATTGGGACGCTTACCAAAGTGACGTGACAAGAGGTTTTGACGTTAGCCGCAAAAGCTGAAGACCGCCGAACCCGGTCGCAGCCACTGGAGCCGGCTGGAGTCGGCTTAGTTACTTTTTCTTTAGAAGGTGTATGGCATCAAGTTTAACTGTTATTTTAATAACACTTTAAAGCTGATTAAACGGAAACGAGTATATTTACTGCAATCGTTTCGATTCCTTGGCAGCACCCGAATGATGTAAAAATAAAATATTGCCATGACACTTGGAGAACTGTCAACTGCAACTGGCCCCGCTACGGGCATGACGTTTGTTGCATATTGGGATGGATATATAACGCTATATACTTAGTGACCACTCGTATACAGTGGGGGGTCATTATCTCACATTCCAATTAAAAAAACAAGTGTGCCATTTAATGAGTGGTTTATTCTCTTGTACAGTCGCTGACCGCGCCGGTAAGTCACCTTTAAGGCCCATCTTGCACGCAGCGGTCAACATCTGTGCGCTTTCATCCTCCAATGAAATGTGTGCACCGACCCACTAAAGTTTTTGGTGTAAGTACCTACTTTGGGTATAACTTCCGTACCGATTTAGTAAAGCGAGAAGGGTGTTTATATGTTTAATTACCAATAAAATGTGTATGTACTTACATTAACATATAAATATGTTAAACAGAAACCGTCAAATGTCAGTAGATAAAGACTGTTTGTCTACTGACACTCTTCAACGACAAAAACCAACTTAATTATACAACTGTTAATTACAAGAATATCGCGTGCTGTTGAAGTCTGGAATGCATAATTTTGTAAAAAAATGTTAAAAGTCGATAAGGTTTACGTCGAATGTAAACATGGCAACACGTGTAACTGAAACAGAAGGAGGGATAAGACTTCCGGTCGTATCCGGCGCAGTTTTAGGGATCCCGCGCGTAAATAACACGTTTGATAATATCCTAAACGGAGTCGCTGTCATACAACTGGGGCTTTACCATGATTCAGTTTACGTTTAGTTTAGGCTCAGTTGTATGGAAGCGACTCAGTTTAGGTCGTCAACTGAATCGCATTAAGACGTCATGGTAAGGCCGCTGAGCACAGTTAAGAACCTAAACTGAATCGCGTTAAGACGTCATGGTAAGGGCCCAATTCAAATACTTAATTTCATACTCAAAACTAAACTTTTTCATTTTACCAATGCTTATACACGGGCACATTCACCTGCAATAGTAACTTCCGCTACTTGTTAGTATTTTACTTCAACTGTTTTGCATTTCCATATAAGATCAATAAGTTATCAGTATCACAGATTAAATAGGTACCTATATGTATTAAGACGAGGAGGGCCGAAAAAAACCGAATCAAGCAAGGGTCGGTTTCCCTCAACAATTGAAATCTTCAAATTTTTGAGGCATTTTCTTTAAGTAGTATATGATTAGGGACCATGATTTCGGGTGGTGCGTCATATGTAAGAGCACGGAACCAGGAATCTTCACCACGATTTACGCTTTGCTCGGTTATTCCCACCCCGAGTCATTAACACACTGGTACTTAAGACTAGAGTTTTTGTCGAACGATCGCTTTCTTGTGGTCAAAGTGACATGTAAAAAAATTGAGTGCTTCCATTTTTAATTGAGGTTTTAAACAATCTTCTGTTTTAGTGATTAAACATATTTTTTTAAATGGCTTTCAACGTTACCTTCACATTTTTTTGCAAATACCTGTATATCGTGACTTTTGTACTTTGTATCTACTATTTTATAATAAACCAATTTGTGCTTACACGTACCTATTAGGTACTTAGAACCAAACTACTTAAATCGCTACATAAAAAACTCTTGTATAAATTGGCTGTTAAATAGGCGATTTATAGGCGTTTCAAAAGTGCATCGACAAATTATGAATGAATTCAGTCAAAACTGCCCATGCATTTTTGAACCTGATAGTACCTACATAAGCACGAGTAAGTATGTACAATTAATTAACGCTTTTTAATAAATTGAACGACATGTCCACATGTAAGTACTATAAATAATGTGTTGTGCTGAGAATCCGAGCTAATGATATAATTATTTAGGTGTTTTTTTAAGTTCCCTAGATCCAAATCCGAATTAAAAATCGTCCTCGCATTTATCATTATTCAGAACATATTCATATCATTATTTATACATCAATTAATATGTAGGTCATCGCTAAGAGCTTGTTACATTTTGTTTGATTAATGACTACAAGATTTAAACAATGAAGAAAATAGTGTTTTGTTCCTAGATAATGAGCGCTAAGCTGATACATATTAATGAGGACTGTCTGAGAGTTTTATGACCGATAGATAACAATACGCATTCGGAGCTCGTATGTAAGTATTTGTCATTAGTAAATACGGAAATGGATACAATTAAAAAAACATTATTTTCCCAGCGGGTGACCCGTTGGTCGGATGTCTCGAATAAATTACTCAACCAAATGTGACAGGTAAATGCTATGTGCCTAGCAAATACTTATTTTATACCTGATACGCTTTCTTTAAAGAAAAGATCATAATGTACACTTGGTAAGGACTAACCACTGTCCTTTCTCTTCATAATATGATTGTATAGTTATACATTAAAACAAAAGATTAGCAATAAGCTATCTCCACCTATACTCCCTTCGTACCTATTTACATAACCTTTACCCGCAAATATTAGATCCACATTCAGGTATCCGACCCAGCCCGAACACATGTCCACCCGGGACAGTCCGTTGATTAAGCCGCCCATCCGCAATGCGTATGCACGCCGACATATTACCAGGGCTCGAATCCTGATTGTTTAGAGAATTTATTACACTCGTGCCTTGTACAGTTAATTGAATCCGGCCTGCAGGATAGGCACGGGCTGAATTGGCCTGGCCGCCGCCCGCTTTTTGGTCCATAATAGATTTTGACGGTTACCACTGAAAATAACAATAGGGTAAATTTGTTACACTTCCCTGATGAAGCTACAATTTGAATGCTTGTCATTATTAGGTTAGAGCCATTCTACGTAAAGTACGTATATGTTTACGTAAGTATTGTAGGTATATACAGCTGTTTAGATTCAATATTCAAAAGCCATGTGTTATGTAAAATAAGCCGGACATACCTACATATATTCATTTGAAATAGGACACGACACTACGATGTTGGCACTTTTTAAATTCTACCTTTTTCTGTCCCACTGTACCTAAGGTGGAAGTTAGAGATATAAGTATTTAGATTAAAGATGATATAATATTTATTTTTCAACTACATTTACTTTATAATATAAATAAACACAGATTAAATGTTTTTAGATTAAATGTTTTTTTTTATCCATATCATATTAGTCGGTTCCATTATTTCTGAATATGACTTGAATTTTGTGGTCATCTTTAACTAGCTGGGACCTAAGCAATATCGCGAAATGAACTTGCTAGATAATAATCTCAGACTTCGTTGGTCACTAAGTGGCAGAGGTATCAGGTCAAAAACTTAGGTAAACTATCTATACCTATATCATATACTCACTAGTAGGTACTACTTAGTCTGCACCCGTGACTTCGTCCGGTAAAGTAGGCAGTTCTAACTTTTAAACCCACTTTCATCTTTCATCTCTTTAAGAGGTTGAATTACAATAAGGTTTTGCCAGCATTGATTTTCACTGTGTTTTTGCCAGTTTCTATTGTAAGGTTTCATGGTTTTAAAACTAAATTACATGATTTTTGGAATATAAATTTGATTAAAAAGTATCTACATCGACCATTCCGGTGACGTCATCACAGATGGCGGTTAAAAGGTGGTGAGGTGACTTGACGGGCGGAGGCCTTCTTTGGGCATTCTCTGTCCGGCATCGGAACCGAACGGACGTGTCGAGTATGATTAACGTAGAGGTATTGCTAAGCGAGGTTGTTATTTAATTGTTTATTTAAATATACGTTTTGAGACTACACGCTGAGTTGGTTATTTCCGAAGTTGATTACATTTCAGCCAGTGGGATAACGAAATTCCGTAAGTACTCGCCCACTTGTTTAAATATGTGTGTTTTGCTTTTACAATGTTTGTTCCTTTGACTTAAAGTAAACTGAAGACGGTTCAATAAAGTCTCAGGGTAAATTGATTACTATTATTTGAATTGGATACTAATCTATGGACATTTAAACGGTTAGAAAACAATTATTTTATTTTACATACTGTAACGAGCTTATGTAAATATGTAATACACTGTAAGTATATACACGTTGTGCCCAATTTAGATACGGCACAATATTCTTAGTTATCTACTTAAATATTGTATTTTGGGGCCATGATTGTTCACGTTTTTGCAAATTTACGAATTATTTTGATCATTAGTGCTAACCATGTGTTGAGCACGTGTTTTATGCTACAATATTTTCAAAATTTGCTTGTGTTGCCACCTGGACACGTGAGGCGACACGGGGGTAGTGCGATTGACATTGCATGCATTTAACACATCCAACAAGGGCGTACCTCGAGGTGCCATACTTCATACAGGGTACCACTGATCATTTTTGAAAATTTTTTGGGTTTTGATCATTGTGTCCGAGGACTTCTGGGATATTAAAGGGGGACAAATTTTTCATTATTTCTGCGCTAGGACTCACCGTTTTCGAGATATTCAACAAAACTTGTGTCTCTCGGTGTTTAACCTCCTTCTTGTGTAATTGCTTACTTACCTACTCACTGCAATCCTGATCAGATAACTAATACTTTTTGCGGTGAGTTTTAAGATAATGAGTGACGAAGAATGAACAAATGGCCGGAGGTTGGAGACTTCTGGGCGTGACCGTTCCCGATCAAGGCGCAGTGAGACGAGCGTGCGTCTTAGAAGTCGTAGTCGCAGCCACAACCGCCGCTTGCGGGAGAGAGAGAGCTGGCTTTAAAGAGAGAACGGGAGAGACTTCGTCAGATGGAAGAGGACCTGCAGAGAGACCGAGATGCTGAGCACCGTTCACGGAGGAGCGAACGCCGCCACACGCCAAGGTCGAGCCGCGAGCGCCGCAGCCGGAGCCGAGCACCGAGAGCTGTGACGAGCCGTGAGCTTCGCAGCCGAGAGCCAGGACCGAGAGCAAGACGCGAACGGACAGGCAGGGACTCCACGAGCATCGATCGTCGTTATAAAAGGTCATGTAGTCTTTCCTTTACTTCTAATGACGTTTTAAAAATAATAAAATCAATAAAAGAAGTCTTACCGTCTCAGCCGACGACACAAAGCCAAAATCATGTTAACAGAAGTCTTGATCACAAAAACATCATCCCAGAATTTAACCCATCAAAAAAAATCAACGAATCGATGTGTGGCTTAAAAAGGTTAATGAATGTGCTAAAGTTTTCGGCTGGGATGAGAAGACGGTTATCCATTTTGCTATGCAGAAGCTGACAGGGCTTGCTAAGATGTGGGTTGAGAGCCTTAACACTATTTATTTCACATGGGATGAGTGGCATACCAAATTAGCTAACGCGTTTCCTTCAGAACAAAATTATGGGCAGCTATTAGAAGATATGCTTAAACGTAGAAGCAAGCATCAGGAACCTAATGAAAATTACTTTTACGAGAAATTAGCTTTGCTTAATTAGTGCGAAATAACAGGCAAGCGGGCAGTCGATTGTCTTATACATGGTATAGGAGATAGAACGATGCGATCTAGTGCTTTAGCGTTGCGTTGTGAGGAACCCGATCAGCTGCTTAAGTTTCTTCTAATCTAAGTAACAATAAAGAATCACCTAGCCAATTTCCGTTACCTAAAGATAGGACTACAACTGGGACAGATGATAAGTCGTTTAATAAAGCGAACCCTAACATATTCGGCTACAACTGCAAGTAGAAGGGACACATTTTTACCCGTTATCCACGGCCCTTAGTTAAATGTAGTATTTGTCAAAATGTGGGGCATAAATCAGAGATGTGTAAGCTAAAGTCAGAATCAGGGTCGAAAAAGACTGACACATTGCCCAAAATTATGCGCATAATACGGTTCCAACCCATCTGAAAAATTCAGAAATTCAGTACAAGTTAATGATGAGACAATGGGTGCCTTTGTCGACCTAGGCAGTTAAGTCACCCTCATCAAAGAGTCCAGTTTCTCACGTCTTGGGCTTTTCTCATGATGACGTTCCTAATACTATGAAAGGGTTGAGATAAACTCGTACAATCTTTAGGATTGGCAGAGCTGACGATAGTAATTGACGGATTACCAGCCACCGTTATGTGTAGAGTCGTAAACAATGGATTGCTCGAGAAGTCGATGCTCATAGGTCAAACTTACACCGAGCAACCTCATATCGTGGTGTACAAATTACAAATTTTACACATGGTTAGTGAGCTCCCTAATTTGCAGGTCCTTGACCATGATGAGGTTAAGAGAGTAAGAATTGTAGCGCGTAACAAAATCTATGGGGTAGCCAGCGTAAGAGCTGCCACAGGGTCAGTATTCAATGGCAACATAGTTTTAAGTACCAGGGTGGTGGGGAAGCCTCTAGACCAGTATGTAGTTTGTGGCGAGGTGTATGAAGTGAAACAGAGTAACCTATTATTTATGACCATGCCTTGTGCTGACTCTTGTTGTTTGCAAGACAATTTTGTATTCGCGCGAGCAGAACGTGTTCAGGCAGTATGTCGTTTATCTGAAGTAGATGTTATAGGATCCTAATTAGAATATGATAGGTAAAAAAAAAAGAGATGCTTTACCCACTCGGTTTGACGAAAAGCAACTTAAATTAGGCGAGAACGTTACTGAAAGCGATAAGTTCAAGCCCGTTGAACTTCTCAAGCGCTAAGATGATTGTTTTGCATATGATTTAGCTAGTTTAGGTTGCACGCATACTACCGAAATGCACACGGACGCAAGTAAGTTAGGTGTAGGCGGAATACTCTTGCAGCGGCCTGAAGGAAGTGGAGGGCCCTTTCATCCGGTGGCGTATTAGTCGTCAAACTACACCGAAGGAGAGGAACTTCCACTCCTATGGATTAGAAACTTGGGCCGTGATCTGCTCGCTGAAAAAGCTTAGGGTGTACTTATTAGGGAAACCATTTAAGATAGTCACTGATTATAGTGCGCTTCGCTCCACATTCGAAAAACACGACCACATACCGAGGATAGCCGATGGTGGTATAGCGTTACAAGAGTTTCAGTGCACAGTATAATACAGGGCTGGATCTAAAATGGGGCACGTAGACGCTCTATCCAGAAATCCCACCGTCGATTTAGATACCGTATGTCCGGAACAGTACCCTTCTGCCATGGCAATTTGCTATGATGACTGGCTTCTTATACTGCAAATGGGTGATTCGGAATTGTGTCGTATCCGCGATATTATTACTAATTTGGACTCTGAAGGCGTAGAATATATAAAATCAAATTACGTTTTGCGAGACTATAAATTATTAGGGTGCTTAAGCGGCGATAAGGAAAGTTTGAGGTGGGTGGTCCCAAAGGCCGCAAGATGGCAAAGATGCAAGCGCAATCATGACGGTATAGGTGACCTAGGTTTAAAAAAAAAAAAAAACATTGGACAGAATAAAAAGAAATTACTGGTTTGCAAAAATGAAGAAGTTTATAAAGAAACTAGCGACCCGCCCCGGTTTCGCACGGGTTATTATTATATAAACCTTCCTCTTGAATCACACTATCTAGTAAAAAAAAAAAACCGCATCAAAATCCGTTGCGTAGTTTTAGAGATTTAAGCATACATAGGGATATAGGGACAGAGAAAGCGACTTTGTTTTATACTATGTAGTGATATGTAGGAGCTTGCATTGAGTGTGCATATGCCAAAAAGACTCCGAATTCAAAGGAAGGCCTCTTGCATCCCATAGAAAAGATACAAAAACCATTTCACACGCTGCATATAGACCATCTTGGGCCCTTCGTTAGATCAAAGGCGGGTTACACTCGCATACTGACTATAGTTGATGCATTTACGTTCCTATTTATAAGATCGGTCAAAAACACGAAAACTCGGAATGTAATAAAGACATTGTAGGATATATTTGACATTTTCCGAGTACCTGAACGAATTATTAGCGACCGAGGCTCATGTTTCACTTCCCAAGCATTTAAAAGGTTTTGTTTGGACCGAGGCACCAAACATGTACTGAACGTAGTGGCAAGCCCGAGAGCTAATGGGTAAGTCGAGCGATATAATAGGACAATCCTCGACTCGCTCACAGCGCAGGGTGTTGGAGCCGACGAGAGAGAATGGGACAGGGAATTAGGGAAGATTCAGTGGGGATTGAACAATACAATAAAGTATAACCCCGACCTGAATCAAGTAAAAGAGAATTCACACACTGAATCATCCCTAACGTCTATTCGCAATGAGGTTAAGGATAGGATAGACAAAGCTCAAGAGGCCCAGAAACTGCGTTATGATCAGGGTAAACGTCCTGCACGTTCTTACGAAATTGGAGATCTAGTTAAGATAACCAAAGTTGCATTTCAAAATAATGGTAAAAGTACTAAGCTCATGCCATCATACGAGGGTCCCTTTAAGGTCGTAACGGCAACGATCGTTCTAAGATAGCTCCTATCTTTGGATTTGAGGGCATGAAAAATAAGAAAAGGACTACGGTAGCCGCAGACAGAATGCGTCCTTGGATTCATATCGCATGATTAGAGATTGAAAACGATAACGAAAGTGATAACGATGGCTCTTATGATGCGGACGACAAAACTAGTTATTGCAAATGTTTTTTTTTGGATTGTTTCAGGTCAAGTGCTAGAAGACGTGGAAAGGGATCCCGTGCTTAGCTTGACCTGGAAAGAGAAAACTAGCATATTTGGTTACATGGTTACAAGGCTACAAGGTTAAAAGGTTACAAGGATACATAGTTTCAGGTCAAGTGCTAGAAGACGTGGAAAGGAATCCCGTGCTTAGCTTGGCCTGGAAAGAGAAAACTAGCATATTTGGTTACATGGTTACAAGGTTACAAGGCTACAAGGTTAAAAGGTTACAAGGATACATAGTTTCAGGTCAAGTGCTAGAAGACGTGGAAAGGAATCCCGTGCTTAGCTTGGCCTGGAAAGAGAATATTAGCATATTTGGTTACATGGTTACAAGGTTACAAGGCTACAAGGTTACAAGGCTACAAGGTTACAAGGCTACAAGGATACAAGGCTACAAGGTTACAAGGTTACAAGGTTAAAAGGTTACAAGGATACATAGCTATAAATATATAAGAGTACTTGGTTATAAGGTTGTAAGGTTAAACGGTTACAATGATAAATAGTGTTTTCGTTACTAAATAAATTGGATACTTGGATATATAGTCACTTAGATCTTTGGGTATTCAAATAATTCCCTACACTCATTGGATACACTGCTTCAAAAAATATATATTCATACATACCTTTATATTGTTATATTGTATAACTTTTATTTAAATCATAAGACAGGTATACGTAATTGATAAATTATAAAGAATATAGTCAATTGTTACAAGGTTTTTTGGATATGTGATTAATTTAATTTGTGTTATGTGTGGCTAACGTTAAATGCACAGAGAATGTCATTGCTCGCCGAGTGTAAGGTTTTGGTTTCACCAGATTCGTGCCTGGGGACATGCACGTCATCAGGATGGTCGAGTGTAAGGTTTCATGGTTTTAAAACTAAATTACATGATTTTTGGAATATAAATTTGATTAAAAAGTATCTACATCGACCATTCCGGTGACGTCATCACAGATGGCGGTTAAAAGGTGGTGAGGTGACTTGACGGGCGGAGGCCTTCTTTGGGCATTCTCTGTCCGGCATCGGAACCGAACGGACGTGTCGAGTATGATTAACGTAGAGGTATTGCTAAGCGAGGTTGTTATTTAATTGTTTATTTAAATATACGTTTTGAGACTACACGCTGAGTTGGTTATTTCCGAAGTTGATTACATTATATAACGCCAATGACGACTAGAACGCAACTTCTCAATAACTTATAACGAACGGGTAAAGTGCTTTTCGATTCATTTTATTCGGTAAGATGCTCTTGGCGTAAAGTGGAATTCATGACAATAAAGACCATAAACGCCTAAGGGCATATACTGAATACTTATAGTATTCCGCTTAAGTATTTATTGGTATTTAGTAATATTTGGATTAATTATCAGTAATTATAGGGAAGTGCATTATGGATATAGTTAAGTAAATAATGTGCCCCTTTGATTTTTAAACCAGATGTAGTATCAATTGACAGACCTACTCCTCTGCCGAATGACTTATGAAGAGAATGAACGTTTATCTGACTCAGCTATTTGTACAATCACCCACACAGCTATGAATACAGCCAAAATGCCAATATTTTTGGCACTTTGGCTGTATTCATAGCTGTGTGGCTGACTGTACGTTAAGTACATACGAATGTCCATTTGACGTGCCCCTCCCCCGCAAAAAATGACAGACTGTATAAGAAATGACAGACATTGCCAGTCCAGCTGATTAAAAAGTTAAAGGACTGGCCGTTTATATTGTTTTGTAAATTCCTGACTAGTGAAGGAGTAGTAAATGTGTAGGTATATGTATGTTTGGCCTACCTACCACATACAGCGTTTACGATGTGTGCAGTCTAAGATGGATTACGGTGTATCTATACAGTCTAATTAAACTGGTCTTAGTAGTAATTAAATTCGTATAAGGTTTATTAAAGTTATTAAGTAATGAAACCTAAGTATGAAGCAGCACTTACCCCACACAGACCGTTAATGTTAATGAATACCATACATGCCCATAGGATTTAAGCGAAACATCTGTCTCGTTACTCTTTTTTTAAGGTTCCGTACCTCAAAAGGAATAAACATAACCCTTATAAGATCACTTTGTTATCCGTCCGTCTGTCTGTCAAGACGCTTGTAGCATTACCTTGTTTCTTGTAAGCTTCGGATTAATTTAGCGTCTTTCTAGCTCTATTCCTTGCACTTATCTTTCAGTTCATGGTATGTTTATGATATTTTATAGTTGATTAAGCTGCATTTTGTAGATCTGAAAGAATCCTGTTATTAACTTCAATACGTAAAACCTTTCACATAATGGTTTGACCTAAAATCTCCTAGCGGCTTACCGGCTTATATGTATAACGTTCCTCCTTTTCAAGGATAACAGCTTATATTTGTGAAATTTATCATAATTACTCATATTTGCCCCGTTTGCTTACACTTTTTGATATATTTATTTATAAGTATCCATGGTTACATACTTTGTCGTAAATTGTCAATTTCTAAATTTCTTACCATGCAGCTTAGGTTTTCTACATTTAAATAAGTTTGTTTTATATTTAATACTTGTACTTTGTAAATATTTAAATTTAAATTCAACAATTCTAAATTCTCGAGCTGGGCTATAAAACCCCGGCAGCTGTCTACAGAATTCAGTCTTTCGTCAGCTCTAGTCTAGAGCAGTTTCGAAAATTGAGGCCTGTGCGGGGTCTAAGCAGGCCCCGCACTCTCAAGCGACCTCCCTTCTTGGCCCTCTTCGTAAACTATTCTTCTGAGAAATATATCTTCGAGGAAGCTACCCTACTGCTGCTTGTCGGCTCTACTGGCATCTACCTTCAACTGACGACACTCGGCGCAGGCGAATCAACGCCGCCCGTGATTTTCTACGCCTGACGAACGCCGGGCCTGAAACCACTTCTGGTGCCCCATTTCGGTGCAGGCGTACATACGCCGCCCGAAGCTACCTTCTTCACCTGATAGTGCTAATACTGGTTCTCCGCCTTGAGACTCACGCCAACCGGGACTACTTCGCCCGCTGCTGACTGACTCTTCTTCTACATCCTGCCCGAATCAACTCCAGCTTAACGCCGTACTTACCGCCATAGTGACCTACTGTTTACCGGCTGAAAATAAAGAACCCTAACCCTCATTTTCTTTCTTTTTCTTCCTGTACTCACTCTTTTAAAGTTACAAATTCAAATTCAAATTCAAATTATTTAATTCAGACAGGTCGTCCATATACACATACAATAGGTAAATAAAATTAAAAATTAAAATTAAAATTAAGATTAAAATATAAAAATAAAACAAAAATATTAATAACTTATTTACATGTCAACAGTATAACCAACCACAAAATAAAATCAAAGTATGTCATAATAAAAAAAAAAATGTCATTCATTTACGTTGCGCAGTGTGGGCCCTGACATGTAGGTCTATAAGTATTTTAGTGAGTGGACAGTCTAAACGGTTAGCTAATGCGTTCAGGATGCTATTGGGGCTTTCCCGCGCCCTGCGCGCCAATGAGGCGATTCGTTTGCGCATAACGGCATGAAAGCCGTCCGTACGCGCCTCTACGAACATGGCTGACGCACTACAATAGCGCGGCAAACCCAACAGCATCCTAAACGCATTATTGTATTGGACTCGTAGGGAATTGAGGGTCCTTTGCGTATAATTGTTATATATAGTTACGTATTCTCCTTAACATCAGTTACGGGAGAATACGTGACGTGACACGCTTTATCTCGGGACCGCGAAAATGTAGCAAGTTGAAATAAATGCCATGTACACAGGTCTAGTCCCTTGAAGCTGTAAAAAAATCAAACCTCTACGTAATCGCAATCAAAAGATACCGCCGTTTATGTCGTATTTCCCATACATTTCCAAAGGGAATCAGAATGTACTTATAGCCTATAGGGTACCGTTGACCTACAATCACGAAAAAAATCCGAAAACCGTATAATTGCCGCACGCTGACAGTTCCGTGCCACCAGTATTTTTAAGTACCATAAATGGAGGGGGGAGCAGCCTTTGTGCGGAACCCTCAGTGAACGAATCCGACTCGCTTTTGGCCAGTTTTTTTAAATTTTTTGATTTTCTCTATTCATTTTCTTCATACTTTAAGTTATTACAAGTTATTACAGTCATAGAGGTTTTATTATTATTAATTAGTTATTGTAAGTTACCCTACAATAACTAATTAATAATAATAAAACCTCTATGACTGTAATAACTTGTATTAATAACTTAAATTATGAAGAAAATGAATAGAGGCCGTCTATGCCAATTTTCATAGATTTTGATAGCACAGACTGTGGAATGGTCTGGAATGGAAACGTCATAATTTTATAGAAGTTTGACGTTAAAATAATGCTTTAAAGTTTGATAGTTCTTTTGCTTGGAAGAGATGACGTGGTTTGACTCTAGCCAAGTGTGAGAATACGATATTTTAAAAGTTAACACTATCGAGTCAACTATTTTAAATGTAGAGTGACCATGCATGCAACCACCAATAAAATTTAAACTCGATTATTTCATATAAAAAACTTAATCTCGTTTCATCTAGTATGAAACAAAAGCTTATCATTCACTGAAACCGTGGGGTCGCGTCTTATGAATCAGCCTGTATACTTATTTAGTGATGTGCGTTATAAGCTTATAAGTGATGTGCCGCATGCTGATTTGATTAGATTAGTATTAATGCTAGCCAGACTGGGACCTATATCTCCAAGTCCGAACATAGTTTTAGTTTGATAAAAGTACTTTATATTAAGTTAGTTATACATAATATTTCTCGATTAAGTGAAATGTATTTTTTTATGAGAAATACATGTGTTTAAATCGAAATCGCTAGCGAAACCTAACGTTGTGTTTCTTAATTTCATTATTTAGAATTTTATACAGAGATGCGAAACCTAGTTGGTACATCCTCCTCAGTAAAAGTCCCACTAAGGCCTTCTAATGGCGAAGGGCTTCTTAAAAGCAGGGAGGAAATACTCCAGTGATGGGCGGAGCATTTTAATACCTTACTCAACGTGGATCACTTTGTTGACCTAGACCACCTTCGCTCCTTACCTCAGCAACTTCAAGCTCTCGAGCTTGACGAGCCACTCACACTTGGCGAGGTCACTATTGCCATTAAGCAGCAAAGAAATAAACGAGCAGTTGGTGTTGACTTCATACCGGGAGAACTACTGAAATACGGCGGTGAGAGTTTATATTTTCGGCGATGAAGGAACTTTTTGTCGATATGTGGGAACAGGAACTAGTCCCAAACACATTTAAAGTGTCTCGGGCTTTTCGGGCTCTATATAAAGGCAAAGGTGACCGAGATTTCCCTTCTGTCGGTGCCTGAAAAAGTCTTCGCCAGAGTTCTCTTAAATCGCCTCAGAGACTTGTCTGAAAGGATCCTGCCAGAATCCCAGTTTGGTTTCCGACCTGACCGTGGTACGTGTGAGGCAATCTTCTCTGTGCGTCAATTGCAAGAAAAAAGCAGAGAACAAGGTCGTAATATGTTTCTCTGCTTTGTTGACCTAGAGAAAGCATTCGACAGCGTACCGCGAGAAGCCCTGTGGATAGTGATGCAGAAACGGTTGCACGGAGAAGTTTGTAAGACTTCTGAAACTCCTGCATGACGACATGCAGAACTGCGTCGCAGTAAACGCTGAACAGTCAGATTTCTTTCCCGTTACCTGTGGGGTGAAACAAGGGTGTGTTCTCGCACCCACACTGTTTGAATTATACTTTGCGGTTGTAGTCCGAGAGGTTTTACAAACAACTCCGGAAGGAATCCGCATTCGTTTTCGTAGTGATGGCAGCATTTTTAATTTAGCCAGATTCAAGGCTCGCACCAAAGTTTCCCACGCACTGATCACAGAAATCGTCTATGCAGATGATTTATGTTTTGAGACCGACTCCTCAGATGGCCTCCAAAAACTTATGACCACCTTCCACGAGTCATGCCGCAGTTTTGGTTTGAAGATTAGTGTCAAAAAGACGGAAGTGATGTCTTTAGACGTCCACGGTCAAGAGACACTGGCCATTAAACTCGGCGATGATGTACTTCAGCAGGTCCACAAATTCCGCTATCTGGGAAGTACAATAACATCAAAGTGCGACCTTGATGCTGAGATCAACAGTCGGATCGGTGCTGCAGCTGCGGTATTTGGTAGACTGGATCGCAAGGTTTTTAGATCACATGACCTGAAACTGGCTACCAAAATTGACATGTACAAGGCTGTGATATTGCCTAACATATTATACTCCTCGGAATCTTGGGTCGTGTACCGCCGCCATATACGCGCGCTGGACCGCTTTCACCTGAAATGTCTGCGCAGAATAATGAACATACGTTGGTCCGATCGTATTCGTAATACTGAAGTGCTGCGAGCAGCCAATACCATGGGGATCGAGGCGTACCTCATGCGGCGGCAACTTCGCTGGTGCGGACATGTGTCGCGAATGTCGGACCAACGTACGGCAAAGTGCATCTTCTTTTCGGAACTGGAGGAGGGCAAGCGTAAGCATGGCGGACAACTCCTCAGGTACAAAGATGTACCGAAGCGCCACATGACAAAGTGCGACATTGAGCCTACAGGGTGGGAGCGGATAGCCACGCAACGACCGGAGTGGAGGTCTCTGGTTAAATCCAGAGTAAAAGTGTTTGAGGAGAATCGCTGCTCTGAATTAGATGTTCGACGCGATGAGGTGAAAGCACGCCCACCTTGTGCTATCACCTACAATTATAATAATGGTGTGCTCACGTGCCCGCTCTGTGCGCGAACATTTACCAAGAAGATCGGATACATTAGCCACACACGAGCACACCAACGACGAACTGAAAGGAGCTGAAGAGGTCGCCGTGGCCGAAATCGGCCGAGGAGTTATATATTTAGAATTAAATTTTGAGTTGCGCAGGTGTACAGGTACTAACCAGCCTAACCAGATCAGTTTTCAGTAAATAATTAGAAACGTAGTGTACATATCTTTTAACGGGTTTATTCCATGTTACCTATACATCCGTATATATTCGCAGATACCCTTGCTTCTGTCCTAATCGTAGCAATACGGCAATAATTGTTGGTTAGTAGGTATGTTCTATGCGGGTTGGCGGCTGTTTCCCTATTGAACGGACGGATGGTGGTCATGCAGGGTATGTAGGGGCACACCTGCCTCGGGCCCAACGTGTCACGGACTTTTATTTGTTGACATATTTTTTTCCAATAAACATCTCCAAAGGATGTCACGTGATAATGATTGCTAAAATGACTCATAACCTAAACTAATCGTTTATAGCAAGTTTCTTACTTGTACATTTATGTACGTAACAGGCACACATTTCAATAAACAAGTGATGGACGGTGTCTTTCACTCGCGTTAAACACTAAGTATATACTTTTCTTTTGAAGTACGGAGAAATTAAATGCATTTTAAATCAAATATTTGTTTCCTCCATTACTTTTAATACATGCACATGCATAAACATTAAAGTAGGTACATATACCTATACCTTACCTACATACGGTGTTGTGGTGCCTTTAGTTATACTTATATAATATATATCTGGACCGTTCGTAGCAACAAAACAAACATACTCTTATCAATAAAAAAACGGATGTATTATTGTAAGTTAAATTTTGCACTTGACATTCAAATTGCTTTTCAATGTCACAGAAGGTGTTTTGGTGTACAATTGAGAGTTCATTTGTTGTTTTACTGTTCAGAATAATTTGTAATCTTGTTAGCACCTTGTTTTTAATATATTTATGACTTATTGACACCGCACGTCACAATGCAATATGTTAACTAAATTATCATTTAGGTACATTACTATCGGCGTATTTGCATTTCAGGCGTTATATCAATTTAGGTATTTGTGGGAAGGATGCTTAAGGAGTTTATTAAGTTAAGTCATTAGAATAAAGGTGAAAACGTAAGACGTGACCGACTGCATCATGTCTAACTTCTTGGTAAGTGCCTAAATTCATAAATAACCCAACGTACCCATAGAACCAAACCCAACAAAATAGAACCTGATTTCCACTGGCGACTTACGTATTTTTTTAATATGTATTTTTTGTCATAATAGCTAATTTTTTATAAGTGTTATTTCTGGTTTTAAACTGTATAAAAAACAATTATACTAAAGTGATCAAGGCTTAATAATATCTGATCATGCATACTACTTAATGCTCTCGTACCTACCTAGACGATACAAACTTGCTTTCGATTTTTTTTACAACTACGCTACTTAAATGACTGCTGAATGACTTAAAATGTCTCTGAATGGAGGAACCCTTTGGGATATTTTGACCTGAGGTGACTGTCAGTGACTCTGTTGGCACCTTTTACCCAAGTTATTTATATGGGCGCGTCTGTTTTTTCTTATATAGATCGCGACAACAGTTTTCGTCGACATTTACAGACAATAGACAACGAAAAAATTGTGACTAAGGAATACTTCTAAACAAAAAATATACCAAACCTACCGGTAAACCATAAGCTTCAAGTATTACAATAAGAAAGGCGTTAAGTAACACGGTTACCTAATGCATTTTTGAACCCAATGCACGATATAGTTAAGAGTTGAATTTGTAATAACGTTTTTGAGAAGAGTTTTTGAATGCATATATGGTAAGCGAGTTAACTGTATCGAATGTAATTGTCCTCAAACAATGTTTACACTTCGGCGGCAGGCGGCGTCTATTGTGACGGCGGCGAAGTCACGACCTTAACCCTGCCGCCTTTCAGATTCACGGAAAACCTAAAAACCTTCGCCAATCCAAGTTTAATTAACCTTTACTGAGACAAGCGACAAGCGTATCGCTCCACCGGCTCCGTTATCTGATCCATCGTAAAAATTAATTACGTACACATGTTCATAAATATCTAAACTGTTAGCATTTACGGCTAACGTTCGCCGTCCGTTCACGCGAACGACACCGACTCGCTGGTTTAATAAGGCGTGTTTTAGTACAAAATGCTGTCGCTTACGCCCTTGTTTACACGGAGGCTAATACTTCTACACGCACTCCGTTGCACGTAATTAGTAAGGCAAAAACTCAACATGTCAACCACTACTTTTATTTAGTGTTAGTTTTTATGCTTCCTGCCGCGAGAGACGCTCGGGCTCACCCATATATTCCAAAAATTCGGAATTGTCTTAAATTGCTTGTTATTAATGATGACAGATGTCTTGGCGCCAGCCCTAAGACTTGTTGAAAACTTGTTCAAAAAGAGTCTTTATGCCGATGTAATGGGGTTGGTATTCGCTCAGTCTATACCAAAAATCTGTAGAAGCGATTGATCGGATGTTGATACTGAAAATAGGTAGGTAAATACTAGCAATATTTGTACGGAATCGCTGTTTTTTATAAGAAGGAGTGTCAAAAGATATTGTTTCTTATAAAAAAAACAGCGATTACTAAAAACTTACCTATATTTAAACATTTTATATCCTTAGTTAGTGAATGTAAACTTACCTACATTATTTAACTCACGACACTGTGACAGAGTGGCCAATGAAGGCTGTCTTGTGTCACTCTGTCACTATGTTTTCTTAAAAACCACTGAAAATAAAAATACCTTACCGAGATAAAAATAACTATCAAATATTTTTCTTCAAACACATAATATGTTTATTTTTGTAATAATTTCTACCGTCGTCATTTAGCACGTGATCAAATATCTCAAAAATCGAGAAAATTGCGTTTCATTGTCGGTGAAAAAGGAGAACGGCCCAGGTACGAGTACCTATGATTTAGTTAGTATAGCTAAACTCACAAACGGTAGGTAACTAGTTAAATCCACCATGTATAATATAAAAGGCCATTAACATTAATTAAAGTATTTTTGTTTTATGATCAAATTAAAATATCGAGGCCGTGAACTTAACATGGATAGTTTTTACTTTTGTTTTTGTTTAGTATGCTTGTACTGGATTAAATGGGGTTATAAAATAAGTAAGTAATTCAATTGAAAGACTTTTTGTCCCTACAGGTAAATTAAGGTATGAATACTAAGTAGGTATGCGAGGTGTTATGAGTATGACTATGGGGTACAAACTACCATATGTTTTACATATTTAACTAATATTACCGACTGTGATGATAGCTTGGGTAGATATCTGACTACAGGCTATGAAATGGGATGTGGGAGTGCCAAGAACATAAGCGCTTATGTACATTTAAAATTATTATTAATTATTATTTCTTAAGTTTCATTTCAACTTTATCAATAAGTTACTTTTCTTTTTTCTGAATTCTTAGCCTTTGATTAAATCTTTATTTTCATATATTAAATCAAATAAACAACTTAACTCGAATTTTGTTGAACATGGTCTTGAATGTATCTCTTCAGGTTAAGAAAATCAGAAATGACTTTGTACTGACTTTGACAGTGTGTGTTTTTACTCGTCTCTGACTCTGCTATATTTTTAAATTCAACTTACGATGAGTTGCAGTGTTTTGATGTTTACAACATTTAAAAAATCTGGTAGGTACATGTCTTATGAAGAGGCATGTATCTCTCAATGCTTCTGCGAATAGGTACTCGTGTTAAGCATACCACCATGTCACCACTTTGTCATTAGTGTCATCACTTTGTTGTACCTACATAAAACACGTACTTAATTTCATATACTGGCACGGTTAACATGTACTTATATTATACCTACTTATGTCGTTTTAGGTGAAAAACAGTGTGGGTATAGATATTTTTCTCATTGTATCATAAGGAATGTATACCTATCTAAAACAAAATTATTGGGTCCTAAATCATAAGCTTATCAACTGCAATATTTTTACAAAAATGTTAAAAAATTATAATACCTAATGAAAATAATTGAATTATGGTGGAAAATAATTGCGAGATTTCACATGTTTACATTTATAGATAGGCAATGAAAAAATTTATTAAAATGACTCGTATGCTTACTGCTAATAGTAAAGGTAACTTTCTGATTACGACTCCAGCAACGTTCCTTTTGCGATGTTGAATCGGTACTACCTAATTTTATGGATAAAATAAACTAATAGATGGAATTGCATTAACCTGTGGACCTCATGTTGTCTTAAATAAATAAAAATAACGACGGTCACCATTGTGTTGCTTTTGATGTCAGCAGTCAGCTTATCAAGGAAAATTGACATTTCTTGCGATAATGTAACAGACTTAATACGTCCGCGGTCATGTGGTTAACTTGCGAATGACACATTTAAGGTAAGATTACTGACATTCCACTCATGATGCAGCAGCCGATGCACCGATGAAAATAAGATCGATTGACCCATAAAAAGTCTAAGTCTATTACGAGTTGAACCACTTTTCAACTATGGGTATGAGTAGGTACTTATCTAATCGAGGGACTAAGCTAAATTTATATCAGAGAGTTCATTTTACAGACTTATAAGCCAAGGCATAAAAATAAGCTCTGAAAACTTGTCAACCAGAGAGTCACATGAGTCTAGAACACAGACATACCAAGGTATTCATTACATTCAATTTTGATCCTAATTTCAATGAAGATAGTTGTTAAAATGTTGTGAATGTTTGCGGATACTTAAATCGTTCCGGCACTCTGGTGGAAAAGAATTGTCAACTGACCTCATAAAGCCACAGATTTAGCGCGGTTTTATTATTCGCGTTCAGACTTTTTCGGGTTATTGTTTAATTCTTTGTCTAAGTCCGCAATATATAGGTAGTAAATATTATTAAGTATAATGAAGAACTTATTCTTACTTTAACGACAAATTATTATCGAATGATAGTAATCGAAGACTAAAAAATAACACATACCTACACATACCTACAGTGCGACAGAAAAAGGTAGCAATATCGTAGCGTGGTCCCATTTTCTTACATAAGTAAGTATACTTATTGATTTGAAAGGGACGACACTACGATGTTCCCACTATTTATTATCTACATTTTTCTGTCGCACTTTGCATCTAGTAGGTAGCATCTATGTACTTAACCTACCTAAATTAACCTGCGAGCGATACCACAAATCATAGAAAGAAAGAAAACGTGAAAACAATCTCGGCCTAGGACTGAATGGGGGGGTCTAGTTCCTGAGATAGCGAGATAGATTTAATTGCAGGAGTACGCAAAATATAAATAGGCGATAGTAGGCGGGCGCCTCAAAATAAACCGCGTAATCAGATAATTGCTATTTACAACTTAACTACAATTTTTTAGATAAAAGCTTTTATGATATATTTACTGTTCAAGTTAACTCCAATATTGTGTGACTTATCCAATAGATAAACAGCGTTCAAGTTTTGGGTGAAGGTTGGTTTTTTCAAATGATTTTATAAATCCTTACGGAAACGGTAGGTAGGTACTCCATTTATGTCTTAAATTTCTAGTTTGCTGTTTTTTTTATTTTTTCACAAAAAGATGAACGAACTTTCCTTGTCTAACTGAATTATTAAAGGGCTTATTTTAGTATGGAAACGGGGCTGTACACTGGATGAAACTATACCTAAAACATGAACTAAGAGATTTTACTAGTTCATCTATTGGGCTTCATTCCAATACATGAACGATTCTGTTACTTTTGTTAGTTCATTTCATCAACATCGTGGCCAAAACTTGAACGAACTAAATTTATTCGTCTTCCTATATTACCGTTCATTTATTGGTGCCAAGTCTTTCTTAATTAAGTTACTCCCTTTTGTATTTTTACTAGTTCATCTTTTGGGGTAAAAATGTTCAGAGTTAGGCCACGTTTTTCATATTCTGGGGAAATTGGCCCATTTCGGCACATACCTACATAATCATTTTTTTTAAATATTGGTTGGTTTAAGGAAGGTTTGGGATAGTTTAATCTAAACTAGACTATATGTAGTATACTACAAAAAAAATACCAAAGTTCGGTGAGTCGCTTAATCGTTCATTTAATCCAATAGCCAATAGGTAGTTAGTTCCTTTCTGTTGTAAGCATCTCGTATTACCTATGTAATCTGTTTATAAACAAACAATAAAGCGGCAATTTTATTTCATTAACCGCCCACCTCTTCAGTAAAGTAATTATCTTGTAATTTTTGTAATTTCAAACCCTAATAAAGACATTGAATTGGGTTATAAAACTCTAATCAAACATTAATAAAAGGTACCTAAAGATAAAGCAAAAGATAAAAAGGGTCCGTCAATTGAGCTGACAGGCAATCATCAAGTTTTTTTTATATAAATGTGATTCTTCGGCCAATATCACCTGTAGTATTCTATTATAAGGTACAGTGCGGGAAGGGTATCGAAAGGGTTAAATCAAAAAGCGGAAATCATTTTATGACCATTTATAAAATAGGTAAACTGGTTTTAATACTCGTCAGCGCTTGGAATTTTATAGCTTTAGCCCTAGAACAAGTGCGACAAATAAATACAAATACAAATTATTTATTGTTTGAATGTGAGTGGTTACAAATGGAGGTAGGGTTAGTGTTTAGTTACATCACAATCAGCCAGAGTGTGGCGTACAATATTTTGACTTTAATATTTATACGCATGTTATTGAAAAGTGTTAAAAATAAATAATTAAAGTACCTATAGCAAATATAGCAATGTCAAATTAAAAATAATATTTGAGAGTAAATAATGAAATAATAATAAATCAATGTCATGCATATAGAAAAGTGACTCAATTACAATAGGTAATTAATTATTCTTAAATGTCAAGCTAATACTAATCATAATAAAAAGAAAGAAATAGTTAAAATTAATAGGCATTGTTCTCAAAGTGTTCATTAACAGTGTAAAACATTTTTTGTAGACACCACTTAAATAGTTTAGTTTTGAAACCTGGACAATCCAAATATTTTAAGTCATCTGGCAAATGGTTGAATATTTTGATGGACATGAAGAGAATAGATTTATCAAAATGAGCCGGGTTATGACATGGATAACTGATATTAAGTCCATGAGATTTAGTAGTTGACATAGGGTTAGATTTCATAATTTGGTACTGACTAATATGAGCCCTTACAAAGATGCACATTTCGTAAATGTACAGTGTGGGTAAAGGAAGCATTTTAATTTTTTTGAAAAGCGGTCTACAAGAGTCCTCCTGTTTAGCGTCACAGATTGCTTTAAGGCATTTCTTTTGTAAAAAGAGAAAGACATGTGAAATACTGTGACACTTTGACCCTTTAGGTCGGGCTGTTTTAAGTAAAGTAAATAATCTATTCATTCTATTTAGGTAAGTATATTAACAAAAGTAAGTACAATAAATTGGTATGACTTTAGGGAAGTTGGGGGCTACTTTGTTAAAATGGTTAATTTTGCCTTGGGACTTGCACCACCCGGGATCAACCACATACATATACCCGGAGATAAGAGTTTTTTAACTCCGAGTTAGCGGCAAACACTGAGTGGCGCAAGTGGGCCAAGCCGTTTTTAAATACTTAGCACCTAATTCTTACAAGGAATTTCATAGAAAACTGCGCATAAATTCTGTTTTTAGAGTTATTTGAATATGTATCCATATTTAAAACCTATTCTAGCTCGTATGTACCTATACCTATAAAATGTCCTGCTTTGTAATTTTAATTCATACAAATTATGAATTAAAATTCTAAACAATAGGTAAGTACCTACTTTCACTTATTGGACCCCTAGCGTGCAAAAAAGAAAAGTTAGAAGGTATTCTCTACTAACAGAGGTAATGGCCTGGTAGTCTGCGTATACCTATATGTAAGTACTTATATAGGTACCTACATAGTAAGGTACTTCATCATGTGAAATTTTAAATAAAACTAACGGTTCACACCGCACGTCAACTCGCTACCGTTATCTCGACAACCCCTTGACCGATTCGGCTCATATTCGAACTTAAAAAATATATTTATCTCATCTAACCACCTAGCAAATTTCACGACGTTGCGATCAAAAATACTCGAGTTATCGTCGAATAAACATACACACAAACATACATACAAACATACATACATACAAAAGTCGGAGTGTCCAAGTAGATACGGAGACCTCACTCGCTTCGCTCGCTCGTTCGATAAAAGTAGGTGTAGTTACACAATCCCCATACATTCCAAACTTATATTGTTTAGACAAAGCCTGAGTGCTAAAACTCGAATTTTACTTTGCGAACGTGTTCCGAATTTTACTTTGAAGTCTTTGAACGTGCCACCTATCACCTATTCTCTACCACTGCTCAAAGAATAGCTACTCTACTGCAAAGAGTATACAGTTGAAAGTAGGCTGGATGGTGATGGCTAGGGGTTGAAGTTTCGAAATTAGCGGTTGCATGAACTAATCCAAGGGAATGGTGTGAACCTACTTATATTGTAAGCAAGTAGTTATGTTGAACTGAATTTATGTGAATTGATATAAAGTTCCTACCTTCATGACGTAGATAGATTAGCAACCTGGCTAGGTATAGGTAGCTAGGTAGGAAGGAGGTCCTTTGGCACGTTTAGTCTACACAGATCTAGGTAGTGTATTTGTACGCAAAAGATATTTCAGCATTTTATTGGTGCTTCATATCTAATGTAGCACCATTTTTCTAATTAGGTACCTTTATGTAGGTACAAATTATTTAAATATTTGCACTAGGTGCACCTATAAAAAGAAAAACAGTATGTCAACAGTTGGGTATATTTAATCAATTTAAATAAGTTATTCATGAATTTCATTATTTCTTAATAAGTAGGTATATTTATCGATATGAGTAATTAATATTAAACTTAATGATTACTAATAGAATTACATAGGCAGACCCCCTCTTTGATCTACTGATATGTTTGGTTTATGTGACTTTTAAATACATATGTAAGTAAAGTAGGTAAGTATATGTAAAAAACTAAAAATATACCTACCTGCTGCGTAAACGGTGACACTTTAACCTTAGAACGTGGTTATTTTGATAATCCTTTAATAAATTGTTATAAAATATACTTTTTTACTAACCAATATAAACAAGTTATTTTGTAAGTTATTATGATGTATTTCAGAGATTTTTGTATTTTGCTTTTAATTTTTAGTTATTTTTTTGTATAATACAAAGAAATTTGTTGAAAGAACGTGAACTTTATAGACATATAAATATTATTTAAATAAACTACGTTACATGTAAAAACAATGAAATAATGAAAGTGCAGAACATCATGCATCATACCTACATTTGTTATAATTCAACAGCTTTAAAATGAATGTAAAGTCCACATCTCTTTGTATTAACAAGAGGTAAAATCAACCAATAGAATAGCAATCGTAAACGATTATAGATTTATTTATCCCGGGGGTGGTCGAGCGCGTAAATCTGACGAGGCGCGGCATAATGAAACAACTTGTCCTCGGTCAGGCCATTTTTTGCCACTAGAGATTTGTTTGCTCGGACTACACCGGCTCGGCCTGTCTGCCCGAGACCCATAAACATGTTCCCGTCGAGCCTATACTAACGCTTTTTTCCCCCGCTCCACCCGGACGTGGGTGGTGCCTCCGGACGGGCGTGACTTCCAAAGTGGAGGGGATAAAACCAACCAATACCTTCTCACATTTCCGCTCGGCGTTTCGAAAGGGATAGAAAATTCGCTCCGCCATTGGACGGTTGAGCGAAACTCCGCCCATGAGGAGGGGTCCGATTGGTGGTGTCCTTCGGCGGAGGGGCGTAGCGTGTCGGGCGCGCGCCAGTCTGTGTCGAGATCCGAGCGCGCGCGCAAGCATAAGGCCGCTCGCACACGAACAGCGAAGCGATGGCGACGCAACGCGCAGCCGCGGCGCAAACAACCTGTGATACGTTTACTTAATTATTTTTAATATTTGTAGGAGTACGTCCGTGTTTTAAGACTTTGAGAGACAGTGTTTTGTGAATCCGCCCATATGATCGTCCCGATGGCAGCGTACGCACAATTTGGCTACTCATACCCGCCCGCCTCGCAGGTTAGTCTCACTACTACCTACCTAAAAACTAATTTATCATCCCCTAAGCTCCACCACGCATTCCATTAGACGTAACGTCGACACCATTTTAATTGGAATAATTAAGTATTTACAGTTCGCAAGTTTATACGTGTTTAACGGGTGTTTAGTCAGTGGATTTTAATGAAAACCACTATAAAACCTTATTACCAAATATCAATATATAAATACTTACCATTTTATTGTAATATGGATTCTAATACATAATACAAATGGAAGCATAACTTAATAATAGTTTTGTTTACACATTGGTTTTGTTTTGCCGCTTTGTTTCTTACAAGAGATCCTTATTGGAAAGTACCTATGTTCTTGATGGAGAAAATTGGGCTCCATATTTTGGTAGATAGTAGATACCTATGTTTTATCTATTTGGATAGGTATGTTAATAGAGGAAAACGCATATTACGAGTAGGTAATTTTTATTTTTGAAATCCAGTTCTCAAAAGTATCTTAAAAGAAATTTCTAATATGAATTATGAACCCAGTTTCTGTTATGATTGCGCTACCTGTTTTAAAAACATTTAATAATAACAACAACCAACGATTTTTCAATGTGAGTAGGTAACACTATCGTTTAAGAAATACTTAAGTATTTATATTACTACCTTCCCACTAAGTACCTACCTATTTAATCTCAATAACCTCGTCATGTCATAGTAGGTATTACCTACCTTAAATTAATAATTAAAAGTAATTACGTAGATTTTATTATTTTTCATTACACACTTAAATGTGTTACATGTGATATTCTAAACATTTAATCCATATAAGGATCTAGCTAGGATCAAGTTATATGGATGTCATCATATACCTATATATAATAATCATCATGTAAATAGCTATGTAAGCAGTAAATAACAATAAGTAAATAAATAGATACAAACAGACTACTACTACCTACCTACAGGTATACAGTAAGTGTAACTAACCTACCTACCTAGGTAGGTAGGTAAGTTACACTGTGTTAGGTAGGTACCTATTACTTCTAACTAAATTAAAAAGGTAACTACATCTAAAGTAAGTAGGTAATTGACGGCCTAATTTAGGTGACTGTATTTGCTACGGCCGTTATCAGGATAAATAGGTACTTTCACATACACAAAACACATATAATGCATTTGTAGTATAACTGCCTACTTATTTTCTTCTTTTGCTGAAAGTTCTTTGCTGTTTTACTCTCGTGCAGCCTTAATATAACAACGATCTCTTCTACAATTATAAGGACCTACCTAGGTATTATTTAACGATAACGTCTGGTTGATGTTACTGGGTGCGTAGCCAAGATGCCAATCGCTCACGCTCAGTCGCTAACGAAACGCACCTGTCATTGTCTGTCACACTAATAGGGAAGAGTGATAGAGAGAGGTAGCTGCGATACGTTATTAAGCGTGAGCGATTGGCATCTTGGCTACGCACGCTGGTGACCGAAGAGCTGGTGGCTTCCTCGCACAACGTATCAGCATTGCGATACAACGAGGAAATGCCGCCAGCATCCTAGGTACAATGCCTCAAGGACCTACTTTAGATTTAAGGTAGGTAGAGGTAGGTAGTTAGGTAAGTTCACTTACTGTATAAAAAATGTTCGAAAATAAATGTTTTTTACATTTAACGATAATACTTCTTCTTATTGTACTTTCTACTTACTTAGGCTTTATTTTTGTAGTTACAAGCGCGCAAGATTAAGAGTTTTTTATTGTTTAAGAAAATTAACATGACAGATTGAATTTTTATGAATTATGAGTTCCACACACATACCACATACATAATACCTAAATCAATCAAAAAAGCGCGTTAAAAGAAGGTAGTTGTAGGCAAGCAGGACTTAATTTGATTTTACTTTTACTATGCATGCCAGTAGGAAACGAGTTTAATGGATAGGATTTTCTGATACCTACGAGGATTGTTAAATGAAGGTACCTACTATACTTTGTTAGAGGATGCTTGTCAGTACCTATAGATAAAGGTTTCTCCTACATACCTATATTACCATAAAAAAGGTAGAGAAGACATTTAGACATTTTATTATAATCCATCGCTTTCTTAATTTCTTTTTCAATTAATTGTTCGCATTAACCTGGAAGACATTAAGTACCTACATATATGGTTAAATTTAGCTATTAATGAACCTCGGTAAAACCTTCCACTGATAAATAGATCGTTTCTTTCTCCACGATAATAGTTTTATTTTTGTTATTGCTTTTATTGGTATTTCACTATTTTTCTGCTTTGTTTGCATTATTTGTTTGTTTATTTATTCATAGGTATCCATAGTCACGTCTCTTGTCGGAAGTAGTCAACACTACAAGTTCTCTATCTTAACATAGATCTATTTAGTATTAGAACTGTGTAAATCAAATTTGAACTAAAGCTACTGCTTATGTTCTTTTTATACATTTAAAAAAATTTAATTCATCTTCTAAGTATTTACTTTTGATTGATTAACATAAACAAATTCAAATATAAGAGAATGGAAAATGCGATAGCACCAAACCTTCCGTTACTAAAGTCGAACATTCGATGGGCTGTTTTATTAATTTTATATTTCTGTGGGTTTACCCACCGAATTTATGCAAAATGAAAATTATTAATAAAAAGGTCATGGTCATAGATCTGCAAGTAACTTGTAGTAATTAATAAGGCTTTCAGTAAGTCCAAGTCTGTAGTATTGAGCCAAATCAGGGGGTGCGGCTCATAACCCAATTGAACTTTTGAGAAGAGAAAAAATTTGACCAAAAGTCAAATCAATTAAAATTTCAGACTGGTAGGTACCTAACTTAACAAATGAATGTAGTGATATATTTTTAGTGGCAGAGATTTCAATAATACATAATTATATTTAATTGAAATTTCTGGTGATGAGAAACGTCGAAAACCGTTAGATATGTATGTAGGATGTAATTAATTGGCAACACTTCCCTCAAGTCTAGATATCTATGCCATTTGCGGTTTGTTACAAAATTATATCATTTTTGTCCCTATTTAGAGCGCTATAATCGTTGAAATCCGATGCCCACATAGACAGAGATGCTTATCAACGGCAGATGGCGCCTGCACACCATCAGATAACAGGCAGGTAGACAAATAGCTAAACATTAAACTTAGCCAGCCATTATACGTTTTAGTGTGACACATCTTTTATCTTATGGGATATTTCGGTTGCCAATCGCAAAAACATAACCTTAAAATGTTTGTAAAAAACTTGATTTCATAAAAACCGAGCGCCGATGATGAAAAATAGGATAAGTATGAGATAGATCCACTTCCTATACCGTATAAAAAATCCAAGTTTCAAGTTGTTTATTTGCATTCATGTTGTTAGAATATGTGTTTCATTTTTGTTGTGTGATGCTGATGTTACAAACATGAGTCCTGCAAGAACATATCATGTTAATATACTTACTTATAAAAGATAATAGGTACTTACTTGCAAAACTAGGTTCATTTTTAAATCTAGTTAACGGACATTATAATGTTATTATGTATTTAAACTATCTTCTAAACGTTCACGTAGAGTCATAACGTTTGGATATGCGCAGTTTGGATACTTGTTTTAGTTTATTAATATATCTGCTTTCTTTTTCTTGACTTTTATATAGTTTGTTATATACTTTTATTGACATTGACAATGGACCAGATGAATGAAGTGGTAGATAATTGGGACGGTGGTGGCATTAACATTGATTGGTTTCTGAGGAAATAATGTTAACTGTAGGTACTTCTTCTAGTTCGTTATAAATTTCTATGTAAAAAAATTTGGTACTTAATATGCAAGACTTACTAGTACCACTACTATAATAGTACCTACTCTTATTTAGTGTTATGACTTTTTTGATTGGCTCATTATTTACGATCAGTAGTCAATTACTTCAGAAAATAAAATAGACTTTCATCGTCCGGTATATATTTGCGCTACTTATCACAATAAACATACTTAAGTCTGAAAATAAATAAAAAAGAACGAACAATTATTTTTAAAAACGGAAAAAAAACCACGTTTGTTGTATGGGAGCCCTCTTCAATATTTATTTTATCCTGCTTTTAAGTATTTGTTATAGCGGCAATAGAAATACATAATATGTGAAAATTTCAACTGTCTAACTATCACGAATCTTGAGATACAGCCTGGTCACAAACGAACGGACAGACGGACGGCGGAGCCTTAGTAATAGGGTCCCGTTTAACCCTTTGGATACGGAACCCCAAAAAAAACCTCTTGGAATATATGGGTAATTTGGTTTCAAGTTTCTAAGATAAAATAATTTAACTACACACAGATACCCATAAAGTATAGGCGGAATTATTAGCATTCGGCGATATTTAAACTTTCCGTCCGAACAGTATAGCTATTAATAAAATATATCACTATAAGTAGGTAAATATGTACCTATGAATCATATATATTTTATATTTATAAGCAAAACTAAAACTCCGTGCGCGTTTTCTTCGGGATAGGAATTCGGTATTAGGCTAGATAGCTCGCAGTATTTGACCGAATACCTAAAAAGTGCCGGAATAGGCCGAATACCCACTGAATACCAGCTGGTGACCTTTTGGCGTCTCGACTTACTATAATAGCGTTTATCGACGGCTCTTTTTTGTCAGAGGTAAAGTTTTAGTATGCAGTTCGGGATTGTGTAGGTATGTAACAATCAGATGAAATACTCGTACATATATAAAAATTAGGTACCTATACTCCTGTCTATGTAAGTATTGTTTGTAATTATTTTTATATAATATTTAGATTATCAGTTGTGTAATTAAAGTACCTACCTACCTTGTTTTGTAATTACAACATGATATTGCACCGCCTACATAGGCAGTCTCTGCGTTGCCCGAAGGTTGACTGGTAGGAAGATAATGCTTTATAGCCTTAAGTCTGCCGTTTGTACAATCGTAATTTTACTTTTTGTGCAAGAAAGATGTACGAACGGCAAAACTGGCAAATACGTCCAAAATACAACTAATTCTAAATAAAACGAAACATTCGTACAACTTAACTAATACTAAACTAATAAAACAAACACAAATAGATAAAATAGAATTTCGACTGTAAAATTCAATAAATGCATTCTTAATTCTTTCCATCAAACATGTTAAAACTAACCAGAATAATATTAAATCAAATTCATTATTAGGTACAGTTTTTATTTTTACAAATGGGTAAGCCAGCTATAGGTAGGTAATACCTACTCTTATAAAACCGGCTTATAATATAAATTGATTGATTGAATAAGCGAGCCTGTTGCATCAACCGTTAATGTAAAAAAGGGAATTGAAATTAAGTTTTTTAAGTAAGAAAGAAGAGATGGCGGGACGACCTGGATGCCTTTTGTAGCGACTGGCGGAGACATGCACTTAGCCGTGACGGGTGGAGGAAGAGAGGGGAGGCTTTTGCCCAGCAGTGGGACACAAAATAGGCTATTAAAAAAAAAGTATGTACACACTTGCAAATACCACAAGAGATAAAATTAAATTCGTGATTATCTTCTAAATGGAGCTAATTAGAATATTAGTGTCTTTTAGAAATTAACTTAATTTAAGCTAAAGCATGCGCCTTCGAAGTTAAGCAATTGCTCAAAAACACGGTGTATATTCGTACGAAATTACAGCTTCCTAGTAGGTACTAGCGGTTTTTGAGATTATCCTCCGACGGACAGACAGACAGACCGACATGGCGAAAGTATAAGGGTTCCTAATTGACTACGGAACTAATAAGTAGGTACAGTCAGCTGCAGAGTTAAGTGACCCCCCCTGCATACCAACTTTCTTTGCAGGCGGTGGGGGGGGGGGGGGGGGTGTCACTTAACTCTGTAGCTGACCCAGCCATACTCGAACATATGTATACAGCCACACTCTAAAATATTGAGATAGAACTATAATTGTAATGCGCATCATAGTATAGTATTGTTATATATATTATATAGATACGGAACGCTATTCACACTTTATTATGGATCTGTGCTGCTGTTTCCTCATTAAATTTTTATTGTCCCACAAAAATAGTCGATTGTATATCAAGGGCATAAAGTAACCCATGTTAGCCGAGGCTATTTATTGGTCCGAGTGCCACGAGGACCAATATAGTAGTCGAGTATAAAATTGGCATTGATGCCTGAGGTATACACTCTACTTTTTACTTCGAATGTAAGGAAAATATTAGATTTTATTTCACTTTAAATCGTTGAAAATTGAAACATTTATGCTTCCCGTGCTTAGGCGCGATCGTTTTCACCCGCCGCGCGCCCCTCGCAGGCATTCGGGGACCCCGGCGAACGCCGGTCGCCTGCGATTTTACTTTATGCTCTAGAGCATAAAAATCGATTTTATGTCACCTAGCCTCGACTTAAAGTCGAACTTTTCGAGCAAGAGGAGTGGAAACATCCTTGCCGACTTCTTACTAACTAAACATACCTAAGTACTTATATTTATTAGAATAGCCTTGCGAGTGCCTCATGTACGAGTAAGATGTTGTTTTATCACTGAACTAACATAATTCTTCTGTTTTTTCAGGGACGAATTTTGGAATGCAAGCTAATAAAAGAGTTTCGCAATTTCCTTGCATTTTTAATCTTCACCCGTAATATAGGTACCACAACTTCAAAAGGTAACATGCTTACATTAGGCCATTCGCAACGTTAAATAAATCATTAAAAATCATTAAAAGGATATCAAAATTATTAATAGGGTTCCGAAGCCAAACGGTAAAACAAACCCTTTCATGACTACTCCATTGTCCGTCCGTCTGTCTGTCAACAGGCTGTATCACATGAACCATGATAGTTATACTGTTGACATTTTCACAGAAAGATGTATTTCTGTTGGTGCTATAACCACAAATACTAAAACCAGAATAAAATAAATATTTAAAGGGGCTCCCATACAGCAAACGTGATGTTTAGAAAATTGTACACACATGGCCGGTTTTTTTTAATATTTAATAAAATCCAACTACATTATGAAAATATATTACATGGTATGTTTGTTTGTCGTAGCCGTCGATACCCGTGTTAGAGAAATTTCACAGTTTCACACCTTACTGAAGTTCACAACATCCACTCCACAATGTCAGTAAAAAATAGGTCCAGTGAGAGTTGGACTCACGCTCAGAGGGTTCCGTCGTTATAGTCGTTATATTTCTTCCAATCTACTTGGACCATCCGTTGTTTGTGTTGTTTGTATGTACTCGTATGTTCGACGATAATTTGAGTATCATTGATCGGATCATCGTGAAATGTGGCAGGTGATTGGATGAGATAAAATTATTTTATAAGTTTATATATAAGTCTGATCGGTCTAGGGATTTCAGAGATATAAGGGTAGTGAAGTAGGGTAAATTCGGGTTAGATGCCCCGAAGGGATAGGTGCCCCACTACCTAAAAACCTAACTTCCAAATGTCGGATCAAAGAAATAATACTTCTAAAGGAAGCGCACGCGCCATTTACTTTACTAACCTTACTTACCTTACCTTACTTACCTCAGTCGCCGTGTTTGTGAGCCCTTATGTCCGAAATGCGACGAAAAAATACGTCAAAGTTTTAAACGTAAGTATTGGATGAAGCATAACTTTTGAAATAATATTAGTCCCGTCTTGTATTATATCAATACACTGATTAATTAACTATATTCCTAGGTGCTCATAAGCGCTTTATAATAATAATTTTAGCCAAAAAATTAAAAGGCATCTATCCCTACGCAAAAGGATAGTCGCCCCGCAGGCATCTATTTCTCCTACTTTTTGATATGTCCCAGTAAATTGTTGAAGTGTTTTTTATATACTTTCTTTTAAAATATTTAATAATAACTTACAAGTTATTATTAAATATTCCTATGATTACCTCTGCCTATGATTTCATTTTCTAGTTTTTTTTATTAAAGAGATATCGCAAAATACCTTCAAGGACTCTTCGAAGGCGTTACGCTAAGAAAAACAAATCGCAATAGACATTAGGTAAGTGCCTATTAAAATAATACATTTTATACAGGGTGACAAGTAAGATGTTATTAAAATGTTAATAAATATTTAGTTAGTCATTTTCACAATTTTTGAATAGTGTATGAAAAAATAAAATAAAATATTACTAACTGAATAGTTATTATAAATTGCATTTAGGAACAAAATGTAAAGAAAAAACGTATATCATATTGATATTAAATTTGAAAGTTTGTTTGTTACACAAACATCCTGTATGATTTCAATAGGTAGGTACAAAATAGGTAGGTCTAAATTTTAATTTTAATTTATTTATATATATTTTTGTACCATTCGGGGTCGAAACTCTTGGTCCATGGGGTCCCAGCGCACGCAAATTTTTCGTAGAAATCGCGAAACGTCTGGTTGATGTTACTGGTGACCGAAGAGCTGGTGGCTTCCTCGCACAACGTATCAGCATTGCGATACAACGAGGAAATGCCGCCAGCATCCTAGGTACAATGCCTCAAGGACCTACTTTAGATTTAAGGTAGGTAGAGGTAGGTAGTTAGGTAATTTACACTTACTGTATATATTTCGAGAATAAATGATTTTATTTATTTATTTCTAATTTGTATTTGTAATTGGATTATTGTTATTGTTATTAATTTTATTTTAATGAAATGTCTGGACCATATGTTGTCTGTAAATAAATGATTTCTATTTCTAAATTGGGAAAATAGGTACGAGTATACCACATGGTGCAAAGAAGTTTCATTTTTTTAAATATTGATTATGTTTGCTTTTCCACTTAGAAAAAAATACATTTTGACATATATTTCACTTATCAACCGACTTCAATATTTCTAAAGGAGGAGGTTCTCAATTCGTCTGAATTTTTATTTTTTTTAATGGATGTTACCTCAGAATTTCTTCATTACTGAACCGATTTGATTTTTTTTTTTGGTTTTTTAAAGAAGATGGTTCCAGGTTGGTCCCGTTTTATTCAAAATCTATTTCTGATGATGGGATCCATGAGGAACTGAGGGAACTCCTCAAATTTGAAAGGCACATGCATGCTGATTTGGGTGATTTCTTAAGAAACTTGAGCATTTCTTTACGAAAATCATCAATTTGGTGGAGTGGATCTGATAATGAAGACCAGGGATGGCAAAGTGGAACTGCTTGGTAATTCCCAGGACTATCATCCGATTAAAAAAAAAAATTGTCTGAAAATAGATGGTTCCAGATTTGTTCCGTTTTTTTCAAAATCAATTTCTGATGACGGGATCCATGAGGAACTGAGGGAACTCCTCAAATTTGAAAGGCACATGCATGGTGATTTGGGTGATTTCTTAAGAAACTCGAGCATTTCTTTACGAACATCATCAATTTGGTGGAGTGGACCTGATGATGAAGACCAGGGATGACAAAGTGGAACTGCTTGGTAATTCCCAGCTCTGTCATCCGATTTGAGACATTCATCTTTTCTTTGTAAAGAAATACCTTCAAGATAGTCCTATTTGATTATAGTTCTATTTTGATGATGGAATTCGTGAGGGATTGAGAGAACTCCTCAAATTTTAACGGCACATGCATTCTGATTTGAGGGTTTCCTTAAGTAACTAAAACATTGTTTTGGGGGAGCCAACATTTTGGTGAAGTGGACCTGATGATGAAGACCAGGGATGGCAAAGTGGAACTGGTCGATAAACCTAGCTCTACTTATTATCCTAGTTGTGACATTCATGTTTTTGATTTGATTTCTATTCTGATGACGGAGTTCTTGAAGAATTCAGGGAACTCCTCAAATTTTAACGGCACATTCATTGTGATTAGAGGGTGTTCATAATTAGCTTAGGCATTTTCTTACTGTGGCCATCATTTTGCTGGAGTGGACCTGATGTTGATAATCAGGGATGGCATAATGAAACTGCTCGATAATTTACAGTCTGTCATCCAATATAAAACATTGTTATTTTGTTTGTTTTAAAGGTCTAAAAGGGAGTTCCGTTTGATTATACTTCACATGTAATGATGGAAGCCCTGGGACATTAAGAAAGCTCCTCAATTTTCGATCGTACACGTGCGGTGTATCTATTGGATATTTGTGAAGTAAACTGGCTAACTCAAACAAATTCAAAATTTCACTTTTACCGGAAACCAAATGAAGTCGGTTTTTTTTTCTTAAAAATTATTTTATTCCAAAGGGCATCTATCCCTCCCATCATTTTGATGGCGGGGCATCTAACCCGACCAGTGGGGCATCTATCCCTCGAAACAGGTTCTCGGAAATCGTAAATTATGTAAAAACTGTAATAATTAGGATATCATCAGCCACTCTCAATTAAAGATAAAGAATTAGACTAGCTAACTATATCAAAATTATTCATGATAACTCAATAATTTCAAAGTTATACAAGTTTTTCTAAAAGTAGGGCATCTAACCCGACTTTCCCCTATACGTTTGGGCAAACCAATAGTTAGGTATCTAAATTACCTAGCTTAAAAGTTATATACCTACCAATATTGATGTAAGTATTTTCCTGAAACATATTAAGCTTTTTGTGATTACGAGTAGCCAAATTGGCAACATTTTGATCAAAATTTTAAATATTTTTCAATGATGTATTTTATTCCCTAACGTCCTTAGTAGGTCCCTATTACCCCACGCTCCCCTATAAGCCTTATATCATATCGTGAAACGGCCGGGCATATGGCCATTGCCCACTCCAACTTTCAATAACTAATGAGGCCTGATAAAAAAAAAGAGTAACCATGATGAAAATATAAGATTATTTTTGAAAATTATATGTATTTCAAGCCCAGTTAGCGGCTAATTCTGGAAACGGAAGTGGCGTATTAATGTACTTAAATCATTTGAAATTTTGCAGTTGTAAAAACGTCTTTACAAGTTTACAATAAAACACTCATTACAATGCGAATATAGCTCTTGTAGTACTTTATTTATAACAAATTACGGATTATACTCACGGATTTTTAGTCACTATGCGCAACATATTTCGGATGTCAACAACCGTGCGCGATGACGCGTGCTTGTAGTACTTTCCTCCGACTATTTGTATCTAATGTCAAAATACCATCTCTCACCATCAGATATTTGTACCCTGACGCTAATTTGGTGCGTAAGGATATAGGTACCACATTGGACATTATACCCTCGCTGTCCGTTTCATCTCTTTCCTCACATAACTACTTCGCACATCGCTAATATCAGGGTTCTTATGGTTACTCTCGAAGTGAATGGAACAAAGCGTTCGAGTTAAGTACCTAGTTAATATTCAGATATTGCAATACAAATATTTTCAGTGCTGCAATCGAGTCATCAATTGGCAACAAGGTGCGTGCGAATTCACCCCCAGAGGTTTTCCTATTTTTGTTCCAGCATCGATTGAATGTCGAACCTCGGGTCGTATCAGGCCGTTAAAGTGCAACTTGACGTCAATCCTGCTACGGCTGGTTGCGATCAGTCAATTAGACGGAAAATTGCACCAGGACACCGGTCGCCATTGTTACATTTCCAATTTTACGTTCGCACGTAGGGTTACCTGATACGAATTTCTAAACACTTTACAAAAGTCATGATTTTTTAACAAAGAAATTATTTTTACGTACCTATTTCGGAAAACGAAAACCGCATTACACATAAATATATAAATAAACTCACGGTAACCGCATGTCAAAATAAATATAGGTACCTACCTAAAAAAAAATTGTCGATAATATCTCCAGTTTCATTCAACAAAAAAACTGATATGTATTTTGGCCATCGTACTGTTAAATGTCAAAAATAAGAAACTGACTGTCTTGAAAAATCCTGACTGCTGGTAACCCTACCTGAACGTCAATAAAGTTGAAAACGTCATGCGTCGATGGACGTGATTATTTGGCCGATCACCACATGTGCGATTAAGTTTGATTATTCCTTTTTGAGATTTTAACTTATTCATCAATTTGTGGTTAAAAAAATACTACTTATTATTATATAAAAATATAACTCTCAATAGATTTTAGTTTTTTGTTACAAGAAAGAGACTAATGAAATAATACAACTATTTATCTAGATAAGTTTACGCATAATTAATGGCAAACACCTAATAAAACATGTAAACAAACATTGTTTCGTAGGTAAGCATAGCATTCGCCTTCTATCGACTGTGCAGAGGTAGGATAATTGACGACATTTTTTATATATTTATTTATTTATTTAATCTTTATTGCACAAAAGTAAAACGTATCGTCAAAAGGCGGACTTAATGCCATAGGGCACTTTCTACCAGTCAACCTTTATATTTGTATTTATTTAATGATTCCTCATTGATGTAGCTTCAAATTAGCTAAAATTATCATCATTATCGTCAAACGTAAATAACAATGCACAATATTTAAAACATGACACGAAATAGGTAGGTAGACTAATATTATCATGAGCGTGGTAACACCCAATAACAAACAGTTTCAGCGTCAGTCATCAAAAACTACCCAAAACCATAAACCGCCGCGGCAAACTCATTATCATCAATTTATCCGAATATCGTGCAAACGGCAACGTTGTGCGTAAAGTGGGCCCATTTATCTGCAAATCCAGTGAGAGGTCACGGCAAAAGTCCAGAGCAAAAGCCCGGGCCGGTAGCACAGTTTAATTGAGTCCTGCGACCTCATAATCCGAGTCGCCGGTGCCCGCTAAATGTTATTTATTCGTCCGCCACAGCCACCGGCGTGGCCGGTACCCGGTAGCGGCCTACCCGGCGCCCCCCGACCTTCCACGCGTCGCCGCTTTTACTGTTTTTCTCCGTGCCCACTCTAACCCGGCAGTTAATTTGCAGTCCGATTATTGCTATTGGCTTTATGCTTGTTATTAAACTTGTCGATAATTTAACATGGAGCTCGGCTTCTAAATTGCCGTGTTTCGCCCGATTAGCTCGCGTAGCCGCAGATTGAGTTAGTGGCGATTATTCGTCGCCTTTCCATTTGATTGTCAAACCATGTACGCGACGCACACGGAGCCTTCAGGACTTCATATTAGAGTGAGTATTTAATTCCATATACGACATAGTTGCGCTACCCATATCTGAAAAAAAAGTTAAGTGTTCCTTCGACACAGCATCGTAAGCGTTTAATTTGAACGTCATTTCTCGCGTTGAACAACATGTAGGTTTTTGTTTTTTCCAAGAAGAATCTAGTAAATCGAGTCCTCAAGCCGCGTAATTGTTTTTAATACTTACAATTCAACTATCAATTTCTCCATATCAGAGCGGTCAAAAGTTTTTTATCTAGTAAACCAAGGTTTAATGCTAGCAGTTAATTCGATATGACTGTCATTTGCACCTAATTTGGTAAAGAAACTTAAAAATAAAGACTCCTTCGCATTCTCGATGTCGACATTAACCGAGGCATTGCAGTTTCATGGGATGAGATAGTAATTAAATGTAATAGCCAGTGACGTTTTTTATCAATTTACTTTATTAATAACCTAGTAGTGGCGGTATTAACATACTTTTACGGTTGGTCGGTGTGGAGCGTTGCAGAATTAATGCCTGAAGGTGAGATTGTGCCGCGCGGCCATAAATGAAGTTGCCCGATCACTATTAACTACCTACTGGGAATTTGGCCATTGGAATTATCGTGCAATCCGAGAGATAATTGAATGGACGCGTTGAATAACTATTAATTGCGGGCGCGATTGAAATTTACCGAAACGAAACGACATATCATGTTTTAGTTTAAGTAGGTGTTGGAGCGTTTGTCACGTCAGTGGGATAGTTTATCGGAGCGACGTGTCGTGTCCCAGCACGCGCATAGCGCTTCCGTGTCGCCGCTGTGTCGCGCCCGTCACGCGTCACGTCGTGATCGATCCGGCGTGACATGACGCGGCGGATCGATCCCGTCTCGTCCTCGTGCCGTGCCTCACGCACCTGATTACAATGTTGAACGACCCCATTTGGCTTTATATGTAAATGATGAACTATGTGATTATATTCGGACGTACGTGATTTTGTAAGCTACGCATTGCTCACGACTGTGTTGTTCCGTGTATAGTTTAGGTGTTTTCTGACAGTTAAGTCACGGCGGTATATTTTACCATGTTGTAAAGTTCGTATATTATGGCTAATAGGTTAGGTACATATGTATGTCTGGTTGCAGAGGTGCCGCGAGGTCCGGATAGAGCATGTATTACGTGTCGCGATTTTTCGGGGCCCATTTTCACCTGTATTCCTCCCCTTCCCTGGGCTCCCTAAGTTCCCTTTTTTCGATTACACGGGGCGAAGCCGATAATCGGCACCCGTCGCCCCGTGTAATACCCGTTTAAGTTGTGGGAATCGCAATTTATTTATTTATCGTAAGGCATATATATATACAACACTGTTCTTATACTAGTTATAGGTAAATATTTATTTATGTAGGTAATTTTTCCTTTATAAAATTAGTTTTTTGGAGAGCAACGACTGATGTTTAATAATACATTTATCAGTAAGTGATGTAAAAGGGGTAAAGAAAGGGCAACATATGAATTTTGGAGGGATCATAAAATTTTATCATAATCTAATCGATAGTCTAATTAATTTAATTTTGCGTTTTAAAATAACATTGTCATAATTTTTAAGAAAAAAAAACCGACTTCATTTGGTTCCCGATAAAAGTGAAATTTTGAATTTGTTTGAGTTAGCCAGTTTACTTCACAAATATCCAATACACCGCACGTGTACGATTGAAAATTGAGGAGCTTTCTTAATGTCCCAGGGCTTCCATCATTACACGTGAAGTATAATCAAACGGAACTCCCTTGTAGACCTTTAAAACAAACCAAATAATAATGTGTTAAATTGGATGACAGACTGTAAATTATCGAGCAGTGTCATTATGCCATCCCTGATTATCAACATCAGGTCCACTCCAGCAAAATGATGGCCACAGTAAGAAAATGCCTAAGCTAATTATGAACACCCTCTAATCACAATGAACGTGCCGTTCAAATTTGAGGAGTTCTCTGAATTCTTCTAGAACTCCATCATCAGAATATAAATCAAATCAAAAAGATGAATGTCACAACTAGGATAATAAGTAGAGCTAGGTTTATTGACCAGTTCCACTTTGCCATCCCTGGTCTTCATCATCAGGTCCACTTCATCAAAATGTTGGCTCCCCCAAAACATTGTTTTAGTTACTTAAGGAAACCCTCAAATCAGAATGCATGTGCCGTTAAAATTTGAAGAGTTCTCTCAATCCCTCATGAAGTCCATCATCAAAATAGAACTATAATCAAATAGGACTATCTTGAAGGTATTTCTTTACAAAGAAAAGATGAATGTTTCAAATCGGAGGATAGAGCTGGAAATTACCAAGCAGTTCCACTTTGCCATCTCTGGTCTTCATCAACAGGTCCACTCCACCAAATTGATGATTTTCGTAAAGAAATGCTCGAGTTTCTTAAGAAATCACCCAAATCAGCATGCATGTGCCTTTCAAATTTGAGGAGTTCCCTCAGTTCCTCATGGATCCCATCATCAGAAATGGATTTTGAAAAAAACGGGACCAACCTGGAACCAACTTCTTTCAGAAAACAAAAATAAAATTCAAATCGGTTCATTCATTCGGTCGGTTCATCAAAATTCAATCCATTAACGAAATAAAAAATAAAAAAAAACTCAGACGAATTGAGAACCTCCTCCTTTAGAAATATTGAAGTCGGTTGAAAATGATTAGTTGCGTGCGTTCGCTCTCTCCAAAGTACTGAAGACCATCGCTGGTAGTCTTTCACGAATACTTATAAATTAATATATCTCCCACTCTATCACACTAGCTTATTTGAGTGAAAGAGATTCTGATACCGAATCGCGATTTGTCAATTTCGTATAATTCTCGTACCTAGGTAGGTACCTATTGAGTTTTTGGTTCTGAATACCCCTTCCCAGGTTAGGATCGATCAGCTCGGCTCGCATCTCCGTGCGCCGTCTGGCACGCAAACATTGAAGTACGGTCGGCAACGCGAACTAATCGTTAACACGAAACCTTACATCAACGTTGAGCTACTCGTATCCCCAGTTTACAGTTCAAAACTGCCCATCTGCCCGTTCTACTAATGAAAGGCTGTGTCTTGGTAGTACTTATAGACGCAGTATAAATATGTCATCGTTAGATCGTTAATCGAATAATAATTTAAAAATATATACAAAAAACAATTTCGATTTGAGAATGTCCTACGTTTTTAAAGTCGATTAGCTATGCGTTGTTAAAGAAAATATCTATCTCAGAAAGATTATTATTGTGATGGCGAGGCTGGTTAATTAACTTCTATGATTGTCTTTAAACAATTAGATTTTCTTGTCCTGGTGAGGTTTTTACTCTTTGTCTTTCTTATATTATTTAATTTACATTTCTATAATTGCCTCCCTTTACACTACGTAACATCCTTTCTTAATTAAGTACCTACAGATTTATTAATCGGCTTGTTTTCTTAGGTAGAAACTTTATGCGAGAATCTTATGTTAAAGATGCAGTCCTGTCATTTGATATGGTTAGGTACCTAGAGTATATTTTATTTTTGATCATTTCATAATGCAGTTAAATGTGGCTATCGTCAGCGTGCAGCGTTGGTACAGATTCCATTCCCAGCTACTGAATAGGTATTTCCAGGGTTCGTTTCCGTCATTTTGTTCCTCTCTGATACTTTCTTTGGCATCTTATTTCTAGCCAGGTAATCAACTGGTGTCCATCAATATCTGCCGACGCTACGCTGAGCTTCGTCGGCGTCGCTCCGGCGTGGGCCGTGACGCGAAACAATCCTGTGTTTCGAGCACAAGGACTAAAGTATTCACACTTCCTTTTTGTCTCGTAAAACTGTGAAAGCCTGAAGCAATAGAGTTCAAAATCGAAAAAACAGTGTTACTAATGGAAAGGACAAGGCTCGGTTTGCGTCATACGCTGAGTTGAGACAGAAATGGAAAACACACAGGCATTAAAGGAATTTATGAAATTTTTATACGGGTTTTCAGGTAATTATTAGCATTTTAACAGGTGCTGAGAACTGTCGCCTCAGTCCTGCTATTTATTACATATATGTATATATATATATATATATATATAAATTGCTTGTTACACATATTTGTATAGGTATATGTCAATTTCTAGGAGAAAACCTAAAAAAAATATTTAGTTTACTTATCATTAGGTATTTTAGCCTGCGACCTGCCACACATTTAGGGACGGAGCGGGACGGGAAAATCTGTCCATTTTCATAGAAAGCGTCACGTGAGATCCGAGGGCTCCGAGTTAACACGTGATTCTTTCTATAGAAATTGTATGACAGATTTTCCCATCCCGTGCTAGTGTGAGTCATTCTTCAAGCGGGGCATTGTAAATTGTACGGGTACGGGTTTAATATTTTTATCTGTATCTGATTGTCTATCTTGCATCATAGCTCCTAAATGCTTTTTTTAGTTCAAGTCTTGTCAGGATAACTTAATGCTTAAACTGCGCTTTACATTTATTAAGGTTTTTTTTTTTAAATATTCAAATTAATTAAAACAACCATAACTTGTAACTCCGTTCTCAAGTCAAGTTTAAGATTGATTGAATATCCATGGTTAATGATAAATAACACGTAGTAATTTATACCTCCAGCCTAGAGTCTAATAGTTCGCGCAGATCGAAAACTGCAAATTCACGACGCTATAAACGAACTCGGATTTGTTTCTAGTGGTGTCGCTGTCTTTTATTACTCTGTTAACGTAGAGTCGTAGAGCCACTAGAGTCCGGCTGAGTTATTTTATAAGTTACTTACCGTGGCGTTTACGTCACGAGACACCATATAATGTATTAGTGTAGCGGTAAGAAGGTCATAAGCGGCTATGTCGTGGAAGTGCTATTTGGTTTGGCTGTAGGTATCTGAAGACGAGGATTTATATTTATGATAGGTGTAATAACGCCGACGGAAACCTGACGATGGAACCTCCCTTTGTGTATTCACGAATGATGAGTTAACACTTGTTAATATGGGAGCTTTTCGGTAAAAATGAATGTTTCTTGCACAGTCAGTCACAAGAGTCAATAGGGCTTATAGTGCGGCGATAAATATGGTTCCCAACATATGTCGACTATAAATTATAGGTATATTGGCTTCCGTAGAACTACACCTAATTCCCTACAACCGGCGGGGTAGCCGTTTTTGTTAAAATACTCTTAAGATATCTGTATATCGTCCTCCCCCCCCCCCGCATAAAAAAGCCATCCGCTATCTATCCTACGCCATTTGAAATCACTTCCGTTTCTTTTTCTCTTTATACCTCTTTGAAAATTCAAAATAGCCGCGAAGGTTTGAAAGTCTTATGAATCTATCTAGGTATATTAATACCTTTAAACGAGCAATACTTGTAAGGCGGATGTCACACTGGAATTCACTGGATGCTATTCGCACCGCACTCCGGTTTCTGAGTGAGATAACGCTACAGTTTCGCAAAATAGAGTAGAAATTAAAAAGTGGCAACATCGTAGTGTCGTGCCTTTCAAATCGATATTTTGCAAACATAGTGAAAGTGTTCGTTGAAAGCGGGACGACATTAAGATGTTGCCACTTTTTAATGTGTAGCGCTGCCCCCCCCCCTTGCACGCCGGTGTGCGTTGCGAACAGTGTGACATCCGCCTACAGCCTTCGATGAAAACTGGCATACCTATGAGGGTTTAGGGATCGGAGAAAACGTAGGTTTTGGAGTTTTCCAAGCTTCGCTCGGTCCCCCACATAAACCAGTATACAAAATGAATCATTTTAGTAGGTACTTACCTGCCTACATTTTTTTATTGATATCTATGTAGGCACCTACTTTGTAGTCACTCAGACACTTGGAGCCTACTCCACTGATAAATAGCTGCCAGAAGTCGAATCTAGAGATAAGGATAGTGTAGCAAAGTAAAGCAAAGTATTGGTGCTTTCAAAACTATTTACCTAGCTTTTCTCAACGGCTGGCGTGATAAAAACGGCATATAAACAGTGGTCATCGCTTATATGTATGATGATGAAAGTGGCATTTGACCCGTCCCAGTACCTTGTTCACTCCTGGTCTAGGTATGTCTATGATCCGAAAAACACCCTGAATATCACATAAATTGATTGAATTCTATTTCTAAATAAGTACACAGCAGGTAGGTACATTCAATATTAAGTATTCTTAATTGAATTTTTTATCGATTTGAATGTAACCATATATATGTGTTATGTGGCGTAAATGGATACAAATGTGTTAATATTCATATTTTTACGTCAGCTCCATGCACCTTATTAGTAATTAGTAATTACCTTAGGGCAGTCTGTAGCTTTTTACCAATACTGTAAATGAACTAATGGCATATTAGCGCTAGTTAACATTTTGTCACCAGGTTGTAAAATGCTGACGAAGAAACGGTGTGAATCAATTATATGATGTTAGAAGAAAAACCTGGCATTACGGTCGTGTTCCGCATAATTGAAGTTAAATAAGCAAGCGAGTTGCCGCCTCGGTCCGGTCAAATTAATACACGACTCCCGTTCGTCAAGTCCAAAGAGAGCAAGGATGGCGTTTACGGCCCAATCATTATAATGATCGGTTATCGATTTGTATGGCGTGCCTCTCTAAAGGACCAAAATTTGTGCGCCCGATTACCTGCCCGCGGCGGCCCCGTAATCTATGCCTACCGTCGTCACGATATCATCGACTTATCTCGTTCCCTCTTATAATTTTGGAAAATTCATATAATAACATCTGATAACAATCTAATTATTATAATGTCCTCTTTAACATATCCCGTTCGAAGCGAAATTGGAGCGGGCGCTCTTCGAGCCGGGATAATGCCTTTGCTAATGCAATGGAAATTATGAGATCATCTTTATGCCTTTAACTGTGTTTTTAAAATAAACACATTACTACGCCTTTACTGTCCGCTGGTCGGTTTTATGATGGCGCATTCCGACTCTGAAACGGGCTTTATATTCAAATGCAGATACCAAATTACAGGTAGCTAATGTTTTTCAATTACGATCTCCATTTAATGCACGTTTGCGAGTGTATTTTTTACGAACACTATTAAAATGGTAATTACACTAGCACTGATAGTGCCTATCTAATAAGAATCGGAATTTCTTGATTGTTACCTTGCGAGGTTAAATAAGGAAGACCAAAAATAGCCCGTAATACAAAATTGATGATCTGATTTAGACCGAGTTGTAGCTGTCCGCATATAGATCGAACTATGACATGGACGGGGGAGTAAGTAAGGGGCTGCCGGCCGATGTCCGAAACTAATCAAATATTGATAGCGGACTGAAAGCGTATACCGACTGTCACAGGTAGTACAGGGTAGCGAGCCGTCCATTGGAAAGATTTATCTACTAGACGAATACCAAATGAGACCACGCCCTCGGACGTGGGATGTGCAAAGAAAACAGATCGTTGCCTCGGGGGTTAATTTACCTATAGTTACGTACCTACCCTTCTAACAACGCCTAAAGAATGTTTAAATAATAGGAATACAATAATGACCGAAGAGACAATTTTAGATAAGCAGATATACCTAATATCCATCAATAACTATGATATCTTCTGATTGTTAACTAGCTACCAAAAAATTCTGTTAGCCTTTGTTATTTTTGTAAACATGTCTCAACGTAGGTAGGTATATACCACAGCAATGTGGATATCGTTTTAATATCTTCATTAGGTCCTCAAGACCTGTAAGTACCTATACCCCGTTTGCACATGTCCAGCGGTTGAGCTTGACTTTTTTGAGAGCCAAACAACTGCCCAATTTTCGGTCATTTTTAATTTTTTTGCGTCTAGCTCGATAGGTAGATCGGTAGATATTAAAGAAGATTAAATTCTAATGAGTCGAAATTCGAAAATAAATCGAAAAAACTCGAATCTTCAACATTGAATTTAGTTTAGTGATACTTATAGCCAAAGTAAAGCAAAACCGCGTCCACCTTTTTAGTCTTCCAGAGCGATTATTTTTGAAAATATTAGACATTAAAATTCTTCTTAAAGAAACCTTACAGTTATATTCAATTACCTATTATATAATGTGCCACAAGTACATATTCTTATATACCTACAAAAAAAATAAGTGAAACGACCAAGTGCGTGTCGGACCACGCATAGTTGAGGCCACCGTAACCTGATTTCACTAATATATAGAGCTTAAAAGTTAATGCAAAAAAGGCGGGCTTGATGCCTAAAGGCACTTTTTAGTAGCTACTTCACTCCGAAGGCCTTCCTACATCCGATATCGGAGGTAGCATTTTCGATAAAATCGACCACGTGGGACCCCCGTCAGGTGTCAAACGGATATTTTTGTTTGACACGCAGCACGCAGTATTTATTAGTACACACCTATATGTTTGATGTTGAGTGTGTGATTGCGGAAGATGGCACAGCGTTGCGGTAGGATGCTTGGTTTACTTAACCATGCTAGACTTGATTAATTAGGAGCTAAACACTTTATAACGGATTCATCGCGTTTATTAACACTATGACCCTAAGTTTCGAGCCCTTTACAGAACTCAAAAGTTACTTGTGCAAACAACCTACATACAAAAATATAAAAATAATAAAAAACATTAACAAAGGCTGGTCTACAATGCGCAGAAGCTAGTAATACATTGCCTGAAGGGCATTCTATAATTAAAATTATAAATTAGATATAAAGAGTGTTTAATTTCAATGAACAACAATCGCGGTAGCAGAAGACAATATTAATTAATAGCTCATTTTATACTAACATACCTACTCACATATAATCTGACAACCACAGGCTAGGCTGAAGTAGATTTTTTTTTCCATTTTATTTTAAAAATAGACTGGCATATAAATATAAAAAAAATCTGTCAATTTTGCCTATGTCAAAGTATTATAAAAATATGATATTGTATATATAATATAGCATATTGTCAGAGATGGAGGTAATGCTCATGCATACTGCTGGCCCGGTTTCCAGCAGCAGCTCGGTGTTTTGCGCCGCAATTTTTTAAGTTTATAGCTATAAAAAGTGACAAATAGTTTTTTAGGGGGCCGCGATCCCGGGACTGCCACGTTATGACTAAAAGAGTGATTAAACGCGTTTCCGCATTAATTCTTCATTGTCTGCACACTTCTTCGTTAGTTCACTGCACAGTTAGCTATCAATATTAGATACACATAAAAGAACGATCAGCAGAAAAAACGAAAACCTATTCCAGAGACATCCTCGCCATCTTGAGTATCAAAAGTCGTGAATTATTTAGTTTTAGTTATACTACGAAAGAAAAAGCCGTATTTCGACGATCTGTCAATTTCTGATAGAAAGAATCACGTGATAGCTCGGAGCCATCGGATGTCACGTGTCGTTTTCTATAGAAACTGACAGATTGTCCCGTCCCGCCCAGTCCGTCTCGTTCTAGTGTAAGTCATCCTTAATATTTATATTTATGTAAATATTTTGTAGAGTTACAAAATATTAAAATAAGTTTCCTTATTTCCATTAAGTATTTTATGTTACGATGAAGAATATAAGGGGCAGGTTTCGCAGCTTATACGAGTACATCATTTTCCTAAAATTGCCACAATGACAATAGCACGATTTTTCTAATCCTAAAAAAACGAAGTAGGTACTATAGGTATAAATGAAAGCTAACAATTATACATCTAAAGTACTTAAATTTGTTTCAGAACGCATTATTCAAAACAATATAAATAATACAATGATGTCCATCGTGCTCCAAAACAAAGTTTCCTCCTATGGCGGCTAATTTATTTAACAACTCTAACCGTTATTGGCATCTACGCGGTCTATTTTGATTTTAATTATCAAAAGCATTAATTTTATTGCCACTTAACTGTCCCAAACAAACATAAGAAGACATTAAGTATCAATATTTGCATATTGAAACTGCGAGGTCAAATCTTTGCAGCATCACTAGTTAAAGTAAAGCTTAGTTCCAAACTAGTGAAATATATATATCTCGATTGAATATGTAGGTATCTTACTTCCTCTTCGTTTTACGAATGCAATCGAAACTTACGAACACCTTATCACAGCGCAAACAAAGTCTGTCCTTTCCTGTCCACATGACAAAGTACTCCGCCTTACGTTGATTAAACCCCCAAAACTCTGCAGGGACGAAAGCTGACACTCACTTTTCCAACAGAAATATCTCTACCAACCCCATTTCAAACTATCCTCCCACATAAAACATTATTAATCCTCCCGGAGAGCCCCTCTCTTTGCTGAACACTCTTCATTTGACAGATTGGTCTGAATTACTAAAGCTTTTTTTTTTAATTTAAGGGCAATAGAAATCGCAGGATTCGTTACGAAGTGTTTGCACTGTCATCTAACTGGGATAGCTTTACGTCCAAGTAGTTTTTATTAGAAGTTTTGTTGACCGAGTCGGTGGAGCGAGCGCCCCTCGGTACACATTGATATAATATCGCTTATATTTGATTTGATCAACCCTCAGCACTGTTGGTTACAGATGCTTTGTTATTGTTATAGATTTCCTCAATTTGATTGCTCTTTAATAGATTTTATTGCGCAGTGGTCCTTGCGATCGGTTGTTACTCGATAAAATGTAATGCAGTTTTCATTATAAAATATGTAAAGTAGACATCGCGTGTTATAATCTACGTTATCTGACGTCTAATCGCTTAGCGCAGTTGAGTGTAAAGAACATTTTCTCACATAAGTTGAGACAGCATTAAGGTGAATGGCTAGTAAAAAGTTAAAACAACATTTTTTGCTTTCCTGTAGTTACCCTAAGTACTTTCGTACCGTATCACATGTCATTAGCGTACAAACATGTATAAGTGCATATACAGGTACTGATAGCGTTGTAATGGTTCCGACAAAGCTGTTCAATAACTAGACGTACCTACCTCGGCAAATTGTCAGTGTCACACAGATAGCGAGGGTTTCAAACAAAGACAATCACGCATTAATAATAATGTTGGAACACGATATCTAGCTCACGATAGGCAGACAAAATCTGATTTCACACTACATAAAACATACATTTTCCGTGGTGTCTCTGCGGTCGTGATAAAGGCCAGTTTGGATCGGTAGTGCGATACCTAAACTCCAACAAGGCTGCTCCTAGTTCGCCCTTGCTAGGCTCGGACGAGTTCAGAGGGGTGGGGGGCGGCAGACGGGCCGATTAGACTTGTATAGTTGTAAATATCAGTGTCGCGGCTATAATGACACATAGTGAACACGTTATCGTTGGATATAACTAATTACAGGAACGCACGCGATGCGATAGCGATGTTTACACAAACGGGGCCGGGTCTTTGTAATCGTAGCCTCGCGTCGAATGATGCGCGTCGCTGCGCAAGCTCGGGTTGCCTGCTCTGACAAACTTACATGTGCTGGGTGGTAATTGGTTGGTTAAGGGCGGACTCCAGAAGAAGGCGACACCAAATACAACTTTGCTAAACTCATAAACCTATACTGTTTAAGTATTCGTGTAGCAGCATATGTCCACGGTTTAAGTCGTGTTCGTAAGGACGTGTTGCATGCGCTATAGTATTGATGTGCGGAATATTTAAAAATTGAGTTCGAAATTTAATCTGCACCATCTTGTATGTCTCTGGTTAAATGGTTGGCTGGTAAAGATTTAGAGAATACTATAGTACCCCTAAACCCTAAAGGGTTAGAAGTCCACCATTGTACATTTTTCAGACTCCACTCTCAACAATTGAAGTACTTAATCTGATATTTTCATTATGTATTGAAGTCATATATTCATCATTTGCATAATGAAAATCAGATGCGGTGGACTTAAAATAAAATGTAGATAATTCCGTATAGAGCGTCTAATTTACTTATTGTGAGTAGCGGAGCGTCCAGAGAACTCGATTCCTGGTGGGTTCCCATGAGTGAGCCAATCTAGAACATTTTTTCTTAACAACTCATAGAAATATCGGGTCAAATCAGCTTCGGCTAGCCCAAAGACATGTTGACGCTTCGCCACTTGTACCTACTAAATATTTAGTAAAGCGATTTCGATAACCTATTTAGGTACCTACTACTACTACTATTGTCCTAGCCAACTAAGATATTGACGCTGACTGTACAAAACAAAGAGCCCTTTAAAGTCTCCTCGCTCTGTTTAAAGAAAACAAGCTGGAGGCCCTCAAGTTAGAGGTTGAAGTGGGGTCCAATGTGTGCATAGTATCTTATGCTATTATTTCTGAGTCAAGCTCGCTCTATTGACCAAAATCTGTTGACGTCCTCTTAGCCCTCTCGGCCTTTAATGTTTCGCCGACCAAGTTATTTAAACGGGGTAAGTGTGTGTTCTGTATGATGGAACATCAGCTAATATAATTAGGTACTTGTCTATTTGTAGTTGTACTTTGTGGACCGGAACTTTATAGTGCAAGAGCATAGGTGGCTGTAGGAATGAAAGAATAACGTAATAAAATATAAATTATTTCTGCTTTTATAATAAAACTTCAAAATTTTGTCTCTTTCAAACAAAAACACATGTCTATATATGGAGGATAGGGGAAAACGTTAATTAATGGGATTCTAACGAAAACTTCATAAAATTGGAAAAATCTTGAAAACTCACACAATTCAAAAGAGAGAAGCAGTAAACTTTACCTACTTATTTAACTATTTAGGTACATCTTGTGGCACTATATACTTAGGGTACCTAGATAAAATCAGTAACAAAAACAGCTATAGATATAAGCCTGAATATTTACATACAAAAATATCTCGGTGGTTGTGTGATAAATTTTTACCCAAAAAACGACTTTTTTTTTAAAGTATTAGTGATTACTCTCGTACCTATTCTGTACTCGTTTCTGCCCTAGGAAATAATTCGTACATTCCTGCGTCGTGCAGTATCTCGTTTTTCAGCTCATAACATGACATTATTTCAGTCACCAGCGCGCTGCTAAACATGAAGTGACAATCGAGTGTGGGCGGCCAATAACACTTCCAACCAAAATTATTGACCAATGCTGCCAAATATATATAGAATAAGTACATCAGCGACTCTATATTTACAATAAGCTTAAATCAATAATAATAATATAAAAGCAATTATGTGGAAAATATTCTAAAATTTTCCGGAAATAAGCATTCTAGGCCCCTATTTCACGACGTTGACAAGTGTGACAATTTCTATAATTACTGGCGTTTCAGGCACCCTACGCAGTACTACGGAAACCGCTGACCATTGCGCGGCCTGTGTGCTTGTTAACCACCATTCCAATATTTTATATCAAATATTCATTTCAGTCAATAAATAAAACATTTTTTGGTGAAGACTATGACAATTCTTACGAGAAATAAAAGTGTTTTAAAGAATTTTCGGTAGTTCTTGACATGAGACTCTACCTGCGTCGAAATTTCGTGGCAAATGCCGTGTTATTACCTAAGTATTAATTTTAGTGGTAAAATTAATTTTTCTATGTATAAATGGCACGTTGGTGGCAAACAAGCATTTATGGTCCATGCAATAGTAAGCAGCGCCCGTAGCCCATAGACGTCTGTAATACCAGTAATAATGATGGTGACAATTGTCACATTTTAGGGGCCAGGTGACGCAAAACAGAAATACCTAGGTAGGTATAAGTAAGTACCCACTGAAGCAAAAAGTTATAGGTAATCATTGATTCGAAGAATTCGCAAAAGCCATCTAGGTATTCTTTTCGAAATTTAATAAGTCGTATTTAACTTGCTGGTTAGAAAGGTAAATTTTCCCACCTAGTGTCTAATCATTCAATTTGAATTAGAACACCTGCATCGTCCCTGATCGTATAAGTAGTTAGAGTACTTGTCAATATGGTGTTTATTTGTTTGTTTGCAGTTGCTCGTGGGCAGCAGCGGGGCGGGCGCGGGCGGCGCAGCCACGTCGCCGGACGGGGGCTCCAACTCGGCGCCTCCGCTGTCACCCGGCGGCTCCGCCGTGGCTGGCGGTGCGCTGTCCCCGGGGGCCGGCAGCCACGCCAGCACCCCCGCGGCCTCCTGCTGCGACACGCCGCGCCCCATCATCACCGACCCCGTCTCCGGCCAGACCGTCTGCTCCTGCCAGTACGACGGCGCCCGCCTCGCGCTCTCCTCCTACCCTCGGCTATCCAGCGCCGCAGTCGGCGTATACGGCACGCCATACCCCTCCACCGACCAGAACCCCTACCCCAGCATCGGTGTCGATAGCTCCGCGTTCTACTCCCCATTGGTATGTACCGTCTCAACATTAACGTCTGGAATAAATTTCCACTCTTATACAACATCTTAATATGGCAAATCTAAATCGTTAATAAAATCCATATCCAGTTTGCCTCGGCGCGCAGTTGGATCTGGTCGCAGCGTTAACATCGAATGTTATTCCCTGCCTATACTGTGCAAATTGTTACGAATAGGTCGTTTGCAGTTTGTCCGCATAGGAGGCCGGGTTTATCGCTCTCGGTACAACGTGTTTGGCTTTTCTGGCGAGCGAGAGGAGAGCATCAGAACCGGTCCGGACGCGCCGGGCCAGAAAACCACCGACACCTCGCAGCGCGCGTCGCCGCCCTGTCACGACACATTAACATTTAAAACTCAACGAAACCCAAAAAACAAACCACCATTATTATACCAATTACGTTTATCTCAGTTAAGTTTTATATGACATCTTAACTTAATGGTCAAAATGTTAAATGACTTGTTCGGTTTTCTCCTTTGCATTGGTAGATTTTGAATGACAACAAAATATTTTCCGAGCCCGGTTAAAGAATGTTACGGAGTGAATCCAATTTGTGGTTGCGCGAAGAATGGCTTACGCTACTGTTCAGTTTAACACCTTGTTTGGTGCAAGGGGGACAAATAGGCGGTCGTCGCATGCGGCGGGCATAATCCCTATAAGGGTCTATAGCCACCCGAGGAATCGATTGTGCACTTGGAAATCGGAACTCGAAATATTTTTTAATCACTTAGGAACTGGTTGCAGATTTTGCCGGGATCAATTTGAATCGTTTTATCGGATCGCTATTCGGCGGGGCGAGACACATGTGGAATCTGTTAAACCTATAAAATCCTATTGAACCCAAAAACATGATCCGATTTTGTCAAGTGCTAAGAGGAAGTTTTGTGGCATGTAATCTTGCAGAGCAGCGTTCATAACGGAAGTTTTCACCGAGCATGACGCTTGGCTCCATTTAAGATTTTAGTTCACTTCTTTGTTTTAGTGTTTCTCGTCGCGGTTTACATATTGCGATGGTGTAGTTATAAGGTTTTTGCAGATCGCGGCGGCGATAGGAAGTTAAAACCCGAAATTATTCCAGAACTCGTACTTAAATGTAAAATAAAGAGTTCGTTGAACTTGGTAATTATAATATCATCTGACAACTCGTGTCGGTAATTGTGGATGCATCCCAAATCGCGGCTCTGATCTCTATCTGTCATTGTATTTAACGAGACCGTAGCTACCTACGAGTTCACTGTGACCCTGCATGCATGTTTAATAACAGGTGTTTAAATGTATGTACTGTCATTGTGTGCTCTGTGCTCATACCTAACTCACGACAAGCCGAGCCTGTTCCGTGCAAGCGACAATTTAGCGAACAATGACGATGCTCTACCACAAATACGACGGTGCCTGTTTGTGGCTGCGTAATGCGTATGTCTATCTAGACGATTCGGCTAACTTGGGCTGTAGGATCATGGGGAGAGGGTTTAGTTTCTATTGGAGGGACATGCGATCGCGTGGAAAAAATATGCAACTGCCATTTTTGTACGCCCGCGACTCCGGTGGCGCCGTCTGTGCGACCCGCTAACAATACAACCAGCGCCATCTTTTATCTATTGTGCGCTTTTGATAATCAATAAAAGCGGGTTGTTTGTGCGGTGGCGTTTAATCTGAGGTTTCAATGTTGTCACTTTGCGCAACAGTGAAATTAACACGTTTTCCATTCGAGTTTTAATAATCGGCATCATATGTTTTTAGTGATATCTCGCTCTGAAAATAATAAAAGCTTTAACACTTTTTATTCAAACATTTCCTTGTAGGTACAGCCTCGGTTAAATGTAATATTTCTTCTTCGGTTGAGACAATCAAGTTTTATGTTACGACCAATAATGCTGCTCCGGTCGCGGCGCGCGCTGTTATCCGCACGGCGAATAATATTTGTTCAAGTGCGATTCCATTAAATGATCAAATGATATGATAGGACTAGGCGTGAACGCTGAAGCATGCGGCTAGATTACGATTTTCATATCGCATCTCAATTTTATATCCGCAATATTCAATACAAAACGAACTAAATTAAATATAAAACACTAGTCAAATATTTAAAACAGATGTCCTTAATTTACGAGACATAACTGACTTAACAGTAGTATAATCTCGATTTAATAAAGTTCTGGCAAATTGTTGGGAAGCTTAATATCATTCGCCGGCATGTGCCCGCTTTATTGCGAACGGAAATCTTGGAGCACCCCATCCCCATATTGCGTTATAGCCGCCTGATAGACATATGACGGCGACATTCCAAATTAACTGCTACTCGCGAAAGCGCATCTGCCCTGACTGTTTATAATAATTTTTCTACTCTAGCACTTCAATCTGTCAATTAAATGACTGACAGCGATATTAAAAAAGGTCAGATTATAACGCTGTCTATGGTATTATTATCTTGTTTTTTTTTTAATTCGTATATATAATTGGTAGTTAGCATACCTACGACAAATTCTACATTCTGCCGCCATTCGAGATTTCACTTATTCGCTATTTTCGCTGTCGTAGAAATTTTTTGCATACGTTAGAGGCAACATCATCAGGCTCATAATCGGTTCTTAATATTTTCGGGTCATTAAATATTACCATTTATAAAACAGGTATTTTTTCTTTTACCTAAATTAAACCTTGTTATTAAGTAACTCAAAATAGAAAGTGAAATAAAAGTAAAATAAACTATATATTTGATTACAATGCAATAATTGCAGTCCTTCAAAAAGTCACTTTCTTTCTATTAGTGAAATTTCCTATATAATTTTCTTGAATAATGGGGATTAAGTATTCGCAATTGCTATATGATGATTTACTGGAAATACTGATGTTTTATGACACATGAACCATACACCATCAGTATTACCAGATGTTCGCTGAAAGTGAAGCTAAACGAAATATCTTACCCGACACATGGTGGAAATGCAATGTTGAAAACTCAGCTAGTTATTCTCGGACGCTGCGACCACAACATGAGCAAAATCACACGATCTCGATCATCACAAAATGAAGCGTGGCGTGAAAATATTCGGTCTCGCGTGAGGCATTAGTTTCAATTCCACAATTTGGCGGAACAAACCGTCCCACGTTATTAAACATGCAAAATGCCTAGGTCTCGCCCGCGGACGTATCATCAAAGTATTAGAATTATAATACTTTTCTTTTGATACATTTGAATAAACGAAAACATTTACTTGGCCCAGCTTTCAAAACAGATCTTAACTAAAGGAAACAGATACGCTGCTCATCTAAAGGACAATTGGGAAAAAAAAAAAGTTTCACGGCTGTTTCATTAGACATCGCGATTAAATTAAAAGTTAGATAAGCGGAGAAAAAACGAGCAACGGCCCGGGCCGACTGTAAAAACGTAACAAAATGCCAATTTAAATAAGTCACTAATCTTAAGTCAAAGAGAATAAGTTTAGAAAAAGGAGAGCAGAGATTCAATAAAGGAGGGCGATGGAGCGAGACGGGATGTGCGCGGGCGACTGGCTGGACCGAGAAGGAAAAAATAAACAAATCTGAAGAGGAATCAGGCGAATTGAGAATAGCCATTAAGGTGTTAATGAGGGTCTTATTAAGCCGTCTACTCCCCGTGGGTGGTCGGCTTGTTGCGCGCTTTGTTCATTAATCACCGCGCATTAACTCCGACCTAATTACCCACCGTGCGGTATACACTTACTTACTACTATTGTCACTTTTCGACTACTGTTTTAAGTTGCTATAAAGTCGCCGTTACCACCCCCATGCGATAGTTTACGGCCTAATGCGCCTTGGGACTCATTTGAATTGATATGGGACAGACATGCGTTTGGATATTTAAGGCATTTTTTATTCAAAGCGGGCTTTCTCAGAACGTATTGCTTTATAGAATAAGGCTGGTGTTGGTGAGGCCTAAGAGTAACATGGCATGTACTGCAAATGTTTCTAAAATAAATAATAAAAAGCGTCAGCCACCTTCTTACTTTGCGTCGTTGTTGTTTTTCCGTACACTACAATAATCCAATTAATAACTAATCAAGTTCATAATGACTGTCACTAATGACTTAATATTGTTTATCGTAGCTAACGAAGGTAAAGTAGCAGTTGTAGACCTAATCAATAGGTTGCAGGCAATATGCGCATTCATACAAACATTTTAATGTCCGTTACATACGTTATCAGATATAAAATCTGGTACGAAAACATAAAGCGGTTAAACGAGTTATAAATGAGTAATAGCCATTCTCAGCGTAATACGACTAGATAATTTGCAACATCCTATTTTGGGACTGTGCTTTATAATTTTCTACGTACATAGGTATCTTGTATTAAACTTGGGGCTAAAAGGGATTATGAAACTCACAAATCGCCAAAGTCTTATAAGTAAGATTGCTATACAAGTGCTATATGCAAGTTAGAAATGATATTGGTGATGGGGGTGATGGGAATTGGCGATGTTGTTACTAGTTACCTACTTAACACAGCGCCACACACGAATCCGTTTAATTAAATATGAATGACTCTGGATACTCTGGATTTAAATGTGTAAGTATAGGCCATGTCTTTGTGTTAACGAAGAAATGTATTTCTTTTATTAAATACCGAAGCGCTAAAAATGATTATCATTCTATCTTATTTTTAATCCTCTCCAATAAAGCCAGTTTGGACGAGAAACACTTAAATAAAAAATTGCCTTCCTAGTTACATGTTCGAAATACATAAAATAAATAATTACTGACATAAACACTATATAAACATCACCATTACCAATATTAAATCTCTAAAAAAGATAGAGGGAATCGAGAAGTAGGTAGGAATTCTTTTAATAATAAAGTATAAACTATATTCATAAATGGGTACAACTAGCAAGATATAACAAATAATAAGACACGACATGAAAATATGTATACAAAATCAAAAACGGGTCGATGGTAAAACTTTTATAAATGGATTTATTTTCATTTTGAGACTATTCATATTCCCGATTGTGAATTTACCAATTAAACTTTAAAATTTACAAATGAGTCGTTACTAATGTGTCCTATAATGCCCGATCCGTGCAGAATTCACAAATTTCATATATACACAACACTAATAGATCAAATGTTAACGGCCTCCTAGCCTAGTTGGTAGTGACCCTGCCTACGAAGCAGGAGGTCCCGGGTTCGAATCCTGGTCAGGGCATTTATTTGTGTGTTTATCACGAATATTTGTTCCCGAGTTATGGATGTTTTCTATGTATTTAAGTATTTTATATGATCTATTATATATATCGTCGCCTAGTACCCACAACACAACACAAGCCTTAGAGCTTACCGTGGGACTAGGTCGATTTGTGTAAGATTGTCCCATAATATTTATTTATTATTTATTAAATGTATTTTGAAACTTGCCATATTGTTATTGAAAACTCAAACATACCTACTAGGTATAACACCTATTTCTTTTTTTATCGCCGTACTACATCATTGAAACAATTATAACGGAAATACGAACTTATGCTAAGGTGACCCCATGCTGCTTGAGGAATGACTCCATAAAAAGTGCTCTAATCAGGTATAAACATCTGCTTAAAGCCTATTGGAACATGAATACGCAAAGCCATTTCGCTTAACGGAAATTGCTGTGCACGATTGCATATTATCGTTAAAGTGCTTTTGGACAGTATGTAAAACGTCCTATTTGTGAGTGAGCGAGTGGTGCGCGGTAATACTGGAAACATATGTAGATGCACCATTACTCTATTGCCGATCAATTAGTCACCGCGACTTCACTTTCTGACTAATGCTCTTGTTATATTTTATTTCTTTCCTAATTAGCTTCGGATGGGAAAGCGGAGAACTTCGCTCACAAATAACGTGATCGATTACTATCTAGCTACCTCGTCAATAAGGTTGAGAGTTCTGTGGGATCGTAAATGTCGCATCAGGTGCACATGTGTGCGTGCCGGCCATGATGTACTCAAATGCTGGTATTTATCGATATTCTATAAACGGATAAGGTATCGTTGGATTGCACGGCGTCATAGATAAGGGGTGTTGATGATACTAATATCATAATGGATGTAGTTGTACTAATAAAGGACTAAATGCCGCTTTGAAAATATTATCACACAAATAGTTTTGAGAGCACTACATACCTGTTCATAATAGCGTGGTTAGGATTTATGTTTTTTTACATATAACCTATGGCGAACCTATGGTAAGCGTGTTGTTCACTACACGTGCTTGCTAGAATAATGTATACCTACATATAATCATTAATCACCTTTTATTCACATCTTGGCTCTGTTAAATAATCTTCACATGGATCACGATTTCTTTACAACGGACTTAAATAATTCAAAAGGAGGAGGATCTCAATTCATGTCAATATTTTTAAACTATCAAATACCTATATCAGCACGTTTATATCGCAGATACATATAATAATATTATTCCAGGACCTTTCGACCCAAGCCTACGGCAGCATGTTGTCAAGAATGAAACACGAAACATAACTGATAAATTCATAACTCACAGACTTACATATGTAATTTTTTGTAATCTTGTCGTATCTCACGCGGTGGATGTATATAATGTATGAGGCAACGGTGAAGCCGATGAAAATGGGTGGGCTTATCGGTTGGTCTATCGGCGATTTGACACAAATTCGTTATACTTAGATTATGTGACAAGTGATAAAATGTTGTAAGGCACCGCCTCGCCGTGATTGACACCCGCTCGTTGACACAGCGATATGACGTAGGTGGGGTACTTCTGTGCCGCGCTTATCTGCCGGGCGGCATTGTGGCCGATACCGTCCAAGTGCTGGATGAACGACTTAGCGCTAGAAATACACGCAATGTTTGCAAATCGATACGCCGCAACTCTATCGGTGACAATGACGTTTTATAAACAGTCGCGGTCAAACCCTCGTCTCACCTCGAAAGCGTTAATTGCTCCGCAAATATACTCATCTTCGCACTAAGCGTTTACTTGCCAACTTTAATGACTGGGCAAACAGCGGCCGTGCGGTCAGCCGCCGGCTCGCTGCTAATAAATCTCTGGCTTTTCCCCGATTTCCCGCCGCGGCGCTGGCCCCCCGTCCGCCGGCACTCTTATAAATTACCTACACGCTTCCACTATAAATCAAACAATACCCTAGCTAAATGTATTTACTATTGTTTGAATACACTTCCAACACTATCATGGGCCGTATCTTGACCGCGGTGATGCGATAATTCACTCGATCATTTGCGGGGTCATAGGTTTGGTGGCGTTAGTCAGCGGTCTCGGCCGGAGGAAATGTGTTAGTTATGACCCTTTGTCTGGGGCGGAAGCGGAGGATATTGTGACCGGTTCCGAGCGAAGGCATCGCGATCAATCTTGAGAGGAAAGATCTGGACGCGTCTGGGACTGAGAGGAAGTGTGCTAATGCGTGGTTAGTGCAGTGCCGGCTGCCCGCACTCGCCCGCTCTACCGACAAATTGCCGTTTGGCTCAGACCTGCCGACTTTATATCTTTCATAAATAATTATAATGTTTTGTTTCTTAAACATTACTAACTAAAGGTTATAATGGTATATACTTATACATTTCGGATGTAGGTACATTGTAGGTACGAGTAGGCATCGGAAAACGTAGCAATAATACAAGTTTAGTTACTGACGGTCGCAAAAAAGTATGTCACAAACTCGAGGATAATGACGAGCAATACACATAATCCTCGAGTGTTACAAAACTTTTCGTTTATAAAAGTCGGCTTTTACCCTTCTTTTTTTTTATACTACGACGGTGACAAACAAGCATACGGCCCGCCTGATGGTAAGCGGTCACCGTAGCCTATGGACGCCTGCAACTCCAGGGGTGTTACATGCGCGTTGCCGACCCTTTAAAAACTTTAACACTCCTTTTTTGAAGAACCCCATATTGTAGTCCTTTGGGAAAACAGTGGCAGGGAGCTCATTCCACAGCCGGAGCGTCCGCGGGAGGAAGTTCCTCATAAACCGCACCCTGTATTTTTTATAAAATATGACATTAACTTAAATGCAGTCATAAAACCACAGTCTGTTGTTACACACGATTGAGTTTGAGTATTTAATTAAACAAATAAGATCCAATTAGGCGTGGTCAGTGGAGCCAAACATTTATACCCCCAAATTATCAAATGATTTGCAACGTTGAACTTGGGGCCAGTGGTAGTAAACTGTTGGTTGAACTTTCCGAACAATCTAATAGGCCAACAATATTTAAATCACTTTGATTCAATATTTGCAAACATTAACCTAGAAACTAATAACTTGTTGCTAGCTTGTATTTCCTTTGGTTTGGACATTAGGGTAAAATTCGTAGATGTTAGATATCGTCATGTTTGTCTGTTTGCCTATACAAGTCTTGGCCCATGCATTTGCATAGGTACACTTTTATAGGTACATAGGTATACATTTAAATCACTTGGCTAAGGACCAACAGTTGTTCCTCATATAGATCCATGGTAAAAAATAGGGAACCTATTTAAGAATATTTTTTTTTATGATTGATCATTAAGTACCTAGGTATATGATGTCAGAGTAAAAAGTCCCTGCATGCAGAATTTTAACCAGTACTCAAACATAAATAGGAACTACGTAAATTACTGCATCAAAATATGAATACGAATAATGGCATACTAACATAGGCTTCCGACCGCAAATATAAATTTGTATTTCAGTTGGTATGTGGAAAATTTGCAGTCTTCGAACTTCTCTCTTAAGATGTGCTATCCATCATTCCTTCTTTCTTGTCTAACTAAAGCTCGTTGCAGGTTTTGTAGATATTGATTTTGTATGATATTTGCGAAAAACACCAAACGTAACTACGTAACTCTTGCATTTGAACATTTGTTTTTTTTTACCTACTTTATACCTACTAATCGCAGTAACCTAAGACAACATATTATTTAGTATGTCAAATTGGATTAAAATAATGTTACATGTAGAGGCGGGAAACGGGAACTATTTTCTATTTTTCAATATGGATAATAAGTCTCATAAAATAAAAAAGTTTACAGTTGTTTTTAACTACACTGCGAAACTGGGTTTTCATATGAAACATACCGCCAAAAAATACGAATACCATTTTAATATACAGTGAATACGAATATTCATAAAAACTCTGATATTAGCTGAATACGAATATGTATTCGTATTCGTTGCATCACTATATTCCTTAATATGAATACCTATCTGGTTTGCATCGGTCGTCGTATACACCCGACGTGTGACCATTTAACAGCATAAAGGTGCTTATTCAGTTCGTTATCTGACCGGAAGTGAAAAAAACGTGATGCTAAGTGTAATTTTTGTCCGCCGGGCTCGCTCGACGGGGTAAGCATTAAGCAGTTGAATAAAAAAATGAATAAAAAACACGGTGTCGATGAAACATGAGATAGTTTTAACTAGATATATTGTTTTTATTTTAATTTGTTTTTTAGGGGACAGCGTGAGACTGCAGTGAGGTTGACTTTTATTTTAGACGAAATAAGTAGCAGGTATGTTTAGCTAGTTACGTATATGATATATTGGAGGTAAATTAGGACTATTAGGAGTGTTAGATAATTTTTAGTCTAGAAGTGTTAATAGTGTTCGGCTAATTTAAATAAATGCATTTCCTAACTTATTAGGCACGTAAAAAACTAGTACTTAAATTACAAATATGATTTGAGGTAGGTACCTACATGTTAGGTGTGTGTGTCTAACTTCGTGTTATGTATGTTTTACGTCCATAAATGCATAAAACGCGAATTGTACACCAATCCTTTGTAATCAGGCTAATGAACAGAAAGGTTAATTAAAGTTTTACAACACCGCTATAATACTTTTATAACAGAACACACGTGGTTTGTCACTAATTTACCGACCGACCACCGCCGACCGGGAAGTTAGCTATTACTCCGGGTCAAGACGATAAACAAAAAACTTTATAAGACAACCTTATCATGTGACCGACCGCTTTGTGTTTGACCAATCAAGGTACAAACTTATAACTTACCACTGTCGTCAAGTAAAAAGGAAAAATTGTATTTTTCATTTGTATTTTTAAAATACAAATACCGTTTTGCGAACAATCAATTTCGCTGACAATAAACCTAGGTAACAATAATAAATAAAAAGTTTCTGTATGGTTGAGTTGTAGGGTGAGATTTTAGTTTTCTATTGAATTACAATTTTTATAATGTTACTACTGTCAATTATTTTTTACATTTAAGATTGCATTATATCGAGTATGTAATTTTAAATATTCCGTTTCATGTCTACAATTTCATTGACAAAGTAATCAAGCCAATTAGATAAAGTCAATCTCTGAAATGAAGTAACGAGTTAATTATGTTATCTAAGACGATTACCGCGCTCCCTTCCCCATGTTGAGCTTCAGATTAACTTACTTGATGACAATATTTCAAAGGACTCTTAATAAGCGGTTAATTTTTTTACACTTGCCTAAGTATAATTTAATCAGACAGGGAAAGTTAAGTAGTTATTATAAAATGAAGGTATAGGTGTCGCAAAATTGTTTTTGTTTCAACCCCAAAGGATTAAGAAACCCTACGTAGGTAGAACAACATTGTTGACGTGCAAGTCTAAAATTGTGTAAATGCTTGTTAAATTTTATCTTTAATATTGACGTTGACAAATAACGAAACATGTCAATTCACTTTTAATGGAAATAAAAGATAAATTTTGAAAGCTGCATCTCCGTAAACAGTCTTATTTCTAAACCCATCAGGTTTTTTGCCGACGTGTCACGCAGAAAAAAAGGGCAAACTTACCGTGAAACGACCAAGTTAACGCCGTTTATAATATTATGACACCGTTCCTTAATCGCACGACCACCGGCGCTCGGGTTCCAGTTTTGGGAATAAATGATACGTCAACAGCAACAATAGATGAATGAAGACGTTCTCGCATCTATCTAGTACTGTCAAAACGGTGCGCGCGCTGCTCGGCGCTCGGCCCGCTCGGTACGCGCGCCCGCGAATGTTCGAGCGATCTCTCCACAGTTGGCAAGTTGCGAGTTTTTTGCGGGTTATTGTAGCGACTCGGACAGATGTCACGGGCAGGGAGGCCTCGACAAAAGCGCTCCGGGGGCGCTTTGTCCTCCCTCCCCCCACCATTAACTGACACCTCTCCATTCCAGTATCAAAATACTACATATAAATTATTCACTTTATTTATTAGAATGTTCATTGTAGAATAGTTATTGCTCTAAATGGTTTTTAATGTCCCTATTTTATAAGTAATTTATACGTCAAGCTTCACAGCTGCATTTTACCCTATGCTATTAGCGGGGCATATGATAAATGCGTTATACGACCACCCCGGAAACTCTTATGGGCTGTATTCAATTTGACTTATTAATTCGTATTCAGATGGATTCAATTTGGCCGCGTAAAGTTTTGATGGATTCATTAACGTAGATCGCGAGTAGTCCTTGGTTACGGGGTGTGAAGCAGTTGCGGTCGGCCGGGCGCGCTGCGGGCCGCGGGCCGCGGGTGAGCCGCGCCGAATCAATCACGGAGGCTCAATAATTGATCTCCCCTAATTACGTCTCCCCACACGGCTCATTAAAGACAGTCTGTTGTTTGTTCTCCTAATTAAAGTGGAGGTTTATCGGCCGGCCTCTAATTGATATCATTGCTGTTTACGATCATTGAGTTACGAGCAGGATCGATCCAGTTCGGTACTTAAACGTGACCGCACACTGCCGGGGGCCGCGACTTGTTTAATCCCGGTTTATTGTTTATTTATTTACGGAGACTCATTAACATGCTAATTCGCGTTTGAATTTGACTTTAAACAATCAAAACTGTCAGTGCACTTAGTGAAATAAGGAGAGTTTAGAAAATAGACTAGGTATGTATGCCTCTTGCGTCGCCATATGTAGGTAACTAGGTAGGTACATATGGCGACACAAGAGGCTTTTTTGTTTTGATTAAATTTGCTAACAACCAATGTGCATGATTTTTAAACAAGTAAAATAAGTTATAACTTACCAGATTTCTAATAAATAAACAAGTCAGGCAAAAATCATTTTATCGTGACTAACTAACTGCAAGCAAAGCAAATTGCAATTATAAGCAATCACTCATTTTATTAGTGCGTGCTGTTAGTGCATTGATTAAGTACACAATATCATGCCCAATAAAATAATATCAACACGATGGCGGCGTCAACGTTCTGCCAAGTGGAAAATAACCAATTCCGTTTAAATCACAATCTAGCAATTCTTTGATACCCGTGAAATTGCCGTAACGAAATAAATGTTAAATAAAACGTAAAATAAAATTATTGTGCTTCCACAAACAAATAATTGGAACGGCAGTATAGGTATAGCGGGCGCGCCCGGCCCGCAGCCCGCTCATTTTATGGCTTATTTGGGGGAAAGCTTTATTGAACTTAGCCACGTTGTCAAATGCTTTACAAATATCGCTTTTAATACCATATACACAAGCTCGATAATGGCACACGAGCCGCAACCGCGTCTCTACCGCACGGCATGAAATGACTTTTTCGTTTGTACGCGCCCTTTTATCCACTTAGAGTCATCTTTTTTTCCACTTGCTACAATTCACTTTCAGATTTTGCTAGTACGGGGCTCCATGCCATCGTTATGTTTATTTTATGAATAATATCATTGTGCTGCACTGTATGTAAATAGAGTTAAATAAAATATTGTGTTATTATGATTTAATGATTTTAATGCGAACAAACAATTTTCGTTCCCTTGATTTGTCATCACAGCTCTTGGCTCTGCTTCGTACGAAAGATATCTCGCAACAGATCATATAGCGACCAACTATCCATAACGGTACATCCACGCCATAACATAATCCAATCACCAAACTTGGCCCCTAAACTAACAGACACAGTTTATGAAGCAGAAAATGGCGCTACACGACACCCAAGTATCGAGCCTTTAAACGAACAGTAGCCAGGAAACCGTAGTGCCGGATGATGGAGTGCAGTCGATTTGGCAGCCGAACGGGGCACCCAGGCGCCTGCCCTGAGGCTCGAGTAAGCGGCTTCCAGCCACCGACGGGGCAAAAATTTATGAACCGTCAAATAACTTATCACCAGTTAATGCAATGAAATAAACGAGCCTTATTTATGAAGCGCCGATCACTCTTTAGGGTTCGATTCGAGCGGGCATAGATTAATCCCGGCGCCATTAACTGGAGGGGCTTAAAGGGTTATTTCGCGTGCAAGGTGGCTTACCAGAGTGGAATTGAAAAATGGTTCATTCATAGCTGTGTACGGTTAGGTACATTGAATTTAGTCAGTCCTCTATTCAGATTCCCAATTAAAATAAAATATTTATGGTTTATTAAAAGTTATACTTATACCAAAAAAAAATGGTGTAATTTGTATCTCATCACTTCAAAAAAACCAAGGTGAATTTCCCAAATTCAAAAAAATAGGAACATCTTCAATGTTATGTTTTTTACGGAACCCACCATCGATTTCCTTGTCTAGGGTCGTCTAGTTGGCTTTTATTTATGGATCTTCTCGCGCGTGTGAATACGGTTAAATAGTGGGGGCAGCCCCTTCGCCTCTGTTTATATTTATTTGGGGTCCCGTAATGAGTCTATCTGCGCTGACTCGCGAACCCTGCCCTGTAGAGAATTGATTAATACCTTGTTAGACCCAGTGTTACGGAAAAGGGGGATACCGGATTTCAACCTATCTTGCACTTTTGCTTAATTGTAAATGTAGCCGTGTTACATGCAAAATAGAGCGCATTTTTAAAATAGGTTATTTTAAGGGTTAATAAATGATTGCGACGCGTTAACTGAGAATAAAAGATTGTTTATTGACTAGGATAGATGGAATTGTTAATTAACAGCATATATATTTTAATTATCCATGCTGGTGTGACAGAATGGTCTATTTATATGTAGTTTTATTATAGACGTGAGGCGTTGAAAATTCTAAACTCTGTGATTGTGCTTTTAGGCCTAATGATTTATTTAGTACTAGGTAGTGGTGAGACTGTTTATGCAGTTCAAACACTTACAGGAATAAATAATACAGATTAAAAACTAAAAACAAGCTTCAATAAATAAAATACAATAAAAAGCAAACATTTATTTAATAAATACAATGAAATTAAATACTATATAAACGTACATCTAAAATAGAACAATCTACACTGCGCTGTACCTACCCGGCTCGACGGTTCCTATAACGCCTGCAGCATTACTCCGCTGGTGTTGAGAGGTCTATATAAGAGTAGGTAACTAAATAACCATACGTGAGTTAATTCATACATTATATAAATTTCTAAATTAATTGAGTTGCTATCCCAGGAACACTATTAAAAAACTAATACAAATGTTTCATATGATGTAATTTTTCCAACTGCGTAGGTAGGTACTTCAGAATGTTTGTATATGTCAAAAAGATATGCGTTATTAAGTGCCACACGTCGACCAATAAGCACTCAATTCAATATCAACATTTGCACCTTCCTACCCTCACTCAGCTTATCTAATTCGAACACATCTGTTCTTTTTTTCAACAACACATCCGTTGACATTTGTCAATTCACTCTCGTAATAATACAAAATGTAAATCCAATTGTGTCCACTTTCTTGATTTTGTGTAGGTTGAGCTTTAGATTGTCTATCTGAGAATCACTAGATATTTAACAAAATATATTACAAGTCATTGAAGCACAGTAGCTGCCGTCAGTTTCATTGCTCATGAGTGTATTTCGCGAGCGTCTAACATCCCCATTAGAGGTCCTAGTCGTGAACATACATCATAATATATATATTGTAGGTGTCGGCGCGTGCCTGGCTAATGTTGGGGGCGAGACAGTCATCACTCTTGGTTAGCGAACCACAGTCAGCCCCAAAGACGCACTTTTTAGGGATCCGCGAAAGACACACATGACTGATCACTGTTATTTAACTAATACTTGAGGTTTTTGATGATGACTATAATTTTTTTAGTAATATATATATTTTTTTGGTTTTTTTTTTTGGTCTTTGACATCACCCAGTATGTGTATTATATTTAGGTAGTCATGTGTTAGGTATAAACATATTCATTTGATTAATTTAAAGAATCGAATTCCAAATCAACTAATACCTTGCTTGTTTATTAATCAATGATCTAACTTACAGGTACACGAGTATCTGATGAATAATGTCAATTATAAAATACTTTTTTTTTCATTATGTAGGTACCTACCTAGAGCAACGTCTGTAAAGTCTGTATAATAACTTATATGATTTTGTTCAGCTTTTTTGCCCGACCATTATTATTACCTCTGGCCTCCCTTTACTACACTCTAGTATCATTCATCCATGCTCTCCAAATATACCTACAATATCTTAAGTTATCTAGATAAAATCCTTTTGATGCGCAAAGTAAGCCCGCTGTAATAAATCTCGGAGGCAATGCCAATGGCAGCTCTGGGGTAATTTTTATCTCTGGCGACACCAAAGAGTTGCGGAAGGGAATTTGTCACTGGTGGGGTGATCGGCGACAATGCGCTTTGACGTTACGTCCCTTGGCGATGGCGGAAAAATGAATAATTATAATGATTTCCATAATGCGTGTGGATATTGGACAAATTTATATTTTTCTTTAGAGTTCCGATTTTAATAGAGGTTATTTTGTCACTGATTAAATAAACTTTGCTTAAAAATGAATTTTATGTACTTACCTACTTTTGCAAAGGTTCTTGGCAGTGTTAGACCTCAACTTCTGTAAATATTTTTAATTTGTAGTTACCTACGTTACGACATAAACATGTAGAAGCAATCACTCTTATGTTTAATAATCAAACTAACTTACATGTGAAGTTTGATTGGAATTGGAATGATGACAGTAATATTAAAGAATTATAGATATGGTTTGAAAGAAAAATTTAGTCTTAGGATTCCAAAATATGAGTCGACTTCAGTATAAATATTAAGATTAATTATATTAACAATAAAATAAAATGTGGCAGTTCTGTGCAATTCAAAGAACAAATAAACATTGCTACTGCTCTTCTTCTCTACGTCACTGCTATAGAGTTGCGACGTCACAATGGGACGCCATGACATTACATGTTTATTACCGAGCGCTTTTGAGTAGACGTAAAGTAATGCAATTTTTAATGTTAAAACGCATGACACGGTGACGTGTATGTATACCAATAAAATACCTAAATCTGAATCTGACGCGTACCTATAGCTAAATGAAACATTGTGTTTTTCGGATCCAGTACAAGTGAAGGTACTGGTATGTTTAAGAGTATTTGAAAAGTTGTCATCATGCCAATCATACGAGTATCGAAATCTAAATTAGTAAGGGAGCACCAGTGGTTGGACCTAGGGGGAGCACCAAATATTCGACATTGCCGCGAGTTGTCCTATATGTTTCGTCTATTGGTTTAAGGTGCCCTGTGATAGGTATATGAACGTACATGGTTCGAAGTAATCAGGTAGTTTAATTAATTTTAACTAATTAGTATGCTCTGCATGCGTCGTAGGAACTGCAAGATGTAAATCATATCGTTAGTCAATTTTGTTTTATGCAAACGCTTGCACAAACAAGACTCATTATATCTATTCCTTAGAGCAGTCATTAAGGGGCTACCCGGCATATTTCACTGTTTTTAAAGTGAATAGGCTTTGTTCAGCTCCAAGCACAACGCTTGAAAAAAATATATATAAATGTAGGTAGGTAGGTAGGTATTTGGTCTACATTTGGTTCCACTAAATTATCGAAAAACATAATACATCAAGAGAAAAAAAAATAACCGTAAACCCTTTTTTCTACCTTAAATCTGTATCTACTCCCTTATTATGCGTCGTAAGTACAAGAAACTAAGACAAGCAGTATATATTTATGTTTACTTTAAACGCATCTACTGATTTTTGGATAGGTTTTGTACTTTTCGAGAAAAAGCTATTACACGCATTTTTCCGAAAACGCCGGCTCGAGATGCTTGCGCGGGCGACGGGGGCCAGTCGTGTAAGATGGCACTAGTAGTTTATAGGGTTGCGTCCTAGTACAAGCAGCTCTTCCTAGGTGGCAACTTATGCTTATTGACGTATTGTGTAACCGGTGAGGAAAGGAATCGGGAGGAGAAGAAAGCTCAAATCGTCGAGGTCATTGGCATAGGAGACGGCCTTAAGCTATTATTGACTGTAGGTACAAATATATGTACATATATCGTCTCATTTAAAACGTAAAGTTCCTATAATTTCAATATCTTCTCTTACTTTTTAGAGTTCTGTTCTATCGTAGGATGTACTACTAAATTCTATATAAGTATATAAGCAGTATAGTAGCAGAGGCGGAGCATCAACATTTTCTTTTGACCAAGCCGTAGCAGATTCAGCCCGCTTTTTCTCGAGTCATTAAGTAAAAGGTGCTGGATTGACTCACGTAAGGCAATCTGGCAGGAATCGAGTTCTAAGTTCTAACACGCCTCGCCACTGTTAAGTAGGACAACCTCATTAAAATCCGAAAACAAGCCAGAGCTAATTTGACTTTATATTTATTCAAATGTTAAGATTTATAAAGCCATTATGTATAAAGAAATACGAGCAGTGGTCGCAATTTTATGAACATGAACCAAAATCTTATCTGTTCATAAAATGTATGAAATAGGAATAGGGAAACTGTAAACCATTAGTTAATAATTGTTGCAGTTTTTGTGTAAGTAGCTAAGTTGTTTAAGTATATTTTGTAGAAAGTCTGTCTGTCACTTTTAACGTTCAAATGATAATTTCTGTCAATCTGCCATTTTGTCGACAAGACATTTTGAAAATGTTAATATAATCATAGAATTGTGGACATATTTTTTGGACTTGCGGTTCAAAAGTTAGAGGGGGGTGGGAGACATTTTAACTTCCGAGGCGATCATTTTCGAAAATATTCTCTTTAACAAAAAAAAAGTTGTTGCAATCCCATTACAAACTTTTCAAATATATACTTTAATTTTTAGTATCACTTTGTCGGCGTCATTGATTACCAATACGTATCAATATACCATATACCATATCGTATTCATACCAACTTACAGCTTTCTATTACTAACGGTCACTGAGCTTAGCCGTAGACAGGCAAACAGACAAACACGGCGAAACTAAAGTGTTTCTAGTTGACTATGGAACCCTGAAAAGGATCGTAGGTATTAATTAGGCATTCGAAACACGCAACTATGAAAGATGTACCTATGCTAATCTAGTTCTTAGTCAATTAGTCGTACAGCAGCTCTAAACAAGCTGCATTAACGACCTAGTGCAATGATTAAGTTATTTACCTTACAATGGTTTACTAGCACCTCATTTAAAATGCTAATAAGTGCTCGCGTCCCTGCAGGGGATATACCTACTAGCTTTACCTAAAATACCTTCTTAGTATTTATTGTTTCATTTGTTCGCATTTGTCAAGACTAAGTGCAACTACAATTTAGTATGCATAAAATATCATCAGTGTAATAGTGAATTAATTGGTTATTTATTTGTCGGAGGTATATGATATTCTATCACTTTCAAAAGTGCATGGGCGCTGACTAAACCGTGTGTACAGTACTGGCAAAAATATTATCATGTTGCTATGTATATGTTATTGCATGCATTTCGTTCAAAAATTCGTGAATTTTGACTTTATACCATGAAAACAACTACATATTGTGTAATCACAACCACATCATTTATGATATGGAAACCTACTAAAGCCCCACTGCACAGCAGACCACGTTTTCTGTGTGCGTATTAGGGACTCCGTACTAGTTCACATACACCAATATATGTTATAAATAATGAATAAATTATTGAAAACATTCGAAATCGAATCTTATACCTGTAATAAAACCTAGATGGGATTTTTCGCCCTCTACAGCCTATGTTTTAAAAATTGAATTGCATATTTTTGCAGTTTTGGATATACCTACCTGAATATGGGAAGTTATTTCTATTCGTAGGTACCTATAACACTTTGAATATAAAGTTAGTTTACTATTAATTTTAAATGTCAAACGAAAGAACCTATTAAATTAGATAACAGGCGATACGAGGGTGTTAAATCATTGTTTGTTGCCTGCAATTACCTACACCAACCTTCGGGGTTAGTAAAAGGTTTCGTGTTCCCGAATACTGCGTTTAAGAAAAAAAAACTGTTCCACACTTGAAAATTACACCTAATTATAATATGGTAAAAGGCACAATGAACTTAAACGGTCTCGCGCAAGAGTAATGCAAAAATACGTTAACTTTAAATTTAAAATAATTTCAATAATTACTGGCTAAAGGCTTTGCGATACGAGTACCTATAGTTTCAAAGCGTTTCAGGCTGCACATGTCCTTTACGATATTAAACTCTGGCCCGCTTAACGCCATTGTTTGTAAATATGCCTCCACTAGTGTCCGTTATCCTAGAAGAGGGGGAAAATAAGCTATTTTATTCAGTTATCTCGAACCAGCGCTCCATATGGGGGTATCATAATACTTTTCGTTTTATTATCACGCTTTTCGCAGGGGGGCCAAAGACAGGGGACGCTGAATCGTTCACACTTTTAATTTAGTCGCGTCTAATGTATGCGAATAGAGGGTACTGAGGGAGCTCGGGGCCTCACTCGAGCGCTGTTAAACAACTATCAGGCTCGGAGGGTGCGTGAGCCTTAATAGTTTTCCCCTTACTCCATACATTATGCAAAATACTCCAGTGATATGTCAGCCCGTACACTAGGGAGTTTTATTGTTGTTCCTGCGTTTATGCCCTTTTATGAAGTTAACTTTAATTAAATTGGAGCCGTATTTGTAAGGCCGATTGACTGAGAGGTATTAGGCGGAGATTTATCTGCTTACACACGCTTAGTCATGTGAGAGCCTGGGCATTAGCTGCGACGGGTTGAAAAGATTACGTCCCAACTCAGTTTACAATTCCCATTACTTCATTAACGTTTTGTTTGACATATGTTTATATTGTACTCCTATTATTACTTTGTCAAACAAGTATTTTAAATGGTAGATAATTTAATTAATTTACTGGAAGTATAGGAATTAAAACAAAATGTAATGTTTAAGTGAGTACAGTTCAGAATACAGATACAACTTATTTATAGATTGTTTATAAAAGTTTAGGGTGCCCGTACATGTGGCAAATGGAGGTCATCCGAAATTTGTTATCTATATCATAATTATTTGAAAATTCGCCGCTGATTCATTCCTCACTCAAAAGAAGATATTGCCATTGTATTGATACCTACCTAACAATATTTAGTAGATGTACAATATAGACCAATTCATACCCATTTATACCCACATACATAAGTGCGACCGAGGCAAACTTAAGTTCCAAGCAAACTGATACGTGGGTAGCGAGTAGCAGCATGTTTGTTTATTATGTCGTGCGGTGTTTCAGAGCAACCCTTACGCGCTGAAGGAGGGCAGCGGCGAGATGTCGGCGTGGACGTCGGCAGGCCTGCAGCCCTCGGGCGGCTACTACCCTTACGACCCCACGCTCGCGGCCTACGGGTAAGTCCCTCGGGCCCACGGGACCCCAAAGGTCCATTGCCAGCGCCACTTTAGATAAAGCCCGCGCCGCGCCGCTAGGATTAACATAACACTTCCCTATCGAGACTTATCTCTCTAAGAGATTGCTATGCGAAGGCTCGTGTTTGTTGCTCGCTTTGACTTTAATAAATTTTGTTGTGTTGTGCAATTGTAACCCTCCGCCAGTTGTTGAGCCACGTTCTCGCTGAGTGACAGTTCGTAATAATATTAATGCATCGAGATTCATCTTTTGTTGCGACGTGTTATGTCATGCACATGTTCACTCTAAAACTCATGCGCCCCAAGAGAAACGAGCATTTGTTTTTGTTTCTTTTTAAACTTTTGATTTAGTTTAGAACTTTGATTGACTTTATAAACTATAAAAAACATGTCGGTATCGCGACATCGCTTGTCTTAAAGAGCTTTAAGTCTTTAAAAGGTTGTCTTAAAACGTAACAGAATCTTCAGTGTAGAATTTCCACTTTGATCTTGCCGTTTTGACACGAACTAATGTTATAGAGATAACATTAGTTCACACTCACACTCTAGTAAGTTGCGGACTAAAAGTTTCAATGCCCCGTCAAACTCGCGACATCCGACACACTTCACGAGCGGCGAAACTTTTGATGTGCGACTACGTAAACAGCTTCGGTTACAATTTAATTACAAATATAATAGACATGTCAATACGTTCATGAATTGGGATATCATGAGAACAAAGTAAGCCAATTCGGTGTAGATGAAATCATTTAAAGATTGCGGGTCATTTACCTATATACAAAATTGTCAGCTACTATTTCCTAAGCACGTAAACTATTTTTCTACGTTATAGTAAACAGCAATCGTGAAAGCGGCATGCCGTGAAGACAGACACCTGTAAAATAAACACACAAAACATCTCTTAAGAAATAAACAAAAAGAACCCTCTATGACGCTGTTTAATTACACAGATTCTCAGTAGACGAATCTATTTACAAAAATAGATTGAACCGTTTAAGTGTCAGCTGGTAATAAACGAATATAGTAACAATGCGTACCTACGTATGCTTCTCGGGATCGGGACACATGAAAGAACAGATAAGGCATCTTCAGAACAAAGTTCTACTAATTACTATTAGATAATTAACCTTGCAGTTTTTCTGCTCCCTACCTTATTAAGGGTGCATCGACACTGAAATGTTCCTGTAAAAACTCGTCATAATTTATAATTTGCCTACAACTTATTTGAGGCTTATAACTGGTTACCATAATCCTTTCCCCATTTGCAGCGGCGTGTAGTCCCGTCTACGGCGGTGCGTGCGAGGGACAAATTCGCATGTAACTTCTCCCGTCCAGCCCTCCCTGTCCTCCGCGAACCCGCCTCGACTGAGCGACAGAGAGAAACTGTCTACATCCATTCCGCGATAGTGGCTGATTAATTCACAGTTTTTCTTTGAAACGAGATCGGACGCGTTGTGTTGACGTTTTCGGCAAACTTATCAACCCGTCAGCCACGACGGGTGGGGCGTGCCAGACGCTTTATTTATACTCAACCGCCAACGTGCCTAATTTATATAAATTTCGACTGGCCGTCATAAGACTGTCATAACAATGTACTATATGCACGCATCAATCAAGCAGAAGTTTCACGGCAATCTAGAGATTTATCCCTCCATGAATCACGTTAAAACTGCCTGAAAATAAAAACAAATCATGATACATCAAAGCAGAGTTATGCTGACAATCCGGCCCCGCTCGACTTAATATATAGCGGCGGGGCGTTATAATCTAAAAATAATTAGAGGAGACATTAGTTTTTATGCGTAAAAAAGACGCAGCGATAGCGGTGTTGGGACGGGCACGGAAATACTCAGTGATATATCGCCACGAGCGCAATTGTCCGCTGCGCGCGCGCACAGGGTGTTCCACGCTCATCACTCGCGCGCCGTAAACGGCCGACCTCCGCCTCCTACTATAAAAAATCCAACTCAAAACACCGAGCGTGAAAACATTACCCAGACCCATAAAAACACGTTCCATTATACCATTTCCGTACATCGATCAACTGCATCAACAAACAATATTCATTCATTTGCAAACCACGTAATTACCAGGAGTTGGCAACAAAATTGTTGCATATTCATTTCAAAAGAAAAACTTCACAAGAGTCTCATAAAACGTTCCGGGCCGCAATAAGTTAGCCGGCCCGAATAAATAGGAGAAGCACAAAGGAACGGGTACGGTGAAAAGCGTACATAAGCAACAAAACTTGGCTGACTGTAGGCCCACTTCAGTTAAGTACCGTTGGCTCGACGTATTATTTCGAACAGCCTGTAATCTGCCACGCCCGCCGCGCGCCGAAATGAAAAATTACTCAGCTATTTTTAACATAAGAGTACAGAAAACGTACAAAAATTAGAGAAAAGAGGGAGCACTTGTGCCGCACCATTGAGATCAAAATAAGCAGGAAATTACTCTCAAGCGAGCGGGAGTTCTCTATGGGAATTATTTGTGTAGGAGCGATCTGGGCTGTTGCGTTTCAAATAAACCTTGCAGTAAAGGGCGTACTAACGATAACGACACGTGGGATTCCTGCCAGGCTTTAAATGATCTCTGCTTGTACGACCATAGAACTAGTGTATGTAGCATACCTACAATCCTATACGGACCATCAGTGGTTTGTCGTTTTACACGACAAAACAAATTTATAACAAAATAAATAATGACACGATTATTGGCAACAAAATTAATAATGTTATTGGGTTTACTGCGGGCTTAGTTTAATTCACTCTCAGTCTTAATTAATTGACTGTCGAACAGATGTTGGATTCTGAAAAGTATTAGGTCTAACCAAAATATCCTTGAAAATAGCTGCCGGATGAAATCAGAAAGTTGTAATAAGTAGGTAGATCATAATTATAATACGAGTATAATGTGTCTCAGGAAAATAACTATTTGCGTTTGTTTTTAACAATATGGTTTCATAAGTAAATCACTCTGTATAATCTTCTTATAATCTGTATAATCATTTGTACCTAACAATCATTTAGGTACAGTCAGCCACACAGCTATGAGTACAGCCTAAGTGCCAAAAATATCTATACACGACCTAATAATAAAATAACGTCGAAAAAAGTCCTGTATACATATTTTTCGTACTTTGGCTGTGTTCATAGCTCTGTAGCTGACTACTATGGCAGACTTGATGCGACGACTGTCAAGGAAAAATTGAAAATACAAGCATTAACTATCGATGATCGCTTTATGATGACAAGGACAGTCAAATAGACCTCGTCGGCCCAACACCAGTTATCACGGCTATTCGATCCGCTGCCTGAGATCAATAACCAAACGGACTTATATTATTCACATGAGACCGAGTCAACTTAATGACAACTAGAAATTGACATCTATTTACCGACGGTGTTCTTATAGCCCAGTAGTGAAAGCGTGATATCTGAAGTTTACGAACAACAAATACAAATGCAACGTAAAAGAGAAACAAAAGACATCCACTACCTTTCAGCCCGTCGCATAAGTGGATAAAGCTGTTTACTGTCCAAGTGCTGACCATTTCATATATTACGTACGTTATTTAGATATAGGTACCTATAGTTAAAAAGGAACTTTGCCACTAGTTGTCGGGTTACTGTCAGATAGGAATATATCGTAATTGCTTAATCATATAGACATGCCTGTTAAATACAGCTATATTGTGACAGCGTAAGTAGGTAGTTTATTTATAGATTTAATGGCTATGAAGGTACTGTAAAGGTTTTACCTTTACAGCCGCCTTGATTAGTTGGAAAAACTGGCTTTATGTGTATTTCATATTGAGAACTGTAGCCAGTGCTGTCACACCAAGGGGGCGATTGTTGATTCTGTGCGTGGCAGCCTTCACGTAAGGTTCTGTGTTCGGTAATGTGGTAATAAAAAGATATTTAACCATCCATAAAAGGTGTATTCCTCCTCACCGCTAGGTTGAACCCTTTACAGTACCTATATAGTTAATAAATGTAAAATGTGGAGATCGAGTTCATGATTCCGGTATGAAGTAAAAAGCTCGGTGTAGAACAAAAAGGCCGCCGCAAACACGCGCGCCGCATAAAAGCATAAGTTCCACAAAAGATACGTACGGAAAGCGATACAACAAGAAAATAAACGCAACAATCTCGTTTCTAAAGCGTCTACTCGACGCGCACCCGTGTTACGAATCCTAATTCTAATTCGTCCCGAGCCTCCCGTTGGGAAGAGGGGGTGTATTACTTATTTACGCGGACGTACATAGCGGTGCGCTTTACGGGGGTGGGCACGTAGAGGCCACAATTCCCCCAAGTGGGCAGATCGTAAAAACCCCGATACCGCGAATTGAATACTCGGGAATACGTAGTGATGTTTTGGTTGTACGGCGCACGCCGCCCGCCCAGCCGCGCTCGACTTGCTCGGCGTCGGGCTCCGTTTATTGCCTATTGATAGCCTCCTTGTTATTAAGCAGTTTAACCAAATTATACTGCCGCTATAGCTACAAATAAATTTCTTTAATGTTTCTCTACAACGACGTTTCATCTGGGAAGTTTTGCAGTAAAAATGAAAAACAAACGTCGACATTTTAGAAACGAGTGTCGTGTCACATAAATATGCAGCCTCAGTTGACTTACTGTGTAAACGTAATAAAAGTTCCCATAATGCTCCACAATGATACATTTGCGTTTTAAAATGAGTTGTCACGGGGGCGCCTATTTTTAAATGGCGGGTGACGTATTTGGGCGCGTTACTTAAGTTTGTTTGAGTAGATTTGGAGCGATCGAGCAGGAAACGTCACAGCGTATTAATCCCGGCATTAGTCGGCGGCCGAATATAACGCATAACTCAAAGCGCGCCGTCGGTTTTATGTTTTCGTCTCCAAATTAACATTTCTACAAAGTATTTCCGGTCATGAAAGTATTAACATATTCGGAGAGTGCATGTCTCGCAGGGAACGGCGTATGTGTGCAGCGGCACTGATTACTTGCGACGTTGTTGCGGCGAGGTTACTGCGTCGCGAAGGGCGGGCGTAGTAAGTGGACTACCTAAATTAATTAGAAAGCTTAAGGGCCGCGCCGCCAGCCGCTACAGCGCTGTCTCCTCTTCTTTATATCTTAACATACTATGGTAAAGTCAAACGTAAACCAAATCGATTACTAAACTACAACAAATGTAATGTGCCTTGTTGAATTATTTATCATCAGCCGAAAAATCCCGCAAATTACCTACATTATAAATTTATAAATAAATGAAAAACTTACGTACGTGAAATAACCTTAGAGGAAAAATTTATAAAACTATATGATTTGAACGCAAGTTCGCATACAGCGCCCCGCTGGAGCGCTGAGCGATCCGGGGCCTGTCGTCGGAAACCGCCGTTTCTCAAGAGCTTATTCGTGTTCAAACTAATGCGGTTCGGTTTCAGAGGCTTTGCATGTGATGCGCCTTTGACACGCGTATTAAACCATTTAAAAGTGGTTTTTAAATAACGGGTGGGCGCTCGTTTGCCTCCGGCTGGCAAGATGGCGTCGCGATCGATGCCCACGCCCACGCCTGCGTCGCACGCCCTGCAGTTGCAACGCTGCATCGGACCGCCCTCTGCCGCGCAGATATTGGCGCGAACGGAAAACTTTCAAACAACTTTCAGAAAACCATTTTTATCCTGATCATTTTATATTATGTTGGGAAATTGTCGTATTTAAAATCGAATGTGTTACTTCTACTTAACCTTTAATTAACTAGGCAATGATCTTGTCTGGTGTAGCTTAGGTTACTAACGCTACGTACCTATATTTTGTAGTACCTACAAACATTTTATAATAGGTGTAGCGTATAATTACAAAATTATACAACCAAAGATTGTAGGTGTATATTAGTTTTTTTTTGCTAAATCTAACTCGTTGTAAATCAGGGCAGAAAATTCAAGCGTTATTTACTTAAATAAAAATGCTAGAGTCGTACAAACTTAGGTAGATACCGTTTCACAGTTTTATTACCGTTCTATAAACCAGCCCGACCGGTATACGAGCAAAATAGAGTATCTTGCAGTAGAACAAAATGCCATCGCTTTTGCAAATCACATCACGTCATGCTCCGCTCGGCGAGTCGAGTGCTCGCTGCGCGCTTGACTTTCAACTGTAAACTGCACCTCCAGCGTTGAAATTTGTCTGCAACCCTCCCAGATCCCGATCCATTTTTTAACTATTTTCACGCGCGAAATCTATTTATTGGGCCCCCTTAGACCGCGCCTTTGTCATGTCGGCGCAGAAAATCGAAGTCAGGTACGAGTAACAGTCGCCAGGGGGAAACGCCGCCACAAATACGCTTAGAATGTGGATGCAAATGGGACCGTAGGCCCTAAAAAGTGTATCGAGCGCTCCGTGCCGCGATAGCTTTATTTTTGCTGCCGTTACGAGAAATCTATTGCCTGAAATAAAACGCCTATCTGTTACGAATTTAAAAGCCACTTTATTGTTCGTTTGAACGAGCCGGCTCATCCACCGTAACTAGAGTTTATAAAATGTTATTATTTTAGAAGCTCTTCGTAATAATGTTTAGTATTTATATAGTTAGATGTTGTTTTATACTGACAGACAGACCATTATCATCTGTTTTATTAATTTGTCCGAATTTACTTTTGTGACTAAACACGGTTTTTATAACTAAGCAACGGTAGAGTAATTCGCGTGTTATTAACAAACTGTTTCGTTTGATAACGTGGCTCAATAACCCAGGTTTAGTTTTATGTGTAGTCTAAGGCCGGAAGCGTAAGAAGTCTATGTTTTCCCGTTAGGTATGTAGATAAATTTGTGTTTGTCTACAGATACGGTGCGGGGTACGATTTAGCCGCGAGACGGAAAAATGCGACACGGGAGTCCACCGCCACGCTCAAGGCGTGGCTGAACGAGCACAAGAAGAACCCCTACCCGACGAAGGGCGAAAAGATCATGCTGGCGATCATCACCAAGATGACGCTCACGCAAGTCTCCACGTGGTTCGCCAACGCGCGCCGCCGCCTCAAGAAGGAGAACAAGATGACGTGGGAGCCCAAGAATAAAACCGACGACGATGACGACACCATGCTCTCCGACGACGAAAAGGACAAAGATGAACAGGACGACAAAATCAAACCTCACAAAGGTACGCTCATGTGAACCGTAGCGCGTCCGAGAGTCGACTTCAGCGACCGCCCAATAAATCTATCAAATCTTTGCTTTCCAAACAAAATTTGGGTGGCCTTAAACAATGAAGTCACTGCCGGATGTTGATTTATATTTATTATACTAAATTAAGTACCCAATATATCGTGCGTGTTTGTATAATATGACTGTTTCAATGACTGCGATGCGAAATGCTTCATGTCCGTTACAATGGTTTTGTCGAACTGCCGCTGCGAATTATAATGAATTATTGCACTTCGCTAATTTTGTGCCGGTGTGGGTAGTGCGTGCTATTTCATGTTCGAATTGCACCGGTGTTGTTAACCGTTTAAAATTGCTTTAATTTCGTCGGTGTATAAATCGTCCAGTGAATTGGCTTAACGCTGAGGGCCGGAGGGTGAGCGGGACCCGGAAGGAGGCGAGCGGGGTGGTGGTGGCGGCGGGGGCGGCGGGGTCCCAGGCGTGTAACTGTGCGTAACCGCTCCTCGGTCCCGGATTTCCTATTCGTAGTAAAGTGGGCGGCGCCAAGGTCCAAATTTCATATAACGTTTCTTCCGTTCGTCGGAACACGGGGCGACGTTCGGAGGTCGCGCTCGGCTTGTACAACGATCTGCCCTACTTCGTGCTCTTGTGCTAAGGATTTGTCGACTTCGTGGATCGTTTCTTTTATGAGGATATTCCGCTGGAACGTAGGTAAGTAAGTACGGTTTCGGGGATTTATAATGTGTTCCAATTGAATACGGCTCGACGGGATTGTCGTCGCTTTTTCTACATTTTCTTTTATGCTTATGTTTATACTTCGTCATTAGCAACGGTGCAAAAGTCCCACGCTACTGCTCTTTAGTCTCGGCTGTCGAGAACATAAGTAAGTGGGCATTGTAACAATAAAGATGGTTTCGGGAGAGTGTTTTCATAGCGGCGGTAATGGAGGGGTGTCACGGGTAACGCGCGGCGTATGTCGCCTAATGAACGCGCCTATTGTGGACAGAAGCGCACGATTCGTGGTTTTAATGCCGTCCCCTAACCATTAAAAGACTTATACCCAAAAGTGTTTCTATTACACATAGGCCCTTATAACCTCCGGGTGGAAAGCTGCATCCGCGTGGAGTTAATAAAAGGACACGCGGTAGAAAATGGATGCTGTTGACAGAGAAAAGTTATGAGTTTTGCCACTTTATAGGGATCAACTTTGGGTTTAGAAAGTCGAGTGAAACTGGGGTGAAACGGTCGACTGAAGATTGGATTGGCCTGACTTTAGAACAACAACAAACATGTAGTACCTACTCTTGAAACAAAAACTTATCTAAAACGTTTTCAATACGTACAAATAACTATAAAAAGTATAGTTTTTTTTTTAATGGTAACCTGCAGTATTCAAATAGGCTTTATAGGCTATAGGGGTTTGGTACCTACAAAATGTTAACTATAGGTAGGTACTAGGTACCTATAAAGTTGCACTACCTATAATGGCTAGAATGAACCTGATTGGTGTTTCAACTTAAGATATATTTTCTAGATAGAGGTAGGTTACCTAAATTTAAAAACACAAATCCTACTAAGTAATACAATGGAAAGTTTTGATGGGCGCTGGAGCGAAAGCGCCTTAAATCCTTAAGTTAGCTCATTTTACTAAAAGGAAAACTATATTCAAATATTTAAAAAAATTGTCTTGTCTCGTTTGGGAATCTTACAAGGTAAACATTTTAAGTTGAATACTTGCTTTTTTATTTAACTAATTGATAAAGTCAATGTAAAAGGTAAACTCTCTCCAAGAGACATCAGGTTCTTACATTCGCCTCTCGTTCAGGATATGAAGAAAAAGGATATTCAGTGTGGTAAGAAATTCTTATTTAAACTTTCACGATTTTCACACATTATAAATTTACTAAAACGGGGCTTAATCGTGTATAAACTTTGAAAACAAACCTCCGACGTTTCAAGGGCGACATTGTCCCCGTGGTCCCGGAGAAAGACTGGCTGAGGTTGACATCAACATCTTCTAGCTGCGCGGGTATTACGAACTACCCGCACTTGGTCTTGATTATCAACTTGAACATTTTGCGCACTAGGGATGTGACTCTGTCGACACACTACACTCACGATGTCCGATTTTTGAGCAGGTGATATTCGATTACGCTTACATTTATCAATGACTGGATTCCATGTAGACGAGATTTTAAAACCGTCATCCCGACTGAAATTGGGGTATTTCTTGATTTCAATGGCTTCCCGTACTTTCCTACTATGGAAACGACGATCCGTTGAAAGGATTTTAGGGTTATGCAATTCAATCCAATGGTTTGGTCCAGAATCTAACAAATGTTCGGCAACCGCAGACTTGTGTACCTGGCGATTTCTGACAGCTGCGATATGTTCCTTCACTCTTTCCGCCATGGTACGCTTCGTTTGGCCGATGTAGGAACTACCACAACTGCAATCAATCTTATAAACACCAGGTGACTGGTACGGGATAACATCCTTCGGCGATCTTAGATTGCCCGAAATCTTGGATAAAGGGGTAAACACAGTTTTAATGGAGTACTTCGCTAGCACTGTGCCAACTTGTCTGTCACCCCTTTCACATAAGGCAAAAATGCCGGTTGTCTCGAAACATCAGGACGCTTCTCTCTTGCTTTTCGTCCGAAGGCCTAGTATAAAAGTTGTACGACATTAACTCCTCGACCGCGTTAGCGTATCGAGGGGTCAAAATATGAAAGTTGCCGGATGATTTAAATAAACCGCAAACATAATTTGAACTCCCGATACGCTAACGCGGTCGAGGAGTTAATGTCGTACAACTTTTATACTAGGCCTTCTGGGCTGCCACTTCTTCACCTTATACCCATTCCATCTGAGTACCTCCTGAAGACCTCCTTTTAAAGAGTGAGATGACACATATTCAGAATCTCTGAAGTATTCTTCATATATACCAAGTTACTGTTACCAAACTATATTTGCATAACTCATTGTAAACCGTATCCTGACGGATTATTATACAAATTATGTCAAGCGTAAACCATTCTTCGAATTTAGAACATGCGGTCGAAAACGATCGAATTTATTTACATCTAATAAAAATTAAACGCAATTCTAAACAGTTGAGCATTTGTGTCCCCCGTAAATTGCAATGGCACCCATGCATTGTGCGGGATTACGGCACGCGCCCGGCGGGGGCCCAGAGTGCCGCGAAGTGCCCGAGTGCGGCAAAGTGCCGCGGAGTGCCGCCGAGTGTCTCACTTGAATAATACGCCGTTAAAAGCAAAAATAATAATTTAACAATAAATGAACTTATATCATTATTGGGACTATTGAGCGCCGGTTAGGGCTACGGTTTGGCTTGTAACGATTTTTTGTTTATGTACGCTAAACTTTTACGTTGGCAATTCATGTTAAACATTATATGAAGTTCCTCCCACTGCACATGTGGGAGGAACTTCATATAATGTTTAACATGAATTGCCAACGTAAAAGTTTAGCGTACATAAACAAAAAATCGTTACAAGCCAAACCGTAGCCCTAACCGGCGCTCAATAGTCCCAACGATTCTGGCCGGAAAAAAAATACAAAAAGAGGGTCGAAGAATTTGTATGACCTGTCATACATGACCAAATTAAGGGTTAAAGACAAAATCAAGATGAATTTTGTGCATATATGTGACTAAAATTATACCATGAATTTAAACTACTTACTTAATAATTATCGATATGTATTTGTTGATTTCTAACGAATCTAACCGACAAAGTGCATGGTACTTTTTACTAAAACAACCACATTTATTCTTATTCATAATGCATTTAGAAATATTAGTTTGAGTCGTTAGCTAACCCTTCGTGATGGAATCAACCCAGCAACCCTCGACTAGAGCTAATGCGTTTTAAGTAACAGCGTCAGTATCAGTGCGGGGACATGCCATTACGGCACCCTTGGCGCGATGAGCGTATGATTGCCTTTACCACTCGGCCTCCTAAGGATATCAGACACACCTAAGTAACTACATCATTTCCACCCTGACGAAGGAAGGTTCAACTTTTTTAAATAGTTAATAAGTACATTTGCATTCGTGGCAAAAGTGGGAAATCAAAAGTGTTCACAAAAATAAAAATATCTAAGATTTTATCATATCGCTAGGTTGTGACAGTGGGACAGTTTTTTTGATGATAGTAATAGTATAACACGTATAAGAAACGTTTCTGTGCCTGCTGAAGTACAAATATCGATACAATATCTTTAATACACTTTTCAAGAGAACATACTTAGAATCTTGTGAAAAAATGTAACACTGAAGCCACACACTTACCTAATAATATTGAAATAAACCACGACACAAGTAAATCTGCGAGTAAACAACGGAAACCCCACAGGATATTACAAAAACAGAAACTTTTATTCCGCTTAGCCAAATCCCCGTGCACGACAACCGAGCAAATAAACCATAACGCTTCTCACTCAACATGCATAGCCGTTCTACTAAAACGTCAATGTTCGCGACGTGTAATATATCATTTTAAGTCACGGCAAACAAAGCCAATATAGAAGCTTTCACACGCCAACCCTCAGTCGTCGGTAAACAAACATCCGAAACTATCCCGCGCTAAGCCACTCATGAATAAAGCCTTCGGACCCCACCAATAAATGTTAATTTTTGTCGTAAGCACACGCATCGCAAACAAAATATTAATCCGTGGCGTTAATGGAAAGCTACAGAAGTAATACAAACAAGTGGGCTGCGAGATGTAATAAATTGCACTGACCTCAGTTGCAAAGTGCAGCGAGGGAGGGCTGAGCTGAGCCCCTCAGACGCGTTTTTATAATGTCTCACTTCGTCCGACCAAAGGGAAATACCACTCGGCCGGCAGCGTTTCCGCACCTCCCGCGGCGTGCACTTACGTACATCTATTTTGCATATCTAGGGACAGCGTTCAACGCATACAGTTCGATAAATATTTATGGCGGATAACCTGAACCGCTTCGCTCTAGCTAATTGATAAGGTTCGTTTATTGGTTTACCTACATACTGCAGGTTAACTTCTTCCACTGCACGATATAGCTTTAAACAGGGTATAATTTTGGAATCCAAACTATATCTTTATCTATCTAACCTATAACTAGGTTTAACGTTAGAAGTTCTTTAAACGAATCAATTTTAGTTACGATTTACTTAGTGCTTAAAATACCAATGGAAAGGCGTAGTAGGTTAATTAATTTTACAGACGTGCACGTTTTATTGAGTCTGACTTATCGTAATAAGCCACTTAAAACTCGGCTCGTGTAAGAAACAAAACAAACGTTTATAATAATGTTTACAAACAGAATTGGTTACTTACCGGAAAATTTGAATTAATTAGCAAATCGTTTTCATTACACAGCCCCTTCAATTTGTTAACTAGCACCTTCTTAAATTACACTTAACATATTGCTAAAATAAAACACAATGAAATCGCGCAATTTTCGCTTATCTCCGGTCGTTGTGGGCTTTTATTAGATTAATACAATGAAAATTTAAACAATTTGCCGGATAAATATCTTCGCGCGAAGTATCAGTGGCGTCCCTATTTATCCCTAGTGAGGGGCACGCGGATAACCCCTCTTAAAAGCTAGGAGCAGTCAGCATTAAATGGAATAAAGAGAATGGAGTCGAGCGGTCGCGCCCTCCACGTCGCCTCTGAATTTCATTAGGCCCGCCGCCCGAAACCCGCTTTACATCGTGAAATGGCATTATGATAATACCTAAAGCCTTATAAAATTTTGTTGAATAAACATCTTCGTGTAATTGTGCAATAACTGTAATTTTCCCTCGGAACATAAGAAATGATGCAAACAAACTTTGTCCAGTGCAGAAAGAACGACGGGATAAAAATTTCTATTTAAAATAACAAGTAAGCATCTTTAGATTTTGCTTTCTAAAAGTAAACGTGGGTCGCTGTTAAAAATCAAAGAAAGAAAAGGAACGACGTTGACCATTAATTGTCCCGGCGAACTGTAAGAGAGCCGCGGGGCCCGAGGGAAATGCGAAATAAATGCTCTTCTTAAATACGGAGCGACGGGCGGCGCGCCCCGCGGCCCTCGCTCGCGCCCCAAAGTGGTATTTTCACTTCGCTAATCGGATAACCACTTAACGAATGGGTCACTGCACGCCAAACGTATTTTCACACGACTTTTCTGAAGGGAGGGTTGCTTCTTACGAGCTAAAACTTACGTCCCGGGTGTAACGGTCACGTCGCTGCTCCAATCCGTATCACATCGATTTTATACGGAATATAAACATTTTAAGCTCCTTAATGTCACAGCATTGAAGGCATGGGCTATTGCGAATAATCTGATTGCAATAATACGTACGTTCTGGTCGAATGTGAAACATGATCGTTCCTGTTACTTTTTACAGATGAAGAGAGGAAAGGCGACGAGCTACTGCAGGGGATGCATCACCAGCTGCTAGGATACGGTATAAAAGAGGAGGCGAAGAGGGGATCCGACTGCGGTGTGCCCATACCGGCTTCAAAACCGAAGATATGGTCATTGGCGGATACGGCGGCGTGCAAGACGCCGCCACCGGCGGCGCAGCCTTGGCCGCAGCACGGGTATGGCGCCGGGCCGCAGCGCGGCGCCGACGGCAGCTCCAACGGGTTCGCACTGCCCGCCACTGCGGCTGCCAGCCCCGCTACCGGCTCGTACGGCCGGTACGGTGGCTTTCCCGGTCAGTACGGCGCGCAGCACCCGTGCGTGCATCCTGCGGCCTTCCCCGACGTACAGACCGATACGCCGCCACAGACGCCACCCAACATGAAAGTGCCCAGCGTTGCCAACCCACTTGGCAGCGGCGGGGGCGCGCCATACTGCTTCCCGCGCCACCAGCAGTCGCCACAGCGTGACCCCTACCACAACACCCACCACCCAGCCAACCATCAGCCCAACCAGCCCCATCATAACGAAGGCTCGGCCGCGTTCAAGCCGTTTTATAAAAGGTGATTATTTTTATTTTGTGTTTACTCCCACACCCACACAATAAACACGGTATACAAATAGTAGGTGAATTAAACCCCCTTGAGATGGTAACTACACCACGTGAAAAGAGTGAATGTTTCCTATTCCAGTTCACTACAACACCCCAACGGTTTCGTGCCGGCCGTCTGAAAGCGGACCGCTCCACTGGCGGTGAGTTTCTGATTGATTCAAATTGATGAGCCGCGGCTTCGCGAGCGCCGGGTAGATGTAGATGAGGTACGCCCTCGTAAATGGATGATCGCGACGGAGATATCGCGAAAGCCATAAACAGAGTTGTGGTTTTAGTAGCGGAGACTCGCGCCGGGGTGTCATGTCGGTAATTGAAAACAATGGAGTCGACTCGAGGCGGAAGGGCGACACGGCACGAGGGCGGCGAGATTGCAATCTTGCGTCATTTGTCAGTGTCACCGAGACGCACTGTGTACCTCCTACGCACGCTGACCTGCCCAAATTAGCTGCCATTTGAACTCATAACGTGACTGATTAGATTTGTTTTCTGCGCGATTTTAATCAAAGCCGTTCACAGAATTAAAATTCGTGATACGACATTAAGCCATGATTAATTGAGGAAATGTTGCGTACCAACATTTACTGTGTTTTATTGAGGGGTTATGTTTTATTTAACTTTACTTATACCTTACTACAAAAGATTATAAGTAATTGAAATGATTCTCACTTGGAGTGAGAGCGTGTGAAGTTGGATTCTGTCTAGTTTCTGAGTGGGCTCGACGCATTTTTCTAAGATACGTCAAAGGTTTTCTAAGAAGAGTCCGCGGTATCCGCGCTCATTACAATAAATCGCGGCGCGTCCGCCGCCGCACAGGACGGTTTCGCGAGGAATTCTGTTTTAGCCAAACGCTCACAAATTCACTTCTATAACCTTTTGTATTATTTTGGTTTTCACGCCTTTTTGTGCCCGCGAATTCCATGACGCGAAAATAACTCCTTATCGCGGCATTCCTTTAAAGTAGCCCAAAAAGAACGCGAAATCGACAGTTTTTGCTTTGGACTTAAATAACATACCTACCTTTTAGTTTAAGGTTATTATTTGTTCTTCTGAATGGGCTACCGAGTCGAGATTTTATACTTAACTCAACAAAAAGTAAATTAAAAGATGTAAATATAATTTACATGTTTCTTGACCACAAATTCAATCACAAACAATTGTAAAAGAAGAGCCTGACAGCTCCTAAGCATTGTGAATGGACACTGACGCTTATACAAACATAATATGTATAATGTCAGAATCGACATGCATTATTCATCAGTTAGTAGGAAGTAAATCATCCATACGGCTTTAATTCCACGACACACCCAGCTCTAATTCCATTCACTACACCTAATTTAAATAAAACAGCGACGGAATTGTTCCGTCTAAGACAAAAAACGTTAATGTAATAGTACAATAAGTATTGTTTATGGCGGCGTCAGCGGCGCTGCCGTGCGCCGTGCGCTCGCGCCGCGCTCGCCGATAGCGCGCGTGGGCGCGGAATCTCAATGGATCCTCTTCATTCACAACACTACCTTCGCATTAAAGCCGCTTTACTTTTTTTTTTACCTCCAATCTTCCCCTTATCGCTTAAACCTCACTCGGGTCCTCCGCTTCATTCAGGCCCAGGTCGCGGACAACCCGTTTGACTTCTTTTTTCATTGACGCCGTACAAACCTTAGATGACCGCAGCCGAGGTCGAATTTTTATTTCTTTCACATTTCGGTTTTCCGGTCCGGGCGATTCGTTAATAAATTCTCAGATAATGAGACTGAACGTTTCGTCACCTCATCTCGATTGCTTTAGATTTTTTCTTTTTTGGTTGATATGTGTGAACGCAGCGGCGGGCCGGCTCGGACGACACCGCGATAGAATCGAAACGGCTATCGGAACCTTTTTTTGTTAATTTAAATACCGCTATTCTTTAAAACGAACGTTTTTTTTGTTTGAATGTATAAGCTGGCGAGGACGGGATGTGCTTATTAATTTGTGTTTCCTGTTGTTGTTTCAGGTAAAGCAAGTGAAGTGGGTCGCTTCGCCGCGTCTCGGACTCTGGGCAGTGTTCGCATGTTCAGTGTTTCAGGCCGTGATCTCACGTCATGACTAAGCACTAGCCCTTACTTAGGCTCAAATATGATGGATGTTCGTCGACCCATTGTAATTGATAACCAATTCGTTTGGTACATTGATATGTTATTACATTGCAAGGTGTTCTTCGGATCTCTAAAGGCACAGAATTGTATCTTATGATATTGTATTTTGTTATCTGTACTTGAGTTATGATCGAGGTTTGTCGAGTTTCGTCCTACTTTGTACTTAAAACGAATCACTGTACGAAATCAATATTGCTCAGTATTTTTATAGATGTAAGAGTATTATGGAAATGTAACTAAATTATTTGTATATTCGCAAGGCTCGGCGCCGCGGCTCGGGTGGTGTTGTGGCTTGGGTGTGGTCGGCGCTGGTATCTAAGTTGTTGTTTTACTAAGTTCTTCCAACTTTCATTTGTCTAAATGTAATTTCAAAGCAATAAGTTATTGATTAGTTCAGGTGCCAGACAGTACTTTTACTAGTTCATAAGATAGAGTACGCTCAGTACTTAGGCAGTAAGGGAAGCATAGTTTGGTTTCGTACCCTATATCGTAAACTATTGTTTATTTTTGTTAAAAAGAACTATATAAATAATCGATAAACAACCATCGGTTCGGTTATTGTTGTTGCCCTTGTATATAAAATGTTTTGTAGATTTTCTATTTTTAGTTTCTCGAAAAGTGTACAAAGTAATTAGTATGGTTTCGCCACTTTCGATGTTGTTGATAACACTCGAAATGATCTTTATAAATATTGTTTAAAAGTATTATTAGTATACCTTGTAAATATATTCTGAATCACGGTTTATTTTAAATATTGTTTGCGGTCACTAGGGATCTTCGATCAACGTAATGTGTGTTGTATTACAAATTGTAATCGTCCGTTTTATAGGTTAAATGAGTTGAGAGAAATTATTGTGTCATCTGGTGACTAATCGATTGTGTGATAGTGGCGTCCACTGCGGCTCAGACAGGCGTGAGGCACACTTCGTGTTGATATGTCGTTGAAAATTGAAAATCAATTTCATTCTTACGTCTTGATTTGCTACATCCACGAATATATGTTTTTTTTGGAGTGTTGATGTTCCAAAAGTATCGTACTATAGGTATTTCACTCGCAGGTCCTGATTTGTGAAAACTTGAAGACAAGGAATAGAAGAAGAAAGCTCTTTTGAACTGATTAGAAAGAGATTTTGACTTGTTCTACAAGTTACAAGCTTTCATGAAACAGGGTCCAAGCATATTAGCAAAGGCACCTGCACCTTTTACAGCCTTTTATTTCTGCTTAGTCAATTAAATAGGTAATAGTCTAAACCAGACCAAAAGGTGTCAACGCTTAAAATTTTTAGGTGAAACCTAAGTAGCACGCACGAGGCTAATCTAAGTCGCCATAATGTAGGTATACCGGAGCGGACAAAATGGTCACAAATATCTGAACACGCCTCTGATGCCAAGGCGTTAGAGCAATTTTTCAGATATTTTTGACCACCTTAGCCGCTATAACTGACGGTGACTGTACGTTGAAAAAGCCAACATGTTGGCTATCACTGATACCAGATATAAATTGTACAACAGTATACATCTTACCATCTAACAAGCGTTTTCGATGTCCCGAGTGAATGTAAGCAAACAACGAATTAACTCGATGTATAAAAGTCACATAAATCGAGGCCCAATTCTCTTCGTCAATGTGATTTTCAAATAAGCATCTCCTTATTACTTACTTAAGATCTGTGTATTATGCATCGAGCTACTTCTTAATGTAAAGGGGACAAAATGGACGTATTTGATTTTGTAACACGTACGTTGAAGGGTCACTGACTGTATTAGTTATTTCGGAGGCTTACGTCTAAACGGAACAACGCAGATAGTTAACAAATTTCAACGTGACCAAATCGAATACATTCGCTTAATATTAAATGTTCTATATAGTTATTTATAGAATATTATATACCTATTAATTATTATTATGAGTAACATTATGTAATGATTGTAATTAAATCTTTATTTCAAATGTACCTACATCGTTTATTTTTTTACTTGTTTTGTTATCCCGGGCATTTAATAATATGGCAGAAGTAAATTGCTACACAGGGTAACTATGTCAGGCGAGCTGGAACCTCCGATGTGGAGAAAAGAAGTGTCTTTTTTATTTTATTTGAGAGCATATGGAGCTTTAAATGCAAGGATTTGTTGGTCTCCTCGAACTATACCTACCTTCCTACGATTTTCTATTAACTTAAAAAATATATATAAATCAATTGAATGATCAACATTTTTTTTTAGTTTAAGTAGTTGAAACAGTCGCTAATATTTTAGGTTATTATTTTTAATAAACACGGAACTTTGTGACACTCAGTCGTACCTACTTCAACACGGTCCTCGATTAAAATATATTGCCTACGTTTCCTGAATCACTCTCTAAAGGATGACTCACACTAGGACGGGACGGGACGGGACGATCTGTCAATTCATATAGAAAGAATCACCTGATAGCTCGGAGCCCGCGGATGTCACGTGACGTTTTTATAGAAACTGACAGATAGTCCCACCCCGCCCCGTCCGGTCCCGTTCCATCCATGAAAAAAAAAGAAACATAAGTATAAAACAAAAACCTATGCAATTCTGCAGATAGTTCGGAAACATACCTACATACTTATGTGCTTGTTTTTAGTGATGCCAGAAATATAATGCATAGAAAGATGCCACTTTGTCGCTTGTTGATAAACTTTATTTCTAAATGAATCTTTATGGCATTTCATTAACACCTTATTGGTGAACTAAAAAGCCTTTACTAAAAACAGCCACATAGGTATATAACATGAATTAGACATTAAAGTGAGTGTTCACATGCTTTGGTTCTATTAAAGTTCAGGTGATCATCATCATCATCATCATCATTTCAGCCGAAAGACATCCACTGCTGGACATAGGCCTCCCCCAAAGATTTCCACAATGACCGGTCCTGCGCCACCCGCATCCAGCGGATTCCTGCAACCATCATCAGGTCATCAGCCCATCTTGTGGGGGGCCTACCCACGCTACGCCTTCCGGTACGCGTAATAAGTAATTTTGTGAAGTCTAATTAAATGTCAGCCATAATCAATTTGTTATAAAAAAAGCTGAATTTACGGAGGACAAAATGTTTTAGCCATTAAAATCATATGCTCGAAGGCATCCGGCTTCAGGTAGTGACCCGAGCTTGTCCTCACGAATGCGCAAAGGTTGACAGCACGTTGTCGTTAGCGTTGGCGTTGTCGTTGGGGCTGAACTGGGTGAGGCGTAAAACATGCGATGACTTATTCATAATCCCTTGTTAAACAGAGTTACGGAACTCTATAATCGTCTAGAAATCGCCACGACGTTGCGGCGGGCGTCGTCAATTCATTTCTCAAATAGGTAGGTAGGTACTTAAAATTTAATATAAATTTTAAATAATTCAATATAAGAACGACAATATCGTTGTTTATACAGCGCAAAGTTTACCTAATCTAACGTGCATCTGAATCAGAAACGGAATGTTACATTTACGACGCACCGCACTGTAACAGACACATTTTTTGAAGAAGTTCTTTAGAAATCTGGAGTTATTTTTTATTCTGCGTCGGTTGCCTGAAGCTGTGCAGCCACTATTTTCTTCCTTTCTCGATAAAGCCATTTCATAATTTCACATAGTTATCAATACATATTCGTTGTATTATTAAATTAATTTAATTATGGTATTTTAAGTCTTCGCAAATGGCGTCTTCAAGGCGTGTGAATTAACTCCATCAACATTTCAAGCGAGTTCCCAGCTGTTTCCAGGGCTCCACTGACGTCCGTTTGGCAACCTAGGTATTCAAGCATGTGTGAGTTACTAGAAAATAGGCTTAAATGGATATCATGTACGAATGATAACGCGACCAAGGCAGGGATCGAACCTGCGTTTTCTGCATTAGCAGCAGATGCCATATAACCACGAGCTATAGGCCAACCAGGTCACGACAGCAGCAATCGCAATTTTCCAAGTAGGTATGTACATATAGCTATGCAATTTTTTTCAAATTTCTCGGAGCATTAGTGGCCCACGACTTTCAAAGGTCGCGGGTACCCCGACTCGTACCAATAAGTTTTTCGGAACTTAAATGCCATTTGATATTCTCCTATTGCTTTTCGGTGAAGGAAAAACATCGCGAGGAAACCGGTCTAATCCTAATAGAGTCAAACCACGTTATCTTTTCTCAGTAAATGAACTGTCAGACGTGAAAGTGTTATTTTAAACGTCAAACTTCGATGAAATTATGACGTTTACTTAACACTTTCACAGTCTGTGCTATCGAATTCTAGGAAACAGCATAAACTGACTCTAACGCTTAGTTTAGCCTCTGGGTGGGAAGGTCAGTAAAACAAGCGCCTACGCTAAATCTTGGGATTAGCGTACCAAAGCGTACCCGAGGCTCCATGAGCCATGGCATAAGCCAGTAAAACTCTAGGAAGAAGATGCAATTATTTTTAAACCTTGAGGCGTTTTTGTTATGATTACAAGCTTTTCATATTTCTGCTGCCACCATCACCTTTACAGGTGCTTGCAATAAAGTGAAAGAGATGGCGCTGGCCGCTGTTATACTTATACAGTAGGTATATAATTACACAATAATGGATTAATTGAATGACCTGAATTAGAATTAGATCACATCAGCATCGGCATCATACGATGTGAGCAAACAGTTTGGTTTAGAATAGCGTGCGCACCTGTGGCTTTTATTTAAGTTAATGCCTACCAGGATAAAGCTTTTCCGTCTGTCCTATCTTATTAATGCCACAACTGTAATAGCCAATATTCTAGATGACATCGTCTATTTTGATTACCGCAAGCTTTTGATAAAGTCGATAACGAATGATAATGTTTTTTGTTCACTCCTAACGTTTATGGTAGTTCCATATCTGGAAGACATCAGTAGGTATGTACAGGTTCTAAATGTACACCTTACCCAGTACTTTCAGGAATATGATAAGATAGATAGCAATTTAGGTCCTCTCCTATTGCTAATCTTAATTAATGATCTGCCAGCATCAATACAGCATTCATGTTGCTTATTCCTAGCGTTTTCCCGTGTTAGGCCACGGCTCATGTAGGGGTCCGCTTTAGCAACTTTATGTCTAATGTTTGCTGATAATCTTAAATTACTTCAACCGATCGGTGCTCTCTTTGACTGTGCAAAGCTACATTCACGACATTGACAATGACAACGTTTCTGCATGGAGTACAAATAATAAATTAACTCTTACGTCGGCATTACACTGGTGAGTTTTACTTACCTTACCTACCTTAGGGAAGCAGCTATATGCAAGAATAAGACAGTGATATTCATGTCCTATTCCCGTCCCTACTTACGTAAGTAAAACAAATGTAATGCTAGCCTTAATGACGACAGATGCTCAGTCATGTCATTCACCGGTACTCAGCCTCGTCTGATTGACAAGTCTCTGCAGCAAGTAACATCTGCTCGAGATCTCGGTACTAGGTTTGACCCGGACCTCACCTTTAATGGTCATATTATAGTTGCCACCTGCAATGTTGCAAGAAAATGCTCAGGCTTTGTTATCCCCCAATGCAAACTTTTTAATTTATCACCCTTAGCGTACCTACTTTTTAATTTATATTTACGAAGCCGTCTCGAATGTAAACCGATAATTTGGAATCCACATGAACAACAGTATACTCTGATTCTGGAGAGGGTACAAAAAATATTGTTTCGCTTCCTCTTTCAAAAGCTATACGGGTACTCCCCCATTTGTACCCTACTCCATACATACTAGGAATGGTGAACTATACCTCTCTCGAGGTCAGACGAAATTTGTTCCTAATCAGGTACATCCTTCTTTTAATACGCGACAACACTTCTGATCCTTCAATGTTGGCTGTAATACCACTGCATTTGGCTCCTGTGTCTGGTATGCAGCTCCGACCACGTCGCCGCCAGCTGTTTGCGGTTCCGCCAGCGCAGACTCGCGCATTGTCCCACTCACCGCTGCACCTTGTGCTAGGTTACTTACACGATTAAATCGAGATCGCATTATTTAAATACCTACCAATAACCTAGCACGAAAAGAAATACCTATTTCCCCTTAGAAATATGTGCCTAAGGTATGTAATAGCTTTATCGCGACTACAACGGTTATCACTTTATTCGATTAAATATGTATATTAAAGCTTGGTCTTATAAAAACCTACCATTCAACCAACCCTAAATCAGTTAACCAGTAAACGTCTTTAAGAATTTACAAACAAAATGGGGAAAAAAGTCGATAATGAGAAGGTAAAAGTCGACCGGGAGGGTCCTCCCCTCTTTCAACTCTTAAACAATGCTTAAAACGTAATAAAAGTACTTTTTTTAACTTTAAGAGTGCCATTCGATATAGGCATTTGGTTTAGTTAATTATAGTAATTAAAATCGAACTTAATTAAGAACGCTTTCGTTAACTAAATATTGTTTTAATAATAAATTTTATGCGGATCGAGTCGCATGTTTGTTCTTGTTTCTTTTTATTGAATTTGACCTGGATTAAATGGGCGTTTTTTTATTAACAGTGACTGAATGACTGGCGCCAGCCGCTATCAAACACGGTCGGACATGATCATTGCATTTATCATTGCATTCGGATGTAAATGGGGCAATAAGTCCATATAAATAAAAGAGTCCCTTCAATTATAATCAACCTGCTATAGTATTTTAGGGCCCTACATCTTTGTCCGAAATAAGGACAAACATTTACAAAGCTATTATTAATGAACCTGCCGTAATGTGGTAGGTATTTATAACCTGTCCGCGTAGAGCTGTAGAGCACCGGCTCTATGCTGTGACTGTTGATTATTAAATATATTATCTACTCGTACCTATATTTATCTATTAACTAAGAACTTAAACTAAGTAAATTACATAATCGAATAGTAACTCTAGGTCTAGTGTGTAAGTAAGTACTACGAATAGTTATTGCTTTCTAAGTAGGTATGTACTCGTACCTACATAGTTACCAAATTTACTTTATATCCTTTTTTTCAATTTAAAGTTTTATTTTCAATCTTACCTCAAGAACATTGCATTTTGAATTTAAGGTTGGCCCAGTTAAAGTGTCCATACACTCCAATAGGGTTCGTACGGAAGCTCCGTAAAACCGCAGACCAGCGCTCCACGCTAGAACTAAAAGTAGTAAAACCACTTAAGTAATTCAGACACACTCGCTATAAATAGTTACGAAAGTAACTATTTAAATGTCCAATGTCATTTTATAGATATTGTAAGTTTATACCTTTCTAACAAACCCGCATGTTCGACTGGAATACTCGCACAACAGCGTTTTACCAAATTTTTATTCCGAGAATAACGTTCACTCTCAGATAGTAACGTCAAATTACTATGGGATTTTGGCATTAGTATCCAAGAGTAAGCGTTACTCTTGGTTAAAAAGTTTGGTCAAGTCCAGCCTAAGTGAAATAAAACAGATGGAAGGAAATGAAAATGTATAGTAACAATTATTAATCGCCAATTTATTTATTACGCCATTTGTTACGACGAAGCAGGGAGATCTACTTCGTATTTGGACAATTTAATTTAAAATCGCGTTAAGACGTCATGGCAAGGCCCCAGTTGTATGGCAGCGACTCAGTTTAGGTCGTCAACTGAATCGTGTTATGACGTCATGGTAAGGCCCCAGTTGTATGGCATCGACTCAGTTTAGGTCGTCAACTGAATCTCGTTAAGTCATTATGGTAATAGAGTCCTGTCTTCAATTGTATGACAGCGACTCAATTTAATCGCGTTTAGGCGTCATGTTAAGACCCCAGCACTAGAAATTAAATTTCATATATTACCCTGAGGGATCCATTAGAACAGAACCTCAGTCGCAATAGTTCATTTATATTTTGTAAAAATAATCATGTATTTTTTTTCTATACGTACTTTATTATTTTTTATCAGAATAATACACGAAAATAATATGGTTTTTGACAAACAATTTTGATCATGAGCCTATGAGGCACTTAAAAAAAATACCTCCTTATTCCATAATAGTCACCTTAATTAAATCCGTCACTACGCCAATTGAAACCGCAATAAAACGTCCACAGATCGTAAAACAGCAATAAGCATAGACAACAAATAACGGCTAATAACGTACGGAACCAATCGTCTGTTTTATAGGTCTGGTCGCAGTCAGTCGGAGAAAGCACTAAATTATAAATGAATACACCCTTACGCCCTTCGCAATAAAGTCGTACGCCATAACTTGTATATTTAAGTGACTGTACGCATGAAGATCAGACAGCATTGAGATTTACTATTCCGAGATCTCATCCCTGTTTTGATGTTTCGGATTGAGCTTTATTATGGTATGTGCAACGTCGCTTTTCCGAATCGTATACGTAAAGCAATAGGATGTAGAGAAAGTATGTCGTTCTGCATGATTGGTACGTAATAAAACTGTTTGTTTAACTCTATATTTAATTAACCTGAGCTGTAAAACTCTCTCTATGTAAGTAATAAAATAACGTTATAGAAATTACTTTAGTTCAGCATTTCAGTATTTTTATTGTAACAAAATATTAGCAGCTAGGCTTAATGGCTGAACCTACAATGATGACACCAGTGGGCAGAAGATGCTGGACTAAGATGGTCGACTGGTCGACTGGCTTTAATCGTTCGTAAAAACTTTTAATTGCAACTGCATCTCGAATCGTGAAGCAGAAATTTGACGTCAACGTCATGTATCGATAGATTGAATCACTCGTTTTCAACGCATACCTAGAGTTAGTATACATGTTTTTAGTCCTTAATAATTTATTTTTATCGCCTAATCCGATATTTTTTTAAAGAAAAAAAAAACAATCTATGGCGGTTACTTAAATTTCAAATTTATTTAGAAAAGTTTTTCATTTAAAGTTTAGTTTAACATTTTTCCTGTAATATTTATGACGTTGTGTAAAAATTTCATATTTTGCCCTTCGTAAACGTTGGAGATAAAGGGAATGGATGGAATTTTTGTTAGGGCCATTTGTACCACCCGGGGTTAGCCACATAACCTTGTTAAGCTTATATTTGTATGTAATTTAACAGCCTAACTCCGGACTAGCTTACCCTGGGTGATGCAAGTGGGCCTTAGTAAATCAAAATTCAAGTTTCAAATGATGCCCCACATGACCAGATGTAACTAAAATTTAAATATTCCCTCTTTTATCGGGCATGTTTCACTGATAATAAATTTAAGTATATGATTAATCCTTTCTCAGTGTGTCCGTGTAAACTTTATATAAATATTCCTAATTTCAAATCTGTAGGTAGCTCTAGGAGTTCTCAAAATATTTAGCGACGTGAAAGACAGACAGACAGAGTCCCACCATAAGGGTTACTATTACCATTTTAGTACGGAACCCTAAAAACAACATAATAACAACAAGACATTCAAAAACCTATAGGGTAGAACAGACAATATACTGTAATTAAACTTTAGTGACGCAAATTTCCTCATACGTCAACTTCCGTTTGCTTTCCTGAAATTTACTTAACTACGTCATTTCTGACCCTCTTTTGCAGTTGAATTGTTTTCCAGTTATTAAAAACAGATGACGTTACCGCGTGGTAAAGAGATGCCTCTTCAAAGAAGGCAGAACTATCTGAAGCGGCAGCGGTCAATCCCTGGTGCATGTCGGATGCGCTACGCCTAGCTGCAGGCGCGGGCTCCAGTTGCAGCACCGCGCCGACAGATGGCACTTGCATGCACATTCCACTGTATTTATAAAAGGGCATTTTCGCGAGAAGCGTTTTTCCTACTCAGAATAGCGAGCTCTTTCGATCCTTTTGGGAGAAAAAAGCGTCCCGCATTTATACTTAACGGCCTAACGGCCTAGCTTAACGGCCTCCTAGCCTAGTCGGTAGTGACCCTGCCTACGAAGCAGGAGGTCCTGGGTTCGAATCCTGGTCAGGGCATTTATTTGTGTGTTTATCACGAATATTTGTTCCTGAGTTATGGATGTTTTCTATGTATTTAAGTATTTATATGTATCTATCTATTATATATATCGTCGTCTAGTACCCACATCACAAGCCTTATTGAGCTTACCGTGGGACTAGGTCGATTTGTGTAAAATTGTCCCACAATATTTATTTTTATTTTTTTATTGTTATTTACTTTCCAATCCGTTACAATTTTTCAAACACTTTGTACGGCGGTTACAAAATCGAGAGTAAAAAATGAAAATGAAAATTTTAGGTTTTTTTTTGTCGTGAGTTTGAACTTTTCATTTCAATGAGTAGGTACTAGATAGACAATCGCGGTAACCGAAGCAAGTATAATGATATATATTTCTCATTTGGAAGTACGTATATAGCGGTAGGTCTCGGCGTTGTTGGCGCATCATTCTCCAACCGGCGCCCCAACGGGTAATTCAAATAAATATTTAGATTTCCAACGTCGTTTACTGCCCGGCGAATGTTACTCCGCTATTGTTCTCTTCTCATCCAGTTGCTCTTATTGTACGGGTTTTTCAGATACGCTTGTAAAATTTATTAGGTGTACACGGCAATTCGAATTGGTGGGCGATCGGGAACATATTGGCGAATAAAGGGTCATTGCCGGTGATATATTTTATTAATTGGCATGGTATGTTTCCACGGTTGAACTTTGAACGCTGCCGTAGGTAAAGGAGTATCTACAGTAAAATTAAAACTCTAAATTAAAAATACCAGTAGATGCGTCTTTTTTCACTGATTCTAAATATATCTGTAACTCAATTTTGGGGAAAATGTCAGATACCTTTTTTTCATACGGCAGCAGAATGGCGTGATAAGTGAGAGATATTTAAAGACTCCCTATATCGAGAGCTTAACGTATTGTTTCCTACTTATCAATATTACTTATAATATAGGTATAATCCTTGAATCTTTTTTACACGGTATAATCGAATAAAATATATACAAAAGTACATAGTGTTAAAAACAAAGTGTTCGCAAAACCCAACAACGCTATGGTGTGAAAATTGCGAATTAATCTAAACCAATATGAGTATGCCATAGGTATAATTAGGTTCTCAAACGAGAAACACGTGTGGTAACAAATAATGGAATGAAACAATTGCCTTCCCGACCTCCTAAAGGTGTGGCAAATCTGCATCGGTGAGTACAAAACAGCGATTAAGACGATGGCCCTCAGCTGGCCCTCACCTGCGTCGGACCTAATCACTCCAGATTTCCGCATTATACTGACAGGCAAATTTATTCATAGGTGCCCCCACATTTATCACCGCGGGCTGCGAATAGTTTTTCACATATATGAGGAAATTGCGAAGGCAAAATTCTATCACGCTCGGAGGGCCGGGCTGTTAGAATTCCTTGCACCTTGCCGAAACCAATAAATCAAACTATTGCGTAAGACCCCGCTGTATGCATGGCCATCGGCTCCTACCTCCTGTTTTATTTATTACAACACCAAACAGATTTTTCTGTACGATTTATGCGTTATTATGAGGTTTTGGCATGTTTAAAATGTTAACCGCCTCCAAATGTTCCGTATCGTCGGTGATTACGAGCGGGTTATCAATCTTTTGTCTGCAATTACAGGGTTAGAACCACCGTACCAGATCTGCTAGTTATTTATTAACTTGTGCGCCATCGATCATTCAACTTATCAAGCTTCAAAACTAAACGAAATTAGTAATGATTATTTAATTAAGACTTTTAAAGTATGACTATCTCATATCGGATGATTTAAACGTCTCATTAATATTATCATCGATTTAACAAATCACTGAGCGTATTTGTCTAATTTGTCCCAATGAAAACATTAAATGTGTCACAGAAAGCATATTCATAAATTATAACCATTAAATGTCCGAGATAATTATTTATAGTGACATAACGTGTTAGACGTCATGTTATTGGGTAGAATAGTCACCGATAAATCTCGGAGACTTCGATAAATAGGTTTTGTCACTGATAACAAACTGGTGGCTACCAGATGCGTCGAGACGTATTGCTGCTATCCACGCATTGATCGCCGCCTATGTGCTTACCATGGGTTGCACGTATCTGTATTCGATAGTGACTGCGGCACTCGAAGGTATGTTCGTCTCGTTCCTACCATTACTCTGGCAGGAGCGAGACGGACATAGCCTCGAACGCCGCAGTCGCTATCGAAAACGGCCACGTACAACTCATAGTAAGCACACTGGATTCCAATAGCCCTCTGTTTCCGATACTATTTTTGGACTTTTCGTTCGTAAAATTGAGTAAGGCATTAATGTACATATTTACATCCGACCTACTTACTTATGTTTCAGTTTCGCGTAAGTTATATTGTTCACGCAACTTGACCACTGAGCCAATAATAATAAAAGCCCAACTTTCATTCTACAAAGAAAATTTGAATAGATAGACCAAAAGCGAGTTAAATAGCTGGGTACGTAAGTCGTACCGTCGGTATTGAAAATTCGTAACCCACAATGTAGGCACCTATTAAGTACCTAATGCTTTAGTTTAGTTGCGTTCTGTGGCTCTTTCTATACCTCGATTTACAGCGTGCATCAGCCAATACTAAAACTTCCACATTTTTCGATAAGTTTTTTGGCTCACTTCTATGGCTCTAAGATACAAAGATACATTGCTCAGCATCACAACTATTGCGTTTTAGAACTATATTAGTTCCATGTAGGTATAAAGTTTTTTTTATAGTTAATAGTTCGTTTATTTTTCAAAATGCCAAACTAGTGCATTAACTGTACTAACTATAATGTTTCTTATTAAGGAACAATAGCTCTAGTTAATAATAAAGTAATGAATGTAGGTAATAACCGCTAAACACTCTTAATTCCGATAGAATGTTTTAAAGCATGGCAAGTATTCAATATAAATAAATGGGCTTACTTAGGTACATAATCATGGCTTATAAGCAGTTACCGTGTTGAAAGGTCATTCCACTGGGAAAGGAGCTACATCTGCTATAGAACCGACGGTTACATGATAACTCTTACCCTTTATGTCTAAGTATAGATTTTTATCAAAATGGCAAACGGGCCCATTTTATGGTACCGTAAGATGTGGTGAGTTAGGACCAATTCTATGTTCAAACTTCTATAAAAGTATTTATACGCACGTTCATTAGCATTAGGCACTTAAAAAGTGTTTCGGTTGTATGAATTTTAAGTTCTCAATAATAATATGCCATTTTATTTCATTGATTTTACTAACAACGCAAAATAGTACGAATTCCCAGCCCACCCCATAGTTGGGGTTAGGAGGGAGAGGAACTGAGTGAGATGGGACTATTGCTAGAATTGACACAATATTACAATAGGTTGACTTGCCAAGAGAATAAAGGATTTTTGTAACAATGTAACAATTCTGCTCTAAAAATACCAATCAACCCCTCTTGGCCCCATTCGTGACCCAACTACCATCGCAACCCCTACTGACCCCGTTATAGGGTACCATAATCATTGTTGTATAATAAGAAGGAAAAAATAGCTGTATCTAATGAATATAGATAAATTTATTATCATAAAGCAACATCAAATTAATGTAATAATCGCTAAACACTCTTAGGGCCACTTGCACCACCCAGTGTTAGCCACATAACCTGGAGTTAAGTTTTTTTTTATAGAATTTGACTGCTTAATTCCAGGGTAGCGGCTAACCCTGGGTGGTGCAAGTGGGTCTTTGTCTATTATGTTTTGAAGTACTAGAATTAAATATAAATTAATGGTATTATTTAAGTATGCTTTGCAAGTTACCTACCGTTTCGAAAAGGCGTTCAGTTGAGGAAGGAGCGATCTATTTTATAATTATAACCGACAGTGACCGGTCGTTAGCGTAGGTCTTATTCATAATTTTCACGATATAATAAAATAATAACAGTAACTTTGCGCTCAGTCATTTATTTGTCATCTGTTATTTATTATTTTAACGTGTCATTGAATTATACCGTTTTCACTGTTCTACCGGAACACAAATACTCGGCATGAGTTAATTTAGCTAGTTGTAAGCCATGAACAAGTTCAAATCCTAACGACTACGACTAAAAAGTTTCAAAAAATAACCCAGAATCGTTCGATTGCAATTTTTTAATAGTCTGGCCTATCTCCGCGCCCAGACGGGCGCTCAATCAAAACGGGGAACAAAGACGTATCTCATTATCAATTCCTCGTGGATCTGGCTGGAGTAGAATCTGGCTCAACTTCAGGCATACTTTCACGGTGGGGAGCCGGGAATCAATCAGGCATTCCTACACGCCGCTGAGGGTTAAACTTCCGTTAACTTCAGGATCTGATTGGAAATTGATTTAGTCATGCCTGTGTGAAATGATCTTCGGGGCACGCGACCGCACTACGAATCAATCGTAAACCTTATTTAGATTACGATTAAAGATGGCTCACACTAGGACGGGACGGGACCATCTGTCAATTTCTATAGAAAGAATCACGTGATAGCTCGGAGCCCTGTCGTGACATTTTCTATAGAAACTGACAGATCGTCCCGTCCCGCCCCGTCCAATCTCGTTCTAATGTGAGTGATCCCTTAGTCGGCTATAGGTACTTATAGTTTTCTATGTAGGTACACACGCGTTCATAAGTGCATGGGCAATTTATGAATAAAATCATTCAAAAACTGCCCAATGCAATTCTGAACGCGATAGTGGGTAGGTACATATTATGTAAGGTCAGTGAGGCCAAATCTCTTCTATTTTTCTTCCTAGTGTTCTCCCGACTTACGCCACGGCTCAGGAAGCCTGGGGGTCTACTTTGGCAACTAATCCCAAGAGTTGGCGTAGGTGCAAGCTTTACAAAAGCGACGGCCATCTGACCTTCCAATCCAGAGGGTAAACTAAGGCGTTATTGGGATTAGCCTGCTTTCCTCACGATGTTTCCCGTCATCGAAAAGCGAGTGGTAAATACCAAATGATATTTAAATCTATCCAAATCTATCCTACAGTCGCATTTTTTCAATCAAAACTAGAAGCCTAATTAAGTGCACAATAGAGATGACGACTAGGTTGAAAAACTATGATTCTACAACCTTTTTTTAAATTATTAGACATGTATTGTTTCCTTTTTCAAGATAACTAAAATTGATAAAGACGAAGAGCGTCAAAGTTCCGCGGTAGGGGTGGGAGCTGGTGACGTCACTAATTGGTAAAAATTGAACCTTAACTGTGACGTTACGCGAAACTTTAATGCACTGCATTTCCGTTATTTTTCATTTGACGAACAAAAGAAAAAATACGTTAGAATATTTTTAATACCATATCTAAAAGACGGACTAATATTTTTTTTAGTAGTCTAGGTAGGTAAGTAAGGTAGGTAGGTAAGGTAGGTAGAGGTAGGTAGCTAGCGACCTACCTCTACCTACCTTAAATCTAAAATAGGTCATTAGGAAGTTACACTTCCTGTATATATTTAGACAATAATTATAATCGCGCATTTATCGTCTGTCATAGTAGCTGTATGTTTTAAAATTAGGAATGCGAAAGTGATCTTATGTGTATCGGTATTAAACTAGACATGGGTTACTTACTAAATACCTAGTGTGAACTTGCGCGTTCCTCTTTTCCAGATCCTCCTTTAGCTAAAAAAGTATTAATCTAGATTAGAAGTCTGTAGATATTGAACTAAACTGATATACAGCTTCTAATCTCTAATTGATCAAATGTAACGGTTTCATACCATTTTTTTAATTAATTGTATCAGGATAAAATATACAGGTCGCATAAGGATGATCCTTTTCTATACCTTCCTATATGATCGATATTATATCTCTACATCGCGCATCGCTACCTCCACATCAAACAATGAACGATATGTACTATCGCTTTCAAAATTGCATTCATTCATAAATTGGCCATGGACTTTTGAACGCGTTTGTACAATTATGTTTCAAAAACATTGCTACACAACATTGCAGGCTGTTGCATGCCGCGGGAAAAGGTACATTAGATTACGGTGACAATCCAAATATGGCGTTGCTTAAAGAATGGGTTTTGATTTAAGCAGACTATAATTTGGATGGATGTTTGTGTCTTGGATCCCCCCGGTCCCCCGTAGCGCCGAAACTAGTTATGAAGCTGTTTTCGGCGAATGAGGTGTCAAATTGTCCATCGATTCGCCTTTATGGCCTGACTGACATGGGTCTCATTTTAGGTCTCCTATCGTATCGTCGATATAGTTTATGACGCCGAATTATATGCATGCAAATATATACATGCAAAGCCCGTTTAGTAGGATATAATGTCAGTTCAATACCTACATAGTTCAATTTTGACCTTGTGGAACATATTTAAATGTATGTATAGGTAAATATACTATGTAGTACGTATTTATAACATGAGAGCTTAAACGGTGTTTCACTTTCGAGTGTCTTAAGTAGGTTTCTACAGGACATTATCTTAACAACAATCACTCATTCGCATCATGCCGCCGTTCGTGTACATTCTCATCGCAAAAAGATTAAGCAATATACAAAAAATATGGTGCCGACGTGTTTGATTTAATTTTCACATTAACAAAAGCAGACAACATATGAAACAACATAAATTGGACCCCGCCGCGCCGCGAGCCGGCTACAACCGGCGTCATACTTTATTGTGAGTCGCAACAAGCTCGGTAACAAGTTGTTCGATCGGTGAATTACGGTGTTACGTAGCTGTCAATTTTGTGGTATAAAATTCGAGTGCGGGCATGACAAAGGCAGCTGTCATCGTGTCGGAAGGGTCAGAACGTCCCTCGAGGCTAAGCCGCGGCCGGCCGCCGCAGACACGCACGCCGCCGCACTTGCCTAATCCTCACCTACTCTCCACACCACACATAAACCCATCTAATTGATAATAAAAAGAGAAATTCCTCGTGAGCGCTGTGCGGTTACATAGGACGGCGTTCTAATTGATTTTTATAACCCTTCTAATCTAATAAGACTTTATAGGGTTAATCGCCGCTAAATATTGTTTAGCGCTAATTATGTGCAGGCTGGCTAAGTAATTTTATTGGGGGAGAGAAGGGGCGCGCCCTCGTCTCGGAGAACCTCTCAATTTTAACGCCACTGAATCAAATCGATGATGTGAACTAAATCACCGCGAAATAAAAACGCAATGCACCGAGTTATTGTGGAGAACAGTAGTAAGATTTATTGTAATGGCAGTTAGCGTTGTTGGGTGTATAAAACGTGACACGATACGGCCTACGCTGTAAGAAATAATGAGAGAAAAATGACTGCACATGTGTAACAATTATATCGACGGAGTACGGTGGAACGCTCGTTAAATGAACTTCATTCAGCTACTCGCTGTGTTTTTTTATTTGTATTTTTTCATTCACCAAAGATATCTTTTCAAGGATGGGTCATTTTTAGCGACGATTACCTACGCCTTTGTTATCAAATACATATTAAACTAATGTGGATAATGTTCTGTACAGGACAAGGAATTCAATTAAACATAGACAGGCGACTATCTTTAAATGTTTAAGTGAACCCAACGCCGTCGAGGGCCGGGGTCGAAAGTATTCTATGCCTCCGCCTCAGTTATAAGGAATGCCTCATCCTAAGCTATGAAGATTTTCTCGAAATATGTACGTCAATAGTTCAATTTCACAAGGCATTAGTCATGTAAGCGCACACAAAGGGGCGCGTCCAGCAGAGCATTAGAGGAATTTCATCGTTTATTCCATTTCGAACTCGTCTCTCTAACCCGGACAATATTTTTTGTGAAACGTCTTATTTTCTAGTGAATAAGAATTTGTTGGGACTCCTTGAACGTGTACAACATAATGTTATTATAATTTATGTCATACTAAGCAGGTGAAGATATACGAGCGAGTCATTCATTTTATTAAACATGTTTGCTAAGTCGATTTTGTTATTTTTTTGTCGCTCGGTCGTGGAGCATCTATCACGCAGCGAGCGGGCGCTTTCTCGCTCAGCTCTTTATTATTATACCAATGATTTCCGGACGGCGGGCGCTGGCGCAGCCTCGTCCGCGACCGCTCGCAGAACCGGCACGCACCACCTCACTGTAGCTCACTCAAACTCTTTGCCGAGCCGACCGACCCACGACCTAATGGAAGAAGACATATCCGATAACATTCCTCAGCATATACCTCACGAAGATACATTTCGTGATATCGCTAAATAAGAAAAACATTTGCGCAAAATGCGAACATCGAAGCCATCCATTATGCGACGTCGCCGACAGAATGGGCAGCGTTCGCAAAGCACTTTGTATTAAGTCAACAAAATTCAAAAACCATTCAAAGGACATTTGTTTTCATGAATAATAATATGTAAATACTTTATTATAGACACGAGAGGAGAGCACTCAGGAGTACTTTCCCGCCGTGACTGCGTACATTGGGTGGCCAAGTTAAGTGGACAATTCATATTGCCGGAGTTCGCCCATATAACAGGAAGTGGACCAGGACGTTGGTTATTATATCTATCATTAATTATTGTGCAAACGAGATGTTATACACTATTAATTCAAAATTCAAAATGGACTTTAGATCTTCAAAATTGAATAAACAGTAGGTGAGTTTTTTATCGTCTCGGTGTCTTTAGATTATGTCTCGCTTGCTTGTAAGATTTTTATCAACATTTTGTAGTTAGCGGCTCGTGGAAAGCTGACGACTACTAAGCCCCTTGTCTATCCCTAACAGGGTCCCAGAGTGTACGGCTCGGAACGCACGCAGTCCACCCGAGAGTTTTACAGATTTTAATTTTCCTTTTGTCTTTATGGATCACGAAATGTTTTGTGTACGCATGCCCCGGGAGACTGGCCCCCCGCCGCGGTTTCCTTCCTACATCGTCTCACAACAAAAACTCTTGTTATAAAAATGCACGACCAACAAAAACGCTTACGTCGGGTGACAAGTGTGCTTTGTTTATATCTGTTGCTATGTTCACGTTGTTTATGAAATGTTTGTGGCACCTGATGACTGCGCTGTTTTCTGAGAATCTGCTTATGATTACTCCGCCTACTTCGCTTTTGAATGCATTATACAACTAATTAATAATGCAATATTTTATACGAGTACCTTGTAACGGTTCCTGCTGTGTTATACGAGCACTTGATTCTTATTATATTCTGAATTGACTTATCTCTAGGAACATATTCAGAATGTGTACCCGCCTACTCATAGGTATCATTTTAGTACAAATTTAACAATAATACCTACATATTGAGACGAACAGAATACCTACCTAACTCAATGTTTCATTATGTAAGTTAGCGGTCGTGATTCTTCAGTATGGTGAGCAGAATTGTTATTTATAAGAACTGTGTTACCTAGTTGTCATATAACGCGTCGTAGATCATAATCCTTGTATCATGAGCTCGTCCAATTTTCCCTTGAAGGTTGAATATCGCCAAACCTCGCCAGTCCATGGTTTTCCCTGAGTAAACTTACCGTTCAAGTCAAAAATTTACCAATCCACGGTACTCAGATCAGCTATATATAAAATTAACATTTACCACTGATAAATACTTTTATTTTTTTTTTATTTACACATAAACAAAAAACATGAAATGGGTTGTCCGGCGGACCCCAAACTAGGCTGAGCCTGTATCTTGGGACCCTGGAGTGCGATAGGTACATTTGTAAACTAATTGGACTTGGACATTAAACAGTGAGATAAATTATGATACAACAGTTTAGAAGTTATCTAGATAACAAGATAAACGCGAGCTATCTATTATGTGTGTGTGTGTGTGTGTGTGTGTGTGTGTGTGTGTGTGTGTGTGTGTGTGTGTGTGTGTGTGTGTGTGTGTGTGTGTGTGTGTGTGTGTGTGTGTGTTGTGTGTACACGAACATGTAGGAACATTTAACTGATTAGAAGGAGAGCCTCCGTATCCTGATATGTTAGGGGCACTAGCCATTTTCTTACAATTTTCGTCATTTTACCGAGTGAGCAACACTGAATACCAAGTAATTTAGAGACGTTTTTATAAATGCGAAGGGGCATATAATCAGGTGAACGCCTGGCAAAAGTAGATCTGAAATTTGGAAGAGTATTTTCTTTAAGTTCAAAGATCGTAGTGAGTGCCTCTTCGTAGGTGCAATTGAATTTAGTAAGTCTTCAAGTAAACTAACACGATAACACTGCCAAACTGCCGACTAAATGAATACCTAAATTGAAAAGGTTCCATTTTTCAAAATACCGTTTTTAAAATAGTTTAACAACAACAGAACAATCTGAACCGTAACGGGCTGACGTTAACTGACTAAATTCGTGTTCCTCATGGCGTTCCTGAGGCGTTCCTCGTGGCGTTCATCAGGGCTCGATTTTAGGTCCAATACTGTACATTCTATATAGCGCAGATATAGTAAAAATTATTCAAAACTGTCAATATCACATTTATGCCGACGACCTCCAGTTATATCTGCCGGTCGCGCCTGGAGAAATCTCTTCTGCAGTTGATAGAATAAATGATGACTTATCTCGAATAGTTCAATGGTGCAATAAAAACAGCTTATTTCTAAATCCCTCAAAATCCAAATTTCTCATTCTAGGTTCTGAAAGGCAAAGACGTCAGATTCAGAGTCAGATTAACAACAGTAATCCCAAGATTAAAATAGGTGATAATTACATAAAACAAGTCGAAGAAGCTCGTAACCTGGGTGTTCTTATGGATGGCAAATTGAAATTTCACAACCATGTTTTAGAAACTTCCAGAAACTGTTTTTACCGTCTCAAGATATTGTATCGGGTTCGTAAATACTTAAGTACAGATGTCAGAATTAATCTTTGTGAATCTTTAATTCTTTCTAAACTCAATTATGCCGACACAGTCATAGGTGTATGTCTATTATCCCAAACTAAAAGGCTAATACAGCGCGTGCAGAATGCGTGTGCTCGTTTTTGTTTTCACATACCGCCAAGAACCCATGTAACGCCGTTTCTAAATAATAGTGGGTTAATGCACATGGAGTCCCGACGTTCATTGCACTTCGCTTGTTTGCTTTTTGGTATTGTTAAGACTTTAACGCCCCAGTTAGTAAGTACTAAGTTACAATTTTCTCAATGTCATATCAGAGGTGCTATTCGTCTTACCTACCCACGGCACAACACAGCAGCATTTCGTGGAAGTTTCAGATATTCGGCCACTAAATGCTGGAACAATATACCGCCACCTATTCGTAACTCGTTATCTTTTACATTCCTTTAAATTTAAATACAAAAACTTTCATTCATCTTAGATTTTTGACTTTGGGTTCTACCGGCGTCTTTCTTGGCTTCTCCGCCCCTTTATAACTTTGTTGCAATGTGGCCAACCGCTAAATACAATAAGCAATAAGCTTTTGAGGCTGTTGATGTTGATCTCAGACTTATATAAAGTAAATATATATGTAGGTTTTATTTAATGAAAAATAAGAGCATCCTTATCTTACATGCATGTTTGTGTGTTTGTGCAAATTGTTACGTTTTATTGAAAAGGTTTCTGCGGAAGACCAGCGTCAAGGTACGCAAAAGGTACCTTGACATCAAGCTGAGTAGAAACCTTTTCGGTGACGCTAATTCTATCCGTACTGTCTTTTATATTTTTGTACACTGAAGCGTCCCGAATAAACGTTTTTCTTTCTTTCTTTCTTACTTTCAAATTACACGTTCGTCATCACCAGCTAAAGCTGAGCGTGAAACTTACACCAGCATAAAAGCTCACACCAACTGAGAACTTTATTAAGTGACGCCTCTAAATAAAACGGTGTCATTATCGGGATATCATACTAATGTTTAATGTTAAATTTATCAAATGTACGGTATTTGGAAGAGAACGTACAAGTTGACAACACGTGTCTTCGCTATCTATGCGAGCGGATCGGACGCCCTGCCGCGCGCGCCGGCCGCATTACTTACCGTGACCTAATGGGTGGGGATAAATCAAACCAACAAAAAAAAACTACAAAATAAGAGACCAATGCTGGATAAACTAAATTCATGGAACGAAGTCCAAGTACCTGATCGGTACCAGTGAGCGTGCATTTGCAAAAAAGTAAATTGTCGAAAAGTTTCAAGAGTGAAGGTTTGGGACTACGTAACAATCAAAGGAAATTTAACTTATTAGACTAAGTTTTAAGTACCTATTTTTTCTCATAGAGCTAAGCGTAGTAGTAGTATAATGCAATACCAAAATATGTATCAATAGATTATAAAAAAAGATGTAATACTATGTTAAATACACAAATTGCAATCATCCCGTTTAACTACAAAAGCAAGCAAGTCTTAAATAACAATATCCTTAGCAATGTTGTCACAACATAAAAGACACAAAGAATGAAGTTATGAATTTCCCTAATACGATTAAATGAAAACTGCAACAAATTTAATTCTCCCACGCAGTCCCGTCCAATAAAGAGAGACATTACGACGAGCCCAAATGCGAAGTCAGATTTTTCAACTTCTGTATTGAAATGCGAACTTTATTCAGGTCTGGTAAAATTGCATTTGCTTTAGCAAGATTATGTCAGATAGGAGGTTTAGTGAATGAGCCGTCGAAATAGAAGTAATTCATAAAACTGAGCAGGGCCTTTGATATGAAAATACGGCTAATCCATGGCACGCGCGCCGTCCGCGGGAGGCGGCCCATGTTTGTTTGTTTGTTTGTAGTCTCATGTTGTTATTTATTGATCACAACTTTGGACTTTTCAATACTCCAAATTTATTTCTACCACGTCCGTACACCATTAAAAATTATAATATACCCCAAGATTGATGATTATAAGTGTGCTATATCACTATAAGGTATTTTTAAGATATATTTCATGAATGTTTGGAATGCTTGTACTTGTGTATTAAGCTTTATTGGTCACCGTGAGATGAATTATGGCGACATATATCTATTCAATGATACTTACATGAAACGTTTTTACTTTTGAGTTTGAGCACTTCATAAACTCCATTTTTGGACTAATGATTTTACTCGGGCGTTACTGTAGTCACTGATTAAGTAAAATATGTTTATTTTGCGATTGACAGATAGTATTCATACATTTGGTGTTCTACCTGTCATAAACATAAAGTCCACAATAAACTGTACAAGTATAATACAACTGGACATCGCGTTTTTTTTGTGTCAACATTAAAACTCAAGTTGATTTCAAACATTGATTTCTTAAAAAAAATAGAAACACAAAGGAGAACAAAAACGTCAAAAAATGTGGGTCAGAATGACGTTAGCGAACCATTTTGCAGTGATGATGATACAAACGATAAATGTGTCAAATTCATACTAAGTAATATGAAAAAATGCCGCAATTACGGCAGTCTTATGGCGTCATATTTTCCGGCTGATTGGGTACCTATTCAGTTCTTTAATTCTATATACCTATATGCAAACAAACGATAATCTCACTGTTACGTATATACTTAGTCACCTAACTGTTAGTTACATTTCGTTTCCAAAATCATTGCTGTACAGCAATGAAGGGAACTGCATGGAACGAGAAAAGGGCTACAATGTCACTGACGAATTCCTTACTAAATCGACTATCGAGATTGACAAACGCGACAGTAATGCGGCATCAATAACAACTACTTACAATTATAGTATTCGTCGGTTATTGGTTAGGAAGAAAATATATTTTGATAATTTTAGACAGTTTATTGAAATTAGGACATACCTTTTTTTATTAACTTGATGTATTTGAAAACACTGTTTATAACAATTAATGGTTTATAATGTTAACGAGAACAACCTTTTAATATTTTTTTTATAGAGTTTGAACATTAAGTATTGAGTGTTATTAACGCCCTATATAAAGATGGCTTATGGGTATTTTTTAAAAAAGTGTACCATTTCCTTTTTTTAATATAGAAAGATTTGGGTTTTTATAACCAGAATCACGAGTACTAAGTATTGATTTAATAAAATAAAAAGAGTCTCCCCTTTTTAATCAGTTTAGTAACGCATTCTTTCATACATTTTGTATGGGCCGTTACGAAAATGATTTTTTTTTGTAAGTAAGGAAAATCGAGGACATATTTCCTTTAAAATGGTGCTTTTTTTTAATGCCCATAAAATGCATAGATACAGAATAAAATAACTGGATACCCAAATCAGCCGAAAAAAAATTAGGCCATAAAATTAAGGTTGACTGGTAGAGAATGCCTTCTGGCATTAAGTCCGCCTTTTGTACGTTAAGGTTTCTTTTGTGCAATAAAGGTTAAATAAATAAATAAATAAAAGTGCTGCACTTTTTATATATAAGTAGTCTTGTTTGGAACGTGATGTTTTGTTAAGTGCCAACAGCCTATAAAGTTTTAATTTTAACTGTGTTGTAGTTCCGTGTATGGATTTGACACTTAATGCATACGTCAGTAAGCTATTTTTCGTATACGAAACATTTATCTTTTGTATCATCAATTCATCATCAATGCAAATTGTTCGCTAATGTCATTCTGACCCAAATTTGTTGACGTTTTTGTTCTGCTTTGTGTGAAAATGTGATTTTATACTATAAGTACCCGTGATTAGGTTAATAATTAATAACAAGAACAGACAGTAGGTAAATTAATGCAAAACGGTGAAAAGGAATGCCACGAGTAAAAGAGGTACCTATTATTAAAAGCCATTTGGAGCGATTTTTGTTTTGAAAAAAACATCCTATGGACATATTGCACATCACTATTTCAGTTCCAGAAATATTGTATCGGAAAAGATTATAGGGAACCGCGTACCGTAACCGCGGTTGTACCATAAATATATTTAACCGTTGCATTCCCTAATAGTGACTTAACCTGCCTCCAATTTTTGAAAGAAGAGAGCATAAAGGTTACATAACGGTTGCAAATCTGGCTGTCTTCCCAAGTTGAATCGGCCCAAGTTATCGGTCTCTACCTACACACAAAATTCGAAATATTTATATTGTATATAGATTTCAGTTTCAGCAAGAGCTTATTTAATTAATGTAAATACTTAATTAACAAGGTCTATATGTATTAAGTTTGATCAATGAATACTCAAATAATGATGTTTAATTATTAATTAACATTTGGTTTTTAATTAAACTACGTCCCGTTGATTGTACAACATCAGCTAACGGCTAACACCTGCAGCTTGTCATTTCTTATGGCAGCTATATGTAGTATAAGCAGGTTTCCTTACGATGATACTCAAAACTAATAGTCATTAAACATACGATGAGCATTATGAGCAACTTAACTCCGATACTTGACGTATGGGAGGTATCGATGTTGGTTCACAGACAAATTAGTCGATTATTGCTTCAGTTTTGTACGTTTTAGATTAAATAACAAACTCGTTTGCAGAAATAGCGCATTCTAAAATCCGCCACGGTTGTGTACAATCATAATACCTATTTAGAAAGCGAGGGAAACCGAAATTACATTCATTGACTCTCGTCGAGAAGCTCATCTAAAATAAACCCTGCTTCGATGTACTTAACACTACAATATCCTAGAATAGAAACCTGGAACCCTCTCAGGCTGGATTTGACCAAACTTTTTAATCAAGAGTAACGCTTACTCTTGGGTGCTAATGTCAAAATCCCATAGTAATTTGAAGTTACTATCTGAGACTAAGCGTTATTCTCGGAATAAAAATTTGGTAAAACGCAGCCTTAGTCAGATAGTTTGCCTTAGTTTCCTTAAAATTGGTAACATACGCACAACGTCACCATTAATTCCTGTAATGAGTTTTGGGTGAGCATCGCCTTCATGTCACATCTAGTAAACATGACACGACACGGGCGCGCCTATCGCGCACGATCAATGATGTATCGAGATGTGTGTTTCATTAAGCACGAGCGAACGATCTAGAGCCGCTGGAAGTGGCGTCGGAGATACACAAAGGAAGCGATTGAGCATTAATAATGGTCGTAACATAAGATTTAATAATATATTGTGAATAAGGGCTTGGTTAAGTAGTGACAAAAAGGTATAAATCCCTATGCCGTAGGTTTAATTAGGCTAAGGGACATGGAAATTCCTGTCCGTTACCCTAATTGAACACACGGTTGACGATGTAAGCACAGTTCAGAAAAAGGAAAAAGGATTGATTAATGATTTATGATATAGAAATCCCTCATCATAATTCTTAGAAATAAAGTGTTACAATAAGTAAAGTGTTATCTGGGTACTTCTATGAGGCAGCCGGAAAGCTTTTTTTTTTAATGTAGTAGACGCTGCCTTATATGGTTGTGACAATTATTTATTCAATATCGTTAAAATCATCCTTTTAGAAGATCTACTTATTTATCACAAAGTACCTATATTAAGTCAATCAATCAAAATTACGCTCAGGTAAAATGTCATATATGTGTATTATCAGATAAACGACATTTTATCCAGGACTCAGGACAATGTAAAAGGCTACATACGATTAGGATAATGTCGTTAGCTTTCGAATGTAACGTTTTTACATTTGACAAATCTTGATGCAGCCTTGATACGCCAATAATAAATCACGCTTACTCGTAATATATATGTCATTACAAGCACGCGATACGTTAATAAAAACAAAATTTTAGAGCTGTAAGTAGGCGATACGGGCGCTAAATGGAATTTACCTCTTGCGTCGTCCACGTACTGAAAAACGTCATTCAAATTTCACGTTACTCTTTATGCCTAAAGTAAAGCAATTTTGATGAAAGACATTGTGTATGCCACGGGCGGTAGAATAAATACTAACTGGTGTAAAAATTAAGCCCTCGCCTCCGGCTCTGACTTGAATTCACACTTGTTCGTAATGTCTTGTTTACTACCCTTAATACACAATGTAGGTACTGTAGTGCCACTTGCATTTTCGTATTTTATTCAGTACCAAAGTAACTGTTTCTTGAAAAATGAGTTATCTCTCACTAAATACTTATTATGCCACACGATACAACACGATACACGATATCACGCAGAGTAACAAAAATAAACCTTCAAATCATACACGTGTATAGTAGGTATGCTGATCTGTTCATTTTCTGCAGGTGGACTGTGGATTAAAGTACAAGCTAGTTCGTCACTTGTTGCAAAAAAAAACTCTAAAAGCATTCCAAGTCACATCTTAATGTTACAAAATAGTAACTTTACTCCAATTTTTTGCTGGTTATCTGTCAACATTATAGTGGACATAACCACAGGGGTCACCAAAGAAGCGTCTTGAAATTGTCTCTTCCAGGAACGCGCGGGTCGTTGGCGTCGCTGGCGCGGGTGTCCTCGTCCGCCATCCATCATGTCTCTCTATCACTACAACATACAACCACGTGATATTAATTATTAAGCGAAACATATGGATGAAGATAAAATAATGAGTTTTTAATTATTTCTGGATAAATATCTGCCTCGAGTTGTTTTAACACGTTCGAAATTGAGAATCGGCTTGGGAAGTCAGTGACAACTTTAATGCACTTCTGAGGGCCAGTTGTACCATGCAGGGTTGGCCAACTAACCCGAGGCTAACCGGTAAGGGTCACTTGCACCGGCTAGATAGCCCGGAATTAAGTGTTTAACGTATGGAATTTCACAACGTACGCACCTACGCACATACTCCGGGTTTGCGGCAAACCCCGGGTGGTGCAGGTGCATGGCGCTAACCCCCCAAAAATTGAAAACTCTTCATTTTAGCTTTGTTCATAACATTCATTTATTTTTTACTAATTCTAATTGTCACAGAATGCGATATCATAACTAAATATCTACCTTATTATTTAAGTATAAAGCGACTTGTAATCAGAATCAATAATCATGAACAAGGACAGTCGACCGGTCTTACCGCGTAGCTCTTTTTTCTTTTCATAATTATGTAAAAAGAGGTTTTCTATAAACTTAAAATTTCTGATTCACAAATGCACAGAACAACAGAACAACCGCCTTACTAGCATTATTAAGTGTTATTTTATCAACCTCCAGTTTACTGTTTTCCCAGAGAGCGTGTCCGGATTTCTAAAATACGAGTATATTTAGGTCCTTGACAACAAAAGCCTTAAAACTGGGCTGTCTCGCTATTTCCGGACAGAGTTTAGCAGCTATGCGAGAAGTGACACGTTTTTTTACTTTTTTCACCGTTCATTTAGTCACGTCCAAACCTTTTATGAGACTCGTAAATGCGCCGAAATGGTTTTTTACCGAGTTTCAGTATGTAATATCAAGTTACATTCGTTATTAGTCTGTTATTGCTATTTATTGGTGACTACGAACGTGTTATAAAGCCTAAATATGCCTCAATGATGAATGATGTGGTGAGCCGCGGCGCCCGCCAGCGCCTATTAGTTTACGCTCCGCAAGAAAGTTCGAAACTTGGCAGTCCTTTCTTTTTAACGTAGGCGTTTATTTAACAAGGTAGTTACATTAAGTTTTGTTTGTTTGTTTTAAGTACAAATTGAAGAAACAGTCATACATATAAACAGCAACGTGTCAAACAACATTATCAAAGTATTCTTATTCAACACCATCAAGATGACTCGGAATTTTAAGCAAAACTGCGAGCAACAATGTTGTAGAAATTAATAGTAAATTTCCATTCATATTCTATGAGTTACTGTGCGATCAAAATGTTTTTCAAACACGATTACAATAGTTTTGTCAATCGCTTGATTTATGGACATAACGTACATTCAGCACAATTGAGATCAAATTTCGAGTGGACGTCTCTTTTTGGCAGACAATGGTCATTTCGCGGTTCGATATAGGTACCTGTCCGTGGAGTGGGTGAGCATCAGATATTCGTTGGTCATAAATGTGGTACAAGCGACTTTAGTCCTTGTCGCGTTAATAAAAACGTTTACGAACAAACATCTGTAAGTGTAAGGTCCCACGGTGCAGTGACCGTCGCCTCCCGCATCGCCTCGTGCGATTATTACGTCCCCACATTGTGCTCCATACGTCTCCACTGACAATATTTTACTTCATACCTCGTTTCACGGAACTCGAACATATTACGTCAAACAACATTCGGACATGTAAGCAAACATCTTAATGTTTACTAATGAAACATTTCGGAGTACATTGATTGATGGTGCGAGAGCGTTTTGTGTGGACTGGTATTATTCTATTCATAAATCGCGCCGCGGGGTGGCCGAGTCTGCGTTGGTGGCTCCTATTGTCCTAACAATTGGGTAAAGGTAGTGCGATTTTTTTGGAGTGGGTCATATAAATTTCATGCGTATTTTAGCTCAGCATCGCAGATGGAGTGAATGATTAAGAGGTCGTCGGAGGGGGATGCGCGGCATCCCGGGGGACACGCCTGAGTGTGGTGCACTGCTTGCAATTAACTCTCCTGTCGAGGCATTATCTCGGCATTAGATCCTCGTGTCACCTCCGCCCCTCGCTCGGCTGGCTCCTCTCGGGGAGCCGCTGCACTCTGCCGATCACCTATTTATGTTATGTTCAATTAGGTACATACTTCAAATATCTGAGGAAAAAAAGTTTAGGTACTTACTGTTTTGGTCCAAAGTTTGAATATTTTATTAAGACGTATTTTTAAACCTTTAGGTATTTAATATATTCACAATCAATACTTAATCTTTATTTTAGCTACCTTACAATAACTTACAAATATGTTTAATATATTAAAATAAATACTCTACTAGGTATAACGCAAGTTGTCTGGCGAGATGTGTTTATGATCTTACTAATTCATATTTAATTTTATGTTGAATGTACTTATGCATCCTACCAAATCAAAAATTATAGAATGAATTGCCTATTATTGTATGAATCAGGTTCCTAGTATTTAATGACAGTGTGTGAAATTATATTTCTGCTACACTAGGTTTATTAATGTAATGTGATAGCCGTTAGAGCTTTTAATTTACAACCAATCCTCTTATTGTTCATATTTACATCAAATATCTACCGCAGCCTGTGAAATGAACAGCGTTCAAAGTAAGTACAACAAAAACTTTAGTGTCAGCGAGTATGATTGCCAATACCCCTTGCTTACTCTCGCAAACTCGTATTCGTCTCAATCTGGATGCTTTAAAAACCGCCTTGTATAAAAGGTAACAAGGTACATTTGACAAGTAAGGTCTACTGGGAATAATGATGTTGACACGGTAAACAGGCAGTATAAAAGTCCACAGGGTGAGATGGCCTGGTGTGGGTCCATTGTCCCCCGCCGGCCCCGCGTATTCCTAGCTTATTTAATGCAACGGTGCACGCGTAAACATCTAAATAACTTTTGCGTGACACTTCTCCCCCACCCTCTAATTTTACTAAGTAGCCGTATCTCTATTTTACAAATGTATCGGGGAGGAACATCTGAACCAAATGTGCTCTCGCCGAGACAAGTGTATTCGGTGTCTGTATTCAATTGGTGAGCGTTATGGTTTAAATTAGTCATTTCGGGTGCGGAGTGAAATCACTGTTAAATCTGTACCGTATTTGTGGGAGGAGTAGGGGGCAATACGAGAACATTTGCAATAATTGTAAATAATAAACGACTTTAACGACGTGTTTTAAAGTGAGGTACTTATTTAAGATGCATCGGAGGTAGAGTTGGAAGTAGGTAATTCTTAAGTAACAGTGGTTATGCACAAGTATGCATGAGATTATCATTTTCATTCATTTTCAAATATGATCTGCATGAACATTAATTTCAAAATCTTCTTGTTCAAAATTTATTGTTATTATGACATGTGCTGTAGATGCATATCATTTAACAATTACTTAATGATCCAAACGATCTAAGACTAAGAAGAGGGTTTTAATATATTGTGATTCTCTTTAAAAACCAAAATGATCCACGCTATCGCACTTCATATATGCTAACCATTATGATTGCATAATCCACAGCTACAAACACCTGTAGAAAAAAGGTAGCTTCGGAATATGTTGTCTGATCGTTGACTTCTAGGAGGCTTTGAGTACAAACATTTACTTTTTAAAAGAAATAGACACACAAAGCAGAACAAAAACGTCAAAAAATGTGGGCAGATGCAGAATGACATTGGCGAACTTGCATTGATAATGATACAAATGTTAAATGTTTCGTACGAAAAAGAGCTTACTGAAGTAAGCATGAAGTGTCAATTTCATACACTTTTTAAATTATAGGCTGTTTTTCACTTAATGAAACGTCACGTTCTAAACAAGACTATATATAAAAAAGAGTCGCAACTGCTGTACTTTTACGGCGTCATTTGTTTCTGTTATCCTATATACAGTGTGTAAATCGAATACGGGCGAACCTCTTAACGGTGGTTAGTATAGGACATAAGAAATGTAATTACTTAATTAGGTAACTTTTAATTGGAATTGCAATAAAAATAAAAAACATTTATTCTCGAAATCTATACAGTAAGTGTAACTTACCTTACCTACCTCTACCTACCTTAAATCTACAGTAGGTCCTTGAGGCATTGTACCTAGGATGCTGGCGGCATTAAATTAACCTCGTTGTATCGCAATGCTGATACGTTGTGCGAGGAAGCTCTTCGGTCACCAGTAACATGAACCAGACGCTTCGCGATTTCTACGAAAAATTTGCGTGCGCTGGGACCCCATGGACCAAGAGTTTCGACCCCGAATGGTACAAAAAGGTACTCTCTGCCCAGGCTCTTATATTTATTACGTTTTAAAATTTCGGCGCATTCAGCCGCTCCGCCCGCTTTTACATTAGTTCGTTGGAGATGGGACGGTGCCAGCGTGTCTACACAGGTAGCATCCCACACTAGCATCCGTCCCAAACTCCAAGGAACCAAGGACACCCCATCAGGTCTCTTGCCATCATCCCTGAAAATGCCAGTCGGCTCAAGGAGAGCAGGCACGTTGATGGTGGCAAGAGACCGACGGATTATGTCATTAAGAGATGCATGTCTCGAAAAACGGCCTGCACTTTTTTTTACAACACAATCCATGGTGTTCCAGTCGGTCCACGTCTGTGCCACAAGGACATGAGTGTGGCGCACACACCGAAACCCCCAGTCGCAAACCAGTCGCCAGTCTAAGGGAGTCCGGATCCAAGAAAGTACCAGTATTGGGCGAAGGATGGGCATGAAGCCAGTAACCAGATTTCCGAATATTTTTTTTTTCCATAGATAATAATTTGGCCCGCAATTAGTAAACACACTCGCGTTAAACATTCGTTGACAACTGTCAGCGTCAAATATTTTATAGTAGGTACTATAAATTTTTTATTAAAAAATTAATTATTGGGCCATAATTAAGTGTAACTTAAAAGTATGTTTTAATTATTGATAACACTAATGAATACTATGTTTGGTTAAATTTATCGCCCGTATTAGACTTACACGCTGTATATGAGTTCAAATAAAAATTAATGCTATTGTGTAAAGGTTCGTTTTAGACATACATCATGTTCTTAATACTAAGTAACAGATCACGATAGATCTGGGTGCCAATATACACAGCCGGCGCGATATTCGCAATGAATAGACATCAGCCAATATTGTCAGCGATGCGATACCGCTATCTGGCGACGCCAATGCGCCTAGCGCGTCCTGCGCTCGCACCCTACCCGGCTGCCACTCTCCTGTCAAAGCTTACGCAAACTGACAACCTCCCAATAATTCCTCGCGAAAATGTGTTAATCGCAACACTTTCACGCTCGACGACTCCGAATTAGATTAGCACTAACAATGACGACATCTGTACTCGAATGGGACTCGTCATATTTTGACAGGTATCGTCACGTGTTAGGGACCCACATACACGTGTTCTCTGCGTCCCACGCTCCAGTCATCGTCACAAAAGTAGTGATTTCACGCGGCGCGAACATTCATCCGATTGTCGGATCCACTATCTCGTATTAGCGAGGTTATCATGAAAAAATAATGCATTTGGGATTTGAAGGCTCCCCATGTGTGCCAGCTTCCTTTCACTATTCGTATAAACGAAACGGGATGATAAATTTATTTAATGTATACAAATGTTTGGACATTTTTATTTTGCTGTCGTTTAGACGTAGGTAACATAATTTAGTTCGCCATATGTTAAAGCGTTGTCGAAGTAGGAAGTGGAAAAAATATTTAACGACTTGTGAGAGGAGCTATGACAAACTGGTCTTCGTACCGTTCCATCTCAATAAACTAATATTTTTTGTCATAGCAAAAAGTTATTGATAAATGTATGCGTTAGGTGATGTGAGCACTGAAATTATGTCAATTACTAACGAGACTCATAACACTGTCTGAACTGTTTGGTTATAACATAAATATGCCTCGAAACTTATGTTAGCAAGCGCACGAGAAACGTGTTATGACCATAAATATACGCATAAGATATCATAATAATATGTATTCTATAGTAAAATGTTAGGTTTATTATAATATTTTTTATCATAATATTATATTTATATGTATTTTGTATTGCTTTTTGTTTTTTTTTACTTTTGTAACTATATTATAAAACCTAATGTAACTCTCATTTCACTCGTTGCATTTAACACGTACGAGTAGGTAAAGTATCATATTCATCTTGCTAGACATTTCGCAGGGGAGATTAATGTTAGAAACAAGAAGTTAATGTTGTTATTGCTGTCTTGGAGCACCCCGAAGGTGCAAAGTCCCCACAAGATCCTTCCACGCCTTTATATCTTGAACAACCTTTATGGCGCTCCAGCTGAGACCTACAGCTCGCAGCTCGCTCTCCATAGTCTCCATGCTCCTACGCCAGCGCCGCGTGTGTAGGAACGGGGCGTCCACGGCTCGTTTTCCACCTCAAGGCTGACATTCAAAAGCAAAACTGGCGCTCTGTGTCATATCCATCTCGATGGTGAATATTGTGAAAGGTTGTCTATTTCCAAGATGCACGGAACAGACTTGTATGCCTATACAGGCATATACAATCTTATACTTACGAGTATGTAGATTAACTTCTTCACTCGTGATACCTACTTGTGTAGTTGCAAGCGCTCATATGCTACGATGACAACTTTTTAACAGGCGATCCCTTACCATCACTTGTGGTATATAAAAAATCCCCGCAAAAGCCATAGCAATCCTCACCCCGAACAATAACCGCGCCCGTTCGGCACAAACCGATATTGCCGAAATAAAAATTTGCCGCCTCATTAACAGAGTGTTTTAATTCTGGGTTTCCTTTTATTCGATCCCAGGGTAATTATTCACAGGGGGTTATATATAAAGTAATTATAGCGAGCCCTTTTTCCGCCCCTAATCACCGCCGGGTGTCGATGACGTCGCGCGCAACTGTGTCTTAGATCGCGTTGACAGCTTTTTAATATATTTCCTTGTTGTATGTAAATCGCAGATGCAGAGTAGGTACCTACAGATGTCGGCATTTTTCACATTTCTAAAATGCTTAGTAATTGTACAAAATAATACAGTTAATTTATAATTGTACCTACTTATATTTCGGTTTTTACTACCTATTTATATAAATAGGTGGATATAATTTATTTCTTAAGTGTTTTGACAAAATGAAATCTAAAAAGTTCTAAAAATTTCACAAATTAAAGTTAAATAATATACCTACCTACCTACATATTCTATGCCCTATACATACTTTAGGCCCAAATTTTTGCTTATTGTTTGCTAATGGATGGTCACCTACCTAGTAATAACATTTTGACTGCATTAAAGCAATGCGTTAATAAACATTTGTTTAAGTACTTCCTATATTTCGAGTAGTCAAATTTACCACACAGCTAACTATATAGGCATATATACCTATACGCACCTACTTTTTTGGGTTTTTCTCACCATAAAGATCTCTTTTCTCTTTAACAGCCTCCTAGCCTAATCGATAGAGACTCTGCTTACAAAGCAGGAGGTCTCAGGTTCGAATCCTGTTAATGACTTGTTTGTTACAGTTATCTGTGAATATGACATTTTCGTTTCGTTGAAACACTTTATGAATAAGGGGTTATAAGAAAAATCTTGGAAAGCGGAACTAGAAATACAACAAGATGTCCAAGTCTATGTATAGTTAGTTTCTATCATGGACTCCTTACTTAGGTTTAGTCAAATCGATTCTATAGTTAAGCCTTAGACGCATAATACGTATACCACAGATTGACCGCATTGTTATGCATATGCGTATCTACATTCAAGCGCAGCTCACTTAAGACGCTCTCAATTTAAATAGCAACACTGCTCATACAAATTCACAATAGAGATGAGATGACACGGTTCTCAGTACGCTTAACATTGTCATGCAGGGGTATGTAAAGTCAACCGACCGCTCGGAATCGGCACTTACAGCCTATCATAACGCTGCAAACGCTCGCAGCAGCGTCCCACAATAGCGTCCACAAACAACTACACCAGCTAAACCGACCAACTCCGCACAAATTACTTAACCAACATAAATTAAAATTACCCTAAACTGCATTAAAAAAGCCTTCGCAGGATGAAAATGAGATTTATATCTGTTAAGGCGAAGTTGTTCGTCTTCATAAAGCCTGACGTTTCATTTCTGTCTAGGCCGACCAGTGCTAGCTCCCTCGACCCTCCCCGTCTCACCCTCGAAGGGCTCCCCTTGTTATGCATAAAATCTTGTCTTATTACTTTCAACTTTGCTATTATATTTGACGAGACGAAGTTGCAAAGTTATTCAGTTATTAAAATTTTTGGCCGCCGTCGGCTGCCGGATGAATCTAGTTCGAATGTAAATGCGGGTGCTTAAATTATAAGACGAGAACTTATTTGATTGAACAAACCTTAGGATCTACGGATTAATGTCTGAAATTTAGACGACGCAGTTTTGGTAATTCACTCTTTGTTGCGTTAGCGTCGCCGAGGCGGGATACTGCGGGGTTGACGCGCCTTTTGTTGACTTGTTGTCGCTGCCTAACAATCGAATACAATTTTCACAAGTTGTGATTTTAACGTTTATGTTCCGCTTGTTTCCGTTTCGTAACTCAAGCCATAGAGTAATAACAATAAGTAGGTAAACTTAATTTATATTTCTCGGTTAGGTAAATATCTACCTATTTTCTCGGCTCGATTCTAGGTTTTTACCTGTCTATCATCGATGCGATTGCGCCATGTGTATAAGTACCTAAGTAATCATGGAAAACCAGTAAAAATATTACTGCACCTTTCTACCAGCTACTTTATTTATGTAGGTACTAGGACTATTTTGCGATAAGGGCTATATTAGGTATATTAATTAATTCGTTTTATCGTTAAACGCCTCTATAATATTATGTTGTAGAGGTCCTTAACCTTAAAACGATACGAGTCACGACCTCATTTACAGTTCGATTATGAAACGTAAGAAAACATTTCAGGTTATTGAAAGTCGCATGCTGACGCGTCTAGCGCCTAGGCTAGGTGGAGCGGAGGCGCGCGGGAGCGGGCCAACATCTGTTCCGTTTGTAGCGACAAATGAACACCGCGTAGCACTGCGCCGGGGCCGGGCGTCGGCGACGAGCCTCTCCGAACCCTAAAGCTTCCCTTAAGCGCCGCGCCAGCTGCTCCGAGCACTAAACTCCACGTTACAATGCTTTGTTTTAAAATTTGTAATCATTCTCACATTTTACGATCCTGAACGGTCCGTTTCGGAAAATTTGATACGACTATAAACCCTCTAAATTGTGTTAGCATTCCGGTTAATTAAAAGTTATGAATTTAAAGTTACGGCCGGAGTGACGTGCCGAGAGCCGTCGCCGGCGGAGTTACTGCATGCAGCGCCGACTTGTGGAACTACTTATTATTATTGTTTGCAGCAAAGATGAGATGTGCGTTCAGGCTTTATTGCACCCATATTTTTCTTTTTTAGTGATGCAACGAATACGAATGCGATTATTCCTATTTGTAGAATGTTAGGATTGCGATTCGACATACTGCAGGTTTGTTAAGCTTTTTAAATTGCATATCGCTGGGTGAGTAGAGTATACAGAAATTTCATATGTTTTACACATTCAATTACCTAGGTTGACAATTGTGATCAAAAAAAATTATTATAAGCATGAACTAAAGCACCTAAATATATTTGGAAAACCCTTGACTATCGTCAGTTTTAACATATTTTCTATTTTTGTCACTAAAAGGTAGAGTAGTTTTATTTTCGACGTGTCAAAAACAAAACTAAAGAATGACTTACTCTAGTACGAGACGGGACGATCTGCCAATTTCTTTAGAAAGAATCACGTCATAGCTCGGAGCCCTCGGAGGTCACGTGACGTTTTTCTGATCACGTCCCGGGCTGTTCTAGTGTGAGTCATACTTAATTTGACTTTGAGTCATCAACTATTTCAGTATAAACTCATCTTTATCACCCCATTTACTAGAAATATTTTACAATTCGTCACAGAATCTAAATTTTCCTCTGAGTGTGTTTTGCTCTGCCTTAATCCACACGGCAAAGCAGTAGGTTTACTGAAAAAGAAAAACGGGTATACCATTTTACTATTTGGCGGATACGAATATTCGTTGCATCAATGCTCATCAATTGCAAAAATGTTGCTTACTCAAAGTATTCATTTGAAAGAGGCATCTACGTTACTTACGAAAAACAAGGAATTCACATCCCATCACTGTCAGTTTTTGTATTTGACAAAGCACCAAGTAAAATAAATCGCTTAACACCGCCATTAATTTATGTTTCATTTTTGTTAAAATTAACACTTACAATCTATACTAAGCTTACACAATTATAGTCATACTAATTTTGTCCGTAGCACATCGGTTTGAAAACCTTACATATTAAGCGCGATTTGACATAATTACATATACCTAGACTCGCGCCCGTCGCGTCGCGCGAAATTATGCTTGACCTGCTTACTGGTGCTGGTAACAAAATGGCTGTATGCCTCGACGCTTAAATTTGGTATTACACATAAAAATACAATAAAAACGCAGTTGTCTTTATAATTATTTCGAAATAAGTTCGTAATTATTTGTTTAACGAATCCAATATGATGTCGTAAGTGAATAAAAAGATTATTTCCACTAATGGAAACCAGCACGCTGTGGTTACCTTCGTTTCGTTTCGTACTTAATGAATACCTCATTATTTACGTACTTAATATCTATTGTTTATCAGAGATATATCAAAATATTACGTTTTTATACTCGATCGTACGGTCAAACATCGCGTGCAGGAATGAGTCGCGCGATACTTATTACCTAATTAAAGCTATTTTTAAGTCTCGGTTAACACTTATTTGCATAAAAATCAAAGAAAAAACAGCTCATTATCGAGCAGCGAAAGTATGTTTGCTTAAGCTTTCGTTTATATTCAGCGAATTTACATAGTTTATGAGTTAATTTGGTATCTTTACTTATAGGCCTTATAGTCAAGTTTCAGAAAATCTTGATTCATGTAAACTCTGTACTTAAATTACTTACTCAAAATTACTACAAACAACTACCTTTTTTAATTTCTTGGGATGGATTAGGTCATAATAGGATGATTTAGGTAAAGCTGTTTAAGACACGTTTGTCAAACAAATTTTTATACAAATCACTTAAACTTTTTTACTCCTGTATCATCGTACTATACTTAGATATAATCACCTCAAATTGATTTGTGTCTAATATTTATTTAATTCCAAGCCATTCTGCAGTCATATAGTATGATATCACACAAAGATTCTTTTCAAACTCATCTGCAATAAAATCGTATTACGTCAATAAATTAAAAAAAGCCAGTCACAATATTACTTTCCCACAATGATTAAATGCGGGACGGAAAAAAGTTGACTTATGAAAACAAACATTATGCGTATATGAATTCGTGCAACTAATGACATGGCGAGGGGTAAGAAGGAACATTGTTAACAGCCATAGTTTGGGCACAAGATAAATACGTACAGAAGGAGCACTTCATATACAGAGCGAGCAAATAGGTATTTGTGTTACGCACTAATGGCGTAACTAAAACCGTTATGCCGATAGTTAACATAAATACCGCTTCACTCGTTTTGTATGAAGCGCTCCAATGTTATGAACGTTATTTTTTGTTATGATATAGCTAATATTAGCCAGCAGAGATTTAGAATCAAGAAGCGAATTAGTTATCTCAAAGCGATAAAAATAACAAACGATTGCTAATAATTCGTTTTATTTTTTAAAGGTAAACATGGCTAGCACATCAAGGATTGAGTCAATCTAATTTTTATCTTCTAAGTTAACAAGGTAATAAAATCTGAAAGCAGGTTACACTAATGCAGGATATTTTTGTTTTGGAAGTTTATTTTATGTAGAATGGACCTTCTGTGCTCTTGTGCGGTGTGGCCGGGGTGTATGTGCCAAAAGTTGGGTATAGAGGACGTAAATACGGCCGCAGGGGGTCCCGGCGCTCACTATAACGCGTACGCTCTTGTTAACATTAGCCCGCTACTTAATACCTTGTCGTTCTAAACTCACTTAAGTGAGTAAGGCTGACACGGTGTTAATTAAATAATTACTCTAAATAATAACTCGCCTGCGGCCCAGGAACGGTTTAAGCTCTATGTGGATTTAGGATGCTTTGGAACATACGGCTTGGAAATATTGTGTTATTTAGACGTCTACAAAATGAGATTGCAATTTATTAGCTTTTCTTATTAGATTAATGACAAATGCTAACTTTCCTGGGGTTTTTTTTGACTGGATATTAGATTTGATTGTGCACGAAAAACTCAGTAGGTACCTGTTTAATATAACCCACTCCTTAATATGTAATGAGTTTTTACTCTATTAACTTCAGTGCAGTGGCAATACGGAATTTTAATGGCATAAATGAGGCTATACTCTTTTGTGGAAAAAAAACTCTCTCTTTGGATTTAATTTTTGTAACACGTGCTACAAAATGTCTGCCCTCGTTGTAAATACTCTTTGCTCGTAACATAAAAGGTTCAGGATTTTACAAAGGGTCTGCCCTGCGGTCGGTGCTCTAAGAGCTGCCGGCGTTCAAGTGACTCTTGGATTTTGCATGCATCTCGAACGCGCGTCGCCCGCGGGCGGCCCTGGCCCATTACAACCGCTGTTATTCTTCCATAAGTATTTCGCGTTATTTCAATCGGAAAAAAGGAATCGGCAGTCAAATTACGTAAGCTCTGTTTTTATAAAAAACTAGAAATGTATACTTTATAGTCTAATTTTTATCCAGTCTATATATTTTTTCTCTAAAATGATCTTGGATGAAAAGCGGCAATGAAAATGTTGTTTCAGTATCCCGGATGTAAAAGAAGCTTCACTTCCACATACGTCACTTAGATATTAAAAATATAATTATGTAGGTACTTACTTTAAAATATCCATGTAGTGCGGCTGCTTTTCCAGATACTCTGCTATCAATGACATCATCATCGGTCTCTTGCTTCGTTCAATGTGTACTTACGAGTATAGAGCCGACCGGCGTTTCGAGAAGCGACGGCATGAGACACGACACGATGGGATGTCCATGATTCCGTGGTTTATGGGGTGGGGTGGTTACTAAATCGGGATGCAACCTGCGTTGACACACTGTCCCCATCATATCTTTGTGAAAGCGGCAACTGCGGCTGATGCTAAAGTAGAAAATACAGTGGTCGCGGCGCCGAATACATTTTCGTACCATTCGTGGTCGAAACACTGGGTCCATGGCTTCCGGGCGCTTTGAGTCTTTGCGAAGAGACTCAGAGACGTAACTGGTGAACAAAGAGCTGGAAGCTAGCTCGCTCAACGTATTAGTCTCGCTATACAGGGGAGTAACGCAGCCAGCATCTTCAGCACCATGCTTAGAGGCCCTTTCTTGGACCCGGCATGGGTACTGTTTAGGTTTTAGAGTTACTTAAGTTCGTTATATGTATTGTTTTTGATGTTTCATATTTTAGGTAACGTTCAAAAATACATAGGCATTATTATTTTCAGTTTTAACTCAAAGGAAAATAAATAAATCGTTCCTAGCCCAACGAATCGGCATAGCCATTCAGCGAGGTAACGCAGCCAGCCTTATGGGCACCCTGCCTAGTGGCAGCGGTATAGGGGACGTTTGTACATATAGTTTAGGTCCCAATAGTTTTTAATGTAGATTCAGATTGTTTTAGTTATTATTATTATTTTTTGTAATTTAAGGAAAATAAGATAGCAAAAAGAGACATATTGCCATGATGTCAATTTCCAGGAATAAGATTTTCAGTACAGAGACATTATTTATTCATGAATTTTATTACAACTTAAGAAAGTTAATTTTTCGTTGATGCCTACCCAAATAAAGTATCCAAGAAGACAATAAACAGCGTTAAAACAATAGGTGTTATAAACAAATCCACCCAAATAATTTCAATATAAGCCAAAACTTACAAATGAAACAGCCTTCGCGCGGTTATTTGTTCGCGAGGCGGGGCGAGCAGCGACGCTATGTAAAGCTTACCCTCAAGCACCTACTCTATTGACTTTCTTCCGCCACTTTCTTATCGTGTTATGATAAATGACACCCCCGCCAACCGAGAAACGTTCCACGTACCACGACATAAAAGCAATTTTCCACTGCCGCTCCTCGCTCAGCATAATGCATTTTACAGAAGCGACGGTACTTCTTTAAATAATAAAAGCTCTTTGTAAAACTTTCCCTCGTTGAGCGTTCTAAAGCTTTTCGGTATCCTATAATTAATATTCATGGAGGCTCGTGCCGAGGGGCCATGTAATTAATAAACTTATATGATACTTTTGTTTGCAGTGTCATTGAAAGGGGGTCTGTTTGGCGAGGCCCTCCTTGTATTTCCATATCCTTCTTGAGGGTAATTGAGACGCAGGGTGAATGTTCGGGGATTCCTCATGTTGGGTACATATGATGGGCCGCAGGCGTAAGTACATCTGACCCGCAGACCACCTTAAGAGAGTTTTCCATTATCCGAAATGGCTAGTGAAAAAGCCGTATTCAGTTATGCTTTTTTAATTATTGAATTCTTCGGTTTATATGTCTTGCAATATGGCAATGGCAATTTTATTCTGACAATTCAACAAAACGTGATTTTGTAAAACATAAAATATATTGAGTGTTTAATTATATAATAGGAGTAATATAGTATTACTCCTATTATCTAATTCGGTACTAAAAAGGTACATACAAAAACTTAATAAACTAAAACTTAACTTAAAAGACTTAAATAAACCAAAACTTAACTTAATTAAAATATTACAAAACAAATAAATTATTAAAATAAAATAATATTAATTAGAGAATTAAATAGTAAACCATGGAAATATACTACTGTACTTATATACGGCCTTAGTGATTTATTTGGGTTGAAAATAGAATAAGAAAATAATATCAAAGATTGTATGAGCATGTAAACTCTTTGGATCTCGATGTCGGTCCAACAATATCGGATGTGCTTCCGATAACGTCGGATATCGGATGTAGGATCCTACACCAGATATCGGATCGGATAATGTAAAAATGCTTGATGGAGCATATAAGAAAACTCGCGATGACCACCCATAAGCTCCCCCTTAGTTATGTACAGTCACGTCTATAAATATCTTTACACTTCGGAACTTATTATAGGAGAAGAAGGGTCAAAATTGAATACAGATGCATATACATTTATGAAGCCGACCGTACCTAAGTATAAGGACATAGTAAGAGAACGCGACCGTTTATTTCCTCGTTTGTGTTATATAGGTACTCGTCAATATTTACAAATAATTGTTATAGTACAAAATGGTAAGTAAATAGGTACAGTCACCTGCAATAGTATAGGACTATATGAAGGCTGCAAAATAATCTGACACATTCTTGTTTGTACCGCCATAAGAGCGTGTCACATATTTTTGCGGCCTTCATAGCGTCATATACTATTTCAGGTGACTGTACACTACAGAAATGGAATCCTACAGGATGCTGCACAGTTTAGCTGCTAGAATATATTCCCAACCTTGACAAGTTTTATACATTAATGTGTGTGTTGTATTTTCTATCTGATAAAGGCAAACGATTTATTAACTTAATAAGCTTGCAGAAAGTTTACGAATAACGCCAATAGAATTTTACAATTAAAACTGTGTTTTGAGCTTGTGCTCTTGTAGGTAAGGGTCAAACAGATTTATTGTATGGTAAACGCGTTATATCTCTTCTGTGGGCATCGCAAAAGTTAAGAAAATTGGATCGTAATTTTTACTCGTTTGTAAAGGTACAGACGGGTAATATTTTTAAATATTGGGACAAAAATGAGAAAATCATGATAATCTTTAACCCGAAATTTGCTTAAATCTGTTTGACCCGCAAATGCTTCATAATGCGTATTCTGTGCTCTGATCTGACCGTTTCGTATTGCTGGCAGCGAATTGAACAGTCGTAGGATCTGTGACGCACCGAACTATAATTGCTTTCGGGTCTAGTGGCGATGGCAGCGGTTCCACTGTTATTAAATCTGGCTACAGACTTATGTATAAGTACACCTAACTGGAAAAGGGCATGGACACTTTATTAGTAAATCAAGCTTTTTATTATTTTAACGAACAGTTATTACTATTTTATAACTTACCTACTCGTATATGAATTTATTTATGTCTCTATGAAATCTTGTGCATTTTATTACTTATATAAAAAAAACACAACAGAATAAAGGATGACTTAATGTGAGTCATCCTTTATTCTGTTGTGTTTTTTTTATATAACGGGCTTTCATTTTTTTTTAAAACGTCACATGACCTGACGTGATTCTTTCTATAGAAATTGACAGATCGTCCCGTCCCGTCCCGTTCTAGTGCGAATCACCCTTAATTCGTGTATAGGTACAATCCGCTGAGTATAAGTTCTTAGCGGAAGTACCTATATGTAAAAAACTTAAGGCCGTCTTACATACCGTGAACAAATCTATACAGCGCGCTTAGCCAAGATGCCAATCGCTCACGCTTGATAACGTATCGCAGCTACCTCTCTCTATCACTCTAAGTGTGACAATGACAGTTGCGTTTCGTTAGCGACTGAGCGTGAGCGATTGGCATCTTGGCTACGCACCCTGTTATGTAATTTTTCAAATACCGAACGTCATATTGTTTAGTTGTTATGTTTGTATGTCCCTGCAATCGAAGGTTGTGGGTAGGAACCCCGGCTCGTACGAATGCGTTTTTCAGAACTTATGTATGTACGAAATATCATTTGATATTTACCAATCGCTTATCCGTGAAGGAAACCGATCGAATCATGATAAGGCCTAGTTTATCTCTGGGTTGGATGGTTTATGGCAGTCGCTTTCGTAAAACTACCACCTGCGCCAAATCTTGGGATTAGTTGCCACAGCGGACCCCAGGCTCCCTGAGCCGTAGCACAAACCAGGAAATCGCTAGTAAAATTAAGAACAAACAGAAAAAGGAAATTCACCAATAATTCGCAAAAATATGATACAACATTTGAACTACCTATTTACCGTCTATTACTAACATAGGCCGAATTAAAGTGTAATTTACACGCTTTAAGCTTAACTTTTTTTATATTCTTTTGCTTGTGTAGGTATGGCTTTTATCAAACGACAACTGGCATGTCACTAATAATTCGAACTATGGAACTATGTGTAGGTTTCTTAAAAAAACTAATGTGTAGATACCGATACGGTGAGTAAACGCTAAATTAATATGGCTATAGAAACGAAAATGACGTTTACTTTTTATATATCCCCAAGTCCTCATAAAAATAATCACGCATTTATCTTAGACATAATATTAACCGACTATCTACTTTTAAACTCGAAACCAATATAAATTAAACCTTCATATCAAAGAGACAAGTATCGTTTAATTTAATTTGAAGACACAGGTAATTTGACAAAACTCCTGTAATAAAATTATCGAGCATTGACCGAATGATAAGTGAGGGGGGGGGGACCGGATACGGCTCGCATGTTCGTACACGTAAAGCGAAGATTATCCATAAAACTCACAAAAGGTGCCGAGTTGTCTTCGCAACCTGCCCGCCCGGTGCCGCGCCCGTCTAACCGCCGTTTCATTACGAAACACTAGTTGGCGTTATTCATAATAAACCGAACGTCTTATTTGAAATGCGGTTGATTTGGGTTTATCTCTATCCTTTATTTATTAGACAGAAAAACAGAATAAAAGTAGGCAAGGTCTTAGTGACTCTAGTGGATCTAAAAGGAGGGATTTCAAATTTTTTTACAAATAACTTCTGACCTAACAAACATACTGACTGCATGCCTGTGCAAAATAATTATGTAAACCAATTCTTTCTGCATGCTATTCGGACTATAAAATGTATTCTTACCATTGTCAAATTATTTCAGCTTTCTGATAGCTCTCAAATTGTACCAGAGAATGACAGGCTACCTGGACTAGCCCTCCGGCCTCCAAAATAGTAATATCAATACTTTAATAAATAAGTATAACAGTTTTGATCAATTATGGAAACAATTACCAAAAACACGCATAATCTTCACTTTTACGACACTTTTTTCTTAACAGATACACATAATTACAGAAAACTATTAAATTAATCGATGGAAGTTTTTGAATACAATTCGTAAATGGCACTAGCTGTTGATTTCGGGCTATATTATATTCGTTACCTTATTTTTTTTTTTAAATAAACTGCATAAAGTCATCGGAGTCATCCACTGGGTCAGTGACATTCACTGGGTCGTTCCGTTCACCTTAATTACTTTTACTCTGTACTTAACTACTGTTACTCTTTTATTGTGTATCTCTTTATCATCATAGAATAAAGATTATACCCCTCGTCAGGTGCAAGACTTTGCGTAGTTTGAAGGAGGATAAATAAGGAAAGCATTGCACTCGCCAGTTCCAGTTTCAGGGAGTTTGAGTTCTTGCTTCCAAATTAAAAAAACAAAACTTACGAGTATTTCTAGATTATAGAGTTTTGCGTGCGCGTTGCCTACGAACACGGCCATTAGTTTAATGATTACCAGGTTGCTCGTAAACAGTATTCAAAGCGCATGAGCGTTCCTATGCAATGGCAACGTAATTATTTACGAGTAGGTACCTACATATATAAAAATGGGTAAATTACAAGAACTGTTTATATATTATCATTATTTATATTTTATAACTATTAAATCTGCATGCACAGAATTACCAAAAACATTGTTTCATAAAGCCAACGCGTAGAAAAGCGAAGCCAAGAACAGGCTCTCTCCATCTCTTTCCCTATTATAATAATCGAATGATATAGCTATAAGGCAATGTATGGATATTGAGAAAAAGTTTCTCAATTGAAATGGCTTCACTGCGCTTGACAGAATGTACCTTCTAGTGTTGTTATTATTCTAAGTCTGCATGTATGTATTATTGCAACGTGGTTTATAAATTTTATAATAATAAAGTAGGTAAGTACGTACAGTATAAAATAACGGGGTGCTTGAAGTCTGTTAGTGCCAACGTCAAGTATAGCCAAATAAATAAAAGTGGTTCTTAAACAAAATATTAAGTACTACTGACTAATATCGTACAGTAAATGTTTTTTTACTGCATTTTGTTTTCACAAAAAACCTGGAGGCATTTGCTCCACTTGTATTTCAATAGTTATCGGCGTGGTGGTAATACATTTTTTTACTCCAAAGTACATAATTTGTCCGTAATTATCAGGTGTCGTATTTCAAGTACATACCTATATTATAACAGCTGTGAATTGCACATTGGAATTACCATTACCTGTTCAAACTGGGAAAGATTGAATCGCTTTCCCAACAGTTTAATGAACGTTTACGAAGAATTTAAGGGCATTGTACAAAACAATACCTACCCGACGTATTGCCGCCGGGACATAATTACGACGAAACAATGAAAATGGCGACAACAAGTAGGTATTTGGGTCGTACACGGACTAAAAGCAAGTTTCTTTTACTTACTAATATGCCAGCTATTTGAGCAGAAGTCTGATATTCATTTTTATTCAGAAAAGCCCCGGGTGTTTTTAAGCGCACGGTTTCCACTAATTACGTTTGTTTTATTTAAAAAGGTAAGTGATACTAACCAGTTATGTTAAAATATTACTTGTTATTTTAATTTAGACACGGGTTTTAAACCACGGTTAAACCCACAGCACAGCTGGCCTCAGCCTCATAATACCTATTATAACGTGTAAGGAGTAAAGAGTCGGCGTTATCTCCTACACAGCCCGATTCCTGACCACTTTAATGGGAAAAGCATGTTAGAATTAAACTAAACAAAGACGACGCATCAATTAGGGGCATTTCTTTTTTTACCTTCAAAAAAGGGCTTAACTTTTTAAAGCTTGTTCGTTGACCGAGTTGCGCTCGAGCCTGTTCGTTATTTTACTGACTTATTTGATTAGATCGATCTGGATGATTCTTGTAAAGGATACAATTAAGCCGATAAAAAGATAAGTGGGTGCAAACATAAACTTGGGGCTTGGAGCAGACGACACCTACTAATTAACAGACACTAAGACACAGGTACGAGCTGTGCTAAATATATTTCGGCTCTCATGAATGTTAGTCTAGAGGTATATTAAATCTCACCATAAGGTTAATTAACACAAATTGAAGTGCATTCATGTACAAAGATAGAATATTCTATTCTAAACAAAAAATATAAAAGAAAAACTGACATTTAATGTTTACTACCTAGATTAAATAAACCGCATTCCGAATCAGTGGCAGAGCATCAATTTAGAATAAAAGCACTAACAGTAGTGAAATGGAGAAAACTGTAGATGTACTCGTAAGCAACTAAACTTTTGAGCATTTTACGAGTACTTTAATACTTCAATAGTAGCGGGGATCCTGTGACTACTTCCAATGTAAGCTGAATATCCTGGAGGTGCTTGCTTCTATTTCAACCAGACATAGCTAAGAACCATTCACAATTCTTTAGACAAAAAACTACACTTGGATCAGTTTGCCCTTTCAGTAGTTAAATGAATTTATGCCACAAACAGACGAACAGATATACTCACACCAATCCAAACCGATCCGGGAAGATCTGTCAGTTTCTATAGAAAAACATCACGTGACCTCCGGCTTCCGAGCTATCACGTGATTCTATATAAACTAACAGACCGTCCCGGATCGGATCGGATCGGTTTGGTGCAAGTCATCCTTATAATCAAGAGGACGGCTTATGTTAAAACTGAAGTGCAATAAAAGTGGTCCCACAGGTAATTAAGACAGGTAAGGTATTGACGGATCATAAAGCTAAAGGATTCAAAACAAACTGCAAAGGTTTACGATGGTGACCGTCCCGCTTTTATTGTAGTTGTAAAATTCACGATCCATTATTAATTATTACAGACATCATTAATCTACTAATCTATTTAAGGACGTGGGATAAGAATCTCATTTAAAGTATTGAATGAAGAGTGTCCGTAGTGGACTCGAGATAGGCTTAAATTAGCTCGGATAAGCGGGCGACAAACGGACGAATACTCGCAACCCATTCTCGACTTTATACACCAACAATTAAAACTCAAATCGTTTTGCTTTTGGCGCTGTAGTTGTTATGCTTGGGAATGGGTAGCCGTGTGCCTGATTTATTACAGGTTGGTGTTTAAACGACAAATGCATCGAAACAGATAGGAGCGACATGTCGGACATCGGAGGACCGGTGTCGCCCAATACACATCGCGAGGCGAGCTACCAACGCGACCTAGGATATTTCACCACGAGATAAATTTTAAGCGCGATTTGCACTTTAATTACCCTGGAATGTATCCGTACAAAATCATAGCGTTATCATTTGTACACAAATGGCAAAGTTTTTTTTGTGATAGACTATATTTAAAAAAAAATTGCAATTTTGTCAATCGATAATTTTAAGGTTACATGAAATATTCTAATAAGCGATTTTAAAATAAGAAGTAAAAATCTTAGGATGTTTTTTTCAATCAAGATATCTCAAGGTGCATATTTAATTTAAAGTGATCTCGTGTGTAGCATCCTAAGACCGGATGGGAGTTTCTTTAGAACATAATCTTTACTACAAAACTGTGATCGGATCACTCAGTAAAGAAGCTACAGGGGTACGGAGATATATTTAAATAGGTTTGGATAAATCAAATAACTATTATTGAATAATAGCTGATTGTGTCTTTGGATTTGTTTTGATGAATGAACTAGGGGACCAGTGATAAGGCAACTACTTACCAGTACAAGTTCTGTTAAACGGAATGAATGAGATTAACTTTTGGTACCAACTGACATTTTAAATATTCTTAGCTACGGAAGGCGATTCAGGATTATTTTACCTTAGTTTAGAATGACGATTGAGAACGGAATTATATATGTAACATATTAATATTTTTCATTACATTCAATTAAATGATAGTAATTAAAACAGGAATTTAACTGCGATGACTATACGGGATGGCTAAGTTACGTTATATGGACCCTGTATACCTATGTACATTTCATCGAGATGAACGAAGGTAGGTAATAGACATAATAAGATTGTACCGCGTTACAATAATTAGTAGTTTATGCAACAGTGATAGGTATAATAAGAACCAATTATGAGCTGTTGCATACGACAGATTTTCTACGACAGCTAAAATAGCGAAAAAAGGAAAATTTAGTAAGGTGGCAGAATGTGGAAGATGTCGTATGCCCACTATAGAAATTAAAAAAATACCAACAACTGTGCTAATATATTGTATGAAAAACCATAGGAGCAGTGTTCTTATGGAATACAATAGACAACGCTATAATGTATACTTTTTAAATATCGCTGTCAGTCATCTAATTGACAGCTAGAAGTCCTGGAGTAGAAAAAACAGCTTTGGAAAGGGGTCAAGTTATCTAATCAAATACCTATCGGTTCTGTTTGAAATATTAAAAGCAATTATGGTAACTGTACCAATCATGGAATATTTAAGAGCGAATTAAGCCTTTAAAAGTTTATTCCCTGTAAAAGGTGTACTGTCATATTTTATGTTTATTTTATTTATTTATGTTTATCTTATAAAGTGTTTCATGTAAGATATCTTTATCGGTTTCAAAATAGTGGCCAAACGAAAACGCATCTTTTTTGAACCGATAATGGGTTTTCCCAATGAAAACTAGTCCAATATCACTAAACATAAATATTTCTGCAACAACAACTGATTGCAGGTTGACCTTGATTCATAATGAACTCAATGAACGAAACACATGCTTGTTTAACAAACGAATAAAAAAATGTAACGCATATGTTAAGCTTAACCCGCTGATATCGGCCCAACCCTTTTCGTTCCACCGCCATTTCGAACCGACAAGACAGAAATTACCAAAAATCTCAATTCTTGGCAGCTAGATGGCCGTTGTCAATGTTAAAATGGTCCCAAAAAGTATAAACGACTTTATGTTGATTTTTAAATTAAGCGTCTCATTACTCATGCACTGTCCATTATCGGTGCGTTTACTATACCTAAGTACCTATTTAGTTTCTGCAGAATACACCAAAGGTCGGTAGTTACAATTAATATGATCCTCATTTGACGAAATGATTAAACAGAACTAAAATAGGACTTAAGAAGCTCCTCGTGGAAATCGACGGTATTTTACTAGTTTTGACTCGATATTCCGCCACAAATAAGTACTATAAATACAATTATACAAAAAAAAAACTTCTTGAGCTTATAACTAATATTTGAAACGGGATAGTTACCATGTATGTTTGTTTTATTGAGCACCCGATATTTCGACACTTTGTTTTATTTCTTGTGCTTACTGCGGGACTAAATCAATTTGTGTAAGAATATCCTATAATATTTATTTATTTATTATTTGTACAAAACAATCTGTCATCAGTTTATCAATCTTTAATCTTGAGTTGCAATAGCCAGATTTAAAAAATACCTAGTTATAAGTAATGATTTTTTCAATCTTGGCCTAAAAAACCACATTCATATAAAATTAAAAAAAAATTGTTAGGAACATAGTATCAAACCTAATAAGTAAGTTGTTTTTGTTTTTTGGATAGTATTATTAGTTACCTAGGTTAACTGGAAGGGATCCCTTATAGGGATAAGTTCGCCTTTGTACTTTTCTATTTATTCCATTTAGTAAATGCATATCCTGTTTTGTGCAATAAAGTAGTACTTAAATATATAATAAAGCCACAACCGATATTTTTGCCATTAATTGGAATACTTACCCGTATACTTAACTTACCTATATTTTTGCGATATATTTTAATAAACAAGTCTAATAAGTATGTCTAAAATTCAATTTATCCTAATTTTGAATATTGTTTCATCACCAAACTGGCAGCCCGTAAGAATTAGAGATTTGGCAACTACTTATTCGGTTTTATAAAGCTTGTTGCCTATAGACCCATAAATCAATGTTGTGTCAACATAACTCTTTAACTTATCTCAGAATCCCCTACTTATCATAAACCGCCAACATTGAGCTCAATTTCCGCCGAAAAATCCTGATTAATTCAGAGAAACAGTAAATCCATCAAGTTGCAACAACATGCATCCCGAATACGCGGAGCGAGCTGCACAGAAACTATTGTGATGTAGGGAAGTTACTTAAGAGTATTGTTCGTATGAGATTGCTGTTTACCTCTGTGTCCTTAGGGAGGGAAAATGTCCCTGTTTAATACTTAAATTTAACATTAAAGTTCATAGTAATGTTAGGTTACAGGTTCGTTCTTTAAAATGCTGAAGACCGGTTGGAAAACTACTATTGATGATGTAATAAATGGGATGCTGCTGTATTTTATTAAAAAAATCACTATGATCCTGTGAGGGAAAAGGATTGCTCACACTAGGATGGGAAGGCTCCGAGCTATCACGTGACTTTTTCTATAGAAATTGACAGATCGTCCCGTCCCGCCCATCCGGCCCCGTCCCGTCCCATTCCGTCTCGTCCTAGTGTGTGTCATCCTTTAATGTCCCCAGATGATTTTTAATAAAAGTGCCCGCTGATGCATCCCACCTAACCGAATAAAATAATTATATAAAACTAAGGTAATGCAAGACCGTAACAAAGCGTAAGAGATAGATATGTGAAAACATAACGATAATGTTTAAAATAAATATCCTTGGTAAACCTTTTTGTTTCAACACCAACGAAGCACCTTATCAAATCGCAAGTCGATTTTACTATACCTACTTCAAATAGTTTGAGGTATTTTAAGAACTTAACAAACATACACTCGAATTTAGAACCCTTTATTTTTTTCTAATCGGTTGCCTTATCAATCTTCACAAAAAAAAAATAGGTACATGAAATGATCCAATTCAGTACTAACTAATACAGTCTAATTAAACCAAGGGTCGAAATCTCGTCAACAGTCTTGAAATTTGGTATATATGTTATTTGGAGATCCTGTTTCACCATTTGACATTTGGGGACCTCGAAGAACCGCCGCCATCTTGGAAAATGTAATGTAGCAGCACCAGATGAATTAGAAAAACCCACATATCATTATTTTTCCCAGCGATTATATTGCCCATAACTTCTCGTAACAATTTTATACAAGGCTGATGCAGGCAACGTGAGTAGGACTTAGGTACCCTATACAGACTGTTAATGTTAATGATTTAAGCGAAATAACTGGCTCATTCGTATTTTATAATATTTTTAAAGTAAGTTTATAACTAATTAATTGTGATAAAACCTCTTTAACTGAAATTACAACAACTTGATTATATAGAAAATGAATTGTCACATTAAGACAATGTCAAGTGAGATACGATGTTTCAAGTTATCATTGTTGACGCAAGTATTTTAATTGAAGGGGTGTTTACAAAAACAACATAACTAACATTTTTTTCGGATTTGTATTTTTGATGTCATCTTGTTCAAGTCCAAAAGATTTACGAACGGTGAAAAAATGGGAGTCCAAAACCTATTATGTTTGTCAAAATATGCAATGAAAATATCCTCCATACTACTATTTACTTAAAAATTTACATTAAAAACACTGAATTTAGAGCAACAGTAAAATAAATGATATATTTACTTAAATTTAGAGAAACTTAGTGGATGTCATAAGAACATTTAATATAAAAAAAAATATTTTAGGAAAAATAGTTACTCAACTTTGCACAAAAACAACGTAACTAACCTAAATTTTACAAAAACTGCATAAGCGACAAAGTATATTTCATATCTTTTACGCAAAATAGAAAGTCTCAAAACAAATAAATACATATTTCTAACTTTGTGAACATTTATCTACAACCTCCCTGAAAATCAAGCTTCAATCGTTATTATTCAAAGAGAAAATTAGTTTTATCGCTCTCCTGTAAAATTATACTCAGTGTAGTTATGTTCTTTTTGTAAAAATCCCGTCAATTGTTACCACGCATCCTGCAAAAAAATGTCATGATTTCATTACAAAAAAAAATAACGTTAATCTCGTTTCGTCTAGTATGAAACAATAGCTTATCATTTACTGAAACCGTGGGGTTAATTTTGCTCACGTCTTATGAATCCTCCTCTGTATAGGAAATCATAACACACTAACATCACAAAATTAAAAAAAAATATATTAAGTACAGTACATTTGAGCTTAATTTCGGTTAACGAAGAAATTAAGCCCCTCTAGGCAGTAATTTGTTAACAGTAATTAAAAAAAAAAATTGCGAAGCACGGTTACATCTGGAATGGTCCACATTTATTAAACCTAAGAGGACGTCTCAAAGTATTCAGGAATATTCTGTCTGTCTGAACTGTCAATTTAATAGATGATAATGACGCGTCTAAGATACATCTAAGTCTAAGTCACAATAAAACTTGTCATTCTTACATTTGATGTTAACATACGTGAATGCCCAGGAAACATGAAAATTGACATTCAAGCCGGGACGGCGTGCTCAAAAACATGAAACGCCGGGCTTTATATTCGTTTCAGACAGGTTGTACCGGTAATCCAGAAAACCCGAATTTAATAAAGGTCGGGTAATTTTCATACATTATCATTTTCTTTATGTTTTGTGTATTCCCAAAACTGGCGCATTGCACATCCCTATTACCTGCGAACTGCATAGCTTGCTCTATTCCACCACCGCATAGTTTTGTTCGCAACCTCTCATCGGCCCTCCAGCAGTTAAGGCGAAGCTCGCTAATTGGGAGTTTTTCAAGTGTTTGTTAACGTCGGCCGATACGGACGCGGACAAAGGAAACAATGTGCTCGTTAACAAAGAGGATGAATTTTGGTTTATTTTCGTAGTTGTTAGTATATTCGTTTTAATAATTGGGAAAGGGTGGAATGAATTTAGATACCGGAGTAATAATTATTAATAATGCCATTACAATCATGAACGTGAGAAATGTTGTTTTCCTACAATAAACTTCACGATTAATTGTCATATGTTTAAGAAGGTTTTTGGATGAGCATTACCACGTTGTAATGCATATGTAGGAATACATTTAGTAGAAGAAGTACTTCTACTTCTACCCATAGTATTGTTCAATATCAAAAAAATGGGACTACCTATGTCTAACACTAGACGTTAAAACTAAAGTGTTTTTCTGTTGGTACCTATTAGAACTATGCAAAGTATTTTGCATTGGTACTTTGTGTATGAACACACGTGTTCAAAAGTGCAAGAACAATTTATGTACGAATTCATTCATAAACTGCCCATACAATTTTGAACGCGATAGTACATATCGAATAAATAACCGTCAGCCTACAATGTGGTACAGCAGCACCAGTAGAAGAGAAAACTATACCTAATTATCATATTTTTTCCTGCTTCCACTAGCGAAAAAAGAATGTACCTACTACCTAGGTATGTAAGAATGATTTACTTTTCTCTGCTCAAAATACTTACTCTTGAGAAAACAATATATACCTATTACCTAGGTACACATATATTCATTCAAAAATTGCATGGGTAATTTGTGAATGAATTCAATCATGAACTACCCTTGCAATTTTCATAGTACCTACCTACCGTTTTTTGCCTGAGTTTCTCCACGATCGCGATATCAATGTACCTATTCTAAAAATTCTGATTCGATTGCTTACTTCATAGCATATTAGCGGAATTCGCCTTTGCGTTCACGTTTTGCACTAGCACAGCTAACATTTCCGAAAAGCCTCCGCGAGTGACATTGGCCTTAATCGTGAACTCGGCGGAACTGCATCCGTGCTTCTTGTTAACCGCCGCCCAGCTTAAAGCAATTTGCCGGAGTTGGTGCCGCAGTTTTATTAAAAGCCCTCTCAGTTTGCACAAATGCTAATAGTTTGTTATATTAAAATTTGTGCTCGCTGTGCTTATTGGGCTGACTCAACCAGCGCAACTCAACTGTTGGTGAACATTTTGAACGTTATTCATAATCCAAGTTATAGTTTAGGCCCCATTTAAACAGTCAAGGTTTAAAACATCGACCCGAAGATTGAGCACCAACTTTCTTATCAACTGGTCACGTGCGTGTTGATATGTCTATTTATCAATTTGACAACGTATCAGCATTGCGATACAACGAGGAAATGCCGTCAGCATCCTACTTTTTTATACTACTAGATTTATTTTAGATTTAAGGTAGGTAGAGGGAGGTAGTTAGGTAATTTACACTTACTGTATATATTTTGAAAATAAATGTTATTGTTCATTTGGCAACGTATACAGGTTGATTTTTTAGCCTCTGACCAAAACTCTAAGTATAGTGAATAACTTTTACTATGGGACCAATGGCAAAATCGCGAAAAAAAATGTTGCTGTTTCATACATTCCGTATGCCGCCAATTTGTACTTAATTATTAATTTTATTCACTAAGTACTCAGAATTTAGTCCGTGACTAAATAAATCAGCCTTTATACATATTTATGAGCACCTACTTACTTGTCTATCCAGCCTGTATAATAGGTATTAACAACTCTCTTGTAGTTACTTATCGTAAAAGAGGCAGCGCTATTAGGGCTCTGAAAATGAAACTATTGTTAGGTAAGTTTGCGCTTCACAGGTAGCTTATAAATACAAATACACATAGATGCCTACAACACAACATTGCAGTAAAGGGGCAAGTCATTTATTTTCAAAATATATACAGTAAGTGTAACTTACCTAGCTAGTAGCTACCTACTTAGCCTCTACCTACCTTCAATCTAAAATAGGCCCTTGAGGCATTGTACCTAGGATACTGGCGGCATTTCCTCTTTGTATCGCAATACTGATACGTTGGGGGAGGAAGCCACCAGCTCTTCGGTCACCAGTTATATCAACCAGATGTTTCGAGATTTCTACAAAAAACTTGCGTGCACTGGGACCCCATGGACCTAGAGTTTCGACCCCAAATGGTACAAAATAGTACTCTCTGCCCAGGCTCTTATATTTAATACGTTTTCAGTAAATAAATTAATGAACAAACTTCCGATACCAAAATGTGACCTCGGTACCGATGGTTTAATCAAAATGTGACAACGTCGAAGATGTAAATGAACGCACTTTAAAGTCTTAAATCGCAGCCGTACCACATTTTTATTACAGTTACATTAAGCTTACATTGTATCTACAGCTGTCATCCCATTACACTTTTATGTTTTAATTATAAAGATACCGAGGCGACAATTTCATGCACACACAGGACAACGTTATTAACCTATTATTTGCTGAGAAGTGAGAGTGTGACATAACTTTGAACCCTTAATTAGATTTAGTACTTATACCAGTGATCGTATATTTTCTAGCATCTTTGGTGCAATGTAGTTGAGTTAAAGGAAACTAACGAGTAATAACACGTTGTAACACAAACATGAACCCTGACTATATCCCTTAATTCAACTATATTGCACCAGAAATGCTACGAAATTTACGATCACTGATGATAACAGACAATATTTAAGTGCATATATCGACTTAACAAAACATTGCATCCTAAGTCAAAGCCGTCCGATTATCTCGCACTGTATTTTATTTCCGGCAAATAGCACGACAGACAAACCACAGAGTAAGACTCAAACCTTGTTGCATTTAAGAACTAATCCACGACGAGACAGTTTGGGCTGTTAAGCGGTAAATACTTTATTTTAATACTGTTAAGGTCGATTTCCGCGTGGTAAACATTTGGTGGCACATGTGTAACGGCGCGCCGAGACGAGAACTTTTCAGATTCGCAATCACGTAGCCGTGAAAGTTTGAAGTAAGTATTAAGTTTAACCTGAGGCGAGGTAGTGGGGTTTGGTTAACACTATAATGGCGTCGAAACGTTGTGGCACACGCGGGCGAAAATAGCTTTGATGTTTTATGCTTAAACGACAGTTCCCTATCATAGGATTACTATTTTGACTATCGGTCAATTGAGTAGTAACTAAAATAAATGTTAGTATTGGCATTTTTCGTATTACATAATCAAGTAGGAAAGTAGGAACTAAAATTTCTGACTTTTTCCGTTCCCTTTTTGGCCAGCTTTGCCCACATTATCTTGTAAATAACTTATTTTATGTTAGGTTGACCCGAATGAATCAATGGTGTTAGGTGTAGGTCGGGCGTGGCCTAGCTACAGTGAGTTTGCCGGGGTTAAAATTGTATACCGATGTCGTGGTATGTATGCAGACCACGTCACGTGCTGATTGTACCCGGCGCAACAAAGGCATCTAAATACGCCGATCCGGGAATATTCGCGAGCCACGCCATTTCACGCCGGCGGCACTGTACCGACCGTCGCTGTCTCGCGGCGTATCTATTGTTCCTGCCACAACGCGGCCATCATCATCAATTTGGGAATATTCCCGAGCCTCCAGGCCACGCCGGCGGCACTGTACCGACCGTCGGTGTCTCGCAGTCGCAGCGTGTCTATTGTTCCTACCACAACGCGAGCATCATCATCAACCTGGGAATATTCCCGAGCCTCCAGGCCCCGCTAGCGGCACTGTACCGACCGTCAGTGTCTCGCGGCGTGTCCATTGCTCCTGCCACAACACGGGCATCATCAACAACCTTGGAATATTCCCGAGCCGCCAGTCCACGCCGGTGGCACTGTACCGACCGCCAGTGTCTCGCGGCGATTAACTCGCGGCATGTAGACGCTGCGCCACCGCTCCCCGTCTCCGCGCCGATTGTTCCCGACACAATACGAGCAAGAGAGGAGAAAGAGTTCCGACATTAACGATTCTTGCCTTGTACATATTTTAAAGTAAGAGTTATTTACCTTTACCTAACTAAAGTAGTAGGTAGCGACTCGTTAAGTAATAAGTTCTCGAACATGTTGACTTTTAGAACATCTTAAGGATGATTCTCACTAGAACGGGCCTGGACGTGACCGGGCCGGACCGATCTGTCAGTTTGTATAAAAAAGGTCAAGTGGGTAGTGTGTGTGAGTCATGCTTTACGCGGTGATTAACTTAGAAACTGTTGATGTTGTAATCCATCTATCATTGTATCCATAACACACTTGCGTTTATTCATAAGTCAGCCGAATTCTGTCCACCAGCTGATATGACGTCACTATTAATTGCCTAAACCAGCTTTGATTTCATTTCGCACTTGCCACCAAATGATTAGTATAAATTGCCAGTTTGCGTAATCAGTATAGAATACGTAACGTACGAGGAATCCTCGGTTAGTAATTATGTTATTAACTCATTATACAGGGAGTTCCCGATGGTAGTTACGGTGGCGTGATAGATGGTTGATCGGCTGCATACGCCAACCCTGTGATTAGCGAGGTTATTCAAGTGCCACGTCACGCCACTTTACAAGTACCCTTACCACGGGCTTGACGCCGCCGTGATCGCTAGCGCCCGCGTACTCACTCCCACTACATCTCGCTCACACCACTAAACCTGAATATAAGTACGAGCAGGATGCACTGCGAGTTAATATACGCAGTGGCTAGCTATCACGGCCGTCGTTAATCGTTAAGGCATGGTAGGCGTATCCTCGCTACCTCTTTGTACGTTAACTGTATCCTTGTTTTGATGAAGGGGTAATGTTTTTAGAGTGTAAATTAAAAAATACCTTACACGCTTATTTCATTATTCTTAGCGCCGCGAAATCGTAAGATTGGAAGCGAAAGGGCTTTTTAGTTCCGAAGGGTTCTAATAATGTCCAGTATTTCCTTCACCAACCGCGAAAAGTACTCATTGAAATGAAATACTTTAATACGGACCAAATTAACACATCCCGATCCCAAAGTTTAAACGTAGAAGATGAAAAGTCGCCTTCCCCCTCATGACAAAAAGAGCTGTCGGTAATGGTCTCGAAACGTAATCGTAGCCATCGCAGGTAAACTTTATACTTATATAGGTCAACTCATAAGTAAACCTACGCAATATACCTATTCCATAAAATTAAAAAAATCCAATACAGATTTTGTTAAAATAATGAAATAGTGTTTTATACAATCGTGATATAATGAAGAGTTTTTCAGTCGAGTACCGTGTTTAGGCAACGAAGCTTGCTGAGTGGCCTAAGTAAGGTACGAGATTGAAAAACTTAAATATGTTACGATTGTATACAATACTTTTTCTACGAGTCATCATCATCATCATCTATGGAGGAACAATTTCCTCATTCAATTTCATTGACTTAACACGGATGTAACACAAAAAGATGTAATTGCGTACGCCGGGCCGCCGGCAGGCCGGCGCGGTCGGTGCAGGCGCGGGGGGCGCGGTCGACAGAGTCGCAGGCGGCATCGCAAATAAGTATAGAATTTGTATGAAGTTCTATTATAGTTGCCTACAGTTATAGTTGAGTTGGACTGTCTAATATCGAAAAGTATGAGCTTATAGTTTTGTCTATGTACTCGTAATTGACAGATTAAAGTCGGCGAGTAGAAAAAATAAGATGGCGAGACGATCTGGACTGGTTCTACCTAGAATGGTGGGAAACAGCTGTTACGTAATAAGACTGAATGCAGGACAAGAACAGAGGCATTTTCCCATTAGTGGAACACCTAAATAGGCAAATAAGAAAAGGATTTTTGTCTTCATCAAGAACCTTTTCCATATTCCCAACATGTTTCTTGTTTTCCTAAGCAAATCAGACAACTTTAAAAAAATAGTAGTTAAAGTAATTGCGCTCTGAAATAAGCGCTTACATTCGTATTAAGGTAGGTACGACTGTGTAGGCACTTACCGATACTACTATATCAATATAGCTACATATCTTTTGCGGCGCTCAGTTGGCAACTACTGCAGAATTTACCGACACCTGTATCGGTAAATTGGTCGGTAGTTAATGACCCGACGCGGCCCGTGTTATTTCGTATTCCGATCCGAGTAATATTTAGATAAAACTGTTATTCTGTTTATATCATTAGTATTCGTTTTGATACCTATATTTTATTTACAATCGGAAAATAATGTGCGAAAGAGCATCATCATCATAAACTTAACATCACTTTGGAGTATTTCCAGTCTTCTCTGTCGTGCGTCATCTCTTTGATACCATACAGCTTCTACTTTTTCTTTAAATCCATATAACTTCGTCTGGGTTTTCCTCTATATAAGTCTCTAGCTTTCTACCGTCCCTATTAATTAGATAGTTTTATTAAAATTGTCCGTTCTTTTTTCCGAGTATGATTTCAATGGTTATCCGGTTTTGATAGTTCCAGTGTGAAAGATCGTAAAACTTGTAGGCCGATATAGGTAAGTTTACCTAACAATTATTATGTTTACAATCAGAAGCCTAATAATATGGGTAAGTATATAATTATCACGAATTACATAACGTCACGTCGGCAACAAAGTAGATAGTCTCAAATTATCGTATTGACGATCAAAGTATATGTAGATAAATCATTTATAGGTACAACATGTAGGTATCACGTTATACACATGAGAAATACATCAAATCGTATCATTACCTTACCCTGTAACTTGTGATTCATCAGTTTCCCTCAGTTAACCCTATATCGTACTATCATTAGCGATCGTCGTTATCGTTATCATTAACGTAGTTAGTAGGTAACTGACCAAGTAGAAACTTTAACTTGGTCAGTTTATATGATCAATTCAACGGCCTTACCATGACGTCTTAACGCGATTCAGTTGACGACTTAAACGGAGTAGCTTCCATACAACCGAGCCTAAACTGAACCTAAATTGAATCGCGTTAAAATACGTCATGATAAGGCCCCAGGACTAAGATTCAGAAAATTATTTATAGTATTAGAATGAAAACGAAATTAACGTTTGAAGACACTAAGAGTGCGAATCATATTTTTTTAAATAAATATAGGCCAGTAAAATATGTACTTTAGTACATATGTATGTAGTTTAGTTATCGTATCAAACAGAATTTTTACCTAAGTCAATAAATATGACTAGGTACTCCTTGCAAGAGCTTTTTGAAGATGTACCTAGTCCTTAAATAATTCCTAATACGGGTAGGTACCTACATCAATTTGATCTGTAACTCGCATCAATATCTGTAACACTGCTCATTATTTACGGCCTCCTAGCCTAGTTGGTAGTGACGCTGCCTTCAAAGCAGGAGGTCCCGGGTTCGAATCCTGGTCAGGGCATTTATTTGTGTGTTTTTGGATGTTTTCTATGTATTTAAGTATTTATATGTATCTATCTATCTATTATATATATCGTCGTCTAGTACCCACAACACAAGCCCTTCTTGGGCTTACCGTGGGACCAGGTCGATTTGTGTAAGATTGTCCCGCAAATATTTATTTATTTATTAGTCCTGCCAAAAAAAAAAGTTTTTGTCTCTTATAGGTACTTGACTATATGTTACAAGTAGGTACAGTCAACTACTAAGATATGAACACAGCCAAAGTCCTAAAAATATGTATACACGATCTTAATATTCAGGCAATAAAGTCCTGTATATATTTGTAGTTGACGGTACCTACTTACTTAATTACTAGCTATAAATTAACACTTACTTATTTAGTTCATAAGAGTTGTTTCTAATTGTTTGATGTGCACTTACAGGGTTTTCTATCGCATGTACCTATAAGGGGGAGTGCTCAGAGGAATTGTTCGGATTCATCCCTGCCGCTTCTTTCCGCCATCGATCTACGCGACAACATTTCCATCATTTTTAGATGGTTGGCAATCCTTAACTGTGCGTTTCCCCCGAAACTTCCAACTGTCGCCAGCGGTATTTCCGGACCGATACGACCTTCAAACCTTCAAGAAAAGAGCGTATACTCCTACCTTAAACGGAATCGCGTTAAGACGTCATGGTAAGGTAAATTTGGTATTTCTGCTAAGCACTGCTAATTGAATATGTACAAAATAATACTTACCATACCATACATGGTAAGGCCTCCGTTGTATGGAAGCGACTCAGTTTAGGTCGTCAACTGAATCGTGTTAAGACGTCATGATAAAGCTCCTGCTTGTATTAAACTTTACCTACTGGCGTCCTTCGAGGTTTAATCCAACCGTTATAACCTTTGTTATATTTCCGAATAGGTATGTCGAAGTGATTTTAATGAGAATTCTCTACCTGAGTTAGAGCCAGAGTGACCCAAATGCAAGTTATCTGCCTATTCGAGACACAAAGCAATAAACATTTTTTCGATTTTATCATATGAATTTCATTTTTTAAATGATTTATTTCTAGTGCATAAAATCTGTTTAAAAATAGATTTCAGATGAAATGTGTGCTTCAAATTAATTCAATAAAAAAAAATTAAGTCAAAGAATTGTATTCTTGTCTAAATAGTCACACACTACTAATCAAAAATGTTTTGGCACTTATTCGTTCGTTATACAGCGTTAAACAAATAAATAAGTATCAGAGTAAATTGGGATCATTGGTAGGTATTGCAACTTTACAAATTGTATGGTGGTTAGATCTAGGTGAAGGGTTTAAATCCACATTGCTCAACTAAAATCGTCTACAATTAAAAAGTTTCCATTAAAATCATGTAGGTACCTACTCGTAAGTGCACTAAATTACCTAATGCATGTCTAACTTACACTAAATATTGGAATTTTCTATAGACCGTGTTTAGCATGCTGTTCATTAGCAAATTTCAGTACAGTTACTAAAACTTGCTAATTAACAGTCATGTATCGACCAACATGCCTCCCCATCAGTTTAGAAAGTTTATCCTGTATTAACGACTCATTTTTAGGTTCTGAAAAACAGGTAGGTAGCCAAGAGTCACTTAAACATTCCATTACTTACACAAGTTGGATCTATTTTTCTATAGTTGACTTGACAAAGCGCTGTATAAATGTTCATATGGCACAAGCACCTGATTCGTTGGTGTCGGAGGTAAAGCTCAATTGCACACAAGGATTAGGTTCCCGTGCTAATCTCGTTGCGCTGCGGCGAACGCTGCCCTCTGGATTACTGGCCACGCCAACACCCCCGCGCTGACTGTTGCCACATTTTATTCCGATTCAAAGCGCTATAAAAAACCAATTTTAAAAATTAAACTTCCATTTGACGTTCTGTGCGTGACGAATACGGAACGAGCGGAAGGGGTCCATACCCCTTGCTTTAAAACGTTAACGCTACAATCTGTGCTCAAAATTATGGTGACAGACACTTTTTATAGCGTCTCCGTTGTATATTATGAAAGTAAATTAATTTATTGTCCCGTTAATAAACACGGGTGTAATTTTTAAATTGGTTACGTCGAGTTTATTGAGCTCGTCTCGGCCGAAATACTTGCGTGATTTATGGTGTGCGCACACTGCGCACTCGATACGTTTATAAGCAGGGAGCTACACCGACGGACTACCTTAGGTCACTAGGAAAGTTTTGAGATGCCTAAAACCTATTAATGGAATACACACTTATCATATGTTTTTAAATAGCATTTTGGAGTAGACACCAATAAATGAAACACCATTGCCACATTTTCTTAACGGCAAGGCGTCGAATGTATACGAAGTAGAACTTTCCTCTGGTGCGGGGAAGAAATTGCTGTTCCGGACGCTGGTGCGGTATAGATATCTCTTGATTTTGAACGATTAAAAAGGGGATAGTGTTTTGTCAATGCCTCCTCGACTGTTAGATTAAAAAAAATATTCGACACGTACTTATTTTCTCTTTTGTTCGTCAAGTGAAAAATGACGGAAATACAGTGCATTAAAGTTTGGCTTGATGTCACAATTAGGTACAATTCTTACCTATTAGTGACGTCACCAGCCCCCACCCCGGAACTTTGACGCGTAATAATTTTGGGTAATCTAACTGACGGACTAAATAGAATAATAGTTTTCACACCACCTATTCAAAAAAGGGTTTTCTGTCCGAGCTAGGATAGGAGGTATCAAAGTGGCACTCTTCTTCCCTGCTGGAAGGATCAAAGTAGCACTTTTCTGTTCAAGGATTACATATTTTTACGTTTTCGGGCATTAACTAGTGACATGGTGTTATCTTAGTTAATGTGAAATGCAGTATCTGTGATGTGTGTGTGCAATGCGGTATCAACATTATTTTCGTCTTGGGCGTTAACGCTTGGGATTTAACGGTCATTAAGACCGTTAAATCCCTCGTTACGCTCAGGATACTACTTAATTTAGAATCCCTCATTACGTTCGGGATTCTATTGTAGAATCCATCGCTTCATTCGATATGTAATTCGGTATGGAAGGTTTAATGTACGCCCTCGCCGGAAATAGATCATTTTGATCCCTTGTAATATAGGTAATTTATTCAGACACTTCAAATACTGCCAAATGCAGCCCCCACTAATCTAACAACCAACGACCCTGTGAACCTTGTCAATCGACGTGTGCAAGGTTAGTCTGTTTTCATGTTAAAATTATAAATTTTTGATATCGAAAGTTTATTTCGGCCCCCAACACTTTAAAAGAATCGACTAAGTCAGCACTCAGTGCGGAAACCGGGTTTCTGAAAGAATCCGACGGATTGTTGTTTGTTTTGCAATTACATAAATCATGAAGTGAATCTACCTGCGATTTTAACGTTGTCGATTTTAACATGCATGAATAATCATAACCACACAGATAATCACAATTAAACAAGAGCACACCCAACGTTTAATGTTTAAGATACGTTAACACACTAGAATATAGTTATGAGTCGGATCTAAACGACCCCATGTCGTAAGCGTAACCAGGTAAAGTCTAGAGAATATATGCCATAGTGAACGTGTTACGGCTTATTTACTCTCAAGATAGCGATGAAAAATAATATTAGCCCCTAGCAATACAATCTCTAATCCTTTCTATCCACATATGAGATTCATGTAGGTCTCTCCCACAAAGAGTCAGTGTAACACAGCACAGACTGAAAGTGTTGAGTAAACGTCATAATTTCATAGAAGTTCGACGTGTAAATTAACACTTTGAAGCTTGACAGTTCATTTCCCTGGAAGAGACGTTGTGGTTTGACTTTACATATTTCCACAGGCACACATTTTTGTAACTATGCAAGGTACTGCTTTTAGTGATTGGTCGCTTCAATGGTTACTTGTACTTGTGTGTGTTGTGTTAAAATTATTGTGCTAGGTCACATAAAAGTGATTCTCCTTTTGCTGACTATAATCGTTGCATACAAAGTTTTTCCATAAAAAATTAGTCGTAAAATACCATAGCATGAAAATGTGCTCGTTTGAGCTCCACCGTGTCTCAAAAAAACGTGCGAACCTGTGACCTAAAATGGCTGTAAAATTGTTATTTATAATTAAACAACACTGGCTACTAGTGTTCTACTTCTAATGAAATAAGCTTTTTCAAAACATAAAACACATGTGCATTACATGTCTAGATTTCGAGCATCTCATTTCGATCCTAGTGACACACGTAGTTCATACTTACTTAAGTACACGAAATTTGTATTGTCCTCTGTGCATACAAGGTTCTTAACTTCTTACGTTAGTTTACTTGGTTAAGTGCCAAAAACATGTTTTATGGTTAGCGTTATGTAACAGTGATATTTTAAATTATATATGTAGGTACCCAGAATTAAAGTTTATTTTGCGGTTCGGCAGTTGATTTCACCGCAATGCTCCCACGCGGATTAGTTTACAATACTCTTTATGACAGAATAATTGAATTTAACAATACCTGCTCTAAAACGGTTGCCAGAAATGTGCATAAATATATTCTAGATAGCAGGAACGACAAATAACACTACGAGGTGATGAAGTGTAGGTACTATATTTGGAGAGTTAGGAACTTGAATGAAATTGGTGCTCGGGAAGTCGGGAGCCGCACTGGAAGTTTCAGCAATTTAAATATTGTAGGCGATAGGTACTCTTCTAGTCAAAAATGTCGACCCTTTAATAGCGATGAACTTATACTTTGATTTTACTCTAGGAGACTTATACTTTGATTTATTTATTTATTAATCCGTAGCTTAAATTAAGTTAATTTCTCAAAGATAGTGTATTCTAATTGGCTCCACTTTGGAGGAAATCGCACATTTAATTATTTGCACATTTAATTATTTAATCGCTGTGTAACTACTTAATTGAGAAACTTAAGCACGGTTAAATAAATTTGGGATACATTTTAATATACATTTGGGATATAGTTAATAACTTATTTTCCATCAATTCTTACTAATAATGTAGGTACTACTTATTTCTAACGTTTTAAGTAAGCGCTAAAGTGAATCATTGGTCTATAATAGGTATACCTATGCACACAATGTACCCTTTATTACAATAGACTACAAAATTGTACACATCTTTGGAGTCGACAATAGGTAAGTACAAAAAAGTTAGGAAGCATAGCTCCATGAAATAAACCTCCACCTCGCAGGCTCAGATTGAAATCCCCGTCGCGTCACACACGGCACACACCGCTCGACTACGAAAGGAGTTTCCACCTAAATTAGTTACTTAACTTTAATTAGGTATATTTTTAAGCTAACAAATCCGATCAACACATTATATAGCTACATGTAAAAAGACACAAGTCTCGCACCACGGTTCTTTAACTATAAATAAAGTTTTGAGATGTAATGTTAAAACAAGTCGGTTATTTTTGTGTGTACCGGGGAGTTTCCAAAGAACTTGACTTCTAACGACTTACCAATTCTTATTTTCGAGACTTGTGATCGTTTTTAGCACTTTGTCGCTAAGGTTATCAACAATTAATCAACGTGATTATATGGGTTGAATTCTCGAAAATATTACGTACTTGAAAGACAAAATTCTACTTTTCACTTATTATGTTACTAGCTTTTACCCGTGGCTTCGCCCGCGTACTAAACGTAATTTTCAACCGTCTACAAATAAGGAGGTTCTTAGTTGGGCCCGTATATTTGTATGTACATATGTATGTTTGTCCGCTATTATCTTGCGTTTGGCTGAACGGATTTAAATGGAATGGATGGCTGTCGGAAAAGTGATAAAACTGAAAAATTCAAGTTGGCGGCTGTTTCTCAATTTTAACCTCTGATTTGTTATAAAGAATCTCTCGAACCCTTTATATGTGCCTACCGAGCTTTATCACGAACTTGACTCTATAAATTCAAAATGGTGGCCGTTGATGGTGGCGTTGGTGGTTCGCTGGAAAGAACCTTTCGGATCCTCGGATATCGATTTTCATCACGATCAGATCATAACTGAAGAAATTCTAGACGATGGCCGTATTTCTCAGTTTTAACTTCAGATTATTCATAAAGAAAACCTCACGGATCCTCGGAAATCAATTTTAACACGATCGGATCAAAATCGAAATAATTCAAGAGGGCGGGGCGCCCGGATCTCGCAGTTTTTACTACAGATTCGTTACTGAGGAATCTCTCGGATCCCCAAATACCGACTAAATATTATCAAGGTCGGATTAAAACTCAATAAATTCAAGATGGAGCCCCTTTTCGCAATTCTGATCAAGGACCTATTTTAGATTTAAGGTAGGTAGAGGTAGGTCGTTAGGTAAGTTACACTTACTGTATATATTTCCCATGTTGACTTTTTGACCCCATTTCGTACTCATATTTACTCATTTCTCGTTAGGAATACTCGATCCTGTGAATAAAATAGTCTAATAAATCTTGTTTCCCGATATACAATCAAATCCCACTTCACCCCTTTAGGAGGAGAATTCTAAAACATCCTAGCTATTTCCCGCAGCTTCTCCCGCGTACAAAATATGTTCAACAGTAGGTAACGTAATTTCAAAATCAAGTTGGCGGCTTTGATTCGTTATAAAGAACCTCTTGAACCCTTTGATATGTACCAACCGATTACATATTACGATCAATGTTGACTTCTGATTCCTTAGAAGAACCTTTCGGATTCTCAGATATTGATTTCCATCACGATCAGATCATAACTGAAGAAATCTCAGATGGCGGCCTTTTCTCGCAGTTTTGGCTCCAGATTCATTGTAAAGAACCTCTCGGATCTTCTTTCTTATCTCGATTAGAAGGTGAATTCTGAAAAATCCTTTCTCAATGCACACCTACACCTTAATAAGAAACCTACGTGCCAAATTTGAAATTCTAGAAACAGAATTAAACAACAAAACGACACTCATATTGATATTTTGAGATTTCAACCCCATCGCACCACAACAGGGAATATGGTGTATCTTACGTCCACCTCATTGGATTTTAAAATGGTTGTTGTTTTTGATTTCAGCGACCCGATAAACCATAAAAACGATTATCATGTTATTTTTTTACTTTGTTACCCCTTTTTACCCTCTTAGGGGTTTAATTCTCAAAAAATCAAATACACGTCTTTACTCATTTATCTTTAGAAATACTCTTGTGTAGTTTTGAATAAAATAGTTTAACTAATCATATGTCCCCAGTTTGTACCGTCTTTTCTCCCCCTTTGGAGGTGAATTTTGAAAACTCCTTTCTTTGTGCACCCCTACGCCTTATAAGGAACCTAAGTGTTAAGTTGGGAATCTACAGAACCAGAAATAAACAACAAAACGACACCCATATTTATATTTTTAGAGTTCAACCCCCTCGCGCCCCAACAGGGAAGATGGTGTTTCACAATCGCCACGTTAGATTTTAAAATCGTCGTTGTTATTGTAATCAGCGACCCGATTAAACCATAAAACGATACCCATGTTGTTTTTATACTTTTTCACCCCTTTCCCCCCTTATATGGGTTGAATTCTCGAAAAACCTGAAACACGTGCTACTTCATTTATCTTTATAAATACTCCTGTAAAGTTTCAAATGGAATAGGCCACCTAATCTTGTTTCCCCATTAAAACTTTGGACTTCCAAATCACCCCCTTAGGGGTTGAATTTTGAAAAATCCTCTCTTAGTGCACCACTAGACTTTACAAGGACCCAACGTTCCAAATTTGGAATCTCTAGGACCAGCGGTTTGGGCTGTGCGTTGATGTCAGTCAGTCAGTCAGTTAGTCATTCAGTCAGTCAGTTAATTTTTTTATATATATAGATAAAAATACCTTTTTTGTATTTTTATGAGAAACCTTTACACATAAAATAAAGTCTCTAGCTAAACAGAAAACCTTCCGCTATACAAACTTTCAACACCCTTTTCACCCTTATAAGGTTCGAATTTTCGAAATCGCTGAAATTACTTTTTGTAAACTCTAATGAGGATTCTTTTCACAAAGTTTGAAGTCTATAACTAAAAGGGAAACGATTCCGCCATACGAACTTTTAACACACTTTTTACCCCTTTTGCTTTTGGGGTTGATTTTTCCAAAACGCTAAAATTACTTTTTTTGTATTTTAATAACAAACCTTTACATCAACTTTTGAGTCTCTATCTAAAAAAAAACTTTCTTCCATACAAACTTTCAACCCCGATTTAACCCCCTTAGAAGATGATTTTTTAAAAACCCCTTCTTATTCGTTACCTTCGTTAAACACTTAACGTAATGTGAAAATTTCAGGATCATACGTTTAGTAGTTTCGGCTGTACGTTGATCAGTGAGTCAGTCAGTCAGTCAGGACTTTTCCTTTTATATGTATAGATAGATAAACACCCATTTGTAAAAACAATATTTGAATTGAAACTCATTCGGTTCGAACACAAACACATCGCCCCGCTTACAGTTTTCCACGACTGTCCCCTCCCGATCGTAATAAACGGATAATACTCTATTTCCTCAATAGATTCCATCGAAACAATTTACGAGGCAAATCTAAAAATATGTCTTTTCGATACCGTGCTGGGCTCCGTCACAGATGGCTTCACAATATCAGCCCTTTCGAGGGGACACTTATTCTGTAAAGTTTAAATAAAATTTTAAAAAGACGGCAACTCTTCTAAAGGTTAGGGAGAGAAAATGGAAGATTTTCTTTGGTGAAGTTTCGAAAAAGTTTTATCAGCGCACCCCTCATCTAGCGGTTCTGATTAAGATTTTGTTAATACCCCTTACTCAGGTTGAGACAGTAATTCGATACCTACAAAACAGGCATTCTACACCCTTGTCATTTGGAGGACTAGTATGTGTCTATGGGCAGGATGCACGGGTGTTAATAAGATTGTCGACGGCTTTTTCTTCACATCCACACAAACGCATTACTTATAGCTCCCAGTTTCCTCCCCGCATTGTTCTTGCTTAATCATCACTGCCCACAAGGTAGCGTTTTCGATACAGCCAGTAACCTAAGATCGCTACTAGAATAAACTTGGGCATTTATGGTGGTCCAAAATCCGTCATTGGTTTTAACTCGACACTTCCCTATCCTAAAACGTCAGCAAATCGACTAACGATGAGAAAAAACGCACACCAATTGTCCATTAACACAACTACTGCTCCCTTCACCCATATAAAACTTTATTCCACTTTTTAACTTAGGTTAATACATTTACTTTTACTATTGCCCATTAGTAGATATACATATAGGCATGTGACGAAAATAGAAGCGTGTACCTTCTAAAAGTATGCAGGGTCAATTTCAACAGTACTAGTTTTTTGTGTCATTCCGGTGTAATTCTTTATTTACGTTTCTTCGATGTTTCTTTTAATGTCAATCGACACCTCAGACTGTTCTTTGATAAGCCTCTTACAGAGCACTTGATATCTTAAGCCTTTTGAGAATTATCGGAGATTAAAAAAATTGACTCGCACGTGAATGATAAGTATACACAGGAATGATATAACACTCCACCTGAATGACATTTTTCCCAACGGAATGAAAAAAATAAACACAGGAATGATATCTATACACTAAAATGAGAAAAATGCTAAGAAGTGCCAAAAAATCAGCCAAGTTCAATAATTAACCGAAAATTTATTTCGAATGGCCATGTTCAATCTAGCATATCGAGTATTTCTTTCAAAAGTGCCACTTTTACTAAATTATAAGGACAATTTATGGTACTTCTACTCGAGATAACAAGCTCTTTCAATTTAAAAACGAAAAAATTGTCCCACAAATTTAATAAGTAAAATTTTAGAATTTCCATTTGAGTTACCGCAATACAAAGCCTATATAAATAAGCAATACAGTAGAAAAGAACTAAGGACATTTTTGTTGGAAATTAAAAAAAGCTCGTTATTTCGATTTGAAATACATAACATAAAAATTATGTGCCCAAAATGTATATTTCATAAAAGTGAAATTTTATTAAGAATATTAATACAAGCTGTGCCTGAGCTACTCAAAGCTTAACCATCGAGCCTGACGGACGCTAGTAATTTAAAGAGTTACCCTTAAATACTAAGCTTGAGTTGGTAGTCTAGCTTGGTATTTAAGGGTAACTCTTTAAATCACTAGCGTCCGCCCGTCACCAGGAAGTGTCACCTCCACACCCTCTAAGCATGTATTTGTAATAAAAGAATCGGAACAGAATGAAAGGAAAAAAGGGCAGGAATAAGCTTCATTAATAAACATTAAGAGGCAAAACAATCAAATAGGGCTTCTTCTCATTAAGCGTTTTAAAAAAAGTCGATGTCTTCTTGGCTTCTTCAACCATATGGCTGTACGATGCACGATGCAACGTCGACGCAATGGCGACACAACGCTTTTTAAAGTAAGTTGAAGACCCCGAAAAGACGTCGACGATCGATCTCGAAAAACGCTAAATATGAGAGAGCCCATAGAGCCGTGACAAAAGCGAGTTGAGATAAAAAAAGGATATTTACCAATTTAAGAACAGCATTGTATGTCCGTAACAACAAAATCAACAACGCGTACAAATAAAAATATTTTTAACTTATAAAAAATATAACTCAACAGTCACTTATTATTTATATAATATTTACCCAATTTAAGAACAGTTAACAACAAAATCAATAACGCGTACAAATAAAAAATATATCAAACAACTACTAACTAGTACCTACTACTAGTTGTCACTTATTTACCATGTAAATTGAGTAACATTTGAAGGCTGGGGGAGCAAGGGTATTGACGTTGGTGGAAGGCGATTAACAAATCACCGTTTCACCGACGACATAGTCTCTTTCTCGTCCTCACCTGCGGAGCTCGGCATCATGCTAGAAGACCTGAGCAGGGCAATCCTTGAGGTAGGATTAATGATGAACATATCTAAGACCAAGCTCATGAAGTCATGACTAACTCCTCGAAAACAACAGAGTGGTAGTAGATGGTGAAGCAATGTTATATGTCGATGAGTGTACCTGGGTACCTGTACCTGGGCCTGGGAAAATGCCTGGAGGAGCTATTGGTCTATGAATGATCAGATGAAGGGTGACCTTCCCATATATTTAAAAAAGAAACTCTTGGACATAATATGCATTCTTCCCATCATGACCTACGGAGCACAGACTTGATCTTTGACAAAAGTTAAGAAATCCACCCTCAAAGTTTGCCAGCGAGCCATGGAGCGAAGTATTCTTGGCGTGAAGTTAACTGATTGCCTCAGATGTACGGTACTACGCTCCAAGACCCGAATAGCCGACGCAGCAGAAACAGCCGCCAAACTGAAATGGGACTGGGCTGGACATGTTTGCCGTATGCCCGATGAGTTGTGGGCTAAAACAGTAACCAAGTGGGTACCACATAATAGAACACGGGACTGCGGCAAACCTCAGCGGCGATGCCGAGACGACCTGGATGCTTTTAGTAGGAACTGGTGGGAGATGGGGCAAGACAGAGATACGTGGAAGGAGAGAAGGGAGGCCTTTGCCCAGCAGTGGGACACTCTAGGCTCATATAAATAAATATAAAAACATTTGAAAAAAAAATGGTACTATAAACACTGAAGTGTTTTTCGAAAAATAGTTTTGATTAACAATTACCTACTTTGAGTAATTTTGTCAAAATTTGCCAAATACAGGTGTTTACCAGTTTACCGAGAAACACCCAATTGATGTCAATGCCTATTTTTTAACCACAAATTCAGGGGTCTAGCTTTACCCATCATAAAACGACATGAGGTTTAATGGCTTGTAGAAAAATATGATACAGCCGGAATCTTATTTTGTCGGACTTGGCGGGGGCATGGCAGTGCCCCCAAATAAAACTAAACACAAAAGTGAAGCTACTTTTGATATCATTCCGGTGTTATTTTCATTCTGGTGGGTATTAAAGCCATTTTACTACACCAAAATCACCGGAATGAAATTGGTGGAATGATAAACCGAGGTGAAATAAAATTATAAAAAAATAACTAAATCCCACATTCTTTAACTATCGCGACATTTAAACTCACATATACAAAATACACGATCTGTAAATATTTGAAAAATAACAAATATGAAACAAAAAACATATAGCAAACTCCGGAATGATATTTTTTTTGTCCCCGTTAATCGAAATGACATGACTCGCGTGTGTAGCGGATCTATTCAGCATCACGTCGACATCTTCTTGCGGTGAGAGCCACGGCACAACTGACTCCTCAAAATGCTCAGGAGACGGGGGGTGTACGAAGTCAAACTTAGCCAATATACGTCGATGAAATTTGTCCGCGGTAATAAGGATTATTTTGCCGGACAAATTTCTTTACGCATAATAAGGGGGTTTATTAAAGAGTTAGTAAGCAAGTAATATTTTAAAGGGTTCTTTATTGATATGGTATTATAATGAACTAAAAACTTATTTGATATCTTGTATAGTTTTCGAGTTATGCGGCATTATACAAGAATAACTGGGTCCCGGACAACCCACCTGAATGAAAAAATGGGCCTTTATTATTTTTTTTTCTATTATTAAATTATTTAATATTTTAATATTAGTTATTGCCCGAGGTCGATAGCTGATAGATGTTTCCAAAAAAAAATAGTATATGATTATTTTGACTTTCTGCACCAGCGTTTTCAGTCTTGCCATCAAATTTTATTGCTTGGGATATTCACCCGCATATATTATTACTCCACTTACTAATTAATAGAACAAACGTTTGTGTACCTATTAGAGCAAGTACGTACAGAGGAGGGCAATCTCATTTCCAGCTCGTACTCGATTTTCAAATGATTATTTTTAATATTTATCTTTATCAGTTACCTACCCTTATGTGTTTGTTTATATAATATCATTCTTACAATGCCGATATGTCTTTGTGTAAACCGCACGCTCTAGCGTGGGTACGTATGTCTATATTGAATATTCATGGCGATGTATACACGTATATATTTGTATGTTTTTTGCATCTAGGTACACCTTAAGCACTATAGCGTTGCTTACCGGTGCTATATACAATCAAACTAGCTATTTGCGAAAATGTAGGCGCGAAGGATTTATACAATACAATACAATACAATACTCTTTATTGCACACCTCACACAGATGAAATACAGTTACAAGAGAAAATAATAATACAGAACAGTAACAGTAAGGGGTAACAACAGGCGGTCTTATCGCTAAAGAGCGATCTCTTCCAGACAACTTTTGGGTAGTTCAACCTTTGGGTTGGGTTTATCAAAAATCATCGTTAAAAATATTATTACACTTGCTTAACACGCCTGTTACTGACAAAATTGTAGGTGCATATCCAGTAGGTTTCCTTAAAATCTCCGAGAGTACTCAACAAAGCCAAACAACGAGTTCATCGAAAGGCGACGACACCGAGGTTGCGACGTTGTGGCTAGTTATGGAGCAAAAAGCTATGATAATGACAAAGTCCATTGCGAAGGGCGAGCCGCGCTACGCGTGCCGAATAACGATGTAATCGTAGACTAGAGAAGCTCGTAGAGGTATGATAATAGTTTGCGCAAGACGGCCGACATGACCATAGTTAACGAGAGTGAAAAGGAAAATCCAGTCCGAGAGGTTTAACGACTCGAGGTCACAATTTTAATGTGTATACACTGAAAGAACATAAATTTTATAAAATTAATTAATTAATTGAAAACTTAAATTAGGTTTTAAAATAGGTCTGTCGATCGCAGTGTTTACAAATCCCTACTTTTTTACGTAAACGCGTGTTTACGCATTGACATTGCGGTCCGAATTAATTAGTATGGAAAAAATTTGAATTGCAATTCTAAGTAAAAGTTATCTAATTATCTGCTAAAATGTAAAAAATAAGTAATACTCGACGCGTCTGCGGCTCCCTATGTCTACGACAATTGTAACACCCCATCCCCACTCAAAGATCTCCATGGCATTGGCAACGCGTCAACATCGTTCGCCGCGCAATACACAGTATTACCGCGGCTGATCCCCGCTGCGCGGGGTAATGTGAACATCATCGCATGTGTCTCCGAGACGTAGTGTTGACAAACACTCGCGAACACCACACTGTCGTTGCTTAAGGAAGCACCTGCCCTACTCGTACTTATAAAATACTTTTTCATCACACTTGCTTGCAAATGGTGATATTATATGCAACGATACTTAGATTCAATGAGCTGTATTAAGCCCATGGCCGTAATGGATTTTCATTCTACTTTACTGCCCGCCCGGGCCCCATGAGAACATGGGCCCCACGCGCACGCCACATGTAGCCGCCGCTCACGACGGAGTACAGTGGACTGTGCTAATACACTACCACTAATCATTATTATTTAATTATTTGCCTAGTAAGTTTATTTATTTCCTTGCAAATGTGATGAATGATATTGTATGTATCGCGAGCGGTACAAGACTTACGAATAATTACGAGTAATTTCTTGTTTGCCGCCCTTAATACACAATGTACTCGACACGTCTACTTACTTAGGCCACGCCACTTGCACCAACCGAAGTTAGGCCACTAACGCGGAGATAAACATTTATTGTTATGGGATTTGACAGTTAACTTGGGGTTAGTTCGTTAAATAATATTACTGCCGCTCGCCGAGGTTAATATGCATTAAGGTATATATACCTCTCCCAGGCGCTCATGGTCACCAGTGTCACCATACCAACAATCGATGCTTTAGAGAGAAATAATAGTAGTAAAATAAGACGCCGCTATCTAGACTATTATAGACACAGTGTCTACCTGGCCAATGCAAGGTACTCACTTTTAAGGTTGGACTCTAGCCGAAGCGAAACAAAAAACTCTCTGATCAGCTATAGACCCTATGGGTCGCCACAAAGTACGATCCTGCGTAGACCGCATCCATCGACTCATCCGTCCATCTAGTCGAGGCTGACCTATGATGCGCTTTTTCACTTTTGGTCACCTTTGCTGCCCTAACGACCATCCCTTCTCCGGGCTACATGACCCGCCCATTGCCACTTCAACCGTGCAATTCTGTGACCTATGTCGGCTACCTTGGTTCGTCTCCGGATATCGTCATTACTGCCATCCCATCACGCATCGAAACTCCAAGCATAGCCATCTCCATAGCACGTTGCGTGAATCTAAGCCGCCTTATGAGTCCCATAGTGAACGACCAAGTCTTAGCTCCGTAAATCATAACTAGCAACACGCACTGTTTGAAGACTTTCAACGAGAACATATGACGCAGCTTCCTAAACGCTGTCCAGCCGAATTGGATCCGACGATTAACCCCCTCGAAGTTGGACTTACCTAGCTGAACAACTTGTCCCAGGTATACATACTCGTCGACAACTTCGACTGCAGAGCTGGGAAACCATTATCGGGTGAGGAGAGGTGAGGTGAAACAGGGTCTAAATTCAACTTGTTAAAGCTCTAAATACGACATTATCTGTACTTGAAGAATATGTAGCTCTATTAATATTCTTAACGGCTGTTATTAAAATAAATAGATAATGACACTTTATGTCCGTCTACCACAAATTCACGATTAACTAGGCAGTAAACGAAGAATCGGGCAAACACGTGAAAAGATAATATAATTTTTATGTTTCCTCTACAGCCAACGTAATGATACATTTTTTTTATTGCAAACAGTTATAATAAATTACACTTTTGATTTATTAGTAATTAACGTTTTGGACTGCATGCTTAAAGTTCAATTTGGGGATCCAGGAACAACAAAAGCATGGAACTTTTGTGTGATATGATCTATTTTAGAGTGTTAGATAATGAAGGCGTTAGATAGAAGGCTTAGATATATTTAAATTTAATGATTCAATTTTGTACACTCCAGATAAATGAAAACGGTTAACTTTGTATTGGAATTATATTTTTACAGTGTACTACGTATTGTAATGTTATTCGAGACAAACCAATGAGCGAAAGCTGTGTGCAGTAGTTTAGTCCTGAGACTACTGAGGTGTCACTTATGCAATATTTACAGATTGTAATTAACATTCGAGCTCAACAATCGGACATACCTACTTTATTAATTTTATTATGCTCTATTGAATACAGTAGATGTTATATCTAATTGTATTACTTTAGTTGTAACTGAAGCCTAAACAGTGGTAAAAATTATTCCCTGAAATGAAACTTGGCCTTGTAGGAAAATGTTTCATGTCTTTGTGAATGTTCTATGTTCATTACATCCCAGTTAGGTACTAATGAAATAACCCGCCCATCGGCGCTGTAATTAATTTTTTTCATGCCTTTAATTTGCAATTCATACGAGATTCAATATCAGATTATATATGTATGTAATATTTTCGATGTGAAATGACCCCAGTGTTTATTATGAATAAGCAAACGCCATTTGTCACTGTCAATGGCCACAGGAACCAATACAGTTTGTAGTCACAAGATGTAAAGCCGATTCCCTGGAGAGCGACATGTTTATTTTCCACCACTGAAAGCTTTACCGGGGAAAGGAGTAAAATGAAAAGTAGACATGGGTCCGATAAATAATTGAAGGTTTCGATAGAGGACCGGGATTCCCAGGTCGGGCCACGCCCGCCAGGATCTACAGGGAGCCATCCTTCACGCCTCCCCCGCTACTGAATTATTCCGCAATAACACACTTGTTATAGACGTTTCTCGAGGAGTGATACTTTTATGATTTACTCCAACTTTTATTGGCACTTAAAGAAAGTATAGGTACGATTTATTTCCCGTTCAATATAAGCTCGGGACTATATCATTTTTTGATTCTGAACAAAATCTCTTACGGTGTTCGGGGCGCGAGCGTCACACCCCATAGGTTTAAGGGCGTTTTGGTATTTGAACGCAATATTTTAGATATCCGCGTCGCGTGTGGGGTTTGTGCTAACTCGAGTACTCGTGCGAAATCAATTTGGTTATATTTTAGACATTATGTTTTTTTGAGGACAGATTATAAACGCATATCTATAAAACCAATTTAACTACCTACACGATGTTTCTGGTAAAACACTATCTTTGGTAGCTCTACAGAATGCTATAAACCGAAATTTTAGATTGTAATACTATCAGTGTTTTATCAACCGGACGGAGATGCGGAGAAAACTCGGACGTTGGTGCGTTGTCTCCGCATGCGAGTCCGTTGTTCCGCGTCTCGCAACGAGACGCGGTGACAGTGTGAAAACCGCCTAAGTCATAGCGATGTAACTAGTGATGTGCCGCAGTAATATTACCGTTACCAGTAAGATTCTGTTTGGTAATATTACCGGTATCTTTCCAATCTTACCAGTAAGATTCCCAAATGGCGGTAAGATACGAGACTGTAGTACGAGTTTGATTAGGAGAGAATTACGCTTAAGTCACTGGTTATGGGCGTAGTTAAATGAGCAGTATGCACCAATGTTTTACATCTTGTGTCTCTTTCACTCAAATTTCTTATCTTACATAGAACAATGGACGTGAATCGGACTAGTAGGTACCTGAAGTACCTCAGTTCAGACCTTTGCATGACTCAGAGTGCACGTATTTGTGTTGTGTAGTGAGTGAAGAATAAATAATGAAACCAAGAAGTAACGTGTATTGCCATTTTACAGAAAAAAAATCAAATAATTAAAAAAGTTACACGTGTAACTTTTGCAGTGTGGTGTCAACTTTGTAAATGCTACCAAGTTTGCATTTCATATCATAAAATGTAAAAAATGTCCTGAAGATGTTAAGGCAACATTTAATTGTTATGTAAAAAAACACATCACACACGCACGTCAAATACGCCTGTATTGAGTGACAGTAACAGTACTGGTACTGACAGTGCATCTTCGTCGCAAGACTTGCTAGCCATACATTAAAAGTTGCAGTCAAAGTTGTAGCTAAAAGCTGCAACATTGCCCAGTGGATTATCTGTGGTAATATATGGAGTATTTAAAAACGGAAAGCCTTTTTTAAGTGATAGCAGTAATATCAAAGCCCAAGTGTCAGTAGAAAATACTAAATAACTACTTAAGTCTTTTTTTACCACATAGGCAAAGTTGTGACATGTTCTGCAGCATTTCCATACATCGCTTTAAGCGTAGCTAGGGTTGTGCCAAACAAAATAGACAAAATAATTTTGACGACTTTACAGAAAATTGCATACTTTTAAATCTTGTGTATTGAAACAACTGCAAATAGCAGGTAGGTATAGAAGTGGATATTAATAAAACCTTTTTCTTTTTTATACAAGGGTATTTTTAATATTATAAATTTAATCAACATATTAACGATAAATTGGAATAACAAAACATATATACCTAATATGTGTTTAGCTAATTCTTACGTTGAAAAAATCCAAAATTTTCTAAACAGATCTGCTTATGAGAGCACCTGCTTTATGTTGACAACAAAAAACTACTAAATAGTGACAACCCTAGACCAGGCAATTTTGGGGCATCTACATTCTAAGAAACCTTACCCAACATTGCCCCTCGTCATTCTGGCCTTAAATATATACATGAAAGTATATTACAGTATATTTACATGAAAAACTATGTTTTTTTTTTAAATACTACGACGGTGACAAACAAGCATACGGCCCGCCTGATGGTAAGCGGTCACCGTAGCCCATGGACGCCTGCAACACCAGGGGTGTTACATACGCGTTGCCGACCCTTTAAAAAAAAAGGAGGATTCGCTGTGTTGACAGCTAAACGGGCCAAGGGCTTTGCTCCGTGGGTCCTCAGCTGTCAACGCCATGAAAAATATGTTGAAATGGGTTGCCAGATAAATCCTACCACTTTTACCATTTTTATAAGTAAAAAATAGATAACGGTTTGGTAGAAAAGTAAGTTTTTTCAAAACAGGCAAAGTTGTAGCCGGTTGGCAAAGTTGCAGCAGTTGACGGTACCTGATTGAAATGTGATTTTATTCGATTTATTAGTTTTAGAACCAAATGTATATCTATCTCATTTAAATGGGATTTTAGCAAAGACTGATTGACTGAGATGGCATACCTACTTGAATTGAATTATATTTTTGTAGTTAAATATTATTTTGTTATGTGCAAGCCGTAAAAAAACACACGAAGATTTGACTGTGATATGTTGTAACTTACCTGAATCTTTACAAATATTATTGTAATTGGTCTGTGGTCTTTGTTTTTTGTTATTTTTTTTATTGTTGTAATGAAACTGATTTTAATGCCAATATTTTATTTTATTTTTGTTTTCACAAGACAAGAAGGAACACAACACTCATAATTAACAAACTGCAATATATATATATATATAAATAAAACATTTAGTAACTTATTCTGGAACAAGTAAAAAGGTTTGTGCTGAATATACAAGGCGGTAATATTTCTAGTAGTATTGGTAAGATACCTAGAAACATTGGGTAAGTTACCGGTAAGATTGGTAATTTACTATTTGAAAACAACCCTGCACTTCTTTTCATTACGAAGGATGTTAATACTATCTATGTTTAGTATTAACTACGAAAAAACCTCGACTTTTCATTAAAATCTTGAATCTTACCGCATGTTTCCATTTTTTGGTAATATTACCAGTAGCATTACTGGGAAAATACTCGCTTTGGTAATATTACCGGTAGTTACCCATCACTAGATGTAACGAATATGCATTCACATTCGCATTCGCGAATATTCGCATGTTTTTAAATATTCGTATTTGCAAAATTCGATGCGAATATTGCGTATATTTATTTCATACATTTAAAGCAGAAAGTACTACTTTCTCTGTTTTCCTAAATACCTACCTAGGTAGCAAAAATGACACTAACTGTCACTGTACTTGTTTTACAAAAGATATCGCGGCTAAAGCAACGTCTCTGTAATCTTTTTTCATTCTAAACGATATTTTGTGGAAGAGGTAATATAATAGCGAAATGCCGCCAGCATCCTAGGTACAATGCCTCAAGGACCTACTTTAGATTTAAGGTAGGTACAGGTAGATAGTTAGGTAAGTTACACTTACTATATATATTTCAAGAATAAATGTTTTTAGTTTGGATTTAATCTTAAAAAAAAATAGCGAAATGTGGGGAAAAGCAATATTCGCATTCGCGAATATTACAGAACCGATATTCTGACATCGCTACTACGTAATCGGCCTTACGTTAAAATCAGACAGCCGGGCTTGATTTTTTAGAACAGGCTATGTAAAACTTTGAACACACGACCAAATTATTCCAAATGCCATTTACTGCCTAGTTAGCCTATTTGTGGTAATAATAGTAGGTAATAGTTTAAAAAGTGTTTATTCTCATTTCTCTTTGCACATGATGGTTCTAACTTAGTTATAGTGTAGTTAAATTAGACATTAAAAGGGCTCAACTGCAGAATGAGACAGAATAATCTGAAAAGTCCCTAAACACCTTCATTTGGGTGTTCTGATTGTTGATTTATTAGTCACCACAAATCACCTGTCCGCGTCGTAAGTTGTTCAAGGTCAAACGTACACAAACGGTTTTTTGTAAATGTCAAATTTTCTAGAGCTCCAATAATGTTTGCGTCTAGAGAAAATTTGTAGAGAATACCATTTGCAAGATTTTATGCTTTCGGCATTTTTTCATACACTCAACCGTTTTTAAGAAAGCGCGCATAAGCGGTTAGTTATTTATACTGCAACTTTGGTGAAACAACCTTTTTGCTGCTGTATCTTAACGTTACATAAATAACGTAATGAAGTTAAAAAAAACTACAGCACTATCGCTAGAGCCACCAGGAGGAGAGAGGGTACAAGGGGGGCTCGGAGGCGAAGCCCCCCGCATAAAAAGATACAACAGCACCATCGCTAGATTCACCTGCACAATGAATGAATTAATATTAATAAATAACTACATTTCAAATTAAGTTTTGTCCGTTTATTAATATGTTTGTTTAGCCCATTTTGACTTTATTAACATAGCGGCATAACTTATCTGATCCACTAGTTTCAGTACAGCCTCGTAGGTAAGTAGAGCTCGTGCATTATTGAAAGTTATGAGTATTTAGTTGAACAAATAATGGACAACGGGTGTGAAACTAGACCAGCGGGTCTTCGAGGAGGTAGAACGAGGGTTGAGTTGGGGTGCATTTAATAAAGCAATAAGGTATAGGACGCCACGGTAGGAGCCATTAGCTAGCAGTGCAAACGGACTTCTACCATTACACATACACATACAGAAGGAAGCGGCAGCCACAGCGCTGCGGCTAAAAAACCTAAACTTGTGGTCAAACCTCAGCTCGACACACAAAAAGATCTATGACAACATGGCCTCTACTATGCCAATACTGGAAGCACCGATTGACAAAATACCGAAAACGATGATCTTCTGGAAGGAATATGCCATATCGTTAACAGAAGACCCGAAAGAGGGACTAAACCAAACGAACCTTAGATTTTTTACAGATGGCTCAAAAACAAATGAGGGAACAGGATGTGGTGTCTTCTCCGAAGACCTAAACATACACATCTCGAGACCTCTAGGAGAACACAACACAGTATTCCAAACAGAATGTGTGGGAATAATAGAAGTCGCAAGGCAGTAAGCAGACGGCAAACCAAAAACGAAAACATACTAATACTGTCAGACAGTAAATCGGTACTGCAAGCGCTACGCAGCGACAAACTTACCTCACAACTCATACTTGAATGTCACAATAACCTCACGGAGTTAACCGAGGAAGGAAACGGAGTGACTGTACAATGGATGGATGGATGGCTCAAGAGGAAACGATGCGGCGGATGAACTGGCGAGGAGAGGGTCAGAGACACCGACATACGGACCGGAACCCATCATACCACTACCTTTCCTACCGGAGTTAAACGACAAACTCACCAAAACCTTACTTAGGACACCCAGACACCAACTACGAAAAATAGTAGGGCTACTTACAGGACACAACACACTAAAGAAACACTTATACAACATGGGTATAACAGATAGTAGATGTGCAGAGCCTGCATGGAAGAAGAGGAAACAACGAAACATATTGTACTGGACTGTAGACAGGTGGAAGTATACAGGAGTAGGTATTTAGGGACTATAAACACACTAAAGGAGGCATTTAGCAACCTAAAACAAATGTTGGCTTTCATAGAAGAGCTGGGATGGTTGGAGTAGGGCTACCTTGTTACCACGCAAAAAGGCACATTGGATGTCGAGTTACGGAAAAAGCCCAGAAAAACTAACTAACTAACTAGCAGTGCAAACGTAGAGGTGAGGATCACGAAGGTCGCGGATTCAAATCCTGACTCGCAAATACTTGAACTTATTTTCGAAGTATCAATTTTCCAATAGATTTCAATAAAGGAATACGTCTTCAGGAAATCGGACTAATTCCAACAGACTTAAGGATGACTCATACTAGGACGGGACGGGACGGGGTGGGGGATGATCTGTCAATTTCTACAGAAAGGATCACGTGGTATCTCGGAGCCCTCGGGGGTCTCGTGACGTTTTATAAATAAACTGACAGATCGTCCTGTCCCCGTCCCGTGCCGTTCTAGTGTGAGTCATCCTTACTTTATCCCACTGTTCATACCATACCATGGTTTATTATCATAAATAAAATAATGGTAAAAACAATCCTTTGGTAAAAACAAGCTTCTGCGCTTAACCTTGTGGTGCTCTGTGTCTGCGAGGTTGAAAACGAAACCCCGGTAAGGTGTAAAGTAAAATATCATGACAAAAGCAAAATTATCCTCATATTTGAAAGATGCATTCATAAAAGCTAGTGTCCGCGCTAATTCTTGTAATAACCACTGCGAACCTGAGCTCTAAGATACAACCGGATGAAGTTTATGCAAACGAGGGCGAAGGTTAAAGAGCATTTTGACTTTACATGTCATCTCATTTTGACATGAATATTATCTGAAAACCATTAACAATCATTTATTGAAACAAAAAGTAACAAAAGTGGTACAAAAAGAGGCAATATAAGACTACTACTTAACTACTACTTACTAAATAAACCTATACTCAATAAAACGAATCTATAGTAAAATTTGAAATATAGGACCTACAAATAAAAATACTCCTCTGGTCACCCTCGTGTGTTATGGTGCCCAGGAGACTGGCAGTGGTGCCTCTTTGGATAACCTGGGCTTGGAAGCTTACCTTTGGCCAAAATACCTGTCAGCCCTCTGGTCACCTGATGTGCGCCGGGCAATCTCTTTATAGAAAGCCTTCGCTTTGGGTCCTCACGGTCCTAGGCTTTCAACGCCAAATGTCGCAAATATGGAGGAGGTCGCCTGTAGGTGGGAGGGCGCTAGTGGCATCCCACACAAGCGTCCTCCCTAGTTTCCACGGAATGAGCGTCATCCCGTAGGGGCGCTTGCCATCGTTACGTGCGATACCGTTCGGCTATAAGGATGGTATATAATGATATTAACACATTTCGTTCAAAAATTGATACATCCACTGACGAAAAAAAACCTTGCCTAAGGTTTTCCACGACATTCGATCGTGCGCCACCCGCATCCAAACCCCTTCCTTACCGCTACCGCATCCATGATAATAAATAACTCTACAAATGATTTTGATGCTCCACCACCATTTGTGGGTAAGTTTAAATCATTTCTAAACCAAGCAGTCTGTATATCGCCACAGATTTGTATCACTGAATGTTTTGGCCGGGCAGATTATCCTTTCTAAACAGGCCGTGTTGGCGTATATCAATCTACAGCGCTGCCCGCACTTCCATTTACCTCCGGTGTGTTCGTTAATGAATATGCTGATGCATTTTCCGCGTCCAGTTTAGTTTGCAGATTTTAGCCCGCCAATCATAAGCTAAATGAGCCTCGTACCTCTTTCAAAGACACAGTATATGACTGACTTAACCGTGAGGGTTAATTTTTACAAGTTTTGGTTTTATAAGTTTGGATACTTGCTTTATTCGATAACAAACTTCTTCTTTGACTTAGTTGAACAAAAAATAGTTGATACTTACAAAGTCACGTAATACCGAAATGATCCGCTCGCTCAGGCTATCCCTACTTTATTTATTACCTATACAGTGCCATGTACTGAGGTCGAGTTAAGTAATTTAACATTTTTATATTAAGAATTAAGATGTACAATCTTTATCAGCATTGCGATACAACGAAGAAATGCCGCCAGCATCCTAGGTACAAAGCCTCAAGGACCTATTATAGGTAAATGAAGTAAGTAGTCATGAACAGCATGATTTTAACAATTTTAGTTCCGCAACAGGAAGTAAGTACCTAACCCAGATAATGTTTTTCAGGTGATAATTGTACTTTTTATAATTAAATATTTATGTTTATTTCTTTGTATAGAACAAAATGCTAACTAATACTAATAATACTTACTGAACGCGAGGCGACGAGCAATGCAATCGTCACTTTAGAAAACTAAACAAAATAAAATGCGGTACCATGCCGCAGGGGCCTGTTTTAGATTTATTTTAGTTTTTATTTAGTTTTATTTTAGTTTTTATCTAGTTTTATTTTAGTTTTTAGTTATACTTCTAGATTTATATTTGTGTGTTTAATATGATTTCCATATTGTAACACAATTTTTTATAATATTTAAACATTAAAAAAACAAAATGACCCGATTATTATGAAGTAATATGAAAACAATCGGTCGACCATCAAATCATGTTTAGATTTATAGACGAGCAAGGGAAACTGCTGCTTACATCCGTAGTTCACTTTGTTTAGCGTCGAATATAAAGTACGCGTGTTGTCGTGTTGTTAGCATATTCCATGTCAAACCGTGATGTATCGTGGCAGGATCCGATCGGAAATTATACGAGTGGGACATTAAACTTCTGTATACAGTGGTTTATTGACGTAGTAATAAAATCGACGTCTCCGAAATGCATAATTCGTACGACAGTCACGCAGTTATGGGGCTAAACGGTGTCTCTGAGAACACATTTCACACTAAAACCTCCGTGGGCTGCCAGCGATCGTAGATACCGCTTTGTTTTATGCCTCTGAATTATCATCGTCTACGGCTTGTTTATAGTCGCGCTGATATTAATATTTCTTTATACCGACGCCGCACGCACTGCTCCCCTGTGTTACACGACCGAGAACGTGATAATGCTAATTCCAATGACTATCTCAATACTAGAGTGGGACATGTGCTTTGAAAACGGGTTAGCTTTTTTAGACCAATTAGATTCTTTCTGGCGGTGTCCTTTGTGACAAAAACAAAACGACGCAAGCAAATCCATTAATTAGGAAGAAATACGACACGTTCGATGCACCATTATAGGCAGCCCTTTGACGCTTGATTAATTCCGACACAAAACTGACCTATTACAGCTAGTCGATAACGATCTTATCGATTCAAAGGACCGCTACCCATCTGCCGTCAGCCGAGACCATAGAATTGTCTAAATTCTTTTTGAGAAAAACAATAACTGAGAGGCGCAAGACGGAACGGGGGCAGTGTCACGTAATAGCTGCGGCTTCCGGTGCGTTTATCAAAAATTTTATTTGGGCATTCCTAGCGCGCCTGGGCCGCCGGACCGGGATGTCGGCGTTTAATTTATCTATAAACCCTGTGATACATGGCCGTTAGAGCCGGCAGATGGCTCGCAACCTAACGGCCAAATAGCGCGGATCACCAATTAACTGTTATTCAATCGGCTACTGTGCTAACGAGTTAAACGGACTTGCGCTTTAGGAACGTCCAAACAACCTGTACCTAGTATTGAATATCGAATTTATAGAATATATAATGGTAGAACCGGCCACGAGTATGTCGGGCTATGCTCAGTGTAGGGTTCCGATAGTTTGCCGTCCGTCACAATATGCGAACTTAAGGAGGGTTTTAATAGATACCAAGCTCATAACAATGAAAAAGTAGTATCTACGCAGCTCTTACAACTTATACGCCCTTAACTCCGAGAAGATACGTTTTTTGGCAAAAAATAGAAAATGGCTCACCTGAGCAAGTTCAAAATAATTTTCCTTGAAAGTCTTTAATGCTCTATTTTCATGATTATCAACATTTTTTTTTGACTTGCGGTTCAACAGTTAGAGGAGGGAAGGGCGGGGACGGACACTTTATTTAACCTTTGGAGCGATTATTTCCGAAAATATTCACTTTATCAAGAATTTTTTATTCTTTTTCTAATGCCTTTCCCTAAAACTTTAGGGTTGAAACGAGAAAAAAGATCTTTCCCCACTTTACGTGTTTACGTGTTTATTTTGCCACTTTGTCGGCATAATTGATAAGTACGAGTATCATACCTTACAGCTTTCTAGTAGGTACTAATTAACGGTCACTGAGCAAAGCTGCAGACGGCGAACGGACGGACTGACAGAAGAAATGGCGAAACTATAAGGTTTCCTAGTTGACTACAGAACCCTAAAAAATTTGAAAGTAGTAATTTACTTAATGTTAAAGAGTAAAATCCGAAAATCCTTTCCAAGTCGGGAAAATTGAGGTTTAATAAGCGCTGCCTCACGAATCATAAGGTGACTTGAAATATTGATTATGCTTAAATGCAAACCCACTTCAGGTGTTAGTTTAGACCAGACTTAACAAGCTGGGCCTCAATCCGGCCTAGTTATAAAAATAAAACTGAATCAAAAGAAGTTTATGATTTTTCGTTTATATTCGATTTAGCATTTATTTAGCAGCACAACTAACCTGAAAATTGTTAGTAAACTGAAATTCATCGGCCATGATTTCCCACGGAGCAATCCTGAATTCGCCGGCGCAGCGGTTATTTGGCCGCGTTTCAGACTTAAACCTCGGGTAAAGTTGCCAGCATGCCTGCAGTTGCAGTCCATCATGTGTACAGGCTTTAGTGGAAATGTCCAGAGACGATAGACTCCACGCACTTCCGCTATGCCAATGATTTACGCGCGCTCGCCGAGTTTGTGGCGTTCAAATGCGTGTTGTCCGATCCATTGTCCGGGGACGTCCAATATGGAAGGATCATTGCTGAGTTATGTGCAGGGGTCGCGGGAATAGGGTTGCCAAAAATACTTGTACGCATTTTTGACGCAGTTAGGTGCCCAAAAAATTCGCACGTAATTTTACTGTCGCTATGATTCTGTTTGTTGTTATTATACACAAAGTATTTTTAAATATACAAAGTGAACAAGGACAAAGTATTAAGGTGCCTATATAGTATATGTAGGTAGGTATATAAAATAGGACCATAGTTTCGCTTATCGAAAAATAATTAACATAATATAAACAACTGGCAACCTTAGGGCGACAATAATTTTCGATATCTCGTCATATTGCAAGGGGTTGCTAAGTATAACGCTTTGTCAACATTTAATCTGATTTCTAAAGGTGACGTCCGAATGTTTCCGATATTCCTGCATTGTTGCTAGATTTGCTTTTTTTGGAATCGCGCATGAATGCCTGTTTGTTTCCATTTGAATGGCACAAGGATGTCTTTAAGCGGATCATTCACGTTGTATTGAATTCGATTATGAGTATAAAAACTTATAAACTGTTTTGATTTATAAATACTATTGTAACAACGTGCTGATTCATTTATGGGTACAAAGCAGACGGCCAATTTGTCCGTGAATGTCATCATCTACAAAATTATATTTTACTAGCTGGTGCCCGCGACTTCATCTGCGAAATACCTTAATAAATTGTAGCCTATGTGTTATTCTGATGTATAAGCTATATTATTGTAAAGTTTCATTAAAATCCAATCAGTAGTTTTTACGTGAAAGAGTAACAAACATCCATACAAACTTTCGCGTTCATAATATTATATTTTATGGTGACATGGTACAAAAATATCAATTTAATAGTAGCTCGTTCGAAGCGACGGAGCACTCTGTGGTAGGTGATGAGTCTAGTCTAAATACATACGTAGCTTCACACCTACACATCACATAGCTAGAGGTACAAGAACATTCTTACTGAACTGTAAAAAACAATAAATATTCCTTTTTAAAGCGTTTGTACAACACACGTAACACTCTACACAAACCACTTGAACTTTTCAAAATACGCTCACGATGACTAACAAACTTCCTAAATCTTGACTATTATTTACACACTGGGAACCTGCAGGAATTTCGGCGTCTCACTGGCGTTCATCAAGCATCAAGTGTGTCACGCCATTATAAACCTTGTGCTTTTGCTCAGAGCTAACCGAACCATACACCACATATTCATACTTTAAGCACGGTTACACATTCGAATATAGCTCCTAAAGCGTCAACTTAAGGTATGAGTCATATAGTACCTATTTGGACTAATTAAAATTCTCACGCCAAGCACTTATGCTGTCATCATCACGATTCCGTCAAGCAAATACAATTATTATTTATTAGCTTATTTTTTATGACAACGACTTGCATACAGATCCAGAGCGGCTACAGTCATTTAACACAGAACGCGGCCTTTTTAGAACTGAAAAATTATAAAAATAAACCTAGAACTGACAAGTACCATGATAGCTACTAGGTACTTGATAAATAATCAGCTTTTTCTATACTATTTGAAAGGGACAAACTACAAAGCATGAATGCCTTTTCTAATAACTAGAGAATTACCAAAATGAGTTAAACAAATCGTACATAATAGCCAAACCAAAATATACACCGCTTTTAGAAGCAATTGTTTTTGTCAATAAAAAATAGATGTTGAGTATTTTTATCTCCTAACGAGGACCAATTGGTGTCAAATAGAGTGAGTTTATTTTATTATCTTACTGTTAAAAGATGGCTTCACAGTAGACCGGGCTGACAACCCGGCCCGTCCAGGCCCGGTCTACTGTGAGTCATCCTTTAATAAGGCATTTATAAGTTGCTTTCAACAATTATACAGTCAAAAATTCACCTTGTGTCGTGTCCGTCCTTTTGCATTAAAGCTTTAACGCAACGAGATCTAATTTAATGAAGATACTTACTCCGGCCTGAGTCTTCGGGCTGAGAATGTGTTTAGGTAATTTGTTCTTCATATATTTAAAAGATGGTAAATGTAAAACCGTTTTCGTAAACATATATGTATGAAGAACTCGAAAAAAATTATTATGGATTGGTTTGTTCCTTCATTTCTGAAAAACTCGTTACTTGGTGTAAACTTGATGATGACGTCACTTTTGAGTAGTTTTGGTGATAGAGTTAAGCAACATTAGCTATCTCTTCCAAGCAAATTAACTGTCAAACTTTAAATTGTTATTGAACGAGCGAGACAACTATATATACCTGGGTTCCAACATCAGCAGCGACGGCTGATGCGAGCGAGAAGTTCGCTGGAGAATTGGCATGGTCAAGAGCGCCATGTCTCAGCTTGAAAAAATCTGGAGAGATCGCAACATTTGTCGTTCGAAATATTGACATAGTGTCAAAGTTAATATTTCGAAAACTAAAAATCTCCTCGCAACTGTCATCTGAGTGTCTACGTAATGACCCTGGAATACTTTGGTCACATTGCTAGGAAAGATAGTGGTAATCTCGAAAAGCCGACAAAGTAGATGGTAAAAGACCTCGTGCCGTGGACGCAGCCCTATACCTGTCATTTGCTTGAATTGCCATTTTCAAATCATTTTGTTGTTGCCAAGATTTACGTAGGTATAGGAAATGCAATCGGTAATTTTTTGTCTGGAAAATGCTCGGTTTTTAACCGAAACCGCGGTCTTTCATACACACTCGGTTATTTTTTGCCTTCCCTAGCAGTATATATTCAAGGTGCGCATGCGATCACTTAGAAAAATGAAACAGACCCTAGTTTTAACTAAATGGCAACTAAGTCCTTACATTACATACTAACTCTTTTCGCCCTTTAGGTACCTACTTTAAAAACTATATAAATCCATACATTTTATTAGTTTTTTACAAATAGTACCTAAAGCTTGGCTATGAGACTTTCAGATCAGGGGTTATAAATGGCGAATGTAAAGTCAGTCGCGATTGCGTCGATTTTAAATTTGTTTTACGACTTTGACCAGAGCACGGCTTGTGGATTGGTAAATGTATTACGCTATAGAAACGACAAATTCTGAATAGATGGATAACTTGTTCAAGCATACAAATCAAACTTATTTTAAAAATCTGGCAAATTTAGGCGTCCGTCATTTTGAAACTAACGTTAAATGAGTCGCCGACAGCTGTCAATAACTGTCATCCCCACTAGGTTTAAATATTAACGAACCACAAATCAAACTTTTAATTTAACGCACTCTTTTAACGACGCTGAATATATTCCGATGATTTACATCAGCAAGGTCTTTTATTTACGGTATGTAATTAATGATTATGATTGAATAACTTTCATTTAATTTCCCCACCGGCATGCACCGGAAACAATAAACCAGGATTATGGCAATTGGCAACCTATTACCTAGAACGTTTCACAATTTAACTAAATCGGATGTATATGCTGTCAATTGGCATGATGACAGTAATAAAGAATCAAAGAAATAATGATTACTATTTAAAATGAGATATACAGTGTGTTAGTTAGTTAGTTTATCTGGGCCCTTTTCCGCAACTCGACATAAACTAACTAACACACTGTATATCTCATTTTAAATAGTAATCATTATTTCTTTGATTCTTTATTACTGTCATACAGTGTGTAAGTCTAATACGGGCGATAAATTTAACCAAACATAGAATTCATTAGTGTTGTCAATAATTGTTACATATTTTTAAGTTATACTCAATTATGACCCCATAATTAGTTTTTTAATAAAATTTTCAGCAGCAATGTACTATAAAAAATTTGACGCTGACAGTTATCAACGACTGTTTGATGCGGCAGTGTTTGCATTACATTGCGGGCCGAATTATTTTCTATGGATAATATTTTATTTGCAATTCCATTTAAAAGTTACCTAATTACATTTCTTATGTCCTATACTAACCACCGTTAAGGGGTTCGCCCGTAATCGATTTACACACTGTATACCATGTACTTATATTTGTTTTTATGAGCTCCCCATATCATTTCAATATCTCGCTTCAAAAGTGGGCCTCAGGGTCCCTGAGCGGAAGCATAAGAGAAATAATGGTTTCAAAACAAAATATATGCTATGATTCCAAAAATCTACCTGATTTAAGCATAAATGTTTAGATCATATTTTCAATAAAATAATATCGTAAAATGCTGCAATCAGCCATATTGGTCGAAACATTCAATCAGAGCGAATGACGTCACAAATTTGATCTTTTTTTTAACAGTGTGCTGTATCCGTGACACAACAAACGGTCAAACCTTCAAAGACGTCATCGCATCCACCAAAAAATCTGTATACTTAACATTTCATTTCTTTTTATGTTGCAACACAGTTTATTTCAATGAAGCGATGAACGATTCTTACGTTTTCGGTTTTCTTCTCTATATCACGGTTTCTGAGAGACATAACGTATGCGTATAACTCAAATATTGTTTTTCAGAGTCAGTACAATAGGCTAGACGACTGAAAAAATCTATTTAGTCCGTCTTTTAGATTATAAAAAAATATTGTACACGTATTTGTTCTTTTGTGCGTCAAATCAAAAATGACAAAAATACAGTGCGTTCAAGTTTCGCGTAATGTCACTCCTAGGTACAATTCTTATCTAGGAGTGACGTCACAAGCCCCCACCCCGGAACTTTGATGCTCTTTATCTTCGTCAATTTTAGTTAAATTGAAAAAGGAAAAAATACGTGTCTAATAATTTTAGATAATCTAACTGACGGACTAATTAGAATAATAGTTTTTCAACCTAGGCGTCATCCCTATTGTACTAATAATGTTGAAGGGTAGGCATTTGAAAAGTTGCCATCATACCAATTATCTTTCTATTCTATCGAGATATTAAATAAATGTTATATTATATTGTTCGTTGTAAGTTTCAAATAATTTCGTCACTCTATAGCCAAAGTACACCAAAAATTATTAGAGCCATTAAAAGCCTCGCGGCTAAAGTACCATGACTAATGTTTCATACATCTATTACGCGTAAAAATTTAATAATAAAAACTATAAACGCATCCATAATCACAGAATAATATGACGTGACGACTGACTATTATTTACTTGAAAATGATCTCGTTTTATTTTATACTAGGTCAACTAGGTGCCCGCGACTTCGTCTGCGCATATCTTTATAAATTGTAGCCTGTTATTCTGATGTATAACCTTATTGTAAAGTTTCATTAAAATCCATTCAGTACGTACCTAGTTAGTACGTGAAAGAGTAACAAACATCCATACAAACTTTTGCATTTATAATATTAGTAGGATAGGATTAGACATTACATTTGTAGATAAAATCTGTAATGAGATCAAGAAGCATATTCGTTCCGTAAAGTGCATTATGACTTATAGAGCGAGTCCGGTATAAGGCCCGGCTTTCTAATAAGTATCATTTGTATGTTTAGTATGGTTAATTACATAATTTTTTTAATTTGTCTGATTAATAATGCACATATTACCAGCAGTTCATTTTAATTAACCACGAAGATAAGCAATAGCTACCTGTTTATTTTAATTATATACAAGCGATGACCAAACTCAATCAGGAGATCAAATTGTTGTCAAACACTGCCTACCTAGTTAAGGACGACTCACACTAGAACGGGCAGGACGTGCCCGGGCCGAGTCAATCTGTCAGTTTCTATAGAAAACGTCACGATGTCATAAACATTACAGTGCAACTTATGTTTCAGTGCTCCTTATATACGAAAACCTTCTTAGAGCCTTCATAATACCTATGTGCTTTTCACCTATTGAAGTTTTATGACCGTGTCTACTAATTCCGTTTTGCTATTAAATCACGAGATGAGACTCCATTAGGATGCCTTAAATAAGAGTGAAACATTACTATTTCATTTAATAGACCAATTTAATTACCACTTACATAAATAGTTCCCTAAATAAAATACTTAAATCAGTGTACTGCATTTCGTACACCATACGAACGGTAACCGGCGTGATTTTATTACATTCCCCGAACCAAACGAACCAAAACAAAAGCTTGTACCTATTAAAAAATACCGCAGATAATTTTTATGCACGTTTTCCTATTTTCTGGTGGCGCCAGTAGATGTCGCTGGCGTCTTCCTACGGGTGCGCTGGCGCTACCTTTCTCTAACATTAAAGGGCACTCCCAGCTTTCACGACAACTTGGTATGATTATTTGATGACATTTTCGTGTTTTCTTTCTGAAAAAAAATGAGTATAACACTTGCGATAATTTTGAGTACAGTAATTTAGTACCCATTAATCCCATTATAAATCTACAAATAGATATTTGCTAATTACGCTTGGTCACAATGCAAATGTCATCCTAATCTGTATTTTTAGAAAAAGTACCTTGGACTTGGGTATTTAAAGACCCCAATAGTCAGATCGGTAGTATATTTGGGCGTGAGTTTGAATAATTGCGTGGATGCTTCATTATTTTATACGTAGCTTAAACGCAAACTGTTTGTTGTCCATATTCCGTCGTCCAAGACATTAAAACCTTAGCAGGAAATCAAGATGTTGTAGCTCATTGTCATAGTATAGAAGGACGAATAATGATGATATATGCTTGTCAGTTACGTCTCTCGATTGCCGTACAGCGTGTAGGGAGCATAAGGTCCCCGCAGTAAGGTAGGCGCAAAACACCGCGCATCTCAGCGCCAATTAAATCGGCACAAACATCCTGTAAGCTGATATTATCGTATCGGAACCGGCATCGGGGCCTACACTTCTCTCACACGGAATAAATTAAATAAAAATCACATATAAAATATCTAAAGCGAAGACGTAAGGGCCCAAGTGATTACGAGTATATAACATGTTTTGAAAATGCAGGAATGTACATTCCTGCTACGTACCTTACCTACTACCTACTTACTACAGGTACCTAAACGTAATAAATATTCTTTTTTTCTTCAATTAAATCAACATTAGGTCCCTACATATCTAACCACATAAACGCACATAAACATTAATACATACTTATACAAATAATGTGACAACAAAATGGACTTGCATGCTTTCATGATCCAATACGTAACATCATATATTATTAACAGAGGTCGGCGGAGGTGAGCTATTTTCCTAATAATATGACGTACCTCTACATATGTCATGTCAAATTATAAGGTAAATAGCTCACCCCCGCCGACCTTTGAATATTAAACAGTTAACTATCCGCTATCCGCTTGAACATTTAGCCTATTCAAATAGATAACTTTAGTTCATTCAGTCAAAATCACGCAAAATTAAAATTAATCGAGTTTAATCAATGCGTCGCTTAAACCTTTACCGTTCGGGGTGAAGAAATAAATGAGGAATCGAAGAGAGTGTCGACACGACGGAGTCCTGTGCCACTCATTAACCAGCTCGCCGGAACACGGCGAGCGTAACGCACACACAACGACGCGCGCCCATTCCCGCGCCCTACACACATGCGACCTTACTCTCCGATACCAACGATAACGAGACGCCAACTGGGAAAGTCATTATGTATTTTTATCAAAAACAATACCAGAGGTGCACTAATTATAAATGTACACTCTGACATATGCTGAAATATTATTTCTTGGTTTTTAGTATAAAATATTGTAATAGATAATAAAATGAGGTAGCGCATCGCGCGGCGGGCCTAGTAGAAGCATAATTAGGCTTACTAGTTCAGAGTTGTTAATTTATAATGAATGAATTCAAGATATGTTTTTGAACTCCCGCCTCTAAAACCTGGTTTTTCAATGTTAAACAATGTAAAACCTCGTTTAATACTATTTAAATTTAAGTTGACGCAAACTACTAATGTTCATGAATTGTTAATAAATTATTAATGAATTAACTTTTAATGATCACCATTATCGTCGTGCAGATTGTGTGATGATGTCAGTGGCCGTATTTTTTTAACCGCGCGATGAAAACATTTACTTTTTCTCTGCCACGAGGATAATCAAGGCCATCATACGTCCTCAGATATATTGATGACTAACGACAGCTAAATTTTGAACAACAAAGCGAATCGACACATCTTAGGGTGGTACAGTCAGCATCAGAGTGAGAACTAAGCTTTATTGCGATTAGATCGCTTTCCACGTGGTGCTTTCCCTCAGCTACATGTCTCCATAAATAAATACTCACAATACTGAAGAATCAAAGTTTTTTTTATTATTATGACAAATAGGTTTGTCGGTTTACTACAAACCACGGAGCTGCCAATAGAACACCAATAACTTACTCACTGCATTAGCACTTCTTGGGAGAACGATTATGAACAACGATAATGACGTAGGGGAGACAGGGGATAGAACTAACAAATTTCAAACTTTTGAAGATATATTCAAAATTATAAATTTAAAGTTGCTCAATATCGGACCGGAATGGTATTTTCTGAAAAAGGTCAGGTTGTTAATTTTTGCCCCGTCTGGTGGGTACTTAAATATTAACAAGAAATATATTTTATGTAAAATAAAAATAAAACTTTCATATTTTAAGAAACAAATTTTCAAATACATATGTGTTTTGAATGCCAGTTAACACAAAATATACCACTTTTTATGAATAAAATAAAATCTATTCAAAATGCCCATTCATAAGGTACTTTTCGTGTTGAAATAATATTATAAATATAATATTACTTTGTTTTCATGTCAGCAAATACGATACATACGGCATTTAGTGTGATTTTTTTATCCCAGCATACTAATTGGTATACAAGTTATATTGTAAATTCTTATAACTCCACTCCGTGGGTTATAACTAGCCACTCAGGTATTTTTCAAATAAAAATAATTATTAAAAAATTACTATGGCTAACTTTGATAAAATTACACGGAGATATATGCTTTTAACAGAGTATTATATTTCTTAAGTCCAGTACGTTTCGAGCCCTTTACAGTTTAGATCCCTCGTTTTCACAGGGTTAAGATGATGACTGAGAGAGTGCGAATTCTCCCCGTCAATCAAAAAAGTTATTTGTGCAAACTTTTTTAATTATAATTTTACTAGCTATTAAGCCCCCTCTGGGCATTGTAGACCAATCTTCATTTTTGTTCTTTATTCTTTTTATATTTTTGTATTTGTATTAACCCTGAACCCCTAAACGAGTGTTGTAAAGGGCTCGAAATGTTGGGTCATGGTGTTAATAAAAGCGATCAATCCGTTCTGAAGTGTTTGACAGAGGACGTCAGGTGGTTAAAACAAGCCCCAGACTCCCCCCCACCATGCATGTAAATAAATATAAATTTTTAAATTTTTCGCATATACGTATATGTACTTACATAACATAATCTAACAAGTATTTAAAAATAACCTTAAGGTTTCTTGTCCGAGGATTTTATTAGTCAAATTGGTATTATCGCTCTGAAAGACTAACAAAGTTGGTTGCGATTTTGTTTTATTTGGGCTGTACCACTAAACTAAATTTAGAGTTTGAGATACCCATTCGACGTAGAATTTAACCTTATTTAATACATACCTGAATGACTTTTCCATCCGACGCACTACCTATATTCGCGCTAGACGCAAAAAACTAAAAAAATACCGAAAAGGTGGATCTCAAAAGTCAAGCTCAACTCCTTGAATTGTGCAAACTGGGTTTACACGTCTTTAGGACCTAATAAAGGGGTTAAAATGATATCCAGCGTTTAGGAAATTAATTTCTGGAAATTATCTCATTTTCTTGGCCACGAAAAAAGTTGGGTCAAAAACATTCCCATATTCTGGTATTTCCTGTGGACTACTAATATAAGCTTGTCCTCTATTGACCTGCATGATAAAAAATATTTATGAGCATTTATTTTTTGATCCATTTTTTATAGTGATATTTCTTGGGAATTTTATGTTATTTCTACACAGACTCACGAGCTGATTTCTTCCCAGTGGGAGAAAAAAGTGTCTAAACATTTTCAAACATTTTTGTTAAGTATTTGATTTTTTTGCTACCCCATATAATATAGTGTATATGGAATAAAGTAAGTTAGTAACACAATAGGAAACAATCCTTAGGTACACTTTTTCTCCTATTGGGATAGAGACAGCTTGTGATTCTGAGTAGAAATATCATAAAATTTAGAAAATATATCACAAAAAAAATTAGAATAAAAAGAAACGCAATGGTGGTTTACTATTGCCCACAGAAAGAAAACTTGAGTTTTCAGCTTTCCTGTGTAGTTAACAGCTTGTGGGCATGTAGTAATGATATTATTTATACAGGTCAAAAGAAATGGAGTATTATTTCATGCAGACATTGCAGATAAGGGTTGAATAATAAAATCACCGTTTATAGCCCTTAACTTTTGCGTAGTTCACAGGAAAGACCTGAACATCGGAAAGTTCGTGACCCGCTTAAGCATTTATTTAATTTGGCATATATGTCAGTTTAGCACGTTCGAATAGGTCTCCAGAGCTTTGTAACATTTAACTTCAATATTTAATTTAACACAGTGGCTAGACCACACCGCGTGTAGCTTCTGTTACATCGAGCTGTTCGAGCTGCGCGTAGACACATTCCGATTTTGTAGAAGCTGGATGCAGCGACGTGCCGCGAGTGTATGCAAGCGCAAAGCTTTAAATATAACAACTAAAATGTTGCCCGAGATATCCAGTGGGACAAATTACGTCGTAAGTACTGACTGTACTAAGCGTACCAACTGTAAGTAATAGCAAAATCTAGACCTTCCCGAAACATGTCGAGCTATTTTCGACTTTATAGACGTGAGTAACCCGGTCTAAGTATATTAAAATCTAGACCTATCGACCTTTCCAAATATTAAATTGTACCTAATCACAATTATTGCTTTCTTGAGATATTTTTGCGTAAAAGAATAAAAACCTAGTCAAATCAATGAGTCATTATTTTGGGTCACTCCGAGCGCTGTTCCGCCGGTGTAAGGATGCAGGGCGAGACAATGATCGTACAAATAGGGGTTAGTCACGCGAGGGTAATCAGCAATCGGCGATGTTTCGCTACCAAAGACATATGCTTGGGTAGATGACCACGATGTTACACTTAGCAGAGGAATAGAAGAAGGGTAAGACGTTGACGCCCCTTATTAAAAAAATCGCTGTTAAATCTTGCGCTAACAATAAAGAATAGGGACAAACGTCACTTTTGAGTATTGAGTAGCCCCTTTTTGAAAACGGTTATACGAATCATTCGTAATAACTTCTCAGTCTCACCAAGTACTGTCAGAGTTGAGGAAGAGAAGTAGTCGCTAAAGTCGATAGCGAGCTACTGTCGAACCTGAGCTATACCATAAAACCGTCGTCAATCCAACTTGCAAACAATGTAAACAAAGCGCTATATTGATCGTAATAACCTCATTTTTAACTATTTTAACAAAATCTCCAAGATTAAGTTACTTATCTTATGTTTTGTATGTTAAGATAATACGACCGTTTGGTAGCGAATGGTTTCAGTGGTGTTTGATAAGGTGTTGTGAAAATACAAGAAGAAACAGAGACATGCCTTTTGATTACATCGTTAGTAAGTTCCATTGACGGCGATTTTACCTTACCCAAAACAAGTGTGTAAAAGTAATGTTTAGCTATTTACACGCGTTTCCTTCGCACCAGATATATATCGAAATGAAAACGCATAATAATATGTCTTAAATCAGAATTGTTTTTTTTCGACTTCGACGTGTAGGTCCCACGTACCTAAATTTCCTAGCGTAAGAAAAAAAAACTTGGTGCGCTCGATTCGAATAACTCATTCAGCTCACCCAGACACACCCAAAGTGTCAAGTCATACAAAAATACACCCCGTATAGTATATATTTAAACTACTTACACACACAAAAAACTTTTGTTTAACGTCAGAAAAATAATCAATCAGTTACTAATGGCGCACTAAAGAGCATGGACCTTCTCAGTAAGCACTCAAAGACGTGCGTTTAAAAATGCAATCTGTTATTATTCATTGGAAACCTCGGTTTTAAACCGAAACTGCGGTTATTTCATACAAAAGCGGTTAACCGTTGCATTTCCAACATGCGTTTGACTAGTCTATTTGTAGTGTGTCTGTGTCCGCTACTCGCCTTATTTATGTTACTTCCATATCAGACGACAGTTTTTATTGCCTGCCGGTTATAAATTATAATTCATACCGTGTATGCGCAAACCAATAGTTGTTAATTAAATTTGCGCTTTATTAAGAACGCTGATGTAAATAGATTAAATAAATGTGAAAATAAGAAACTATTCATACGATTTCATTTACAATGGATTTTTCCTTGTATTGTTTAACTGCTGGTCCTGGTGCTCTTGCACGACGAGTTAATATTAAATTAAAGTAAGATGTTGTATTTATGATCGACATTGAGCAAAGATTTATATGCATTCATAAACACGTCATTGTTTGTAGGTAGTTTACAGTATTGATTGTCAAATGCTTTCCTTTTAAAATTCAAAATACTTATTGAAATTAAACACGAGAGCGGATTAATCGTATTTATTATCACCGTGACCCTAAGTTTCGAGCCCTTTACAGCAATCCGCAATCCACGCATATAATTCGATCTAAAGTTTTTAAGAGGGCACCGGACAGGGTGGGTCACTTCTCCATACAAATATTGTAAACGTATTCGACAGTTTCCTCCTTGGTGTTTGAAGCTAGAGCAACGATTTTTTTTAAACAGAATAATATTGTAATTGTCTGTTTCGGACTGTTTTGCATTTTTTGATGTTTCTGTTTTAAAAAAATACGTGTGGCACTCGGGGACTGCCGCGGTAAAGCTATTGCATATCATTTTGTATCAACTTATGCAATTATAATTATTTATTTATTTTATTCATGCAGTATTTCTTTTTCTTTGATATTAATTCAAGTTACACTTTTTGAGCGTGGTGACCGATAAGAAAACAAATTTTTCTCTTCTCTTCTTTGTCGTTTCGCTCTTGACAGAGCGGTCGTGGTCACGTTGAGGCATCAATGTCGGATGCGGATACAGCTCTCCGCACGATCTCCCGCCATTTCTCCCTATTGGCAGACTGTCTGGCGCAGTCAGTTACGCAGTTGCCTATCGTTGATTTTATTTGGTCGGTCCAACGCATGGGTGACCTGCCGCGCGGTCTTGTTTCCTCCACTTTTCCTTGAACCACCAACCGCTCAATGGAGTTGTTGTCTCGCCTACAGACATGACCAAAGTACTGCAGTATGCGCGACTGTACTACGGCCGATAGACGCTGCGTGATGCCGAGTTCTTGGAGGATGGACACGTTGGTGCGAAATTCCGTCCACGATATTCTTAGCATCTTTCTCCAGCACCACATTTCCAGAGCATCTATCTTCCCCTTTTCCAACTCGCGCACGGTCCACGTCTCTGCCGCGTAAAGAAAGATAGGGAATACTAGTGTTCGCACCAGTCTGACTTTGGTGGTTTTTGTAATGTTACCATTTCTCCAAACTTTCTCTAACTTGTCCATCGCAGTTCTTGTCAGTGCCATACGACGTTTTACTTCGTCTACGCAGCTACCGTTGTTTGAGATTAAAGCTCCAAGGTATACGTAGCTCTTAACTACGTCGCAGTTCGCAATCTTAGTCACTTCCGGCGAGTTGTCATTGGCGCGGTCCACGATCATAATCTTGGTCTTTGATCTGTTAATGCTCAATCCAAACTTAAGGCTTACGCGCTCCATTTTGAGAAGTAAATCCTCCATAGAGTTAACATTACTCGCAAATAAGGTAGTGTCATCTGCATACCGCAAGTTCGCAATTTTGTATCCCCCGATGGTGACACCATCTGTCCAGTCTTCGAGAGTAATTCGCATTATAAGCTCCGTGTAGATATTAAAAAGCAAAGGTGATACTATGCATCCTTGTCGCACCCCCGCACTTGGGTGGAAACTACCCGAGAGGAGGTCATCCGTCCGCACTGAAGCTGTTCCACCCTCGTAGAGTTTTTTTCTATTATTTAACAAATAAAAAGTTAATATTGTTTAAAATGTTTTTATTATTTTACAATACATGTGGGTTTTATTATCTTACAGTAGCTGTTGGTTATTCAGGAATATTTATCATTGAAACTTATGATAACTGAAATAAGAAACATAAGTTTGCGACTTAATATCCTCTAAATACCTAGAAAATACCGCGTCAATGGTGGTCCCATATTTTGTTGTAGACTCTTGTGGATCATTATTCATTTTCAAATTCAATGTTTTTGATAGAAAAGTTGTCAACATTATTTTACAATATATGTGGGTTTTATTATCTTACAGTAGCTGTTGGTTATTCAGGAATATTTATCATTGAAACTATAGGTTTATGATAACTGAAATAAGAAACATAAGTTTGCGACTAACATATTTGATTTTGGCGGGACTATAATAATAGTGTTTATTTTGACGTTTGACATCGCCGTATCTCTGGTAATAAGAGCTACTGTCCTCAATATTTTGTATAGAATATGACACTTAGCGACATTCGTTTGGAGATATATCCTTTCCTCGATAAAGAACTTTGTAACAAAGTGAATAAAGTCGGTTTCGGTCCGTCGGAGTGGGGAGCGTCAGGTTTTTTTTCGTTACGGAATTTCTGGATTCGGTCCCCGCGCTCAAGGCCCGCGATAGAAGCTATGCAATAGCTTAAAAATATATATGAAAAAACTAAAATATCAAAAAAAGCAAAACAGTACGACACAGATATTAATAATATAATACTGGCTTGAAAAAAACATGGCAGCTTGGAAAACCAAGGAGAAAACTGTCGAGTAAGTTTGTACTCGTATGGAGAACTGTCTATGTCAATATTATGTTCAAAATACTAATTTAACGATGTACAGCATGTACAGTCAAGTGTAAAAATATGGTGGTGCACATCTTACTCAAAAATATGTCCCATAGCACCTTATGCCGGTGTAATAAGAGCGTAGCACCATATTTATGAGTCTATTACGCCGAGCCATATTTTTGCACTTGACTGTACCTACTTGACTTGTGACGTCAATTTTTGATAAGTTTATGAAGGACAGTAGACTGAGAAATGAAGATTTATTTTAATTTACTTATTAATTTAGGTAGTAATTATAAAAGTTAGGTAAAATTAAGGTTCCATAAGCAGGCATATAGCGTCGTAGTGAAAGAATATAACGCACCTAAACATATTTATAGTTTTGCTGAATCAAACAAATTGGGTAATTTCATGATAGCTGATATAAGTAAAAACATAATTAAGTAAAGCTTTTCTCGCACAACTATGTGACGCATTAGTAAAAGGAAGAATATAAAGTAGAGATATTTCTAATATTTCGGTGAATCAAACAAAGTGTTACCTAATCCAGTAAGCAAGTATAAAATATATGTATAAAGTAAGTTGTATGCAATGCAATGTTTTAATTTGCATTGCTTAAAAATAGGCCAGTTCTGAAAAATATAAGTTTCCGACCTTGGGAAGTAGTTACAAGCGTAACACTTGAACTGTTGAATTAACGACAAGATAGTAAAGACAAAACAATTTTGGTATATGTATGCGTCTGACGTTTAATAGATAGACAGTTACTTTTTTTAAAGTTTTTGTTATTTAATGCGTCTATTGAATTGTAGATATATCTATGTTTCTGTATAATAAATCATTGAACATTTATTGTTAAGATTGACTTTTTCTACTAAATAACTGTAAACTGTAAAAATTTTACACCTAGCAGCGTTTAACGCGAGTGTGTTTGCATTACAGTAACCGAAATTACTATTAATAAAATAATACGCTCCATTAATACCCAGGCTCAGGGAAATGATTGTATATCACTCGATATGTTATTAATGACCTTACCACGGACGTTGTCAACTATTACCAGTATTGTTAACCAGTCGATTGAAACGGGTATTTTTCCTGAGCCCTGGAAAAGTGCTGTGATCAAACCTATTCCTAAAGTAGCTTCACCGACTAATTTTAAAGATCTGCGTCCTATTAGTATTCTTCCTCTTATGTCCAAAATATTGGAAAAAGTAGTGTATATGCAGGTAGCAGAATACCTAGATAGTAACAATATACTTCCTTGTCATCAGTCGGGTTTTCGAAAGAAACATAGCACAGCCACTGCTCTTCTCGATGTTATTGATGATATCCTCACAGCTCAGGATAGCGGTAATGCCTCAATTTTAGTTTTACTAGACTTCTCGCGTGCTTTTGATACAATCAATATTACTTTACTATTATCGAAATTAACATATTATGGATTTGATCCAAAAACTGTTAACTGGTTTGCTTCTTATCTTAGTGAGCGCACACAAAGGGTAGAGTTACGTAGCTCTCAGGGTATTTCAATGACCTCACAGAAGTCCTTGGTCACCAGAGGCGTTCCCCAGGGGTCAATTTTGGGCCCTATTTTATTTATATTATATACCGCAGACATTACAACCAAAATCAGCCATACTAAATATCACTTGTACGCAGACGATCTGCAAATATATACCTCATATAAGCCCGAAGACACTTGTTCAGCTGTTGAAAAGCTAAATCAAGACCTTTGTCAGATAGCACTCTGGGCTGAAAAAAAATTATTTGGTTCTGAATCCTTTAAAATCTAAGTTTTTAGTACTCGGCACAAAACAACAAGTAGTAAACACCACATCTCATAATCCGCAGGTCCATATTTTAAACGATGTCATAACTCGCGTATCAGAAGCTAGAAATCTCGGGGTACTGATTGATGAAAAGCTTCAATTTGAAAAGCACGTCTTAGATAATATTAGAAATTGTTTTTACCGCCTTAAAGTTTTATATAGGATTCGTGATCACCTTAACATTGATATTCGTATTAAACTTTGCGATTCACTAATTTTATCAAAGCTCAATTATGCTGACACAGTTATTGGAGAGTGCCTATTGTCACGAACAAAATTGCAAATTCAGAGATTACAAAATGCCTGCGCCAGGTTTTGTTTTCCAATACCACGACGTGCCCATGTTACACCATTTTTAAATGATAGTAAATTGCTTAAGATGGAGGCACGTCGAACGCTCCACTTTGCCTCGTTACTGTTTGGAATCATAAACAGCGAAAAACCTTCGTATCTTTTTAACAAATTAAGATTTTCTGGAATGCATGAAAGACAAGCCTCTCGCCTCATCTTTCCGCGGCACTACTCGGCTAGTTTTCGTGGCAGCTTTCGCTATGCTGCCACTCGGTGCTGGAATAATATCCCTCCACCAATAAGAAACGCTCCTTCACTGTTCTCGTTCAAAAATAAATTAAAGCTCCATCTACTTAAAAATCAAACTTCTCATCCCTAGCCGCAGTTGTCTATGTAATCATTATTAAAAATAAAAGCTCGTTAAGTTTTGATCTCGTTTTCTACTCGTTCCTTAAATATTAGTCATAAGTGGTATTTCAGTTCTCGCTGACTACTTTGTAAGAGAAAAAAAAACTTAAGTATAAAGGTATTTTATTCCTGATATTGTTAAGAAAACAGTTTGATAGAATTAAGTTCTACTGTATTTTATTTTGTTCTGTAAGTAAAAATTCGTTTTATTTAGTTTCATTTTATTTTGTAGGGTCCACTGAAAATCAGCGTCGCTGCACTATGGTGCTTCGACAAATGCTGAGTGGCATCCTTTTTGGGACAACAAAGCATAAAATTGTTTAGTGTGTTTTTAGTTATAAGATTGTATACCTAATGTTGTTTCAAATAAACATATTTCATTTTTTTTTATTTTTTTTTTCATTACATTGCGGGCCAATTTGTTTTGTATGGAAAATTTTTTAATTACAATACATTTCTTATGTCCTGTACTAAACACCGTTAAGAAATTCGCCCGTATTAGATTTACACACTATATATTTGGTAAAATTATTTTTTCTACTGCTTGTAACTTTTTATCGATACGACGTACTAATCAAGCGGCATAAATGCAACTGTTGAAACTTTAGGTAAAAACGAACAAATTTTGGCCCCTTTAATTCAAGATAGCTTTTGCTACACCACCTTTTGTAAGACAAAGGCCCTTTTTGTACCAATTGATAGAATTATGTGTTATTTCAATGATAACTGGGGCCTTACCTTGACGTCTTAACGCGATTCAGTTTATGTTCTTAACTGTGCTCAGTTGTACGGCAGCGACTCAGTTTAGGTCCTAAACTGAATCGCGTTAAGACGTCATGGTAAAGCCCCTGAGGTAGAAACCTTAATTAAAACTCTTCTTGTATGTAGTTGTCACCTAATCAAACAGGCATTGGGTTTCTTTATATTCTAATTTAGACTTGAATTGCCTATTCGAATGAGTCACAAGTTCACAGTTCAGAAGAGTTTTACATAAGTTTTTTTTTCCTACATTATTTTTATTAAGAGAATAATATTTTTATGTAATTGTATATAAACCATCATAGCAACAGATCAAGTACTAATAATGATCCCTTATGGCCTGGCCTATCTATATCTATATAGCACTGTGTTGGATTTTCCCAGTATACGAGAAAAACACTGTAACGGGCTACGGCGTAGCTCTTTTAGCGTAGCGCAGTTTAAGGGCCTTCTGCTTCCAATGACCTTCGAAACATTTGAATATTAGAATTAAACATATAATATAATTAATAGATAAACCAAATGAAACACAATAAGTTATAAGAAAAAAATCACAGAATGGAAACATAAAAAGAAATATCAAAATTACGACTGTCATTATTAAACCTTACATTTTGGAGCAATGTTGGTGCAAAAAAATCTAGGGTAGTGATCAATTAAGGTACATTTTACTTTATTAACTCTAATTAGCTATCCCAGCTCGAATAGTGCGTAGATATGCTTTTATCGCAACTGAACAATGCTGCACCGAAATTGCTACTAAACTTACAATGACTGCTTATTACAAAATTTATAAACGTTAAAAAAAGATTTAGCGTGTTCGTTAATTAAGCCAATTATTTGTATTTGTATCTGTTACCCTTGTATCATCAACTTTATAGTATTCCTCTTTTGTTTTAAAACTTCAATACAAACAAAACACAAACTTTAATCTTTAAGATACACGGTAGTTTTACCAGTTTTTTTATTGTATGCGTACATTTCGTGCAAATAAGTTTAAAATGTATAGGTACTTCTCGTACCTACGATAACAGATTCGTCTAAAAAAGTAGTAGGTTTACTTCTTCTTCTTCTTTCTTCTTCCATCGACAAAACCTTAAGGGTCACTTGCACCACCCAGGGTTAACCATATACCTAACCCGAAGCTAAGCGCTTTTTTTTTTATTTGACAACTCATTTCCGGGTTAGCGGCTAACCCTGGGTGGTGCAATTGGGCCTGAAAATAATAATAATTGTTATAAACACCTTATAAATAATAACTGTGTTTCGACTTCGATCTCAAATTAAGTTATTTTATATTTTATTTAATAATATGTACGTAGGCTGGAAGTTGTGACTAACTGATGTTGTTATGACAAGAAATAAGTGCATTATACTATCAACGCATGGAAAATGGCGATTGGCAGGCGGAATATTAAGTTTAAACGGACGAGTTTACGACGCCGTTTAAATTAATATGAAAACTGCAAATACCTTTCCAGCCGAGTGAAGTATAAGTAGTGCTTTTGTCAAAAATGGTGCAAATATACAAAAACCTGATAAAATCGAAACCTTCAATTTCATACTTGTGACAGTTGCGGCTGGCGTTTTGACAAGCCGCCCCATTTATATGAATTATATAAAAAAAAATTAACTGTATTTTTCTTCCATACGCTATTCAAGATAAATAAGATGTCGTTGTACCAATACCATCTCGCGAGGTCTACAGCTCACAGAGCCACTAGTACAAATAGTGCAAGAATAACGAATAAAAAATAAAGCGCAAGCAAATATCCGTTATGAAGTTTAGTATTACCAGCGTTCACTTTTTCGCTATTTCTTGCTCTCTCACACTGTTCCTACTCGAGAATGCGATTTTTCATGATGACAATTTTTTGCGATTTCAGAAATTCGCTATTATTTTGCGTCACTTTCAAATCATCAGGCTTTTGAATGGGACCATAATTAGGGTTTACTTAACATCCTGTGTGAAAATCTGGCACGTTGGAATAACTTTTTTTTAAACTCTTCAATGTGGTCTATTTGCAACCTAGTCTTTTGAAAGACAGCATTTTAGGGTTCACTTAACATCCTCTATAAAAATCTGACATGTTTATTTACCTTTTTTTATTTTCACCATTCTACAATGGCCACTTTACTCACCTCCATCATGCAAACCGGTCGATTAACATAGCCTTGTTATTACAATCACGTTGCATGACTTATACATCAATATCTAAACTAAAACGCCCGAGTATTTCCATATAATTTTTATTTTTAATTTTTTTAAATATGTAGACGGTTCCTCCTCGTCCCCAATAAAAAAGAAAACAATTATAACTTTTTTTCTTCCCACCAACTTTTATTCGGTTCTATAGGATAGGTCCTAATGACGCCCGAGTTACTACAAATGTAGCACCTTGGCCTCTCCGACTATTTAGGGTACCTTCGTCATTCGCCTGAAATCCTTATAAAAAATATATTCTTTTTGTTTTCTTTCAAAAACAGAAAAGACGTTTTTTTTAATGCGACTGTGTGTGGGCTACGGTTTTATTATTAGTTTACCTACAATGTGTTCAATTTCTTTATCATAATTCAGGGAATCAGCCACCGTGAATACCGATAAGTTGGTTGTATCAAATTAATTATATTAATTTTATTCTAACACAAAAAAGTCTTTTAAAGGACTTGACTCACTTTTTGACTCACACTAGAATGGGACAGGACGGGACGGGGCGGGGCGGGACGGGAAAATCTGTCAATTTCCATAGAAAGCGTCACGTGACATCCGAGCCGAGGGCTCCGAGCTATCACGTGATTCTTTCTATAGAAATTGACAGATTTTCCCCTCCCGCCCGTCCCGTCGCGTGGTAGTGTGAGTCATCCTTAAATGATAATTCTCTTATGATTAGCTATAAATCCAGTTGAATACCGAACTAAATCACCATTACAAAGAGAGGTTTGTTCAGAATTACTAACGGTGAGCGGCTCGCCATGGTAAGTGTTAATTGCATTGTATGGTATATGGTATTATGCCTTTTTATCAAACTAGTTCATTTGTGCATTAATTACATTGCTGAGCAACTTTATGAGTTCAAGAAGCGTGTAGTAAAATAATAATGATATTGGTATATTAACATCTCAATTATGGGAGGGTTTTTGTGCACGAGTAAACTAGTGGAAGGTGTTCGATAGTTGGACGATCGAGTGCGCATCCTAAAGGCAGCATGGGTGAGCAGTAGAGTGCGCTGGCAGTGCGGCGCCCGCGCCGCGGCCCTCCCACCGGCGATCATTGGCTCTCTGCGCGCCGCCTCCGCTCCTGCGCACTCTATTTCAAAACAACTCCATCCCGTCAATAAACAAGTCTTAAAGTCCATTGTCTCCGCACCATTATGCCGTCAAGTCGAGATGTTACACGTACCCGTCATACATCTAATAGAAATAAAATAACACGACTAGTCCTCTCCGTGCCACTCATTTAAGTTTCCGTTCTTAAATAAATAATGCAATTACCAGCTTCTGTGATAGAGATGACTCACGATCTAAAGTATCAATAGCAATTTTACGCTCGAGAGACGCTTAAGTAGCTTCGAAGAAACCCGAGTGGCCATTGTCGGTTTTGATGAACATTCCGGTTTCGCAATGGCGCCGAGAGATTTGGATAATTTTATTTAAACATAGTGCTATACATTGAATGCGCTCGTTAAAGCGATTGACAAGCGAGCTGGGACGCTGGCTAGCCGGCCGGTGCTCGGAGGCGGCGTGAAATGTGGCGGCTGTGGCGCCCGCGCGGGGCGGCGGCGGGGGCGGCGGCGGCGGGCGTAGCGCCTCCGCGGGAATAAAACCATCGGCCGCCGCCGACGCCCGCGCTTCCCTGGAGCAAAAAGTCGAAGACGGAACGAGGCGACAACCACAGAGGCTCGCTTCGACGCTGCCGCGGATAAAATCGACATAGAATTAAAGAAAAATACAAAAATCACTCATTGTTCTCATAAAATGAATGTGCCGGGAGTTGAATGTGAGGCTTTTTGTGAAAATATTCTCATACTTTTAAATGGGATCTCGTGTGGCGCCTTCTAATGATTCGTCCTTTTTGCGCCGGCGCGCCGGCCGCGCCCGCGACGCTAGGCTCTGGTGTGTCCGTGCATGTCACCGCTTTAGCCTTTTTGCTCGCCTGTTCCCGATGTAAATTAAACAGTTTAGGCGGCATTGTTTTCAAAAACGGGTAGAATCGAAATGGAAATATCTTACGACCGCCCTGCTTGTGCTAATTTAACGGTTTGCCTTAATAATTATTATATTTGCAATATTTTAACCTATTCAGCTTAAATTATAAAACGTATTCTGTAATGCATAATTAGAAAAAAACTTGTCAATTATACATTTTAAAGCTGATTTACATATTATTACTGTTATCATCAATGGCTTTGAAAAATTAATAAAGGGTTAATTATAAGTAACAGAGCATTCCTCCGAGTATTTATTTAAGTACCTACCTAGATGTAGGTACCTTAATAAGTAGCTGCAGTGAGTTTCACGGTAATGCTCGTAAATCTGCGACCGCCGTGACTTCTGATTGGAGACGGAGGTCAGACAGACAGTGAAAAACGTAGGAGATTGATAGTATTTGATACTCATTACCCAGACAATCTAGGCATACACATACATTTTTTGTTTAGTTTATAGACCGTTGAGTTCATGTTAACGAGTAATAATAATCCTCAAATAATTTCATAATTCTTAAAGAAATATTCGATGTAAGTAGTATTAATAATTCTCTAAAATCTTAAATTCATAGATATAAGTTTTTACTATATTTTTTTTTATTTATGCTTTCTCATTCTTCCTATTCGGGCGTCAATCGTAAAGGCCAGGTATGCCAGAGTAAGTAGGTACTTATATATATAAATTAACCAAACTGAACATCAGTTTAGTCTCCTACGATGGTGGTAAAATTCCCATATTCTCGACGTTTCGAGATTTCTAGTCACTACCTACTTTCATTTATCAATATCATAAAATGTCAACTTAATAAAACGGCAATAAATGCTGTTTGCTTGTCAAGATTTATACCCATGGATCCAGTATAAACATTACACAATGTCCGACGAGCAGCGGCATAAAATATTAGACTCATCACAGCACGTCATAAAATTCTCACCTGCCTATTTATCCGGCGTACACAAACGTTCATTTGTTTGTATTCCATAAGCCCGGCGCAGTGTCGAAAGTCGGAATAAATAATGAAAGGCGTGCGAGAGCGCGAGTCGTGACACCTACTCTTTCACTAATGGACCGGCCGCTAAGGCATTGTGTAGTCTAATCAAGATCGTTCGTTAGCCGCTGCCTTTTTCACTGGTCATATGGGCACACATATCTCATTTATTCAACACATTGCTAAGTTTGGAGAGCGTATTCAAATTGACATTCAGTTAACAGCGGACGGTGTGAACTCGACATGCCTAGGTGCCGATGTCCCTGAGCCAAGAAACCGTTCATTATTGTCCTGGTCGGTAAAAATAGTAAAAACAACCGTCAAATAGATGATGACCAAAAGAAAATAATACTGTTTATATGAAGTGCTTATATAGTTCCTCCTTTTAGAGGATGACTCACACTCACACTCACGCTCATCCGATCCGATCCGGGACGATCTGTCAGTAGCTTTGGTAAATATTGTGCATAAGTTCCGGAAAACTCATTCGTACTTTGATTGCAGGGACATACAAACATAACAAATAGACAATATAAAATTCAGTATTTGAAAAATTACGTAACTTCTATTGTATAGATTTGTACACGGTATGTAAGACGGCCTTAAGTTTTTTACATATAGGTACTTCCGCTAAGAACTTACACACAGCGAATTTTATACTTTAATGTAAGATATTTATCGGTTTCAAAATAGTGGGTAAATGTTAACGCATCGTTTTTGGACCGATGATGGGATATTTTAGTGAAACCTAGTCCAATATCAGCCACATACCATTTCGTGGTAAACTGTTAGATTTTTTTTTATATTTGGTTGTTTTTTATTTTATTTTTTTACCACGAAAAAATTATTTTGTATTTGTATATCACTCAGTATAAACATTTCTGCAGTATTATTACGATGCCGTCTAATAATAATTATAGGTACATATGGTACGTATAATGATTATACTTTATGAGAACCACCTTTTGACACATGTCAACGCCCATAGAACGTAAAACGCGCATGACCCATCGAAGTTATAAATAAAATCCTGCTAGGTATAATATTAGGACTTTTCACGTAACATATTAACAATATTTTACTTTTAAAACAAAACTTAACCGTCTTTAAAAAAAATCGTAGTTATTACATATTTAACGATACTAATTAATTACACAAACAGTTACTTATTATGTCTTATTTATTTTATAAAGCAGTGTCGTGACTAAGCCTGCCATTTCGGTTCATATGACATTTCCGTAAGTTGATAAAAATCGGTTATAAAAAAAATACTTTTAAAAGTAAAACAAAATGAAACCTGATGTGAAAAAACCGGTTAAGTGCGAGTCGGACTCGCCCACCGAGGGTTTCGCACATAGGCTGTTGGGCCATTTATGACCTTAGGTAGGTACTTAAAAATACTGGTGGCACGGAACTCTTCAGTGTGCGGCAATTATACTGCTTACGGAATTTTTCCTGAATCTGTGCTCACAAGGTCTTGCTTTTTGCCGAATTTTCTGATTCTAGATTAATTAACGAGAAGTACCCTATACATTTTGATTACCATTGCAAATGTATGGGAAATGCGACATAAACGGCCGTCTCTTTTGATTGCGTTGAAGTAGAGATTTGGTTTTTTCACAACTTCAGGGGATCGCAGACTTGTATATGTGATATTAATTTCAACTTGCTACCTCCACGCGTTCCCGAGATAAAAGGTGTTGTCAGACAGATGGACGGACGGACGGACGGACAGCAAAGAGATCCTATAAGAGTTCCGTTTTTGAAGTACGGAACCCTAAACAGGTAAATTAATAATATAAACCAACAAACCATTAATATACTTGTACGCCTTGGCTTCATCTCTAAGAAACTTGAATAGACAAATTTCAAACGGTGGTTCTTAGAGCTCACAAAGTATAGTTTTTTTTTTAGGAAAATTATTTAATACTAAAATAAAATAAATGTTAAATTAAATATTCCCCCCTCGGCATGGTACCATAGACGCTGGCAGCGTTTCCTCGCTGTATTGCAATACTAATGCGTTGGGCGAGGAAGCTGCCAGCTCTACGGTCGCTGGTAGCGCCCACAAGTAGGTATAGTTACAATAAGGATGAATAAAGTGTTTATCCTCTTTTTCATGACGAAGAGGATTCAATGTGTTGGCAGGCTATACCTACATATTTAAGCAGTAGGCAAATTAAAATTTTAGCCAAAAATTACCAGCTAGTTACACGATACTGCACCTAACGGTGGGCATAAGTAGATATTATAGACTAGATAGTAGATGTACTTAGGTAGTAACAAATCAGTACAGGTTTTCATTTGGTACGCCTGTTATAGTTGCCTCTATAGGTAATACAATATTTCTGTTCTATGTTATTAAGCACCTAAGTGACTTAAATAAGCGCTCAAAGTGTTTCCCCGGAAGACAGTCCTGCACGTAAACTGCTTAAATTAAATGAAATTGATGACCATTCCTCGTACAAAACATGACAAAGATATATGCTTTATAATCATTAGAAAGCGGATATTGTACTCCAGGCGATAGCTCGAGAGGCCACACAAGAAAACAGTGGGATCAGAGTTTTATCTTAAATTGATTGAGTTAATCTCAAAGCGATGCTTTGTCGTTTGTCGTTACGCGCGGGGCCTTTGTTGGAGTACGAGATAGTGAAACAGTAAGCCATTACGTGCGTTTGACTCGATACTAGTTCCTGTTTAGATAAATACTTCTTATTTATTAGTAGTCTCATTTTGTAATAGCATTGATTAAGCCTCGCCTAGACCAAACGAAGCGGTCGCGCGGTTCCCTCGTTGCGTGACACGGCTAAGTAAGTCAAAGCAAGAGTTCGACTTGTTACCCTAATTTTATTTTACTGTATTTTGGTTTCAGTTTTATGTCTGTGTTGGGTTTCATTTTTTATGATTGCCATAAAACTTGGTCCAATAGCCTGACTAAAGTACTTGCCGTGCCTACTTAAGCGAGCGCCTCATTGTAAGTTGCACGTAGTCGTACGCTCGTCGTCGGCAGTTACTCCTCCCTACTTTTAAACTGTTGACGTCTGGAATTTCCTCGGCTATCAAATTTAATCAGGTTTTAAAGACAATCGGGGCCGCTCCTCGTAATTTATTACGCTGGTTAATAAAACGCCGAAAAAATCTAGAAAACTGGGTGGATTCTCCCACGGCCGCTTAGGCGGACATTTTATCGCCGAATATTCTACCCGAAAGTGGCTGTTAAATTTCTTACTGTTGCCATTTTATTACGCTGCCAACTCTCAGCCGAATGTGCGACTAAAAAATGTAAACAAAAAATAGGCGCCACCAAAGAGATTCTGGAGTCGATGTACAACAGTCGAATCCCTATAATATCGTGTAGAATATTTTTTACGCGTTTCTTTTGGAGGCCGGGGTCTTGTGTTAAAATACACACCTAAGTATAATTAGCTATAAACACAGTTCTTTGTGTCTGCGTTTGGAAGAAATAAGGGCAATAAAGTGGCTCGATTGAGGTACTGAGTGAATATTTAGCTAGTATGGAGACGGACTCCGTAAAAACTAAACTAAATGATCAACCTTTCCTACTTAACACACTTAAGCTAAACAGGATGACTTTTTTATATGTTGTTTTTGTTTTGTATACGATCGTAAAAACCTAGCTCCTTAATCGTATAACTATGAAGTTAATCTTTTTTTATACAATATAATATTTAAGTAAGTGTTTTAAAATATATATGTACTTACAGTAAGAGTAACTTACCTAGCTACCTACCTCTTCCTACTTTAAATCTAAAATAGGTCCTTGAGGCATTGTAGGTACCTTTAGGGAGGATGCTGGCGGCATTTCCACGTTGTATCGCAATGCTGAATATGCTGATAGGTTCTGCGAGGAAGCCTATAGTTATATAGTTTTAAATAGTAATTATATTGATTACTTAATTAGTCCTATCATCAAAAGCATGAGCTCGCATTTATCACTAATCAGTGTAAAAACCAGTGCTTAAAGTAGGTAAAGTCAACACTCGGACAGAACGTGCGCGTGCGCACATGCAAGCGAGCCGTCTCCGCACAACGAGTACCCGAGACCCTATGAGCGATAAAGGAGCGCCTACGCAACCGGAAGAATGATAATGCTGTACAGAAAGCACACTTCCTTGTGATCATTATGGGTGTAAGTAATAGGTGTTGTTAAGTAAATGTTGTAAACAAACTTTTGGTTGGTATTTAGCTCACTAAACTTATTATTTATTTAAATCTTTATTAAATCCTATCCTATGTATGTACGATCGACGCCAAACATATTTTTGGTATCTATTATAGGTAGGTATGTAGGTACATACAATAACTGTCGGTTTTGTTTTATCTATTTTAAAGAAATGTACACTTATATTTATATATTTTTAAACTGGTAAATTAGTTCGATTTTAAACTCAGAACAAATGTAGCCTTTAAACAGGTGTTTTGGTAAGTACCTATGTCTAAATATTGCGATAAATTTTAGACACATGACATTTCTGTATCTTCTTATGGCGTCATACAAAACAGGCTTTCTATGAACGAGTAGCTGTTCGGTAGCGTTTCGCGAGCTGCCTTCCGCTTCTGCGCGCGCTTAGTCTTTCCCGGGTGCCAGTGACCCCCCCACTCCGCGCCTGTTTTACTCTGGCGCCTTATTATGTTACCTTTGTTTTCAAATTTAATTGGCTCTTCACAGATAACTTATCTTGATAATAAACGGCGACCAATAAACCGGGGGTCGGGAACAGGCGACTGTCCCTCAAGATAAGATTGCCTCAATGACGTTTAATACTAGCGCTTCACCGTATGCGTGCTGTACTGTTACTTAGAAATCTGAGATAATGTAGTCTCGATAAGTTCAGTGTCACTGACGTGCGGGCGACCCAGACCCAGTGTCTGTCGTGCTTTTATGGCTGTACGAGTTTCAGTATCAAATTACTGGCGCTTTAAATTGGATTTGCAAGCGCAGTTTTGATTTGAAAATAAATAAAAAACCGGCCAAGCGCGCGTCAGACTCGCCCACCGAGGGTTCCGTACACCTACCTAATTTCATTTTATTTCAAACAAATCATTGTGTTTGGATAAGCAGACGAAAATATGGACAAGTTTTTTCACTAGTCAATTTAATTGTCCTTACTGCTGAGCCCCTGTACAACTCCATTCGGTCCTATCATTTGTTTTTTCCCACCAATCTGCGCAGAACGCGTTCACGTCTCGCCATATTCTTCTCGGTCTGCCTCTACCCCGGCCTGCCCTGCATCATCAGGGTAGCCCAGTGGGTGGTTCCATTCGGTAGCCAATTTGCTTGACCCACCTTTAGTGAAAGACGTCACGTTTACGTTTCGTTATTTACAGTTGCATTGCGCTCCCCACCAAACCATTATACCAGCAACATACCAGCAAGTCCGAGCACGATCCACTCAGTGAGTTGACGTAGACGCCAGCGAGTATAGATTTATAGTTAATTTCAAACTCGTGGTAAGTGTGCTATGGTTACGTAACAACTCATGGTAAGCAGACGTGCCGCCCAGTCCCAGATTAGCTTCGCGGTCTTCACACCCTTACCTACATCTACGAGTTGTGGAAAGCAGTTCCGAGTTTAATTTAAAAAGCATAAAACGTGAAATCGGTTAGTATTTCGATTGATTGCAATTGATGTATGAAATGAAATACAAGTTGTCGATTTTAGAAGGTTAGTTGTGCTCATTGACCTTTCACAACCATTGTACTGAATCAAAATTAGTTATTCCGTCACTAATTAAATATGTATAAACTTGTTATTCGGTTATGTTAATCACGTTTTTGAACATACAATCAAAGCTAATTTAAATTGCGGACACCATTGTTTGACAAACCCAAGAATTATTTTGAACAACGAAAGGTTGCAAGGGTCAAGTGAATGATGTATTTTTTACACACATTGAACGTGTAGCGACAATCACAAACATGAACTACATCACATCTAAAAGTTGCTTTAAAACTTGTCACGCCATGCGTCGTTCAGCGAAATACGAGGACGTAAAAAATCAACCTTTCTGGCAATTTATGAACGCTTTTAGCAAAAGGTTTGCTGTTTACAAGACGTCTTTTATTTAAATCTTAATTTACGATTTCTCATTTAACAACATAAAGATAAGCCTTCCAGAGACATCCTCAGTTGACTTCAGATGAAAAAGCGGACCCATTAAAATGGTCTAAACGGGAACTGTACAAGGATCATAGGCATCTAAATTAATCACGGAAGGGTCGTTTTTAACTTTTTTATCGTTTCTAGTCCATTCATTCAATGATTTTTGTGATATGGATACGATCGGTCGTGGCAATACGGTATCACTCTGTCTTGATGTAAAAAACTAACGTAAAAAATTGTAGACAAACGTGTTTAGATGACTGTACTAGGACTGTTCTCAGCTTGACAGTTTTGTTAACAGCGCCCTGATAACGGTGATCAAATCTGTTATTTTATAAATTGTGTCCGTTTTAAGAACACGGGGAGTAGGATTTTACTACCTTTTATTTTATGTATTAACTTGCAAGTTTGTTACTTTGTTTAAGACAAATTATACGAGATTTGAACCGATTTTCGTTGAAGCTGTAACTTATCGGTTTGGTATTTTTACCTACTTACGTAGACCTAGCGTTTTTTTTTTATCAGGTTTCCCTTGCACGACACTTAGCACTTTGTGACTATGCGCTGACTTGGCACAGTTGATCTAGTTAGTCCTGGGTGGATTTAGACCGGGAGCCATCATTGAGAGCCAATTGTCATTTAGTGAGAGGGGGGAACTTTGGTGTGCCGCGCTTAAGTAGGGCCCGCATTTTTCAAAACCATTCATAAATAACAGTAAAATTCATTTAAAAAATAGTTGTATGATTTTTTTTTCAAATTTTATCACACAAAATTCGGTTTATAAACTATTTTGACTTATTTTGGTTCAATTTTGGTAATCGCAACATTTAAATTACCGTAAAATGCGCAAAAATTGCCCGCTTTTTTCGAATAATCTCAATTTTCTTCAAAAAAATATATCATATTAATACTTTTTTTGCTAACTGGATACATTGTGATCAGGGGCATATTTTAGTATGCAGAAATATTTTTTAAACATAATTTGACCCACTTTTTGTCTAATTTTAAGGCGGATAAAGTTATCTTGAGTTTTTGCCAACATTGCCCACGACGATTTCTCATATAATTATCGCCCGTATGACGTTGGTGACTAAGGGTCACTTCAAGAAAAAGGGTTGACTTACCGTACCCTTCGATCAGCTAGCGTTGGCCCTAATAGTTTATTCTACGTCTTGCTGAAAATTCCTGAGTTGATTTAAACACAGATGTGGTATTATTGCCAATATATCCCATTTCTGGTAAAAAAAAAGTAGTATCATAGCTTGCACACATTGGGCTGTATAAATAAATTTGTCTAAAAATGTGTTTCTGGGCAAAGATACCGGTGGCAAAGATGGCGCATTTGACGGTACATAAATAAAAATTATAAGAAAATCGTTCAATCTAAAGTATATCTTCAATAAATAAATAGTTACTTATGATACTTATCAATACCTATTTCTTATGATAAAAAATAAAAGGAAGATTACGAATGTGACAATAGACAATTCTTGTAACATAATATTTTAATGGGCATCATAAACAGAATGCCTACCTACTTGCAGCGTACGATACGTACGCTCCTGTCTGCAACACAACCTAACAATTATGCTTCATCAAAATACGCACGCACACTCGCTTTTTGGAAGTCTAGTAATAAACACAATCAGTCGCGCTTATAAGCTGTCCTCATACCAGCAAGTGCGAGTTGAGATACATCAAGGCGTTTTTTAGATTAATTAGCGTAGCGTATTATGCAGGTTCCAAAATAAACAATCGCATGCCATTCCATCCCTTGCATTCATCCATTCCTTCCATTCATTCCCTTTTACAGTTATTATAATTATTTTTAAATGGCCTATTTATGTATGTTTTTCTACAGCGAACTGGGAAACAATGCAATAGTAATTTAAACATTGAAGCATGTTTACTTTGTTCCAATCAATAATAAAAATAAAAATGAGAAAATAATACCATGGAGTTAGTTTCTTCAATAATGTTTGAATGGCACAAAAAATGTCGCTTGGGTGGAAAAAACATTTCCATGAATCAATGCCACAATAATATATAAAAGCATTTCGTATAACTTGACACAATAATATATAAAATTTACCAAATTTTCGTTATGAAATAATAAAAATACTTATTTTTCCTCATGATTAGAAGATTAAAAAAAAATCGCTTTTCTCATCGGGCGTAACAAGCTTAAAAAAATATAAGATGCGTTTTTGATGCTTTTTAAAAATAAAAGAATGTTTCTTTGAGTAAAATCAGGTAACTTGAGCATTTAAGGCACTCTCCCTCAAGGGCCTATTAATTAATTAATAGAATAAGTATTTTTCTTTTTAATATCCGGACGAGAGACGAGTGTAAGGCCTTTTGTATCTTGGAAAATTTTTATCTTTGATATTGATTTTACAGCTTACAAAATAGAGTAGAAATAAAAATCAATACATGTATAAAAGCGGGACGACACTACGATGTTGCCACTTTTTAACTTCTACATACTTTATTGAATTGAAAAAAAGTTAAATAAAAAAAACCTAGTTTTTATAGTCTGACAACCCAGCGAGCGCAGTAACAGTAGGATAGAGAGCATCATACTGTCTTTTTCTTACGCTGGTATTACCACCCTAAAAAAGGGATGGATATAGTTATTTTGTCCTACTGTTACTGCGCTCGCTCGCTAGACTATATTTCACTTTTTTTACCTATAAACAAATATAAAGTAACTATAAAGCATATGTTGATGATATTACAGCTAGATGTCTATTTTATGTGCCGCTACCTATTTAGGTACTTTAGCATATAAATTGCGAACAACAATATTTCTAGGGGGTACCCCCCCCCCCTACCCATACATGTAAATAACGTCATTTTTAAAAATGTTTGCATATATGTATGTACTTGAGATACTTCATAAATATAATGTCTTTAAAAAACCGGTTGAGTGCGAGTCGGATTCGCGCAACGAGGGTTCCGTACAAACTTTATGTTGCAACTTCACCTAGAAGTAGAAACTTGACGTCAAACGACAGATTGGGTCACTAGTTTGCACGGAGTTAGTATGAGATTTTGTTTTTCCTTGAATTTCTTTTTTATCATGTAAACCAATTTTTTATACTTTATTTATACGACGGTACTTACAGCATAATACCATAAAAATTTAAAGAAAAACAAATAAACCTAAATTGGTTAAATTACAAATTTAGTTCAGAAAGGTATTTTTTAATCAAAAAAAATTATGAACATAGGATCAATTTTATATTTTTCCTGTAATATTAAGAATAATATTAATGTTGTGTAAAAAAAATATTTTTGCCTTCATAAAACTTCGGAGATACCTATTTTACATTTTTACCCCACATGGCCCAGTAACTAAACTTTTAAATATTGCCCCCCCCCCCTTTATGGGGCATTTTTCATTGAAAATAAATTAAAATATATAATTACTTGTCTTTCAATGTGATGTGATGTGTGTGTGTAATTGGATTAACTTTGTATATAACTATTCCAAATTTCAAATCGGTAGCTTAAGTAGTTCTCGAGATATTTAATGATGTGTCAGACAGACAGACAGATGGAGTCGCACCATAACCATAAGGGTCCCTTTTTTACCATTATGATACGGAACCCTAAAAATGGAGGTTTCTTAAACAAGAGTTAATTTTTTCAATAATAATTAGGTACTCTGAAATACTATAAAAGTGTGACTCGGTTTTTTATTATCACAGCCGTACCAATAAACCAAATTTCAGATACTCATTCGATGTAGAATTTAACCCTCTTCAACTACCTGAATAATTTTGCATACCACATACCATGTTTGAGCTAGACGCAACTGAAAAATTACCGAAATTTGGCAGTTACTTGGCTCCCAAAGTCAAGCTCAACTCCTGGAATTGTACAAACCCAGTTGACACGAGTTTGCTGGGTATTCATTCCTCGAAATGCTTTTTATTGGTATAGTTTTTCGGTTTTTAATTGGTTTATTAATATTGTATAATATACATGTGTAACTTCAAACTGGGGTAAATTCATTCGAACCTCGCAGCAAATATCTACTTTATTACCTTTTCTTAATACCAAAATCGCATAATCTAACAGCTGGATTTACCCGAGTTTGAAGTAAAGCTACTCAAGTAAGTATAAGTACTATACTTCCATACACACTTGAGAGTAAAGTTAGTATTTACAATTTTTTTATTCCTTCGTTCGGTTCGATACACGCATGTGCAGGTGCATTTCGCTTATACAGCGGTACCGCGAGCGACAACCAGAATGGCATGCATGCCAATTTACTTAAATAATAGGTAGGTATATTTTATTCGAATTTTAAAGTATTAGGTAAGTTTCTTTTTCGAGACTATCGGAGATTTTATGCATTTTAATTATAGTAAGTAAACACATAAAATGGGAAAATTGATTTCATAAATTATTAAATAAATTGATGCAATGGAAAAATCAAATAATCATCACTACCTATGGAATATTGTTTGCCCATCTTTAGACTTTGGGTCCTTATGGCTCCTTATAACCCTACCACAAACAACATCTGCCAAATTCTTAGGTGTAACAATCGACTCCGCACTAAAATGGGATACCCAAATTGACCAAGTTTGCACGAAATTGGCGGAAACCTGCTTTGCACTGAAATGGCTATCGCTCGTACTTCCACAAGCCCGAGTGTGAAACAGTTATTTGCCCTCTTTCACTCGGTGCTAAACTACAGTCTAGAATTTTGGGGAGTAGCCGCTGACTGGCACTGCGCTTTCGCACTGCAGAAACGAGCTGTCAGAACAGTAGCCGGCGTCCCTCCCGGCACACCCGCCAGACACCTATTCCAATCTCTGCAAATTATGACATTACCATCGCAATACATTTTTAATATAGTAAAATTTGTCAGAAACAATATTGACTCTTTTCCCTACAGACCGAGTAACCTCAGAAATCTAAGGGACAGAAACAGAGGAATACTCATGATACCCAGATGCAGGCTAACCAAATCTGCCAAAATGATCTACACCATAGGTCCTAAAATATACAATGCAATCCCTGATTGTATTATTAATGAATCGAATGATGACTTATTTTATAATAAATTAAAAAAATGGCTTGTTAGACATGCTTTCTATAATATTGATGAACTGTTTGACATAAAAAATTGATTTTGTATACATTATATAATTCTAATTCTAATTTTATTTTATTATCTCTTCTTTAATTTAATATTGTATTTAATTAACCTTGTGGTATGTAGTAATCGATTATGCATTTTTCCAGTTTGACGTGGAATATGTAATACTTATATATATTCCATGTATGCCTCAGCGAACTTAAAAAGAACGTGCCCGTTGTTAAAAGAGTTCCGCGAGACGCAAGGATCACAGTCGCTAACCACCTTTCAGGCCTAGTTATGAAATGTGTGGAAAATAATCAAATTAATGATTGGCACAATCTTTTCATTTTTTCTTACAATACCCTGCATGCCAAAAAGGATGAGGCAATTTCTTTGACACAGAAAATTAAAAACAATTGCGTTTTGAACACCATTCCACACATTTCTCCTTCTAAAAGGTGTGCCTCATCTACCTTTAATAGAAACAAAGTAATTGAAAATAAAATTAGCTTTTCAAGTGACGTGCTATCGCCAGATAGTCCAGATACCCTTTCGGCCTTACTTTCAAAACATCCCCTGGCTCCTTCAGTACTTCATTTGATAGCCCCACCTGCAGTAGACCAGGCCTTCCTCCAAATTGAAGGCAAAGGCGTTATTGACGCCATACTTTCATTCAAACCCGGTTCGGCGGCCGGCTTGGATGGGATCTCACCCCAACATTTAAAAGACCTTATTTCCCATTCCGTGGGCGATGCAGGTGAGCAGCTTGTCTCTTCCCTTACTAAATTAATAAATTTTATGTTTTCAGGCAAAATTAATACTGAAATTGTCCCAATTTAATACTGCGCAAACCTGATCGCCCTTACCAAAAAGGACGGAGGGGTGAGACCCATTGCGGTGGGGTCTACTATAAGACGTCTTGCTTCCAAAATTGCAGTAAGACACATTCGATCAAAATTGCAGGGCCTTTTTGAACCTGTACAGCTGTACAGGGGTACCCAGCTGGGTTTTGGCACGAAAGGTGGGTGCGAGGCAGCCGTCCATGCCCTAAGGACCTACCTTTCCTCTGATGATTGCGAAATTGTAGTCAAAATTGACGTTAAAAATTCTTTCAACTCGGTTAATAGGGACACTTTGCTGACAGAAATTAGGGACAAAATTCCTGAACTATACAATTACCTTTTATTTTGCTATTCGGACTCTTCTAAATTAATGTACAAGTCCAATGAATTATCTTCTGAGGTTAGATGTCAGCAGGGTGACCCTCTCGGCCCAGCAATTTTTAGTTTGGCTATAAATCCAATCATCCAAAAATTGAAATCAAAATTCAATGTCTGGTACCTAGATGACGGGACCCTAGGAGGCAACGTTAATACTGTGCTCTCTGACTTGTCTCTTATTAAGAGTAGTTTCAAAAGTATTGGTTTACAACTGAATTTTGCAAAATGCGAACTCTTCATTCAAAATTCATCTTGTATTTTTGCCGATTTAAAACACAAATTTGACGATCTGGCTCCTAATATCAAGTTAGTAGACAAACGTTCTCTTTGCCTCTTAGGCCCCCCTATATTTGAAGAATCTTTTCCCGACTATATTTCTAACTCGATATCAAAATTCAAAAGTCACACGAATCGTTTACTCGAAATTAGCCCTCATTATGCTCTTGTGATTCTTAAATTCTGTCTTTTTGTCCCTAAATTTACATATGTGCTCCGATGCTGTCCTTTGAATATCTAAATTTACTATCACCTATAGATGATTTGATCAAAATTAGTTTAGAGATGATTCTAAACATTCAGCTGAATGAGCCTTCCTGGTCTCAGGCGTCCCTCCCTATTCGGTTCGGGGGTTTAGGAATTCGCAAAATTTCCAGTGTGGCATCCCCAGCCTTTTTAGCATCCACTCATAGCACAGCCGGTCTCATAGGAAATATTTTAAAGGCTTTGCCCACAAACTATGAGATCGCAAGCTTTGAGGATGCTAAAAATGCTTTTAAAATTGCCTGCCCGGGCAAAGACTTTCCAGACAACCCAAAATCACAAAGGAGTTGGGATAATGTTTACTGCGATTTAACTTACAATACTCTTTTAAATAACTCGCGCGAGGCTTTTGGCGGTCGGATCCCGGGAAGCTGGTTACTGGCTTCATGCCCATCCTTCGCCCAATACTGGTACTTTCTTGGATCCGGCCTCCCTTAGACTGGCGACTGGTTTGCGACTGGGGGTTTCGGTGTGTGCACCACACTCATGTCCTTGTGGCACAGACGTGGACCGACTGGGACACCATGGATTGTGTTGTAAAAAAAGTGCAGGCCGTTTTTCGAGACATGCATCTCTTAATGACATAATCCGTCGGTCTCTTGCCACCATCAACGTGCCTGCTCTCCTTGAGCCGACTGGCATTTTCAGGGATGATGGCAAGAGACCTGATGGGGTGTCCTTGGTTCCTTGGAGTTTGGGACGGATGCTAGTGTGGGATGCTACCTGTGTAGACACGCTGGCACCGTCCCATCTCCAACGAACTAATGTAAAAGCGGGCGGAGCGGCTGAATGCGCCGAAATTTTAAAACGTAATAAATATAAGAGCCTGGGCAAAGAGTACCTTTTTGTACCATTCGGGGTCGAAACTCTTGGTCCATGGGGTCCCAGCGCACGCAAATTTTTCGTAGAAATCGCGAAACGTCTGGTTGATGTTACTGGTGACCGAAGAGCTGGTGGCTTCCTCGCACAATGTATCAGCATTGCGATACAACGAGGAAATGCCGCCAGCATCCTAGGTACAATGCCTCAAGGACCTACTTTAGATTTAAGGTAGGTAGAGGTAGGTAGTTAGGTAAGTTGCACTTACTGTATATATTTCGAGAATAAATGTTTTTAAATACTATTATAAATAAATGAGTATGAGTATGAGTATGTGTGTTCTATCGCCTATACAATGGGTTGTGTTCTGAAGAATTGTTTGACATGAAGCCAATGTCCACTTTTCACCATGGCACCGCTCGCCATCGACAGGGTGCTTATCCACACACCTTGCAACCAAAATGGTGTCAAAAGAATTTCCTCCCACGGACGCTCTAGCTGTGGAATGAGCTCCCTGCGGAGGTTTTACCGAAAGATTACAGTATAGGGTTCTTCTAAAAAGGATTATACAAGATTTTAAATGCTTTTTAATGTATTTGTCTTTTGAATTTTATTTTGATGCAAGTATGACTCATTTAATGTAACCCTAAGATTTGTCCATTTCTTAAATTTCTGTAACAAGTAAACATACTAATGAACGTTGATTCCGGATATAAGAATTATGATTATAAGTTTGATTATTATGTATATGTGTAAAAAAACAATACGAGTAAAAATAACATTTTTATTTTTGATTAGTATATCAGATAAATGTTATCTATATCTCTGCTCTGCTCAATTTACCCAATAATTATGCTCAACTTACCTCACTATAGGGATAAGTTGAGCAATTCTGATTTTATTCACTGTAGAGCAAATATTTGCCAAATAATACACGATACAATAAACCATTGTCGGAGATATTTGTCGCCAGATAAATTCCTTGTAATCAAACCGAGTTTAATTTTTCTATCGGAATCTATTCAGGAAATATAGGGCTTTGATACCAATATTGCTCAATGCGCTCCGCTCCACCCTACTAATTGTATGGAAAATGTTTTTATGCCACACCTGGCCATAAAGTGCCTTTTTCCGCACGCTACGCGTACGGAAAAAGCCGATTTCTGCCCAAGTGTAGGCATAAAATGATGTACCTAACACGTGAGGTAATAAATAAAGCCCCTGATCGCATATTTACGTCCCTCGCTTGCAGCTCGGGTCACAAACATCTGCGATCTCGGCCTTTCTTTGATTTACCGCACTAGTTAGGTAATGTACTATTTCGATTTGTAGCTTTTCTAGTAGGATATTTTTTTCGAGTTTATACCAGTATTTGATATTTAATTTGGGCTTCCCAGTTTACCGGGAAGTGAAATTTTGAATTAGTTTGAGTTAGCCAGTTTACTTCAAAAATATCCCAATCACCACACGTGTACCTTTGAAAATTGAGCTTTCTTAATGAATTTATTTCTTTTCTTTCCATCATTACATCTGAAGTAAAATCAAACGGAACTACCTTGTAGACCTCCAAGGCCGCAACGCAAACAAAATAACAATGTGTTAAATTGGATGACAGACTGGAAATTATCGACCAGTTCCACTTTGCCATCCCTGGTCTTCATCATCAGGTCCACTTCACCAAAATTGCGGCTCCCCAAAAAACAATGTTCAAGTTACTTAACGAAACCCTCAAATCACAATCCATGTGCCGTTAAAATTTGAGAAGTTCTCTCAATTCCTCATGAATCTAATCATCAGAATAGAACTATAATCAAATATGACTACCTTGAAGGTTTTTCCTTACAAACAAAAGATGAATGTCTCAAATCGGATGATAGAGTTCGGATTTACCAAGCAGTTCCACTTTGCCATCCCTGGTCTTCATCATCAGGTCCTCTCCACCAAATTGATGATTTTAGTGAAGAAATGCTCGAGTGTCTTAAGAAACCACCCAAATCACCATGCATGTACCTTTCAAATTTGAGGAGTTCCCTCAATTCCTCATACATCCCATCATCAGAAATGGATTTTGAAAAAAATTGGAATAATCTGGAACTATCTCCTTTCAGATAAAAAAAATATTTTTTATAATCGGTTCAGTAATGACGGAGTTTTGAGGTAACAAGCTTTAAAAAAATAAAAAATGATTAAAAATCCATTCACACGTATTGAAGTCGGTTGAAAAAGGAGGCAAATACCTTTTTCACGCAACTTTTATGTTTTTTCTCTTAATACTATTTTCGCGTAGCAGATCCCATGCGATCCGGTGGCTGCCTTCACTGACCCAAAAAGGAAATCCAACCTGTACCTATATACCGGGTGTTTTTCCAACGCGTAGACGTATTGTGCGAGGTAATTACACGGTGTCTCCGACTTAGGGGCTTTAAATCCAGGGGGGCATCTTTAGAATCTCAAAAGTAACTTTGTAAAAAAAACGTACTCCGTATAGGCAAATGATTTCCGACCTTAGTTGCATATTTAACTACTAAGAAAAAGTAATAGGATTCAACAAAACACATTAAACGCGGGGGAAATAACAACCCTTCGGTTTCGGCGGCCACCGCGAACACAAAATAAATCCAATATGTCAAACAGTTGTATTTACAATTTGAAATGTATTCAGTATTTGTTGAGCCGTTTTAAAATCGGGTGAAATATGTGATTGCGAACAATGTTCCATTCCGAGGCGGGCAGTTAGCTGGCGGGTCGTGACCTGCTACTAACTAAATGCTCATTTGAATTGCCAACTATGAAAATTATGAATATTTGCATTGTTATTAATCCGACAGCAGTCGTTTAATTTTAATGTATAATTTCACTTTGTTATAAACAAGTATTGTTTGGATTGACGCTCTAGTTTTGTTACGAGGTTAAGTTCAGGCATTCGCATCTGACGACACATCAGGCAAACTAAGTAATGCAAGTATAAACATGAATAATACAGTATAAGTAGAGTAGGTATGGACTTCATTTTCGGGAGCTGAAAACACAGCGGAATAATATGCATATATCGTCCAGGCTTTCCAGAATCAGATTGTTAGAAATTTTCTGTGTATTGGTCGGACAGTCATTTTGTGTAGGTACCTACTCGTACCTAACGAATGTCACTGTGCTGTACCTACTTATGAAATACAGTAGAACCTCGATTATCAAAACCTAATACTTTAATATATAATACTTACCTACTTCAAAAGAAAATGAAACTGAAATTTCTTCTTCAAAAAAATACTCGGCATGTTAATACTGGCGTCCAATTTTAATGTACAAGTACCGTACCGTTTTTATATGAAAAGGTGTTGATTTTCTTAGATGTCGTCCTAAAAAACTTAAGTTTCGATTATCCGATTTTTTATTACTTGCCTTTTATTAGTTCCGATAATCGAGGTTCTACTGTAATATAAAAATAATTGATATAGAAAAATATCTTTTACAACTACATATAGGAACTTTAGGTATATTAGATATTTTTTATACAAGTTTTACTTGTATATCGTATAGAAAAGCACTCGATGAATTGCTCTGAGGTTTTATTTTTTGTGTGTCACGAAATATATATGAGTAAAAAAAAAGATGTCGTTGCAGCGGTTAAATAGATTATTTATAAAAATAGTTGTCACACTTAAAACGGCACTTTAAATAAAACACTACAAAACTGATTAGTACATACATTCCCTACGTGCCTACCTAAAATGAAGATCATAGTGTCACATATATCTAAGTTTTATAACAGGTGGTTAAAATTCCTTCAATTTCGTCATAATTTGGGGCCTCTTTATGCATTTTTTAGTGTTTAATTTTTAAATTATATGAGTTATATAAACAATACAATAGCTATGCTGAAAAACATAACTAGGTTGTTACATTTGTGAATAAAACGGGTGAGTCGGGTGACTTTCATTGGCTATAACATAACAGCATGATCTAACTAACCTTCCCAGAAGTGTAATACACATGTTACTCAAATAACCAGCAGAACATAACGCAGGCTGCATAAAGTTTGTGGTGTGGGAAGTAGTGGCATCTGGAAAAAAACACAGCCAATTGCGAGTCGGCTCGCCCACCAAGAGTTCCGCACTAAGGATGCACACTCATACAAGTTTGTCGTCATTCTAGATCGTGCGTCTAATGGTGCGAAACTCTCAGTGCGCGGCAATTATACGGTTTTGGATTGCGTTGATGTACTCGTACGGTTTGCTTTTTTCACAGCTGCAAGGGGCCGTAGACCTGTGTACGTGGTATTAATTTCAATTTGCGTCCTCTATGCGTTCCCGAGATAAAGAGTCTAGACAGACGACGGATGGACAATAAAGTGATCCTATAAGGTCTTCTGTTACCGCGATTGTTATTCATTGAAATTAAACTACACTTATTAACACCATGATCCTATGTTTCGAGCCCTTTACAGCACTCGTTTTCACAGTTATCATCTTAACCCTAATAATGTCTTATGGGCCCTGACTCATAAAGTTTTCATTTGACAATTCGATGGTGTAGGTATAAATTAGTCCTTTTTAGGGTTCCGTACCTCGAAAGGAAAAAGCAGAACCCTTATAAGAGCATTGAAATTAAACACTTTAGAACGGATTAATCGCGTTTATTAACACCATGATCCTACGTTTCCAGCCCTTTACAGCACTCGTTTTCACAGTTATCATCTTAACCCTAAAAAGGACTAATTTATACCTACACCATCGAATTGTCAAATGAAAACTTTATGAGTCAGGGCCCATAAGACATTATTTCTAGACTGGCTCAAATGTCCCCAATATGCTTACTGCCACTTCAACTGTCAAACCGCGTCAACTGCCAAATTCCAAACTCCGGGTTAGTTGGCTAATCCCGGTTGGTGCAAGTGGCCCTATTGGGTTTATTTGTATGTGGTCCATGATACTGACTGATGAACAGAGTTTGATGATAACTCAATTTCTGTGCATAATCCTAGTTTAATATTTAATATAATAATTAGGTAAATTTATTTTTATTTTTATGCGCAATGGCCAGTAGACTTGTTTCTGAAAAAAAGTACTCAACATTTTCAAATTCCCATTATACTTTCGCCACAATGTTGTCAGGGAGATTTGAAATAAGTCTGCCGTTTTAGTGAATACCTAAGTATATCATTGTTTCTAATTTAATGAAGTGTTACCTTTGTTCTTCTTCTTCCTACCGTTTCCCGGCTTATGCCACGGCTCATCTAGGGAGCCGAGGATACGCTTTGGCAACTTTTATAAAGTGGTGTAATAGTATTTTCACTTCTCATGCTCAAAAAGTTCCACTTTGTGTCGTGCGTAGACGACATAAAATCGCATTTTAAGCTCTAGTGCATAAAGTAAAATTTTCTTCTAAAACTATGGTAGTGAGGTTCAACAGCCAAACACATTCAAAACATATTCCACAATCTTATTGAGCAATACAATTACGTAGATGACTAAAATTGTTGTATTATTTAAATTCTTGCTATAATTTATTCGAATTTCGTGTTTTCTGTCATTAAATTTAATAAATCAGACAAAATAGAAGTCAATTATCATTTAAAAATGCTCCGAAATGTTTTAATAACTTGGCAGAAAACCAAGCATCTAAAACAATGATCATGTGTTGAAAACTAAAAAAAAAAAAAGTTAGTTGGCGGGAGTTGGTTATTTATTAAGTTCTTTGCTTTACGACAATTTTGTGGTTTAAATCGTAGTGAAAATATAATAATTTCCGGACTTATTTAATAATTACCTAAACCTAAATAATGACGTCGAGTGACGATGAAATGGCGCTGTCGCCTAATACGATCATCGAGCAGAGTGCCCAAAAAGTAGTAGAACAGATATTGCCGCCGAAATCAAAGCACCTTTATCTTAACGCCTATGAAAGTTTTATGCGTTGGAGATCTGAAAAGCAGGTTGATTCGTTAACGGAGAGTGTTTTTCTTACATATTTCGACGAATTATCAAAAAAATTACAGCCTCCTACACTTTGGAGTGTATATTCTATGTTGAGGGCTACGAGTACAGTGCTGACGAAAAATAATGTAAATATAAAGGACTATACGAAGCTTGCGAGTTTCCTGATAAGGCTTTCCGTTGGACATAAGAGCAAAAAATCCAAAGTTTTTACGGCGAAGCAAGTCGAAACATTTTTAAATACCGCTCCCGATGTCCCGATGACATATATTTGGCCACAAAGGTAATACCTATAAACTATAAAGTTTTCAAATATTTTTTCACTCAAACATGACATTAATCACACTAATGTGTAATCATAACTTGTTTTTTATTTGTTGCAGGTTGCCCTAATATTCGGTATTAGTGGCGCATGCCGCGGTATTGAATTGACAAATATTACCATCAATGATGTTAAAACGGACTCGATGTTGCAAGCTATAAACTTGCCAAACACTAAAACTAACCAAGAAAGAACATTCGTCGTTAAAGGCGAATATTTGAATATTGTAAAAAAATATCAAGCTTTACGCCCCGAAACTGTATTAACACCTCGTTTTTTTTTGAACTACCAGAAGGGTAAATGCACTCGCCAAGTTATAGGGCGAAATAAATTTGCAGCAATGCCCAAAGAAATCGCGGTCTTTCTTAACTTAGATAATCCAGAACTTTACACTGGCCACTGTTTTAGGCGAACTTCAGCCACTCTGTTAGCAGACTCAGGAGCAAACCTAACAGCTATAAAACGCCATGGGGGTTGGAGGTCGGACCAGGTAGCCAAAGGATACATAGAAGAGTCAGTGGAAAATAAATCAAAAATAACAGACAGTATTACGGAACATATTCATTTAATTCCGAATGAGCCGCAGCTCGCAGCCGGGTACATCGGGTGTTAAAAATACAGGGTTTATACAACCACAACCCTCCGATGAAAACCCCCTAAGATCGGACACGTCTTCATACTCTTCACTTCATAATATACCATCATCTCAAATTAACACGGTCAATATGCCAGGAAAGACAATTTCTCTCAATATTTCCAACTGTACAAATTTTAGTTTAAATTTTAATTAAATACTCTTTTATATAATGACATTGTTTTATTTTCCTCGCCAATCGAAGTGAAAAGCAGAGTGTATAACTCGGGCATAAATGTCCTTTTTTATCCTCGTCTACTATTTTGGTCTTCGCTACGCTCAGACCAAAAAATTGCCTCGGATAAAAATGGATCACTTTATGCCCTTGTTGTACAATCTACTATTAATCCAGTGACTGCATTATTTGACAGAGATGCAATAAGCCAATTATGCCCCAAATAAGTCGTAGGCTTTTTCTTTATAATTGACATTATAAAGTCTCTACCGACTCATCCTGTCTATTCAAAGCCAGGTACAGATGTTTCAGATGTTGAATCAAACTCTGTGATTTTCGAAGTAAGTTCTAACTTCTAAGGTGTGAAGGAACAGTTGAGTCTTCGGTTGCTTGAGAAGAACACTGCACATTTTGGCTAACAAGTAGGTCAGTTTTTGCTTCATGGAAAGTATAAAGTTCCTACAATTTACACTTTCGTGAGTCATACTGAAATTAAACTTTAAAAAATTAAAAGTTAATAAACTATAACCGGACTAAGGACTAGTAAGAAAACAAGTCAGGTTCTTTTATTGATATTTTACTATTAAGTAAAACAGTATTTGTGTTGTAAAAAGAAACAAAAAGGATGACGTACGAGTATAAGCGTTAAAATATCGACTGTGTCGAATTACTGCTACTGCGGTTGCGTTGAACCCATCTGTACAGAATTATGAATAGGAAGAATCCTGAGTGCGTTACAATATTGACTGTGTAAGAGTAAACTGCAGTTGCGTTAAACTCGTTTTGTGTAGAATTGCGATTAGGATGAATCCCGATTTCGTCAAAATATCGACTGCGTAGAATTACGAATGTAATAAACTGCAAATGTATGGTACCTATCCATATTGTATGGGAATCACGAATTGCATTTGTGTTACTCATCGCATTAGTATCTCGTAGGATTCGGCTGTCGTGCGAAGCACGTGTTGCTTGGCGGTTTGCCTCTTTTATTAAATCTAAAGATGAAAAAAAATTAACATATACACGCTGACAGGTTTAAAAATAACAAAATAAATGAGGTTTCCAATAAGTAGAGTTAGATTTTATTTTTATTTTATTTATTTCATCATAAACTAAACATATACTTACAAATTTAATTCTACAAGTACCTATAACTAAACTAAAACTACGTAAAACTAAATAAAAACTACACTAAAACTAAATAATTGAAACTATAATAGATCTACAACAGGCCCCTGTGGCATGGCAGGTACCGAGGACGCTGGCAGCATTTCCTCGCTGAATTGCCAAACTGATACGTTGAGCGAGGAAGCTGCAAGCTCTTGGGTCTCCTGTGGCGTCTCTAAGTCTCTTCGACATGTCTTTGAAGAGACTGAGAGCGCTAGGACCCTACGGAAAGGTCTCGACACCGAAAGGAAAAAAAATATACTCTTATTTTTTTAATTAAATATAGGCACTAGGCGCCAGCTCAGTAGGTACCCCTAAAACAAGCTGCATGCAATGACAAAGATTTGCCGTTATACATATTAGTTACGAGTATGATATGTCAATGTTATGAAATTATTAAAGGTACTGTATCTGCTTCAGGTATCGTACGTGAATTGATGTAGGTATGTATATTTCAATTGTTTATGTATTTTTCATCTTCAGCGTAAGTAAACTCACATTAAGTATTTCGCGGTGGAATTGACGACTCGGTTGATCTTGCTGTTGTTGTTCGCGGAAACGCGGTCTAGACGTATGTGGGCATATAATTTTTGACAGAAATTTTATAATATTGTCTTCTGTTACCGCGATTGTTATTCAACACCATGATCCTACGTTTCGAGCCCTTTACAGCACTCGTTTTCACAGGGTTAAGATGATGACTGAGAGAATGCGAATTCTCCCCGACAATCAAAAAAGTTACTTGTGCAAACTACCTACATACAAAAATATAAAAATAATTTAAAATAAAAAACAAAAGGTTGGTCTACAATACCCAGAGGGGCTTATAAAGCTAGTAATACATAGCCTGAAGGACATTCTATAATTAAAATAAAAAATGTTTAAAACCCTGTGAGGATTAACATACATACAACTTACGAACGCTTCCCTAACTGGCTTATGGAGCAGAAAGAAGCGACAAGAAAACTACCCCATTTTGCCTTTTTTATCCGTTTTTAATATTTTCAAACAAAGTCCACACTAAGGTCTTCCAGTTCTGTGTCGTGCTTGATCCTTGATGAGATGTAAAACAGGATCCCAAGCTTGTGGTACCGAAAAGCCATCCTCTCTATTGAAATTAGGGACCTTCTTGATTTCAATAGCCTCACGCAGCATCCTGGGAATGTAACGCTTCTCCTTGGCGAGGACCAGAGGTTTGTCAAATTTAATTGAATGATTAGGTTTATCAGAGACATGTTCCCAGACTGCAGACATTGGTCGACGATGCTTGACATCGGCTATATGTTCCTTCACCCTGGTTGATATGCTACGCTTTATTTGCCCAACGTATGATGATAGACCACACTCACAGTCAAGCCTGTAGACCCCAGCATCTTGTAGAGGCAAGGTCAAGCCGTTGAAGAAGATGTCACAATTCCTGAGGCCTGTAAAGTGTAACAGGCTTTGTATTACTAGCTTTATAAGCCCCTCTGGGTATTGTATTGTAGACCAACCTTTTGATTTTTATTTTTAAATTATTTTTATATTTTTGTATGTAGGTAGTTTGCACAAGTAACTTTTTTGATTGTCGGGGAGAATTCGCATTCTCTCAGTCATCATCTTAACCCTGTGAAAACGAGTGCTGTAAAGGGCTCGAAACGTAGGATCATGGTGTTAATAAACGCGATTAATCCGTTCTAAAGTGTTTAATTTCAAGAAATTTTATATTTCAAAGTAAGTACTGGGGCCTTACCATGACCTCGACTTACCGCGATTCAGTTTAGGTTCAGAGGGCATACCACGAAACACTTCTTTCATTCGTTCGTCTATTTCCCACTCTCTTGCTCTCATTCCAGCGATGAAGAGGCACATAGACGAACGAACGAATGGAGTAGTTCGTAGTAGGCCCTCTGTTTAGACTCGGTTGTATGGAAACGACTCAGTTTAGGTCGTCACCTGATTTGTATAAGTTAAGACGTCATGTCAAGGCCTCTGGTAGGTACCTTGACAATGCAGAAGCGACGTCACGTCAAAAATCGGAAAATGAAAATAACCTGAGTCGCATTCCCTCGTATAAGCAAGAGCGATAAAGAGGGAGATACAAATTGTCTATTATACGATTCTAACCAATGGTGAACGACTCTATCGTAAAAAATAGAGATCAATTTAATCACACGCACAATTATCTAGAAGGATGATGAAGATGCGATATCAATATGCTACTATGCACTCAAGTCTAACGGGTACAGGGCAGCCAACATTTCCTATTCTGGTGCAACTAGAAGTACCTACTTACTAGTCTATACTGTCCCTGTGTGTGTCAGGCAAACTATCAGCTTAACAGAACACTAGACACTACCGGATCAAATCGACATCAGAAATGATTAGCTCATTACATATATTGAGCATTTTTAAGAAACCTATTACTTATATGGTTTGTAATACAATAAATACAACGAGGCAACTAAATAAAAATTATGGTTAATTGGGCTCTTTTTAATGTAGAGCCTTCATTATTTTACTTTGAAAAATACTTAATTATGAAGTAGGTACAAGTATTATTTTCTTCGCTTTTCCTGCATTAAGGATGACTCACACTAGGATGGGATGGGACAGGGTGGGACGGGACGATCTGTCAATATGTAAAGAAATAATCACGTGATAGCTCGGAGCCCTCGGGGGTCAAGTGACGTTTAATAATCACGTGATAGCTCGGAGCCCTCGGGGGTAAAGTGACGTTTAATAATCACGTGATAGCTCGGAGCCCTCGGGGGTCAAGTGACGTTTAATAATCACGTGATAGCTCGGAGCCCTCGGGGGTCAAGTGACGTTTAATAATCACGTGATAGCTCGGAGCCGTCGGGGGTAAAGTGACGTTTAATAATAACGTGATAGCTCGGAGCCCTCGGGGGTCAAGTGACGTTTAATAATCACGTGATAGCTCGGAGCCGTCGGGGGTAAAGTGACGTTTAATAATCACGTGATAGCTCGGAGCCCTCGGGGGTCAAGTGACGTTTAATAATCACGTGATAGCTCGGAGCCCTCGGGGGTCAAGTGACGTTTTCTATAGAAACTGACTGATCGGCCCGGCCCGGTTCTAGTGTGAGTCATCCTTTAGCGTGCGTTTAGAGAGCTTGGGGAGGGATAGGCTAAACACAGGTTTTGCCGTGGGCACTAATATACTAAATATACAGAGCCATTTGATCACCCAGCCTCGAGGGGAAATTATTCAAGTTTCTTCAAATGTCTTGAATTACCGAAAAACAAGCTTAAACCCGCAACTAGTTGAAAGTTACACACTAGACTACCAATGCTTTGATTTCCAATCCCCGATAACATCCACGTTGTTGACCTATAGGTATCATGATGAATTTGGCTTTGGCATAACATAATGCGGGTGCAATCATTTTACCTACTAGTTTTTGAAAGTACTGTCGGCATCGCTAAAGACTAACGGCAGAGCCGAGTCCACCGACACACATGCGTCTGTCAGGCTTTGTTTGTCGAAGCCACATAAAGACCGTCGCAACACAATTCACTTTCGGATCCGCGGCTCCTTTGTACACAAACACATAAAAATTGTAATTAGACGAACGGAGGCTGCACGTCGGCGATAAAAACATTAATGAGATGTGATTAATACTAAATACATAGCTCTAGTCTAGATGAAGTGCTTCAAATAAATAATGTTAGAGACAAACACCAGTAGTATACGATTTCCAATACATTTGTATATAGAAAATCTCACTCAAACACTTAAGCGGAGTGGAATCGATGAGAGGAGCAAAACAAACAAGTCTCGACACAGACAGCAGATCGTTTAATCAGTCTGTGCAGACACGGAGGGGGGCTGCCACTAAATGACCATCCCTCCTCTCCGTGCCCGCCGTGTCCGCAAACAGCGTGCTCGGGAGGACCCGCCCTATGATCGCCTAGAACTACCAACACTTTTCATATTGTCTTAGCTTATCTACCATAAAACAACCACAAGTGCTTTTCTACCATTTCTTTTATCTACTCTATTCTACCATTTATCCTAATAAACGGCCAGAAACCCTAGATCATGTCCATACATTGCAACGACTGACTTTACTATGAAAAGTTCATTGTAAGTGGCCGGTGGCAGCTAGGTGAAATCAGTAACTGTGAAGTAAGTACTTAGGCCCACTTGAACCACCCAGGATAAGCCCCTAACTATCAAATTCCATACAAAAAAACGCTTTACTCCGGGTTATGTGGCTAACCCCAGGTGGAGCAAGATGCCCTTAGAGTACCTATCACAATTTTTCGTAGTGACGGTGGTTCTGAATGGAAAAAAAAGTTAACCTTTCACACTAGAATAAGGTACAAGACGTAGATTATACGTTATAATGTTAATACCTATCACCCAATCACAAACCATACATGTTCTTAGATGATCTCTATATTTATACCGATAAAATTGATCACCCTGCGGCCTGCGCATATAGTGTTTAAAATACTTAGTCATGATTGATATATAGTTACTGTTTGTAAGCAATCGTAATTACCAATTATGTTTTTTAAGCTGTCGAGGTTTTCAACCGGTCGAGCGATAAGGAAACATGAAATATTAATTAAAGCCATCACAAACTCAATTGAAGAAGAGAAAAAAAAGCTCGAGGCTCTTAAATTCTAAATGTATAATTGCAATGTCTGGTAGTCGTTAGGTCTGCAGCGCGGCCTTCCGCTACAGTATCCGCGCCCTGCGCCGGGCGGAAGCCGCCCGCCCGGACTCATTCCTGCTTCTGTCTTCTTTTGTCTTGCCGCACAAACTTGTTCTCTCACTTCCAGAACTGCAAGCCTTCAACCCTAACCTCTACAAATTTATACATATAAATGATAAATAAATCGCCACTAAGATTAAGTTATGCTCGGGAGCCTAACGTAAACTATGAGTAATGCCCGTTCAATATGAATCCCACTGAGAAATGGTGTGCAACGGAAGTTTACGTGGTCGGGTCGGGGCATGCATCAAACGCGACGGAGTTAGACAGGCGAGGCGGGCAGAGTCGCGGGCGCGAGCTAGCAGGCAATAAGCGCTCTCCCCGCGCAAACAGCCAAACACCCACGGACCGTGAGGTCTACTCATTTCGTATGCAATTTTATTCATTATTTGTAATCTGCTTCAATCGAATAGGGACTCGGTATAAATCACTTTTAGGATTTGCTCAATAGGACGTATGTAGATTGACGCTTTCAGTGTGATATTTAAATGCGATGTGTCTTTGAGGCGGTAGGTGCAGCGCTAATAAAGCCTTCCACGAACTCGATATGTATGAGAGCCGACCTCAGAAACTCATTTGACTAAAACAAATAACGCTTACTTTCGTTTTATTTTCTTTAGCGAACCTTTTTAAGATGCCGATGCGTCTTCCCATTTTATTTCAATCTGTCGTTCAGGATATTATACAGAGACGTGCAGTCATGAAGCCATCGAGCACACGTGGCGATATCAAAGGGGACATCAAAGGCGTTAAAACGAGATTGTTAACATTTGGCAGCTCTTGAAATTCGCAAAAAAGTATTTAGCGCAATCTCATAGTAGCTATTAAGACGGTGGCGGTTCACGAACATCTGTTGCGGAATGACTTATAGTCACCGTTTATTTGGTTTAAAATGTGTGATTTTCTAAGCATATCGTTTCGAACAATGGGTTGTTTGAGCACAGCGTTCGGAGCAGCGGTGTCGCGGAGGGTAGAGCTGCGGACTCCGTTCAACATCGGTACCTACCCTATTCACCCCTTTGCGTGGACGAACACGGTACACTTAAGTACTTAATAAAGTACCTTGAATTGTATTAAATAAGTATTTTAAAAAATAAGTAAAATATATTAATTGTATTTAATTATGTCCAATCGAACTAAAAATTATGTTAGGAGGTACGGTAAACGTCCGAGTGCTTGACATGGCAAAATAAATATTTATTTAATATTCATTTGCCGGGAAAGCAGGAGGTCGCTGGTTCGATTCCAGCCCTGGGCACTGGGGGCCTCGGTCACTTTTTCTGTAGTATATGACATCTCTTTCAATTTATAATATTTATTTAAATCACGATATTATGCTCATTTATACATCTACATATAATATTGTGATGTAATTTTCGGAGAAGGGTATTTTACTTGTTAAACAGTATTTGTTTTAGATGGCACAATATCGAAATTTAAAAAAATTAGAAAATTTGTTTTCAATCCGATTGTACAAGTAAATGTGTGGTGCTTTTGCTGGCAGTCCCAATACTTCAGATGTCATCTCAGTACAAAACGGAATGACAAATATTGGGACCTTGAAATATTAACTAATACTTAGTCCTAATTAATGTCACCCCGCCTTAAAAATATATTAATATCTTAAAAATAAGCTATTTATATTGAAATGGGATATATCATCAAAGGCACAAAAATGTTTCGTTGTTTAAATGCGGTTGTAGTTGATCTTATCTTATTAATGGCAATTCAAACTGCGATGACGAACACTGGTACAGCTTCGAGCACTAGAACGTTTATCTTATGGTTGTATTTCTTGCTATAAATTGGTGTAAAAACGCATTGTTTAACCTCAAGGTCAAGGCTACTCTGTAAATGTTCAGTCTGAACTCTTGTTTATATTAACCCAACAAAACAAGCCATAAATTAAACGGTAGGAGACATTAACGACCGTAAGTTTCAGCATTCAGATGTAAGGATGGATACTGACTCCTGTCTTTTAGGCAAGTTGGTACTGTTTTACTTTATTTCGTATTTAATATTAATCCGACTATAATACATTTTTCACGTAGGTTGTTTGAAACTTAGGTAATAACTATTTATAAGTATTATTATTTCTATTTTTTACTATTTATATAAATATATATTTAGTCATCGGTGTAGAATTAAGGTTGCGAGTTCAAAAGTGATTGGAACTTTGGACAAATTATCTTTAGTAAAATTGAAATGGAGATGGATAGGACACACCATTCGACGAGGAAATGCGAATAACGCAAGCATCGCTTTCGATTGGAAACCCCCAGATGGGAAGCGTGGTTCCGGGCGACCTATAAACTCTTGGCGACTGTCCGTCGAGAGTGAGCTGCGTGCAGTCGGACTGAGCTGGAACGAGGCTAGAAGGGTCGCGGAAGACAGGAAGGGTTGGCGCGAGCTTGTGAAGGCCCTCTGCACCTCTGGGGTGCCATAGGACAGCAACAACAACAACAACAAAATTTGGCAATTTTTTTCGCACTTGCCAAAATTACGGTGCTAATAAAAATTGTAGTCTAGTCTAGGTGTGTGAATAAGTACCATACTTCTTATAAACAACGTAGGTACGGAATATTGAATGATACCTAAGTAAAAATATCTTTAAAAACAGCTGTGCGTCATCTGTTACTTTTGCGCGTTGTTATGGTATATTCCAATTTATAAAATGAGTATCTGAACCAAGTATTGTCAGATAAAACTAAACTAATAAAAAAGTGCATTTGTGCTGTACCCTAGAACTCCGGCAGGTATCGATACCTATGATGGCCGCGTAGCCCGAGAGCGACACTCGTCTTTTTGTAATAAAGAGTACTTTACTCGCTGTTGTGTATAAGTTTTTATTAGTTTTTTGATTCATTTGAAGAATAAAGTTTATGGATTGCAGGTACTGATCTGCCCATAGGCAGACAATTAGTAAATAAACTGTAGGTGCGCAAAAAAGGTAGAGCCTAGCTTTCATTATTGCATACAACTCAATAGTAGAACTATTTTATAAGCTATGGTAAATAATAAGGAAATTTATTTATAGAATCTGTTAAATATTAAGATGTACCTATACTCGGCCTTAAGCAATATTGTGTTTGTTGAAAATTGTTTCTTTATTGAATAATTATATGTTTTTTTTATGAATTATTATATGTTTTTATCGTTCAATTCTAGGAAAAAAAGTCGATAATTGTGAAACAGTATTGAACGTTTTGCTTTTAGGTTAATGTGACAAACCAAGTGTGAAAAAAAGATCAATGCGGCCGATTTGATTTCAGTTTCAAGGCCATGAATATTGAATTCAAATTATTGACATATCCTACATAGCTGAATATCCCTGTAATAAATAGAAGTCCTATTGAAGTCTATATTGAAGTGTTCGCAAATTCTGAACAAATAAAAGTAGTGTATATATATTGCATTGACCATTGAGTGTGTACCGATAAGAGATAGTGTTGGCGATGTGGTAGACGCGTGCGGCCGGCGCGGCGGCCGCGGCACGAGTTGGCGCCGAGCGGCGCGCGTCGCGGGGCCCAATTGGTCGCCGCCGACCCGCCCAGGGGAGGGGGCCACGCAAACACTCTCATACTCACCTAAGATAATTTATTTTATGTTATACCGTTTGAATATTTTATATGTGTGCGAGTTTTTTCGGTCGGTATGCGTGCAGTGTGAAATATTCGCGCGATAAGAAAGAAGAGGGGAACAGATCGATTGGGAACGTTGCGCTTTTTATTTCGATAATCCGCGGTGTCATAGATTGTCCGACGCCTGTACGAATGCGCTCAATGGCATGACGTCGCGTTACGTCAGCTTATAATCATAATCAAGCTCTTATTATTAACCAGGAAGTTCCAGGATGCTGCCGGAACCGTACTCACATCTCAAGCTTTTGTTATTGTATCTATGAGTAGTTAGCTGCCTGCATAGAAAGATGACGCGTAAGTCCGCGAGGTTAGGTACCTCATAAAGAAGAGTGTCAATTAAACACAGGCGTGGAATTTAGTGAGTAGAGCGGCTTGTCAATGAACTGGAACTCTGTAATATGGTACCTACCTTGTACCTATTCGACCTATCTTGTTGACGGTAAGAAATTTACGACGTCTTTATACTTATTCACACAAATTAATAATAAAGTACTTATTTAAAAGTAGGTATACCTACCTAAGTATTGTTTATCTACGTAAATATCTATCGAGAGGTAGGTAGTCCACATAAACCCGTGCTTAAAAACAGGTTTGTTGGTTTATCACTCCGCGAGATAATTGTTGAACTAACATGTTAGTTCGGTAATGGTAATATTAAATTAGCTCGCTTTCAGGAACTCTGGTATGCGTCCACGTCCACACACCCGCACTTCGCTCTGCTCCATCTCTACAATCGAAAAAATTAAATTTCAAATTTCGTGGTTACCTTTAATCAAATGCAAAGCTATCATTAAGTCGACGCTTCGATCGACTAGCTCGTTGTGCGCATCGTCACTGTTAATTATCACAATAAATATGTATAAAACAAAATAAATGAGACCGCTTCTTACCAATACTAACAGAAAATACGAGAAAAGAAAGAGAAGCTTTAAAAAAGGAGTGCATCTACCCCCACCTCCGGGGCCGAAGTGGGGGCCGCCCCGCCGCGGGCGCCACCCACCGCACCGCAAAAATCGAGAGCGTCGTCAGCGCGCGGGGTCAAACGGCGACGCCAGCGTGAAAAGAAGGAGCGGTGAGGTGCACGCACACAGGCAGCAGTGTGCGTGTGCGCGCCGAGCAGGACGGTTGACGGCAGAGCGAGACCGCGGCGCCAATTACTATCACCTGGCGGGCAGCTACCGCATTACCCACTGCCGCCGCGCGCGCCACCACGCGCCGTGCACCACGCGGTCCGCTCCGCTCCCGACGCATCGATCCGGCGCCCGGCCGCCCGGCCAGCCTGCACCGCCGGATGCGCCGGCTGAACTCGAGAGGAGAGACATGAAACAGTGAAGTGTACGGACAGTGACGCGGAAAAATACGTGGATTTTTTTATTGTTCAAACGCGTAAAAGTACAGTGAAAAATGACGTCCCAGTTTGCCTTCCGAGGATCTCCGCCCAATCAGGTACCTACTTACCAAAAGTTTTTTGAATTTTGACAACTCGATACAAACAAGTTACAAAAAGTTATGATTAACTCAAAAGTTGTTATTCAACTTGCTGAGCGAGCTTGGTTAAATCTGTTTAATAATAAACAGCCTGTGTTGTGGTGTGCTGACATGGTTATTGAAGTTAAGTACAAGTTATTGAAGTATTCTGGTGTACATATATCACCCATCACAACCAGAAAAACTAAGTTAAATTCGTTCTTAAGTTTGTAGAGACATGATGTAGCGACGCGTAGATTTCTTTTATCAGTTCAGATTCGTAACACTCGAATTGACTGTGTGTGATTAGTGATTACCCAGCTGTGAAACGAAGACTAGATAAAATCTACGTTATTAGGTATTTTACTTAATGCAGCTGGGTCAGAAAATTAACGCTAATATAAATAAGAATTTAAAAAAATCAGCTTTACACCCGTTTAAATAATAAACATTTTACATCAAACAAGTCATGATTATATTGTTTATAATTGTATATATATATATATAAATCTAGCACGTAGGTAACAAATTTTCTTCTGTATCCATCATTGTCAAACAAGTTGTTTTCACACAGCTCGCTTTAATTAGTAAGTTGGATACATCCAATTAGTAACCTAGAAGAATAATGGAAATTGGAGTCCGAGGAGGGCAGTCTTATCATCACAATTAGGTGTAAGATTTAGATTCAGTTCATAACCTTGAGGGAGACCCTACTTTCACATTAGGTTCCTATTAAGTAGTTGATTTCTAAACATTATTTTATCAATAAATAAATTTTTAATTACGTAGGAATGTTTTCAATATTTGCATACATTAAGTAAGTACGAACTGTGTTTGCGTATATATGAAGTAAACACAGGTCTTTTCTTAAATCTAGACAATAATTACCTACCTACACGTAATCCGGTTTGCGTTCTCATCACTGATTTCGGGGCTAATTTATTGCTGTCTACCAATGCTAGTTGGTGTTGATTTGAAATTATGGTTTTATAGTGGGTAGCAATTATTTTCCCGTTTATAAGTGTGTATTAGTGTAAACGATCCTTAAGCATCAGTGTTGTCGAGCTGTCGTAGGAAGCAATTAAACTATCAACCCGTCCTCCGCGGCAGATGGCCCGCGACAAATTTCTTCCACAACTTTTCACGAAAATCATTATAAAATTTGGACAAGTTTAAATTAGTAGTCGCCCGTTTTATTAAGTGGAAACGTTAAAATTAATCTTGGTATTTTTTATTATTTCCTAATGTCTGATTTTGAATTGAAGACCATCTAATTTCGCCTAATCGTTTTCTTTTTGTATTTGCGTGTTTAAAGAAAACACGTTGATCTTGATTTCTTATGATGATATTTTTAATCCTAACATAAGTAACCCTAAAGTAATACGGGAATCGAGGCACCTACTTTTGCACGTACATTTCTACGTATCTATAATATTGATGGATATTGGCAAATACAAGCTATAATTATACATAATACCTATTCTACTACTGACTATTGGGAAACTTTATCGCACCAGCGCAGGTTGGTGGAGCCGTTAAGCCATTAAGCCGTATCCTTATGCACATTTTATGCTTCAGATTTGTATGTATGTATCTACTTCTACATAGACATGCATGTGTTCCGGAGACAAAATGACACAAATGGAAGAAAGACAAAATAGTATGAATTCATGTATATTAAACTAAATCACTGACACAGTTTTAACGTAAATGACCTGCACGCGACATATAAAAAAACAATAGGATCAATCCAATATATAACAATCTACTCACGCGTTTCGAACAAGAACAAACGATTGTGAATTTTAACGTTGATAAACAATAACGTGAAGGTACCTACGTGATTAGCTCTACAAGCGGAGTGGCAGCATGATGGATGGCGCACCAAGACAAGACTTGTTATTGTTATTACCGTTGCGGTAATTGGCCCTGTTATAGGGATACGCGAAAACCATCCGGATGCGACGCCGTATCTGAGGCTGGCTGACTCAACATCGATCGTTCACTCCTAGCGGCAGAATAACGGTTGACTGAAAAGAAAATTCGTAGGTTAATTCAGGATGTTTATGTACCTAACTAATTCCTACCTACAGCATTACAACTATCATAACACGTATGAAAGAAGTTAGTAAACTTTCACTAAACTGAAAAATAGTTCTCTCGATCCACCATCTCGATGAATGAACCACAGAGTATGTAAATCATTAGATTTACTTACTCTGTGGTTCAGGTAGGTTCTATTTATACCAACTTAGTAAGCATAAATCCAAACTAACCAAATATAGATTAAGTAATATTGCAGATTAAAAAAAATACGAAGTAGGTACTTACTTGTTAAAACGTAATTTATATTTTTAAAACTAAGAAAACCATTGGTTACTTTGTATAATAGGCACATATCAACCCACAATATTAAATGTCTCTTATCTATTCTCTTAAAGTATTAGCAGTACATTTAACTGGGTCAAAAAATCTGGTCTTTAACTAGTCAAAATTCATGAAGAGCCGAAGGTTTTAACTGAAGAAATGAAACGTCAATTTGTTGAGCCCGCCCACATCGCTTGCGCGTTGGCTGTCCTCCGCAGCTCAGAGGAAAAACGTCTTAGTCGAGTAGTAGACTCGAAGGTACTTCGACCGTTTATCGCTTAAATGGATATCTCTACCGTAGGCGAAACACATAGATCATAATCTACGTGGCTATTCGTTGATGTTCATTCAAACAAACAAATGAATTGACACCTCTATGCCGTAGTTGGCTCTAATGTAATGTAACATACTTACCATCTAGATTATGTACATAAGGTGGAAACCTGTATTATATTGAAATATTTTTTTAAATTTAATTTACTGTGATTTATCGTTCAATATTTATTCAAATTTTATGTCACAAAATTAATGTAGATTAAGATAACTATGTTATGCTATATGTATAGTATATAGTATATAGGTACATACCTGTCAAAAATAATCTGAACACAATGTTATCGTTGGTAAAAAAAAAGAGTACTTATGTGAAAATAATTTGAACTAATCACTCCCTTAGCTATTTCACCTAAGACCTACATACCTACCTATATGTGGTGGTTTTTAGTAAATCGTACCACTTTGTTGATTGTTGATAAGGTTCATTTCTGAATTTATATTTAGTAACCGACAAAGCGGTGGGTGTGTTGGGGTAATTTCGAAAATCACAGGAAGATCTACCCATAATTCCATCACCTCCCTTGAGTCTCATTTCGAAATTATCCTGTGTTGACATTCGAAATTATCCCAATAAACCCTACGTTTTACTAAAACAATCATAAATTTATGTATATTAGAACCATTTATGCCGTTTTTCATAAACGCTCATCAAACTTCCGTTAACTAATTTAATGTTTGTTCTTATCTGTCAGTTTCACACATTACCTATATTCGTTTGTTAAAAAAAGGGACACCCATATTTTAACTAATATAGGTCTCTTTAAGTTTTTATCAATATGGAGGTTAATATATCAGTCTCTAATAGGAATAATAAACACTTTAATAAACACTTGAAATATGATTTTTATCCTAAAAAGACAAGTGCTTCAATTAACATGCGTATCATTTTAAGCTGAGAGTACCTATATGTACTAATTAACAATTATTATTCGTCACAATTTTTCTCATAGAACCTCAAGTTCTAATTGGATTCCGTGTTTCTATTAGAACTCCACTAAAACTTTAAATAAGTATCGTTTAATATAGTACTTAGTGTGATAAATACAGGGATCGTGTATAGATAGGAATATTAAAATTTTAATTCTAAACATACATTCAAGAACTCCTCAAAACAAAAGATAGTCCTATAATTTAATACTAAAATGTCTTTGTTATGTTAATTAATAGTCTCACGATAGTTTAAAGTCGAACATAGCCTGATGGCATTAAGTTCGGATTTTATAAAAGTTTTTCTTTTGTGCAGTAAAAATTAAATAAATAAATAGCCATTCGTAATATGTACATATATATGATATTAAATATAGATATTTTTTAAAATTCTATAATTTGATAGACACTTTACGATTACTTACAATGGTTTACTTTTTTCTGATTCGTATCGTATATTATTTAACTACTTATTTTTATTACTGTCCGAGACTTGAAGCTAGCCATAGTCTGTGAGACTGAGAGGTAGGTAATACGTCACTACTAAACAACTCCCATGGACATGTACAAGTAGTTACCTAATGAAACTGGATGTTGCATGAACAAACAAATTTATAAGTATGGCGATTGGCGGTGTCCAGTCCATTCAAAATTTGGTTCCCCGAAGTGATAGTTTAGATTAGCTTTGCACGAGAAGTAAAGTAACGCAAATTTTTATTTGTGAAACAGGTGTCTACTAAGTCAAGGTCTTAAAACAAATGTCACGTGATTTCTGTGTTTTGCCTGTTGGCGTACAAATGTTTATAAGTAACATTTATTACTTAAGTAAATAAGCTAGACTTTTTTCAAATGAATACAGGAAGCAATACCGAAACAAACATATCCAACAGGTTCCTACCAGATGAGACATTTAAATCTTATTAAATAAAACTGAAAACAGGTATTTAAGTTTTTTTCTAATAAGTAACAATTCACAACACTAAGGCCCACTTGCACCACCCAGGGTCAGCCGCTAACTTGGAGTTAAGCTGCCAAATTCCAAACAAAAAAAACGCTTAACTTCGTGTTATGTGGCTAACCCCGGGTGGTGCAAGTGTACCTACTGTTCTTCCCCATATGCAATTGTATTCATCGGAATATAGAATACATTCTTGTAAATGTTCACGACCACTCTTCTTATCAATTTGGAAGTTATTTGTATATAATAAATATCCTACGTACCTATTTAAAATAACTAAAATTAAGTACAAATATCAAGTTTGATCAATAACTCTCAAATGCGTATTTTTGATCACAAAATTCACAATTTTTTTGTAAATGCTGCGATTTAGATTGTCACTAATTGAAGTTGTTTAACAAACTCAAATGTTCTAAAAATTTTACTAAATTAGTACAAGATTAGAACGTACATTATAGATACCCTACAAAAAACCTTAGGTGATGTCGAAGACGTACACACGCGTTTAAAAGTGCATGGGCAATTAATTAATGAATTCATTCATACACTGCCCATGCAATTTTAACTTAAACCAAACCAACCTTTTCTGATTTGGTTATTTCCGCAGCTACATTTACATTTTCAAAGTTTTTTTTAAAATATATATATGTACGAGTACTTAACATTATTTTAAAATGTTTATAACCACGGCATTAGGAACGATCCTGTTAACGATAAAAGTAAAGCCAGAGGCTCATTTCTCATACTGTGTTAGACGAATACTATACTAATATTATTCCCGCTAACTGTCATATCGTATGGATTTTCGTGGGTTCACACTAATAATATTAGTCTTCGCAGTAGTAGTCGTAAGCAGATATCATTTAACAAGCAGCGAAACGAGCTGAAAATCGACCGACAAGTAAAGCTAGCTTGGAGTATATTCTGGAGTCTCAAAGAAAGCCTGAAAAATAATATAAATCTAAAACTAAAGAAACAAGTTAAGGATATGTGTGTTCTACCTTCCATGTCATATGCTAGTCAAACCTATGTATAACCCATAAATATAAGAGCTATAACACAATGTATAGACGATGTAAAGCATGCATTACAGCAGAAATGGAGATGGGCAGGACATATATGTCGCTAGGCTGGCCGACTATCGCTGGATCTTGCAAGGTACTTACCATGACGTCTTAACGCGATTCAGTTTAGGATCTAAATTGAGTCGCTGCCATACAACTGAGCACAGTAACGGACCTAAACTGATTTGCGTCAAGACGTCATGTTGAGGCCCCTGGACTGGACCTACTAAACCAAATAGCCGTTGGTCTGATGAAATCAAAAAACTGCCCATGCTGTGTCATGCTATTTCAGCCAGTGTCAGTACTCAAAGTACCGAGGTTTATTGAAGTAGCATGACAAATACGAGCGTTTCCGAGAAAATAGATACGAGCGCAAAACATTATGCACCACATCCGTACGTTCTGCATCGATGACAAACAAGTCTTAAACAAGTTTGCTAGATTTTTATTGCGTGAGGTGAGGACTCGTGAGGTCTAAAAGCAATTATTTATCTTGTATATCTTGCCTCATCTCAAGGTTGTATGGTCGACAATATTGTACCTAATTCTCGAGCGAGAATGCCTGCGAGCTCTTAGCCGACACAAAGCAGCGGGGGCACTGAATGGAGCACAAAAATGCCAAGCGCGCGCCGTCCGCGGCCGGCCGTGCGAAAATCTACTAGCTATCCAATAAATTCATTATTCCCCAATCGTTCCCACATTATCTTTGAGTGGTTAATTTATTGGCAAATTATTAGAACCGATGCTTACCCGTATTTGTTATGTGATAACGGTTTATTAAATTTCACGGCTGTCGAATTAATATAGGACTCTTCAGACTTATCTGTCAATTACTCAGTTCGGGTCATAATTAAAACGGTGAAATCCTAAGTGAGTAGTATTCGAATGTTAATAAAGATAATGCCCGGCAGCAGGGCAGTGCGTGCGCGATCTACTTTCACTATCTTGTTGATAAGAAGCCTCATGCGAGGGACGCACTCCCTTAACAAAGGGGATTATCCTCATTATTTCCGAGCTTTCGCCTCGTCTACTGACAACACAATATTTTCTTGATCTTTAACTTCTCAATTATCTGTTAGGAGCGTGATTGTGACATAATAAAGAGTGTATAAGTCTATATAGCTGGGGGCGCAGTGGAAGGACGACGTGGGATAAATTCCAGGGTGGCGATTTCGGACACATATTTGCATGTGTGAAAACATCTCGGCTCATTCCGGAGCTGGCATTGACTGGTGGCTCTGGAGCAGTTCGCACGAGGCGAGCCGTGAGGCCCGCTCACTTATACATTTCATTTGCCACATTACATCATGTTTATGGTATCCAAGTATCGAGTTACTTGACTAAAATTATATTTCATTTAGGTACTTACCTACATCCACATGTGAGGATAAGTTTCTTCACATCGTGGAGCAGCATGGTGACTTTTAAATGCCCGATTAATTTCTAGAAGACTTCTTATTGTCAGACAATTAACAATTTATTGTTCAATACTCGTATTATTACATAATAAAGTTTAAGTAAGCCTAACCATCGCCAGGAACGCAAGGGTTCTCAACGTGTTTTAATTTTCTTTAAATAGCAATTAAGTATAAGAATGGGCAGTAAACGCTTAATCGCGTTCTGGGTTGGAGCACGCGCGAGCGTCAGTTTACCTGCCCAATTAAATGTATCATGAAACTATACCACATATATGAACAGAAACACCTACAATCTACATGCCTACTCCTTGCCATGCCTTCCAGAAGTATTGTTGATGTCAATTCGCTCCAGGGTTTGTCTGATTTAAACTCGTGCAACCCATCATACAAAAACATTTAAAATAAAATTATAGTTTTATTGTGTTGGTAATTGGGTCATTTTGTTAGCTCTTCAACATAAGGAGACAAGAAATGCTACATTGATTTAAATTTTAGAATTGAAGTAAGGCTCAAATCCATTGAAACAGTGTGTAATTCTGTATACATATTACATGACTTGCATGTTATTTATTTGAAATGTAAAAAAGCATATGCCCTAGTTACACATATACGTAGTATGATACAAAGAGGACTGACTAAAAATTGCGATTGTCTAAGGTTTGTTTCTCCACATTTCTCTGTTTTATCTGATTTCAACTGGAATTGGAGTCAAGACGAGATACATTTCTGCGTTTTCTAGCTAGTTATTATTATTAAACACTAGCAAAACTGTGTGTACATTTAGATACAACAAAACGTTAGTATTTTTTTTTGGAATCGACAATCTGTTGATATTTGGTTAAAAAGTCGGTAATGTGTCGGTGGTGTATTTGAATTATGGTAATTATGGTAAAGTACCTAGGTACCTACTAATGTTCCTTAATTTTATAAATATAAAATACAGGTATAAAATACTTCGGAACTTATTACAGGGGAAGAAGGGTCAAAATTTAATACAGATGTATATATATTTATGAAGCCGACCGTACAACAAATATATTATTAGAAATATATATTATTAGATTTTTTACTCTACATATACCGGGTGTAGCCTGTATAGGAGTAATAAATTTAAATTTAATCATAGGTAACCTAATCCCGAAATTGAACAAACAACGTTTACTCACCAACTATTAAAAAACCGTATGTTTTGATTTTTATTACCTACACTTTAAAGTTTGTTTGAAGACGCAATGTACTGCAAATTTCGTCATTTTGTAACTATGCCAAGAGACGTTAATTAGGCTGATGTTAACGTACATTGAAAATACTATTTAGTTAGTATGAAAAAGTGAAAACCTACAGAGTACTTAAAGTTGTTAGGTTTGAAGAGTACTACGTAAGATTAAATTTATTGCTCCTATTACAGGCCACACCCGGTATATGTAGAGTAAAAAATCTAATAATTCCTACCAGACTTTTTGACTAAAACGTTGGAATAGGCTTATATAGAATAGAATAAACCGGTTGGTAGGCATTTTAATTATATTATATATTGTCTCTACGATAATGATACTTGTCCAACTGAAAGTGCAATGCATGTTGAAAGATACATTATCACACCATACTTGCTGATAACCTGCTATTTGTTGTGTTATATAGTTAGTAAAGAATTCATATCAGCGTGAGTTCAATAACAAATTTAAACATTTTAGTAGAGGGGTGACCTTAAAAACAATATTTTAAAAACTCGCTTTATATTTACCGGTTGCCAAGTAAGCCTATTATTCCGCCACCCCTTTAAAATGTGTCGTCGTCATCAAAATGGCTGCCAATCAGCCGCCATTTTGTTGTACCTCGCAAGCGTCACCTATGTGAAGCTCAACTAAGCACTTATTGTGTGATTTAATTCAATTTACCTAGGCTTAGATAACAGCGTGCTTAGCCAAGATGCCAATCGCTCACGCTTGATAACGTATCGCAGCTACCTCTCTCTATCACTCTTCCTTATTAGTGTGACAATGACAGTTGCGTTTCGTTAGCGACTGAGCGTGAGCGATTGGCATCTTGGCTACGCACCCTGTATTGACAACAGGTATGGCGCTAGGAACAGTAGCTAATATGTTCCTACGCTTCCTTCTTAATGGAAATCTATTAGTGTAAACACCACCAATAAATGGTGAATATATGTCATAACCTATAGTATATAAAGTACTGTCAATGCTTTTGTGCTTATGTTGATGCTTAACTATTTTGCTAAGTTTAACTAAAACAGACTAGCCAACGTCTAACATGTCCCATTTAACTGATTCGATCCGACAGTCGACTTATTTAAGTCCGCCTATTTAATTTATCTCGAGGCTTTCATATGGTAAACGCAACTTCCCCATTGCCGGGCTGTATTTTCATTTGCGAAACAAGCTGGAACAAAAGGTGACAAAGTTGTTTTTATTTGGGTCACACGACTCGTCAGGCTTGCTTACCGAGAGTCGGGTTCCAGATTAATATTTTGTGAGCGACTTTACACCGCGCGCTGGGCTGAATTAAGGCGAGCAGAGAATAAGAACAAAATGAAGTTTTGATTGATTTCATTATAGTCGTATCAACCAACGTAAAGTATTTCTTGAGGTAGATGAAACATTGTTACATAAAAATAAACATTTACGGGGGTTTGTCGACGTAGGCACTGGACAAATAGTAGATCGCTAGATTGTATATCAAGGGTATAAAGTATCACATTTTAGCCTATAGGCTATTTATTAGTCCCACTGCAAAGAGGACCAATATAGTAGTCGACGATAAAATGGGTATTTATGCCTGAGGCTCTGGTTTTCACTTAGAATGTAAGGAAAATATTAGGTTTTATTTTACTTCTTATCCTTGAAAATGAAACATCCATGCTTGCCATGCTTGGGCGCGGTCGTTCTCACCCGTCGCGCTCCCCTCGCAGGCGGCCGGGAGTCCCGGCGAGCGCCGGCCGCGTGCGATTTTACTTTATGCTCTAGAGCATAAAAAACAATTTTATGTCGTCTTGCCTCGACTTAAAGTCAAACATTTCGAGTATGAGAAGTGAAAAGTATGTTTTATATATTAATAGCAAACACCATGCACCTTATTTCCTGGAATGTGATGATATCTAGATTTAATCGCATCCGGATTCAAGGCGCTGACGCACAACGTTAAAAATTCAAGTAAATTGGTGGCCTAACCTAGACTTTGTAAATGTTATGTTGAACGATCATCAAATTAGTAATAAGAAGTTGAGTTATTCAGTATTTGTGGACTGTGTTCCTTCCGTTTACATACATATACTAAACCATCTGGGAAGCAAGCAACCAGTTAGTAATTATGACTTCAGACTAGCATGCCATTAGGGCCTTTTGATAGTGGGCTCAGGCTCAGCCTAGGCCCAACGCGCGTGCTCGGCCTCGGAACACGTAACCAGCAACAAAACCAAACACTGTTCATTTAACTTCATAATGAGCCTTGAACAATCTTCGTCATTTTTGCAGTTCCCAGTCGACCGTCGATTCTCAACTGACCCCTTTTTGTTCCGAATCGTAATTTAACGATTGGTGGTGCTCTTTTTTCAACTTTAATAAAGTACCATGAATAAGTAACCGTTGGTATGGTCAGCTATTGTTCTTTATAATGAGTCAAAGGTTGTGTAAGTTTCTTTTGTAGAGAATGTTATATGATATGGGCTTAGAGCTCCGCGAGCGTCCAGCGTAAATAATGTCGTGTTTAACGAACTTGGTGTAAGCAGGTATAATTAGTATAATATACAGAGTGCTTCGTGTAGTAGGAGCAATAAATTTAATCGTATAGGTAGTGCTCCTCAAATTATCTAAATAGTATTTTCAATGTACGTTAACATCAGCCTAATTGACGTCTCTTGTCATAGTTCTAAAAAGACAAAATTCGCAGTAGAGTTGCGTCTTCTCACAAACTAAAGTGTAATGAAAATCAAAACACGATATCTTAAAAAGTCGCTGAGCTATAAAGTTGTTCAGTTTGGGGAGTACTACCTACGATTTAATTTACAGGAAACACCCGGGATATGAAACAAGAACATGTGTTATCGCATATCGCATGATCCTTTAATAAAAATCCAACTGCAAGTGCAGTCACTAACATAATCACACGTAGCTATTGTTTCGGAGATATAGCGCAATGCACCGAACACCCGACACCTAAGATCGCACCGCCGCCGCAACCGGCTCTCCCTAATCAGATACTTAGGTGAATGAGACGCTCGCTTCTCGGAAACTTTAATTAATTTCTCCGAAATGAAGGGAGTGCCGTTCACGCGGTTAGTAATATTTTGTAGTCTCTCATTACGTATACGGATTGAGATAGTGTTACACACACCACCGGCGCAACCGGCTCTGCACGCGTGTATAAGCACATACGACTCTCCGTCCATATTAAGAGCCCTTACTTTTACACGATATTTAATATCAATCTTTTCACGCTGCAATAGGGATTAATTTGAATCGCGCCAATAAGGACGGTCCTACGACGCCATACGGCATTGTGCTTATAATAAGATATTTCGCGTTCAAATGCGGGAACGAAAAGATCGTGTTTAGCAGTTACATACGCGGATGCTGCGAATTCTAAGGGACGGTATATTTATGCCTCGGCGTAAGTCACACGCAAGTATGTGCTGGCCAGAGGTCGTCCGAGGTGGTATGCGGCGCGGCCGATGACAGCCGGGCTTGAACGTTGCGGCGACGCTTATTCCTATATTTACGTGGCAGTAATTATTCTGAAACATACAAAAGAGGGGTTAATGCCGCGCCTGCTTATTTATGACGAGCGCGAGTAAAATACGTCTGGGCTGACAAACATTACGAACTCCCGAAGTCAACGCTCGACGGCTGTAATACACAATAAACAGCTATTGAGGCTCGTCGCGACCACAGATCTGTCAGTCTCGCCCCTAATCAGACGCCACCGCCGTGGAAGTTTATTATATGAACTTAAAATAGGTACACATGTAGGACAATTACGACTTGGGCGCAGCGTCACGGTCACGACGGATGAGGTGCCTACATACTCGTACCATTAGTTCACACCTCGGCCTCGTCGACGCGACACTCACGGACTCGCGGCTTACTTCCATTATATATCTTTTTTACTGCACAAAAGTCATGCCATGCCATGGCATGACTTTTGCCATGACTGACATGGTTGGTAGGTACTTGTAAAAGTGTACCAATTTTAGTGCAATTAAACTAAAATACTTAATACAGAAGGTAAGGTAGGGTACCTACTTATTCTTAAATTATTTTCTCATTCACCGTGCCAGGAACTGAGGGAGTAATCCGGAAGATTTTAACGTTGTATTTATTACTAAACATAGGTATAAGGTTGTCTGAATTCTTTGATACGAAACATATTTATTTTTACATACCTACAGTACCTACATAAAACATGTTTCACCGGTGTGCTCGATGCGATTTAGTCTTCCCGTACATACCTACATTTAAAAGAACATATTTGTATGTATTTCACGATTGTTCGTCGTTAATATGATATTCTAAAAGCTTGTATTTAACGTAACGCTAATGCAACCTTCTTAAAAGATCTGTATATTTGCTGCGGCTGTGTGTCCCACGCGCCATTAACACATATCAACAATATCTGGTAAATTCCGAAAATATTTCACCTCCTTCAGGTGACATAATTGCTCGGTCAACTGACATGATGAGATAAGGTTCAAAACAAAAGTGTGGCAAGAAAACTTGGGTTTAATAACAAGTCCTTAGGTCTGGCTATTCAATTTGCAATAGTCAAACACATGCCTGCAGCTTAAGTGACAATTGTTTGCAGAAAATGCAAAAGTAAAAAATGAATCGATATGACGAATGTAATAAATTTGTTGGCCACGCTAGCTGCTTGGTCCCCATTTAGTTGTTTGGCCACCATACTCAAAAATAACTTATTAAATTGGTAGAAAAATATTAATATCAGGATGGATATCGATGATCAATTCAGCTAGGCTTATATAGTCAAGTTTTTTATCGACTATCACCATGGCTGTCACGTTCTAACAAGTATGTAAATGTGAAAGTGACGCATGGCGTGATAGTCGATAAAATGGCGCCATGCTAGCCCTTCTGAGCATCCTCAGGAGACCTATTCGAACGTGTTTAAGTGACATTTCGATGAGAACTTCCGTGGAAATGATCAATATGACATGATTATGACGTAGGGAATATGAAGTGGATAGTTATGTCATATGTCAGTTTAGCACGTTCGAATAAGTCTCCTGGCTACATCAAATTGAGAACATTAGTTACAGATACCTGAGGTAGGATAGTTTTCTAGCTTTGTACAAATATAAGTATTAATATTTGATATGAATGTATTGAGCGTAAATGTACGCAAATAGGTATAGCTGATAATATAAGTAGAACCGTGACATTATTAATTGATATTGATGGCGCTCACACATGTATACAATACAACATTTTACCAATTCACATCCAATTAACTCTATATAAAAATTAAGCATTAGGTAGTTGATAGATTCAGAGGGCTATATCAACAGACCTCGTGTCATTAAATTATATCCATATCATTTGTAATACTAATAATTTGGTATATGTCCACTAAGTTACAAATGTTACAGTTTATTAAAATTATAATCATCATTCCATAATAAATTAAAAATATGATTAGTTAATTATGTTTTGTATATTCCTGTTTACGTTTTCCATGCTAGTTTTAATGCTCACTTAACACTGGTACCTACTAATTTCAACTTATATGCCCATAATAAATGATTTCATAATGTTTGAATGACGGTACTATGCAGTAAAAGTACCTACCTACCTTCATTTCAAAATATGACTGAAATTCATGTCCGGTGCGGTACTAGACCTATTTGAAAGTTGTAGAATATATAACAATATATACGTACCGAAAATCAACAATACATATTTATTACCAGTGATCGCACTATTTCCAGCGTTTTTGGTGCGATGACGTCAAATGACACACGACAGCGACCTAGGGTTGTCGACGTGTATAATATGATTGACGTTTAAAATTATGTAGTATATATTATCCTTGAAAACGATACTTTTTACTTAATCAGTATTATATGTGTAGGTAGAACATTTATAACTAACCCAAAATTCCTCAAAATTTTCAGAGGGTATGCTGATGATTAGTTTTCTTAATTTTGATTGCCCTGTCGAACAACAGCAACCTTATTTTCATGCTAATTTTCAGAAAATAAAAGTTATAGCTTGATTCAGTTATAGTCAATAAGTAGATGGTAGGGTGTTTGAAATTAAGTAGCACCTTACCGAGAGATCGTAAAATGCAACATGTTAAAATTTACAGTCTGTGTATGAACTTATTACTAGTTATCTTGGACATTTTAGAGTTGATATTTTCGAAGCACTCCCACGACTTCGTTCTTAGGCTTGGTCGGGACGTAAATAAACAAAATGACTTTTATAATATGCACTGCCATTACCCACGCATTATACTGTCTATGCTACTATATAGGTAGTATATCAATTCCTAATCGAGATAAGGATTTATTGCAACTGTGTTACATTTTCACATATACTCGTAGTAAATTAACACTTCATTTCACTATGCATATTGGGTTAGGTTTACATGTTCTGGTAATATTTTCTGTATAAGTATCCGATTTGTTTATTACGCCGCTTTATTTGATTCATGGATCAAACAATTTAATATTGGGAACTACTGACAACCCTAGCACTGCACCAAAAATGCTGGAAAAAGTAGGATCACTGTTTATTACTACCTTTCTTCTGTGACTCGTGGTCGTGAAATGAGAAGATAGGTACAAGTTTAAAAAATTAATGTATACATTGTTTTAATATACGAGTAGGTATTTAGTTATCGAAATATTTAAACACAACACAGTTACGTCATGTATCTACCTAGTTAAAATAAATAGCTCCTAATGATAAGTTATAAGCGATCTACAATTTAAATCGAGCACTGTACTGTAGTATATGGACGGGTGAGATTTATAAAATGCGAAGGTGGTAACACGGGTTATTTCCGTAACACAGTCATCGATTAAGGAGCGACAGGCTGGCAATAAAGCCTGGCCGGGAACGGGATGTTTTGAATCGCCACCGATTTAATGGCACACGTAATAACCGATAATTCAAATTTCAATACTCGCTACGACACGAACAGTTTTATTTCACCGTTCATAAATAATTGATAAACGCGGGCACTTGAGCAGTGATAAAGGACTCGGAGCCGCCTGATTAATATGAAGAGCTAGTGCAATACAAGCCCTGCACAAGAAAGCTAACTTTCAGTTATGTTATAACTAATACAGTGTGTAAATCTAATACGGGCGAACCTCTTAACGGTGGTTAGTATAGGACATAAGAAATGTAATTAGGTAACTTTTAAATGGAATTGCAATTAAAATTTTATCCATACAAAATAATTCGGCCCGCAATGTAATGCAAACACACTCGCCTTAAACATCCGAAGGCCTAGTATAAAAATTGTACGACATTAACTCCTCGACCGCGTTAGCGTATCGGGAGTTCAAATTATGTTTGCCGTTTATTTAAATCATCCAGCAACTTTCATATTTTGACCCCTCGATACGCTAACGCGGCCGAGGAGTTAATGTCGTACAACTTTTATACTAGGCCTTTTGACAACTGTCAACGTCAAATAGTTTATAGTACATTGCTGCTGAAAATTATAAAAAAATTTAATTTTGGGGTCATAGTTAAGTGTAACTCAAAAATATGTTTTAATTGTTGATAACAATAATGAATTCTATGTTTGGTTAAATTTATCGCCCGTATTAGACTTACACACTGTATATAAACAATTTTATTTACAATTATACCTACAGTAAGTTACAAGCTATCTTAAATCTAAACATGACACTATAAAACACAATAGCTACTCGTAGTTAACACGCACGCATATAATTTTATTATGTATTTTCATAAAGAAAATGGTATACAATGACGTATACAAAATAATTAATGGCTTTTTAAATATACTTAATAGGTTTTTCTCTAGTGCAATCCCCTTACACACAAAGCTTTCGCTTTGCAAATTACGAATAAATAATCGATAAATGGGTTAATTAAACATGTGTTGGTGTACCGGTAAGCAGGTACTGAACAAGTTATATAACTACTAAGAAGAAACGTAGAACTCATGACCAGGTAGGTGCCTAATGTAATAATAGTAGTCAGAAGTAGGACTAGTTCGCTACACCAGGCCCACCACAAGTGAAGTGGGTTCGATATCAAATTTAATAATAAGTGCCGACGATACTTTAGTTGCAAATATAGTTCATATTGTGATTATGAATACCAGTCTATTTTGGCGTTTATGGGTGAAGGAATGTTTGGATCGCCCGAAGGGGTATTAAGCACTATAAAGTGCCGGTTATTATTAGAAAGCAATGGCTAGCACATGTTTGTTCCATAGCAGAGGTCGTAAATATCGCGAAACAATCTGAAACAACTTCATTAGTGAAATCAATGCGACGCCGGGAATGATTGAAGACGCACAAATCGGGTCTACGCTGTCGAGATAAATTAAACATATTTTTTTCTCAATCCGATAAAAATTAAAAGGTAGCAGTAAAAAGCCGTATTTGTGTGGGCGATGGAGCGCGGCGGGCTCCGGTTGCTCGCAAAAGAGTTGCAATTTTATGAATGAGTTGTTTGAATGAAACACTGTATTTAATAAGGCGACGACGGAGCGCGGCGGAAAGCACGTGTTGAAAATTCAACTCAATCGCCATTTCCAGTGTATTTAATATTTGTTGCGACGTAAAATATTTCGACGGAGCCATAAAACACGTACCAAATAACCGTCAATTGGTTTTTTAATTTTAAAACCTGCAACCTGTGTTGCTATTTAAAACTGCGCGAAGAACTTTGCATGCTTTATTAACACCTTAGCCTATTCAATTTGCAATTATTGTGGGAAGATGCGCAAGTAACTAGCATGAGGTCGAGCTACATGTATGAGCTTGAACAGCATGACACGGCTTTTTCATGTCAGAAAATTATCGATGTGCGTTAACTCGATGCACAAATGGCGCAGTGTGACCTAAAGCGAACATGACAACACGAAAAACGAACTAGCAGAATATGACGCTAATAAGCCGGTTTAACGCGTACGCCGACTAGAAATTAGCTCCGGCCAATTTGTAGGCACAGTGTATTCGCAATAATGTCTCTGAGAATGTCCAAGGTTGAAGCTCGTGTTTGCATGTGTAGGTACCTATTACCTGTAGACGCGCCGTATACGAGTGCGTAGGTAGGTATAGCATTATATACCTGCCTTTGACGATTTGAAAGTAATTTTAATTATAATTAATATCGCTTTACATTACTCATATGAACTATGTTATGGCATTTTTAACAAAACAAAGATAATAAAGGCAGGTTGGTCAAATTACTATAGTTAATAAAGTATGTTGTTAGAAAAATGTACCCATTAAATTAATATTATGCATAATAATATTTAACCATTTAAACTTGCTTTAATATATTCAATTAAAATACACATGGTTTAACGCCAGCCCTTTGACTAGCATATTCAAGAAGTATAATTAAATTAAGAATACGATAAAAAAACAATTCAAGTGTATTTTACCCACATTGCTAACAGATCACCGACCGATAAGGTCTATTATGAATAGCCGACACGTTTTATACCTTTTCTGTTTCACTCACACTTTGTAACGAAGACCGGACACAGAGTGTTTATTAATTGTTCGTCTTTTGTAACGTATTAGGGAAGAGTCGGTTATATCTTATATCGTACCACTTTTTACTCAAACTGTAGTTATAAATGTAATTGTTTATTTATATAAAAGTTCAGTTTCTGGGATTATTTTAACGATCTGAAAAATAAAGAACTCCGACGGGACTGCCATCGGTACGATTTAGCCAACGAGTCGGTTAAATCGTACCACCATTCAAACTATATTAGTTAAGTATTATGAATGTTACTTGTTATTTTAGATTCAAATACCAATTATTTATATCAATACACTGACATCGCAATGATACCATTCAAAAATATTTGGTCGGTTAAATTGTAACTATGAGCGTGAGCTATCGTACGATTTAACCAACTAGGTATTTTTTTTAAATAAAATAAATAAATTATATAATCACAAAACTTAGACAATTTGTAAATAACACTCAGGAAACCTGATAAATAATGTCGTGATATACTTCTATTACTGTATTTTTAACCTATCTAGATCCCAAGTTATGTACATAGGTAACTATGTAATCACATCAAAAGTTACATCGAGTCAGACGAATTTTTTTTATCTGTCTTGTTCGTTTTTCAGTTTTTGTATTTTTTTATTTCGATAACTGATAATTATAACACAGGCGCTCTGTTAGGTGCCCCATAAGCAAATAAAATAGGTTGTTAAGTAGGAAATCTAGAGTTGGTACGATTTAACCGGCGGTACGATATAGCCGACTCTCCCTACGTAGTATATTATAATAAGTATATAGCTTTAGCGACAGTAGAAGTAGGTACTTACATCGGTGTTAAAAAGGATACCTACCACAAAATTTTAATTTCATAAACATTATAATTTTTACATAAAGATTCTAATAAGAAAAAACATTATCTCCATAACAAAAGTTTATATTGACGATGCTTTTTTTTTGGAGGTCGTTGGTATTTTCCTAGTTAGAGAGTTTTGATTTAGTAACATTTCTTACATTTGCTACAATAATGTTATTACGTTGTAACTTATTTCTGTATTGTATTTATTTGGTAATATTACTTAGGTAGGTACAAGTTTCATAAAGTGAAAATTATTTGACTAAAGATTCAAATAATTTTCACGTTTGATACTATTTGACTAAAGATTCAAATAATTTTCACGTTTGATACTGTGTACCTCCTAATCCAGATTAATAAATTCAATGGTTCTTTTTTTTTTCTTATTAGACAATATAATTCGATATTATACATACAACCTTATTGATACATCGCATCAACATCACATGCAGATATTTTTGTCCGAAAATCCTCAACGTCTTACCGCGGTTTACACAAAAAAAACACACAAGAAATTGATAAATATAATAATTTGCTTTTGACTACCTCCTGTACATGCGGCGGCGGCCGTGAACGAGGCCAGCGGACAACTTTTATAATATTAATATGCATTCATTATCATTATACACCATTATTACGTATTTATCTTCACATTACTGGTTCGCGGGCCTTAAAATAAGGACGGCGGTTTGCTTTCAATATTTATTCTTCCCTAATTCTACCTTCATTAGGGAAGGTGTGAATTTCTTTAAGGCATTATGCATTTCGAGGGTGGGCCAATTCCGGCGTTATCGGCGCGGATATCTCGACAGGATGCGGTCGGAATAGACACTCGCGATCCACCATGTAATTGTCCAATTAAAGTCACAATTTTATGTAAATACGTTTTGATGGAAAACAATCGATCTCGTTTACATGAAGAAAGGTGCACGCACGGGCTTAGCGGCTCACAGCGGGAGTTGACTGACACTTCATTAAGAGAATACCCGGCAGGATTATCTCTCGCGAAAGTCACATGTCGGACATAGAAGAATCACGCGCTGCTGCTCCGACCGCACTATCTTAGATCGTCGGAAACACATTGGAAAAAAACGAATGCTAAGTTAATTAATTAGTGTTTTCCTATTCACGCGAACGGGGCCTGCACGTCAGGCGCGCAATTAAGGACGGATCACACGGCACCCGTAATACCACCACCACTGGCATGACAGAGTGTCACTGCCTGCACATACGGGTATGAATGCCCGTCGAAAACTAATAAAACTGTTCTGTTGTTGTGATAACATGTATCTCGTGTATTTGCCAATGTTGACATTTAAATCGCATCTCTTTAACAAATTAAATTTAAATGTGCTTTTTATTGATGTGTTTACGTGAATGCTTGTATTCTCCCGGACTAGGGTATAATATTTTAACGTAATACATTTTGTTTATTTTAGATAATAAATCCTAGTGATAAATCAGGAATATAGTAATTTAGCCGGTAGCGCAGATAGTGTCGTCACCCGGATAGTAGATAAATGAATACAGCAGATGACGTACTCGTACCTATACAAATCCCGGTTTTCGTAAATAAATACCTAAGGTATTAAGGTATTTATTTACACAAACAGGAATTTATATAAGAACTACGTACTTATATTTTTCGGGTGAGACGTTACAAGACTTACAAGTCGACAACCGGCATGGCAAAATGATTCTTTACACAAAAACACAGGCCAAGTAGTTAACCGTCCGCCGCAATAGCCGAACTTAAAAGGGTTATAATAGATACCAAGCTCAACAATAAAAGAGATGTATCCTCTCAGCTCTTACGACGTAGGTATGCGCCATTTTAACTGAAATGATACGTTTACCTATTTGCAAAGAATCAAAAATGGCTTACCTGAAGTTCAAAATAATTTTCCTTCATAAAACTCTATTTTGATTTCATTTTATATTTTGGACTTTCGGTTCAAAAGTTAGACGGACAATTTTTCAACTTCCAATTTCCGAAAATATTCACTTATAATTATTATTTTTGCATACATACCTATTACTTTTTTTTAATAAGTAGATACCTATCCAACGATACAACATAAAAAAATAAAAACAGCCCCCAATTTACGTGTATGGGACGAAGGTACCCTAAAAAGTTTTTCGACCTTTTATTTTACCACTTTTTCGGCATTATTATAATATAATAATAATATAATAAAACACAAGGAAGTAGCTGTTTTTGTTATTTCAAAATATAAGTGAGAATTCCTCGGCGGAAATTTCATAACTGACTATTATATATATTAAATAATAGTCGGGGATTACCCGATAAAATATGATAATTATTATTTCGAAGTATGCAGTATCAAAATGATATCGTATAAAACCTTATCAGGAGACGGATAGTGAGTAAATTTAAATAAAAAGTAAAAAATAAGGACTTTTTGTTGCAATGAACAGTTATCTACACAATGATATTACTAGGAACTTGCGTAAAACATTGTCCACGCTTGCTCATGATTGCATGAGCAATATATGTGACAAAACGAAGGCCCCCAAAATATCTGACACAATATTATTCGTACAGACATAAGAACGTGTCCTATATTTTTGCGGGCTTAATATTGCGCATCACATATTATTGCAGGTGGCTGACTGTACTTGCACATTACAAGGTTAGGTCGCGTGGGCAAGACCAACTTAACACAAACAGCAAATGTTAGTGGATCGATTACCATCGGATTTAAGTGAAACATATTTAATTTCGTTATTTCTTGTAAAAAAAAAAATCTTTACAAGTGTACACTTATCGTCTTAAAACAAATTCCTAATTAATAATGATTGAGCGTCTTTAACTGGTACGGACTATGCAGTAGGTACTTTGATTATAAAGAAAGTAAGTCCTTATAATTCATTATTACAAAAAAACGTTAATTCAATATTACCATTAATTACAACAATAGCTTTTAAATTACTAAATCCGCAGGGTTGATGCTGGTCACATTTCACGGATCAACTTGTATACCTACTAACTTACACAAGTGTGGAATTCCATTTCCCTACATATTTTAAAAAACAGGTTTTATGATGATTTTGATGATGATGTTATCCAGGAGACCTATTCGAACGTGCTAAACTGGCATTTGACATATCCTCTTCATATTCCCTTTTATTAGCATGTCTTTTCGAATTCGAATCTGTATTCGAATTTTACTTTGCGTCTTTCGAATTTTAATTTTAACGATGATGATAACGTTGACAAAGGGTCTGTGCAATCAGCTCTTAAAGTCCTTAGTTTGAGTGTAGATGTCATGTCAAATATTAAACGCCTGTTCAAAGAGATTCAATCCAATTTAACTGCAGCAAACTAAAAATGTAAATCCATATAATATTATCATACGCATTCCTTGTGTTGAGCCATTCGTTTTATTAGTAAAATAACGGAATTAGAAACAGAATAGAGGTCCAATTGTGTCTCGCAAGAAAGCGTAACACAGTTGTAACAATTACAAATATGTAATAATTAGCCAGCGTTAGCTGCAGCAGTTGTTGTTAAACAAATATTAAAATCGGGTCGGTAATAAATCAGTTTGAAGGAAAAAATCTGAACGGAATAATCGCGCGGTTTTCTCGAGCCGAAGAACGTGCGCAGTCGCCGTGACGTTCGCTTATCACCTGCTCTATCAAATTGTCATGCTTTTTATTAGCCGACTATGAGCGGATTAGGTGGAATATGGGCTTTCCGACTATTCTGTGAGATAGTTCTAGCTACTGAAACATTTGTGATGAATAATGCTTTTGCACGTATGCTATTATTATTATAAACCATAATATATTGTCAGATTGTAACATGTCGAGCTTTTTTCGACTTTATTGACGTGAGTAACCCGCTATGAGAATTTTCATAATATATTGACTTAAAAGTATTTAAAACTGTATCGTTGTTGCTAAATTCGACTGATGTAGGTATGTATCTTTGCACTTAGCTTAGCTATACCCTGATGAGTTACTTGCTGCATAAGTGGATAACGAAGTCTGTGCTCGAGATTTTGACGGTTAAAATAATTATGTACCTTAAATACGTAAAATTTGCAGCTTTGCACTGAATTGCGTTATGAATTCTCTATGCAAAAGTAGGTATAATTTAACGATTTCTGATCTATCCTCCTGACGACTGGGTATCAAAATTTGCCAATTAAAGTTACGTTACTTTATCAAATTGACAAAGATTCAATTCCATTGGGGCTTATGTACTACGTATAGGACGCTGGAAGTCAGGAGGCTATCGATTTCTAACTCTCGTGAGTCATATTAACCGAATCCGCAACCGAGCGATCCAGGGATATTGAAGCAGAATCGACTCAACCGGATTTATCATCAAGGCGGTGCGCGCGTTGCGCGGCGCGGCGAATGAGAATGGGGACCTAGGATCTCGGATCCGAAACATGACGCACGTCCTGACTCGAAATACGTGAATGTTTTCCGTAATTTTACTATAATGATGAAGAAAGTTATAGATAATCAATCCGGGTTATAAGTTTAGATAAAAAATGTATGAATATTGAAATGAAAGAATACGGAGACCGTCTCGGGCGCGGCTGGGCCTGGTACCTGAGTGCTGGGCCCGCTCCGCCACCACAGTCAGTCGAGCGAGAAACGTGTCATCGATATTTTTTGCCCGACTGATGTCTTTAACGAAATTCGTGTCATTGGGTCCGATTTCTTTTAGATTAACATTTTTTTACGTTATTTAACAAATAGATCGGTCCCTTATACGCTCAAATATTCAGTTACATGGTTTAACACTTAAAAGGGCTTAACGACTCTAACACATCCTGCGGGTTACGATAAAAAATACTACAAAAAGAGAATACTTCTCGTGTTTGTTTTTTAAAAGATGTCTGCTGTAGATAAGGTGCAGCGGCACTTTAATCCTTGAACCGTCCGATATTTGAAAAGGATATGATGACAAGTTTTTTGTGTTCTTTATCTAATAAGCACCTATAAGTGCGCAACCAATACTTAAGGCAGCGCAGCGTGGTATCCGAGCGTTTCCCTTTAAATACTTACAATAATTAATCGGGTCTAGATAATGACGAAGTGCATAGAAGACAGGTTTATGTATAGGAATCAAGGAAATAGGATGCATTACCTACTTAAAGGATACGTTTACTTGAGCAAACTACAATAGTATTTACTTAAGCATCGTATGTTAATCTCTACTACTGATATTTACCTACACAATATACTATTAAATAGGTGCCTAACCACTAACACCGCTACTTATGTACTACATACACTCAAGAGCAATCAAAACTGGTCACGTTGTAAGGTACATTTTACATATAGTGACCTGGAGACCTATTCGAACGTGCTTAAGTGACATTTCGATGCGACCTTCCGTGGACATGATTAATATGACATGATAATGACGCAGGGAATAGGAGTCAAATGTCAGTTTAGCACGTTCGAATAAATCTCCTGATTTCGTTATAATTAAATAAATAAAATTTCTTGCTGTTTATTTCGATGGTTGATATAGTATTTGATGCAGTATAAATGAATACGGGAGACTGTAACCTCAAACTTAAATGCCTTGTTTTAACATCAAATTAAGGGTTTAATGTAAGGTACAGCAATTGGTTCCAACATACATACCGACTACAAATTAAAACATGGAGATAATTAACGAGGGAGATATTCCAAAAAGGGTATCAAAATATATCAACATCTTTAATAGAATTTCGTGGATTCGTATGTAATTTGTCGGACTCAGCTTCGCTTCGTCCGACATACACACACGAAAAAATACTCATCCACGAAATTCGGTTTCCCGGCCTCTGCAATAATGTACTATTTCTCCAATATGCTCGGAAATGTTCACATTAATGTAGCAAAATTGGTACGAAAAGAACCTCCTTATGTACCGACTCAAATTAAAAAAAATCGAATTCATTATTTTACGGCTTTAGCGTCCAGGAAGTTGTACTAAAATCCATTACTGTATTGTTTTTTACTTTTTAAATAAATATTTGGACTATCAATATTGCAAACAGCCAAATATACTTTAGCCGCGACCAACGGTCTGCACAGACGAGACAATCTGATTGACATCAAATTATCAATCTGATCATATCGTGCTTAAAAATGCCCCGTCTGGGCTGGCTTTGTAGTAGTGTAGTTAGTAGTTCTAGCTAGAGAGAAGATCAAATGCTTGGTTGTCTCGTTCTATCGCGAGTTGCATACGGCTCACTGTGCATGGTCGTTTAGATACGGCTTAATAAAACTAAAGACATTTCAATTTTTTTTATGAACAGAACCGTGCATTAAAAGAAAGTTTAGGCGGCTTTCATGTTTGGAGAAAAGCACTATATATGCCTCGGACGGAAATAGAATTTCGTGGATTCGTATGTAATACAAAAAATACTCATCCACGAAATTCGGTTTCCCGGCCTCCGCAATATGTAATGTACTATAACGGTAAGCGCGAAACTTGGTGTACACTGAAAAAAAAATTTTCTTCAAGTAAGACAATTTCTATCCGTCAAGACAATGTTGTTTCGTATATAGGTGGAAACAATATTGTCTTTATTCAAGACAAATATTGATTTAGTTATCTTGAGTCAAAAATATATAATTATTTCAAGATAATAATTACTTACATTTAAACAATATTGCCGAGAATATCGATATTCTTGGTTAAAGATATCCTTTTTTCCGTGTAGGGTATTCAAAAATAAAGATTTAACAAAATTAAAATCAAACCGGGGCGAGTTACAAGCGTTTTCGGTAGTTAGTCTGAAAATACAATCATTTTAATTGCAACCTGTATGTTTTCATTCAGTTTCATTAATTCCCTTAGTTAAAATAACGTTTTATAAACAAAAGTGAATTCTCTTGAATAAAGTGTGCACATTAACAGATTCACTAATCTTCATCTTTATTTATCAACTTTTATTGCACAGGTAAACATTCAAACGTACTTAAAAATTATTTAAATAAATAATTCTGTAGGTAAGCAATATTTTTGTAACTAGAATCTTTTCATGGTAGCACAGGCGCATCAGTCTGAAATCATTAGCAAGTGGGTTCGCCGACAGCGAAACAGGCAGCAATCACAATGGCCACCGCGCGGTGAACGGGATCACGTACTACAGAAATTATGTCGTTCCATTCGACAGATAGATAGGTACTCGTATTGTTTGAATGGATTGAACCCCTTTTAAGCACCGGCGTCGTTTTCAGCCGCGGGCTCGCTCCAGATCAATATAGCCACTATTGTCATCGCGTTTAAGTCGAATGCATTCAAACTGGAACCATAGAACCCGAGAACTGTTAGCGAGCAAGGATTAAACAGCTATGTAATGCAGGGTATGTTATGTAGGTAATTCAGGGATTCGTCGCTGAACGGCTTCGGGATTACCTCTATAAGTCCCTGAACACAACAAATGTTTTTAGCCTCTGTGTGATATGAGTGGGTAAACTAGTGTTTAGGGTAAAGTAGCTATAGAACATGAATTGTTTGAGGGAATGAAATAGCAGTCAATGTGGCGGGTGGCGTGGCGTGGCGTGTTTAGGGAGCGAGCGAAGCCATACTCCGGGCGCATGGGCCAGCTTAGCGTAGGTAGTCCACCCGCCCAGTCAACCGCACCTTTTACAGGGCTTACGGCCCCAAGAAACAATGCTCTTTGACTTATTAAACTACTCGCACAATTTCATGGATGCTTTATGCTACCCTAACTTCATATCGACGGATTTTATTATAAAATATCAATAAATCCTAGAAATGTAACAACAGCACAGGACACAAAAGACGTATTAATTACGATTTGCTTTGAAATAAATTGACAGAGCGTTGTATCATAAGCGGTCGGGTGGCATTTCTCGGTTCCTAATCCCATTGAAGTTACAATAAAATCTCGGACAGCCGGGACCATTTTTCATTCGAACGACAAATATTTAGAAAGCTATTTATCCGCGTATACGAGTCTGCACAGTGGATAAAGGCCGTGGCGCATTGTGCTCCGACAACCGCCGGATGTTTATTCTGCGACCGCGATATCGATTCAGGTAGGCCGGCGAATAAATCTATTACAACAATAATAGCCTATTGTTATTAAATATGAATTCTTCAAAGGATATTAGTTTTGCTTCCACGTCTAATCTAATTTTGTCACAAAGAAAAGGGTACAGGATCGACTGACGACGTGAGCGGCACGCCCAGGTCCCGCCGTCCCCTTTGCATACTCACATTTAATTCACATTTACTATCCATCACCGCGAGCTACGATAATCGCATTGTCTATGCTATCATCAGTTCAGCCGTTAGCTCGTTAACTTTAACAGGGATACAATAGAATTTGGACGTGACCAAGTCAGCATACCACGCTCGTGTTAATGTGTTACGTTAGCGTTACATCTGCCTGTGCGACTGTCGCTTTGCGTTCGGAGGCCTCCATTAATTGTGTACTTTGTTTTACTGACTTGTGCAACAGCGAATGTGTAAAACGCGCCATAAAGGCATTTCAAAATTTACAACTTACAGAGCACCATATCGACAGCCTCCAACAGTCCGCCGCCAGCGACGGCCGGGATGAGCGGCGCGGGCGGCGGCGCGGCGCGGCCCGGCTCGCCCGCACCCGCCGCGCCGCGCTGCTGCGACACCGGCCGGCCCATCTTCCAGGACCCTATAACCGGCCAGACGGTCTGCTCCTGCCAGTACGAGTTCCTCAACTACCAGCGGCTGGCTTCGGGCGTGCCGCTGTCCATGTACAGCGCGCCCTACTCGGACGCCGCCGCCGCCACCGCGGCCGGAATGGCCGCCTACTTTCCTGCTCTAGCCGCCGACCAACCGCCTTTCTACACTAACGCCGTTAGTACCTACCTTTTGTTTTTTCTCGTATATGGAACAGGATGTCTTTTATTAAGTGGTATATTCTGTTAAACGAGTAAGAAATGGGCTTTGCCAGCTAAATAACGACGAACATGCGTATTTAGCACACCGCCAACCCTTGCTCAGATTATTTTAAAAAGTAGGTAGATTGTTATCCAAGGGAGGAATGAAAAGCATCAGTTTCAAACTAGGCATCTTAGACTGGAATAGGGCCTTTCACTCGAGTTACACACTACTTTTCGAATACGAGGAAAGAAAATTTATAAAATATACGTGAACATAGGTGCATGTAGTGTAAGTTTTATTTTTTAAATTAGGTTTGCTTTCATTTAATATCGTACCGTAACGTAAAATTAATATCAGAACGGATATAGGTATATACGTTGCATCCATTTTATAGACTTTTTATAGCAATTAGTAAAAAATAAGAAAAAAATGCATTCGGAAAGTAAAACGCTCTAGGGCAGAAGCGTATCGCTTTCCACCCACTTCATAGGTTAATATTGTCCACTAATAAGTCACTTTCAGAGCATGAGATATGAAATAGTATTTTGTTAACCAAGGGTTGAAAGTGACCCATTACACCTAAAATATTTTGGCGCTCGAACGAAGTGAGTGCGATAGAAGTTTGAAGGTGGTAAAACACTCTAGGTACTTTTCTTTTCGACTATGAGGAAAGTAAAAGACAACAACTACATTTCATAAAATCAATTTGTTACCGAAGAATACCAATTAAAAAATACATGAGGGTATTGTTCGAAGCAAATATATCTACGTTCGAAACTCTTCCGTTAAAAAAGTCTCAATCGCCGTTTTTACAACGTCTTTTATTTAGTCGGGAGTAAAATTAACGTCTGTGTACTCGATTCGTTTGATAATTCCATTTTTATCCAGAGTAAAAACTATTTTCAGTGTGACGGGCTCTATAGACCTTGCAACAAATCGCAAACAATTTTTGATACAATCCCATAAAGTAGGCGTTATTAGTATTATTTTTGTAACTTTTTCAATGAACCATTAAACAATTGCCGAGTTGAGTTACTTTATTAATAGAACGCGTAGTAAAGCATATCCGATGACTTCACGAAGGTATATCTTCCAGGACGGTGGTGTTCGTTTTACACTACCAGTGGGTTTTAAGTAGGTAATTGCGAGTTCGGCAGGTATTTTGCTGTTTCATAGTTGGTGTTGGTCATAGCCAAGTACAAACAGTACTTGGCTATATATACTTACCTACTAGTAAGTACTGAATCATACGAACCATATGATGCATGTATTTAGGTAAATGTTAATACTCGTAAGTTTAGGTTAAATTAAACGTCGCATTATTTTCAAAACAAGCACATTCATGTGAGCAGGCTAAAAGACAACATAATTAAATATGCGGAGTAACTAGCCGGGCTCCTACTTAACATCAATTTATGCTCACTTAGATATCATTTGCCGGCGAAGTGAATTTACTGATGACGTGTCAGCGTAAACGATGCCATATTAAGTACAGTTATGAGCTAGATTATAAAATATGTACATAGGTTATAATATAATACCTATACTTGGTTGGATGGTACCCAAACATGATTGTTAGGTTAGATTGTTTCAAGGTTTCAGTCTATAACGTAAACATTCGAAGAGGATGAAATGCCTTTATGGGATCAACACATTACAGCACAGCAATAAAAACCCAAAAATAAAAGTCGATACGTATATATCTAGTCTGAAATCTACTGGAGACGGATACGTTTATAAACATTTAATTTTTACATTTAATTACGAGCACATAAAGCTATTACCAAAAGGCAATTAGTTTAAGGCACGTTAAGCGGCTACACGGATTATAATCGGAGAACTACCTCAAACAAGGAAGATTAACCTCGAAACCGTACAAGTGGAGGTTCGGCAAAATGGCTGAAAACAGCTACACACGCACGTGCCACATGCACCTAATGCTTGCCAGTTAACTACAATCTTACGAGGATATACTTCGCTCCATGCAACACATTAAATACCTAAAAGTTCATATAGTCCCCAAAATACTGAAATACTGACAGAAACAATGTGTCCGCACGTTTTTTGACGTGTAGACTAGGGTAAATCGCCAGTAACTGGCCACCCTTTAGTAACTGGCCTCCTAATACAAAAAAATAATTTTAGTGACCTATAAATAGAACTCATTTTGAATGAGGTGGCCAATATTTGGAGGGCGGCCAATAACTCAAAACTTACAATAAATATGAACTCTGTTAATAGGTGAACAGAGTTAATTTTTAGTGTAAGTTGGCCAGTCATTGGGCGGTGGTCAGTTACTGGCGATTACTCTATATCCGTACCTATGCGGAAGCAAACAAAGAATATCAAACACAGGCAACAGGCGTTGCCAGTAGGTTTCAGGTAGGTTCGCAACTAGTCCCATAATCCGATAAAGCTTTAATTTTGTCGAAATCTTATTAAGTCTTAAAGTAATTATGTTCAAAGAAGCCCAACACCTCGGGATCAAGATATCATCTATTTCTGTTACGTTATTAGTTTCTAAAGCGTAGCAGCTTACTGGTTATCATTCATTTCTCTCTTGACACCTGCAACAATGGAATTACTGAAAAATAATAAGGCTCGGATGTCAAAATAGTTTGTTTTTTAGATGCTGTCGTTCTCTCGCGCTAAGTACCACCACGGGGACGACTTGTACCTTATAAAGCTCACGTATAAATTAGAATCGTAATCCGATGATGTATGACCTTTTTGTCCGTTATTTCATAAAATGTTGTATTCTGCTCCATCCGGACTTAACGACTTTATATGTTCGACGATTCCTTTATCACAGATTAGGACTTGTTTTCGAAAAAACTTTTTTGTTTATTTCGTAAACGCATGACACATTCATTATGCTGGCAATTTATATTAATGATCATATACATTCTACACATAGCATTTTATATGTTATTATAGGTTTTATATACTACAGTCGAAGCTGTAGGTTTATGTTTGAGAGAAAAAAACTACCAGGAAGCTTGAAAGGATTGACAAACTATCCTGTAGCATTTTAGAATTGGGTACCACCGCTGCTCATACGAAGCCCGAAGTCCTGTGTGGGTAGTGACTTTGAATGATAATGATCATAACAACATAAAAGTAGCCACGGTGCGTAATATATGGCGCGTAGTAAAACTTTTGGAGGAAGGTGTTAAAAGGTGGGGCCGTGAACGTGTCCCGGCAGATGATTCAATCATTCATGGAGATATGATCGTATATCATCGGTGGCGAAAGTGTTAACTTGCCCGCTTCAGCTCCATGCTCGCCTTCAATGGGATCATGCCTCCGCGTTTTTTTCACGCCTTTTATTTTGTCTACGTTTCATTCTTTTTTTTACTCTTTAAGGGTAGATCTTAATGTTGTGTTTTTATAAGCCGTTTTTGTATTGTGTCGAATTTGTTGTCACATTATAAAATCGTTTTATTAAGTCTTTGTACGAGCGCTGAATATAGCAATGTGTAAGACCCTTTATTGAAATCATCGCGCATCCATTTATTGAATCAACAAAAAAAGCGTATTTTTAGACAATAATTAAAAGCATAAAAAAAATCATTTTTTTTCCATATTTGGCAGGCCATTTAACTTAAAATTCTATCTGTAGTACAAATTTAATTACCAATAACGACTCAAAACTTTTCATAAATGGATGAAAACCTCGGGTACCTACCCCCTTAACAGTTAGAGTTCACTAATAAAGTTATTTGAAATAGGAGTTCATTTTAATTATTTTAGTATTGATTTTATAACATTCCGGTAAAAATATTGAAAATAGAGAATCAACTAACTCCATAAATTCCGAGATGAAATACATATATCGAATAATATGTGTATTTTGTAAGTACCTACTTGTGGTCTCGTTCCAATCATTCCTGCCTTTGCGTGTCCATTAAATCATTTGACGGATTAAACATTTCTGTTCCATAAAAATAAAGTTTACCATGCTAATGTAAATGGGTTTACGGTTCTGGGCTCATTATTTTTAATGTTAATAAGCAGCCAGCATGTTCCTTTTATCATATCTTATTACGATAGGTATCTTATATAGGTGTTTATGATGCCAACCAGCACGATACGACTTGTCATCAGTGCACCTAATCTGGAAAAATATTTTTAACAATAGTGTTAAACGAATCTAGACAAAGTTGGCTAAATGAAACAATACCTACGTGATTTGATGGACATCTATATGTTATATAATCAGTAGACATGAACCGAATTACTGAGGGCGGGAGTAGTTTCATTCATCTTTCTTTGAACCGTTTTTACCCCCTTAACGATACCACTGGGCTCCAACCGCGACTTCGACAGTGCAGAAGTCGTATGTTTTCCATCTCGTTTTCACCCCCTTAAGGATTTAACTATGAAAAACCCTTCCTTAATTACTGGTGCTTCAAGACATTGTAGTAAAATTATATTTTAAAAAAACTTAGGGTTCTCTCTTAAACAAGTTAGGCTGTTCAACACAACTGGACAAATACAAAAAAAATATATTAATTACGATACATAATATTAATCACATCAAAATTTAATAGCCAATTTCAAAGTAAGTAAATGTTGTAGAAATGTGCTCGACAGATTTGCATAAATCGACGAAGTAGCCAAGCCGCACAACACGGCTCGTTACAATAAATCCCAAATGCAGAATCGCGTCACGGCTTAGTCCGATTATTTGTAGTAACAGAAAACTGGAATTATATCAAAAAGGTCTAAGCAACAAAGAGCGACAGAGCGCCTGGATTACGCTGTCGTACTTGAGTAAAATTTATTATCGGATTTTCGATTCGGCCACCAATGAAGTTGTTGGACAACAAAATCTTTTGATAGATTTATCCTGGCTGACCGCATTAAGAGTCGCTCCTGAGTTATTTTAATGCGTCGCTATAAATTTTTGGACCCTCAGTTCCTTTGTTACTGTCAGAGTTTTTACGCAATTTCTTTGATAACTTGTACCAATTAAACCTTATTCATGTTCATGCTCACGGTGTAGTTTTTTATTAGTAAATTATGTTTAGTTTATTCTGGTCTCAATTAGAACTACTTACATGTTACCTTCATATATGCCTCACCATCATACATATGTATTACTAAGTTATAAGTACATGCACATATACTTAAGCACTACACGTATTATTTTGTTTTAGTATTAAAGGGAGAAAAAGTTTGAAACAAGAATATTCATTAAGTAGGTATGATCATTACATGTGAACATCGCGACTTCACGGTTCCCTTAATAAATTAAAGTACCTACCTGGTGACGGAACTCTAAAACGGTGCGTTTGTCTCGTAGATGATTGATGCTCTCATCTAGTATCTGGGCCCATTAGCTCGTATAATAGTTAAGACGAGGACTTTAAGCGATCGATCAGGGAATCAATCCGGCGAGGACTCGTAATGGATCGCGCTAACGCTACCGGAAACGGTGTTATAATAGATTCACTTTAGACTTTAAACCGGTTAAATTGTTTTTGTGTTCAAAGCGCCAATGTTAATCATAAGTAGATATTTTATTTTAATTTTAATCGTTCTTTTTTTATGCACAAGATTAGCCTTTTACATTTAAAAAAGGCAGAGCATGTAGGTGTTTATAATATACCAATGAAATTCTTACAGGCTGCGGGCATTGAACTGAAGGAGAATTTGGCGGCCAGTGCAGCGAGCTGGCCCTACCCGACAGTCTACCATCCCTACGACGCCGCCTTCGCCGGCTACCCCTTCAACGGGTGAGTTTATGTATATGATGAAATAACGTCACGACACCCGTGACAGCTTAGGCACAACCGATAAGCCGGGAGAGTGCCGGGGATCGTGCAGTATTCATGAAGCTGTTCAGATCTAAAATGCACGTTGCTCACAAGCCTGTCCTGATTTCTAACTCCCAGTGACAGTATCGGGGAGTTTGGAGCCAGGCATAATTAATTTTTGAGCGGGCTCCCATCGGAGAGTCGCTGGACAGTATTGAGCTCTCGCAATAGGGACATAAGTCGCCGTCGGGTGCATTATCGACAGGATAAACTTCCAAATCTATGTAAAAAGAACAATTGAACGACGACGCGTCCGAGCGACCCGGCCCCGTCCACTGTCACTTGACGTCATCACGTGTCCGGCTCTCGTGTTACTCTCTTTGTCCCGCTACGTGGGGTCACCCCAGAACGAATTCGCATTTGCTTGTTTTATGGCGGCTCTTCAAAACAGGAGTCTGCAAACCGGGATGCTACTAATCATGACAAATACTTTAGTCGGGATAATTTTAGCTATGTACTCGTACCAGTCGTACCGAACGAGGTTACGAGTAGTCAAGTAACACTTTTTTTTTAAAGGCCCCATGGATATTCATCTTTAGGCCTACCGCGAACATCGATAAATAAACCAAAATATATGTCTCTCGCTCAATTGGTATCGCCGATTCAGCATGATTCCATTTAAAAAATACAACATAGATAAGAAATATCCGCGATGGACTGACTAGCGATTTTAGTAACTACTTACTGATAAGTTTACTACTGAATTCAAAACATTTTCATGAGTATACAAACTGGCTAAGTATTGAGTTGTGATGTTATTTTTTTACTATACCGCATATGATTTTATTCAAGCGTTAAAGTCGAAGGAATCTAAATTTCCAACGCAACATGTTAAAGCGATAAGTAAGCGCTTTATCATTATTATAACGATTGATATAGTTAATCAGTGCCCGTATTTATATGTTAGGTGATGTAGACAGGACGCTTGTGTAGGCAAGCTGATAGCGGTGAATTGAAAAGGTAACAAAACATGAGTTTATGAGATATGAATGTTGTATCAGATATTGAGCCAGTTGCCGCGTACCTACCGTATCTGCCATGCACAGTACTTATAACACTTACATCTGTTTTTACCGACATTATTTTTAGATTGTTATCAAAATATTTCTCAGTAATTTAATTATAATAATGACTATATTCTTGCTATTAAAATCATAAACTACAAGAATTTACCCAAGTGAGACAAATGGTATACGATCTTTGGGGATTATTCTGATACCATATTACCAACCAATTATCAGCGTTAACTCCATTGCAGACATTTCGCTGTAGCCAATTTACACTATTACTCCTGACAACCAATACAATGCAATGATCTAGAAGACATTTTAAAATTTAAGTGGTTTTTACGTATTTCAATGGACGGGCTTATAAATCAACTTCTTATGTAGACGATTCCAATATCCAATTTGCTTTAGTGGTTTCGGTAATTGGCTTCGTGTAAACGCTGTAGGTATTACAGAAATAAGTATCGGTAAACTGGGACTATTTGGGATTTGGGATCAGCGGCACTATTTGGTACTAAGGAGGTTGAAAGCTTAAAATCTGAATATCTACCCTCCGAGAGGTAATATAAATAAGATTATAATACCACCATGAATTATTTGTTTTAACATAAAAGTTACTTCTCGAGATACCGAATAGCCCCATAGGGCTCAAACAGTCCCATTTTACGGTCGTCAATTTATATCGAGAAGGGCACCAGTCGGAAAACGACAGCAGATGGACAGCAACAGTTCAAGATTTAAAGTATAGTAAAGCTAGTTTACTAGTTGCCCGCGACTCCATGCGCGTAGAATTCAATTTTGTTTGCAATTATTTTAATACAGAATAAAATACTTACGTAGATTAGGTACTATGAAAAAAAAATCGGTTGTCTGTAAACTCGGTTTACTGACGATAGTTGAACGTCATACGTCATACGAAAATACTGACTGAAATGGAACGCCTCATGCGGCGTTACCGACGGCGTTACCTCGGTAACGCCTCACGCGGCGTTACCTCAGTAACGCCGCATGGCATGAGACATGTTTTTTCGTGCGTGCAGCCGGCTCCATCGAATTATAAGACGTTACGTCAAAAATCCCGTTGCTTTTTATATTGTGTTTCTTATACGTTTACTTTCAATCCTTTTTAGCCCGTTTGGGGAGGAATATCAATTGCTGAAATTCTTTTTCTCGTTACAAAATAAGCTGTCAATAAAAGAACCATCATTATTCTTACTTAAAAAAACACAAAACCTCCATATAATATTTCATCCCGTATTATCCCCTTTAAGCATTTCGGAACACCATGAAATCGCTTTTCATGTATTTTAATAAGAAATTTGAATACTAAGTTTCAAGTCGCTAACATAAATTTTACGCCATTCAAACATTACACATTCTTGACTTTGCTTTAATATAAACTTTCAACCCTTTTTTATCCCTTTTGGGATGTATAATAATAAACGCTGAAATTAGTTTTCTTGTTACACAATAAGCAGATAAGCAGTCAATGGTCGAACTTTCAAGTTTTTACTTTAAAAATGATACAGCCTCCATACAATCTTTCAACCCATTTTTAACCACTTGGGAGGATGAATTTCGGAAAACCCTGAAATCACTTTTCTTTTATGTCGATATGAAATCTAAATACCAAGTTTCAAGTATCTCACTAAACATTTTACGCCATCCCTATAGAAACTTTTTTAACCCTTTAGGGGTTGAATTTTCCAGAACTGTATAGACAAAGTTTCGGGTCTCTAAATTAAAATTTTACGCCATTCCCCTACAAACGTTCAACCGCCTTTTTAATTTTAACCCTTCAGACTTGAAGTTTTTAAAATCTTTAGGATAGTGATATTTATCATTTACTTATATTTTTGTAGCCTGTACAGTCATAGTTCATAAGTATTGAAAGTAAATAAGTAAGATATACACAGGAACATTTTTTGCGGGCGTGTAACGATTGCAAAAAAATGCAACTTTACACGCTGGTTTCAAATAATAAAGAGTGTCTTTCCAGACTGGTGTGGTGGCCGGTTACCAACTGTAACCGTAATTACGAAGTATGCCTCAACTTAAATTTGATTGTAGAGGAGTATCATAGTATATATTATCATAAATTCTGTGATGAAACATTAATTATATTGGTTCGTTGGTCGAGTTTGCTGCAATATGAATGCATAAACTAGAACTAGGTACCTGTACACTACATAAAAGTGTCAATTTAAAGGTAATTTTAAAAACAACACCCGTACGTCTGTATATCCAATGGAGCTGTTACTTATAAAACCTGTTGAAGTTTTCAAAACAAATATTAGTTGTTATTAAGAGCTCATTAAGGAGCGAGATCGATGGGGGTGATTTATTCGTTTTTAATTGCCGCTGCACTGCGGAGCCATCTTCACTGAATAAAGATTAACGACGCATGCACCACTTCAAGCCACCGACTGAATACCTTAATTTAGAACTCCCCTCACTAATACCTACTTGAATTTAGCGGCTTAGTTTTTCTGGCGGCCGGTAAGCCAAGTTCAGTCAAACTCGGGTAAATATCAAATATTATTGGATTAAAGTATCAAATAACATATTTTAAATAAACTCCGGGTGATTATGATAGGTACCGATAATATAAGGCACGAATTATTATCGTGCCAATAAGAAATCAATAGGCAGAATTAAGCTGTCTTTTTTTGAGGTTTGTGGCCTAATTGAACTAGAGTATAATTTCAATAGTACGAAATCACCTGGGACCTTGGAGGGAACTGCTGCTGCTCTTTTCGTGTTTTATAAAAGTATACACTACAAACTTAAATCAAAGAAACCAACATAAAATAAAATATGGGCAGTCTTCCTTCTACCGTTTTCTGACTTATGCCACGGCTCAGGTTTCCTCAAGATGTTTCCTCCACCGAAAGGAAATTGGTAAATATCTAATGATATTTCGTACAAAAGTTTCGAAAAACTCCGAGTTTGAACCTGGCTTGAATTTAATTTTTATTTACTTCCAATTTATAGGTACCCTTGATGTCAGTTCCAAATACTTAAAATACATAGATAGGATGTAACCTCACCTCACCTTTATCTCTGAAAACAAAATCGAACATTGCGGTCGAAGGAACATGGAATAATCTATAAAGTTTTAGTTGCAGCTGCATCTGGAATTAGCAATTTGACATCAGCGCCATGTATCGACAAATTGTATCACTCGTTTTCATGGCATAGAGTTAGTAAATATGGGAGTTTGTTTTTCCTTTTTTTTTTTGTAGCCTACTAAGTTGTGTCCCACTGTTGTTTTTCCTTAATCATTTTTATCACGTAAACCGATTTTTTTAACTTCATTTAGAAGACGGTACTAACAGTATGATATCATATAAATTTAAAGAAAAAAAACAAGCTACGGCGGTTAAATTTCAAATTCAGTTCAGAAAACCTTCTTTCTATTTAAAATAAAATTAATGAAGGTAGGGTCAATAATATACTTTTCCTGTAATACTTAATTTTAACGTTGTATCAATATTTCATATTTGTACCTTTGTAAACATCAGAGATAAAGAGGGGACGAGAGTATTAAAAATTATTTAGAATGTGCAAATCAAGCCCTTTCAAATTATACATACCACAAATTATACATACATGACCCAGTAACTAAACTTATTTTTCACACCACCTATTTATAAAAGGGTTTTTTTCTGCTCAAGCTAGGAGGGATCAAAGTGTCACTATTCTTCCCTGCTGGGAGGGATCGAAGTTGCACTTTTCTGTTCAAGGACTATAAATTTCATTAACTACGTGGCATAGTGGTGTTGGCATGAATGATGCTGTCTTCGGTTTTGTTTATTTCCTCTTAGTTGGTTTGAAAAGCATTATTTGTCACACGGTATCAAAATTATTTTCGTCTTGAGCGTTAACGCTTGAATCCCTCATTACGCTCAGGATTCTTATTTAGAATCCATCGCTTCGTTCGGAATTCAATGTACGCCCTCGCCGGAAATATATCATTTTGATCCCTTGTAACACAATCTACTATTTTGCCCCTTCTTTAAACGGGCATTTTTCATTGATTATAAATTTTTATTTATCATAAATTCTCTCTCAACGTCTCTGGGTCAACCTGGTTTATATAAATACTAAATTTCAAATCGGTAGCTTTACTACTTAGTCCTCGAGATATTTAACGATGTAACAGACAGACATACAGACTGATTCACACCATAAGGGTTTCTATTTTACCATTGTGGTACGGAACGGAACTCTAAAAAACACATACCTCAGATTCGTTATAAAGAACCTCTTGGATCCCCAGATATCGATTTTTGTTAGGGTCGGATCCAGCCGCTCCTGCCCAAAGGTGACAGAGCAGTACCCCATATGGGGTCTGACATGCGACGGTACCTAAGAATTTTAGAAAGACGATATTTATAAATATGTAAACATTTTTTGACCTAAGTAATATGTAGGTATAAATAATTTCCATGCAGGAAACACGTAGTTTGCGAATACATATCAGTAATTGAACCATCTATTTTTAACGCTTATTCCTAAGTAAGCTGTTGAAAAAATAACAAGCGTTAAATAACATAATTAAAACGTCATAAAATATGTGTCGGGGCGTCTTCGGACTAATGTCGAGGTAATACGGGGTTCAGCACGGCCGGCAGGTGTGCTGCCGCTGCTAGGGCTGCCACACACCATCCATCGGCAACTGCCTCATTTTATCTAAGTTAATCATGAATATTGCGCCAGACATATTTTGACGGCCCTAATTTTTTATGATAGTAATTGCGCGAAATTAAAAGCTTATTTTCTTCTTACAATGAGTTGCAAATATTTATTATTTTTTTACTGTTACATAAGACAATGGGCAGTTTAACTTACAAGATTTGCAGATAAACCTCGCATAACAAATCTAGTCATACCATGACAGTGATAATAGGTAGATAAAATTAAACATGCTCGATTAAATAATTTTTATTTTGTGTGTTCCTAACTTCTCGCGCAGTAATAATGTAATAGGTACATACCTCTAGTTAGCTATTTACTGTTTGAACTGATCAAAATTGATATAACTTGGAGAAATTCGAGGCTTGCCAGCCCTGACGCCCGATACCTATCTCACACCTTAATCACTCGCGCCAACAATTCGTAGTGATATTTACTAAACACACTCCAAAACGGACCGCCAATGAGTGTAATTAACTATTTTCGGGCCCAAACACCTCACTTGTCAAGGGCGGGTATCAAATTGTTTATCGGTTTATAATATCTTTCGAACACGGTAGAAAGCGATTATGGTAATTTAATTAAATAAGTTGAATAGAAAAGAGTTTAATGATATTCATTGAGAGATGAAAATAAGCTTTAGTATCTGCGTTTCATTAAATACTTACAAATAGAAGTGTGTATTAAATTACATTTCAGTTTTGATTCGAGTGGAAGTTGTTATGACATACCGAAGTACCTATTTACTTTCATAAACTAGTTCATTAGCTACATATCTGTTTAATAATTGTTTTAAACATATTCAACTGAATCTTAGATTGTAAATGTTAACATTTTGACATAATATGTAGTAGGTACCTATGTATATTCTAATACATGTCAATGGCAGGGCGTTCATAGAACTCGATTCCTGCCGGTTTCCCTTGCGTGAGCCAATGTTGGTTTGAAAATGAATATGGACAAAACAAAAGTTATGGCAACCGAAGATTTATCCCATAATCCCATATCATTGGATAGCCAACATATAGAACAAGTGACAGATTATACCTACCTCGGGCAACAAATACGGTTAGGAGGGGACTCGATGTTGGCGGAGATTAGTCGGAGGATACAAATGGGTTGGGCTGCCTTTAGCAAACTTAAGTACGTGTTCCAAGCCAAAATACCTCAATCACTTAAGACTAAGGTGTTCAACCAATGCGTACTGCCCGCCATGACCTACGCTTGCGAAACGTGGACACTGACGATGAGCACAATGAACAGGCTTAAGGTTGCCCAAAGAGCCATGGAACGCAGCATGCTGGGTATATCTCTCCGCGACAGAATCCGAAACGAGGAGATCCGGCGAAGGACCAAAGTAGTAGACATCGGTCAACGGGTTGCTACTCTGAAATGGGCCTGGGCTGGACACGTCTGTCGCCGAGACGACGGGAGATGGAGCAGACGCGTTCTAGTATGGCGACCTCGTTCCAAGAGACCGGATCATAGACCTCCAACCAGATGGGAGGACGATATCAAGAAGCTTGCTGGCCCTCTCTGGATGAGAAAAACAACAGATCGGGCAATGTGGAAGAAAATTGGAGAGGCGTATGCCCAACAGTGGGCGGAAAAAAGACGCTGAAGAAGAAGAAGAAGAGCCAATGTAAGCACATTTTTCCTTAACCACTCAAATATAATGCAGGCTAAATCAGCTCCGGCTTTCCCAAAAAACATTTTGACGCCCCGCCACATGTATTTGCAGAAAGATACCTATCGTAAATGTCACAGAGATAGCACGAAGCGAAACCTAGCGGCAATGCAGACGTTAATAATTCACAACAAAAGCTGTACTCCAATCTCGCTAGCGTTTCACTTGACTGCTCCATAAAGCTCGAGGACGGTCAAGAGGCAAACACTCCGCTCAAACATATTTAAAAGCCTTAATTACCCTCCGAGGCAACAAAGCCCTTAGCTTGTAAAATCGTGTCGGTCCATCTTCATGTTATAATAAAGCGGCACTTCTCCAACAATTAGCGCGAGGACAACCGACGTGGCACCTCGCTCGCAAACAAACCCTCTCGAGCTGGCCCCGCCGGCCGCCGCGCCTCCCCCGGAGGAGCGCGCTCCCACGTGGCGAGCTGTAGGTAAGTACCTACACATGCCAAAGCTAAGGCCTCGAGTAGGTCACTCTCTTTAAAGTGTGCGATGATTGACTAATGCTCAAGTGCCTTTATTTCACACGTTCATGTTCTACTTACACTGACGTCTGTTGATATTTTAAATGCCGACGAACAGCGCTTTACGGTTTGAATATTTCGTAATGACTTTGATATACCAAATACATGACTACCAAAATAAATAAATTAAAGTACCTATGGAAATGAAAAGGATTACTAATACTAACGAATATTTTATAGAAATTAAACACTTTAAGAACGGATTAATCGCGTTTATTAACACCATGACCCTACGTTTCGGAGCCCTTTAACAACTTTAACTTTTTCTAAAGTGTTTAATTTCAATGAATAACAATCGCGGTAACAGAAGACAATATTATGAATATTTTATACGTATTATGTAATGTTTCGTCATTTTCTGTATTCAAAGACGATTCTAAGCATATTCATTCAGAGCTATTTTTTTTATCATCAAATAATGAAATCTTTTAATATTGGGAATCGCCGATAATAAAGCAACATGCCGGTTATGACACATTTTATTTTTGCTATCGTCTGTTGAATTGTTTGTGTAATAGTACTCACTACTCAATAACCAATTTGTATGCAAAAATATTCGCGTCGTATTCAGTGCTCTACTAGGACGAGTAAGGGAAACAATTGTATAAAGATAAATTTATCTTTTCCGGGGCCAACAAATTTAATGGAGGCGGACGGTCCCTAAGGCGCTCCATAGGCGGCATGCCCGTTAGCCGGTCGTCACCGTCACCCGACGCGGCGTGACCGGTGTAACAACCATCGCCGACACTTCCGCTCCTCGCCGACATAATTACAAACGGAAAATTCAACTACCCACTCCATATAAGTACGTAGACGAATTTCGTCGAAGCAAGTGATAATGCGAGAGAGCGTCAGGATGCCCGGCACGTCCCAGTCTATTTGGCCCCCGCCCGATATTGTGCACACAAAGTAACGATTACTCATACCGGCCGAACTTTATTTATGACAGGAAGAAATTGCGATTGTATTCTTTTAATGGTTATAACTTCCCAAAATGACACGGCGCCTGGCGGCCTGTTTGCGTTGAGCATTTGTTCATTTCATTTAAATTACATTTTATGCATGCACAAGTAGACCGGTCAGACAGGCCTTTCTCACCACACTGACAATATCGGTGAAGCGGTATGTCGGTCGGTTGTTCGCAAATAGCTACTGAAATTAAACACTTTAAAATAGATGAATCGCGAATATTGACACAATGACCCTGCGTTTCAAGCCCTTTACACCTCTAAGGCCCACTTGCACCACCCAGGGTTACCCGCTAACCCGGTGTTGAATTCCATACAAAAAATAGCTTAACTTCGGGTTATGTGGCTAACCACGGGTGGTGCAAGTGGCCCTAAGTGCGCGCCACTCAGGGTGAGACACGAACCCGGAGTTAAGCGTTTATAAATTATGGGTTCTGACATCTAACTCCAGGTCACTTGGCTAACCCTGGTTGGCGCGTTATACATACGTATATCACGTTAGCCATGTGATTAATTAAAGAAAAGTTGCTTAATTATGTCTGTAGATATATATAATAAATTACCTAATGACATGAAGGAAGACTAAACATATCATAGCATTCAAAAGACAATTGTATAAATGGCTAAATAATCACAATTTTTATAGTTTAAATGAATTCCTTGACATGTAATGATCCTACAATTTAGACATATTTTAATTTTAGGTATATGTATGTACAACAGTGATATCACAATATTATTATGTGTTTACGATTGCACGTTTTTTTGTAAATAAGTTTTTAGATTTTAGGTTATTCTATTGTTTTTGCATACCACTTATGGTTAAACATAAAACTTGCCACTCATTGTACTAACACCTATTATGTACCCGGTAATGTTTAATGCAAATAAATCATTCTGATTCTGATTCTGATTCTAATTACGACGGTTAATTAGTTTAAAAATATTCGCATTTCAATGAATATTAATCACGGTAATAGAAGACAATATTAGCAAATAGGGACGAGGAGTAGGTTGAAAAACTATTGTTATATTTAGTCCGTTTATTTAGTTAGATTATCCAATATTAGATCCAATAATAGACACGTGTTTTTTCCTGTTTCAAGTTAACTAAAATTGACGACGATACAGAGCATCAAAGTTCCGGGGTGGGGGCTAGTGAGTCATTGTGGCGTCACGCGAAACTTTAACGCACTGTAATTCTGTCTTTTTTCATTTGACGAACAAAAGAAAAAATACGTGTCGAATATTTTTTAAATCTAACAGTCGGACTATATTTTTTTTCGTTTAAATTTTTCGATTGATCCCTTTATTATTAACCTACATTTCTCGAGCTGAATGCTATTCTGCGTTAGGCTAACATTCCGTTCACGTCTTCAGCAGCGTTGCTGCCGCGGCGTTGCTTGCATGAGACAGCAGACGTCGTGCGATGGTACCTGATGGGGCCTTACCTTGACGTCTTAACGCGATTCAGTTTAGGCTCAGTTGTATGGAAACGACTCAGTTTAGGTCGTTAACTGAATCCTGTTAAGACGTCACGGTAAGGGCCCTATACAGTCAACCAATTGGAACACTAGGCCACTCTAGAACCATTTCAAAATGACAAGCAGTAAGAGATTTCATACAATCTGATTTATAGCGTCACTATGACATAGTCCTAGAGTGGCCTAGGGTTCCAATTGGTTGACGTACCTCTAAATTCCTTTAATATATCGAGTTGTTATCGTTGCCGCTTTGCTGTCGCTATTGGAACATCTCTGTCACTCGATTTATCAATAAAATTGGCTGGTGCACTGGCTCGTTTCCCGCTGCAGCCGCAACGAATAGAGTGTCACATTCAACTTATTACGAACGGTCACACAATTCATCTAGTAAGAAGTGGTTAAATACCTAATATCGGTTTTTGGGTTCCATATGTTTATTCATCATGTTTATTCATCATGTTTATTCAGTCTTTTCTGAAGATGCCTTTCTCAATTATTAAAACAATCTCAAGTCGCGTTGAGAATTGTCCTAATAACGAACATAAATTTTGCGCATGTGTCTCTAGAATCAGCTCCCAAATTAATAAACCGATTTCAGTAGGTTTTTTCTCAAAATCGAAAAACGTGTAGGTACCCACTTATGTCGATACGGTATCAAGAAATAACAGATTCAACTTTTTGGGGGTCGATAATTTTCTGATTTCATACAACAGTAACGTGGCTTACATACAAATACAAATACAAATTTATTTATTTACTAAAGATATATAACATTTCGTTTATCTGTAGCCCTCACACTAGGTCGTGCCTGTGTCGTGGGGGCTGTTACAGTAACATTTGAATTAACAGCAAGTGGTGCGAAGATATTTACGAGTACATTGTAAACAATTAAAAGAGTTAACAAATAAAGTTTTGGATAATGATTATTCTAACTAACCTAACATGCAATGAGTCTATAACTACCAGGTATGCCAACATGAGTCTATGTATGGTAGTGTGTTGTTAGTGAGTGTGTGTATGTGTGTGTGAGTGAGTGAGAATGTTCAAAAATAGAGTTTACTGCAAAGGCTTCAACAAATCTTCAATTTCCTTATAAGTTAGAGAGGCTAACCACCTACGGACAACTCTCCGCAATTCTTTGACTGTCATGGACTGGACTTTAAGAACTTTTACTATATGGTTGTAAATAAAATGGTGTAAATAAAATGGTGTAAGAGGTACAAAAAGTATTCAAACAATTCAAGGTACATTGCACTTATTTAGCTAAAGTTACAGATCACTTATTAATCTTATTATACAGGTATACCAACCAAATGCAGCACATAAGACGATACGAGGTCGCCAGACATCCACACTTGGCACACCCATTCTAATTATGCATATACTTCTTATATGAAAGCGTAACAGCTAATTTTATTCGCTCCTACGTTTACAATCTTAACCCTAAAGTACGAGTATGGAGTATGACAGTAGCTGTTCTAAGGTGCAAAAATATTTACCTAATATAAAATTAAGAAGGAGCGCCTAGATGGGTTTCCATTAGTTGTCCTGTTGTTGTAAACATTACCCGTTACGAAGTCTTTGGGCGGCGGTTGTGCACACTCGTGACATTACTATAAACTACATATACTTTTGACGGCCTCTCTAGCTTAGTTCATAGTAACCCTGCTTACGAAGCTGGAGGTCCCGGGTTAGAATCCTGGTAAGAGCATTTATTTGTGTGTTTACCTATCACGAATAGGTGTTTGTTTCTGAGTTATGGACATATTGTATGTATACAATATACATGTATGTATATATCGTCGTCTAATGGGCCTACCCATGATACAAGTTTGCTTAGTTTGGGACTAGTTCGATAAGTGTGAAATCGTCCCCGAATATTTATTTATTTATTAGCCGAACGATTTTCAGTACAGAAAAAAACTGTACAGTAAAGCATTTGATTCCGCTAAGAGGTTAATGTGCCAGCACACTTATAAAAAGAGCATTCAGGGCAGTTATGTAAGAATACTATTTGTCAATCTCGCCCCTCGGGAAATCGGGTCTGCCGTTTTCCTCGTCAACACTGAGTGAGCACGTACTGTACTCGGGGCATTACACAGATGATAAAACTATGCCTCACAATGCATTCCTTTCTCATGGCGTTCCGTTTTTTAATAATACGTAACTAGATTTGTATTCAAAATCTTACACAATTTTATACGAATATAAACGCATATACCTGTTTAGTTTTATTAAGGTCCCGTAGCCAACACGGAACCCTTATAGTTTCGTTCCGTCCGGTTGTTCATCCGTCCTTATTGATTATACATAAATCCGACGTAAATTTTCTTCAACAATAATCTACTCATCGATACAATGCTAACAGACCTAATCTCGAAGAGTTAGACTTAGTTTTATCACCTGGGTCCAATAATCACTTTCGATCTCAAATATCTTCGTTATCTAGATATGCCTAAATAACCAGTGAAGACTGAAGTGTTTCTACGACGCGTCGTTACTTCAATACCTACCTAATAGAGAAATAAGTGAGCGTATTATTTATTTCTATACGTGTAATACTTAGTCTATAAATGAGCCAATGGGCCCAGTATAGACCACCTCGTTAAAGTCAAAAAGTAAAAGTCTAGAAGTTGTGCCGCCATAGCGAGCTGTCCTCGTAATTATTGAACGTGATGTCTTCGGCTAAGTGGTATCAAAGCAATGGCGGGAATTTCTGCATAAACTACATTACTGGGCAATTACCCAGGTACATAGCTATCCATTATGAAACCGAAGGGTGATGCGTCATCAGACGCGATTCGCAGCGATAGGCAGTAGGCACTCGGCGTTGCGTCAAAAGGCTCGCGTTCCTGTGTGGCCAACGCCGGCGCGTTCCGGACATGATGTCATCGAAGCGCTCGCGGCTTGTCCTAACACTGTGCCACTGCCGCACAGTTAATCGAGGATACGTGTATAGACAACGATTTACAGCACAAAATGCCAGTCCTCCCGTGTATTACCGATCTATAGAACAATAAAGGGTACGCGCGGACGCATGCCGATGAGCGGTATCGTATTCAGGTAGCGCTTGCGCGCCATTAGTAACCCGGACCGAGCCTGGAGTAATTGACCGACAAGCTAATTTCATTCTAGGCGCATTGGACGCTTCCTCTTTCCTTTTTCCTATCGGTCAGCCGCGCAGGAGACCCGTGCCGCGCTGGCAATGTGCGCGCTGATGTCATTCATTTAAATGTTTATGGTAAAGATTTAAGTTACATGAATAGTCACTGTCTGAAGATAAGATGATGCATCAGTTGGTTTGTACGAGATAAATGCGGTAAAAACCATCGTCACGCATTTTATTAACATAATAAATAATTACTAACGCTGTAGTGCAACAGGAATTACCCGCAGGTATACGTACGTAGTCTACTATCAATTTACCTCGTTGTTTTGGTAATGTATCGATCTGACCGCCATCGTTGTAACCAAGTAGTCCGACAACACAAACTGTTTTGGAAGATACTAGACCTTACACGTGTTTCCATTGGATCCCTAAGTAAAACATGAATTACTTAATATATGACAATATTTGCTACCCGTTATTTGGACCGTTATAAACGAAAACGAGCCCCACTATTTTAAACTAGTTTTCTGAGCGCCTACCACGAACCGCGAACGAAAGTATACCTCCCTTTCGCACTTGTGATTTCTCACTCAAGTGCGACAGAGAGGTGAAACTTCGTTCGTGGTTCGTGGTAGGCCTTCTGGAACGTCTTTCTGAAAACTTTCAGTCAAAACAAAAACGAATTCAAGATAGACACTCTACAAAATGATCTGGTGAAAATTTAACAACTAATATAGGCCATTAGTTAATTTATTTTTTATCTCTTTGTATCAGATGTAATTGTCTAACTGATAAGATAAGGACAAACAATAAGCTGTGGTGTAATGGACGGTTATGAATGACGGCATTAGCATGGAGCACAAATAATTAAACAAAATGCAAAATAGCTTTTTTTTTCATGGGTAAATAATGAAATACCTACCTATTATGAAATACAAAAAAGCCGGGTTTACGGTGACATCTGTAATTAATTTAAATAAACGACACGTAACAACAAGTATCTAGACACGCGGCAGCGTGTCCAGCCAAGTTCAGGCGACGCAGCCGCAGTGTGTATATTTACACGAACCATCGGGAGTACTTAACTTTTGACCCCTTTGTTACTCAAAATCTACTGAATAAAAACACATGAAAATTTTGACCCCGAGAGTAACGAGATCCCCAAATTTCATAAATATAGCTTAATTGGTTATTGAGATATAAGCATCCAAAAATCGCAAATTTCATACCGATAGACATTAATTCATTTGTTTCATGCATTCATTCAAACTTTTTAAAACGGTTGAAGGGGTCAAATAAAACAAGACCTTAGGCCTAACTAAACAGCCAAAACAGAAGGTTGGTTGTATTTTTAATGTTCGCACAGCGACATTTTTGTTATTTTGAATAGCTTGTAAATAGAAAAAAAAACGGTTCAATTTCTTTTATACAAAAAAAAAACGGGCGGCATGTCAAAACGCCCACCACGAGTATGAAATTCAAGGTTTCGACTGTCACTGTCTTTATTACACAGCGATATAGGTATGTAAGAGCAATAAACATGAAGATATTGTTTGTTGTGGCAGAAAATATAGAATTGATTATCTGACCATCAGGTTTTGGTTTAGTTGCACCATTTTAAGAAAAGCATTAGGTATACTTGATTTATTATTGATAGGTTCATTTCGTTGTTCATATGTGGACCGTAACTGACGTCCAAGGTCTGATGATGGAGCAGGAAGGTGACCACTGGATCTCAGGAATTAGTTGATGTGATACCCTCGTGTTTTAACTCATTTGTTTTCTATTGACGAGCACTTGGAGCGTAGATGATGTCCAAGGTCTTATGATGGAGCAGAAAGGTAACCATCGGAACTCAAGAGTTAGTTGATATATATTACCCTCGTATTGGGACTTGTTAGTTTTGTTTCGATTAGCACTTGGACTCTAGATGATGTTCAAAGTCTGATGATGGACCAGAAAGGTAACCACCGGAACTCAATAATTAGTTGATGTAGTAGCCTCGTCTTTAGACTCATTAGTTTTGTTTCAATTGGGACTTGAACCGTAGATGATGTCCAAGGTCTGACGATGAAGCAGAAAGCTAACCACCGGAACTCAATAATTACTTGACGTAATACCCTCGTATTTGGGCTCGTTAGTTTGGTTTTGACGAGCACTTGGACCGTGGGTAGTGTCCGAAGAGTGATAATGGTGCATTGGTTCTAGTTTTTGATTAGAGGCTTTTTTATAGAAGAATTAAATTTTTAATGATGAATAATAATTATTTATTGATGAAAAGTAGTGATATCCCACCAAAAACATAAATGTGAAAATGAAAGCCAAGTTCCATCTGAGAATACCTATCGTTATTGTCGACTTCGAAAACAAAAGATCTGCGCGCGTAGCCAAGATGCCAATCGCTCACGCTTAATACCGTATCGTAGCTACCTCTCTCTATCACTCTTCCTTATAAGTGTGACAATGACAGTTGCGTTTCGTTAGCAACTGAGCGTGAGCGATTGGCATCTTGGCTTAGTATCTAAATGGGTTAGTATCTAAATGGGTAATGGCCAAGTTCTGGAGAAGTTAAAGAATGTGAAGTTAAAGTTTTGACTTGGCTAGTTTTGACCGGCAATAAAAGTTTAGAGTAAGTACCAAAGATAAATTGACCTTACCACATTTTATTTTATTTTGGCTGTACCTCTGGACTAAATTTGAAATTTAAGGTGAGTACCTTAATTCTACGTCGAGTGAGTAGGTACTCGACTCTATTTAATCTAAAAATTACGGATCAGACTAAGCCTTCTGTTTCAGCAACTCAGCTTTAAAGTTAGCTAGAGAGATGTTATTTAGGTAAGTTGATTTCATTTAAACGATGTTTAATCAATAACAGAAACAGACAGCACGTTGATGAAATAAGTTACACAATTCACTTTAGGTCGTGTTGCGAAACAATGCCTCCCAGGGGCATAAAATTCAATGTTCACAGAGATATTAATAATATGTCAGCAATAAAATGAGACGTGACCCGAGATACCAGAGGAACCGTGGTCGCGACACTTAATTTTCACTAGTTTATACGTTCCACATTAGTCGACTTGTGAGGTCTGGTATCGGCGCCGGCGCCGCTCCCGCGTCCCGAGCAGCGCTCCGGTTGGCCTGCCGACTGACGCTTGATAAATAACATCTCTTGACATCTTCCCAGATGAACTCTGTCTGTCCCTGGTCACCGTAAACAAATACATTTAAACTGCGGAACATTAATTGATAAGTAATTGTTTCAAATATCACACACGTAGAACATGTGTTGGCTTGCGTACATCGTAAATTCTGTTTATTATGCAGCTCCCGGCAATATATTTTTTTTTAATACACCTTCGGGCTTACTCATTATCTTGAATATTAGCATAGGGACCTGAGTGACCGCACTTAGCTCTGCTACTTGTGAAAAACAAGAGCTTATCATAATTGCGTCTCCTGTAGGTAGGTAACTGTCGTCCCTGGTGTTGATTGTTACTTATTTATTTTTAACCGTTTTATATTCACATAACTTTATTATGACAGTGAAACTGACATTGTTTTCACAGCGATTCTATTGCGATTGTAATATAAAAGGAAAGCGTCACTACAGTTTCACATTTACCTTACAGCTGACCCTTACAGACGTCTTATCAAATACTTTTTATGTTTTATTGTGAAAACGTAATGTAGTAGGACAATTGAAATTAAATATCTATTATGGTTATATTATTCATATTTTTCGGAGCATAACCTATATATTATAATATAATTTAAAATTCTTATCTCAAGGCAATATGTGTGAGCAGGCCTTCTGCTGCTATGTATGAAGCCAGGCCGGATCTTCAAGGCACAATACTGCCTAAATGGTTATTTGCATAGGTAGGTCCGTTCGAATTTAGGTATATCAGCAATATTGTTTACCGAATTGAATTACAAATTAAAAAAAAAATGGGCATACATCGCCAATGTGCAAACGTGGGGAACGAAATAAAGTGCAAGAAGCAAGTGCCGCGTGGAGGCCACGGCTCGTTATAAATATGATCGAATTAATAAAGCCTGATATGATAGATCGCTTTTATCTTTAATCCGGATAACAATAGGCGGCTAATGCAATGGGAACTTTTAACTTTTCTTCCTGTAACTTTGAGAATATAAATGTAATCAAATAAGCGTTTTTTGGCCCTTGTGAATGAGAAACAAAGACTCAATATTGATAAAGGTAGGTACTGTTATTTCATTGTTTACGGAGTTAAAGGAGATTTAATTGTTGATAAAACTAGTTCGTTTTTTATGCATTTGATCGATCCCCGTCTCGCGCCACCTTTGCGGGTCACGTTTCTCAGTCAGATTACGCCGTCAATAACAAAGGTGCAGCTGCTTTACAGCCAGTAAACACGTACAAAGACAGATTGTTACTTGAATTAATTAACTGTGCGGACGACATACATGCCCACTATTACGTTATCAGCACTCGGACGTCGGTCGGGTCAAGTAACAATTTTAACAGAAAAATAATTTGCCACAGATAACGACGACAATTTATGTCTTGTTTTTTTCATTTAGTTGCCTTTATTTATTCATGCTTTGTACTTTTATGATTCATTGGACCAAATTTACCAGCGATTAGTGTTTCTTACAAAACAAAAACTATTGACTATATTTTCAATTCGGGCCGGTTTCAACCTAACAAAATATTACTTGAAAGGATAGGAATATAATCCCGCGCGGCTCATACATAAGCTTCACCTACCTGCCTATCTTCCACTTACAACCTGTTTATCTAAGATACCTAGCCTGTAAATTATAATAGGTGAGAACGTATCTGTAGTTAGGTTGATGTAATGTTAGGTTCACCGTGTTGAAGGCTTTGGCATTCTGATTTTGGGCCCGTTTAATAGTATATAATTGTCTCCTAGAGCTTCAATGTTCGCCGGCACAGCAGCGCAAAGATGGCGCGTCGTCGGAAACGCCCGTGGCGCACGCTTTGCTGCGCCGCCCAAGCTTCAGACTGCACCCCCTTTCTGCGCGTTAGCTCTATTATTTACCTTCCCACAAACAATTCGCCTAAATAATTTCCAAACTCGACTTAAAATGTTTCGGGTTATTTACGTTTTAGGCGGAAACATGAGGCTCCCCTGTAGTTGTTCTATAAGGGTTTTTATGCATGGGGCTGACCAATTAGTCGCCGGCTAGCATGTTCAGGTGGCGGGTATCGCTCGCGCGACGCGTGCGGTTGGCCGTAATGGCGCTTTGCCCGCTCATAATGTGTTTTTGGCGTGCCGCGCCCCCGACCGCCCTATCTACCCACCAATATTTAGGGCCTGTATCGTACCTTTTAAAACTTCGTCCATAACCCCGAGATTGGTCGTTGCGTGCGCCCATTCCTATATTCCGAGGCAAAATAATTAGCTTTATCTCATATCATTTTTATGAACATAGTAATTTACTTGTAACATGAAAGGCGATGTTGGTGGGTTTATTTTTCCATGTCTCGTAATACTACGGTCTGTTAAGTATTGCGATAGATATAGAAATTTGCTATAAGTTTTACATTAACAAGTTACTAATGTCATTTAGACATATAAACTATTCTACAATGTCTATTTTACAGTTTCGATTGATATATCTGTCTTTTAAATCGTTTCATAGATAATTCATAAACCTGTTGGATACATTGTCTCAATTTTTGTGTCCGCGATAGTGCGAGAAGGAACGAGTTCTACTTGTAACACGATCTTCCCTCATATGACACTGTCCCATGTCACTTTTAACACAAAACCTGTCGGCGTGTCAACTTTTTTCCATAGTTCTAGTCCATAGATTAATTTGTTGATCAACCTACTGGCGTGTAAGGAAAACGGTGGACATCTATTACCTCTCAAAATATCGCACCGTGTAACTCTATACCGGCGACGGTGTCATTGGTTAAATCGAAGTGTAGTAACATTATATCCCGAAGCCTTTAACCTGCGTCACTCCCCCGGCGGCATGATCACTCATATTTAAATCTAAGTATAAAATTACACATTTAGCCAGTTGTTACATATGTTATACGAATTTAAATAATGTCTACCTACTTAAATAATTGTTTTTAATCCAGGACGTTACATTTATAGGTATTATTAGTCAAATAGTAATAGGTACCTACCTACGTCCTGTTCGGCCAAATACTCCGATTCTAGAGGAAAGAAAAATACTGAAAAAGTTCTTGTAAGCTGACTTTGACTAACTTCCCGTTATATTCCAATAAGCTGAAATTGCACATGTTATGATACCAAAGTACTTACAGTCAGCGATAAAAGCTTGTACTTAATCACAATGGACAAAAAAATTTACTTTAATATAAACTATAAGTATCTCGAAAAATCCTAGATATTTATTGTTTTGTCACCTCTATATGCAGAGATGTTAAAAATAGGTTGTGAAATGTATTTAAATAAAAAATGAAAATACTTTGATATTTTACCTATTTCAAATAAAAATACAAAATAGTTCCACAAAAAGGTATTTGAAATACAAAATGTAAAATAGGTATTTTTAAAATACTTTTATTCAAATAAAATACTTTTTTGACAATAGTTACTTAAGAGGCAGACAACATGTAAGCCATGTTCTGTAAGCAGTTTTTTAAGAAAAACTATTTATTTGAATACTGCTAAAAATGTATATGGATTCATTATATTTCGAAGACCGAAGATGGTGTTGAGTTGAGAGTAGTTGCAAAGATTGGTCTTGAATTCATTATTACTTAAATGATTCTGTCTTTAATGTTTTTGTGTATAAACCGCCAACGTGTCACATTTCACAAATAGTCCACGGTTTTATTTTAATAGTTTTCGTGTTTTTACTCCGACATCATAGACAGTGTGCGCTGATTTGGCTGTTGTCAACCCCTTAAGTTTCACTTTTTGTTAACTTTAATGACGCTGTTTGAAGATATCGTGGCAGTTAGACGTCATTGACGTGTTCAATACCACTAATGAAAATCCTAGATCATTTGATCGATCGATTAATTAATTTTGTTTCACCCTATTCTAGGATGTACATCCGGTAGAAATCCGTTTTACGTTAAAAATGGCAAAAAGTATTTTGTATTTTAAAGTTAAAAAAAATACAAAATACGTGAACTTTTTAGTATTTGAAATAAAATACAAAATGGTTTCCGATAAAAGTATTTAAAATACAAAATAGAAAATAGGTATTTTGTATTTGCATTTGAAATGCTTTTATTTCAAATAGTTAACATCTCCGTCTATATGTCGAATTTAGTTAGCAAATAAACCTCTGTAACTCTAAAAAGGCTGTATTTTATGCGTACCTCTGTAATTCAAAACTCCTACATTCATCAACACCACCGTAAGTCGAAACCTCCATAACCATAAGTCGGAAACTCGATAATACGAACTTTTTAGCATTTCCCTTGAGGTTCGTGCTATCGAAGTTCCACTGTACAGTATCTATATGTAAGCATATTAATAAACAAGATTATTTCATTTATATGGCTACTACAATGAATTACTGAAATGGCGCATTTTCGAGTTTTTTAATAACTTTACTTATGATAGAATAAACCAGCTGTCCGCAAAAACTCGAATGTTTAAGCTATGCACATAATATGTAATAAACTGCGCTTTTTACAAACGCGGTAAGCAGTAAAATATAAGCAGATTTGCGTTTTTATAAAACAACTCGGCTGTAGCGTTTCATGACGATTATATCTATTCGCTTCCTCCCCTCTAGTGATTAAAATCATAAAAAGATTAATTTAAAGGTCTAAACGCGGATGCAATAGGTTTAATATCAACAACTTTAGGTACCAGCAATATTTTTGTGTTTATCCTATTTTTATGAGTTTAAGTGGGAAGCATGAGGTGGCGGGTTAGATAGGGATTTAATTGAAGGAGGAGTGAGGGTGAGAAGGGGAAGCCGCAGCGGCCGGGGCGCCGCGCCGCGCCGGGGGAAGCAAAATAATAAAAAAATGCACGCTTTGCGGTGATACCCCCGCGAGCGCGGATGCTGTGAAAGTGGCACGCCGTGGATAAATGAAGGTTTTTTGTTTGTGGAATACGCCTAAGCTTGGCGTCGCTCCACTTTCGTATTGTCACTTTAATTCTATGGATGTTAGTTCATTCATGGGGCTCGCTCCGACGCGAACGTCATTAAATTTATGTCGCCTTAAAGCTATGTTTTACGGTCAGATACTCATTTAACATGAACTAACTTTCTACCGAGCTACCCTTTCATAATGCCGCAGGGGTTTTCGCACTCGAAACTAATTCTTAACGAAGTGCTGGCTAGCAAGGAACATCAAACATCACATTGTAGAATGAGAGAAAGTCTATGCGTTTATGTTTATTTATAAGGATTTCATTCGATCGGGGTGAAGAGTATTATTAAGTCAACAACGAGCTTAACAATGGATAGTATGAGTTTATCCGCGGCTGCAGAAGACACGGATCGCAGCCCTGGGCGGTGGGCATAAGATTCAAAACGGCACGCGGGGTGAAACGATAAGGGGCGATGCCCGTCACTTATACGATTTAAGTGACAGTTTTATTAATTTCCCATACAACTCATCCCCAGTTTCCACCCTACTCCATTTCCGACTGTTGCATTGGCGGCATATGGAGCCGGCAGTACGTGTGCGCTCCACAGTAAAAATGTTATAAAATTTGAAACAATGTGTGGCTATGATAAACTCCAGTTTATGAAATTGAGTTCTTCGTTCGTTCTTCAGTAAATGGAAGGAGTATCGTCGGTATGTGACGTTTTCAAGCATAAGGTACATAAACACTGTTGGCTACTTATTCTATTGATAAACTGTCTTAACGATTCATATGGACATTAACCATATCACCAAGCGACAACATGGTCCTGTAGCTTGTAAACGTCTGATATTAATTTATATTGGCGACAACACTCCTTCAATTTAAATTGAATTTATGACATAGGTAATGTTAATTTGTGTACATACGTAACAAAATTATATACAGTGTATAAATCTAATAAGGGCGAACCTCTTAACGGTGGTTAGTATAGGACATAAGAAATGTAATTAGATAACTTTTAAATGGAATTGCAATTTTATCCATAGAAAATAATTCGGCCCGCAATGTAATGCAAACTCACTCGCGCTAAAACATTCGTTGACAACTGTCAGCGTCAAATTTTTTACAGTACATTGCTGCTGAAAAATTTATAAAAAAATTAATTATGGGGACATAATTAAGTGTAACTTAAAAATATGTTTTAATTATTGATAAACCTAATGAATTCTATGTTTGGTTAAATTTATCGCCCGTATTAGACTTACACACTGTATACCTATTTAATTAATATTTACATTTTAGAGTACATATGCAGCTTCGACTTAACGATCATAATTTAATCAGTTAATAATGCTTACTGAAGGCTGCTGGCGATACGAGAATTGCATCGTAATAAAGATAGGGCAATTCAAATAAGGGCGCACGGTCCAACAAATGCGTGCGAGCTGTGTCTAAGATAAGCCGGGCTTAGCGCTGGCGCAGCAGTCGATGGCTTATCGCGATTTCAATTATTATGCTGCTGCTTTCATTGGGCAGCGCAGAGGGTCCCGCCCGGCGGTTTCCAACCCTGTTATCTTAAATCTCGCCCAAATCAGACTCCGCCGTTTATGCTTGATTGTTCCCATAAAAATTTAAGCACCTCGACCGGGATGAAAATTTGCTTGCTTGTCTTCTTACTGGAGATTGGTGACGCCCATAATTCCATTACGACGTAATCAGATTAAATTTTAATCCTCATTTATTATTCTTTATTTTTAACAGATACGGAATGGACCTAAACGGAGCGAGAAGAAAAAACGCAACAAGAGAAACGACGAGCACTCTCAAGGCGTGGCTGAACGAACACAAGAAAAACCCATACCCGACAAAGGGTGAAAAGATCATGCTGGCGATCATCACCAAGATGACGCTCACGCAAGTCTCCACGTGGTTCGCCAACGCGCGCCGCCGCCTCAAGAAGGAGAACAAGATGACGTGGGAGCCGCGGAACAGAGTCGACGACGATGACAATAATAATGACGACGACGACCACAAGAGTAACGACGGCAAGGATGTATTAGGTATGTATCGAACCGGAATCAAACCCACGTTATGTCCTAATTGCTCGGCGAAATGTGGGAAATGTTAAAAAATGTATCCATGTAATAAATGTAACAAAGAAAAATGATTATATTAATTTTGTTGTAGATGGAAAGGATTCTGGAACTGGGTCGAGCGAAGACGGTGACCGGCCACAACAAAGGTTGGACATGCTAGGACAGAGGACGGAATCGGAGTGGTCAGAGTCACGCGCAGACAGCGGACCTGAATCGCCGGAGCCGTACGAGCGACCGCTTCACCCGGCCTACCAGCACCTCCCCTCGCGAGCGCCCCCGGGCAGTACGCCAGCCTCCGCCAAGCCGCGCATATGGTCACTAGCGGACATGGCGAGTAAAGATGGCGACGCCCCACCTCCGCCGCCGTCCGCCTCGGCCTTCTACCAGTCGGCGGCGGCGGCAGCTGCGCGACTCGCGCACCCGTATGGGCGAGCTGAGCTGTATCGCGGGCTGTATCCGCCCGCCACTCCTGCCGACGTGGCATTGCTGGAGTACTCGCGGTCCCTGGCGCTAGCGGCCCCGGCGCCCGCGCCGCCTGCGCCCTCGCCCTCCTCATCGTCCACGTCATCGCTGGCCGAGCCGCCTCCTCCGCGCGCCTGACCGCCGGCCCCCCGCCCGCCGCTGGCGCACCGACAATAACCACGACCCGCCGCCGACGTGCCGCCGGTCGCCACGCATCCACGCGAGGGCCTTCTCACCTGTAAATAATTCTATAGGTTAATGTTATAAATATGTATACATACATTATACATGATAATAATAAATGTGCACCGGTAGAGAAGCTTAATAATGTGATAGTGGAGCGGAGGGGCCACCGGCCGCTCCGCGCGCGCCGTGCCGGGCCGACTGACCGACAATACTAGGTGCTAACCAGTTGGACCTTGCAACAAACACGTTGATGTATTTATATTCGGAGGTGGTTAAACAAAGTGATCTATAATTCAAGAATAGGTATTAACAAGTGTTACGTTTTTTTTTAGATAAAATAACACTATTTAGACTTTTATTTGTACCTATGTAGAGTATAAATTATTATTTTCAAATTTCTCCCTTATATTTAGTGCCTAGGAGTATATTCAGAATCGTTGAAAATAATAACAATAATGCGTATGTAAGCAACATGCGCACTGCAAGCAGGCAGGCAGGTGAAGTCATATTGATATTATGTTTGTCGTTTCTGAACAAGCTTCCTGATTACGTCCATTTTATTTCTATTGTTTAATAGTGTTTTAGAGCAATCTAACATCGCACTTTAACTATTTATTTTACGAGGTCAGTAGCCTTAACCTTTTAATATAAGTTCGAATAACTACCAGTACCAGATTTATTGAGAATTTTCGAAATCTGAGTAATTCATTTCTAGTCAGAAGACTATGATCGTCTATGTTAAACATAAATGAAATTTCATTATTGATGACGTTTCATTTGTCGTTAGAGTGTCGTAAATATTTTAACATACTGTAGGTACATACATATTTAGTGAAGAGTTTAGACATAAGGAGAAGGAGCGCGGCGAGGAGGCCCAGGATCGCGCTGCGCGGCTGGATTAGTGCGGCTAGCATGACCGTCTATTAAGTTGTCAGTCGCGTGAGATAGTCTTCATTTGCGCAGTACACGTTGGTAAAAGATGGACGCGTCAACGGGACAAAGCTCTCGATGCCGGCAGCCGGCAGCCCGCGCGAGCTTTGCGGGGCGGAAAGCCGCGCGACTCCTGCACAAGTATTCCGTTCGAAAATACTAACTCGAATTTGGTCTCTCCGAAGTAACTTGAATTTAAATACGTCTAAGATGGCCTTGTATTATTGTATGAAAGTTGATCGATGGATGTATAGTTGTATCCTCGTTTTATTTCTTTAACACTGTAAAATATTTTAAATGTAGAGACTGAAAGTCCAAAATTGAGTCTATAGTTTTGTACATACTGTCCCTGTTGTAAGTATATATTGTAATTTAAGAGAGGTAAACGCAATAAATTTTCTGTATTAGAGGTCTCTTTGATGTAAATAACATTACCTGCAGATGAAACTATGTGAACCCTGAAAGTTAGTTGTACATTAACAACGAAATAGTCCTCTAAGGTGAGATAGATAAATTTGGATCGGAATGGGACTCATTGGATGATTTATTCATTCGTTTCCTTCATGTGTTTAAACATTCACATTATTAAAATAGTTATCAGATACACGAGCACTTTTGCTGGTCTCAAGTTTTTTTTGTATATGTCAACTACTGATGTGCCGTAGTGTGCAAAATGGCCCATTCTGTAAAAAAAAATTAACCCATTGCATATCATTAAATGTTAGTACCCCATATAACACAGTCCTTCCACGCTAAGTTTTCACGCCAAGTGCTACTTCAAGTATGTTGCTCCCATACATTGTTACTTGTCACTGCCAAGTCGGTGCAAACTTACCATGGACGGCCTCTGTTTCCGTTTAAGTGTTACCAGTTGGCTAAAGTGCCACAGGTATGTTGAGTCTATGAGTCTTCTTCACTTCTCTTTCGTCTGTCTGACACTTGATTCGATAATATCGAAAACGAATTGTTGTTATTTTGTTTAAGTGAGTTCCCATTTCTGTTTTAGTTCTAAATGCAATATAAGTTTTCGAGTAAGGCTATACAATAAACTGTTTTGTTAGCTTAAATCTCATTGAAAACCTACCCCGAAAAGGTGTGTGAATAGATGCAATAAAATTTAATACAGAAATATTACAGTTGCTTTTTATTTGTCATTTACATGTTTACCTTGGCGGCACATATTGCCATAATTGCCAACATTTTCGTATTAGGTACCTACTGGAATACAGATTACGTAGTTAAAAATCAGCAAAATTGGTCAAAATGGGATATGCTTAGGCTGACATTATACTAACTCTAAAGCATTGCTGAAATTACTCATAAACCTACAACTTAACCAGACTAACCCGCAAAAACCTTTTAGTTAAGGTAAGGTGGAATAGTAGGTACATTCTGTATTAAGAGCGGTAAATAAGAAATTACGAACGAGTGTGAATTCAAGATGTGAATTTCATTTTAACACGTCTTCGTAGTTCATGGGTTCACTAGGGTAGTTAACTTCATCACAATAAGAGCAACTTGCTGGGGGGGTTAGCCACATAACCATTTGCAAAAAAAACAAATATGGCCTGACCATGTTTGAAATAAATTTCCTTTATAAAGCTCTTTTCATGTTTTTTTCCTAGTTATTGGACTTACCACTTTTTTTTAGCACATTTTATTTAACTTAGGTAATTATTTTACCTGACTGAAGAAACATGAACAATTTAGCATAATTTCAAGAATGTGTATTTATTAAATGGCACGGGACAACTAAAGTTAGGCTCAATTTTCACTACGTTCTATATTAAGTAACGTATGACTCGCGTGCGACGTTTATCAAAATTGTTTGCGATTGACACAACATTCCGAACAAAATGTCTTCTCGACTGATATTAGAATAGAGGTTAAATCAAAATCTTTTGTTTTTCAAAGGTTAAAATAGTTATTTGTACAACAAGAGAGCAAAGTTCGTATTTGTTCTGAGTGCCAATTTTGAGTCCTGAGCAAGCGAAAGATTCTAATTTAGAATCTTGAGCGTAGTGAAGGACTCAAAGGCACGAGATGCAAATAACTTTGGTCACGAGTTGAACATACAACTTTTCACCTCAGCAGGAAGAAAAATAAATTAAAACCAAAATGAACGGACAGGAAGGCTTTATTAATTTTAGAATACTACTTTATTAATTTAAGAATACAAAATATTACCTCTTACTAAATTTAAGAACATGAGGTTAGATTTCAAATGAATCTTTATGGCATTTGCGTCCTTATTAACAACCAACAAAGTATTATCTTTACCCGCGATTTGGCCGGGAGGAAACTTAATTCGGCGTTTTTGACCGCTTCTTTCAATTCTTCGGGTGTTGCCGTAGCTTCATCACTATCACTACTAGTATCACTTATGTTTTCAGTTCAGATAACTTTTATCTTTAAAGCAATTCAAAAGAGAAGCTATTGAGGAAATTTTCAAATTGAGGATGACAGCCGAAACACTTTATTATTTTTAATCGCGTTCGGATACTAGATATCGTTCACAACAACGTAAATGGTAAATTGTAGAAATTATTTTACTACAGATTTACACAGAGGAAACGTGAATCAACAAATGGTTAATATTATACTTATAAATATAAAATAAAAATCATAAAATTTTAAAGTGAGAGATATTTAAAAATGAAAACGTACGAGTTTTTGAACGTGGTTCTGGCTCTGTTTAAACATGATATTACACGGGGCGATTTATCGCAAGCCGTCACTGCCATCGTCCTTCGTGCACTTCCTTCATCTCACATTGCCTATTCCTGTATTACATAGTAGGGTACGACGGGACGGGCCCGACAAAACGCACCGTCTAGACATGTCCGTACAGACAGGTCAATCAAATTGACTTTGATGTGATTGTATGAACGATATTAATCTAATGAGGACTACCGTATTTTTGCTCACCAGGCGGCGCCACTCCTGCGTGGGTCCTTTCCTTGTCAAGCGCCATTAGTATGAGTTAGTATGGCGCGAAACCAATATTAGAATTGATTATTTTTCATTAATGTCCATGTTAAAAGAGGTACATTCAATTCTAACTATTTTATATAACCTCTAAATTTACGTTAAATTAGGGCTGTGTTATTTTACACTTTCAATTTAAAGCTTATTTTATAGCCAAAGTAATATTTTTTTAGTATTTAATATATTTCTATGTAATGATTCCTCTAAAAGTGCATATTTTCGAAATAAGCACGACTTAAATTAAAAACTATAGTTGCCGATTTCTAAGTCTGAACTTTTGACACTTGAGTATTGACGTACTTAGTGATGAGGCTAAGACAAATCGTTTGTCAAATTCAGCGATTATTGATTTTAGCGATGAATTGTTTGATTCGATTTTACTACTACGGATTTGTATTTGATAAGACCGAGAAACTTCGACAAACTGCGCATTTGTCATACGATTTTTTCCAAAGTCATCTTAGTTTCGTTCAGAAATCAATACTGTTGAATTCTTAAAATCTAAGATAAAAACCTTCATAGTTAATTTGTCTTATTTTAAATAACATTTTTTTCCACATCGTACTTAGTTTTATTTTCGTTTTAATCGTTTTGTTTTGATTTTTTACTGTATTGCCTATTGGTAACAAGATCGATTTTTATCGATTAACAGACAGTTGTATGAATCGGAACAGCAGACATGGTCACAACACTAAATTTAAAAAAAAAAACGACGTAGACCGTAACTGTTGGCGTGCTAAATTGTTATCGTAAAATATTCAATAACTAATGTATGAAAAAATGTAACATTCATCACATTATGTTTATGAAAAGTGAAATATTGTGTTTATGTACATGACTAGCTGTAATATCTTTATGGGATTTTGTTTATAATTCCAAAGTGTCTTGTGCGTTTACGTTCTACGGGTATTTCGATGTGTCAAAAGTTCAGACTTAGAAATCGGCAACTATAATGAGAAATGTACTGAAAATGACATATAACCTCTTTACATAGGACCCACGTTCCACTAGCGCCCCTAGCGGCAAATTCACTCGCGGTAGTTCTCATTGTTAGAAAATTGGCCTCATCTGGCTGAATGGGCCAGGATGCCATTTAATAAAAAAGTTGCATGTCTTGACTTGGTCTTGACTGAACATTGTCAATCTGACGTTTATTTTCCTCACGCTCGCAGCAAAATCGCATTTTGCTCACTGGTTTCGCATATCAAAGTAAGCCTTTTCGAGCTGCTGAGGTGAAAAAATATATTATCGAAATCGATGTATTTATTTTGCCAAAATAACATCGTCACAGACGACAAATTTGTTAAAACAAAAAAGTTTATCATATTTTATTTTTGATATGGGAGTAGATAAAGATAATTTTGTTTCATTTTATTACAAGTCTAACTGTTTTTAAATACCACCTTTTAAGTACCGACCGAATAAGAAATAGATACTTGGTAATAACATAGTACCTTTTTTTATGCTATAGGTGGCAAACGAGCAAACGAATCGCCTGATGGTAAGCGATTAACGTCGTCCATGGAAACCCGCAACACCAGAGGTGTCGCAAGTGCGTTGCCGGCCTTTAAGGTGGGAGTACGCTCTTTTCTTGAACCTACCTAATACATGGAAAAATGGTAAGTGCTGGTTTACCGAGCGTCTAATGTGCTTACATAAGCTGTATACACTGATTATCGCTTACAGTCTTTGTTACTGCAACAAAGTTTTTTAACACACATTTTAGTATTTTTATTTATGTTTGCTTACCATCATTGTGCAATATTTTATTTTTCGGTTTTGGACGCATCTCAAAATCTTTACAAAATGTTTATGAAATACGGCCACATCTCTAAATACCCATCTTAAGTGCCATGTAACTTAAAAAATATACTTACTTACACGTTTTTTGAAGCTAGGCCTCCACCGTACAACATCGCTCTAAGAGCCTACTTTTTAACTCACCGTACACTTGTAGCCCATGAGGCATGATACCTTGACATTGGCGGAATTGTCCCACTGGACGTTATGTCCTATATCGCTATACGCGAATCGAATGATGAAAACAGCACTTGCCTATGTTGCACCAAACCTGAGTTCCACTAGGTACTGCCAGGGTTCAGCATCAGCTCCATCTTGTGAACTGCTCTCGTAATTGCTCGTTTACACGAATCAAATCATGAGAACAGCAGTCGCCTATGTTGCACCAAACCTGAGTTCCACTAGGTACTGCCAGGGTTCAGCACCAGCTCCATCTTGTGAACTGCTCCCCTAATTGCTCGTTAACATGAATCGAATCATGAAAACAGCACTTGCCTATGTTCCACCAAACCTGAGTTCCATTAGGTACTACCTGGGTTTAGCATCAGCTCCATCTTGTTAACTACTCTCCTAATTGCTCGTTAACACGAATCGAATAATGAAAACAGTACTCGCCTATGTTGCACTGAACCTGAGTTCCACTAGGTACTGTCAGGGTTCAGCATCAGCTCCATCTTGTGAACTGCTCTTCTAATTGCTCGTTAACATAAATCGAATCATGAAAACAGCACTCGCCTATGTTGCACCAAACCTGAGTTCCACTTGGTACCTACTGCCAGGGTTCAGCATCAGCTCCATTAATTCCTCATGATATCCATCATCAAAATATAATTAAAATCAAATAGGACTACCTCGAAGGCATTTCGTAACAAACCAAAAGATGAATGTCTCAAATCAGCAGATACAGCTGGGGCCCGCGAATTATAGAGCAGTTCCTCTTTGACATCCCTGGTCGTCATCATCAAGTCTGCTCCACCAAACTGGTAGGTTTTGTAAAGAAATGCTCGAGTTTCTCAAGAAAATACCGAAATTACTATGCATGTGCCTTTCAAATTTGGGGAGTTCCCTCAGTTCCTCATGGATCCCATAATCAGAAATGGATTTTGAAAAAAACGGGACCAACCTGGAACCATCTACTTTCAGAAAACAAAAAAAAATTCAAATCGGTTCAGTTATGACGGAGTTCTGAGGTAACATCCATTAAAAATAAAAAACAAAAAAATTAAAATTAAAATTCAGACGAATTGAGAACTTCTTCCTTTAGAAATATTGAAGTCGGTTGAAAACTGAACTGGACACACACAGACGTGTTATCAAAATCTAGGAATCTTAGCGTAGTCCGACTCTTGTTGGCCTAGGTTTAATTAAATGAATGCCAACTTCCGAACCTCTACGATGGAAGCTGCAGCAGCAGGTGTGGTCGAAAGCGAGACCCTTGGCCCGTGGGATCCTGACGCTCTGAGTATTATCAACGAGATTTGGAGACACGACAGGAGAACGAACAGGTGGTAGGTATCTTCTTAAAATGACGCAAAGGTGAGCCTTGCAGAAGTATCTTAGGTGTTATCGGTAGCTTTTTCTAGACCTGGTTAAGTTCTTACTTATTTACAGTTTTATGTTCTTTCCTTTTTTCTGTAGTAGCTCAATAAACAAATTTCGCGTATTCTATTTAATACTTCTGTAAGTAGGTACCTACCTTTCAAAGCTACAGTTAAGTACCTTCAATGTTTTAAAATGGAGATTTAAAACCATTTGAGGTGATGAGTTCACAGACACAGAAGTAATTAGGCTCTGCGAACTTCATTAAATATCAAAACATTACTCGCATATTTCCACAAACTCACCACAAACAGTTTTAGAATAAAATTAATGTCACTAATTATAATTTATTGCACTGAAGTAGGTACTAATTAGTACGATACTTGTCATCCTTTCGGTAAAGGAAATCAACTTACGCCGACGACATCATAAACTTCGTTTCTAGTTGTAAGTGTAACAGAGCCAAGTAGGTATACAGGGAACGCGTGAATAAGTATGTTCTACCGGCAGTATGTTGTAAATAAATATTCCTTCTGCCTCTTCGAGCGCTATGCTGGGCTGACGATTACCGCGAGTGAATTCGCCGGTAGGGGCGCTAGTGGACCGAGGGTCCTACGAAAAGAGGTTAGATATATGTCATTTTCAGTATACAACGTGCTCGCGAGGAACCCGCATAACTTTACTTGCGTATAGCTGAGGTCGTAATGATTAAAAAACGTTATATTAACATAGGTCGAAATATGATTTTTAACTCTTTTTAACTTTTTTTATGCTCAATATGCTTATATGTAATAATTAACAATTCGATGATACTTTCGATCACACCCGTCCCGACCCATCTTAACAGCGCAAAGTAGACCTCGGTACAGCGCCATCTCTCAGGAATTGGGTTACTAATTTATACAAACTAGACGGGTTATGTATGTTTGGGTTTCGGGGGTAACTTTTGATCGCGTGAATCGATTTGAATTATTCTTTTTTTATTACAAGGAAGATACGTGCGGGATGATAAATTAAGTACTCAAGATAAAAAAAAAGTTTGCATATAAGGTTAAATTACAAACTTAATTTAGAAATGGGGGCATTTTTTTAAACTTCTGTAGCGATTATTTCCGAAAATATTAACTTTATCAAAAACTGTTTTTAGAAAACCATATCCAATGATTTTTCAAATAGGTACCTATCCAATAATATGTCACACTCTATTTTTATAATAAATAATATTAAAAGTGTGTTTAATTCTTATGATTTTCCGTTAGCATCTGTATTCCATAGGCGTACTTTCTTAGTGCCGATATTAACATACCTACCTATAATTACGCAGATGTTGATTTTGACCAGGTTAAACAATTAAAGGAGTATATTTCTTTATAAAAATAGCGCGAATACTAATTTCTTAACTGTTTCATCAAATATTATCACACAAAAACGAAAACACAGAATCTACACATCACTGAAAAATAGTTAGAATCTAATGCCTCTTTTAATATGAAAATTAATGAAAAGTAATAATATTAGTTTCGCGGCATACAAACTCATACTAATGGCGCTTGACAAGCACCCATGCATGAGTGGCGCCGTCTGGTGAGCAAAAATACGGTAGTCCTCATTGATATGGAGAACATTTCTTTATAAGTAGTAGGTATGGCGACCTTTTATTAAGGATGACTCACACTAGAACGGGACTGGACGATCTGTCAGAAGAATCACTTCCGAGCTCGGAACCCTCGGAGGTCACGTGACTTTTTCTATAGAAACTGATCGATCGGCCCGGATAGGTCACGTCCCGACCCGTTCTAGTGAAATGGGACTGGGCTGGCCACGTTTGCCGTATGCCACCACAGAGGTGGGCTAAACTAACTACGGAGTGGATACCAAAGCGGAAACGGCGAATTGGCCGACCCAGGAGGAGATGGCGGGATGACTTGGACGCATTTCTAAACAACTGGCCAGAAATTGCCTTGAGCCGAACAGTTTGGAGCTCTAGTTATTATGTTTCCGACACATTTTCAACAGAAATTAAAATAATTTTTAAGAAAAACCAACTTCATTTGGTTCCCGGTAAAAGTGAAATTTTTAATTTGTTTGAGTTAGCCAGTTTACTTCACAAATATCCAATACACCGCACGTGTACGATCGAAAATTTAGGAGCTTTCTTAATGTCCCAGGGCTTCCATCATTACATGTGAAGTATAATCAAACGGAACTCCCTTGTAGACCTTTAAAACAAACAAAATAACAATGTGTTTAATTGGATGACAGACTGTAAATTATCGAGCAATTTCATTATGCCATCCCTGATTATCAACATCAGGTCCACTCCAGCAAAATTATGGCCACAGTAAGAAAATGCCTAAGCTAATTATGAACACCCTCTAATCACAATGAACGTGCCGTTGAAATTTGAGGAGTTCTCTGAATTCTTCAAGAACTCCATCATCAGAATAGAAATCAAATCAAAAACATGAATGTCACAACTAGGATAATAAGTAGAGCTAGGTTTATCGACCAGTTCCACTATGCCATCCCTGGTCTTCATCATCAGGTCCACTTCATCAAAATGTTGGCTCCCCCAAAACAATGTTTTAGTTACTTAAGGAAACCCTCAAATCAGAATGCATGTACCGTTAAAATTTGAGTTCTCTCAATCCCTCACGATTTCCATCATCAAAATAGAACTATAATCAAATAGGACTATCTTGAAGGTATTTCTTTACAAAGAAAAGATGAATGTCTCAAATCGGATGGTAGAGCTGGAAATTACCAAGCAGTTCCACTTTGTCATCCCTGGTCTTCATCATCAGGTCCACTCCACCAAATTGATGATGTTCGTAAAGAAATGCTCGAGTGTCTTAAGAAACTACCCAAATCATCATGCATGTGCCTTTCAAATTTGAGGAGTTCCCTCAGTTCCTCATGGATCCCATCATCAGAAATTGATTTTGAAAAAAACGGAACAAATATGGAACCATCTATTTTCAGACAAAAAAATATTTTTTTAAAATCGGATGATAGTCCTGGGAATTACCAAGCAGTTCCACTTTGCCATCCCTGGTCTTCATTATCAGATCCACTCCACCAAATTGATGATTTTCGTAAAGAAATTCTCGAATTTTTTAAGAAATCACCCAAATCAGCATGCATGTGCCTTTCAAATTTGAGGAGTTCCCTCAGTTCCTCATGGATCCCATTATCAGAAATAGATTTTGAAAGAAACGGGACCAACCTGGAACCATCTTCTTTAAGAAACAAAAAAAAATTCAAATCGGTTCAATAATGAATGACGGAGTTCTGAGGTAACATCCATTAAAAAAGAACAGACGAATTGAGAACCTCCTCCTTTAGAAATATTGAAGTCGGTTGATAATAATAAAAATAAAAATTCAGACGAATTGAGAACCTCCTCCTTTAGAAATATTGAAGTCGGTTGAAAAGCTTTTTAAATTATACCTACTGTAAGTTTTTTTTTATTTGTTTGTTACAGGATTACAATCTACTCGTATTTTGATGATTAGTATTTTTGTTCGAAAGAAAAACCCCCCGAACAGAGATCACCCGTTGGATTTAGGTTCCGATCTGAAGGTGGGATCCGTGATGAACAAAGAGAACTCAGTGTTCCTAATAAGTGGCGCTATTTCTACTTTCCATTGTCTGCAGTTTTTATATCAAAGCTATTTAACTCGATCATTTATTTTCAACCGACTTCAATATTTCAAAAGGAGGAGGTTCTCAATTCGACTGAATTTTTTTTTTTATTTATTTATTTTTTTTTAATGGATGTTCACTCATAACTCCGTCATTACTGAACCGATTTGAATTTTTTTTTTGTTTTCTAAAAGTAGACGGTTCCTGGTTGGTCCCGTTTTTTTCAAAATCCATTTCTGATGATGGGATCCATGAGGAACTGAGGGAACTCCTCAAATTTGAAAGGCACATGCATGCTGATTTGGGTGATTTCTTAAGAAACTCGAGCATTTCTTTACGAAAATCATCAATTTGGTGGAGTGGACCTGATGATGAAGACCAGGGATGGCAAAGTGGAACTGCTTCGTAATTCTCAGGACTATGATCCGATTTTAAAAAATATTTTTTTGTCTGTATATAGATGGTTTCAGGATTGTCCCGTTTTTTTCAAAATCAATTTCTGATGATGGGATCCATGAGGAACTGAGGGAACTCCTCAAATTTGAAAGGCACATGCATGATGATTTGGGTAGTTTCTTAAGACACTCGAGCATTTCTTTACGAACATCATCAATTTGGTGGAGTGGACCTGATGATGAAGACCAGGGATGTCAAAGTGGAACTGCTTGGTAATTCCCAGGACTATAGTCCGATTTTAAAAAATATTTTTTTTTCTGAAAATAGATGGTTCCAGATTTGTTCCGTTTTTTTCAAAATCAATTTCTGATGATGGGATCCATGAGGAACTGAGGGAACTCCTCAAATTTGAAAGGCACATGCATGATGATTTGGGTAGTTTCTTAAGACACTCGAGCATTTCTTTACGAACATCATCAATTTGGTGGAGTGGACCTGATGATGAAGACCAGGGATGGCAAAGTGGAACTGCTTGTTAATTCCCAGCTCTATCATCCGATTTGAGACATTCATCTTTTCTTTGTAAAGAAATACCTTCAAGATAGTCCTATTTGATTATAGTTCTATTTTGATGATGGGCTTCATGAGGGATTGAGAGAACTCCTCAAATTTTAACGGCACATGCATTCTGATTTGAGGGTTTCCTTAAGTAACTAAAACAGTGTTTTGGCGGAGCCAAAATTTTGATGAACTTGATCTGATGATGAAGACCAGGGATCGCAAAGTGGAACTGGTTAATAAACCTAGCTCTACTTATTATCCTAGTTGTGACATTCATCTTTTTGATTTGATTTATATTCTGATGATGGAGTTCTAGAAGAATTCAGAGAACTCTTCAAATTTGAACGGCAGGTTAATTGTGATTAGAGGGTGTTCATAATTAGCTTAGGCATTTTCTTACTGTGGCCATCATTTTGCTGGAGTGGACCTGATGTTGATAACCAGGGATGGCATAATGAATATGCTCGTTAATTTACAGTCTGTCATCCAATTTAACACATTGTTATTTTGTTTGTTTAAAGGTCTACAAGGGAGTTCCGTTTGATTATACTTCAAATGTAATGATGGAAGCCCTAGGACATTAAGAAAGCTCCTCAATTTTCAATCGTACACGTGCGGTGTATTGGATATTTGAAAAGTAAACTGGCTAACTCAAACAAATTCTTAATTTCACTTTTACCGGGAACCAAATGAAGTCGGTTTTTTTTTCTTAAAAATTATCTGGAATCAATACATCCATTAAGTAATAGAGTTATCCATCTTTCTTATAAAATATTATAAATAATGCTTATTTATATTTTATTTCATTTCTACATACAAACGTGGTCAATTACGTACGTCATTGTTCCAAATGTTTGTTTTTTTATAACCTACCTAGCTGGCAAAAAAATGTTTGTAAAAATGATTCTTGGAGTAGGTAGCTCAATATGCTGATACTACAGCTCAGCATACTGATGGCCACAATTGCACACACGTTAATATATTGCAATGGTCAGAGGGCTCCCTTTAGAGTTTAGGGGCAATGCTACTAAAAACAGCATGGACAGAAGAGCTAAATAGCTTATCGGCAGAACTTACATAGGTATGGCGAACCACTTACTCGTATATCAGTTTTCTGTTTTATTATGCAATCTTCTCTGATCTTGCTTGACGTCTTCATATCCCACAAAAGAGATTTAAAGAGATTATTCGCTAAGGAGTAAGGACCCAAACGACGATCGTGGTGACTGTTAGAGTCGGAGGAAGTCAAACTTCACGACGAACAGCCTCAGGTTAGAAACTGGGTAGGTACAGCATTCCTGGCCGCTTCCGTGAACAGATAGATCTATTTTGACGGATCTTGGCTTTTGAGGTGCAAATAAATACTGTCTGTTTAAGCAATAGGATCTGGGCGAACTCATTATATAAGTCTCAAGCTAGCGCGATTCTCTAACCTACATTTTCTAAGATGCATGTTCTTGGTACAAGACCAAGCTAGATCGATTCGTCGCTCCCAAAAACCCCCGTACTTATACCAATTTTGGTCTAAATCGTTAGAGCCTTCCGAGATCGTCCAAAAATACCTTATACCTAGGTAAGAAAAGTAGTAGGAAGTGGTTACGGCTTTAGCCGCGTAAGCTGTAGAGCCGGATTCGATCCCTGGCTTGGCAATGAAAAAAATTCTAAAGAAAACATACTTTTGCCAGAAAAAACAGAAATAATTATCTGAAAATGGGAAAAGAAACTTAATACTTAGTTGAGGTCACCGAGATATGGAAAATTGGAAGAGCATGTAGCCTAGAACCAGGCTCTCGTTCTGACACGGCAAGAAGGCGGACTTTTTCCGAACTTTGCCATAGTTGAACAGTGTCAAGTATAACATTTTTTGCTTCTTTTTTCTCAAGAATGTATGATAAATATTTCAGGTTACATTAGATCTTCTCTGTTTTTCCTTAAAACGTGAAATAAAGGAAAATCAACTGTAGGTATTTCGTAAATAATTGGGTTTAAATTTCAACTGCTTTTTCTGAGTATGATGGGCAAGAGGAGGTTAAGGTGGTTTAAAAAAAGCCAGCCATGGATGAATAAACATGGCTTTTTAACCATTATGAATAATAATATAATAGATTATATATTATTTTTGTGGTTGACTTCTGATCTTTCTTTTCATATTTAATGCACTTGCATCACGAGGAGACAAAGGGAGCAAATGTTAATAAATCAATCAATTACCACAATACCCGCTCATCTAGCCATCTAATTAGACATCAAAGGCCTCGATGGTGAACTCTTTATTGTGGAAAAGCACGAAATTGAACGTGGCTGTAATTGGGACGCGGTGAATATACATCTACATACATAAATCATTGAAGTGGCGAGCTTTGATGTGCCGTGTCCGGCGTGACGTCAGCGCCCAGGGTTGTCAAGGATACGAGGAAAGCTAAAGCTAATGAATGCTTATGATCGAACGACAAGATATCCTATAAGATTTTCAGAAAACATTCAATTTTATTGCTTATAAAAATACCTACATTCATACTTAAGGTTAAGAGATATATGTAAGTATATGTAGGAATTATAAAAAAGGCCTTAAGGCTTCTGTGGTGGTATTCCGATTTATACAACATATTTTTTCTCAAACATGATCGTAAATGTATGCATTTATGTCACGAAATGAAGACATGAAGTTCCTTGTTTACGGCTCCCCCCATTTACTTCTTGGCCGGCCTTTGGCTTGGCCTTTACAATTTAAAACGGGATATTTACTATGTATGTAGGTATGTCTGTTTAATTGAGCACTCAATATTGCGGCACTATTGCCGAATATAGGTACCTACTCGTATTGCACAATTTTAATTTTAATTTAATCTATTTTTATAATCATTTGCTGTTGTAAAGGCCACGTAAAAACATAAGTTTACGGTGCTTGAAAAGCTCTATGACAGACAGATGGACATTGGCGTATATTATTCTCACACTTTGGTTGGATACGGAAATCATAAAGCCAATCACAGATTTAGAACCCAAAGTCTACCAGTGGTGGTAAAAGGTACCAGTTCCGGGGCGTTCATAAAACTCGATTCCTGACGGATTGCCTTGCGTGAGCTAATCTAGCACATTTTTTTTAACGACTCAAAGAAAAAGCAGGCAAAATCAGCTCCGGCTTGCCTAAAGAGTGTTTTCATACTCCGCCACTGGTAGGTAGGTAAGGTACATACATACCTACTTATGATTTGTGACGTACAATAAAATAAATACGTGGCATTTTTAAGATTTGCGTGCCATTTTAGTCAGATGAGTAATAGAGTAATTTGTTTTCCTAATACACACACCTAACAGTTTCGTTTTTAATCACAATTCTATCGACATTTCACACCCAAACTAATCCTCGGGTGAATATCGTTATTCATTAATCATCATTGTGTAGCTCGCAGTCGCAACCCTAACGGCCATGTCTTACATTCATTATTTGTTCACGCAAACTAGATGAAAGGCTGCCACAGTCTAAATAAACAAATACGTAGTGTGAAGCACAGCCTGTGACACAATGTTGTAAAGGACTCGCCGGCATTGTAATGGTGTTCATGGAATCGATTGCTTTTATCCACTCGCCGGAATTGAACCAACGATTTTTTTATAGCATTACCTATTGAGAGATTTAAAACTTTATGTTAAATGAGATTATTAAAATGAATAAAATTATATCTTTTGGTAAAACTGGCGTTCGCTGAATCAGCGTAAGATGAAAGGACGAGACAAACCGCTAACAGCTACTCTTTCATCTATTCGGTGAAGCTGTAATGATAATATTCAGAAAACTCAACGGATATGAGGAGATTGCTCAATAAACAATAATAAAAACATTTGAATCGCTTTATTTTGCCGCTTAGTTTTAAATTTGTTGGTTATTTATTATATTTAGTATTCAAATTTAGTGATGAAAACAACGAATACAGTCCCTTTGAAGTGGGTAAACAATATCACCGCGATGTAAAAAATAAACAGTTTTTGTTTATTTATATTACCAAATGTAACCCATACATTATCCAATTCAACCAGTACCATGAGCTGAAAGTGACTATGCTTAAACGATTTTTAATGCGTTTTGGTTGATATAGATCAATATAGAATTAGATTGTTATAGATCAATGAGGCCAACTTACTGTTTATATCTAACCATGTATATGTCTTCCAAAATTTAAGACTTCTTTAAAATTTCCCCAAAATTTATCTCAGCAGTATCATTATCAAACGTAGGTACTGGCCGCAGCGTTTGTTTCAGATGATCCATTGTGTTATATCTGCTCAACATCGTTTTTGGTTTTTGGTGATGTCTGTCTGCTAGTGCCGTAAACCAGGCCTCATCCGAAGAATTTGCGACCATCCTCAACGCGTTTGCACCACTCCATTCGCCTCACAGTTTCAATGGTTGATTTTATAGGTTGCCATATCCCTCTTGGCGCAGTCTTGAAAGTGAAGAAATGGCCTGTGCACATGCTCCAGCCAACGCATTGGCACCTGTTTGATGAAGCGCGATCAAGCTAGGCAGCTGCGCGATTTCTAGAACCCTTTGGTTTATCACAGTGTCTTGCCATTATGCCTAAGATCGTACGTAGGCAGCGCATGTAGAAGGAGTTAACACGGCATTCGACTTTATTCGTTTTAAGTGCTCTTTACAGTACCTTATTTTCGGAGCACTTATGGAATCAGTCTGGCACTGTATAAACGGTAAATATGTTTATTTGTCGGTGTGTTTTCCTATGTTTTTCAAAAGTTTGTTTCCGCCATACACGAGTAGAACGTGGTAGCCGCCTTAATGATGCGAACGTCAGTCTCTGCGAAACATTGTCTAGCTTAGATCCTAGGTAGCAAAACTGATCAAAACAATCAAAAACGACTAAGTACCTCGGATCAGAAGTAAGTAATTGATTTCAAACAAAAATAATAATAAAAAGAATAAAATCATAGATAAAATCAAGTGATTGATGGAGTTAATCGGTAGGTAGCAAAACAAGCAAAAATAAAACGTACAGCCAAATTGAGAACCACAACCATTTTTTTTGACGTCATTTGAAAACTAAAATGAGCCTTACTGTGGATCTGCCAATAAATATGGGGATTTCTAAAATATACCCCTCACTTATTCAGGTCTTTACTAATTCATTGTTGTTTTCTTAAAGTTGTAATTGCTTTGTTATGTTAGTAGTTCCACAGTACCTAACGAGATATTCCCGAGGCTAATCAACATTTTTGGACGATGATTCATGTCCGACTATTTACTTCCCATTTCAATTACAGTCTCACGAGGCAATCACCACTCATTGTCACCTCTAGATGCGCGCTTTGTTGTATATTTAACCGTCATAACGCCGTCGTTCAACTCCTATAATAAAGCTATCAAAACGATTCATATATTAAAAGCAAATTCTAACGTCACACCACTAAATGACTTGAACATTTAATTCAAAATCGTGAGAGCGATATGTGCTGACCGACAGGGACGGCTGGTAAAAAGCCTCAAGTTATTTTTACAAAGGCTCTCTCAGAGCCCGTGTTGTGTAAATAGTCCAACATGTTTCTTCAACAAAGAAAACTTAATAGCCGATGACGGGCAAAAGTTAACGTAACAATCCAAGCACTGATTGCCCATAATTCCGTGCTCTACACAAACTTACGAGTAATATACCTATCCCATTTTTCCGTGAGTTGAATCCAACTTTCGATAGATCTCGAAGATTTGTAAGTTATGTGTCTGTTTATAGGATTAGCATAAAACATGGTTATCTATTGAACACTTGGTTACTAAAACGTTGTTCGAACATCCGATACTGTCTCCTGCCGTGCAAGGTAATAAAGACTTAAACTAAATTGAACTACAGGCGATTTTTCATTTTGTTTTAGGACGAGTCCTTCGAGCTGGAATTCTGATTTCGTAGCGGCGACTGCTATGCCATCTAAAATATTGGACATCTCCATCTTGCCTGGTGTTTTGCTTTTTCTTTAGACACGAACAATGAGTCGGGATCGTCAAGGGAATGTATGCATACTTTAAAACGTTCCCTACTATTATTGTATATAGAGTACCTACTTCCCTACGTTTAGTTTACTTACAGATTACATTTATCTGTAAGTAATGCTCATTTCTTTAAACCAAATAATTTCAGTGCAAATTGCAATACATGGTATCTGTAATAGTTTTATGTTTTTTTCTTATTTTCACTGCGTTTAAAAGCATGCACATCCTAAAAGCCTTTTAAAATTAACATTGACAAAAACAAATCATATTTAAATACAATTATTTATTCATTTTTTTTTATCCGAAAAATAAACGAACATTTATTTTCAAAATATACATAATATACAGTAGGCAAGTGTAACTTACCTAGCTACTTTTTTTTAACGTGGTCCTCCACGTTAAAAAAAAAGTAGCATTTGGCATCCCGCCTAGCCGAGGAACTAGGACGGGTATGTGGGACTCGCACTCGCAGGCCCGGGCCCGCACTACCCACTAAACCATCCACGGTATGCCCATCTTGCAGCGTTGGTGACGGTGAACACGGCGGTTTCAGATAGGCTTGCGTCTGCGTGTTATGCCCTTTCTAGACTTGTACCATCTCTTACCCCTCAAAATATCAGAGTAGCCTACTATGGGTATTTCCACCCAATACTGACTCAGGGTGTGGAGTTGTGGGCTACAGCAGCTGAATTTGATAGACTGTTTAAATTACAAAAGCGTGCCCTTAGGATAATGTCTAGTAAACCCTATGACTATCCAGCACAGTCTTTATTTAAAGAGCATAATATTCTCACGCTGCCTAGTGTCTAAATACTAACGGCTTGTAATTATGTAAGATCTAATCTAACACTAGAACACTAGACAAAACTCGTGGACAAAACCACGGCCGCAACACACGCGGAGAGCACCTCCTGCTCGTCCCTCACTGCCGCCTGGCCAAGGCTCGGAAGGCACTCAGTGTCATGGGAGTAAAGATTTATAATACCCTTCCTAAAGACATCCTTAACTCTGCATCTGACAAAATATTTGCTAACAAACTCAAAAAAATGTTAATTGACCTAGCGTGTTATACAATAAATGACTTTATATTAAGAGAAAGAATTATTTAGAAATATTGTACCAAAAATTAGAATTAGTAAATTAAGAGCTAACAAAATTGTATCGTTACCCTACAGTAAAAGATGACATGTAAAAGTATTCAAAATGTATAAAGATGACATGTAAAAATATTTATAATTTTATGAATAAAGATCTCATATCTCATATCTCTCACGGGATCGCCCTAGGCATGCCACCGCGAACACCGCCTGCTGCGACAGCCGAGGCAGTCCCCTCCTTGGAGCCGAAGCTCCCCCGCCCGAAGGTAGCGTGCAGGGCGACACCACACGCTGGTCCCTCATGACAACCTCCACGTCGGGAGCGAGATGGAAAAACCCCGGGTTCCACCCCCTCGGGTTGCCTTCGCGATTTTTTATAGAGGTGGTCATCCTCGCAGCTACCACGCCGGCACCGGCCAGCAGTGGCAACTCCCGGCCCGTCATCATAGGCCCTCTGCCTAGACAGGGTACGGGACCGCAGTTTTATACAGGACAGCGGCATTCCTGTACCTCGGCGGCAAGCGCCAAGCCCGAAGGCCCCCTCTAGCCAACACTCGGAAGTTCTCTCCCTCAATGAGAGTACTCCCTGTGCGGAACCCCCCAAACCCCCCTGACAGGATATTTGCAGCACCAGTAAGAAATCCTCGTAGTCCTCCAAGAGATCGCTTACCGTTGCCCCCAGGAATACCGTCCAGGAACCCTTCCCTTTTCCCGGATCAAGAAGAATGAGAAGAGCCCTAGCACTCGAGGAGGTTTCCCGTTGTAGCTCCCCACTTACCTAGCTACCTACCTCTACCTGCCTTAAATCTATAATAGGTCATTGAGGCATTGTACCTAGGATGCTGGCGGCATTTCCTCGTTGTATTGCAATGCTGATACGTACGCGAGGAAGCCACCCGCGCTTCGGTCACCAGTAACATCAACCAGATTTAGATCGATTTCTACGAAAAACTTGCGTGCGCTGGGACCCCATGGACCAAGAGTTTCGACCCCGAATGGTACAAAAAGGTACTCTCTGCCCAGGCGTTTATATTTATTACGTTTTAAAATTTCGGCGCTTTCTGCCGCTCCGCCCGCTTTTACATTAGTTTGTTGGAGATGGGACGGTGCCAGCGTGTCCACGCAGGTAGCATCCCACACTAGCACCCGTCCCAAACTCCAAGGAACAAAGGACATCCCATCGGGTCTGTGGCCATCATCCCTGAAAATGCCAGTCAGCTCACAAGGAGAGCAGGCACGTTGATGGTAGCAAGAGATCGACGGATTATGTCATTAAGAGCCGCATGTCTCGAAAAACGGCTTGCACTTTTTTTTACAACACAATCCATGGTATCCCCGTCGGTCCACGTCTGTGCCACAAGGACATAAGTGTGGCACACACCGAAACCCCCAGTCGCAAACCAGTCTAAGGCAGTCCGGATCCAAGAAAGTAAGTACCAGTAGTAGGCGAAGGATGGCCATGAAGTCAGTACTCAGCTTCCCGTGATCCGACCGCCAAGAGCCTCACGTGATCTGGACCTGTAGAGTTATTTAGAAGAGTATTGTAAGTTGAATCGCAGTAAACATTATCCCAACTCCTTTGTGATTTTGGGTAATGTCTGGAAAGTCTTTGCCCGGGAAGGCAATTTTAAAAGCATTTTTAGCATCCTCAAAGCCTGCGATCTCACAGTTTGTGGGCAAAGCCCCTAAAATATTTTCTATGAGACCGACTGTGCTATGAGTGGATGCTAAAAAGGCTGGAGAAGCCACACTGGAAATTTTGCGAATCCCTAAACTCCCGAGGAGACCAGAAAGGCTCTTTCAGCTGAATGTTTAGAATCGTCTCTAAACTAATTTTGATCAAATCATCTAGGTGATAGTAAATTTAGATATTTCCAAACAGGACAGCATTGGAGCACATAAGTGAATTTAGGGACAAAAAGACAGAATTTAAGAATTACAAGAGCATAATGAGGGTTAATTTCCAGTAAGTAAGTAGGTAAACGACTCATGTGACTTTTGAATTTTTATATCGAGTTAGAAATATAGTCAGGAAAAGATTCTTCAAATAAAGGCGAGCCCAAGAGGCAAAGAGAAAGTTTGTCTACTAACTTGATATTAGGAGCGATCGTCAAATTTGTGTTTTAAATCGGCAAAAATACAAGACGAATTTTGAATGTAGAGTTAGCATTTTGCGAAATTCACTTCTAAAACAATATTTTTGAAACTACTCTTAATAAGAGACAAGTCAGAGAGCACATTATTTACGTCGCCTCCTAGGGTCCCGTCATTTAGGTACCAGACATTGAAATTTGATTTAAATTTTTGGATGATTGGATTTATAGCCAAATTAAAACTGGGCCGAGAGGGTCACCCTGCTGACATCCAACCTCAGAAGAATGAAAAATTGTTTATCTAAGTACTACTGATTCTAATTTTGTACAGAGTAAACAATATGTATTTACGTACTCTATACAAGTGAAGATATTGCTACCTACGACTACGAGTATTAAAATACATTGCATTGATAGCATACTAAGTAGAAGTTCTAAAAACAGAAAAGTTCGTTAGCTCTATAATTACGAAACTTTCACTAAACCTTTAAGTTCATTATTTGAACCAGCTTAACGTGCCCTGTCCTGTTGATCAAGTGCCTTGTCCATTATTTAATGTACATGTACGTATATGAGATGTTTAAACTTATATTATTAAAATGCACTACTAACTTACCAGTTTTTTTTAAATAATCTGTAATTATTTACAAACGTACATGTTTTATTTGAGGCTATATAGTAGGGATGAGCATAATCCATGTTTCGTCTAAATCATCCATTTCTTTTTTGCTAAATCAAAGTCAAGTAACACTAAAATTGGTATTCATGACAATCAGATACCACTAATTTCACACAATCAATAATATGTCGCGAACGTATTCGATTCCTGTTATGATAACAGAATTTCTCTTGTTCTCCCGTCGATACAATAGGTAAATAAATTAGAGACGAGGGTCATCATATTAACATTTAGGTAGAACAAAAATTGTATATCGCTTGTGGCCGGACGAATCGTGATCTTTAAGGATGGCAACAGACTTTATCTTTTGCGTTAGCATCATTGCATATCATATTAAATAAATCGCTTTAATTTTGAGTGAAGTATTGTATAAGCCATCAGCACTGCCTCCTAGAAGTCAATATCTTTTCACCGCAATAGCTCGAAAAAGCGCTTATTATCCTTTGAAATTAGCGGAAAAAAAATTGCATTTTATTCAGATATGAGATAAATTGCAAGTTGTATTTTTACGTTCACTGTGGTAGTATGGACTTTTAATAATTATTTAAGTGTTAAATATGTAAAAATATTAATTTGGTAAAACTTTTATTACATTTAAGCTGTTATTATTCGCGCGAGTGTGTTGAAAAATGTCTTCTTAAATTCCCCAACAAAGTTTATTCTCGTTTCGTGCCTTGATTGATACCTTGCGCACGCTTCGTTCGTGATACCTCTCTAGAAGCTTTCGTTTAAACAGATCTCAAGACAAAACTCTTTGCTTGCTGGTAATAATAAATAATTATTATCTTACTTCGCTCAAAACAGAAAAATGGGTAGCGATTCTTGTTCTATTTTTTCTCGCTCTACATAGGTATATTATCTTCAAGTAGTTATAGATTGAGTGAATATACTTTTTTATAGTGTTAAGTGAGCATAGTGCTCAGTTGTTTTGTACTATTTACGGAACTTCATATTTTAAGATAGGTATCATTTGATATTTTGCAATATCTATTTGTGTCATAGTGCGTTGGTACTATACCTTTGTGTACCTATTTTGTACAGTGAGTTCCATCTTGAAGATGACTTCCTAAAGCAATCTGTATCAAGTACTTAATTAATTAGCTATAAGTAAATTTTAATTTTACTTATAGCTTACTTGTTTAGTTTTTAAAGACTTGTTTGTAATTGTTTGCTGTGCCCTTACTGGGTTCATATTGTTTAAAATATGAGTGCAATAAACGTACCTATCTTATCTTATGACGTTTGAAGCTAATGTAAGTGTACCTACTTTTGTCAGTAAGCGCGCTTCTTCGCTTCGATCCGTGAGGATCGAGCCGAGCCCAACCCTACAGGAGAGCGGGCTCCCACCCAATACTACGGAGCATCTGAATGATGGCTTGTATTATTTTTTGTGGACATACCATGTCATCGGAACGATTGTGGTCGGTTCCCTATGATTTATCGATGTCCATATTACAAATACGACACAGCATTATGCGATTCTTTATTTCTTCTTTAAGCCATATTAGTATTCCGCCAACAATCCGGACCAGCGTTGGTTTTGTCATACCGACTAAATGTTATTTTGGTTGGAATTTCAAATAAAGAATTGTTGACTTTTTTCAAAGGATTTATTTATAATATAATTAATGCGGGACTCAATCAGCGTTGGTGAAGCCCTCCGTTGGCATATTTAGAGCGCTCATGAATTAAAACCATAACATTATTTCGTTGTTATTTATTTAGTTCCAGATATACAACTTAATTTGTAAACCATAATTAAAACACTTAGGATTATGATGAAGCCATAGTATTATCAAGTGCCATTAGATGTTTATTAATGGAATCTTCATGATTGATATGTTACTTTGTTACAAACTTGTAGGTAGTGTAGTGCAAGTATCGCTGTGGTGGGTGACTATAAATAAGTGACAATGCAGAATTTCTTTTCTTGTCTTGGATAAGCTTTTTAGGGTTCCGTACCAAAATGTTAAAAAAACGATCCCTAATGGCGCCGCTGTGTCTGTCGGTCAGATCGATATATCTCCGGAACTAAGTAGGTATATAGTTTTCTTAAAACTAAGTATTTTGTGAGGTGTGCTATAAAGAGTTGTTGTATAGTATTATTAATTTCTCTGAAAAATGCATGATATGATGAATGGCAAAAATTTAAAGTTTAGCTACTAGATCATGTATGATCATTTGAAAGGGCTTGATTTGTATATTCTAAAACATTTTTTTTATAGATAAATAATTAAAAAAAAATGGTTGCCTGTAAAGTCGGTTTTACGGGCGAAGATTTTACGTGACAACGTCTTTTTCTCGGTAGAATATTTATTGATATGAATATAATTAAATTGCACAATAGGAACTTACTTAACACTATCAACGTTCGAGAAAGACAAAGACAGAGACACAAGCATGCGCCGATTCAATGCGCCTAATTCTCTAGTGCTGCGCGCGCGGCAGACCGATCATAGTTGAGTGGGAGAGAGACGCAAGGCATTCGGCGGGCCTCTCTCTCGTTCGGTGACTCATCGTAACGTTACCGAGCGTTACACTTTTTCATAAGTGACTCCCAGCCGCAACCTAATTTAAGACGTTGTCACGTCAAAAATATTGTGGGACACTCTTACACAAATCGACCTAGTCCCACGGCAAGACACGTACGTACGTACATACGTAAGTATACGGTTGATAAATGCCTAATAATTATTTATGAAGAAAATGTAAAAAAATCCCTCCCTTTATAACGGTCTCCTAGCCTAGTCGGTAGTGACCCTGCCTACGAAGCAGGAGGTCCCGGGTTCGAATCCTGGTCAGGGCATTTATTTGTGTGTTCATCGGGAATATTTGTTCCTGAGTTATGGATGTATTTTCATGTATTATATATATGATATGATATGAAATATTTTATTTCAGACAGCAGGGTGTCCATATTTTTTATATCTATACAAAGTTATGTTATTAAACTACTTATACCTAATATTAGTAGAAAACATAATGCTCATTGGACCGAACATGCATCAGCATCCAATGAGTGATAAGAGGGCTGTCAACCCTTTCTGCGATCACCTTCAGGAGAGTGTTGGTGCTGCACCGCACTCGAGTCCACGGGGATGCCACCCGCTTTCGCAACACTGCGTGGAAGCCGTCTGTGTTCCATTGAGCGAACATCCCTGATGCGCTACAGCGCCAGGGCCGCCCCAACAATCCCCTAAAGGCGTTGTTGATAATACATGAAAATACATCCATAACTCTTATTGAGCTTAACGGATTAGGTCGATTTGTGTAAAATTGTCCCATAATATTTATTTATTTATTTTATTTATTTATCTCCGCGGTTTACGAAGGGTTTACAGTTTAGCAAAAATTAAAAAAAAAATTGCGTCCCAATGGGGCATTATTTCTGAATGTTTTTTTATTTTTATTTTATTGTGTCAAAAAATTTACACAGCATTACAGCGAACTATAATACACTGCGAAATTTATGATATACATGCATTATTTATACAACTAGGTACATAATACAGACAATAAAACACAAAACAGAACAAATGTGAGAACAAAACTAATACAAAACAGTAGATTCACGCTTATCCATCGCCTCACAGAACTTCATACATTCTTTACACAGATCCACCCAACTACTCGCAAAAACATCACATTCCGGTGCTGATGCGAGGAGCGCATTAGTAAATCGTAGAGCGCGGACAAGTGTGAAGATTGTGTTATAGGTCTTCAGGCAACGTAGGTGTACGTATACACGTAGGCCGCTGACAACGGTAGATCACCGGGGCTGCGATAAATCACCACTCGACGCGATCCATCGTGCGTGCTGCCAAAGACCCGCCATGGGCCACTTGTGCGGGTTCGCCGAGCCTATTAATCGATTGTCCTCAACGTTCGGATTTTCAGCGACTTTGCTTGCGTGATGCATGCTATAAGGTTAATATTGTTCTGTTACTAAGAGTCGCCATTTCGCATCACCCTATCCTCGTTCTGACAAACAATAACAAAACAATGGAACACTAAGTATATCAAATAATTTAAACTATCGTGAGTCATACCGACATTCAATTGCAACGGTTTAAACTCACGTATTTTAATCGAAATAATTGATTGAAAAATTATTAATTAATTATCGTACTTACAGGTATGCATATGTAGGTATGTATATTATAAAATATTAATTTAAAAATAGTTCATAACACATTATATAGATGTTTCCAAATTAAACTTGAGTGTAAAAGAAAAAAAAAGTAACTGAAGATTGTGTTATATAAAAATTCTGGCTAAAGCACACTAAAATTATTAATTCATTGATTATAAGGCAATAAATAGAACTTCAAATCGCAAACTTCTCGTGCATCACCAATAGATTCCTTCTAACAATTTAAATATGCACCTATTACCTACGACTTACGGACGTGGAAAGATTTTTCAGGGCCCTTACCATGACGTCTTAACGCGATAGTTCTTAACTATGCTTTGTATGGCTGCGACTCAGTTTAGATCCTAAACTAAATAGCATTAAGACGTCATGGTACGGGCCCAGTTCATTGGATTGGGTATTCACAGCAAGACGCGCCGATCAACTGTTCCGAATATAGAAAAAATATGAATAGTTTATTCTGAAAATCATTACGAGTTGTCGACTACTAAATGTACTGCAGGTACATAATTAATTAATGTTATTTTTATTATTATTTTATAAGGCTTGGTATTAAAGCTAAAGTACCTACCTACAACAACATTAATTTAAATATAACTGTGTCATAGAGTGAAAATATACAATTCGCAGAGAGATAGTTATATTTAATTATTTTCACTGCACCCACCTTAATTATTTCTGTTTAGCCCTATGGTTGACTGGTAGAGAATGCCCAAAGGCACGTGAAATTAAGTTTGAAATAATAATAGGCATAATATGATATATTCTCAGACTAACTTAACTCTTTCTCAAATCATTCCCGCTCCGACAAATTACGCCACGTGTTAGCGTAATTTTTATCGATATCAAATAAAATTTGTATAACATGTCCTCGCACTATTTAACGTCAGTACAGATTTGCACCCGTCAATCCAGTGCTTTGTTAATAAATTACAATAAAAAAAACTTTGATATTAAACATATCTTATAGGTCACTGAACTCAGGTTAACCTATGGGGTGGGGGGCTACAATGGGAAACCTCCTCGAGTGCCAGGGCTCTTCCCATTCTCCTTGATCCGGTTGATCCGGGAAAAAGGGAAGGGCTCCTGGACGGTGCTTCCTGGGGGCAACGGTAAGCGATCTCTTGGAAGATTCCGAGGATTTCTTACTGGTGCTGCAAATATCCTGTCAGGGGGGGTTGGGGGGTTCCGCACAGGGAGTACTCTCATTGAGGGAGAGAACTTCTGAGTGTTGGCGTGAGGGGGCCTCCGGGTCTGCCGACAGGAATGCCGCTGTGCGGTCCCGTACCCTGTCTAGGCAGAGGGCCTATAATGACGGACCGGGGGTTGCCACTGCTGGCCGGCGCCGGCGTGGTGACTGCGAGGATGACCACCTCTATAAAAAATCGCAAAGGCAACCTGAGGGGGTGGAACCCGGGGTTTTTCCATCTCGCTCCCGGAGTGGAGGTTGTCATGAGGGACCAGCGTGTGGTGTCGCCCTGCACGCTACCTTCGGGCGGGGGAGCTTCGGCTCCAGGGGCTTCGGCCTCAAGGAGGGGACAGCTTCGGCTGTCGCAGCAGGCGGTGTTCGCGGTTGTGAGCCTAGGGCAATCCCGTGTCACCGTCACCAACGCTGCAAGATGGGCATACCGTGGATGGTTTAGTGGGTAGTGCGGGTCCGGACCTGCGAGTCCCACATAACCGTCCTAGTTCCCCGGCTAGGCGGGATGCCTAAATGCATTCCTACACGTAAAAAAAAAAGTTAACCTATGGGGTGAACATGATAACCATCAATATCGTCTCGTATCGTTTATCAGTGCCTTTTCGTTAATTTGCTAATAAGAACCATAATATGTTTATGTACCTAAAGAAATATGTATAAATACCACGAGTACCAAGAGAATGCTGAAATTAAAACAGTTACTCTGGCAGAGCAGAAGTTTTCTCCAGCTCAAAAACGAGTTAATTTCCTGACACAGGAAAAAATATTTATTTTTACAAGGAATTCATGCGTTTCGTGCGCGTACGCTTACGCTGTGAGGAAAAATGGTCGATCTGCCAATGTTGCCAACACAAAAATATGAATCGGATGCGATCAGTAGCTTACGAACCAGTGACAAAAATTTAAAAATTTAATGTAGTCATCAGTGTCCTCGTAATTTGAAAGCCAACCCGTTTTACGGTACCGAGGTACAATATAAAACAAACACATACATATTCGCTCAAGAGCTACAATGTAAGATGGAACCTAAGTCCTAACTGCATCTTGGCAAGTAACTATTAAATAAAATAAAACTTTTTATTCTAAAAGTTGCGAGTATCTACGTATGTTAAAATGTATGTTGCGACAATTATTCGGAACATATACCAGTTTATTACCGTTGATAGTTGCCAATGTGCATACTCGAAATGCACTGAATCATTAAACGCCATGCATGTTTAATCTACGAAGATCATAAGCTACTCGTATTTTTAGTCCAAATTTTATCCTATTTGTATTAATGTCCATTAGTTATACTGCAGTGAATTCTTTAAAACTTCATCAAATTGAAAAAAAATTGTGCTCAGATGTTACTGGCGGATCTGTTGTAAAGAATTTATTGAAGTTTAACCCTGCTCAGAAGTATTTGAGGACCTCGCCCGCTATGATATATCTGATGGCGACTGTACCTAGTAGTAGTTATATGTATCTTAGTAGGTATGTATTTTCTTTATACAGTTTGTAACACAGTTATAGCAACATCCGTACTTAAAAAACAAATATCGCTTTTATCTAGTATTTTATATACTTAATATGACAACACAATGTCGAGATAGGGTTATTTAGTTAAACAGAGTGATCCAGAAGAAGTCAGCGGGATAAGTCCCTTTTTTGTGAAGTACAGTTTCGATTGTGTGCAATAATGGTCATCTTACAACAGCTAAATAATAATGATAAATCCTCTTTAGGGGTCATCCATTAATTACGTCACACCAATTTCATGATTTTTTTGACCCCGCCCTCTCCCCTTGTCACACTTCGTCACAATTAACAACACCCTGCCCCCGTAGTGTGACGTCACATTTTGATTTTTAGTTTAGGAAGGTAAAAATTACAACATCACTTTGAAACTAACTTTTTATTAAAATTGCTTAAAATGATTTATGAAATTAAGAGAAAATCAACAATATTAAAAAATAATATTAAAAACATATTCTTCCTCCGGCCAGACTCAAACCCGGCCAAACTCGGCCAGAAAAATAGTATCAAATTTATAGGGAATGAAAGTATCCAAACAAATCCGAGTATGTAGAAAATTTGTTTTAGATTTTGTAGAAAATTGCATGTGAGGATTGTGAGGTCTCAAACATGGAACTCCTCCCTCCCCCCTGTCACGATATGTCACATTTTGTGGACCCCCTCCCCCCCTTGAGGTGTGATGAAATTAATAGATGATCCCTTAACTGTAATGACAACACCTGGATAATGAAGAAAATTAATAATTCTCTCATTATGAGAATGTCAAGTGAGATACTATGTTTCAAATGTAACCACTGTTGACGCAAGTATTTTATTTGTGGAGTGAGCGTGTAATCGGCAATAAAATTTAAACTTAATTGTTTTCTTTATTTTTAGAAATAACGATTAATCTCCTTAAGTCTAGTATGCAACAAAACCGTGGCGTGGGATTAATCCTGCTCACGTCTTATGAATCTGTCTGTATGTTTAAACTAGATAACTATACATAGTTGCAAATAATCATCAACAGTTCCATCGTCAACAAGGATGTCCTTCCTGTAATTAATTCACGTTACCCCGTTTACAAGCCAAACACGTTTCCTTTAATGAAACGTTCCATCTGAATCGCTCATGTTATGTTACAATTTTACAAAACCATAGATCCAAAGACGCACATACCTACATAGGTGTATGGCAGTTTTTACAGCTAACCTTTATTAACTACTAGCGACCCGCGGCTTCGCACGGGTGCAACGCTGATATTAAATATTCAACAGAATGTCTTTATATAAGTACCTACAACGTTCACAGCTTTTTTGTCATTAGACAATACAAACATGTTTTCTTTAGAGGTTACTCATGAAAGAACGACATATGAAAAAGTGAAAAATACTCAACGCTCAAATCTAAGCCTGGAACGTTGAAAGTTTGACCCTGCGATTAATAATGGTCATTGCAAAAGATATCTTTACCGGAAACGCTATTGTTAAAAGAAATGTGCATGTATTCGCGCATGTTAAGCCCCATATTCATTGTAAACATTTGTTGAGCAACCTTGTTTAATCAACATATTGCTGAGTTGCTGGCAACATGTTGCAGGCAACACTGGGTGTTGCAGAGTTGCTGACTGCGTGTTGCAGTGTTTTCGCTTGTCGATCAAAAACATCAGTTGAGCAACTCATGTTGACGTGTGCATACAGTTCTTGCAACTTGTCCAATAAACGTGGCGCTAGTTTGGGACAACGACAAAAATCTCCAGATGCTAGATACCGTAGCGTAGTCTTGTTTCAGATGAAACTGGTTGACGAAAATTTGTCGCTTTTTTTGTTATTGACGGACTAATTAACCCTAGAAGATGTTCAAAATCACTTTTTGACATTCTCATAAACTTAATAAAGGATCCATCTCCCATTTTAAGATCACTTAATAAATTTTGCCTTTGTAAGAGGTACTTCCGTATCCACCATCTTTTTTTCTTTTTCCGGGGTTTTAGGTTATACGCTAGATACACAAGTGAGCACAACAACACGACTTCTTCAGGCAACATTTTCACGCAGTCTGCGGTGTGGACTGGAGGTCTTGCCGTAAACAAAGTTTCCCGCAACTTTGTGCCATTTCATCAACAAAATTGATCAACTGTTGCTCAACAAATGTTTACAATGAATACATGGCTTTACAGGGGCACGAAATTGCGATAAGATACCTGGATGTATCTTTGCTCTTTGGCGCCGAAAATATACACGTTTGCCGAGTCACAAAGGTTGATAGATGTCGAAGTGGTTGTAAGAATAATCTAATTACGAGTAAGTCCTTGCGTAAGCAGTTTTTAATCTATAACGAACTTTCTTAGCTTAATGCAACATTGCATTACGTTAAGTTAAGAAATAAATACGAGTACGTATTATACGACCTATATTTAGACGACCGGTTGGCGTGTTGGTAGTGACCCTGCCTGCTAAGCCGATGGTCCTGGGTTCGAATCCCGGTATGGGCATTTATCAAACTCTTCAAACACAGAACCGGGTACGGTAAAAGGAACATCATGTTTGATTGAGGGAGCACAGCTGTACAATAACTTACCTAGTGAAGTGAAAGAGTGCAAATCACTAAAAATATTTAAAACCAAATTAAAACAATACATTAGCGATTATATATTTTAAATGTTATCGACAAGCTGGATGTAATCATACTTTTTTGAAAGCTGTTATATTTTAAGCTCATTGTAAGTGAACTTTTGTTCTTTATGAGAATAAATGTCTTTAAACCTTTTTAAACCTTATTTGTGTGATGAACACAGATACTTGTTTCTGAGTCATGGATGTTTTCTATTTATTTGTAAATTATATATATACAGGGCGTCCCAAGACTATGGGACATGAAGGGAAAGTACCTTAAATATCGTAGATAGGATATTTTGCTTAAAGAAGACTTTATTTTATTGGTAGATTTAATTTTATTTGTTTACTTCTGCATGCCTTTTAGTCGACTGCACTGAAACTTTTGTAGCTATAAGATCTATTATGTACGTGTCGAATCACTTATCATGTAAATAAAAAAGTTTGAAGTTTGAAACGCTCCCTGCCGGTACCGCCGCAACCGCTATGTCCCTGCATTTTCAACCGACTTCAATATTTCTAAAGGAGGAGGATTCTAAAGGAGGATTTTTTTTTTTAATGGGTGTTCACTCATAACTCCGTCATTATTGAACCGATTTGAATTTTTTTTTTGTTTTCTCAAAGTAGATGGTTCCAGGTTGGTCCATTTTTTTTCAAAATCCATTTCTGATGATGGGATCCATGAGGAACTGAGGGAACTCCTCAAATTTGAAAGGCACATGCATGCTGATTTGGGTGATTTCTTAAGAAACTCGAGCATTTCTTTACGAAAATCATCAATTTGGTGGAGTGGATCTGATAATGAAGACCAGGGATGGCAAAGTGGAACTGCTTCGTAATTCTCAGGACTATGATCCGATTTAAAAAAATATTTTTTTGTCTGTACATAGATGGTTTCAGGTTTGTCCCGTTTTTTTCAAAATCAATTTCTGATGATGGGATCCATGAGGAACTGAGGGAACTCCTCAAATTTGAAAGGCACATGCATGCTGATTTGGTTGATTTCTTAAGAAACTCGAGCATTTCTTTACGAAAATCATCAATTTGGTGGAGTGGATCTGATAATGAAGACCAGGGATGTCAAAGTGGAACTGCTTGTTAATTCCCAGCTCTATCATCCGATTTGAGACATTCATCTTTTCTTTGTAAAGAAATACCTTCACCTTCATTGACATCTTGGCTAAGCACACTGGCCGCGCCTACTGTGAGTTATCCTTAAAACTGATAAAAGGGCTGGTAACATCCCATCACGAAGTCGGTACGTGCTCATCGCGTAGTTTTGTGGCTTTGAGTAATACGGCGTAACGTCACTCAATACCGAATTATTAGCACAATATACAGTGGGATTACAAGAAGATCTGAAAAGAAGAATTTCAACAAACTTAATTAATTTATCACCTCGATGACACTTTTTTACAATCTAGTACAGTTTTAAACATTCGCCGCGTCAAATCCGGTAGTCATGATTTTTTGCAGACTTGTTTATGATGTTTAGCCCACTGCATTATGCAAGTTTGTGAGCTCGAGCGCCGAACGCAACTTTGTCAAAAAGGAAAAAACTGCATGTGAGTATATTTTTTTTTATGTTTGATGTTCAATAAAAATACCGTAGCGTTTATTGCATTACGTGTAATGAAACGTTAAGTATAGTAAATTTCGAACAATGCGTTCTACCATGCAAAATTCTATTAAAACCCCTGCTATTAATGAGCATGTGTATCAGTACTACCTTTATAGTTTTCGAGAAATAATGCTTCAAAAAATGACTTTTTTTCCGATTAAAATAATAATTTTGAGTTTAGATAACGTTTTATGCAGTAATTACGTTATAGCGCATTTAAAAACCATTCTATGTTTCTCCTATTTGTAAAAAAAAAACATGAAATTGCAAAAGTAGTAGTTACGCTAGCTAAGTTTTACCTACATATAAAACGCAAGGCGTGATGAAAAGCTGCATGTTTATTATTAATAATAAGTAGGTAGGGTAAGCGGTAGTAATCTTGCCCCCCCCCCCCACAATCATTGGCCCATATCTTTGAGTAGAATGTAGAAAAAAATATTTATATTTTTCTTTGTTGACAACAGTGTATAGTGTAATTGATAGTTTTCCAGTATAATTGCTGGAACACACGTAAAAAAAAACATTTTGCAACGATCGAAGCTAAAAGTGTGTTTTATTAAGCAAATCATAAGAATTTAGTACTTTTAAACTATTATACACTTTTTATCTGTATTCAAAATGTAATATTTGTGTTGTTTTATATTAGTTATAGTTTCTATTCACTATCGTCAATAAAAATAAACAAATCTAGTGATTATACCATGGTATAATCATTGGCAGTGCCAATAAACACAACGTACAATTATTGGCCAATAATTTGTACCCTGGGGGCCAATGATTATACTTTTGTCCCATTTTTCAGTTTTTGCGTTATATTTCACAATTGGTTGTAAATATATTTATGGTTGTGATTTATTCAAATTCTCAACATTTCTAGGGATAACTTGTCATCGAAAGTTTTACTATTTAGCATCTTATTTGGGAAGGAAAAATGTTGAAACTCGAGGTTCACCTTAAAGGGCTAATGATTGTACTGCTTACCCTATTACAATTGTCTAAAAACTGATGGTTCACCCGGAACGTGAACTCGCGACCCCTATGGTCATGGTGTTAATAAAGCGATTAATCCGTTCTAAAGTGTTTAATTTCAATGAACAACAATCGCGGAATCAGAAGACACTAAATATTAATAAATATATTGATTTCATCTAACCACCTGCCCAATTTCACGACGATACTCGAGGTATCGTCGAACAAACATACATGCAAACGACGGATTATCCAAGTAAACTAAGAGAACTCCCCTCGCTTCGCTCGCTTGTTCAAATATATCAGTATCTAAAAACGAACAGTTACCAGAGTTAATTGAGTTTTAGGTATTACGGACCTACCGCCAGTCTGTCAGGTTCAAAGTTTAAAAGTTTTAGAACTTGATAGTAGATTGGGGGTTTTAAAAAGATAGGTATGTACCTAATGATTAATTAAACTGCCTATCAATCCGGAACTTACGGTAAACGAACCAAACTGATAAGAAAACGCATACTTAGTAGATAAAACTAAAATTACCATTTAAAAACCAAAAACAGTTACATACCTTTACGACCGCGGATAACATTAAATTATGCTTAATTACATATTTATTTTAATAATCGCAGACATGGTCATGTTAATAAGAGAAATAGTGGTATTATAATCCTCATAATTATGCTAAATTGGTACACGGGTCGGAATAGAATCAGGGCGTAAACTTCCAATTTTCATTATGCCAACTTTGCGTTGGAAAGTGACCCTGCGCATCCCTGTGCAGATAACTGTTAATTTGCATATTAACGAGAAACTTTGCATCGGAAATACTGAAAAATTCCGGAGGTTGAGTGTGAACGGGCAGGTGGTCCGGACTAATGCCGGAATATTTCTCAAATCCGCCGCGGCCGCGTTACGCTCAAACCCGCCCAATTTCGCTCCACGCGACTTGTTTCCGTTGATGGCTTTCCGAATCGACTTTTATTTCCGTTACCTTCTCAGACGCGATTTGCAAATAAAATGCTGATCAAGGGATCATTAACGTGCCAACAGCTTTAAGTACATCTTTTCTTTTATTAATACTAGACAATTTTAAAGCACGAATCCAATCATGTATTATTTTTAATAAATGTTTTGATTCGTGTTTTAAGTTGTCACACTACTATATTGATTGATTGATTGATTTGTTCCTGTTATCTCTCATTAGGGACATAGGGCTCTATATATACATTATAAATTATACAGTATAGTGTCGTCACCCTCGCTTCTAGTTGAAAACAATCTAGTGTTGAAGGCCACACTAGACGTAAGTCTGAGCTGTAATATTGGCGGAACGCACCTTAAGCGTTTAAAATAAGATTGCATATAGGTACTTACGAAATTCGGACCCTGACTGCCGTGGTAGCCTAGTGCTTGCTAGGGCGTCTGCGGCAAAAGCAGGAGATCGCTGGTTCGATTCCAGCTTTGAGCACTGGGGGCCTTGTTCACTTTTTCTGTAGTATATGACACATCTTTCAATTCATAGTACTAGTTATTTTGAAGAAAAGAGAAGATCCTAAGATTTGATATTAGTATTCCCATAATAAGGACAATATGATTATATATTATGTATAATTGATTACAGCATTACCTACACCATACCTCGATATTTTTTTTGTTATCTGATGCTAATATAAAGCTAGTTTCAATCAATAAGTAGTTACCGGTATCACAGCAGGTAACTATTTAGATGATTACACGTATTTGGAATCTTATCGTCAGACATTGTGTGAAATGCTCGCAAAGAAGGCATTTCCCCTTAAGTGTTGAAAACCAAAGGAGAGGCTCGGGGCGTGTGGATAGTAATTACGTGAACAAACAGGGAGACCGAATGAGCGCCAGAACGTTATTAGAAACGCCTCATTAGGTATTTAAGCTCAAATGACAGCTCTATAAATAGTAGACAGGCGTCTTCTGTGTGTATACATTTTTTCTTCGGGGTAATAGTCTGGTTCATAGTGGAGGCGTGGTGACAAAACATCTGTTCGGTGTGGGAGCCTTCAGCCCGCGAAGCTACCGCGACACTACGGACGCAGTTAATGCGATTGCCGATGACAAATATAATCTTTGCTCTAAAGCGAGTCGAATTGACACTGTTGTTATTCCGAGAAACGGAAGGATTTATTTTTACTCAAAGAGCTAAATATTCAGGTGAAAGATTTCTGAGAGGGCGTTGTTTGGTTGCGTCGTTAAATCTGTCGACGGATCCGTGTCTTCTGCTGTTTAATCGCGCCAATGATAGGTACCTACAGAAAAACCCGACCGGATTTCATTGCAACTTTGATATTCACCTCAAAGCAAAAATAACATTTATTAAACTCAGATTGCTTCGTCCTCCATGTTTATATTGCATTTTTATACATTAGCTTCCTCCTCTGTCTCCAGAGATACTGAGGCGAGCAAATGTCGCACAGGGATTGAGGTGACCGCTGCTATTTTACTAGAGTTCATAATTACCAAAGGTTTACTTACTTACATTAATTGTATAGATTTTAAGGCACGGAAATTAAGTGGTCCATTCATAGCAACCTTCCCCTAAGTTAATAAGCAAGGCACCTCCAGCTATTCGATTCGCTACGTGCAAAGTGGGTGATGGGAGTATACCCGAAAAGAACACAGCGCTCAAGCCGGATGAAATTTAAATGTTGGTAGTTGACATGACCTGTCAACTAATACCGCTTTGGCAACTAATCATAAGGGCGTAGGCGCTAGTTTTACAAAAGCTGGCAGTCGCTTTCTGACTTTCCAACCCAGAGGGTGAACTAGGCCTTATTGGGATTAGTCCAGTTTCTTCACCATGTTTTCCTTCACCAGAAGTAGTAGGTACAGTCGCGGAATGAAAAGGTTGATCACCTTAAGATCTGTTTTTGCTTATTGAGTATAAATTCTCAGTATCTGCTTTATCGAACGAGTATGACACATAACGTTATAATGAATGTCAAGTCACTACGTGGCCTACAAATAGGTCCACTTTGAAAATTTAAAAAGATAACATGTGCTTGCACCGCGTAAATGAATTTATTTGCTAACTGGTCAACCTTTTGGCGACTGTACATTAAGTACCGAAAATCTCATAGTTACGAGCCCGTGTTTGAACCCGTTACCTTGGGATTGAACATCGCAAGCTCTTGCCGCTGGGCTAACAACGCTCTTCAGAAGCATCACACTTTAAAATTCATTGTCAAAGACCGAAACAAACAAGATTTTGAATTTCTAGTAAGGCATGAGTAGCATTCGTCGAAACCTTAAATGTATTTGTAAGTATACCTACCTATTCAGATTTCAGTATTAATTAATTAATTCAATACTATCAGAGATTTACAGGATCTTATAAGGCAAAGAAAAACTTAACATAATTATAATACTACTTCAATTTATATCCAAAATCAAAACCAGCTCGTTTCGTCCGGGTTCACAGTTTAACTTATCATTTTCAATTCTGAAAAAGTGTTTCCATGTTTCATTTGAAATGAAACACTTCAAAGAGGGATTAAAAACGTTTGTAAACTACATTCCCTATGTTTACAGTACTCGTTATCACAGGGTTACACGTACCGAAGGATATGTAATTAAGGAAAGATGTATCTGTTTTTAAAGCGTTTAATTTCCATGAGTACTATGACGTAAGTAACTTGAATTTTAATATTGTCTTATGTTTCCGCGATTGTTGTTCATTGAAATAAAACACTTTAGAACGCATTAGTTAATCGCGTTTATTAACACCATGACCCTACGTTTCGAGCCCTTAAAGGACTCGTTTCGACCATCATCTTAACCCTGTGAAAACGAATGCTGTAAAGGGCTGTTAAATTTCAATGAACTTAAATTTTGTTTCTGAAAGTAGTTCGTTTGTGAGTGGTGCAGGTCTAGCCTAACTTAAACTACTTTCTACAAAGAGTTTTAAATTTGTGATCGTATTTAGAGATAAAAACTTTCATAAGATATAATAACGACTTCAAAACATCAGTTGGTAGCGCTATGACCCTCCAACGTACTTAAAGTGCAGTTATGATTGAACGGCGTAAAACATTTAATCATATTTAGGTACTATTTTTGGTACAATTATTGATGTTTTGTCTATTTCTTAGATAAAGACAATATGGAGTCTTTTTTTTGCTAGTTATTAAAATGGTCAAAAAATGGCGCACAAGCGCAACAAACATAAAAACTTATAAATTAGATTGGGTAGGTATGTCAGATGTCAAGATTACTTTAAAAAAATTGTTGGACAATCTAAAGATGATGAACGTTTTATTAAAAGCCAAATTATGACACGGCTCCCCGCTGCGGACCTAGCTGTATTTCATACACGTTAACAGCTGCTGTAAAGTAATTAATACACGCTCGCCCACTTAATTGTACACATAAAGAAATCTCTATTTTTATTATAACGATCTTGCTTACATTACTTCCTTATTATCACGTTTTAGACATTATATTAAATAAGCAGCGCTAATTATGAACTGACTCTTTATTACTCTGAGAATGTGCTCCCAGAAATGTCTGAGGACGATCGCCATTGTTGTTTCGTTTTATGTTTTAATGGTGCTCTTTATGGTTAAGTCTCGCGGTTAAGTTTTGCACCTAATTAATAAGTAATGTACTTAATATTACATGTTCCGTGGGATGTTCACGGGAATTGTTTAATTAAATCAAATCAAATCAAATCATTTTATTTGCAGTAAAACATATTAAAATGCATGCAATTAATACAATTATATAAAGCACAATATTACATTACTGGTAATGTTAAGACTAGTATTCGTAAATAAAAGTAATAAGTAAGCATGTCAACAATTAGAAAACAAACATTAGAAACAAGGATAAGGAACAGTAACAAATTATAATTTACAGATTAAAAGTCATGTGCATTTAATATGTCACTTAAATTGAATAGTGGATAAAAAAGGATGTAAACAATGTCAGAAAAAGCAAATAATATAGTATAATGTAAATCAAACGCACTTCAAAGTTAAACAGTAACCTAATCTAAAGCTCTGGCAAAATATTCCTTAATGGAGTAATAAGGTTTACTAATAAAATACTGTTTCAGTTTTCTTTCAAATGTTCTTAAGTCCTGGCAACCTTTTATATGGTCATCTAATTTATTATAAACTCTTATTGCGGTGTTATTTAGACTCTTATCAAAGTATCTGAAGTTACTCTTTGTTACCAAGATGTCATTTTTATTCCTAAAGTTACCCCTAACATTCTGTCGAGCTATTTTAAAGCGGTCCTTATTTTTAAAAACATATATGCAAACAGAGTAAAGGTAGAGAGAGACAACTGTCAATATCTTATGATCTATAAATATATGTCTGTGTGTGGCAAGTACAATTTCCCCAAACCTCTATACAGTATCTCATTATGCTTTCGAAATATGCAAAATAAGCCATTTTTAATGTTTCACTATCAGCAAAACTGGACAGGCTCTTCAACGCAAAACAGGCACTGGCCAGCCGGTTACATATGTGGTCAATTTGTTTATGCCATCTTAAAATCAAAGGTTAACGTGTCATTCTCGTTATAGTAAGTATCATCAAATCGATTCACTAGTAATACGAGTAATAATATAGTAGGTACCTTAACGAAAGGTGCCGTTTTGTACGGAGTGGACAGTGTAAGCGAGCGCGATGAACATGTAGCATCTGTGAAAGACATCACAAGCGTGAGATGTAAGCAACCGTGATGAGCCAGAAAAATTAATTATTAAATTTTTGAAGCGTGGTGTGGTGTAGTTAGGAGGATTTGATAGACAATGTTATATATGTAATATATTTAATTGTATGTGTAGCTATAGCCTTGTTACTAGAATTCATTGTTACAGTTGATTGTTCCCTTAAAATAATTATTTCCTGCACCAACTTAAATGTCTCTGTTTAGCCCTATGGTTGACTGGTAGAGAATGCCATTTGGCATTAAGTCCGCCATGTGTACAGTTTTCTGTCTTGTGCATTAAAGTTTAAATAAATAAATAAATAAATGTTCACTGGTATTTGCTAAGTACAACTTTGGGTCTTGTATTTTTGCCTAATTTTTTGAAAATGGTAAACTCATAAATTATTATTTTATTTCTGAAGGTACTTTTCTGAAGGTTTTTCTGGAGGTTATTCGAGTTTTCTAGTTAACAAGACACGGCCTTTTTTTAAACTTGAAAATTTAACTCACGTTACCTCAACGTTTCTTAAGGTGTTAAGTAGGTCCCTCCCTCCACAAGTTTCAGACATTTCAACTACACCTAACCTTGTTATAAGCATTTATTATATACGTCAATACTTATACATGGAGAAAAAACGCTAGTTCCCTTCATATTAGTTTCCATTATTGTAATATTATACTTATGTTTCGATTACTTTACAATATTATAGTATTAACAGCAATATGACTTGCTGACTTAACATAATTGATAATTATCTGCTGTTAATACTAGTATATTGTAAAGAGTCCAATTTTCTATAAATTAAGCTTTACATTTTTGTATTTTTACAGGTTTCATTGTAACTTGCCGATGTGGGTATGTAACCCAGGAAAGATACGGTTTTGACAGACTTTAAATTATAATAGCCTGATCTTCTCAAATTACGTTCGACTGGGATATTTATAGCTAATACCTATATGCAAAAATCCTACAAAATTTTCTTCCGGAAGTAGGTAAATAGTAAAAAAATAAAAATTATCCAAGTCGATTTTTTAAATTTACGGTAATAAATATTTTTTCTTGTTTGTGAACATGATGACATATTTGTCTTCTATCTGTCAAAAGCGAAACCACAGAATACATATTAGGCGAAACCGAAGAAAATTTAATCACGTAAAACCGTTAAATCTACAAAATTCACGGCGCGGGTGATAGATGTGTTTTTTCACTAGAAACAAATGTTAATAGGTAGAAACTGGCCCTGACCTGACCCATTTTAAACGACAAAAAAAACGTATACCTATAAATAAAAATCTTAAAACAAAAACGGTCGTAACATGTGTGTACATATTTGTGACGATTAGCATGTATCGTTATTTTGTTGGATTTTGTTGCCTACATAATAAGTACTAAGTACTAGTAAGTACACGATATATCCGTTACGATAAAAAAAATCAGCTATTATAAATTATTTTCCAAACAATCAAAATTTCCATACAAGCTGTCAATTCAATGACTGGATTAAATAATGTTTGGGGTAATGCGTTTGATTGGCATTGGTATAATTATAAAATAGGTACAGATGACAAATCCTGTCATGATCACATCGAGCCAATCTGATGATGAAAGTGGCTGTGGGAACTCTATATCAATGCAACCTAATTGAATATGTAAGAAACGTCTCGGTTAGCAATATTTGACTGATGATAGAAAATAATTGCTGTCATTTTATATTAAGAAAACATGATAATGGGTCTTGCGTCAATGTGTCCTACTGCGTCTTGACAGATCGTGGGCAAGTTGGCCGATTTATTTTTTATCCTTTCTAAGAAATAAGGTAATTGAATTGGGTCACGTTTTAAAGCTAAATTTAAAAAAACTTGCTTATTTAATATATTGCTAAGCTTGCACTTAATACTACCTACTTATAACTGTTCAATGAAGGCGTTGACCAGTCGCCACAACCTGGCCAAAATCAAGAATTACACAACACCTTGCAATTTTAGCAATGTTTCATAAATGGCTAATTTCACTAGCCTATAATGGTGTTACATGTTCCATATGTTGATACCTGTCTACACAAATATGACGTAGAACATCTAATTACTCTTATGGACAATGCTCAACATCGCCCGCGACGGTTGCTTACAACGATATAAAGCTTAATGTATTCCGGCAGCCTAAACAATACAAGCTTTATTAAAATGCGTATTAAAAAATATCTCGAAACTGAGGTCGTTCACACCGGTTCAGTTCCTACAAAACGCGTGGTGTGCGACCGTGACCGTTTGCTTTACCGCATGTTTTACCTCCATGTTTAATCTTTAACACGTTTTGAATTTTCGCGAAATTTTGTTGTTCCTTTGTATTTACGCTACCGCTAATGAGCAAGTGTTAATAACTGTCAAATGTATGTAGTAAGCTTGAGTGCTCGTCATAGCCGGGCTGAACTGGTATGACTTGAACAGTTGAACACCAAGTGCGGCGCGGCGGCATCACTACATATACCTAACGGCTTCGTTCAGTAAAAAATGTCTCCGTAAGTAGGTAGTTACAAATCCGCTGTACCATTTATTTACAAGAGTGAATCCGTCTAAGAAAAACTAGCGTTCAAAATTATTAATGGTTTGTTTGAATGGTGCGTCACGGGGCTCATTGTTGGCGCGCACTCCGTCCGGATGCGCTCGCTGACACTAATTATTCCCATAGTGCCTCGAATGATAGATTGCCCTGGACAAATCACTTCTAACTTCACTCCCAACGACTAATAAAAAACGTCGTGTGATTAGTTTTTTAAGACGGCCCACCGATTGTTAGGGAACGTGGGTTGTGTCGTACCGTTTGTCTAAAAAGGCAATATGTTACATGAAGAGCCGAGATGTCTGCGATGCTATCTTACGTAGACTTCTGTCAGATTAGTAACTTTAATCCTATTCAAAATTATATACACTACCAACAAAGCACCGGTCGGTTTAAATGTTGTTTTATTTTTTTAATTCATCATTTGCGTTTTATTAGTACAGGTTCATAGTAGGTATTTATTTGACCATGCATTCGGAATTCCAACAATCAGTGTTTATTGTCATTGCCGAACGTTTACTAATAGCCAAACGCTAGTAGCAGGCTAGCAGGTGAGTCGGTAATTAAGTACTCTGAAACCACTGTCGTCTAATTAAACAGTAGGTACCGCCATAGGTTGTCGACGCTTTGGTACCTACTAATGACTCCCACATAGCGAACACGCCGCGCGATGTCAATGAAGCGGGTTTATATAAGTGTAGGTACATATTGTAATAATGATTAATCCAATGACCGACCACATTAGACGGCATTTTGCCTTAAAGTAAACGACACCGCGACTTATAGGTAGATTCAAACAACGATACCTTAACGTTAACCTATCAACCTCAAACAAAGTAACTGAGATAACGTAACAAATCGCTTCGGTAACTGTGATACTAACTAAAACGATATGCCCGCCGAGGGTCGCCGAGAAATATTATCTACACATACAATGCGACATAATCACTTGGCCAGCATGCCCAGCATATCACTCCATTTTAAACTTTATTCCATGGATTTACGCGCTTTAGGTACTATTTGTCAAGGTACGTAGTCGCATATTTGAGTAACTTACGAGTACCAAGCGCTCAGAGTATAATGACATTTAGTATTACAACACTTTATCTACACGAAACGAAAACTCCCGAGATAAGTTAAACGCCAACTGTATATTGTTTCAAAAAGTCGACAGTCAATGTAATTTGTTAACGTCAGTGGGACACGGCAGCATATCTGCGGGCAGACGGACCGATCTGACGTAACCTAAAAATACCCGCGCTCCAACCATCTTCAACTATCTGTCGCACTGATTCGAGTAATAAGATTTATCATTTTTTAACTAACAAACACAAAAGCTTTAATGCATTTTAACATAAAATGTACCTATCGGAATAACTGAATTATCATCAGGTACTTGGGGTGTCCGTCGTCCGTCATGTAGGTAATTTTGTAAAACAAACGTAAACAATTATTTATTAAATGATTAGGTACCTATTTATATTGTCACATTGATTATTAGAGTAGTAACTGCAAAATGCCGCCAGATTACATTTTTTAATTATTTTCTTAAGTAAAGCCATGTAGGTAGGCCGTTGATACACAAGTTCGGGTGTAAGCTTTCACCATATCCGAAGCGTTCGTGGGATGGAATTCACTTGGCAGCTACGAGAGCACATATGTAGTTCATTAACATGTACCAACATTGGTTCACCTGAATCCCTTGTAACACGAGCGTAGCGAGTGGTTTAATAACTGGAATCTTGAGCTTTACGAGGGTCTCAAGGCACGAGAGTTGAACAAACTTTGCCGCTGAGTGTAATACAACATTTTTCCCCGCACTATTGCGAGGAAAACAAAGACTACATACGATTACAAATCTTATCCACATGTAGGTACTTAAGTTATCTTGAAGAAACAATCAAAATTCAATTTCAAAATTTGTCATAGAGTAGGTACTTACGCTCCTGGTACTTAGATATTGCCAACAGCATACCAAGTGCGGGATAAGACGACCAATTTTAGGTGTGACCTCCGTTTGCGCATATTTACTATGGGCATATAGGACTCACTTATACTGGGCTGGTGGTAAGTGATAGGAATTAGATTACTTTGCCCCACATGTGGATAAAATGCGTTTTTCCACGCTAGTTTCAAAGGATAAAACAGCGCTTTCCGAGCTAGTGAGGGGAAAAAGTGTATGGGTGTAGACTTTAAAAGGGCTGATGATGAACAGAGCAGTGGTAGATTGTGTAACTGTGCCATTTTTTTGAAAGTCACCAATATTTTTTTTATTTGGATATTTTTATGTGACTTCTACTCAAAATCACGTGGTTTTTCGATCCTAATAAGAAAAAAAAGTGTTCCAAGATTTTTTCCTATTCCTAGACTTTGTATGGCGGTAACGGATTTTTCTCTTCTTCGGATCAAAAGATATCCATGTTAAAAAGACAGATGACGGATGACGTACCTACCAAAAGAAAGAACTATCCCACCTTAAATATTTCGTGCAACATCGGCAGTCCAGTCGCAAGCTCATAACACTGTACATAACAATAATTATTAGAACCTAGACAAAGCTAAGCTTTGACTTTACTAACCCCACTTTGGTTTAAAAATTATAGCTCGACCGTTTCATAGCATACTTTTACCTATATATATATTTTACCTATATATATCGCAAGTTTGAAGAAATTAACTCGATTTCTTATCATATAGGGTCAATTGGTCCGAAAGACATATTAAAAAAAAAGACGTTCTTCTTTTTTGTTCGTCTTGACGGGGGTGACGCCGCAAAAATATAATGAATTATATATCTTGTGCAGTATCAAATGTAAATCATTGAGCAGCATTATGCAAGTATCGCTGCAGCCTCATAATTACATTACTTTATTTGATCGTTTACCGTCATCTCTTTTTAATCTGAACGCTGCATTAACTTAAAAGATGTTCATAGATAAATATCTGTTTACCAAAGACGACTCGCCGCCTACGGTTCGTCCGAACTTTGATTTTCCGTCATAAATCTTAGCCTACTGATGTCACTGATTGTATGTGAATGCTGCTTGCGATTACCGGTAGACAAATTGATATTTACTCTGGCTATTTTCCGTTTGACTTCATGTTCGGCTTTATGATTATTGACAGTGACATATGTATGCTTAAATTTAATAGATACAGTCAACTACAAAGATATGAATACAGCCAAAGTGTCAAAATATTTTTTCATCACACCTGCTCGTAAATGGTGATATTATATGCAAGCATACTTAGAGTTAATGAGGTGTATATTAAGCCCATGGTCTTAAAAGATTCTCATACTACTTTACCGCCCGCCCGGAGCTCTCGGAGGACCTGCCCCCCACGCGTCCGCCGCACGTGGTCGCCACTCACTCCGGAGTACAATGTACTGTGCTACTAGACTACCGCTAATAATTATTGTTTCTTTATCTGCTTAGAAAGTTTATTTATTTCCTCGCAAATTTAATGAAAAACATTGTATGTATCACGGGTGGTACAAGAATTACGAACTCGTGCTAAAATTAAGCCCTCCTCTTCGACTCGGGCTTAAATGACACGTTCATCGTTCGTAATTTCTAATTTACCGCCCTTAATACACAATGTACTATTACACGACCTTAATGTTCAGGCAATAAAGTACTTATACATATTTTGGCACTTTCACTGTATTCATATCTTTGTAGCTAACTGTACTCGTATATGTATACTATTGTAAGTTTTTTTACTTCAGTGATAATCTGATAATTACTCGTATCTGCTCGTAGTGAATATGAAATAGTTTGAATTTTACAATTTAACATGATTTTTATGAATACAGGAAGCCTACGAAAAAGATTATTTGGAAAAGTGAACCGCATAGTTACTTTGATTTAGAGAGACTATAATAAGGGATGACTCACACTAGAACGGGACGTGACGGGGCGGGACGGGACGATCTGTCAGTTTCTATAGAAAACGTCACATGACATCCGAGGTCTCCGAGCTATCATGTGATTCTTTCTATAGAGATTGACAGACCGCCCGTCCCGTCCCGTCCCGTCCGAGTCATCCTTAACACCTACGTACTTTATTAAGGATTGTTTTTTTTGTGACAAGAAACATTTCGGTCGCCAAGTTTATTTTATTTAGGGGAAGTAAAACATATGAAAATAAAATTCGGTAGGATGTTATTTATTTATTTATTCTTTATTGCACAAAAGAAAATACAAACGTACAAAAGGTGAACTTAATGCTATAAGGCATTCTCGACCAGTCAACCTTCGGACAAAACAGATAATTTATAGTCTGTGCAAGATCATATTATGGTTATTACAAAACAAATGAAGTAGGTACTACGATTACACAATTCAAACAATTATACATAATATACTCGTAGGGTTGAATATAAATAATATATAAGTAGGTATAGGTAATTAATACATACACGTACATGTACTTTTTTTTTAAATATACATACATACCCTATACATATACAAGAAATAAGATGAAACTTAAAAAATAGAAACACTAACAATTTACCATTCTGCCAACAAAGGTGACTTAGTACTTTGTTTAAGGGTTTTCAACAGACTTCAATATTTCTAAAGGAGGAGGTTCTCAATTCGTCTGTTTTTTTATGTATATATACTCGTAACTCCGTCATTACTGAACCGATTTGAATTTTTTTTTGTTTTCTGAAAGTAGATGGTTCCAGGTTGGTCCCGTTTTTTTTCAAAATCCATTTCTGATGATAGGATCTATGAGGAACTGAGGGAACTCCTCAAATTTGAAAGGCACATGCATAATAATTTGAGTATTTTCTTGAGAAACTCGAGCATTTCTTTACAAAACCTACCAGTTTGGTGGAGCAGACCTGATGATGACGACCAGGGATGTCAAAGAGGAACTGCTCTATAATTCGCGGGCCCCAGTTGTATCTGAATTCTGATTTGAGACATTTATCTTTTGTTTGTTACGAAATGCCTTCGAGGTAGTCCTATTTGATTTTAATTATATTTTGATGACGGATATTATGAGGAATTAATGGAGCTGATGCTGAACCCTGGCAGTACCTAATGGAACTCAGGTTTGGTGCAACATAGGCGAGTGCTGTTTTCATGATTCGATTCATACTGACGAGCAATTATGAGAGCAGTTCACAAGATGGAGCTGATGCTGAACCCTGGCAGTACCTAGTGGAACTCAGGTTTGGTGCAACATATGCGAGTGCTGTTTTCATGATTCGATTCGTGTTAGAGAGCAATTAGGAAAGCAGTTCACAAGATGGAGCTGATGCTAACCCCAGGTAGTACCTAATGGAACTCAGGTTTGGTGGAACATAGGCAAGTGCTGTTTTCATGATTCGATTCATGTTAACGAGCAATTAGGGGAGCAGTTCACAAGATGGAGCTGGTGCTGAACCCTGGCAGTACCTAGTGGAACTCAGGTTTGGTGCAACATAGGCGACTGCTGTTCTCATGATTTGATTCGTGTAAACGAGCAATTACGAGAGCAGTTCACAAGATGGAGCTGATGCTGAACCCTGGCAGTACCTAGTGGAACTCAGGTTTGGTGCAACATAGGCAAGTGCTATTTTCATCATTCGATTCGCGTTAACGAGCAATTAGGAGAGCAGTTCACAAGATGGAGCTGATGCTAAACCCAGGTAGTACCTAATGGAACTAAGGTTTGGTGAAACATACGCGTGTGCTGTTTTCATTAATCGACTCATGTTAACGAGCAATTAGGAGAGCAGTTCACAAGATGGAGTTGATGCTGAACCCGGGTTGTAATATGTATGTATGTAAGTTTTAAATACGGTGTAAGGAAAATTAACAAAATAAAAACATAAATTACATTTTTTACATAAAACTCCCGTAAGTATTTACTCCCGTCAATATTGTCTATTTTCGACAATATTGACGGGAGTAAATATAATATAATAATCTTCCTTTGCTTGTGAGAAGGTACCTCGAAGGTGGTCCCATTTAATTTTAGCTGTGATCTTATGATGCAATCCCTGATGCATTTAGAGAGCTCCTTAACTTTTCACTCATATGGTGATTAATATGGTTGAAGTTAACTGCAATAATTCGCTTACTTTAACTTTTACCGGGAAGTCCAATTGAAGTCGTTTTTTTTAACTGGGAGACACTATCTAATTTTAACTGGGAGACTATTCCAAAGGCTATGCTTAACTGATAATTAAACATATTGTAACTATTTATTTTCTTTTTTTAATAAACAGGGTTATTAAAATGTACCTTTTACTAGGTAATTAAGAAATGAACTAAATACATAGAGCTTCGTAATTTTTCCAAGTAGTTTTTTTGTTCAATCCAATGTATTTATATAATACAGTTCAATTGAATCGTATATATATCTATATGTAGAAACGTTAGATAATACATTATCCTAATAAAAATTAAATAACACTGCGTATTCTCACGCAATCCCGATTGGTAAATAGAGCGAGCTCTTCCGGTCCAACCTAATCATAAAAACAAACAACTTGAACGTCCCGTCGTTAAGCGCAAAGGTCCAACTATAATCATTTATTCGTAAAAAGATTATCCCGATCATCCTCTAGGCCTAATTCCCTCGGCCCTGCCCTGATAACTGTATCGCGGGTGCTCTCGTTTTCAAATAAGTAAATTAACGTGGAATTGAATTAAGTTTCGTCCCAAGTTGAGATTAAAGCGATTTAGTGAGATTATCCAAATGTGTTAAACGTCGGCTGTTGGGTTGTAACGGTGGGGCGTGGGTCAGCCCCATTGTTTAATTATAGATAGTGCATTGGTAAAAGCCGCAGCGCGTGGACTTTTTACTGCTCGTATAACTTCATCATTATTGTAACACATAAAAGGTGATACGAGATGACATTGTTTTACTTACTTCTTGTTTGCCAGAAACCACTGTATTTGTAGAATTAATCTTGTTACCGGAAAAAAATTTGTTGATCATATATAAGTATTATGTTTGTGTACTTTTGTTAATCTCTGTGCCACCTACTACATATTTTCATTTGATCCGTACTCCACTACCCAAAGGTTGTCTGGAAGAGATCGCTCTTTAGCGATAAGACCGCCTTTTGTTACCCCTTACTGTTACTGTTCTGTATTATTATTTTCTCTTGTAGTAGGTGTGCAATAAAGAGTATTGTATTGTATAATATAATCTATAGTTATTAAACAACGTATAGTGTCTCAGATACCGCTTAGTAGGTAGATTTTTATATGGTCAGTGTTTATGAAAATGTAATATATGCAGAAAACATTAACTCATAAGTCATTTATAAAGCCTGGGGCCCTATTAGCACCGCTAATTTAACATAGGTATTTTTATATCCACTACACATACAATACATTACCACGTGGCTATGTTCCTAGACTTTTTTATTGTCTATGCTTTAAGATTAATATTTCGGGAGCCCACCATGCTAATATTAGAGGTTTTTTTTGCACCGTGGTGATAAAATATTAGATTACAAGAAAAAAAAAGTTTATATTGCCATCATTAGGAAGAACGGCTACAAGTATTCAAAGATGTAAAAATATTGTTACATAGACTCGTACTAGTTAGTAGTTATATTATATACAGGGCCGTCCCAAACTTATGGGACATGAAGGGGAAGTACCTTAAATATCGTAGATAGTGAATTTTGCTCAAAGAAGACTTTATGTTATTTTTAAAAGTTAGTAATTCTGCATTCATAGATTTTCTAAAAATTACTTGCTTCGTCTGGGAATCGAACCGACTAAAATGTGAAAAAAAAAATCACCCTTTTTTTATGATGCCAATCGAAAGAACAGCTAAAAAATAATAACTCTGCTTAAGTAACATAGTATTTTAAAAGAAAGGAACAACGTGAAATTAATCATTTTAATCAAATAAAAAACATACATGAAACTGCCGTAGTCAATTAGTTAAGTAGGTATTTTTTTGTAAATTAATTAATTAAATGCTCAAAATGTGATCCCTCTTGTCTTACGCAAATCGCCAATCTTGTAATAAGCCCGCTGCCTGTTGATTTTCTTATCATTTTATGGTGAACACTCGATGTGATATGGCACAATTCTGTTTGCAACTCGCCTACGTTCTCGTATCGCTTTTTGTATAGCATATCTTTCACGTATCCCCAAAAGAAGAAATCTAATGGTGTGAGGTCCGGGGATCTGGCCGGCCATCTAATCGGTCCATTTGTACCAATCCATGTAGGAAAACATTCATTTAGAAAATCTGCTGCTCTCCGACTATTATGAGCCGGAGCTCCATCTTGTTGGAAAATTAAGTTTTCTTGCTCCGCCGCGGAAAGGTTTCTTATCTTATCCCTTAAAATTTGAAGTATTCCTAAATACTTTTCTGTGTTCAAGGTTCCTTGGTAAAAATGGATTAAGAAAACCCGGTTTTTTAAAAGTCCGCACCAACAGTTAAGTGAAAAACGCACTTGGTTATTAGTTTCAGTGACTCGTAGGGGATTTTCTTTAGACCAAATACGATTATTGTTGCGGTTATACATACCGTTATTGCTAAAGTTAGATTCGTCTGTCCAAATAATATTATCCAAAAAATTTGGATCTTCGAGCAAGCGTGCCTGGATATCAAGACAGAAATTTTTTCTCCTTTCTGTATCGCCCGGAAGTAACTTTTGAACCAATCGTCCTTCAACATAACTCTTAAAACCGTGTTTTTTTAATACACGGTGTATTTTACTTTTTGAAACTCCAATTTCCTGTTCTCCTTCTCTCACCGATGCTTTCGGAAAAGCCGAAAAGTAAATTAAAATACCAAGTTCTTCGTCGTTGATCGTATGGTTTTCTTGCTGTGGTTCTCTTGGGCGTTTATCGAAACGTCCCAGAGTTTTCAAATTGTTCACAAGCCTTTTCAAAACTTTACGAGACGGTATTTGTCTATCAGGATATTTTACGCCATACCACCGCAAACTTCTAGAGATATCTTTATCGTTCAAAAAATATGCTTCTATTAGATCAAAACTTACTTATGTTCGCAATAAATTAACACAATAACACTTGTGTAAGTGAATTAAGACTAAACAGATCAATATCCGAAAAACTAACGCTTGCACAGACTGTTCCATTTTCAAATTTAAGAACAACATTTAAAAATATCACTTCTTTTTAAAATATCTTAAAAAGTATGCATTCAAACAAACGCTGTCATAAACTGTTCCATTTTCAAATTTAACAATTATTTATTTTTGTTTTAAATTTGCCTTCTGTCTAGCTTACAGAGGACGTATTGAAATACTAAGTTTTATCAAATTATCATTTTATCCACACGTGCACTTATAATAAGGAAAACTTATGCCAGTACCTATTTTATGAAGTGGGTACTTATTTACGAATAATCAATGCTATCTTTAGAATGATAATATCGCTACTTTTCGAACGTCGTCTTCGGCAATAAATAACTTTCTTGAAATTTGACTCAATCATTTTATGGTGTTCCTTTCTTTTAAAATACTATGTTACTTAAGCAGAGTTACTATTTTTTAGCTGTTCTTTCGATTGGCATCATAAAAAAAGGGTGATTTTTTTTCACATTTTAGTCGGTTCGATTCCCAGACGAAGCAAGTAATTTTTAGAAAATCTATGAATGCAGAATTACTAACTTTTAAAAATAACATAAAGTCTTCTTTGAGCAAAATTCACTATCTACGATATTTAAGGTACTTCCCCTTCATGTCCCATAAGTTTGGGACGCCCTGTATATATTATGACTGTAACTGTAAACTCCCCACGTATCACTTATTGCGAGATAGGTATGTTAATCTGACAATGACGATGGTCTGGTGGACGGAGGATGATAGGGTTAGCCGTAATTAGCTTCCCAAGTAGCATCAATTAGCTGATAAAAACCAAATAGATGTGTTTTTAAACTTGAGGCTTCATAAGCAAGTTGGTAAAAAGCTGGGTTAGCGCTGACCCAGGCTTTAAGAAACAAAAGTCCCCGAGGCCACCAAGATAACCAGCTTATAGCTGCATTAAGGCTCGATAAAGGCGGGGTAAAAGCTTTATAAGCTTAAAGCACTATATTTTACTCTCTAATTCCTATATTGTCCGTACGTCTATTATTCAGCTTTTAACTGATAGACGGCTGAGTCATGGTTGTATGAACAACGCTCGTTAAAGACTATATTATCAACTTATGCCATTCTAATTAAAAGTTTTACAGTTGTGATTCAGCTTTAGCTTACAGAAAGCTGAGTTATAGATGTATGAACAACTTTATCCGTGATAAAAGTTATTGTATGTTTAAATAATACGCTTTTCTGCTGTGAATCCTATCTTTTACATCTTTCATACAGCTTTTACAATATAGGGGGCTTGCTAAAGACAACTGATTTAACTTAATAATGTTGGGGATATATTTTTTGTTCCAAAATAGCACGTATTTTAACACCATTACAGAAATAGGTACGTTTTCCGAATACTTGCAAGATTAAATACTTAAAATGTTAATGGTGGATTCAGAACACAGTGCAGGAGTTGGTCTGTTATTCAGAAACAAGTAACTTATTATAAAATAAAATAAATGTTTGGGGACAATCTCACACAGATCAACCTAGCCCCAAACTAAGCAAATCTTGTACTATGGGTACTAGGCGACGACATACATACCTATATAGATAAATACATACATGTATGCATAGGAAACGTCCATAATTCAGGAACGAATATTCGTGATAAACACACAAATAAATGCCCGGGACCTCCAGCATAACACATAAGATACCGTGTACATATTACAACATAAGTAGGTACATACTCTCATTACAGTATTTTTATGTGAATTTGTTGTACGGCGGTAAATTTCCTTCAGAGAGCTATGGGCACTGTATATCGTTTAGTGTGGTAGGGCACAGCACAACGAATGTCATCTCGCACAAATCTGTAGCAGAGCCCATCTGGGGAAGTACCTCCACATTATAGAAAACCGCAATTTAATAACACTAGACCCTACTCATAGTGTTGTGTTTTTGTTGGTGAGTAAGGTCGCCAGAGTTCCAAGAGGATTCACTGTGTTGATAATATATACTTCACCAGAAAAATGATTCATATAATGATATTTTGTGTTTTTTTTTAATATACAAATTAAACATTTTATAAGGATCGGTAATGGCATTTTTATTTTAAGAGCTTGAAGCAACCAAGTAATCTGTAAAAACACCTCCGGTTGCATAACAGCGTCTGAATATCCTTTCATAGAACTTGAAATTTAGAAAACGCATTGATTTCTCAAGAATACAATTTTGCGTATAAAAGCTGTAAAACAGATAGCTGACGAGACCAAAAACACTTTCACCTCCTAATAAAACCGTTATACAGCTAAAGCTGGATTTGACCAAACTTTTTAACCAAGAGTAACGCTTACTCTTGGATACTAATGTCAAAATCCCATAGTAATTTGAGGTTACTATCTGAGAGTAAGCGTTATATACTCGGAATAAAAATTTGGTAAAACGTAGCCTAAGACTGCTGTAAGTCAAACCACGATTACACCTTTAATCAGCTGTTATGATCTAAAACATTATATTTCTAAAAGCTGTAAAAGAGATACCTGGGAAACCTATAAAAAGCCTTCTAATGAAACCGTAAGATGGCTAACCCGCTTTATGGTGTTAAAGTGCTAAGTCTGTAAGAGAGAACACGTTTACACTTTTAATCAGTCTTATTGCTCCAAAATACAATATTATGCATCTAAGAGCTGTATGACAGATACAAGGGTGCCCGTTACACAGCGACACTGAGGCTGTAAGAGTTCTGTAAAACAAAACAAGATTACAGTTTTAATCAACTTAAATGGTCCAAAGACACTATTATGCATCTAAATGCTGTAAGAGAGATACTTGAAGACCATTACAAAGACAGCCTTTTAATGAAACCATAAAACAGCTAAGACGCTTAAGGCTGTAAGAGTGCTGTAAGATGGAACACGATCACTGTTTTAATCACCTTATAATTAGGCTTCAAAATCACAATTATGCAATTTATGCATCTGAAAATTGAAACAAAAACATGAATTAGCCCATTAACAAACTTTACCCTTCCAATGCATATTATATTACAGCTATAATGCTAAAAGCTGTAAATAAACTGAATATACCCTAACCGAGCTTATACCTACATAAAATACTCTCTAATATACTTTTTTATATCGTATATCTTCATATATCGTATATGTTTATAAGAGCTGAAACGTCGTGTTTAATACAACGTTTGTGCTTATTGGTCTGCACGGGTAACCTTGTAATCGCATACGAATTGTGTGAGATTTCAAAGTTGAAAACGTGGCGTTATGCTACTTATGCTCTAATTCATATTTGACTGATAAGTTATTATACCTATTCAACATTTTAACGTACTAGGTCATTAAAAAGGTTTGCTTCTCGGCTATGACATTGTATTAGCAAGTTGGATCCCAAATTCTAGATTAAATCGGTCGGGATTCGGGCGAACAATGATATTTCGCTGCAAAAATATTTTTTTTTTTTACATCACATGAACATTGCAAACTTTGTTTATTTGCCACGCAAATAAATACTTCTTTTACCTAATTTTACTTTCTGTGCAAGAAGAAAAACCACCGAATCCTTCCTAAGTTAACACAGCCTGGCATGTTTCTTTTACTAATTTGATAACCTACCCCGCCCGCTCTCACCGCTGTACATCAACCAGACGTTTCGCGATTTCTACATAAAACTTACGTGCGCTGGAACCCCATGAACCTAAACCCTAACCCCAAATGGTACAAAATGGTATTTTCTGCCCAGGCTCTTATATTTATTATATTATACTTACGTTTTAATAATGTTCGAATAGGTCTCCTAGTTAACCGAAGTACCTTCATAGAAATTCGGTCAGTGGGATTTTATTTATTGATCTTTCGATTATCCTCAATTGAATGGCTGGGAGTAACTTAGTTTTTATTTCTTTTTAGCGGGGACCAACTCCTGGCGTGTTCGCTCGGTAGCTATCGTAAGGCGCGTAGAGATCAACGCCGATAATTGAAGAAACGTTACGACTGCTGAATCTTAACACCGATTTAAAACTTCGACGGATAAATTAAAAGAATTCGATTCAGGATTGTTTTTCTCTTCGCCTTCTTGCCTCCGATTTAGCAGATAAGCATGTTGTGCGCACACTTTATGTTCTGATTGGACGTGGGTACCTGTGTTTTAAGCTCCGCGCCGATATGTGTGGAGGCTGCAGACAATAATTTAAATTAAAATAATAGTTCGATTATTTGACAATATTACATAGTTCTGAGAAAGAAAGGAAAAGTGGAAAAGTGCATGACCTCGGGCGGGACTCGAACCCACGACTCTGGGATACAGGCCGGCCCATCGCTCTCCTAGAGTCGTGACAGAGTTTGAGTCCCGTTAGATGTCATGAAATTAATTTTCTAGTTTTCTAAGAAATTTGGAATCGTTCGCTGACGATTCTGTTTAAAAATAATAGTATAACATCGTTTTACAAGATGCTAATTCAAAAACCTTTGCGGTAATAGATGTTTTACTCGTATATACCTAATCGTAAACTAATAGTGTAAACGGGATAATGGGATCATGATATTAATTGCATAATCGACGAAGTCCGTGGTTTTGGTGTCAAATCATAATCATTTATTGCACCATGGTATACATAAGTTGTTATAAATAGTAAAATTATGAGATCGGTACTTATCAGTCAGACAATCAGTGACGGAGTAATATGCTTTTTCTGTAGGGAACGATTGCCTGCCTTTATGTGGATTGGGAGTTGAGTGTAACATTTAACAGCAGCATGGTTAGGGCTTTTTCTATAGATTTATAAATTTGGCGCAAGTAGTACAAGTTTATATTTTAATCTTTTATTTGGTGGTTCTGTAAATAAATGCATGATTTTTCTCACGCACATACCTAATTAAACAATATATAAACATGGTAGAGTAAGTAGGTATGTCGTGTTCTATGAAATGTGGTTTGCAGGTATCCCATCTACCGATATGTATCAATAGATAGATGGACACAATATCGGCTTGTCATTTTTGAATTCGGTTTGTTGTTCTGTTTTTGTTATGAAATCAAACAAAGGGTGGGTACTTATCTAAGTATCTACATTTAAATGATCTTTCGCATATAAATAAGTTAAGGGGACATTGAGGCGTCATTCTGTTCTACCTACTCTTAAAAGAAACAAACGAAAACTGATTTGCAATGCATGTTTTCGAGTTGTTTTTACAGTTTGACTTAAAGAAATAATTTCCTAACGGCAAATGTCCATAGTTTTTAATAATGAAAAGCATAATTTTAATCGTAGTTTATGTGATTGAATATAATGAAAGGCTTTAAAACTCGAGTGTGGGTTTATGAAACGAGGCGTCAGCAGAGTTTCATAATAACAAAAACGTTTTATTGCCTAATTATTTACAAAAACATATACTGCTTTATATACACACATATCATGAGCTCTTCAAGATGTGTTCAAAGCGCATATAGGTATATCGACCGCCATTGCGACTTTCCGGAATAAAAACTTTTCTGACATTCAAGTTTTGTCATTCATATTTTTTAAATTCAGAGACAAACTAGAGTGACCCCAATTTAGATATTCGCATTATTGAGGGCTAATGATATTTGGGTATATAGACGTATTTAATCACCAATCACACATTCACATTTACACACAGCTACCGAAATCTAACACTACGGTATCCCATTCTGTCCTCGCAATGTCCAATTCCCCAAGTATCCAGTACCAGTAGGTATGTCTGATTCCTCAAAAAGTCAAATTAAAAGGCACTATAAATAAAGTATGCTTTAATTACACGAAAAACGTAAGGATAAACGTAGATACTATTTATTCGTTGGTCGGAAAATAGTTTTTTTTTGTTTTCAAGTAAATATTAATTTCAGCTACCCTATAGGTCAATAAATTATAATATTTTAAAACCACGAGGCCAAAACACAATTACACGATGTGACGTCAAAGATGTCATTTACAAAGTGAGCAAACTAGTGCAAGATTAATATATCGTACAAAAACATGATTAATTGGAGATTAAAATGCATGCATTAGTTAGATTAATATGTCTTGAACATGTCTTTGGGGCCTGCATAAAGCATTCCAGGCCAAACGACATTCTAGGCAAATGGATAAACGAGGAATTGGACATTCTAGGCAAATGGACATAAGAGGAAACGGACATACGATGCAAAAGTACTAACGAGGAATTTGACATTCCAGGCCAGAATCTGCCACTAGTGAAAACTGCATCAGTATCTAATGTCAAGTTTAAGAACTTCTCTCTGAATCCTGCCCTGTAGGTATTCGGTTGAGAAAACGGCGCATAAAAATAGAGAAGTTGAGATTCAAATAATAGTGGTAGTGAAATATTTTATTGTAAAAAAGCATAAGTATAAAAAAACAAAGACATAATATTGTCTTCTGTTACCGCGATTGTTATTCATTGAAATTAAACACTTTAGAACGGATTAATCGCGTTTATTAACACCATGATCCTACGTTTCGAGCCCTTTACAGCACTCGTTTTCACAGGGTTAAGATGATGACTGAGAGAATGCGAATTCTCCCCGTCAATCAAAAAAAGTTACTTGTGCAAACTACCTACATACAAAAATATAAAAATAATTTAAAAATAAAAACAAAGGTTGGTCTACAATGCCCAGAGGGGCTTATAAAGCTAGTAATACATAGCCTGAAGGGCATTCTATAATTAAAAAAAAAAAAATGTTTAAACCCTGTGAGGATTAACATACATACAACTTACGAACGCTTCCCTAACTGGCTTATGGAGAAAACTACCCCATTTTGCCTCTTTTATCCGTTTTAGTTTGCACAAGTAACTTTTTTTTTTATTGACGGGGAGAATTCGCATTCTCTCAGTCATCATCTTAACCCTGTGAAAACGAGTGCTGTAAAGGGCTCGAAACGTAGGATCATGGTGTTAATAAACGCGATTAATCCGTTCTAAAGTGTTTAATTTCAATGAAAAACAAAGACATGTTAAAAAATACGTGCTTTTTACCCTCTTCCCTTCATATATCCCTAATATTGCTCCTATAGGTTTGAATATAGTCTTATTCGGTTCAGCGCACGAAATCACATAGAAAATGATACCTCACTTGCCTAGTTTAAATTTAAATCTCCTCTGCCCGTACCCCTGGTTAGGGGGTATGGGCAAAGGAGTAGGGCTCCTTAATTTGGATAGGACTCGACAGGTGCTTATTATTAGTGCCAAGACATAGTTATAAACAAAGTTTTAATGGTATATACCATTTTAAATGCGCTTCTTTAAATGTTTATTACGTCAAACACGACTGCACTTGTTTAATGACCATAATCTGTCCAAATATCCGTCGTAAATTAAAAAAAAATAATTTGGTAGAGCTTTTGATTTAGTGTATAAATTTCAAATGTAACAGAGAATTTTCTGCAATTATTCGAAAATCAATGACAATTTTTTTTTATAATTTTTTGCAAGAAAACAGGTTATTGACCTGTAGTTTTTCATTTAGGAACAGGAAGTTGAATTCCTAAAATGAGTTTCCAAAAAGTGGAATTTGCAGCATGGTGAATATCATATTAGTTATGTCATGTGTTATATATCATATATGTTGAATTTGCATAAAGTTGGATACCTGAAATGTAGTTTGCAAAAAAGTTGTATTTGCAGCATGTTGAATTCTTATAATTGTGGAAATTTCATTAACTTGAACTTGCGGCATGTTGAATCTTAAAATGGTAAAATGATACCTATGCCCATATCGACGCGGAAAAATAAGAAAAAAGCTTGAAGTCTATTCTATTCAACTTCCTGTTCCTAAATGGTATAATGGAGTCCAGTTTCGCCAGTTTGCTGTCAATATTGGATTACAGTTAGGTCAGCTTACTTTCCATACTGGCATCCAAGTACCTACCTAGGCCAGATTTTTTTTGAGCAAAGCAGAGCTGTAATTTGGTATATTCATACCAAATTACAGCTTTCTAGTACGAACGGTCACAGCTAAGCTGCAGACAAACAGACGGACAGACAGACATAGCGAAACTATAAGGGTTCCTAATTGACTACGGAACCCTGAAAAGGTTTACCAACATGAGCTGAATCCTACCTAATTCAGACATGTCTAACAGTCAAATATATTACAATTGTAAAACATAAATTAAATCATTTATTTTTTGTAATAAATGTTTTGATTCATGTTTTTAAGTAGTCACACTACTTTAAATAAATTATACATAGAAAGAGATGTCATATAGTACAGAAAAAGTGATCAAGGCCCCCGGTGAGCAGGGCTGGGATCGAACCAGTGACCTCCTAAAGCGAAATACATATGTCTAAACGCACCCGTGACGTGCGCGTTGCACGAACCCTGTCAATTTAGTCCCTATTTATATAGGCCGAGTTTGATACAACGTAAAACGCGGAGTGACACCCCTTGTCCATGCTACCATATTTGTAAATTTTTGAAAGCTTGTACGCGTTCTCCCTGTTAATGACAATTTTAACTTCAATTTTCTTGTAATTTAATAATTAGATGATGTATCGTCACGGTGCATGATAAACATGGTGTGGTGGGCTCCCGAAATATTAATCACAAAGCAAGACGACAAAAAAGTCTAGCGATATGGTCACGTGGTAACGTAAGGGATGTGAAGAGGATATGCAAATCTGTCAAATTTGCGGTTCGAATAAGGTCCCTGTATAGACATTAGCCCCGGCCCATCTCCACCGAACTTCTGTGAGGGCAGCGACAGCGGCAGAGGCGGCACTGAAAGCAAAGGTGGAAAAGTTCAGTGGTCTCACGGCGAATATACATTCGTTCCTTTCGGCGTCGAGACCTTTGCTCCGTGAGGCTTTGCGCTCTGAGTCTCTTCAAACACCTAACGAATATACTCGGAGACGTCACAGGAGACCCAAGAGATGGCAGCTTCCTCGCTTAACGTATCAGCCTAGCAATCCAGCTAGGAAAATCTTCCAGCGTCCACGCATGGTACCATGCGGCGAAAGCCTGTTTTAAAATTAAATAATTTTAATTTAGTTTTATTTTTAATATCTAGTTTTATATAAGTTTTAGTTTTACTTTACCTATTATGTTTTAGTTTACTTTGTTGAGTTTAGTTTTTTTACTTTATATCTTAATTAAATAATACTTACCTACATATAATTATGTGGGTGGGTCACTAATAAGAACAAAATAAAAGTTTTTGTTTACAATTAGGAACACTAATTAAAAGTTCCATAACGTTGCCATTAAATGGCACCTATCTGAAGTTATTCTGCAATCGGAATGCATTTTCAGCGTCCGTATTAATTTCAAAGTTTAATGAAAATATTAATTCATTCTAAGTAATTAGGAACATCCAAATGTTTTGGCATTTTCCCAGCCTCAAACCAAATTTCACTTCTGGCTATTAATACTGCTATGCTAATAGCACGTTGAAAGACAATAAAATAAGAAAAACATACTTAATAATTGTAGCGTAACTACCTCATAACCGAAGTACCTACAATACTAAATGCTTAAGTACTACTTTATGCATAAGTATTTAACTAGGTACTCAAGCACTAACATTACTTACCTATAAATATTTAATATAAGTAGGCATATAAACAAATGTCAGCATAAAATAGTAAAAATAAAACTTAAGATTAGCTTAAGCCTAGTAAGTAGGCATCTATAAATTAGTGTTAAAGGTATCTTGCGCATTTTGCATCAGAAAATCTATTAATATTTTTTCTACTTAGCCACGACCTTAATTACAACCTCTTATTCCCAAAAACTTCAATTCCCATTATTCGTACCCAAGACCTTAATGTTCCGAGTGGCCAAAAAATGGAATATGCCTGTTATAAAAGCGAGGGAGCACCGGCCTGAACAATAATTCACAAAAATTGTGAGCAGTTAACGTCCTCCGTGGCCTGAGAGCGACATAATCATCCGCAAAACTAAATTTAATGCTAATAGCACTTTTTAAAATAAAACCTCAGCAGGGTTGGGTGCTTAGTGGCATTATTTAAAGTGATTTTAATTATGTTGAGAGCAGATGACAGCGGAGTTCCCTCCTCTTCATTGTACGACCCAACCGCTCGGTCGTAGGCGCCGTTGGTGGCTTGTTATGCTTTAGGGACGTATGTACTGCGGTATTAGTAATAACCCCGCAGTTTTATATTATAAAGTATGCTCATTACCTCGATCTCAAAAACCTGTAGATAGATTAACGCTTTTCTTGAACGTTTATATAAAAAAGAAAATGTGCATTTAACTGATGTCGCCTGAGGGAGACGTGATTCAATACAGTGTGGTAGGGGAGACAGTAACGCTACACCGCTAGGTTAGCACTGAGTGTGGCGTGTCTCTAAATCCTACGAAGCCAGTAAATCACACGAAGTCACACAGTGGAGGGTTTTGCAATCTTTAATGTCGCCCGTGTCGTGACGCGCAGTTTGTGTTGGGTTTGTCATTATGCACGCGGAGTGGTTTGCAAATATGGATGGCGCACCCGGCCAGAGACACGTTCAATTAAATTAACCAAGGTATCATATTTTCAACTCTAGTTTTAGTTTGAGATTCCAGTTTAAAGTTAAACATTCACTGTCAGTAAATTATCACCTCTTCTCAGCTCTTAATCATGCACTGCCTAGTATACCTAGGTAGTGCTTTTCATCTTAAGAAAAGTGATTGTATACATTTTAAATGGTAAAAATATATTTCAAATCTTGTTCCTAGCGTTTACCGGCTTATGCCACGGCTTATGGAGCCTGGCGTCCGATTTGGTTATTCCCAAGATTTGGCGTAGGCGCTAGTTTTACGAAAGAGAATGATGGCGCGCACGCCGGCGTTTTCTCGCGTGCAAAAAGTACATCAAAAAAAATTTGTAATTTCGGCATTTTTGGTTCAACTTGGTGGAGGCACTGCCATGTCCCCCAGATCCCGGCGAATTACTTACTTGGGAGAAATTCTCAATATTTTCAAGGCATGCTATGCTGGGTATGATTCCTTGACAATAATATTTTTTAAGAAAAAATACCATTTATAATGGGCTTTCCCGGTACAAGTTAAAAGTGTGAGTTAGTTTAAGTTAACTAATTTACTTCAAAAATATCCAAACCACCATATAATAACAGAATACATATCTTAAAAAATTGTGGAGTTTTCTTAATGTTTTATTATGAGTTCTTGGAGATAGGAAACTACGTACCTCCGACCTCACGAACAAAAAAATAATGACTCAAATCGGATTATAGAACTAGAAAATAACAGCAGTTCCACTATGCCATACCTGGTCTTCATCATCAGGTCTTCTTCACCAAAATGATAGATCCCGTAAGAAAATATTCAATCTATTTAAGGAAACCGTCAAATCATAATGAATGTGCCGTTAAACTTTGAGGAGGCCTCTCATAATAAAAATTCAGACGAATTGAGAACCTCCTCCTTTAGAAATATTGAAGTCGGTTGAAAATTATAACCAAATGGGACTACTTTGAAGGTATTTCCTTACCAACAACAGATGAATGTCTCACAACAGATGAATGTTTCAAATCAGATGATGAACCAAACAGTTCCTCTATGCCATCTCTGGACTTCATCATCAGTTCTATTTCACCAAATTGATGGTTTTCGTAAAGAAAAGCTCGAGTTTAGTAAGCATTAAAAAAATAGAGTCAAAGCCTACTCGGGCATTGAGGGTTCCGTGTTAACTTTTAATTATCACATGCACCCTTATAAGTAGGTACATAGAGCAACCAATATTGCGAAGTAGAAATCTGGGGTATAACATTCACTATCTGTTGGCAGATTGGGTAAGGAACATGCACGAATTGAGTAGCCAGAATACGACCACCGATAACATCATTAGACGGACGTCAGGGTACGTAGGCAAGATGACAATCGCTCACGCGTAGCGTATCGTAGACATTTCTCTATATCACTCTTCCTTATTAGTGCGACAATGATAGTTACGTTTCGTTCGCGACTGAGCGTTAGCGATTGGCATCGCTATACACGCAATATTTTTTTGGATGTTGAAGATAATTTATAATTACGTGAACCGCTTTTAATACCTACTTTTTATTTTATTTACTATTGTTTTTACTCACATGTTTCTTTATTAATCTATTTAATATATATCGTGGTAATAATGTGTTAGAATGTAAACGCAAGTAATATTTTACATGACCAAACTAAAATTTTAATTTTTCATCGCTTGCATATTTCATACAAAAAAATAAACACAAATTAACTCATGTCACATTCAATGCAACCATTTTTTACAATTATCTCAAATAGATAGCGGAAGTAATGTTCCTGAGATATTAACGATGTGACAGATAGAGTAGGTAAATGGAGACCATAAAGGTGCTTTGTAGGTATATTTTTGGGATGACACACCAAAATGCTACGATTAAAGCACAAAAAAAAACCTTTATTTTAAATATTATACAGTTTATAAGGTAATTTAATTCATAATAGTATTAATTTCGCCAAACAAACAGTATCCAAATTATCAAACGAAAACTTTTAAGCCCCAAACACGGCTCTTAGGTCAGCAGACATGCCATTTGCGGAGTTTTTGAAAAGCAATCCCGACAATGTTTGCCAGCACTGTTTGTCGAGGGGATGACCTTAGCTGAGATGTGACGGGCCTGATCCGCCGGCGTTGATATATCACACGAATGCAAACAAGAGGGTACGATCGCTCGGTAGGTAAGCCCACACCGGTGTTGGCTTGGATACATTTTGGAACATGTCGCTCACTGAATTATTGTGCTATTTGCGTCTACCAAGAGAAAAAACCCACTAAAAATAGTAAAAACTCGAGGTCTAACGGGCGTCGCGTTTCATTACTGTCAAGCTAATTACTACATAATTGCCGGCACCTACGGAGATATATGCGTCGCGGACGACTGGGAGCTGTTAGCAAGTTTAAAGCAGATATTTTATAATTTGCCTTTTAAATCGCTAACGAATCATAATTACGGGCAAAAAATGAGTTAACGAATATAAAAGTAAACATTATGATACAGAATTGGTTTTACTCGTGAAGCAAATGCATCAGGCCTCCTTAAAATACAATTTTTCTAGGATAAATATCCCTTAAAATCATTTGAGCCATCTCCTAGTTCCAAACTTATTTAATTTTTATACATTAAAAATAGATTGCGTATACTCTGCACTTGAAAAAAGGCACAGTTAACTGTTAACAAAGCGGGAGAGAAGCTTTCTTCAATAAACTGATTTTAATGATGCTCTAAATGTTGTTTGGCAGTTTTAAAAGGCGTTTTTTCGTAGCACGAACGGAGTGCAGAAGCTTAATCGTTAGTTGCTCATTATTTGAGTCGACAATGGAAGGCGGTGCACAGTTAGGCATTAGAAAGGCCGAGCTTTCGCTAATGACATCCCGACTCGCATTATGCTCCCGACATTTTTACTGAACAACTCTTTGTTCAAGGCACGTTCAGTTTATGAAGCGTTTAACTACCTTGTCTTTAAATGTGTGTGGATTCACGTCGTTTGATTAAGCCTTTGTATTATTAAATTTCCTTTGTGAATACCACACCAGTTTTTAAGGATTTTCACTAATATGGGTGATGGATCTATAACATAAGGGTAATAAGTAAGTTTTAGTTACTTTAATACAGCTTATTTATAGGTAAATTAAATTGTACGATCAGAAATCAGAAAAAAGAGGTTCGTCATATTTTGAAGAAGAAAATATATTGACAGTCAAAAGTCAGTGACTGTCAAACAAATAATAATAATTTTCTTAGTGTTTGTAATATTTCTGGTTCAGCGTGATTATTGTTACGTTGTTAATTCAAAATGGTTCCGATGTTGAAATATGGTCGACGTAAGCCATTGACTTCCAAAACTGAATTATTATAGGTACCTATTAAATATTATTTTTATTCTCTTTTAGTATTTTTAGTTCCAATTTTTTTTCTGTTCTGCGTGGTAGCTAGCCATAATGCAAATCGCTCATGCTCAGAAGCGTATCGTAGTTATCTCTCTCTATCAACTCTACCTTATTAGTGACGTGACAATGACAGTTGCGTTTCGTTCGCGACTTAGCGTTAGCGATTGGCATCTTGGCTACGCACCCTGACCATACACAATTACAAATGCAAAAACGTCTCAAGAGTAGTTTACCTGTAAAGACTTATTTGTTGCCATAGACTACGATGTCATACCGAGTACGTTTTTAGGGTTCCGTAGCCAAAATGGCAAAAACGGAACCCTTATAGTTTCGTCCAGTCCGTCTGTCCGTCCGTCCGTCCGTATGTCACAGGGGTTTTTCTCAATAACTATAAAGCATATGGTAACAATATTTAAGTTAGCGGTGTATTTTGTATGCCGCTACTTAGTTTTGCATATAAATTGCGAAAAAAAGTATGTTTTGTGGGAGCGCCCCATACATGTAACTAAATGTCAAAAAATATTTTTTTGACTAATATCTACTCTAGGTACATCATTTGATAGGTCTTAACAAATAACTTAGAGGTTTCTTGAATAAAAATTTGATTAATCCAATATTTTCAGAGATAATCGCTCTGAAAGTCTGAAAAAGTGTGTCCGGCCCCCTCTAACTTTTGAACGGGAGGTGCGAAAAATGTGAAAAAATTCAGGAAGATAGGATATAAGACGAACTTATCACGAAAATTATTTTGAATAAATTTGGTCAAGCCGTTTTTGACTTTTTGCCAAAAAACTTGTTATGTAGTTGTATCATGTCAATCTTTTCTGTTATTATAATGTGTGACTTATTTCATCGGTATAAGGTGCACTTTGTTTTGCACGTGACATGAAAATGACGACAGTGACGTGATGGTCGTTGCATACATAAGACTATTAAATTGGAGCATTTATCCAATAGCCTCGGCGGCTCCGTATTACAGCGCTTGACTTACGATCGGAATGACGAGGGTTCAAATTCTGGCGGTGTAGATCTATAAATACAACTTTTTCATTATTTTTGAAATTTTTCTTAGTGTTTTTTTTTTCAAACTATTAAAACATTTATTTTTTAAAATTTACACTTATTTTATATATTTGAGCATATTTTTATTTTGTTGTGGTTTTTTTTCGCGTCAGAATTGTATGAAATTTGGTGGGTAGGTAGAGTTCCTTATTCTAAGTTAGATATAGATACGAAGTCCCAATGTGCGACAACAATTTTGTACTAAATTTCCCACTGAGTTACGAACATCCCATACGATTTCGTAACTCAGTGGAAAAAACTGTGGGACATACTGGTAAATTGGGTCTATCTTGAAGAGAATAAGGAACTCTTCCTACCTACCAAATTTCATTTGATTTAGACGCGAAAAAAAAACGACAACAAAATAAAAATCCGCCCATTCAGTTAAATTAATGCATCACATTCGACAAGCCATTCCAGGTCACACCATCGGGCATTTGTTGTGCGAAATATGTACATCATAGATGTAAATAATTACGAAAGTACACCTGACCTGCAAGTTCGAATCACCTTTTTAGGGTTTTAGGGTTCCGTAGCCAAAATGGCAAAAACGTAGTTTGGCGCCCGAACGAAGTGAGAGCGCCAATAGTGCGAGTCGGAAATGGGTGCCTTTTACCCGAGTTAAATACTACTTTCATTTCGAATGCGAGGAAAGTAAAAAAAAAAACAACTATAAAGCTAAAACTACTCGTGTAACTTTTTAAAGAAAATCTCGAAGGAAGCATTACAAAAGTGTAGAATATTAAGCAAAACAACGGCATTATATAGATATTTTGTTATATTGAAAACAAACATAGGTAATTTTGATTTACTGTTCAGGTTAACTTTCTATTGTACCTACTTGAAAAGTGATCAGAATAAATTCTTAAAATTCTACAGCAATTGCCTTGAGCGGGTTGTAAACTCACAAACGGTTTTCTTGGAGTCCATCATAAGGAAAGAATTTCATTCGATTTTCATATATCAAAGTTTGCAGTACAAAACTTTGAAAACCTAAACGCGCGCAGTTTCGCGCGTTGTAACGAGGATGTCAAAAAGACCCTGTTTAGGGCTTTTTGCCAGTCTTTTTACACGTGCAGCCTGTGGACGAACTACACTAAAAAAACCTTCAATGCACTGCGCGTCCAGTATAACAACGGCTTCCGCATGTTGATGGGACTGCCACGGTACTGTAGCGCGTCGGGCATGTTTGTGGGTGCCCGGATAGACGGTTTTCAAGCGATACTTCGTAATCGCACCGCGTCACTCATGCGCCGGGTTCGTGACAGTTCCAACAGCTTGCTGCGTCTCATCTGGGAGTATCCTGCCTGTGCTCTGTGGAAACACTGCAATGATTTGCATATGGGTTCTAGAGGCATCGTTTATGATCTTATGTAAGTGACATGGATAATTTTGTTGACATTTTTTATAGTTTGTAGCTTAATTTCATTTAATTTTCAACATATTTAAATTGACTTTTTGATTTGTAATTTGGTTTTTATTTGTAATTCAATTTTTATTAGTAATTCAATTTTTATTTGTATCTTTTTTGTTTTTGTAATTTAATTTTTATTTTTAATTTAATATAGTTTTTATCTTTTTGGTTAAAATGTAATGCTGTTAAAATGTAAGGACAGTTTGTCTGAATTAAAAGAATTTTATTTTATTTATTTTATTTTAAAACCTAACCTCAAAATATCCCAAAACAAACATCAGGTATTGTATTGAGTATTGAATAGAACTCTGTCGTCAGGTATACAATACATCTCCTCTAAGTGAATTAAAAATGTCGGAAACAATAATGAATAACTCAGCCTATATTTTGAACCCTGCCAATGTGCTCGAGGATGATGTTGTGCGCTTATTCCATAATAAGTTAGCAAAACATACAAGTTTCCGGCCGCGCGAGGTGGGGTTGTTTAAGTACCCAGAGCTGATAGAACCTGTCCCGAGAGATGATTCACATTTACAAATCATCTTCGATGGTGACGTTGGCAACTTAGGTAAGGTAGGGCACTGGACATGTATTTTTTTAAATAGGTTTGTGACAGCAGATAGTGTAATTTAAATCTGCTGGTATCGGGGTAAACCTAATGGTATTTAGTGTATTGCTGTGTGTGGCGTGTGTGTGAATTACATAATAGCATATCATTCTGTAGCTTCAGTTCTAATATAATTTAGCACCCTATAATTACTACTACTATAAGTACTTACAGCTACGGAACCCTTCATTGTGCATGGTCCGACACGCACTTGGCCGATTTTTTAAACGCTTGAAATTGTTTGAATATCTTGAAGAAAGAAATTATTGTTAAATCTCTCTGCAAAAATTCAATCAATATACAATAAACTAGGAACTACATTCCGGTTTCCTTAAGCTGAAAAGCTGCTCCTAAAGCTAAGTGAAAATCATTTTACACTATTATATCGATAAAAGCTATGATAAAGTATTAGAAGAGTATGAGCGCATTTTTTCAGTTTAGGACCTAAACTGAGTCGCTGCCATATAACTGAGCACAGTTCAGAACCTACTGAATCGCATTAGGCGATCCGTGTAACTCCCCTGGATCCTAATTAGTCGCACACTGTGCGGTTTCAGAGGAATTTCCTGCCGTAAACGTTCTGGATATGAAATTCAATCGCTGCTGAGGTTTTCTTTAGAGTATGGGGTATGGTATACTTAAAAAAATGTTTTTAAACTTAGGGATCGGCAACGCCCCTGTGTTGTCCTTCTGAAGTTGCATGTGTCCATAGGCTACTCTGTCAACTATCGTATTTAAACAAAACTATCGTAAGACATGAATATTATGACAAATTACAGCTAACACTCACTTTTAGTCACTGCGCGCGACACGCTTCGGAGATCTCCGGACTCCATTGTCGAGCGTTAAGTACCGTTCTAAAAATACGTTAGTTTTATCCGTATTTCATTATACTACTGTGGCAACTCCGTGTGATTATTTGCTTGTCTTAGTTTTTTCATTAAGTGGTTCCGTGAAGTTATCTCTATTACGATACGGAAGATTTAATACATTTTTATTAAGGTTTCTTAGTCAACTAGTTTTTGAGGGACGAGAAATTCAATTCAATTCAATGTATTTATTTCGAGTAAAGGTTACACTCATATATTGATGACTTAAGTTATATAATTAATACTATTCTAATTCTACTATTATTTTACTTAAATTACAACTGGAGCGTGCAACCGATCACAGTTGATTAGATAAGGGGAGTCAATTCTATCCCCTATCATTCGCAGGATGTTGTTGGGACCGCCACGCACCCGGCGCACCAGAGATGCGGCCCTTTTACGTATAGTGGCGTAAAAACAGTCGACTCTTGCTTCGGCAAACATCCCTGATGCGCTACAGAAGCGAGGCAGTCCCACCATCACCCGGAACGCATTATTGAATTGGACCCGGAGGGCCCCATAGGCCCGTTGCGTGTAGCGCAGCCATAAACTGCATGTATAGAGAGAGGTGCAGTACGATCTAAACAGGGTTATCTTCACCTCCCTCGAACAACGCCAGAACTTACGGGCTAACATATTGGCTCTGACCGACAGTGCCCTCCGTTCTCGTTCTATGTCGGTATCGTCTTTGAGGTCCCACGTTACCAAATGGCCCAGGTATTTGAAAGCATCGACCCTTTCCAGAGGTACACCATCAAGGTCGATGCGAGGCACCTCTACCGTTCGGCTCCGTCCGACCTCAAAGACCATATATTGGCTTTTTGACACGTTATACTTAAGCCCGTGACTCTTTGCGTATGTCTCACACACTCGAAGTAGTTTCCGAATGCCACACACCGACGCGCTCAGCAGAACCATGTCGTCGGCATAACTAATATTATTGACACACACCTCGTCAATGTGACAGCCAACATGCATACTGCTGAGCTCCTCGAGTAGGCCATTGATGTAGACATTAAACAATGTGGGAGAGCTTAACCCTCCCTGCCTTACCCCACACTCCAATTTGTATTGGTCAGACAGACTATCCGCCCATCTAACGCTGTTGACCTGGTTTCCATACCAGTACCTGAAAATGCGTATTGTTTCAGCTGGAAGATTAATAGCTTCCAGTTACTCCACATTAACTCGTAGGAAACCAGGTCAAAAGCCTTAGAAAGGTCGAGGAAGCAAGCGTAAACGGGAGAGTTCCTGTCTACGTAGTATTTGACAGTATGCTTAAGACACAGTATTGCAGTTTCCGTGGATAGCCCTGTTCGGAAACCAAACTGGTTTTGGCTTAGTTGCACGTACTCCTGAAGCTGTGTGTTAAGCAAACTGTCAAACACCTTTGCAATAACAGTTGCGAGAGATATTGGCCTATAATTATTTACGTCTGATAAGTCACCTGTTTTGTTTTTGATTATAGGCACAACTATAGTTCGCATTAGATTATCAGGCAAGTACGAATGCCTCACACACAGGGTAAAGAACATTGCCAAAACTCTTGACACATGTGGACCAGCATGCTGGAGGTGCTCAATGCTAAGACCATCGTATCCAGGGGATTTACCCTTAGAAATAGAGTTAATAGCCTTAGTCACGTCCTTAGCAGTAAATCCAGGTCTAACTACCTCTGCTGTGGTCTCAGCATTGGTCACCTCCTCTACCGGCGCCAAAGTTATGGAAGACTTAACAAAGAAATGGCTTTTAAAGAGATTAGCAATGCTTTTACTGTTATTCTCGCCGCTTACGCTCACCGGGAGACCAGACTGAAATTTCATTTTATTTGACTCCTTCCAGAACGAACGAAAGTCTTTCTTTGCATGGTGTGATGCAATTATGTCCATCTTGATCTGCTGTTGATGGTCCTGACACCATTTTAGGCTAGTTTTAAACTTTTTTCGGCTATCATTCATCTCATCAAAAATAAAACCTGTTCTTGGCTTTCCATGTAAGATCCACGTGTGAAACTTCCGTCTAGCCTCCCCGTGCGCTGCCTTTACATATTTGTTCCAGCCGGCTACTTGGCACTTATTTTTCTTAAATGATGCAGTTTAAAAAATCATTCTCTAAAGGCAGTCATCATCTATATAATAATATTATTTATGATATTAAGGACCTATTATATAACTAATATATTATTAATCAAGACCACCAATTATAAAACAAGCAGTTTTTAGCTGTTCTGCAAATATTTCAAAGATTGCTTACTAGACTTCAGTTGATTAAATTCATTTTGTAAATAAATTATATTAGGTGTATTCTTGATTAATTTAAGAATATAAATGATAACAATTATAAATCTACATAGATGTCATATAAGAAAAGGACCAACACCATCGGAGAGCAGGCCGAGCCAGATCTGTTTCTTTAGTATAAGTAGTAGTAGTAGTAAAACACTTTATTGCACAAAAACAGGGGGAAAAAAACAAGATAAATAACACAAATATTTGTACAAAGGCGAACTTATCCCATTTAGGGATCTCTTCCAGTTAACCTTTGAGCAATTAAAGGAGAACTGGAGATGGTAGACATGTGTATGTGTATTGTATAAATTACATTTAAAAAAAAAGAAGAAACCCAGTTAGTTCCTACTATACACTCGTAGGTAGCCCAAAAACTATTAAATATAAATTACATACTATAATTTATGAAAAAGAATACATAAACTACATACATCAATAATAAATACATACATACATATACAAGTATATAAAACCGCATATATCTTACGTTTCGTCCGAAAGCCACAACTTCTTTAAATTCGCCTTCAGCGATGCGACCGACTGACACTGACGGAGAGAAGGCGGTAAAGAATTCCAGAGTTTAACCGAATAAAGTGTAAAAGATTTGTCATAAGACCGATGCGCATGAGGTGGAATTGACAGATAGAGATCCGCACTGGAACGTAGCCGGTGCCCACTGCCGTCTGCTAAAAATTTGAACCTCTCCGATAGATAGGAGGGAGAAGGATAAAAAAGGCACTAAAAAGAAGAGAGAGTACGGCGCCTTATAGTCAGCCACTTAAGTTTGGCGCGGAAAGACGAGATATGGTCAAACTTGCGGAGGCCAAAAATTTATCTTATGCACACATTTTGCAAACGCTCCAGCTTGTCAAGCAGTTCCTCGGTGAGATCCGTCATAGCAATATCCGCATAATCAAGGATAGGAATCAGAAGAGAACTAGCAAGCATAATTTTTGTGTGAACTGAACTGAACTGACTTTGAAGACGCCGAAGCGAGTGCAACGAAGCAAACAATCTCCTGCTAGTCTCGCTCACATGAGGAGCCCAAGAAAAAGGAATGTGTGTACCATCAAATTGAATTTCAGGCATTGCCATTTCAGACAACTTGGAGATGAAATGGGGACTCCCAATCATTATTGCCTGCGACTTTTTCGCATTAACCATAAGGCCAAATGAAGAAGCCCAATCGCGGATGCAGTCGAGAATAAGTATGTCATCTATTTCAATTTATAATTGACTACTTTAAGAACAAGTCAAAATATTTAATTGAATAATTTGATTTGTTTCAACAAAAAAATTGATAACAATTATAATTCTAAAAACAGTAAATACTTCTGAACGCTTCGTTGTTTTAAAGCGTCTAAGGAAACGATTGATACTGGTAGCGCCATCTTTGGGCGTTAGAGGCAGCCTGCAGCGCATCGCAGTTCTCCCGGTCCCGGTGGGACTTGTTAAATGCACCAAAACCGCTGGGCGTCAATATTGACACAAAATCCTACAATTTCGGCCGCCATGCACACAATAGATTTATAAGATAAACACAGAGTAAAATGTCTGTAAATAGGATTGACAACATTTTAATATATGGTCTCGTGTTTACTTTGGGTCGGGCTCACCACTCTGTTATGCCTACATGCGTTAATGCTGTACCGTGAAATCATTGTTTTTTGTAGACGCGCCGGAGATTAAATATGAATAAAAGGACAAAAGCTCTGAACGTAAAGTATTTTTTTTTACAGTCGAGTTGACTTAGTAAGCCTGTGGGGCTTTAGCGAGGCGATGTTTCGCGCTCCGTTATAATTTTATCGCACGGCCACAAATACAGATTAAATATACTCTACCAAACTTTTATAGCCTAGTCAGGTAAGTCTTCATACATTATTTTTGTGGCGTTCAATAATATGTTCAATAAACTGTGATAGGTAGTTATTAAATTTCACATGACAAGTGAAACTTACACCATAGAATTTAAAAACTTTTAAGAAAAAATATACAATTGATACGATCCAATTTGGGCAGTCATATCGATTTGGAAATCGCTATTTGAGCTGTCACCATTTCACATAAAGGATGCAGACGTAAAGAAAGGACATTCAAGAGGCTCAATATTATTTAACTTGGTTATTACGAAAGGGTTTACACCTGAGCAAACTCGACTCGCTCTTCTCCGTCAAAGAGCGGATTTTAACAGTTTGTTGTTTACGGATTATGCTATTGACAAACAGTTCAAAGCAGGTAAATTTAAACAGGACATTAATGCTATTTAGCTAAATCCGACCGGATGCATTAGAAAATGTGTCACCGGCCATACTTCTCATTCATATCATACTTTATTTGAATTGACTATGGAAGAACCAACCAACTAAACTCTAAATTATTCATAGGCAAGTACCGGCAGACTCAATATCGAGTAATGTAGCGAAGTAATGAACTCCCAGTGAATGCCTATAAAGTCGTTGTTTGTCGCTCTCTATTTGTTCAAAGTTGACCCGACGGCTAGGCCCCGTTTAATGAAAATGGGGCGGTTTTGTAATGATCTCGCCACGGGAAACTTCCTTTTTGCTACATTCCTCCGTTGTGTTCAAACAATAGCTTAATTCAAGTACTTAGGTACCTACGTTACGTAGGTTTATTAATGAGTATTATTAAACTTAGCTGTAGTTTTATTTATTATATAAACACCTAAATTCTTAAGTTTCAGGACTTTCAGGTTTATGTAGGTAGGAAGCTACACTACCATACTGGAAGAGATCCCTCATAGGATAAGTTCGCCTTTGTGCTTTTCTATTTATTCTATTTTGTTAATGTATATCCTGTTTTGTGCAATAAAGTGTTTACTTACTTACTATAGTAATGTAAATAAAATAATAATAAATTCTAAAAAATAAGTTAATAAAACCTGTCTTTATGCATTGACATAACTTTATCATAAATTCTATAAAATAAGTTAATAAAACCTGTCTTTATGCATTGATATAACTTTATCATACGCATGTCATAGGATAGGCATATAGTCTGTCAAGCAAACAAAAGCAGTAACAGTAGGTTAAAGAGCATCATACTGTATTTTTCTTACGCTAGTATTATCACCCCGAAAAAAGGGATGGATATAGTTTTTTTGGCCTACTATTGCTGCTGCTGTTTTACTAAATTCGGTCTGTTCTATAAGAAATGTTGCCAAGACAAAACGGCCATCATTTAGGGCTGTAAAAATGGAAATTTATTTATATCTAAATAGGTATAAAGTAGATTAATATTAAATGTTATTTTTACCGTCCTTGATTAAAAGTAAAACGCGTTTTGTTGACGACACATTTGGTGGTTTCTCTCGAATGTTTCTTGGTATTCTGTTTATTTTTATTCAATATTGATAATTTTAATTAGTTACACGTAAATGCTTCAATAATGGCAAAAAGTTATGTGTTATAAAAAACGGCCAAGTGCGAGTCGGATTCGCCTAACGAGGACTCCGCGCAAAGGATGCTCTGCTCCCTAACACTCATATAGTCCAGATCTTCGGATTTTTTCCTGTACTTGTGCTACAAGCTCTCGCTTTTTGCCAAATTTCGTAACTAGGGGTCAACGCGAAGTACCTTTGCAAATGTATAGGAAAACACCTATACAGGCACGGAACTCTCAGTGCACGGCAATTATACGAAATTCTGTTTTTTTTCCTTTACTTGTGCTATTTACAACCTCTTGCTCTTTGCTAAATTCGTGATTCTGGGTCAACGGGAAGTATATATTTTGATTTCCTTTGCAAATGTATGGGCAATGTGACAAACCATAAACGGCCGCATCTTTTGATTGCGATGACGTAGATATTTGAATTTTTCACAGCTTCACAAACCTGTGTATGTGGTATTAATTTCAACTTGCTACCTCTACCCGCTCCCGAGATAAAGGGTCGTGTCAGACAGACGGACGGACAACAAAATTATCCTACTAGGGTTCCTGTTGGGGTACGGAACCCTAAAACTACACCGAATACCTCTGTATTATTAAACAAATTTAGGCGTCACATGTAATGAATACACTATTGTATTGTACTAAGGATTCATCTTAGCAGATTATTAGGGATCCGTCACTAGGGCTTCGTGATTGGAAACTCCTGAGTTCTCATTTGTCAATAACAACACGTCGGAAATATAAAATAAGAACAGGACATGAAATTTTTAACGCGCTAAACTTTTTACAATATTATTGGAACTTCAAAAGTAAGTACTTAATATTTCGTTTCAAAATCTGCGTTTCCTGACAGTAGGTCATTAAAAGGTTTTTCCAATTTCATTTTTGTACATAAATTCCGAAAAACTCATTGGTACGACCAGCGGGATTTGAAAGTCGTACGCCTTACCGCTGGGTCACCAACGTTTTTTTCAGTGTAAGAAAGATATTTTATTTAACGCAAAAAAAACTTTATTTACTTACGTAAGTAAGTAATAAAAAATACTATCAGTGCTGTTAGAAAAGTTGGAGGTACCTAATTAACTTAAGTAAGTAATTCTATTAGCGTACTGTTAAAATTTTGCAACGGTACGCACGGTAGGTAAGTAGACTTTTCAAACATAGGCGCGATCTGGGCACTGAGATTTGTTATGTATTTGTAAAAGTTTGTATTAGATAGAAGATTGTGTAATAGATAGAAATTAGCTTCGTTTTTTCAGTGTTGTACCTAAAACAAATTATAAATGCCAAAAAAATTGCTTTTCCACTTAGTAAACAACCGACTTCAATATTTCTAAAGGAGGAGGTTCTCAATTCGTCTGAATTTTTTTTATTTTTTTTTTAAATGTATGTTACCTCAGAACTCCGTCATTACTGAACCGATTTAAAAAATTTTTTGTTTTCTGAAAGTAGATGGTTGCAGATTGGTCCCGTCTTTTTCAAAATCGATTTCTGATGATGGGATCCATGAGGAACTGTGGGAACTCCTCAAATTTGAAAGGCACATGCATGCTGATTTGGGTGATTTCTTAAGAAACTCGAGCATTTCTTTACGAAAATCATCAATTTGGTGGAGTGGATCTGATAATGAAGACCAGGGATGGCAAAGTGGAACTGCTTGGTAATACCCAGGACTATCATCCGATTTAAAAAAATATTTTTTGTCTGAAAAAAGATGGTTCCAGGTTTGTCCCGTTTTTTTCAAAATCAATTTCTGATGATGGGATCCATGAGTAACTGAGGGAACTCCTCAAATTTGAAAGGCACATGCATGATGATTTGGGTAGTTTCTTAAGACACTCGAGAATTTCTTTACGAACATCATCAATTTGGTGCAGTGGACCTGATGATGAAGACCAGGGATGACAAAGTGGAACTGCTTGGTAATTCCCAGCTCTATCATCTGATTTGAGACATTCATCTTTTCTTTGTAAAGAAATACCTTCAAGATAGTCCTATTTGATTATAGTTCTATTTTAATGATGGAATTTATGAGGGATTGAGAGAACTCCTCAAATTTTAACGGCACATGCATGCTGATTTGGGTGATTTCTTAAGAAACTCGAGCCCTTCTTTACGAAAATCATCAATTTGGTGGAGTAGATCTGATAATGAAGATCAGGGATGGCAAAGTGGAACTGGTCGATAAACCTAGCTCTACTTATTATCCTAGTTGTGACATTCATCTTTTTGATTTGATTTCTATTCTGATGATGGAGTTCTTGAAGAATTCATAGAACTCCTCAAATTTGAACGGCACGTTCATTGTGATTAGAGGGTGTTCATAATTAGCTTAGGCATTTTCTTACTGTGGCCATCATTTTGCTGGAGTGGACCTGATGTTTATAATCAGGGATGGCATAATGAAACTGCTCGATTTTCAATCGTACACGTGCGGTGTATTGGATATTTGTGAAGTAAACTGGCTAACTCAAACAAATTCAAAATTTCACTTTTACCGGGAACCAAATAAAGTTTTTTTTTCTTAAAAATTATGTGTGTGCTGTACTTTGAGTTATGTATATATATAAATAAATGATCGCTTGTATAATAGCATTGGTTTGAAGCTTTTCGATCAAAACGGCTCCTTCCCAAAACAAAGTTGGCACCATTAACGAGTAATAAATTCGTTCCCAAACTAACATGCCCTCGACAAATAATTCCGGTTCGGCGGCGGGGCCCGCTTATATAATAATATCCATTTAATGTACATTGAATTTCTCGTGTTCGCAAGGAGGCCAACACGAGTGTTTATATTAACATACAAAGTTTAGGTGCCACGGAGAAACGAACCACCCTTTTAGGTGGTGTTATTAGTATAAGCAAAAGACATAACTTCCCCCTCGTACAGACGTGTTGTGCATACAATGGAGTCGGCATTGATTTTGAGTTTAATATCACCCCTTTTGCCCCCGTCGTGCATTGTTGAACGACGACGGTGTACAAACAGAATGACGTGAATTATCCTGACGGGTTCCTTTTCATTTACGTAACAGTCGCTAATCAGGGTGTATCTGTGTGTACGAGTAATGTAAAAAAAACGGTAAACATTCATCAACTCTTGGCTAAAATGAGCTACGAACTAGATTGTTATTTTTTTATACATATATTGCTGGCTCGAACTTTGGTGCTGTCAAGAATACTTATACCTATATAACCTAACATAACATAAAATAACACAGCTATTGTGGTGGTTGTCAGACAGATTTTTCTCGTAACCGCTCGTAGCAAAACGGAAGGCTCCTCGTCTACATCGTACTCGTATACAAAAATCTCGCTCATCTCATGTAAATACGTACGCGACAAAATCGGAACACTGCCGAATTTCTTGAAGGCAATCTTATCGAAACGGTCGTCGCTATAGTTTCGGATTCGATTTCCTCCATTTCATTCTAATTGAACAAGCGCGAAGGAGACAAGGTTACGGCGTTCAAATATTCGTAATGCTCGTGAATAGGAGTGAAAACCGTCAGCATCCACTTACATGTGTCGCCGCGAGGGGTAGTCACACTGGGCGTACATGTGTACGTTCCTCCTCTCTCCTTATCATAAGGATGTGCCATAGTCTAGTCAGTGTACCCTCTACTTGCGTGTTCCTCCCACATTTATATGCACATTATAGATGGGACGACGTGTTGCAATCATATCATACTGATAGAAAATTGAACTTTGTTATTGAATATCGCTAAGTTTTAACTTGCGGTGTGAGAAGATAAATAATAAAATGTTATGGACCAATTGCCTACAGTAGCAGTGGACAAACATTATCTCACATAGGACCGGACCTATTAACAAATAACAAAAATGTTGTATCAGTAAAATTGTAAACAACACCAGGAAAACGAACTTAAATAGCAAATTCAGTAAATACTAAGTAAACTCTTATAAGCGATGTAGGGATCTCTAATGTACCATTGTAAGCACTTATTTATATTGCTAAGCGTAATTGTTTGGTTTAGATATCCTTCTAAGCCCTCGCTGAACGTTAACCATTACTGACTCTCGGCTCATTGAACTCAAATTGGGCTCGGCTTTATAAAATCCCTATTCCCCCTTTTTCATTTTTACGAGTGTTTCTACGTTGCGAGTGGACTAATGAACTTTATATATATATATATATATATATATACATTATGTCGGTTTTGTTCGGTTAGGTTATGTACGCCCACTAAACTTCAAATTATTGTTTGTTATATAAATACTATTAAATTAAATGACCCAAAAGATGAAATGAAAAAACATTTAAGTACTTTCGAATCACAAAGAGACAGTTTAAAAGTAGGGTAGACCGGGGACAATAGTACCACGGGGCAATAGTACCATCGCTTATAATTTTGCAACTACAACGAAATATGTATATATGTGGCTATACACAACGAAGCGCAATACTTGCCGGGACCAGCTCACCAGTCGGCCGCTGGCTGCGACGGATCGGAGGTGCTAGGAGACTATTCATGTTTTCGAGCGATCAAAGTAAATATTTATGTGAAACATTTTGTCTTACTCGTATTACTCAAAACAAAAGAATCCAGTTGTTAGATTGGTATTTGCTTATGATTGGTTATTTATCAAAGTTTTTAGTGTGGCACAGTATGGCGATTACTTTTGTAAAGGAATCGAAATATCGGTACCTTGGATAATTTTGGGTGTGCGGGGTCATTATAACATGTGAGCCGGGGACAATACTACCATTACAATTGATACCGCGGTACAAACGACCCAGTTATAATGTTTCACTTGTTTTTTTTTGCCTTCAATGATTATCTTCGTGTAAACATAAGTAAAGGATGGGTAAAGCGCATCAGTAAAACAAGTGCACATAAAACTAGAAGGCAGTAATAATTACCAAAGTAGATTGAAAATCTAGAAAAGTTGAGCACGTTGTCCATGCGCCATATACTTGCCCACAGTTACGTTACTCCAAATATGAACGAGACGATGTTTATCCCTTTATTATAATTATCTAAAAATGTCACGGAATCACCGCAGTCTTTTTCAAAATGTTTGCTACTTCTTGTTACTTTTTTAATTCATCAGGCTTGTAAATTTAGTACTTAGATAAAAAAACGAAATAAATTTTTTTTGAGGCGGGGTTGATTGTAACAGGGGGCAATAGTAACTGTATTTCTAGTATAAATTAGACTTGAAATAGAACACTGTAAATGACCTCTAGCTGTAGTTATGATCATTTATCAATTTTTTTTTACAAAGTGAGTTAGTAATGTGAGATAAACTGATGTAACTACAAAGATTGTTTGAAGTTATGGTCAAAAACAACAAATCTTTAAATAATAAACACATTAATTGGGTTTTCCCTGCGTTCCAATTTTTTTTTATCACATTAAACAAATCTCATACAGTTAAATATACATTTTCGCTTATACTACTGTTTGTCTAATGATCGTTTAACAATTCAAAATTTATAAATAATAATAATAAGGAAATTCAACTTCAATAGTTAACACAATAAAAATAAGATACAATAAAAAATAACTAAAAGGAATGTCAAAATGTATAAACTAAAATATTAATTTATATAAAATTATAAATGTCGACACAAAAAGAAATAATTAAAAAATAAAAGTTGTACTAGAAGTACCCATCAAAATTGAAAATATGTCAGGATCAATACGCTAGTACTATGTATTACTGATCAAAGTTTAATTAAATTAAATAAAAATGTCAAGTTAGTAATGATGTCAATTTATAAATTCTGCAATTTATTTATTTATTTAATTTCCATCATGTACTCAAATATCTATATATTCTTTTACAGAGTAATATTCTTTATCCAACAAAAGGTTCCTAAGTCTGCGTCTGCACGCTTCTTCATTACGTTCATTTTTTAAATCCGCGGGTAGATGTTCGTAGTAAGTCGGCCCCATAACTCTCGCATTTTTACCTTGTAGTGCTGTGCGACACGGCACTGGCTGCAGATTTCCCGCACTACGGAGGCACCATCGCGCCACTTCCACTGTAATTGTAACACAAGGACTCATTGACGAAAAACTATTTTTCTGCTATATTTTTACCTTTCATTATCAATTACCTTCAAAAATACTTAGATCAATAACCTAGTAGGTATTTCATATATATGTAGGTATATATGAAATACTAGGTTATTTATCTAAGGGTCACTTGCACCACCGAAGGTTAACCCACCATTTTATATTGAATTTGACAGTTGACAGCCCACTAACCTAAAGTTAAGCGGGTGGTGCAAGTGGGCCTAAGTATTTTATTCATTCTGAATTAAGAACCATTATTCAAAAAGTGCTTAAATTGTCCCCGGTCTACCCTACATCTATGTATAACTTTTACGTTAATAGCGCATTTTGGAAACCCTTATTTTGGGCGTTAATATAAATACTACCTATGTTTATAACCACACGCACATTCAGCAAAATGAGTGCTAGAATTCAAAATAAAGCGTTTTGATGGTTTTATACATAAGTAATAAAATTTAATCCCCCACATTAATTTCTTTACAACGAACATAACATTTAGGAATATTAAAAAAATAATAGGATAACAGACTTTTGTCAATAGTGTAATATCGCCCAGGCAAATAGCGCCTGGGCGATATTACCCTGTCTCGGCGTTATTGCAAATTCGAAACTATTTGAATTTAACAGGTAACATTTACCTGGAAACGTGTTATGATTATGAAATGTAATAAAATACGATATTTTAGTAAATAATATTTAAAATAATCTTTGTTATTGAGTGAGAGAGACAGCTAAATATCTAATACCTAAGCGAGTAGCACGTTTATCCGATTGTCACATTACGTCACTTCACTTTTCTTGATAGGGCCAGCAAAACAAATTCTGATCATTATGAAATGTATTTTTAGTTTCTGCGCTCCTGTTACTTAAAACTCAATGAGCGGAATTCTTCATAGCAAAAATCAAACTGTCAGAGGGATTGACCTAACTGTTTTATCGACTTATCGATGTTACGGAATAATATCACATTAGGTATCCATAAACAACTTAAAAGATTATTCTGTAACATTTGACCTCATTGATAAACAACTTGCATCTCCATATTAAAGTAAATCATGTCAGCGTCACATAATAATATGTCATTTATGTCACTTGAGTTTTCATGAGTGATTTCCGTGCCGTGTTACTAAAATGGTTAATCCTAAAAGAAAAACAATAAAAAAATGGATACATAAAGATTCTTCTCTTAGTTTCAAAGAAGATTCTTCCACAATATATTGCTCTAAATGTGACGTTCATTTACATCAGCTAAAGAAACATTGTGTTGAAAGTCACTTAGTGAGTAAAACTCATTCGTCACAACGCTCAAAAAGTACGAGTTCAGACACATTCTATATAGATTTAATTAACAATTAAAATTAACAATTATTAGATTTCGACTCTGTTATTTTTAATGAAGTTTAGTTACCTACTCTTAGCAATATTTGTTTTTGATTTTTCATGATAAGTTTCATATAGAAAATTTAAAATAGAAGTATTTTCTGTTTTATTCTTTACTATTATACTAAAATACAGTGGCGGTCAGCTAATTAGGCGCACCGTTAATTTGTTTGTATGTATATCCAAAAGCTTGATTTCATTACTTTAACTTTGTTTCGTTAAGTGACAAATATTTATCGATAAGTCGATAAAACCGTTAGGTCAATCCCTTTGACAGTTTGATTTTTGCTATGAAGAATTCCGCTCATTGCTTAAAACACATCTGATATTAATTTTGTAACAATAATATGGGTAAATTATGTTTGTATGCATACCTAAACTAACGGCACCGAGTGATGGCACTTTTGACGTTTGATTGCTCATGAAGTTTCGTAAATATTGACAGCAAAGTATAAAGGAACAAATGTCAAACTTCATTGTTGCAGGTGCCGGCATAGGGATGTTCCGCTAGGGCTACTAATACCTACTTATCGATCGCATTTCGAATCTAAGTAGGTACATGTTATTTAAAGACAAGTGACGTACTTATAAATTACTAGCTTTACCGTACCCTATTTCATCTTCTGAAAATGTATGATACAAGACTACCCCGATTTCTATAATTTTTTGACTATAGATATAGAGGTATAGAACTCGTACTTTTCATGCCGATGACGTAAAATTGACGTCAGTCTGCATACTTATTGTATGGTTTTTATTTGTCAAGTTATTCAAAGACAAGTGCATTCAATCATAGAACATGGTATTTTATATTTATGCGTTATTTATGTAATAAACTTTTAAAAATATGCTTAACTTTGAATACTAACTTATTCAACTCGCACTTGACTGAAATTTTTACGATAATAATTTGAAGTGTTTCACATCACTATAGTCATGTGTCAAAAGTGCCATCACTCGCTGCCGCAAGTGTACGTAGGGTACCTATACAAACTCGTGCTTACCTCCTGTGATTTGATGCTAATGGTTATACTTACAACTTTTAACCCCGTTTTCACTGGTTTCAACATGTTTTTGGTTGAATTACGAAAACTATAATTGGTATGGTTATAAGTTTATAATGTCATATGGTATATTAATTTAACTTCTACGTATTAGTGGGGCGTTTTTTTAAAAGAAATAAAAATGTCCCATGATTTTGGGCATTTAGAATACTTTTATTTATATCACCGGTGTCTACGATATTGCAAGACTCTTAAACAATCACACATATATGTGTATTATGTGTAGATTGTAGTATAATAATTTAATATACAGATTTCCTGCCGATGAAATATGGAGAGTTAAGTGGCTCACAGTGGTTCGTATTCAAAGACCCTTCTTTGAATACGAACCACTGTGAGCCTGGATCCCTGATCCAGAGTGGATATCTACCAAAAAATAGTAGAATATGTTCCATACACTTCAATCCAGAACATATTTACACCGCCAACAAGGGTAGAAGAAGAATAACGAAACGCGCTATTCCTTACTGTCGGGTAATTGTTGTTTGCACCTTATTTTTTTGTCCAACAACTCCGGGTAGTCTGCTGCTTATCGACTGAGTCGGCAGCTGCGTACCGTGATTTTGTTCAACGAAGGCGAGCATTAGACGGAATAGTATCTATGGCCCTAGCCACATTAACCTTAAGTTTATCCTACATATTGCGTAGCCCGACACGTACTCAGTCGGTTTTGAATTTATCATTGCTATTGAATAGCAGTGGAAAAAATAATTTATTTGCTTCCATCTATTGACAGTTACAATGAACTACATTTTATTAAACCTGACTGAAAGTAATCGTATTTAAATTTTACTCTTAAAACTAATAAGAACTTTAAGTTATATGAAATTAAATATAACTGTCAATACAAAGAAAGTAAACATATTATTTTAATATTTTTAATTTTACTATGTAGGTAGGTGGTACTCCGGTGAGCACCGAGGGCACCGACTATTATTGAACATTATTTTTAGTTTCATTATCTGTGAAGTATGTACATTACAATATTAATAAAATAGGGTATCGACTTGTAATTAATACGATCTTTTATTTCATTCTGTTTCATTATGAAATTAGTAAATTGTTTAAGTAATTATTGACATTGTTTTCTGACGCTACCTAGATTTCCAACTCAGGGCGCTAATTCCTACAGCTTACCAGTGTAACTACTCGCCCAGTAAAAGTGAGACCTGTGTGACTTGTGAATATGCGCAATCGGAGATCACATCTTAAATTGGTCAAGTCTTATCCCGCACTTGGTAAGCTATTGGCTATATCGAAGTACCAGGAGTAAAACTTTTTGATTTGATATTGATAATAGCCCTATTCGCTTGCTTTCATAGTGGTCCGTAAAGGACGGATTAAGATAATTATCAAATCGAAGTCCTCTTTTTTAAAATCGAAATGACACGGCTTCTTATTTATAGAGGTATTGTAAGAAATACGGGTGTCTCGCTTGCGCAAATGTATGAATGCTTTTGTTTATCTCTGTCGCTCCGTGTGCAATACGCAAAATAGGGGAGTCTCGTTTGCACAACCATGTAAATTGTATTATTTTATCTCTATTGCGCACTGTGCACATACACATTACAGCGGTGTGTAAGAATTTGCAAGTGTGTGGGTTTTGGCCTAGCTTTCCGAGTTGACAACTATGAGCGTCACCCATCTTTCTCTTTTACTTATATCAATGATCGAAATACCCGTAGAACGTAAACGCGCAAGACACTTTGGAATTATAAACAAAATCCCATAAATATATTACAGCTAGTCATGTACATAAACACAATATTTCACTTTTCATAAACATAATGTGATGTGTTACATGTAAACATGATGTGTTACATTTTTTCATACATTAGTTATTGAATATTTTACGATAACAATTTAGCACGCCAACAGTTACGGTCTACGTCGTTTTTTTTTAATTTAGTGTTGTGACCATGTCTGCTGTTCCAATTAATATAACTGTCCGTAAATCGATAAAAATCGACCTTGTAATCAATAGGCAATACAGTAAAAATCTAAACAAAACGATCAAAACGAAAATAAAACTAAGTTTGATGTGGAAAAAAATGTTGTTTAAAATAAGACAAATTAACTATGAAGATTTTTTATCTTACATTTTAAGAATTCAACTGTATTGATTTCTGAACGAAACTACGATGACTTTGGAAAAAATCGTATGTCAAATGCGCAGTTAGTCGAAGTTTCTCGGTCTTAACAAATACAAATCCGTAGTGGTAAAATCGAATCAAACAATTCATCGTTAAAATCAATAATCGCTGAATTTGACAAACGATTTGTCTTAGCCTCATCACTAAGTAGGTCAATACTCAAGTGTCAAAAATTCAGACTTAGAAATCGTCAACTATACTCAATCCGGATATACCCAGAAGGCCTAGTATAAATGTTGTACGACACTTACTTCTCGATCGCGTTAGCGTATCGAGAGTTCAAATTATGTTTGCCGTTTATTTAAATCATCCGGCAACTTTCATATTTTGACCCCTCGATACGCTAACGCGGTCGAGAAGTTAATGTCGTACAATTTTTATACTAGGCCTTCAGGTCCGTGTATCAAATATGTCAACATTTGTGTAAGCACGCAAAATGTAACTGGAACTGTATTTTGAATTGTTTGTTACCAGGTTAAGGTATTTCCTGCAATGTTCAGATATTTGCGACCACTTCTCTTGCCTGTGACGATTTGTGCGTTCAGATATTTTTACCTGACTGTGTGATCAGAAATTACTGAAATAATTGCTGTTAATCTCGCCCGCTACGATAGATTTGATGGCGACTGTACCTGTCCTTAACCAGAAATAGGTCCTTAACATTCGACATAGACCTCAAACATTTATTTATTTATTTATTTAAGCTTTATTGCAAAATTACAAAAATGTACAAATGGCAGACTTAATGCCTTGAGGCATTCTCTACCAGTCAATCATTGGATAAAACAGAAACTTGTATTTGGTGCAGGCAGCGAGGTGCAGGATCGTAAACATCGAGAAGAGACAGGAAACACAAATCAACAATAATACATTGCTTTAATAATTGTATAAACATACACATAAATATAAATATACCTACATATACTCGTACATACATAAATAAATAATGTACCCAAGTATAAGTATGCAGAACATCTATCACATGAGCTAGTTAGAGAGGTATTTACGTACCTTGCGCTTGAAGGAGAATTTGCTCTGATTGAACATTGATCTTTTCTTTGTTATTTTTATATATGACGGAGATGAGTGTGCAAGCTCGCGTTAAATTATCGCGTTACGAAAATTTTAAAGTGCGTTATAAAGCACGCATGACTGTAGAATACTAGGCATGACAAATGGCGCGGCGATGCTGCCGACACATTTCACTTAGGGGAACTTAATATTTTGTAGTAGGCATGTCACTAATTGCCTTGACAACGCATTTACGAAAAATAAAGTTCAAATACCGAGTTGGTGCAGCTTATTCTTTAATTACAACAGAGAAAGGGTGAAATGAAAGGGGGATAGAGCGCGAAATTTATGCAACGGCACATTTGTCTCTTTGAAATTAACACGCCGCTCTTAGATTCAATTAAAATGCCAATGTTAAAGTTATTGTCTCACTGTCTGTGTTTCACTATAAGTACAAAGTGGTCACGGGGACTCAAAAACATTAACCGCACATTTTTGGAGACTGTATTTTTAATATTACCTCAAACCGTAACCAAACGTAGGTTTTAGTACTATGAATCGATATTGCAAGGTTAAGTAAATCTTATCCACTAAAGCAGAATTAACTTTTGATAATGTATTGTGTTAAAAGTTATTACTTGCGACAGTTGTGAGGCCACGCCAGTACGACAAAGTAGCGATATTTTGCGGGCTGAATTATTTTATAAGAAAAAAAATTGTTTTAATTGCAAAATATTGCAATATCGGTTCGTAGCACTAACGCCTGGTTAAATTCTGAGATAATATTAAAAATACACAATGTATCATAGCATGATCGCAAAAAACAAAAAGGTGTAATGAGAAAATATTTAAATATAAGGTCTAGGTATTGCATCTATTCTTCGTCTCCGTCATCTAGGGATGAAGGCCTGAACTACTTCGAGGGCAACACGTAACATAGAAATCCCTGTTTTTCTTAAGATGTTTGATAATAATTAGTAATCAATGTAATCAATATTAGTTTACTGAAACTTACATAACATTATTTTGGTTTATCGCACTTTAGTTTTGTAAATAACAGTTTCAATAACAATTTCTAGGAGGTTATTTTTGAAACTTGGCAAAATGCGTCTGTGACTTAGATATAATTGCGTCTGTGCAACGCATTTGCCACAATTTCAGTGATCATCAACCTTTTCACCGGTACGTATTTTCAACCGACTTCAATATTTCTAAAGAATCTCAATTCGTCTGTTTTTTTTTTAATTTTTTTTTTATGGATGTTACCTCAGAACTCCGTCATTACTAAACCGATTGAATTTTTTTTTTGTTTTCTGAAAGTAGATGGTTTCAGGTTGGTCCCATTTTTTTCAAAATCCGTTTCTGATGATGGATTCCATGAGGAACTGAGGGAACTCCTCAAATTTGAAAGGCACATGCATGCTGATTTGGGTGATTTCTTAAGAAACTCGAGCATTTCTTTCCGAAAATCATCATTTTGGTGGAGTGGATCTGATAATGAAGACTAAGGATGGCAAAATGGATCTGCTTGGTAATTGCCAGGACTGTCATCCGATTTTAAAAAATATTTTTTATCTGAAAATAGATGGTTCTAGATTGGTCCCATTTTTTCAAGATCCATTTCTGATGATGGAATCTATGAGGAATTGAGAGAACTCCTCAAATTTGAAAGGTACATGCATGATGATTTGGGTAGTTTCTTAAGATACTTGAGCATTTCTTTACGAACATCATCAATTTGGTGGAGTGGACCTGATGATGAAGACCAGGGATGACAAAGTGGAACTGGTCGATAAACCTAGCTCTACTTATTATCCTAATTGTGACATTCATGTTTTTGATTTGATTTCTATTCTGATGATGGAGTAGTTGAAGAATTCAGAGAACTCCTCAAATTTGAATGGCACGTGCATTGTGATTAGAGGGTGTTCATAATTAGCTTAGGCATTTTCTTACTGTGGCCATCATTTTGCTGGAGTGGACCTGATGTTGATGATCAGGGATGGCATAATGAAACTGCTCGATAATTTCCAGTCTGTCATCCAATTTAACACATTGTTATTTTGTTTGCGACCTTAAAGGTCTACAAGGGAGTTCTGTTTGATTTTACTTCAGATGTAATGATGGAAGCCCTGAGACATTAAGAAAGCTCCTCAATTTTCAAACGCACACGTGCGGTGAATTGGATATTTTTGAAATAAACTGGCTAACTCAAACAAATTCAAAATTTTACTTTTACCGGGAACCAAATGAAGTCGGTATTTTTTTCTTAAAAATTATTAACAGTAGGTATATATTACATTATGTACCTACTATGTATATATATTATATATTATTTAACAACCCTCTTTTCGTATCACTCTAGAATACAATATTTGGCTATTGGAACTCATATTTAAAGGATTTAGAAAGCTCCAAACGTTTTTCTGATATTAAAAATAGAAACTGAATATTGTTATTCCTCATTTAGGTAAAACATAAATAATTTTATTTGGTGGATATATGAATCAGTGATAAAAGTGAAAATAAAAGCCCTCAAAGCAAATTTTTATCTTAAAGACAAAAAGGTTTACAACAACTGAAAATCAGGATTGTATAAATGCGTCTACAGAATCTGTAGAACAGATGAAGGACGCAATTACTTATACTATTTTCTATCGAAGGTCAATATTAGCTGTTTTTGATGCCTCGTGTTGATTATATCCCTTAGAATATATAGTATATCGAAAATGCATTTCAGGAAATTTTGAAATCTCAACTGTAAAATTTCACCAATAATTTTAAAAAGACGCAATTAACCCTACTGGGCCAAAAGCGTCTAATTATCCATATATTTTTTAAACCTCTAGGTCTAGTAGTAAAGTGTTGTAGAAGGCGCAGAGTGAAAGAATATTTCTATAATTTGGTTCCATTTTTCATAAATTGAGGTTTAGGGACACTAAAAAATATCCAAAAAAACTGTGACGCCTTTAACCCGGTTGACCTTAATTGACATTATTCAGAAAACTTTACACGACTGTTTATAAATTTCTTAGGATCATTTTCGAGCACTTTGTATAATTTATATACAATTCAAACAGAAGTAACGGCAATATAATTAACACAGAGCACGGATCTCTTTAGTGTGACAACCTTACATATAGAGGAGCCTTTGGCTGTGATTCTCATAGAAATCGACCGTGTCAGGTAATTTTGACATGTTATTGTCAAAACTGCCATACGTGCTATTAATAGGGTTGTGATATGGGTCGATATTGTATATCGATAGATAAGGAGCAGTTATTAAGATTTCACTAAAAATTACATGGAGTAAAGTTATGCAAATATTTTTATTTCTTACCTTATTTTAACCTCTGTTTCAAAATTGACGCAATTTTAACTACATATTTTATTTACAATAATTTAACTAAGGGCCTGTTTTACAATCTCCAGTTACAGCTATCTTTCAGATAAAACCTAACGCGCTCTCTTTCTTTACAACACTTTTATTTACAGTAATGTACTATACAGGTGTATTAAGGGCAGTAAACAAGATATTACGAACGAATGTGAATTTAAGTCGCAGGTTGAGTCGAAGACGAGATCGTAATTCTAGTACGGCTCGTGATACACACAATGTTTTTCCTCACATTTGCGAGGAAATAAATAAACTTACTGCAGATAAATATACAATCGTTATTAGCGGTAGTTAGTAGAACATTCAAGCAACACAGGAAGTGGTGTCCACATACATAAGGTACCTCTACCTCCTCCGAAGTCCTACTAGAGAGACTAGTCCGTATACAAAAATAGATCGAAGTGTGCAAGATTTATTATTGTAGTTGTATTCATTGTTTATGTGTCAGTTTCACCATTATTGATTGCTTTTTGTATGTATAAATGTGTGAGAAGTGCGCCTGTGTGCACGTTTCCCCTCGCAAAAATTTGGATGGGATTAAGATGTTGCTGTGACGTCTCCCAACATGTTGAAAGCCTCTGTTGCTCGAAGAGCTCATTCTGTACAACTACTGGACATAGGCCTTCCTCAGGGACTGCCACAGACACCCGCAACCTTTACCAGTCAGCCAGCCAGTCGTCAGTTTATCTTGTGGGATCCTTCCCACGCTGCATCGTCTGGTGCGTGGTTGCCATTCGAGAACTCGCCGACCATACCGACCATACCACAAGCCCGTAAAATGGGCGTCATTACAATGTATTCGAGTTCCCATCAACCAATTTTAAGGTTTGCTCTTTGTTCTGATACACACTGTATATTGTATTGTGTATTTTTTTAGTATTTCAATAATATTTAAATAAAAATATCTTAATATTTTAGTAAGGCATATGACATACACTATCGATAACAAATGCAGCTTCGTGTCTTTCCCTATTTCTCTTGCCCATACTAATTTTATATTGAATTTATTACATATTATTTAATTACCTGTGATACGAAACGTTTGAATTTTGTTTATTTACAAATTTGCTTTGGTTGCGGCACCCGATTATTGAGCAATGTGGCATTTTTGAAGTATTTTCATTTTATTATTACTCCATGACGGTCCAAGGGTTACTGACTGCTACTAACTGTCACATATGCGCCGGGCGCATATGCGAGACACGAGTTTTGGCTCTCAAGCCGTCTCTCTATAGGCGCGTCGCCCTACGACTTCCAATCTCTTTGATAATTAATAATACTAATAGGCGACATTATTAGAATCACCGATTATGTATATATGAACCTATAGCCAATATGAGCAAATTAGCTTCGCAACAAAGGAGACACCTCGTTAGAGGGTTATACAAATGTTTGGACGATCGATCTACTCTGCTGGCCGCTAATGGAAAAAGATAATGCGCTGATAGAGTACATTGAAGGCAGTGTCAGTGTGCACATTTGCCTTTAATGTCGTATGATTAAACATGAACCGAGGAGTTTATCAAATTTTGGCACGCGTTTGCTCGGGTGTGGGGCGCTAGGTGTTTGCAGACCGCGCATGCAGCCACTGCTCTCAGATAGAGCCATCAACGTGTCGAGCTTGCGACAACACTGACTGATTGCTTGATAAACACGCAGTAACAGCTTTTATTAAAATATATGTATAACAGTAAAGTAACTTAACTCACTGCCATCAGAATGTTCTTTTCCCATCCTTTTATATTTGTATCGAAACTAAAATTAATTAGTTTACCGTGACACGTAATGTGATCGTTGATAACGTAACGACGTATAGGTGAAAAACTTAACAGAATTACCTGTTCTATGTAGTAGTCCGAAAGTTCCGAAGATAGTGCGAAAAGTCAGTTACTTTCCAAGTATGAAATATAACTTTAATAACTTTGATTTTTGTATTCAATTCAATTATATGACGAAAATTACGAGTGCTTTTCAACTTACAAGCGGTATATAGCGGTATATGTATTTTCCCCTCACTAGCTCGGAAAGCGCTGTTTTGTCCTTTAAAACTAGCGTGGGAAAACGCATTTTATCCACATGTGGGGCAAAGTAATCTAATTCCTATCACTTACCACCAGTCCAGTATAAGTGAGTCCTATATGCCCATAGTAAATATGCGCCAACGGAGGTCACACCTTAAATTGGTCGGCTTATCCCGCACTTGGTAAGCTGTTGGCAATATCTAAGTACCAGGAGCGTAAGTACCTACCTACTCTATGACAAATTTTGAAATTGAATTTTGATGGTTTCTTCAAGATAACTTAAGTATATGTGGATAAGATTTATAATCGTATGTAGTCTTTATTTTCCTCGCAATAGTGAGGGGAAAAATGTTGTATTACACTCGGCGGCAAAGTTTGTTCAACTCTCGTGCCTTGAGACCCTCGTAAAGCTCAAGATTCCAGTTATTGAACCAATTTTGCAATCTTTCGCTTGCTCGGGTCTCAATATAAGCCCGAGAGTTAAACAACAACTTTGCCCCCTTGTATAATAAATAACTATTGTTTAACCCTAAACTTGGCAGCGTATCTAATTGACAACCATTCATATTTTTAAGTGCTTTTTATTGTATGGTTCGAAAGAATGTACCAATTAATGGTACACGTATTTTTTTTTATTTGCGTATTTCTCATATTTTTGTCTAAAAATCTATTTATATTGTTACTCGGGCAGGAAAGGCGTAAGTAACAAACGTCATGAGACAGCCTTGTGACGTCATGATTGTGTTTCATACACTAAACAAATCATTGAAATAATTTTAATTTGATGCGGATATCGACGTTTAATTTTAAACCTTAAATAGTCTGAGCCAAACTGACATTCACGACAGACGTCACGGACGTCAAAACATGTAAACAAACACTGAATTTTTTGTTGTTGGTTTATTAAAATGCCGTGAGTTAAATATTGCTTTATGAAAACATGCACAAATAAAACGGGTTTACCGCCTACCAAAATGTTACTTACTGTTCCAACGGAAATTAAAGCTGAGTGGTGTTCAGCAGCCGGGTTGGATCGTTTACGTACAAGCGCACTATTTATTTGCGACGATCACCTAAATAAATGTATTCAGCTAATCTTAAGCGTCGTTTAAGTTCATGAGAAGGTGGATTTGCACTGAAGATCAAAATCCCACACGAAAAGTACAAGAAAATCACCAGTAAATATCCGAATAATTTGAACTGTGCGGTTGGTGCCAAGTGACACTGTCAGACTCAAGTGACAACCCAGCCGGAAGATTTTTTTTTTGGTATAGTGGCAGCTTTGAATCAGCTGTGTGACGTCTCTCTTTCAAAAACTATACGGGTACTACCCTCATTTGTACCCTACTCTATACATACTAGGAATGGTGAACTATACCTCTCTTGAGGTTAGACGAAATATGTTCCTAATTAGATACTTCCTTTGGTTAATACGCGGCAATAGTTCTAACCCTTCATTGTTGGCTCTAATCCCATTGCATGTGGCCCCAGTGTCTGGTATGCAGCTCCGACCACGTCGCCGTCAGCTGTTTGCGGTTCCGCCAGCGCAGACGCGCGCATTGTCCCACTCACCGCTGCACCGTGCCCTAAGTCTTCTCAATGATGTATTGGACAGCGACAGCAAACTTGACGTTTTTTACAGCTCCGAATCTAGCTTCCTGGCAATTAGTTGCCGTTACATGGAATCCATTTCTGCTCGAAGCTCCATTCAAATATAGCTTTGATTACTTACTATGTTAGTCATCATAGTAATATATGTAACATGTGTATACTCGTATATATGCTTTTACTCCTGTTTCTGTCCTGTATAGTTAACACGTGTAGCTAGACTGTAAGTGTTGATTTTAAGGAATATACAAATAAACAAGTAAACAAACTTACCCTTTTAACTATTTTTTAAGAATTTTACTAAAAATACTGCGAAAAAAAAATTGAAAAATATATTTATGTGATCTACAGGCGTATATCTCGAAGTGGTTTTCGATTTAGGAATATTGAAAATTTTGAAATGTTGTCAATTATGCACATTTTATTTGAAAAAATATTGCTAGTAATATCCTTCGATTTCAACTTTCTGTTTAGTTTGAAATGATAGTATAGTGTATAAGCTTTCTAGCAAAAAATATATTTTAGCAGTCTGGCAACACTATTTAATAGTAGCTCGCAAGATAGCGGACCGTGCGCGTGCGGTTACACGACTCCAGGTAATAATTTATAATAAATCCTTAAATTACTTCTATGGCACTTAGATAGTATACATAACTATATAGTTGAATAATCGAACTATTGATTTGAATTTATATTGGACCGAAAAAAACATATTTTGTCAGTCAAATGTAAGCGTTGTTCTCGGTGTATCTAAAAATGCACATTGTCAGGTTACGCATATAGTGACGGTACTTTGGTCATGTGCACTTTTAGATACATTGCCAGGAGGGTTAGCATGGTTGCCATTTTATCGCTTATCACGCTATGCGTCACTTTCGCACATACATACTTGTTAGAACGTGACAGCAACGTCGGTAAACGATAAAAACCCGACCATCATACATAGACCCGCAGGTTATGCTATGCATATTTATTACTTATTATTATCGTGTACATTAATGATGATGCAAAATTCAGCGTTTCTTACAGCACTCAGACAACCTGCTCAAAGTCTGCTCACACATGGCTTTTTCATCCTCCGATTCTGTTTTCTGATTCCAAAGTTAACGTATGCGATGCGATGCAGTCCTTTTTGGAAGTTTCCGCAGCTGTGTGAGAGGATGGATAATTTATTCATATTCATATTCATTTAATCCATTGTTATCATGTTCATTAGGTCATAAAGGTCTTACATTTTACCCTTAGTCAGTACATGATACCCTGTTAGGGCATACAATATAGGACATGTCAGGCACTTAATAACTAGATTTATAATAATTATGCTAATAATGTTAACATCCAAAAAAAAATTGAACGTTAGTCTTGAGGAGAAGCAGTTTATCCAAGCAACACTTCCCATTCGGTTTGGTGGCCTGGGCTGGCGTCGGGTCTCGATTGTCGCTCTTTCCGCCTATCTGTCGTCTGTGCACAGTACTCTTTCCCTCGTTGGAAGTATCCTCACTCCATCACTGTGTGATTTCGAGGTGGCGTACTTGCCGGAGGCTTTGGATGTTTGGAGTTTGGCCTGTCCAGGCGATGAATTTCCTTTAGGGCGGGACGTGCAGAGAGCATGGAACGAGCCACTGTGTGGTAAGGCACAGGTCGGGCTGCTAAACTCCGCCACCTCCGCAGCCGAAAAAGCCCGTCTGCTTGCTACGTCGGAGACGGTATCTGGGATTTGGCTGCATGCATTTCCTTCTAAGAATTGTGCCACGCTTTTGGATGACAATTCGCTGAGGTTGGCTGTTGGGCTTCGTTTGGGTGCGGATATAGTTTTCCCCCACCATTGCTCTTGAGGTATTCAGGTGGACTCCCGGGGTAGCCACGGGCTCTCCTTTCGGAGGAGCGCTGGTCGTATATCCCGCCAAGCTAGTCTTAATGATCCGTCAGGTTTTTGCTAGCGTGGGCGTGCCAGCCGCATTGGAGCCTCCTGGTTTCGCTTGGGACGATGGCAAGAGGCCGCTAATATGGGATGCCACGTGCGTGGATACCCTTGCACCGTAGCATCTGGCCTCTACTTCGGCCAGGGTGGGCGGGGCGGCTTTGGCTGCAGAGGCCTTTAAGCGGCGGAAGTATGCTGGCCTTTCCAACAGCCACGAGTTTACAGCATTTGCGGTGGAAACTCTGGGACTGTGGGGTCCTGACGCCCTCAAACTCTTCAAGGAATTGAAGAAAATACTTTTTGAGTCCACGGGTGATCGTAGGGCTGCCTCGTTTCTCGGCCAAAGGTTAGGCATTGCCATCCAGCGAGGGAATGTAGCCAGTATTATGGGAACCCTCCCGCGGGAAGCTGACTTGGGGGACGTCTTGGTTTAGTACCTTTGTGTGTGTTTATTTATTTATTTTTTCGTATGTTTTGTATTTGTTGTTTCTTTTATATTGATTTGTGTGTGTTTTTTTATGTCTTATTTTTGTAAGTACATATTTATTAATATTGTCCTTTGTTACCGCGATTGTTATTCATTGAAATTAAACACTTTAGAACGGATTAATCGCAAACATTAAATATGTATTTTTATCTCTCACCAGCAGGCAATGTATCCTTAAAGATACGTAATTATATTTAACTAAAATATGGAACTCTTGGCAATGTATCTGATAAGATACATGCTATTTATCACTAATGAGCAAAATGAACTAAACAAAACAATTAATATTGAACACTTTTTACGCTGCCAAGTTTAGGGTTAATAATTTAGACATCATATTAATCTCTTACCTACCTCTTAACTACATTTAGTTACTACTAATAGTTCTAATAAGCAGTCGTTAAATCGAAACGTAGATTATGCACTGGGATTACCTAGACATCGAGGCAGTGTCACGCGTTGTGGCTCAAGGGACGCAGGGGAGCGTGAATCGGTCTGTATCACTATCACGGATTTCAACGTCGCTCTCCGAAGCCGTACGAATTGGATATGATAATTTGGCTGCCCGGATACAGGTCCGACAAAGGTAGAGATAAAGAGCGAAAATTCCTTTCGTCTGCTGTCAATAGTGCTAAGCTGTCTGCGGAAATGTTAATCAGTTTGGACTCGAAATTCCGGCATGTGAAATGTTGGAATGTGTTGCGATTTCTCTGAAATTGCTTATTTATAATTGTGAATTAGTACCTATTGCTTAAAGTATCTAAGAAAGTATGTACTGTAATTTATATATGAAGATAACAAAAACAATTCCAAAATGGTCAAAATTCTACGTCTTATTTTTCAGAAATACCAAGAAACATCAAACTCGCATACTAAATTTATGCCGTGTAAACGAGTGACCCAATCTATCGATATATGGGACTGACGTCAAATTTAATATTCTGCTTCTAGATGCAGTTCCAACTAAAAGTTTGTACGTAGCCCTCGATCCGTTTCGCACTTGGCCGGTTTATTTAGTATGGGACCAACACTTCTTTTGTTCATTCATCTCGGAAAATCATAATAACATATGTTAACACTTTGTATGTTGTAAAATGTTAGCTGACCCCATCCATAGTAGAGGTATGGGGTCAGCCAACATTTATTTCGGGACCTCGGCGTTGATCCCATAGTGAAAGTGGCTCAGTTTGGAGAGTCAAAATCTAACCCTGGATTACTGGAAACCCCATAGTCACCCAGTATATTTAACGACGTTCAATGCAAGAAAAAGTTTATAACAATGCGAAATCTTAAATGGTAATTGTAGTAGGTTAGGTACCTATAGAAACTGTTAGTCCTTAAAAGTTAAAAATTACCTAAAAAAAATCTCGACATCGGATTTTTTTTTGGGAATTTTTTCAAGGATATTTGTGCACCCCGTTATCTAATGCTCACTTTGGGGGCAAGCTAAAATAGTGATGTTGCTTAGTCGATTCATATTTATTAATCAGTCAAAATAAAATTATTTTTGTATGAATAATCTTGAGATAATTAATTCATTGTAGATGCAAGTAATGAGTTATATTTGATGTCATTAGATGTTCTGTATCTATTTGATCGGATAGGAGGACGACAATTATTAAACAGTATAGAGACGACTTACTAGGTAATTTAGTACAAGCAGTTTAATGTCGGGGGTAAATTTGAATTATTTAGTACTCTATCAGGTCCCGTTTTGTTAATAATAACGAGCAGTTTAAGTTTTTATAGTCAACTTCATAATTTTATTAATTCAGATTATCGAAACTGCCCCATCCCTTGCCCCGAAAGTGAGCGTTAGATAACGGGGTGTAGATATTTGTTAGGCTCAAGTATTTTAAAATCTCGTACCTTGAACTATTAATACTATTACATACTATACTTCAAGAAATACCATTTTAAGTGACTTATAATTAGTTACCTACCTATAAAAAAAACTGAAAGTGTATTTTGATTGAAACTTGATTTAATCAAGTTACGAAAATACACTTTCAGTTTTTTTTTCGAATCGGGGGAGTTAAACTTTTCTTGAACGGTTTCTATTGTCCATATCTTTAGTAAGTATATTAAAAAAAAAAATACTGCCAGCGGGACGTTATTTTCTTAAAGCCGGGCTTTATAGTGGTAGTTTTCGTACAGAAATAGGACGCAGAATTATTATTTGTCTTTCCCATAACGGAACAATGGTGTTCCGGACCTTTGGGAGACGTACTCGGAGCCGAAGCCAACACGCAGAGCCCCTTTCGACAATTTAATGAAATGTAAGGGGTACACCGAGCGGATGTTGTACCTGCCCGAGTCATATAGGACGCACGCAGAGGCAGCACCCGCGAGGGTGTATAGACTATTGAGATTTAATGGAATCTAAAATATACGCAGAATTATTATTAGCACACCTTTAATTATTTTCGTACTAGCATTCCACAAGGAAACGTAGGCAGACAATTAACTACACTCCTTGCCAATGAAATTAAAGAACTTTCAAATAAGCTGCCAGGGGAAGGACACTCTGAAAAAATATTCGTTATATGTAGTACAATATTTCAAAGAGATCCAATGGTTAAATCAGGCAATAATATCAGAAGAACTCTTCAAAAAAGAAGGGAAATGTGGAATACATTATGACGAATTGATTGCAGAAACACTACTCTGCAATTCAAAATTTACATCAAAAAACAAGCAGAAATTGGACAAAGACCATGATGTCAAAATATTTAGCCTCCTAATGCTACAAGGAAAAATAAGACAAGCAAATAAATGGATAACTGGAAGATCAGGAGGCGGAATTTTAAATCCGAATGAAAAAATAGGGAATAAATCAGTATTTGGTATATTCAAAGAAAAACATCCAGACCAAGCGATCCCAAAATTAACTGACTTTTTAGATCACCCTGAACTTCCTACTATAGTGACTGTTGATATTACTTACTTCAAACCACATAAAAAAGGTCGCCAGAAAATTGTTCGGTGGAGCAGGTCCGAGCGGCATAGATTCCGAACAATGGAAATCACTTCTTCTTCGTTTTGGTAACCATAGTTTCGACCTACGGGAAGCAATCGCATCACTAACCAGAAAACTTAGCAGTGTAGTCGTTGAATGGGACTGCATCAGAGCACTGTTGGCAAGAAAAGGCATTGCTCTAAACAAATGCCCAGGCGTCCGTCCAATCGGGATCGGCGAAATATTACAATGCATAATCGCAAAAGCAATGGCCACCGCAACAGGGTCTGAGGTTCAACAAGCATGCGGCGTAGATCAACTCTGGAATTCACGCTATGACCCAATGCTGAATCAATGATCGATGAAGGCGAAGACGATGAAGGCCTGCTTTTAATAGATGCAGCAAATGCCTTCAACGCACTAAGCCGCTCGATAGCCCTTTGGAATGCTGGAATTTACTGGCCCCGTTGTGCAATATTTTTGTTTAATAACTATAAAGGATACGCTATCATCTGCCTATCAGGGTCTAATGACTTTATCCTTAGCAAGGAAGGAACAACACAAGGTGACCCATTGGCCATGCTTATGTGTGCAATTGGGATTTTGCCACTGATTCGGAGCTGCAAAGATCGAAGCAAATATATACAAAATTGGTATGCTGACGACTCGGCTTGCTTTGGTAAACTTAAAAATACAAGAAATTGGCTAGAAAAACTCATGACAGAGGGTCCAAAATACGGTTACTTCGCAGAACCATCAAAAAGCTATTTAATAATTAAAATAAAAATGAGTCTAGCGAAGACGCAAAGAGATTATTCGAATATTTAGGTGTTAAGATAGTTACCTATCACCGTTTTCTGGGTGGTGTCATCGGAAACGAAAACGAACAAAAACAATATATCAAAGAAAAAGTAATCGAATGGACCAATTGCATTCGACTACTATCAAGAGCTAGCAAAAAACACCCACGATTAGTTTATACAGCCTTCACAAAATCACTTCAATGCGAGTGGAGATATTTGCAAACAGTAATGGATAAAACCGACGAAGAATTTCACACCTTTAACGGGACGATTATGTCAACGTTAATACCTTCCATCCTTGACAGTACAGTATCATAATAAAATAATATCAAAATTACTAGATTATCGAAATGAGTATAATGTCAAAATTACTACACAGTCGAAGGCTTGAAGATTTAAAGTGCGTCACCAAAAAGGTTTCTAGTTTTCTACTCAGCTTGATGTCAAGGTACCTTTTGCGTACCTTGACGCTGGTCTTCCGCAGAAACCGTTTCAATAAAAAATTAAATGATGTATTCACAGTATCCTCAATATTAAAATGCCTATAGTATCAAAATAACCGGCCAAGTGCGTGTCGGACCACGCATAATTGAGGGTTCAGTACGTAGTTTATACGATGAAAGAATTGAAACAAGAATTCAAAAAATACAAATGTATGTTTCTATTTTTGTAACGTTTATCTTACACCTCAAATAATGACCCAAACATGACATTATCTATCAAGGTTTCACATGGTACAGTTCATGCTAGTGCTAGTGTCGCCCCCTACGCAGTGTATTTCGAAACATTCCCTATTATCAAACGATCGGTCAGAAAAAGTGGGTAATCTAACCATTTTTTTTATGGAATTTTGTTAACTAATGCTCACATTCGTGCGTCAATTATTTCAATAACATCTCGGGAGGTAGGTATGTTTATTAGTCATCCACTGGAAGTAGGTAAGCATATTAAAATTATCGCAATGTCAACCAGCCAAGTTAGTTGATGTAGTGTATGAAGTTGGTGTAGTGGTGCAATATTCGCTAGTCAATGACAAGAGCTCACATGGGCCCGCAAGATGCGGCGTTTCCCCACTCCGCCATCCGTCAGGCTGTCGTGCGAGCGCCACTACACGGGTCTGCACTTAGCTTCACGCCAACCCTACATATGTCTATGGCGATGAGGGGCTAAGTTGCTACTTGTTAATAGTTATGAAGGGGCCGAGACGAGTGGTCATCCCGCAACAGATACCCAATTATGAGAGACACCGTGATATGCTGTCATTTTTAATGGACCCAAAGTGTACAACTTCAACCTGTTAAATATTGATAGTGTAGATGATCTTAAAATAGGTAGGCTCAGTTAATATTATGTACACTCTTGGAAGGGTAACAGGTGACCAAAAAAGTAGTAGCTGTAAAGAAAGTAGAATTATACCTCCCGAGCAATTGCCTAGTTTGGTACTTATATTAGAAAATACGTATGAATCTTGGGTCACAACTTAAGACATTGAATAAATAAGAAAAGGTTGTCTTCTAGGTGCTTAATTTGACAGTCAAGTGCTTGTAGAAAAAAATATTCTGCTCTTGGTTATTTATCTCGAAAATGTTAACAAAAGCTCTAGCCGTATGATGAGGAGAACAATGGAAAGTTTTATGTTTAACCTGAAAACCCAAGAACACCTCAATATTTGAGGAAACTGAAGGTCCGGCATGGGCACGATAAAATAACTGAGTCACTTAAATGCTTACAATTTGAATAATGTTCTGAGGACTAAATTTCCTTAAACCTAATATTGATTCGGAAACAGACATTTCTATTTGCTTGAATATGAATTTACAAAGGTGACAGGATATATTTTAATGTAAGTATTTTCATTTATTTAGTAAAATACAAACATATAATTAACATTTTTTTTACATTTATAAGAAATGTCTTTTTAAAACAATCAATAAGACAAGAAAGTCAAATAAATTGATTGATTTAAGAAATTAAATTGATTGTCTGCCAATACCTATGACTCGTGGTATTTTTATCATATGAGTACAACGACATTGAAATTCATAGACTCACCATGACCGCTTAAAATGTGTCCGGAACAAATCGTGCTTAAATTTGTTCTAAGCACAATTGAGCTATCAGTAGCGCGTCAACCGTCCTGCCGTCAACATGCCGAAGTGCCCCGTAAAAAGTGCAAAAATAACACATTAAATACGCTTAAAAAGGATGGCATATGGTATTTCCGATAAGTAATATTTTAAAGTTTAATAATGCATTAGGTTTTTAGTCAAAATTGCTTTGTAACTTACTAAAATCCTTTTTTTTCTAACATAAGTTAAATAAATTTCTTGCTTTGGTCTTACGCAGTTGGCCCTTTCCCTCGCGCTGCGCGCTACGCGTGACGGACAGCGACAAAAGATGTAAAAGGCAGAACATTGTTGAAATTTAATGAATAATGTCGCCCGTTTATTTATTTTTTAAACAACGTTATATTATTAGAGGCGTTTAGATTTTAATAATGTCAGACTAATTACTAAATACACCGATTGTGACAATTAAATTATCCAAGTTTATAGATAAAAACAAACAACCTGGCAATAGCTATCGTTAGTATCGTTACATCCTTATTATATAAATAATAAAAAAGTTTTTTATTTGCAGTTCCTCTAAACCATCCCTGGTCTTTATCATTAGGTCCACTCCACCAAAATGATGGTTTACGTAAGAAAATGCCCAAGTTACTTATAGAAATTGTCAAATCAAAACACATGTTCCGTTAAAATTTGACGAGTTTCCTTAATTCCCCTTTAAAAGGCGATTTTCGTGATAAAAACTATCCTATGTCCTTTCTCAGGTGTCAAACTATCTACATATAATTTCAGCAAAATCAGTCCAGCGGTATTAACAAAGAGATTGGAAGTCGTAGGGCGACGCGCCGGTTGTCACACTAAAGAGGTCCGTGCTCTGTGGGTATTAACGTGAAGAGGTAACAAAGAGTTACTTTCGCATTTATATTATTAGTACCTATGGATATGGATGCTTTTTATGACATAACAGAATTTAATAATGAGGAAGCTTAATTTTGACAAAGCCATTAGGTATAAGTATTTGACATGAAAAAATATTCATTTTAATTTTATTTTATTTTATTAATAAACAATTGTATTGTATTTTATTGATTAATTTAAATAAAATTTTGAATTTTTATAAATTGTACCTACCTAAATGTTAATTATTTTTGAAAATTGTTAATTAATCTTATTTTATTTTCTTTTGACGTGTGTTGTATGTATGCATTAACGAAATAAATGAATATGAATATGAATATGATATGGAAGTATGCATAGTCACCTAGTAAGTACCTACTCGCCAAGACAATCAAACAAGCCTAAACTCGATAGGGTTTAGGTTTTTATTACATAGATCCATCAAAGATCTAGATCTTGGCCATCTCCATGCAAGCTCCATCAGCAGATCAGCTTCATATCATAATGAATATTATGATATTGTATTCTGACGCGATATACCTACATTTGCATATAAAATTTCAGCTCAACTGTTAAAGATATTTGCTTCTAAATGGAGTTGCAAGGTTCCACCCGAACAAACATAATTATATACATGCATGCATAATGCATACATACATACCTACATGAACACTCACATACAAATACAAACAAACATACAGACATACATACTACATGGTTACATAATTTATTTGTAGGAAAAATAAGTTTGTATAAAAAAAATAGTCACGACTCCACGGTGTCTCTGTGCCGATGGGAAAAACTTTACTATGATTCTTGCAGTACAAACCGAATTGAACGTTATAGTGATTCGTATAAGGTGCGGAATGTAAAAAAGAATCGACTGGTAATAATTTTTTACGACTTGCGCGACGTTCGAATTTCGTAACATCATAACCGCCAATTGCACGCATTTGAAATAAACCATTAAGCTCGATGATTTAAAGTTGTTATTTGAGAAACAAGAAGTAGGCTTGACTATGTGTTCAAGTTTTAACTTTTCAACTAGACGCACACATTCGTAACGTAGCCGTTGGACACTTTTGCGGGTAGAATTTGTACGCCGTGCTGTTTCTATCTAATCCTAATTCTATGTCTCAATACATAATAAGAATTTGAAAGTATGCATTCAAATTTAAAACTTAAAACACCTATAAAGAAATCTAACCGAAAATCACGCATTACTTTTGACGAATTCGATCGAAAAGTGACAAGGAGAATAATTCATAATTTTTAACCGACTTCAATATTTCTAAAGGAGGAGGTTCTCAATTCGTCGGTTTTTTTTTCAATGTATGTTACCTCAGAACTCCGTCATTACTGAACAGATTTGATTATTTTTTGTTTTCTGAAAGTTCCAGGTTGGTCTCGTTTTTTTCAAAAGCCATGAGGAACTGAGGGAACCCCTCAAATTTGAAAGGCACATGCACAATACACACAATAGTGAATATACAGGGCGTCCCAAACTTATGGGACATGAAGGGGAAGTACCTTAAATATCGTAGATAGTGAATTTTGCTCAAAGAAGACTTTATGTTATTTTTAAAAGTTAGTAATTCTGCATTCATAGATTTTCTAAAAATTACTTGCTTCGTCTGGGAATCGAACCGACTAAAATGTGAAAAAAAATCACCCTTTTTTTATGATGCCAATCGAAAGAACAGCTAAAAAATAGTAACTCTGCTTAAGTAACATAGTATTTTAAAAGAAAGGAACACCATAAAATGATTGAGTCAAATTTCAAGAAAGTTATTTATTGCCGAAGACGACGTTCGAAAAGTAGCGATATTATCATTCTAAAGATAGCATTGATTATTCGTAAATAAGTACCCACTTCATAAAATAGGTACTGGCATAAGTTTTCCTTATTATAAGTGCACGTGTGGATAAAATGATAATTTGATAAAACTTAGTATTTCAATACGTCCTCTGTAAGCTAGACAGAAGGCAAATTTAAAACAAAAATAAATAATTGTTAAATTTGAAAATGGAACAGTTTATGACAGCGTTTGTTTGAATGCATACTTTTTAAGATATTTTAAAAAGAAGTGATATTTTTAAATGTTGTTCTTAAATTTGAAAATGGAACAGTCTGTGCAAGCGTTAGTTTTTCGGATATTGATCTGTTTAGTCTTAATTCACTTACACAAGTGTTATTGTGTTAATTTATTGCGAACATGGCATATCAAGTAAGTTTTGATCTAATAGAAGCATATTTTTTGAACGATAAAGATATCTCTAGAAGTTTGCGGTGGTATGGCGTAAAATATCCTGATAGACAAATACCGTCTCGTAAAGTTTTGAAAAGGCTTGTGAACAATTTGAAAACTCTGGGACGTTTCGATAAACGCCCAAGAGAACCACAGCAAGAAAACCATACGATCAACGACGAAGAACTTGGTATTTTAATTTACTTTTCGGCTTTTCCGAAAGCATCGGTGAGAGAAGGAGAACAGGAAATTGGAGTTTCAAAAAGTAAAATACACCGTGTATTAAAAAAACACGGTTTTAAGAGTTATGTTGAAGGACGATTGGTTCAAAAGTTACTTCCGGGCGATACAGAAAGGAGAAAAAATTTCTGTCTTGATATCCAGGCACGCTTGCTCGAAGATCCAAATTTTTTGGATAATATTATTTGGACAGACGAATCTAACTTTAGCAATAACGGTATGTATAACCGCAACAATAATCGTATTTGGTCTAAAGAAAATCCCCTACGAGTCACTGAAACTAATAACCAAGTGCGTTTTTCACTTAACTGTTGGTGCGGACTTTTAAAAAACCGGGTTTTCTTAATCCATTTTTACCAAGGAACCTTGAACACAGAAAAGTATTTAGGAATACTTCAAATTTTAAGGGATAAGATAAGAAACCTTTCCGCGGCGGAGCAAGAAAACTTAATTTTCCAACAAGATGGAGCTCCGGCTCATAATAGTCGGAGAGCAGCAGATTTTCTAAATGAATGTTTTCCTACATGGATTGGTACAAATGGACCGATTAGATGGCCGGCCAGATCCCCGGACCTCACACCATTAGATTTCTTCTTTTGGGGATACGTGAAAGATATGCTATACAAAAAGCGATACGAGAACGTAGGCGAGTTGCAAACAGAATTGTGCCATATCACATCGAGTGTTCACCATAAAATGATAAGAAAATCAACAGGCAGCGGGCTTATTACAAGATTGGCGATTTGCGTAAGACAAGAGGGATCACATTTTGAGCATTTAATTAATTAATTTACAAAAAAATACCTACTTAACTAATTGACTACGGCAGTTTCATGTATGTTTTTTATTTGATTAAAATGATTAATTTCACGTTGTTCCTTTCTTTTAAAATACTATGTTACTTAAGCAGAGTTATTATTTTTTAGCTGTTCTTTCGATTGGCATCATAAAAAAAGGGTGATTTTTTTTTTCACATTTTAGTCGGTTCGATTCCCAGACGAAGCAAGTAATTTTTAGAAAATCTATGAATGCAGAATTACTAACTTTTAAAAATAACATAAAGTCTTCTTTGAGCAAAATTCACTATCTACGATATTTAAGGTACTTCCCCTTCATGTCCCATAAGTTTGGGACGCCCTGTATTTTAAGCAATTTTAAAAAGTTTTAGGTATAATTTAAGGTTTCTTTCATTCCATATATATGAACAGAGAATATTTCATCGCAAAAAGTTGGCGACATCTGGTTTAAGGCAAGATCGGCATATGACGGGCTTCTCTTAAACGTTTTAGACGGTTTTTCCAACTAGATGTTTTTTAAGAGTAGACATTTCGTTACCTAAACCTACAAAATTAAAGCCTTTTGGCTACATAAAAGCGTGAGACAGTTAAAACTATTATTAAACAACTTAGTTACTCATTTCATTAACAAATACTCAGACTGTTTCTATTTTTTCAGATTTTTTCAAACAAACATGTTGCACTCGTCGTTGAGGTTCGAAACACGACTGAACTAAGTTCAGTGAACTTTAACGTCGAGTTGCGGCCGTAGTCTCTGTCGTAGCGACATCTATCCTAGAGAAAAAGAACGAGGGCAAAACACCGCTTTACCGACCGAGTTCACAGTGGCGTATGTATACAAATACAAGAGTTATAGCGTGTAGACGGGCTTGCCTTATAGACGGTCTTATCCACATTGACCTTAACTCACTTTCCTTATCAATTGAAGTTTTCTAATATCTGTTATATTTACGGAATAATCGCCTGGCTACACTAACGATTAAACCCTGTATATCCCGGGGGTTCACAATATGATGTCCGTGATATATGAACAACAACATACTATACTTTGACATAAGCATTAGATAACAATGCAATGGGTCGACTCAGAAAAAAAAATTGTAACCTGTAACTTAAAAGGAATCAATACATTCATGGTAAAAATATATTTTTTAAACAAGCTCTTTTATTTTAAACTTTCCAAAAAATAACAGTTCAATTTTATAAAAACGTGCCTTTTTGAGCCGACTGGCATTTTCAGGGATGATGGTAAAAGACCCGATGGGGTGTGGGATGCTACTTGCGTAGACACGCTGGCACCGTCCCATCTCCAACGAACTGTAAAAGCGAGCGGAGCGGCTGAATGCGCCGAAAATTTAAAACGTAGCAAATATAAGAGCCTGGGCAGAGAGTACCTTTTTGTACCATCCGGGGTCGAAACTCTTGGGCCATGGGGACCCAGCGCACGCAAGTTTTTCGTAGCAATCGCGAACAACGAGGAAATGCCGCCAGCATCCTAGGTACTGCTTCAAGTACCTATTTTAGATTTAAGGTAGGTAGTTAGTTAAGTTACACTTACTGTATATATTTTGAAAATAAATATTAGCAATCATTTTATAAATCATTCAAACCAGGGCAAACCTAAAATATTGTTATTTTAGGCAATTAATGAAAGAATGCTTGCTGCAATATATTGTACATAAATAATTACACGAAAAACATACACAACAACCCAAGTACAAAAACGATGAAGATTCGGTAAGTACTTACTTTCAAGACTAATGCGAAGAATACAAAATTATTTGTTACATGAAGAATACCATAAGGACTGTTGTATAATATAAATACTTAGGTGTTTTTCCAGTTTAAGAGGGCGCAGAGCGTCCAGTGGCGTCCTCATTGGTAGGGTTGTTTTTTCTTATAAATCTTTTCATTTCTCTATAGTCCACCGATCCAGTACCATCGATGTAATCCTACTAAATTTCCAAAAACGATATTCGTTACATCACTAATTAATATTATCGCATAATTTTACTTTGGACAATAATAGATTACGTAGCCCGTAGGCCTACCGAGGCCTGTAAAGTAAGAAATGTCTCAGTTCTCGTGTGATCGCTTATTAACCATAAGACCGCCTGTTGTTTACCTCTGCTTTTATATATGATGTATATTTTTCAGTTGTAATATTTTATGAGGTGTGCAATAAAGAGTTATTGTATTGCATTGTATTGTAATTGTAGTCCGAAGCAAAGCTGAGGTCGACAAACATGTGATCTGAGGCGTCCTTATTTACTGGCCAAGGTCTGTACACTATTTTTCTGCTTGACGAAGTTGGCAATCGGCGAATTTGTTTCGCACAGCGGCCTGCCATTGGCTGTTTGCCGGCCGGAGGGCAGAAAAATAAATAATGCGAACTCTTTCCAAGGGATTATTAAATATACTATGTAATAACCTGGCTGGTAAAAAAACAATTCTTGACTATTTTTAATTTCAATGATGTTCGAAAGCTGGTTATACGTCACAGGCAAAAGCAAAGTCGGCTCAAAAAAATTGGGAAATATTGTAGGTATCTCGGCAGGAGCTGTGGCAAACTTCGTTAACCGGAAACCGGAAGTACGAAGGACGATTTGATTGCATGAGAACCTATAGGCTTCATCTAGTTAAAAGAAACCAAATTAACCCAATAATACTAAATTTCAAGATATTCTTTAACTGAGTTGAAATAGGTATCGAGCAGAAAGAGTTCTGATAATAAAAACCATTATTACAAATGTTCAAAATATGTCTTTGTGTAATAAAAATAACGAATGACCCAAATAAAGTGTAACAAAACTGACAATATACGTCTAATAAATAAATTCTTCTATAAATAACCTTAAGATTAATAACAATGGATTGACAAAGCAATGTAGGTACTTAATCTACGTAGGAACAAAACGAAGAAATACTTACCTTTGTGCAACATATTGCCGTCGCAAGTTTGACAGTTAAGTATAAGACGCTGTACGATACCCTATACTAACGGCACCGAGTGATGGCACTTTTGACGTTTGATTGCTCATGAAGTTCCGTAAATATTGACAGCAAAGTATAAAGGAACAAATATCAAACTTCATTGTTGCAGAGGCGGCGTAGTGATGTTCCGCTATTTATCGATCGCATATCGAATCTACATGTTATTTAAAAACTAGTGACGTACTTCTTAATTACTAGCTTTCAGCTCGTGGCTTCATTCGCGTATCCTACCCTATTTCATCTTCTGAAAATGTATTATATTTATTGATATAAGAATACCCCGATTTCTATAATTTATTTGAAGATATAGGGGTATAGAGCCCGTTCTTTTCATGCCGATGACGTTAAACTGACGTCAGTCTGCATATAGGATGGCTTTAATTTGTCTTATTGTAATTTTCAACCATTAATCATCAGTCACTTAATCATGTGTTTTAGATTTTTTTATTTTTCATATTGGTAATTGTTTATTAGCTATAGCCAATTGGATCACTACCTACCTACATTATTGTCAGGTGTCAAAAGTACCATGACTCGATGCCGCTACAGGTACAAGTTATTTAAAGACAAGTGCATTAAATACTTACTTTTACCATAGAACATGGTCTTTTATATTTATGCGTTATTTATGTAATAAGCTTGTTTTAAATACAATTTTTAAAGCACGAATCAAATCATTTATTAAATGTAATAAATGTTTTGATTCATGTTTTTGTGTTTTTTTAAGTAGTCACACTACTATATATAAATTATAAATTGAAAGAGATGTCATATACTAAAGAAAAAGTGACCAAGGTCCCCGGTGAGCAGGGCTGGGATCGAACAAGCGACCTCCTGCTTTCGCGGCAGACGACCTTAAATATAAAATATACTTAACGCTGTTTTAAATATACTTAACCTTGATATTAAATTGCAACGGTTAACACTCACGTATTTTTATCACAATAGGCGTGACATGTTTCGTCTGCGTCGGGCAGACCTCGTCGGACAGACAGAGTGGTCTCACGAAAGTTTAAATTATATACTTAACTTTGAATACAAACTTACTCAACTCGCACTTGACTGAAATTTTTACGATAATAATTTGAAGTGTTTCACATCACTATAGTCATGTGTAGCGTTGAAAATGTCTGAAAAAATACGATTTTTTCCCAGACGGTTGCAGTCGAGTTTTCTCCTGCGAGGGCTTCAATGCCGAGTTTGTGGGAAGCTGCTCCCAGCTCGCCTCAGCATCTGAGGTGGCAGGGGATGCAGTTTTTGCCCAGTTGGGCAGATGCGGGGGTGCATTGCACCGTGTTGTCGGGATCCCTAGGATCAGCGGCCGCTGGGCGGCGTGGAATGGCAGGTCTTCAAGGCTTGCGGCGCGGCGGGTCTGGCAGCCACGCTCGTGGCTGCTGGGTGGGTTTCGGCCCCCCGTCGGGCAACCCGTATCCCGCATTGAGCGGGCCGGGGGCGCTGCTCACGGAGAGCAGTGCTACGTGGAGTAAACCACTATAATAAATCCCCAATCCCAAGGTGAGCGGATCGTGCCGATGGGATGAATGGCTGGAGGGAGTCCAGTGCCGAACGTGCAGGGGAGCTCACCCCTTTTGATGATCTCCGTGCGGGTACCCAATCCCGTCCATCCGCTACGGCCGGTGGCTGCCTCATCGTATACGGAGGGGGCAAAAACTGCTTCGTGGGCCGGCGATATGCCGACCTTCGTGAACACAACTACGGCTTTGCTGGACCGCCGAGGAATATCAAAGGGCAATTTATAAAGGGACCAGCCCCTCAAGAAGGAGAAGGGACGAGCTCAAGGGGCGCAAGCAGGAGTAGGAAAGGAGGAAAAGGGAGGGAAAGTGCTCACTCAAGAGCTAACAGTGAGCGATCTGGAGGAAGCTCAGAGAACGAAGAGGAAAGAGGGTACATTGGGGGTCGTAGAGAGGCTTCCCCTTCACCTTCACCGCCTCCCACCCGCTCATCATCCCAGGAGCCTAATGGCAGACACTGGGCTACAAAAAAAAGGCGAGGGACACCCAGGGGACTCGGACGAAGAGAGCGTTGCTGAGGAAGTTGACTCACACATGGAGCTGCAAGAGACGAGCATTAAAAGGCCGAAACCGCACAGCGACGAGGAGGCTCCAGAGCGGAAACTGAGCTCTGCTGTAAGAGGCCGAGCAAAAGGGGCCTATGTTGGCCTCAGCGCTGCGAAAGCCCGCCTAAAAGAGGCTCAAATGGCTGATTACGAACCAGAGGGGGAGGCTGAGATAAACGTGCACAATATCCCGCGAAAGGACTGCGGCACCCCACGACTCTTGGCCTCATCTGAAGCAACGCCCCAAACACCTAGCGGCGAGACAGAATACAGTGGCGCTGGTGACCCTGCAGACACGGTACGGCGCTGTGCCAGAACAGTGCTAGAGGAGGCAGCGAGAAGCAAGAACCTCAAGGGAGATGTTTGGGGCCGCATAAATGGAGCCTGCAAGGAGATCCTTAACACAGCAGACTCTTTAGACGAGTCAGAGGTTGTCCGCTCTTTAAGAGCGGACAATAAAAGAATGAAAGAGCAGTTAGCTCAATTACAGGCAGAGACCAAAGCACTGCGAAGAGCGTTCTCAGAAAGAGAAACCCAAGCTCCTGTAGTCACCCCCACAGCGTCCTCAGGAGAAGCTAATACGGCTACCATGCTGCAGGAGATGGCCAACATAATGGAGGCGAGCTTGGAAAAATTCAAAAGGGAGATGAACATCACGCTGGGGGAAAAAATCAGCGCCAGAATGGAGGGCATTGAGCACCGGCTGCTGCCCGAACCTATCCAGCGGCCCCCCTTGGCGGCAGATAAAAGAAGGGTGGCTACGGCTGACGCCGCCGCAGCTCATTTCCCAGATGATCCATGGACCCCGTTGCCTGCCGCTGCCTCAAAAACAGACAGGAGGGCGGCAAATGGTCCGGAAGGGCGTATTGAGAGGGTTGGCCCTGCGAATAAGCGACCGACGCAGCACCTGACACCGGTCCCCGATTTGCGGACTGCTCCTGCTCCTGCTCCCACTCAAGTGAGCAAGAGCAAGAATAAGAAAAAGAAGAAGCAATCCGTGTCCGCTCCGGCGCATGAGAAGGAAGCAGGTTTCGCTCCGGCACCGCTAGCTCCTGCAGAACAGGCGCCATTGCAGAAAGGCACCGAAACATGGACCGAAGTGGGGAAGGGTAGGAAGGCCAAGAAGACAGCCCAACCTCAACCCCATCAGGCAAGGGCAGCGGTCCCTTTGCCTAAGAAGAAAAAGGCAACGCCGAAGCTAACGGTGCCTTCCTCTGCGGCGGTGGTCATCTCCCTCAAACCGGGAGGGGAAACCGACTACATGAAGGTTATGGGAATGGCCACCACCATCAAGCTCGGGGAGCTCGGCATAAGCTCCGTAAAGGTGAGAAAAACGGCCACCGGAGCCCGAATTATAGAGATCCCAGGTGCTCAAAGTGGCCCAGTGGCTGACACACTGGCGGAGAGGCTGCGGGCCCTCGTCGGGGAGGTGGCCGAGGTCACGAGACCCGTCAATAGCCGCGCGGCGCCAGTATATGCGCCAAAGGAGACGAAGGAGGCCCAACGTGGATGAGAAGCGCCGCCTATACGAGGTGTATAAGGCTTCCAGATCCGAGCTCAAAGTGGCAATTGGTGAAGCAATTGAGGCGAGTCGTGCCGAGTTTCTAGAGACCCTCAATGCAAACCCATGGGGTAGGCCATATAAACTCGTACGAGACAAGCTGCGCCCGTGGGCACCTCCACTAACCCAATCCCTGGAGCCGGAGCTGGTGGGCCGGGTGGTGGCGACTCTTTTCCCAGAAAGAGGCCCATTTCATCCACCTGCCATGGCTCCGCCTGTACCGGGAGTTGACGAAGAGGAGGTAGTTCCGGCTGTGACTCCCGTCGAACTCCATGCGGCGGTTCTTAGACTCCGTGCTAAGAACACGGCCCCCGGGCCTGACGGCATTCCGGGCCGTGCATGGGTCCTGGCCATGGACGCCATGGGACCAAAACTGCTGAGGCTTCTGACTGCGTGCCTGGAGGGCCGCTTCCCGCAGCAATGGAAGGAGGGCAAACTCGTTCTACTGCAAACACCTGGGCGGCCTGCAGACTCACCATCTGACTACCGGCCCATTGTCTTGCTTGATGAGGTGGGCAAGCTCTTCGAGCGTATAATCGCGGCTCGCCTCATCAAGCACATGGAGCGCGTAGGACCGGACCTAGCCGATTCCCAATTCGGCTTTCGCAGGGGCCGCTCAACGGTCGATGCGATTTTACGGGTGAAGGATATAGTGGAGGAGGCCACATCCCAGGGCAAGGTCGTCTTGGCGGTGTCATTAGACATCTCCAACGCCTTTAACACCCTGCCCTGGGAAACAATAAAGGAGGCGTTAAAACACCATAGAGTGCCCCCTCACCTGTCGCGCATAATTTCTGCCTACCTCCACGAAAGGGCAATAGTCTGGCAGGGGCGGCACGACTGGCGGCGGCGAAATATGACCTGCGGGGTTCCACAGGGGTCGGTCCTAGGCCCACTCTTGTGGAACATAGGTTACGACTGGGTCCTAAGGGGGGGAAACCTGCGTGGAGTCGACGTTACCTGCTACGTCGACGACACGCTGGTGACGGCCAGAGGACCCAGTTACCGCGACGCAGCCATGATTGCGACGGCAGGAGTCGCCCACTGTGTCACCCGAATTAGGCGTCTGGGGCTGGAGGTGGCTCTGAACAAGTGTGAGGCCGTTTGTTTATTTGGCCCACGGAAAGCACCTCCAGCGGGGGCTGAAATCGTGGTAGGAGGAGTCCCAATCGCTGTCAAGCAAACTCTACAGTACCTCGGAGTCTTGCTTGACAGCAAATGGAATTTCAAAGCGCACTTTGAAAGGTTAGTGCCAAAATTGCTACGCGCTGCATACTGCCCAACCTGGGGGGGCCCAAATCATCATGCCGCAGCCTATACATGGGCGTTATTCGCTCGATGGCACTGTACGGTGCCCCGGTATGGGCAGATTCCCTGAGCAGCCACAACACATCTCTGCTGCAACGGCCGCAGAGGATGATGGCTATCAGGGCAATCAGAGGCTACCGTACGGTGAGCGGAGAGGGCGCGTGCGTACTCGCCGGCTCGCTGCCCTGGGACCTTGATGCGAGGGTACTCAAGGCGTTGTACCAGTGGCAGTGGGAGGCGCGAAACTGGGGCCAACCGATGGCACCTCCGGAGATAGAGAAGCGGCGCAAGGAGCTGCTCGATGAGGCGAAGGACGTATGGGCGCGCAGGCTCGAACGGCCGAGGGCCGGCTGCCGCACGATAGAGGCGGTCCGCTTAGTCCTCCGAGACTGGGTGGAAAGGCGCTCCGGGGTTCTCACCTTCAGAATGACGCAGGTACTGTCGGGGCATGGCTGCTTTGGCAGCTACCTGCACAAGGTTGCTCAAAGAGAACCGACACCGGAGTGCCACGAATGTGGAGCCGACGTAGACTCGGCCCAGCACACGCTGGCTAAGTGTCCAGCCTGGGGGGTGGAGAGGCAGGAGTTGGTCGCCCACCTAGGGCTTGACCTTTCGCTCCCCTCAGTAGTTAGGGCCATAGTAGGCGGGAAAAAGGCGTGGGAGACCATGCTCACTTTTTGTGAGAAAGTCATAGCGGACAAAGAAGCGGCGGAGCGCGTAAGGGAAGTCCAGGCCGAAGCCGACCCGACGCGCCGCCGCCGGACTGGTCGCAGACGAGCCGCCCACGAGCGGAATCTGCCGCCATAACGGGAGTCAGAGGGCGGAGGACGCGGGGGCGTTCCCGCCCGTGATACTGGCCCCCGAGTAGGATAGCGCGACCTAGTGTCCCGGAAGCGCTTCCAGAGAGGAAAGGCTTTTAGTCTAGAGGCGAATCCTTCAAGGATGACTGCTGCGGGGTCGCGGAAGAATTGCGCGAGCTTGCCCATAACCCCGCAACAATAGTGGCGAGTGGACACCATGGGGTTTTAGTGGGTAGAGGGGCCAATAGCCCGAGTCCCACATAACCGCCGTGCCCCCCGGGACTCGGCGGTATGCAGAACAGCATTTCCCCATGTAAATGTGCCTCTATAGCAGATACTGCAATACAAGTACTAGTCGAAATCCATTAGCCACGAAACACTACACAAACATGTAGAAATAATGTCAAGTCTCCATTTGCTCTAAAGTGCAACAGCGTCTAGGCGGAACCGCCTCCTCTTAGACGCTGCACTACAGATTGATTTACTCATCATTTTTTATTGAATAAATCTTCTGTTTAATACATTGATATTCGCTTTCTTTCAGTCCTAAGTTACTACTGCAGAGCAGTATTTTAAAAAAACCTCAATAAAAATATTAATTATATTTGCATCGTTTATTTGGCCTCAAACTTTCTAAGGTTGGGTAGTTTGTATTGAAATAAAATTCATTTTTAAAGCCATCCCGTTTTACGGTACCTACCTAAAAGCACTTGATACGTAACAGACGTATCTATACTACATAATACATAATATTATTATGTATGTAACCTACTTAAAATACATGTTATATAATAAATAATCCTTTTAATCCCCATTTTAACTGCTTTTCAACTTTACTTAACTTTATTGCTATACTATAAGGCAATACTTAACTAATATATATACTTGTATAAATTTTGAACAACGTGTAAAAAATTACACAAACAATCAATTATCACAAATTATATCAGTTCTAAATTCTAATTAGCTACTAATTTTGGTCCCATCCTAAAGACCTCTCCACTGCCATTTTCCACTGTTTGTACCTCATGTCACGTTCATCATCTGTGATACGCGGAGTGTAAGTGGTGCCGTCTGTCATGGGTATGGGTGTGACTGGTTTAGAAGCGTCTATTCCCCAATAGGCGACTTGCGCTGCGCCCAAAGCTGTGCTCTCAGTAAAGCCTGCTCTGATGACGTTGATGCCTATCAAATCAGCCTGCATTTGCATGACCAGAGAATTTGATGTCATTCCGCCGTCGACCTGGAAACAATACAATTGCATATTGTAGACTCTACCCAATGTAACAAAATCTATCTATATATACGAGTATATTACGCGAGCCCGATATTTGTAGATGCCATCAGATCCACAGGTTATGGTCCGATTTTTATAAATTATAGGTCATTAGATTCGTCTTATCGTGGAGAGTTGCAATAAGCTCTTGGTTTTTCCATTTTCCTTACGAAAAATGCCAAAAAATCGATTTTAAGGCAATACCTTGCGCTAGGCAAACAGTACCAGCCTAGCGTGACCTCCAGTCAAGATGACACAACGAAATAACATTAATTCAAATTAAACCTGTAGCAAGTTGTTAAGCATGAGAAATTATTAATTTTGAGTCGGCTATATATATATCCATAACACTTAAAATAGTTACCAAAATACACGAAGTGTACATTTACCAATTTGTTTACAAAAAATTACAACGTCATTTTTGGATGAGTCACCGTCTGACTTACTTTTTATTGGGGCATATTAAATAGTTTTGATATATAAACTCTTGCGTAGGATAAAAGCATCATAATATCGTCAGCATGGGCAAACTGGCCTCAATCTTCCAGGCAGAAGTCCTTGCCATTAACATATGCGCGGAAATCAATCTGGACAGAAACCTAAGAAACCAACACATCTACATTAACTCGGACAGTCAAGCTGCTCTGCTAGCACTAGAGTCCCTAGAGGTTAACTCTAGACTCGTCCAGAACTGCAAAAATAATCTAAACGCCCTGGCTCACACCAACAAAGTTACACTTAGATGGGTACCAGGACACTCCAACATTGTTGGAAACGAAGCAGCGGATGAACTTGCCAGAAAGGGCGCGGACACGCCCCTAGTTGGCCCGGAACCGTTTTGCGGAGTTACAAAACGAGAGGCATACTCTCTCTGCTAAATAATCTTGAAAAGATGAGGGCAAATGCAGAGTGGAAATCCGTAAAAGGAAACACACTCGAAAGCTCTAATAATAAGGTTCAACAACAAAAACACTAAAGAGCTCTTAGGGCTCAAGAGGTACAAAGCCTGTGCGGTGGTCAGAATTCTGACTGGGCATTGCAAGTTGAACAAGCACCTGTTTCTAATGGGTAAGAAACAAGACGCAGCATGCAGGTTCTGCCAGGAAACAGAGAAACAGTTTTCTCTAGGGACGAAATGTAAAAAACTCAGAAACCACAACTGAAAACACAGAAATACATTATGAAGGTACCAATTAGGTACTAAATTTTAAATTGATAACATCCACTAAAAACCCAAGGGATCATTGCAAACTAAAATACACCAGACAACACAACAGATTTTCGTAATAAGTTTAGTTACGTGAAGGTAATAATTATTTTAACAGCGATACTAAATAGTAGCAATTAGCTACAAAATTTTGGTAAATTACTTTCTTATATGTATTTAGATACACCCGCCATTCTGACTCTCACCATACATCGGTCGCGACTTAATGTATGGCGTTGTTGTTTTTGTAAACATCCCTTCAATTGGGATTATAAATGATCAGTTAACAGAGTTGGCGATGGTAAAGTCGAGGTTCTATCAGATAATCGGAGTAAACGAGGAGGCCAACATATCTGACGGTGACATTGGTAACTGTCTGTCAGATATTGATAACAGATTTGTTACTTATCTTTTCTTAATGCAGCGCAGTTTGTGATATAATATTTGAGCAATAAACTCTACTTGTAAAAGTACCGTAAAATGGGGTGAGTTGGGACGAAGTCGAAGTTCAAGCGTCAAAATTTTTTTTTTGTACCTATTTGGCACATCCGGAAATTGTTTATCCTATTGGAAATTGTTTTTTTTAATTACCTATTGTTACATTTGATAATTTTGACGATATTTACAAAATTCCATATCATCCCGTGGTAAAAGCACTTTGGGGAGATTTGACAATTGCTAAGATTGGAACAAAAAAATTCCATTGTAACAAATTGACAACTCTAGCCTAAAAATCCGTCCTCAGCCCTTTGCCATCCCTCTTCTCCCCATTCATAACCCAACTGCCCTCGCAAATTCTACTCACCCCATTTACGGTAGCGAAATTTTAAATGTTTTATTTTGTATTCTGGCATGTGAATAAACGACTATGACTATGACTATGTCTATTTAATAAAGCAAGCATATATTATAATATATGATACCCGCAGCAGCCTTGGCAGTAATCGATCGCATATTTCGGGATATTACGATAAATGAAGATAGACGATGATAACTATTTACAAGAAAAGGCAAGTGAGACTTTATTATAGGATATTTATGAGAGGGAAAGGAAGCGTTTTTTTAGGCATGATTCCAATAAAAGCTGTTTTTTTTTCGAAAGGTAAATTTACATTATAGGAAAAACTTCTTATCGATAAAACGGTTCCTTTTCTGTTTCTCTGTGATTCTGATTATTACCATATTCTAGCGGCGTCTTGACGCCGCAACGGGTCTCTAGTTATACTAAATACTTACATAATAACACACTACTATATATAAATTGAAAGAGATATTATATACTACAGAAAAAGTGACCCAGCCTTGCTCACCGGGGACCTTGGTCACTTTTTCGGTAGTATATGACATCTCTTTCAATTTGTAATAATTATGTTGTTCTAAGACGACACTTGAATTTAAGCATGTAACACCTCCTTTCTTAAAGAAAGATTTTAACAGTAACTGGCTACCTAGATACTACATTTGAAAACGATAGGTCTATAATTTATTTTTCAATGTCCCCCGTCAGGGTCGAAATTTGTTCTTGACAATACTAATTATTCATTGAATATTGTTTGTAAAGCCGCGTACTACTCGTAATAGGGTTCCGTACCAAAAAATAATGTTGAAAAAGATAAATCGTTAAATCAAGGCAAAAAAAAACTAATAACAAGCCATAAAATATTTTATTTTTAGTGCTTATTTTTTAAACCCGATAAATAATTATAAGTAATTAGATTATCTCTACGTGTGTCTCTCTCGTTTGAAAAGCTAGTGTAAGAGTTTTGGACATAACTTGTTGGAAATTGATGGAATTTGTGCCAGTAGACGTTCTTCAATCATCAATGTTGCTATAGTTTGAATTAGTAATTTAAGTGTGTTATCACAAATCTGTAGAAACTTATTTAATTTTACATAAAAGCAACGTTAATATTACTGAAATAGAGTTCAATATTATAAAGCAAATCCTAGATGTCAGTCTATGGTGAGTCTTTGTCATGAATGTTTAGTTTTTTTTTAAAGACAGAAACGTAACAATTTGACCTGGATTAAAGTATCTAAAATCTAAATACATATATATAGATAAATATGTTTATAATATTTCTATTAATATTATTATAATTTATAAACGCAAATTTTATAATATGTTGATGTTAAGTAAATGTATTGACAATTAGAAATGTAAAAACTTTTTGATGTTTAGTGTGTGCGCTTTAGCGCCAATTTAGATATTAAAAAAAAAAGTAAAAAAAAAAGATTGGTATATACGCAATTTATGTTGGGTTGTAATAACATGTATGAATTCATATAGATTGAAATAAAATGTTTTATTAATTATCACCGCACATAGATTTTTCTTTCACTAGCGAACGGCAATTGGGACCACGACGTCTGTTGGGTTTCAAATATTTGTAATTGTAAATTAAGGTAGATTTTTCTTAATAATAAAGATGAAGGTACTTGCGCGACGCTCCATCCTTCCCAAGTCTCCCGTCCTTTACCAACACGCACAATATCGTATCGCCGTCTCGCGATACGGATTTATATGGGACGCCATATTGGCTAACCAGTTCCAAAATTGAGTGCAAGCCGTGCACATCGTCTCTGAAGACATTAATTCGAAAAGGCATTTAAAAATGAACAATTTTAGTTTGCAACACATATATTTAATGCGCGCGCGTGAGTGCCCGGGAAAGCAGTGAAATTTTGTGAGAGGACTGTCAACGCCTGGCCAGGACGAAAGTGCTTGTGGTTTTCACCGTTTCCAGCTGCCCTTGAGCTGATGTGAAGGTTAGTGCGTGTTGCTTCCATTTTCCTATATTTATCCTGCTTTCTTTCAGAGTGACGCGTGTGCCCAATCTTAATTATCTTCCTTTAAATACAGTCCACTATTTTTAATAGCTATCCGAAGCCTTGAAGGTGCTCTCCTTATGATTCCCGCTTTTAATGAGTTGTAGGCTTCCCCAACGTCTCTAAGTTCGGGTTCGACTAGCTTTTTTCACTATCTATCAGGCATTTCGATGATCCCACTGATAATTTTTAAGAAAAAAAACCGACTTCATTTGGTTCCCGATAAAAGTGAAATTTTGAATTTGAGTTAGCTAGTTTACTTCAAAAATATCCAATTCACCGCACGTGTACGTTTGGAAATTGAGGAGTTTTCTTAATGTCTCAGGGCTTCTATAATTACATTACATCTGAAGTAAAATCAAACGGAACTCCCTTGTAGACCTTTAAGATCGCAAACAAAATAACAATGTGTTAAATTGGATGACAGACTGGAAATTATCGAGCAGTTTCATTATGCCATCCCTGATCATCAACATCAGGTCCACTCCAGCAAAATGATGGCCACAGTAAGAAAATGCCCAAGCTAATTATGAACATTCTCTAATCACAATGCACGTGCCGTTCAAATTTGAGGAGTTCTCTGAATTCTTCAAGAAGCCCATCATCAGAATAGAAAATCGAAAAGATGAATCTCACAAATAGGATAATAAGTAGAGCTAGGTTTATCGACCAGTTCCACTTTACCATCCCTGGTCTTCATCATCAGGCCCACTTCATCAAAATGTTGGCTTCCCCAAAACAATGTTCAAGTTACTTATGGAAACCCTCAAATCAGAATGCATGTGCCGTTAAAATTTGAGGAGTTCTCTCAATTCCTCATGAATTCCATCATCAAAATAGAACTATAATCAAATAGGACTACCTTGAAGGTATTTCCTTACAAAGAAAAGATGAATGTCTCAAATCGGATGATAGAGCTGGGAATTACCAAGCAGTTCCACTTTGCCATCCCTGGTCTTCATCATCAGGTCCACTCCACCAAATTGATGATGTTCGTAAATAAATGCTCGAGTGTCTTAAGAAACTACCTAAATCGTCATTCATGTACCTGTCAAATTTGAGGAGTTCTCTCAATTCCTCATAGATTCCATCAACAGAAATGGATTTTGAAAAAATGAGACCAATCTGGAACCATCTATTTTCAGTTTTTTTTTTTAATCGGATAAGTCCCGGGAATGACCAAGCAGTTCCACTTTGCCATCTCTGGTCTTCATTATCAGATCCACTCCACCAAATTGATGATTTTTGTAAATAAATGCTCGAGTTCCTTAAGAAATCACCCAAATCAGCATGCATGTGCCTTTCAAATTTGAGGAGTTCCCTGTTCCTCATGGATCCCATCATCAGAAATGGATTTTGAAAAAAACGGGACTAACCTGGAATCATCTACTTTCAGAAAACAAAAAAAAATTTTAAATCGGTTTAGTAATGAGGGAGTTCTGATGTAACATCCATTAAAAAAAACAGACGAATTGAGAAATATTGAAGTCGGTTAAAAATTAAAACTAAATTAATTGTACGTGTCATATGTAACGAGTCAAGAAAAACGTGAGATGGATGTATGTGATGACAAGACTGTACTGCTTTCGATGATTGTCAAAACACTTACCTGAAATTCGCATGGCTAATTTTCATTCAATATTCGACCATACTTGTATGCATTCTACGTCTATTTTTCCATGTTGTTCAGATATATTTGACAATTTGACCGCTTAGATACCAGTGGTTTTTTGACAGCTAAGGTATCAATGATTTCTTGTAAGTTAAGAAATTAATGATTATCGACTGTTAAGATAGTTGTGACTCGTTGAACGCTCACAAGTAAATAGTGCGATGACAGTCAACAACTTTTTGAAAGTTTAAACGTTAACGTATCTTTGAACACCTGGAGTGTATAGTGACTTCTGCTGCTGACTGTACAATGTATTCTGGACTCAGACAAGTAGGTACATTCCTAATACCAACAACGGACACCGGCAAATTTATAATAAGGTCAATGTGGATAAGCCCGTCTACACACTATAATTCTTGTATTTGTATACACACGCCACTGCGAACACGGTCGGTAAAGCGCAAAGCGGTGTTTCGCCCTAGTTCTTTTACTCTAGGATAGATGTCGCTACGACAGAGACTACGGCCGCAACTCGACGTTAAAGTTCAGTCCTGTTTCGAACCTCAACGACGAGTTTGTTTGAAAAAATCAGAAAACATAGAAACAGTCAGAGTATTTTTGTTAATGAACTGAGTAACTAAGTTGTTTAATAATAGTTAGCCAAAAGGCTTTAATTTTGTAGGTTTAGGTAACGAAATGTCTACTCTTAAAAATATATGTAGTTGGAAAGTCCGTCTAAAACGTTTAAGGGAAGCCCGTCATATGCCAATCTTGCCTTAAACCAGATGTCGCCAACTTTTTGAGATGAAATATTCTCTGTTCATATATATGGAATGAAAGAAACCTTAAATTATACCTAAAACTTTTTAAAATTGCTTAAAATATATTCACTATTGTGTTTGGAGTACTGTGTTATTTGTGTTCTTATACAGTTATCGGTTAATTTGACTCAAAAATTTTCTTTTTTACGCTTTGTTAGATAATTTTCGGGATCGTAATAAAGGTTTATGATCCTGTTTTACACCCATATGCCGATCTTGCCTTCAAAACAGAAAAATATGAATAAAATTGAATTGCATCTGTATTGCCCAGACTTCTAAACACATTTTGCAATGGCATAAAATAACGACTCCAATACGGTAGTTGACATGCCTTTTGGGTTACAAATACCGCCGCAATGAGTACTAGACGGCCTTACCTTATTCAACACGGGAAGACCGTCTACTTGCCGAGTTATAAAAAACCTAATTTTTTACGAAAGTATTGCTTTTTTTACCTATTTGTTTTAGCGACATTGTACATTATAATATTTGTCGTCGTGTAAGTCTAGGCCGTTTATCCTAGAACAAATAATGACCGTATACAATCCGATCAAACTTTATTTTAAATAAGGTATGCCGAACTTGCCCACATTGACCTTACTTCTACAGATTACTCTAAAATCGAAATAAAGTCTTAAATAAAATAAATAACCGTCGAAAGTTACAACACTGCCCGCTTTTTGCAATATTAAGAGCGAGTTAAGAACGCTACACAGTGTGTAATTTTGGCTAAGTTGCGGTCATGTGTGGTTTATGTGTTTAATTGATAGCTCTTAATGTTTTAGAGGTTTGACAAAGACACCGAAGGTTTTTTTATAATTATTTTCGGATTTATTGTGATTTGCGAGAAAAACCCATAGAAACCATAAAAATGCAATATTTTTTTTCAGGTGCATTATATGCAAATAAATAAAATATGTTCTCATAAAAGAAGTTTCTACACGTAGCTTTGCAAAAAAACTGTATAAAAATCACGTTAAATTAAGACACAATTAAGGTTTTTACCAAAAATGAAAACTATTTTTTTGTGGGTCAGTGTCTTAATGGTCGCATTTAATTTTTTAATGGACTGAATTAAAACATAAAAATATACTTGTATTTTAAATGCCAGCTCATAAAAATGAAGGGGTGACGAAATATGAATTTTTAAAATTTTTGTTAAGGGTTGTCACTAACTTTTCTATGGAAATTTAATTATCATGTTTAGTCATATTTATTGATTCTGCTCATAAATAAGATCGATAATTTTCGTTTATAATATTACTTATATCACTCAACCACTCATAACTTTTTAAAACAAAAAAAAATGAAACAAAATCAGCACAATTTACTGTTTTGTAATAGGCATTATTATGTTTGACTCTTTAAAAATTGTGCTACGCAAAAAAACGTTGGGTCATATCTTCGATGAAGGACATTGTGTGGTATTGGGAAGGGGTCCGCCCTCGTCAAGCTTACGCTAAAACCCAATATCAGTACTCAATGTCTGGAGAAGCGGGGGTGAGGCGTCATGGAGCCGGAAAAGACCCATGGCGCTGCTTTGCCTCAGGAGAAATTGACCCATTCTCCTGGGGGATGTCATTTCGGGCCTCGACCGAGTGACTTATTGCTAGAGGGGCATGAGGGCGCCAACCCTCATGTTGGTCAGCGAGTGGCAGAAATATCTAAATTGACGCGGATTGACTTGTTCAAAGTATTAGAAAATAGTGCTTATTTACGAGGACCAAAATCAAGACCTCTGGACATTCCCGAAAATGAAAGAACGACAATAGTCTTGAATGCAATTTACCCTAAAGGTATTCCTGACGACATATACAGCGATTTTGATATACTGAAAAAAAATATAACAAGGTTTATTTGTAAATGCGAACAACTTTACAAAGCCAGTGCTCGAAATCGCAAAAGGTTTATAGCAAAAAATAATAAGTGGCTTTCTTCCAAATTTGACCCTTATATTCTTTCCAAAGAAACAAAACACCAAATAAACCTCAATAGAGGAGAAAACCGAAATGTTGAGGAGGAACCTACAACCAGCTCTGTACAATTTGTACAAATAATCCCCTCAACCTCAGATGAAATTATCAAGTCATTAGAGGCTCCTTCTACTTCTGAGGTTGAGGAGATTAGAAGTACAGAGGATCTGAAAAAATATGATAATCTTAGCGATCGTAGTCAGCGACGTATAAGAAAATCACTGGAACAAGAACTCGGAAATTACCCAACAGACTCTCTGATTAAAGTCATGTCCAAAATTGTTATAGATGAAACAGGTAATAAGTTAAGTAAATCATCTGCTAGTGACTTTGAATTTGTTGTCAAAGAGTGTCTTAAAAATCCAAGCCAGTCAACGGAAATAGCCAAACTAATAAGATCCAGTGGAGAAGCAAAAAAAGGTGAACCGTATACACCTGATGAAGCTCTTTCTCTAATCATAGATAGAAAACTGTCAGTTGAAGACTATAATATTATACGCGAAGGAGCCAAATCTCAGGGATTTAATATTTACCCCCCCTATTATAAAATACAAGCAGTTAAAAAATTATGTTACCCTGATGTGGAAATTCAAATATCTGAAAGGGAAGCAACAGTACCCCTAATAGATTTGCTTATGCACACGTTCCGTCGAATTATTGATGCGTGTGATCAAAAAGTTTCGGAGTATTGTAAACAGCAGAGTTTAGATACACTTCACTGTGTTTTCGAGGGTTCATGGGGCTTTGACGGAACAACCGGGCAATCTATCTACAAGCAAAGTTTCTCTGATGGAGACAATGATGAGCATTGCCTCTTCGCAACTACTTATATACCGTTACGGATAAAAACTGATGACGGTTTCGTGTTATGGATTAACCCAAATCCACAATCTTTTAGATTTTGCCGTCCAATACGGATACAATATAGATCAGAAACAACACAACTGATTCTAAACGAGAAAAACCGAGTTGAAGAAGAAATAAAGTATTTGTCACCAATTTTTGCTGAAAACTCTTTAGGATGTACAGTAATCGCAGAAGCAAATTTATATTTAACCATCATAGATGGCAAAGTTTACAATGCTATTACAAATACCACTTCGCAGTTACGGTGTGCGTGTTGTAGAGCTACCAGTTCTGAATTTAATAATCTAGATCAAGTAGCTAAAAAACCAATTAATCTGGAAGCTTTAATGCACGGTCTTAGCCCTTTGCACGCATGGATAAGAGTTTTCGAATTTTTATTACATTTAGGCTATAAAAATCACCCTGCTGTGCAAAAGTGGAGAGTAGCAAAAAAGTCGCCACAAGCTTGTTTTGTGGAAGAAAGAAAAAAACAAATCCAAACTGACATCAGACAGAAAATGGGTTTGTTGGTTGACGTAGTTCGACCCAACTCAGGAACAACCAATGACGGTAATACTGCCCGTACTGCTTTATCAGAATCAAATCGAAAGACCTTTGCCAATATTTTAGGACTCGAAGAATGGCTTCTTGACGATCTACATACTATTCTAGTGGCATTGTCATGCGGTTTGGAAATAGATTCTATGAAGTTTCAGATATTTTGTAACAATTTGGCTACCAAATACGTCAAAAAATACGGCTGGTACAATATGACCGTCACGGTTCATAAAATACTGATACATGGTGCGAAAATCATAGAATCTATTTCCCTACCCATTGGAATGCTCTCAGAACAAGCCGGTGAATCAAGGAACAAATTTTGGCGTTATGATCGAGAGCACCATACACGCAAAGTAGACCGTAAAACCACTGTTCTTGACTTGTTTCACAGAGCTTTAGAGTCTTCTGACCCTCTTTTGTCGACTATGACAGTTGGCGATAGACAAAAAAAACGAAAACATTCTGCCATTCCAGACAAAGTTCTGCAACTTTTAAAACCCACAATGGATAACGTCCTTATCCATGACGACCCGTCACCACTAACATATTCTGATGACACGTCTAGTGAATTCGAACGAGATACTGACGATAACGAAGATAACAACATTATATTATCATCTGAAGAATTGTATTGTGATGATTGATGATGATTGATAAATTTTATCTAAATCGGTTCAGCCGTCCTTGTGTGATCGAGCAACAAATATCCAAACTTACAAGCTTTTACATTTATAATCTTAATAGGATTTATTTTTGGCGTTAGTTTTGGACAACCCTATTTCCTTAGAAATTTCTCAAATACTTAGAAACGCTATATCTGTCTACCCCTTCTATTGTCGTGTGTAATTTTTTAAGACATGATAAACAACAATATTCTTCATATTTATGATGAAGAATAAAATGCGACCGACGCAAGACTAAATTAAAAATCAATAAAAAGTGAAAATGAGAAAATCTTAAATAATTCATGTAATACTACAGTTACATTTCCTATTTTTTTTATACGCATAGACAATGCAATGTTACGTTACATAAGATGCTAACAACAATAATAACAATTATATTTTAGGAGAAAAAAATATATAAATTTTTCCTTAAGGTCATTGACCTTTCACAAAAAAAATCATTTCTCCAAAAGTATACCGAAATTTACCATAGGAATTTATATCGATTGTTTGCCATATCAAGCTCTTTCGAATAAACACATAAACTACACGTGGCCGCAGCTGGGCCAAAATTACACACTGTGCGCTATTACCTACATTTTGGCGTTGAGCCAATACTGCAAAATTTTGTCAAATTACCCCGTTTCACACACAAACGCATTTTATGCACACTATCTCAATTTATTAGAAGGGGTCAATGACCTTATTTTTGAAAGATTTGATTTTGAGTTTGAAATCGGTCGCCAACCTCCTTTGATAAATAAAATTGTAAAAGCGTTCTATTATATAATGATAGAGAAAGTATACCTATATTTCTGAATGTTTAAAAATGTCCACTAGAAGTTTCGTCCTAGTATAATTTTGACAGAATATAAAAACGTCGACAAGTATGTCAGGCGTAAGTAACAAAGATGTTGAGAGTATGGACTACAGAAATATGTCAATATGTAAATATTATTTTCCCCTCACTAGCTCGGAAAGCGCTGTTTTGTCCTTTAAAACTAGCGTGGAAAAACGCATTTTATCCACATGTGGGGCAAAGTAATCTAATTCCTATCACTTACCAACCGTCCAGTATCCTATATGCCCATAGTAAATATGCGCCATCGGAGGTCACACCTTAAATTGGTCGAGTCTTATCGCGCACTTGGTAAGCTGTTGGCAATATCTAAGTACCAGGAGCGTACTCTATGACACATTATGATATATAATTTTGAAATATTTTTTCAAGTTAACTTGCATGTGGATAAGATTTGTAATCGTATGTAGTCTGTATTTTCCTCGCGATAATGAGGGGAAAATGTTGTATTACACTCGGCGGCAAAGTTTGTTCAACTCTCGTGCCTATAAGCCCGAGTCTTAAACAACAACTTTGCCCCCTTGAATAATAAATAACTATTCTGGGTCAGTACGGAGCAGAGGATACGAGAAAAAGGTTACTTTAAACATAATTATTAAACGGGTCTAACGCGAATTAACTTGTTTACCTTATTTACCGTCGTTTTGACACTGGTTTCACTGGTCATGGTCGCGGCTGACTCACCTGACCTGACCTGTGTCGAAACGTCGGTAAATAAGGTAAACAAGTTAATTCGCGTTAGACCCGTTTAATGATTATGTTTAAATATGTGTTCAAATCGCGAAAGTTTTAAATGTTATAAAAGGTTACTTTGACAAACCTTTCAAATTTTGTATAAGACCAAAAAAATCCGGCCAAACAAGCCACAACTCGACGAAAACTTTTCCCACAATGCCCACATACATACATACATGCATGGAAGCCATATAATAGTAGTAAGTTGATCGTAATTCGACCAAATAGACTGTTACGTCATTTCAACGGTAAAAAACGAATTTCTTGGCAGAGCCCATAGAGACAAAAAATTAAAAAGAAAAAACTATTGTTGCCCGGTTTCCACAGACGGCGCCACAATCATGCAGAATAGCGAATAACTACAACTTAAAACGGGATATTTACTATTTTACTTAATCATCAACATCAGACTTCAAGATTTCAAAAGAAAAGGAGTAGATTCTCAATTCGTGTGATTTTTTATTTAATAAGCACCCGTTATTTAATAGGTACACACACACGCGTTCAGAATTGCATGGGCAGTTTATGAATGAATTCATTCATAAATAGCCAAAAGATCGATATCCTATACAAAAAAACTGCGACATTTTAAAATGGATTCACTGGAACACCGACGGGTGATCTTAGATGCAACATTCCTGCACAAATTAGTAAACCATGTTATAGATTGTCCACAACTACTATTAATGCTAAATTTCCGCGCTCCTTCTCGCTATCCCAGAAATCCTATCACCCCTTTATACCCGCCTCTCAGAGGATCAGAATCAGGTGCTAACTCCCCGATACGCAGACTTTGTAAAATTGCCAATGGTTGCAGTGACATGGCGGATATGCACTTTGATTCGCTTAAAACATTTATAAAAAGTGTACGAAAGTGTTTTTTACAAAATTAAGTCAAGTTTCCTTACACTGGCGCTGAAAATATTTAAATAAATGTATTATTTTTAAGCAGAATTTAACTTTAATTTAACTTAAAGTGTATTCTATTTATAATCTAAAATGTGTATGGTTAGTTTTTTTTTTTTCTCTCTTAATCTATAGATTGTTATAGTTGTTAATACCTATCCAGAATGTTGTGCATGCGGTGTTTACCTATAAGTAATTGTGACACCACTCCTTAAATATGTTTGAGCTTTGTAAGTAAGTGTATGTATTGATGTCAACAATTGTTGGTGAACCTTAAATAAAAAAAATAAAAAAAATTGCCCATGCAGTTCTGCAACGCTATAGTACGTTACATATTCCGATTTAAAGTGTTAGTTATTAGCCAAATGATATTTCGTACATTAGTTACTGTAGCCTAAGGGCGCCTGCCGAACTACAATAGTTATCAGTAATTCGCTATCCGGACGACTTCAATCAGGTCCGCGCCAAGCCAAGGTACTGCCTTGCTAATTACTAGTAATCACTCACTTTTTTTTCATAGACATGTTTATATATTACCATATATCCTTAGTCCACATCAAAGTCGTATAAACAGCCACACTGTTCTTTAGCTATCGTTAGATTTCACGACAATAGGGAGAACATACCTTCAGTAATTGTAGGGGTATACCACAGTCCTCGTTCATTGCGTCTAAAATATCTCTGACTTGGTAACAGACTGCCTCTAAAGCTGCTTTGATGATGTGTGAAGAATTGGTGTCCTCCGTAATGCCACAAATCACCCTGGAATTAAGAAACGTAGTAAGTTAAATTTTGTTGAGAAAAATCTGTAAAATTTCTCCCGTTTGACACACATACCACATTTGATAAATAAAACTGTAAAAGCGTTCCATTGTGTAAAGATAGATAATGTACCTATCTGTCTAGAGGTAACGAAAAAAACCAATGATTCAGTTTAAAAATAAAAGACCTGTTTCAAATTTCAGACACAACTTCATGGCGAATGTTTTATAAGACCCTTAATATTTTGAAGTGCTATCTCAAACAGCTAGTGACCCAGTGCGGCGGATATAAAAATATATATACCTTTATCATTTCGCGATAACTCAGAATATGAAAATGTGCAGTGCATTCTAAATTGCTTTGAGATTCTTCTTCTTCTTCTTCTTCTTTGAGATTGAAATATAAAAATCCAAGAATCCTGTGTTCTAATCATTAACATTGGTCTCAGTATAAACTGCAACACCATCAAACATTTGATTGGTGCAACTCTGGATGGATTCACAAATTTCATATAAGAAAACTATGGGGAAGTCCCCCATGGTTTTCTTATATGAAATTTGGATATTAAAATTGTGTATCAATGTGGATTTTTAGATACAATGCCCCCAAAATTGCATAATTTTAGCCGATAGAGGATTTAACCCTTAAATGCATGATGATGTTTTTATGACACAGAAACGAGACCAGTGACGTGAGACTGCATCGCACGCGGAAGAGCTCCAAGAAACATAGTAACTTGGAATTACTATTAAGGTCTGATCCAATGCTATCCCGTAATGTATGGAAAAATAACGTTGAATTCAGAAGCCAAAAATCAATCTAAAAAAACCAAAAATAATAATAATTAAGAAACACTATTTATCATTTTTTTTATATAAATACCAGATATATTTATAAAATAGGCATTTTTCGATTGGCCTGCTATTAAGGAGTGTCAGTGCTCAATGTTAACACAATCAAAAGTTACAGTCAAATTACCAACAAAAGGTATTCATGTCAGACAAATTATAGTAGTTTCACTGCGCAGCGAGTCTGCACAATGGAACGATTCTATATTCTAGCAACTGGGCAAAACCTTAGAAGACCAGGAATCGGCAGATCGAGATGTATTACGGCTAATTATAATCGATTTATTGTTACAACCATGATCCAAAATCGGCACCTCACTGCAGTTGAAATGAAAAATCAACTTCGAGAGACCTGCAGGGATGTCATCAGCAAGCGGACTGTAAGTCGGCGGCTCCAAGGTAATTTGACTCGGCATAGACCGGTAAATAAACAGTAAATAAACTCGAACAGCAAGGCTTTACGAACGCGAACACAGACAATGGGGCGGCGAAGAATGGGCAAGAATTAGGTTCTCAGACGAATCAAGAGTGCTTACCGCGAACATCGAAAATTGGCATTGACGGGAAAACCTCTTTGTCACTCCAATATGTAAGTGTGACAGAGATGGAGATACGAATCCGCAATCGATCGATTTTCGTGGTATGCCAGCAGATTCATGCTCTATCTATGCACATGACGGGCGGCGAAGAGTTTACAGATGGCCAGGTAAACGTTTTAGTCCAGCGTGTTTTGTGGAAAGAGATAGGTACGGTTCTTGGGTCTATTATGGTTAGGGCTGGAATATATTCTGAGAATCGCACGTAGTTAATTTTGATAGAAAATGGAACGTTAACTAGTGCAAGATATGTGGAAGATATTCTTAATGGGCATGTGTCGGTTCACACTTAATGAATATGGGTGAAATTTCCATTCATGCAATTGCTTCAATTATACAGGGAAGATCCTAACTATATTTCATCATTAGTATAAACAACATTGCATTGCATTGCATTATTGCGGAAACAAAAACCACAACGTGACTTATAACGTTATTCATAATCATCACCTAATAATTCTAATAAATTACATAATTATCCCTAAACTACGTTAAACCTGAATTCCAACTTGCATCATCGGCTCACAGCCTCGCATCCAGTATTTTAAGGAGTGGCAATTTAACTAGGTATCTAATCTGTTGTTCCCTAAATAGACGTCTCCTGCTAAATTAATGTTATTCTAACTTGTCGATTCGTAAACGTGGGAAATGAACTTACCCTCTAGCATCTTGCCTCCAATAGGGTGCATACAATCCGCTAAAGGCAGGTACAAACACGACGCTACCGTTTTCGGACGCGTTCTCAGCGAGTTCTTGGGAGTCCTTTGCACTTTCCAACAATCCGATGTTATCCTTCAGCCATCCCAACGCGGCTCCAGCTATAGCAACCTAAAAATCAAATACTGTAATACAATAGTAAAAAAATATACTTCAAACATATTTAAAATGTAAATGGCAACTAACCGAACCTTCTAATGCATACACAGGAGGGTTTTGGCTACCCAACTGAAAAGCAACAGTAGTCAGCAAACCTCTACTGGAATTTACTCGCATATCACCCGTATTATAAAGCACAAAACAGCCTGTGCCATATGTAGCTTTCGCTTGACCCCTCTGTAGGCACATTTGCCCCACTAAAGCAGCTTGCTGGTCGCCTAGGCAGCCGGATATTGGAATGTCCTTGAGCGGTCCTTCGGGTATGTAACCATATACCTGAAATCACGTAGTAGGCATCACAAGCGTTAATAAAAAATGTTTAGAGCACAGCCTTATGGGCTGACGATAAATAGTACATTACTGCAGACGCCGGGAAAGAAGGGCTTAACGGGTGAGTATGTATATACACGAGCCGAGCGTTAGCGAGGCCGAGTAACCATACGAAGCCGTTAAAGCCCTTTTCACGGCAAGGCATGTATAGTGCTTTTCTCAAACATGCAATGAAATAAATAAAAAAATCTCCAAAAATATGAGTTTTATTTCTAGAAATACTAAAAGTTGACTTGACGAATTAATATATCTAACACAAATATCGCTATTTAGTTCGTGGTGATTCGAACATGAATTTAGTCTATAACGATAAAACAGATGATCCATAAATATTTCATGATGTATAAATATGTCGCAATGTAAAATGTACCAAACACGAACAGCATTTGTTATTCTGTGACAATGAAAATTATAACCTCTTTACAAATTTTTGTAATTCCTACTTATCCTTAGATAGACAGACACAGTTCTCACTTAAACAAGAAACCAATTTAGTCTAAACAGTTATCGTAATATTAACTAAACACGCATGCATTTTGGGTAGCCATATGCCTTCCGACATCTCGTTTGTCATTTGCGCCATCAATTAATTTAGTTAGAGCCCATTCAATTTTACTTTCGCATTTCGCACTTAATTCTGGTGGGGCTCAATGAATAGTCATTTCTGCTTCAAAACTCGACGACAACATTATAATAAATAACAATGAACAATAAAACCAGTGAAATAGAATAAAAGAATCAAAGTTATTTAACTTAACCTCCAAAATTATTAAAAAACTACATAGGCGTTTTTTCACACGCGGTTTGAGTAGACGCTTTTACGTTTAAATTTATTTTAATATTTGGAATGTACCTATATTTGTGTGAGTAAATTTGCAATAACGTGTTGTTACTTATGTTCATGTCGATGTCCATTTTATATAAATAAAACTTCAAAATATCATTCCTTATTTTTAATAGACACTGTGGCAGAATGTTATCATGAAACAAAACGGCACGGTTTGAGTAGACACTTTTACCGCTAATGTTTAAATTTATAATGTGTTATTTGTTATGTTCATGTCCATATTGATTAATTATCGACTTAATATATTCGAATATATAATTTTTTTTTCAGCCCTCCGGTCGGTAAGCGGCATTTTACGCAAAACTAAATGGCCGCCTGCCGGCTCCGTCGGGCAGAAAAATAGTATACAAACCTCGGCCGTTAAATGGGAAAGCCTCGGATCACATGTTAGTCTACCTCGGCTTCGCCTCGGCCGACAATTACATGGGATCCGAGCCATCTCCCACTTAAACGGCCTTGGTATGTAATGTACTATTTTAATAGGCGTACTGGCATACTGGCAGAATGTCATCATGAAACTGTCGTAATGAAACTGTTATAATGGCTAAAAACCATGTTGCTGTGTCACACATTTATGTTGAATAAATTAAAAAAATATTACTTCCCGGCCTAGGCCTTCAATTTTGTATGAAATTTCATTACGTGTCTCTCCAGTTGCCCCGCCTGAAACGTGGTACTTTGAAGCCTATTATAACGAACGTTATAACAACATTTCATTGCATGTTTGAGAAAAAATGTTTCTTCAAGATTTTATAAACGCAGGTGAACATTCAAGGAAGGTAAAGTATTCACTAAGTATAGATGGACAAAAAACAATAGTTCCAATACCATTATAGTGTAGGTGTCAATAAATGCCTTCTTTACCTCTGAACTGGATTTAATTTCTGGCAGGACTGAGCTTGTGATTTCAAAAAACTTCAACAGTAAAGGGTCCCATTTCAGGTTTTCGATGTTCATGAGCATTGTTCGTGAGGCGTTTGACACATCAGTTACATGCTTGCCTCCATTAGGTCCGCCTAAAATATTGTCAAGAGATAGCGTCAGTTGCATTTAGATCAGCAGTTCGTTAGAGACAAAAATAAAAGCATATCAATGATTAACATGTTCCAGTTTTTCATTTTGCTCAAGAATTTTGTCTATGGTGATAAAAAACCATTAAATAAAGTGGAGTATTTAAGCCTGTAAGCTATTAAATTTGCTGTGGTATTAAGTATGAGTGTAATCAAGTCATAATCATTAATATCAGTAAGATATGTTATCAATGTCAAAATAGATAATACTATTTAACCAAGAGGTTAATCTTATAATATAAATCTTATAATAATGTTCTTTTTCAGTCCTCCGGCCGGTAAGCGCCACTTTACGCAAAACTAAATTGCCGCCTACCGGCTCCGTCAGGCAGAAAAATAGTATACAAACCTCGGCCGTTAAATGGGAAAGCCTCGGATCACATGTTAGTCGACCTCGGCTTGGCCTCGGCCGACAATTACATGAAATCCGAGACATCTCCCACTTAAACGGCCTTGGTATGTAATCTACTATTGTGTATGCGAGTTACAATTATTATATAATAAATACATCATGGTATTTTTGTGACCACAGCACAGTTAATTAATGGCATATTAATGGTAATAACATCATTAACATCAAACACGATTTTAATTACAAGACCACGATCATCGATCAAGGACACATTCGTCACTTTTCAACAAAGTTCCTAAAAACGCATTTATGTATTCTTTGAGCACTTTCGTCACTAGAGACGAATCAGAACTTATGTTTAATTTCCGTAATTTCCGTTTGTTTTTGACACTACTGACCACAATGAACTTAAAATAAAATTTGGGTACATTTTCGTCTGCAGTGAAAGACTGTCATTATATGTGACGATCCAAATCAAAAGGGACCTTATGGCGGGATTTAGTTTCTGGGATAATCTAAGTTTTGTAAAATGTGTCAGAAAATCGTTTTTTTCTTTTATTGCTTTAATAAAAAGAACGTTATTAATAGTATATTTTCAATTAACTCACTTTGATATAGGTCAATAATTAAGGGTCTTAAATCCTTGTTAAGTTTAGTAGAAAAGGGACCTTATGGCAAGATGATTTAATTATACAATAAAATATGTTTTTAGTCCTTTTATTAACATCTGGTAATTACGTACAGTCGATAAATATATTCCTTACTTTGCCCGCAATTAAATTTGGTTATTAATAACGATCCCCTAGCATTAACTGCATCCGAACAATCCGGGCACTCGCAGGAGCAAGTTGAACTTGCCGTTAGGACAGTTCTTCCCGACTCAGTGTCCCAATGTACGCCAACGCTAGTTAATCCAGGTGGTAATGTCAAACAGTCATCCGCCCCAGATGTAGCTCCTAAACGCAAAACTCCAACTTGTGGCTATTGTGGTGAATCTGGCCATCGAAACCAGATTTGTAACGGTTTATACATTTGTACAAAAAGGAAATTAGATGAGCAAAAATCTAAAATAACAAACTAAACTATAATATAATGCTTCTATTATAGAGCCAAAAAGCACACAAACTCGTGAGGCTGGAATAACATTTAGAGTAAGGAGCCAAGAAGATAAGAGTAGTATACCGGAATTATATAAAGGGAATGCGAAAAATGTACCAAGTAACTATCGGCCCATATCCCTCCTGGGATCAATCTCTAAACTCCTAGAGCGAATTGTTAATAAAAGAATAGTGGCTTATCTCGAGACTAACTCCCTTATAACAGAACGTCAGTTTGACTTTCGTAAAGGGCTATCAACTGAAAATGCTGTAACTCTGCTCACAAAAACCATTGCAAAACACTTGGATGAGGGACGGGCCTGTGTTGGAGTATTTCTAGATTTAGCAAAGGATTTTGACACAGTATCCATACCCATTCTGTTGAAGAAGCTAGAGGCATACGGAATCCGCGGAAGCCCACTAAAATGGTTTACCAGTTACCTAACAGATAGAAGCCAGTGCACTAAAATAGGCGATCATCTTAGCGACATTAAACCAGTCTTGTTCGGTGTACCACAAGGTAGCATTTTAGGTCCTACTCTGTTTCTCTTATATATAAATGATTTATCTCATATTCCTATTCCAAATGCAGATGTCTTGTGCTATGCCGACGATACAGCTATTGTATTCCATGGACCATCTTGGAATAACGTGTATAATAACGTAAAACGGCATCTCTCTTGTATCGAATTGGTTGAAGCAGAATCTCCTTACTTTGAATACCTCTAAAACTAAATATCTTTGTTTCCATAAAACATCCGCTTCATCGCCAAGAATTCAACGCAACCTTAAAGTTCATAGCCCTAATTGTCCACAATTTTTAGCCCCTAATTGCAATTGCGATATTATGACTAGGGCTGATGCAATTAAGTACTTAGGAGTTGTAATAGATGACAAACTCACCTTCAGAGAGCATCTGGCCGCTGTTTCCGGAAGAGTCCGGAAACTGATATATACCATGAAAATGCTTAGGGAGTCTGCCAGCCTTTCCATATTAAAATCTGTTTATCTAGCTCTAGGACAGTCCATAATAAACTATTGTATTCTTGCTTGGGGAGGAACCACATCATCCGCCCTGTTAAAACTGGAACGGGCGCAAGGAGCTGTCTTAAAGATAGTTTTTCAAAGGCCAATTAGGTATCCCACATTTAATTTATATAATGAAGCTCAGGTGCTAAGTGTCCGGAAGCTGTATTTGACGAGGGTAGCTCTACATGTACACAAATCAATTATAAACTCAGCTGAATACAATACCTTGCTTAATAACGGAATATTTAAAATACCAATTACTTCAGTCAAAACTTCCTTCTCACGCCGATTTGAAATTTTCTTGTATCCCCGCATCTACAACCAACTAGTTAAACTTTACCATTTTCAAAAACACTCAGTCCTCGAAGCAAAAAGACTATTGTTAAAAGGCATGTTACACTTATCCTACGCTGAGACAGAAAACCTCATAAGAATACACTATTAACACACTTGCATTTTCCTACTCAGTAAATACCACACACTCACACACACATTCACACATACATTCACACATACATTCTCACATAAAATTACACACACAATTCATTGTTAAATTATATGATACTTTTTCCATTGACTTTAGTTTGTATTACCATTTTAATTTAGTTTTTATTTAAAAATGTTTAACTTACTTGTATCTATTAGTACTTATTGCAACTACTCGTATGTCGAATTTAAGCAATGCTAGTATTTTTGTAATTTTCCATCCACGTGACAGGCATTGCCTAGTGTGGAGGACCGCTAAATTTGTAATTTTGTTAAAATTTATTTCTGGAAATAAACAATTTTATTTTTATTTATTATTTATTTAATAATATATATGTCACTCACATTGTAGTATCATATATGGGGTCTAGATTTATTTGTTTATTTATTTCACAAAATAAAAATTAATATAATTTATTATTTGTAAACATGTCAATCAATACATTATTTAATTACTTATACTACGTAATCGTTAGTCATGCCACCGCTCCCCATCGCTTCCGGTGCAAAAGTGCCCATAACGCTCGCGGCATTACCACGTTGAATAGCTATGGACAGCCTTTGCACCAAAAACGACTCGGAGCGGGGGTCGTCTCCCTTTTGCCTAAGGCGACGGCCTATGTCGCGCACAAACTGCCTCGCGTCCGCACCCCAGCAACCCGCCGTTTCCACCGCGAACGGAACGAAAATGTACCCCGAGCCAAGAGGAGCATATTTCCGCCGCTTCATGGCCGCCTGAAATTCGGCCGCCGCTCCGGCCACTCGCGTTGTCCGAACGACATGAGATGCAGCGAATGTGCAGACACACGTCGCGTCCCACACCAAACATCTTCCCCTCTCCCTAGGCACCAAGGTTAATCCATCCGGCCGTTTCCCGTCAGAACGGCTAAGTCCTGGAGGCTCAAGCACGGATGGAACCCCTGCCGATCTGAGTGCCCTATGGACCACATCGTTGAGGGCATGGTGACGCGGATGGCTACCGACGCACCGACGGCAACTTAATGCGTGATGGCCCTCAGCACCCACCATGGAACCGCAAATGCATATGTGAGGTTGGCATACATCGCAGCCCAGGCGGAGCGCAACGGACACTCGCAACGAGTCGCCGTCCAATAACGTGCCCAATTGAGGCGATGGCAACGCCTGCAGCCATGCCCCTGACTCTGGCCGTGACACCGCCAGCAGTCTTGCACGATCGGTCACCCCAGAAGCATTAGCCACAAGTAAGTTTAACGTGGCCTTGCAGCCCACATCATCCCACGCCCGCTGAACATTGGGGCTAACCGGGACGGTCGCTCCTGGGTTGACCGCCAACCACTCCCTCACGGCATCGTCCACATACGGTACACTTACCCCATCGCCATTCATTGAAAGAATATTAGCTACTAGGTTAGCGACCCCATGCGCCGACGCCAAGAAGGCCGGCAGACACACATCCTGCACACACCGCACCCCAATTCCCCCGTAACGGATCGGTAAACTCGCCTGTTTCCACTGAATATCGCTCAGGGAGACATTTACCACTGACTCTATTGTGGACCTAATGACCGCGTCAAAAGTGTCAATGTCCCCAGGGAATAACCAAGCAGGAGCCGTGCGCAGCAGGTAGGTAATCTTTGGGACAGCGAAACACTTTTGCATTAAAACCAGAGCAACATGTGGATTTAAATCTTTGAGACGCCCGCTAGCAAGCACAAGGAGATCTCTACTAATTTTCAGGGCTTCAGGAACTGCGGAAGGAAAAATTGGCGCTCCAAGAAGATAATGAGAGTTAGTGCTAAGTTCCGATAGGCCAGGAAGCAAAACAGAAAAGAAAGAGAAAAGAGAAGAAGACTGCGGACCACAGGGAAAAAACTCACATTTGGAGGTATTCACCTCCAAGCCCAAATCCTTTAGGCGCGGCAGCAAGACCAGCAAGTCCCGCTCCACCTCCTCTGGTTTGCCTTTATATCTTTTTTATCTTTATTGGTTTATTTATTATCTTTTGGTTTTTTTTGCTGGTTTGTTTTTTATTATTTATTTATATATTATAATACACGTGATTTGCCAGAAATAAATTTTAATCGCACTCTGTCTGACACCAAAATGAAGATTTTGCAAGAATCGTGGCATTCGAATTAGAGTTCTTCTTCTTCTTCTTCCTCGGTCCCTCATTGCTGAGGATCGCGACCACATGTTGCTATCTTCCATTGAGTGCAGTCATGGGCCGTGTGGGCCGCTCGTTGTATACTACCGCCGACTCTTCTCTTCACCGCATCAGTCCATCTTGTAGGAGCTCTTCCCTGCGCTCTTCTACCACTCATTTTGCCCAAAATGATGTGCTTCTCCAGATCGTGCTTTTTCAACCGCATATATGTCCGAAGAAGCTGAGAGCCATTTCATGGCAAATTGTAGAGAGCCTAGTAGTGATTTTGAGCTCGGTCAGGATAGACTGGTTGGTTCTTCTGGCAGACCACGGTATTCGGAGCAATCTACGCCAGCACCACATTTCAAATGCGTCTTTCTTAGCAACATCACGGGCTTTCGGGCTCCAGGTTTCGGCACCGTACGTAAATATTGAAAAGACCAACGCACGGACCAAGCGCACCTTGGTTATACGCCGAATACCTCTGTCCCTCCAGATCTTGTCGAGGTTAGCCATAGCACTCTTAGCCATGCCAGCTCTACGGCAATTTCATTGGCACAGCCACCGTCAGTAGTAACCAATGATCCAAGATACACAAACTCGTTGATTTTTTCATACTGGTTGAGTGCGTCGGCGAAAGGAAGTGCATGAGCTCTATCTACCACCATTACTTTGGTTTTCGAATGGTTGATCTTAAGACCAAGCTCAGCACTCTCTACCTCTATCCTCTTCAGTATAGTTGCCATTTCTTCTTCACTTGACGCAACTACCGTCGTATCGTCAGCGTATCTCAAATTGTTAACCCTGCGGCCACCAACCAATATTCCCCCTTCCCAACCGTGAAGTGCTCTCCTCATAATTTTGTCCCCGTACAAATTGAACAACTTAGGTGATAAAATACAGCCCTGACGTACACCTCGTTCAGCGTGAAAACCACTCGATTTCTCATTTTCAAGTTTCATGAAGCTTGATCCATCAAGGTACAGATTTTGTATGAGGAAGGTAAGGTGTTCAGGCCCGCCCATCTCGACCAGCACATCAAACATAGTTTGCCACTGCACACAGTCAAATGTTTTAGCGTAATCGATAAAGCACATCACCAGTGGTTAATTAAACTCACGGTCACGACATTTCTCTATGAGAAGACGAACGTTTAAAATTTGCTCGCGAGTTCCCTTTCCAGCAACAAAACCAGATTGTTCGCTCGGTATTTGATGATCTACGAATGCCGAAAGTCGAGTGGTTATAATGCGCAGAAGAATCTTGCTTGCATGCGACATAAGGGACAGAGTTCGATAATGGAACAACAGCAGATTCGGTCCAGTCATTAGGCCATTGGCCACTCCTCCATACCTTATTGCATATCTGATGGAGGACTCGAGTACCTTTGCAACCCAAATGTTGTAGCATAGCCGCTGACACACCCTCTCGACCCACAGCCTTGTGCTTCAAACGTCTAATTGCTTCTTGAACTTCAGAGAACAATAAGTCTGGTTCCCTGACGTGAGTGTCCCGTCTTCTTTCCATGTCTAGCCTCTCTTCATCCCGATATAGTTCATAACAGTAGGTTCTCCATCTCTCCAAAATTTTTTCCAGCTCTGTCAAGGCGTTACCTCTACTGTCATTCACCACCCAACTCTTCGGTTTGAAGGTGCCAGTCAGCTGTTTCACTTTCAAGAATAGGTCCCTAGTTTGCACCCTGTCGGCATGCCTTTCAATGTCGTTGCAAATGTTATTGATGTTCCTGTCTTTGTCTCTTCGCGTGGATTTTTGAACTTCTGCATGCAGTTGGTTATAGCTGTTCCTCTTAGCTTCAGTGCCCAGGCCTTCATTCTTAAGGATCTTCCTCTGCTCAATCATCTCCAATGATTCCTTGCTAATCCATTCTTCTTTCCTGGCGAATTAGAGTGCATGCCCGAAAACTTGCGTACTATAGCGTATTCAACAATATTTGACACTATTCACATGTTCAAGTCTCAAACGCCCGTTGTCGAGTGTCTTCGCATCGCTGATAGTAACAAAAACGAGTTCGCTGGTTTGAGTGCATCACAAAAGAAAGAGATATTAAAGATAGGAGTCCTTAAAAATATAACAGCTAATATAGGCTTTTAGATCACTTTTACTAAAGGCCGCCGTAAGGGCCCTTTTATTAAATCTCTCCTTCTTACTAAAGTTTTTCATCGTTGATTTGAAATCCAACCGATTAAGAAATGTATATTTCATCTCTAATGTCACTGTTAAATTAGTTGCAAGTAAAATTATGGCAGAATTGCACTCAAATATTGATATTTCATGTTTTAATTACATAATCGGGTTTAGTGTCTCCCATAAGGCCCCTTTTCTCTGAAGTATGGCGAAAATGATACCGTTCCTACATTAATAAAAATTGTTAAAACTTTTAGATTTAAGAGTGCTATCACAAAATCCGCCCGCTCGCATTTCAATATTATTACCGTAGTTGCGCGCCGACGCGACACCATAGAATTAGGATTAGATAGAAACAGCACGACGTACAAATTCTACCCGCAAAAGTGTCCAACGGCTACGTTACGAATGTGTGCGTCTAGTTGAAAAGTTAAAACTTGAACACATAGTCAAGCCTACTTCTTGTTTCTCAAATAACAACTTTAAATCATCGATTGTAATGTTTTATTTCAAATGCGTGCAATTGGCGGTTATGATGTTACGAAATTCGAACATCGCGCAAGTCGTAAAAAATTATTACCAGTCGATTCTTTTTTATATTCCGCACCTTATACGAATCACTATAACGTTCAATTCGGTTTGTACTGCAACAATCATAGTAAAGTTTTTCGCATCGGCATAGAGACACCGTGGAGTCGTGACAAATTTTTTTACAAACTTTTATTTATCTTACGAAGAAATTATGTTGTATTCTATGTATGTATGTTTGTTTGTATGTATGTATGTATATATGTCTATGTGCATGTTTGTATGTAAGTGTGCATGTAGCTAGGTATGTATGTGAGTGTTCATGTAGGTATGTATGTGTCCACTATGCACGCATGTATATATGTTTGTTCGGGCGGAACCTTGCAACTCAATTTAGAAGCAAATATCTTTGACGGTTGAGCTGAAATTTTATATCCATAAGTATGTAGGTATATCACGTCAGAATACAATATCATAATATTCATTATGATATGAAGCTGATCTGCTGATGGAGCTTGAATATGGCCAAGATCTATGTAATAAAAACCTAAACCCTATCGAGTTTAGGCTTGTTTGATTGTCTTGGCGAGTAGGTACTTACTAGGTGACTATCCATACTTCCATATCCATACTCATATTATAAATGCGAAAGGAACTCACCAAGTCTGTCAGTCTGTTACCTCTTCACGTTAAAACCGCTGGACTGATTTTACTGAAATGATATGGAGATAGTTTGACACCTGAGAAAGGACATAGGATAGTTTTTATCCCGAAAATTGCCTTTTAAAGGGGAATGAAGGGAACTCGTCAAATTTTAACGGAGCATGTGTTTTGATTTGACAATTTCTATAAGTAACTTGGGCATTTTCTAACGGAAACCATCATTTTGGTGGAGTGGACCTAATGATAAAGCCCAGGGATGGCATAGAGGAACTGCATGATATTTCCAGCTGTATCATCTGGTTTGAGATATTCATCTTTTGTTTGTAAGGATATACCTTGAGGGTAGTGCGTTTTGATTATAGTTCTATTCTGATGATAGGATCCATAAGGAATTGAGGGAACTCCTCAAATTGTAACGGTACATGTGTTTTGATTTGACAATGTCCATAAGTAACTTGGGCATTTTCTTACGGAAACCATCATCATGATGACGACTAGGGATGGCATAAGTTCATTAAACTTTTATTAATTAGCATAGATCCACCAACCATTTAGATGTTAATATATGGATTATACGTATGAGATTACTGTAAACGCAAGCAAGTTGTTACTTTTTATTATGGTACCAGAATTTGATTAGCAGTGTGAGGTTCAAGTCAATTTGGTTTTTAACATTAAATTTATCCTAAGAAACTCCAGTTTAAAGTCTAAAGTCTATAAACTGGGATAATTTAATTGTCGCAATCGGTGTATTTAGTAATTAGTCCGACATTATCAAAATCTAAACGCCTCTAATAATATAATGTTGTTTAAAAAATAAATAAACCGGCGACTCTATTCATTCAATTTCAACTATGTTCTGCCTTTTACATCTTTTGTCGCTGTCTGTCACGCGTAGCGCGTAGCGCGAGGGAAAGGGCCAACTGCGTAAGACCAAATCAAGGAATGTATTTAACTTATGTTAGAAAAAAAAAGATTTTAGCAAGTTACAAAGCAATTTTGACTAAACACCTAATTAGGGTGTGCAAACCGGTTAACCGGTTAACCGAAAAACCGGTTAACGGAGTATTTTTGGGCTCGTTTGAAAACCGGTTATCAAATCAAATAACCGGTTAATAACCGAAATCATACTTATTTCCTGAAATGGCTTAATTAGGCATATAGTGGCATCAAAGTCAAGTCCTGTTGAATATAATATTATCATAACGTATTATTTATTGTATTTAAACCCTTTTACAGCTTATTTTGTCGTGTTACTATATTCGATCTTTTTCGATCTATGCAGTCTAAAACTTATAGAAAGCACACTCGTAATTGATTTACATTGTGATGATATCTCACAAAATGTGAAACGCTTTTACTATAAATCATAATAAAATTAATCTTATAAAGACTTATACATACATCCATTCTATAATTTGAGGTAAAGACTATTGTTAGTTTACATTATTCTTAACGAAAAACTATGACATGGAAACCTCTTAGATGTTATTGTTAACAATCAAGGTCTTCGGTTTCAGTTAGATTAGAAATAATATATAAAAGTTAACTAATAAGGCATCTTTATTGATCTTTCTGGTTGTCTTATCTAGATGAGAGGACTGTGGATATGGCTAATATGGTTTCCTCCTGGCAATTTAGTTTCGATATTAAAAAATAAACACTTGGCTGAAGAGTTCGGTATACTTTTAAAGTGAAAATCGTCAATAATGAAATAACGCATATAAATTGCAATTTCTAAGATAGTATGAAGTATTGGTATTGAAAAAAAAATAGTTTCATAAATATATATTATTATTTAGTATACAAAAACACAATTCTTACTGAGATTGTTTTGCGAGGTGGTCGATTCATACAATATTGTAACTAGATTTTTTTATACCACCTAATTTATTTGCATGTACACGTGAATTAGGCATACAATTAAGTTTATTTTAAATTAAAAAAAAGTATACCGGACACTTAAAGGGCTAGTTGGCCAGCGCATAATACTCAAAAATAATTTCTACACCTACTACCGAAAATATTAGATTCGGTAGTAGGTGAAATTATCTGTGACGAAACTAGATAAACGAACTAATATTTTTTCTCAAAAGTCATAAATTATATAATTTATATCACGCGTGCAAATATTAAACCACGATAACATTGCTAAGAATAACTTATTCTTAAATTCAAAGTCGAATTATGGCATATTAGCCAAATTCATAAAAACCGGTGAAAAACCGGTTAACCGGTTTTGGACATGTCGAGGCGGTTAAAAACCGGTTTTCTATTTTCACCGGTTATTGCACACCCTACACCTAATGCATTATTAAACTGTAAAATATTTCCTACCGGAAATACGATATGCCATCCTTTTTAAGCGTAGTTAATGCAGGGACTGCATAACCGGAAAGGTACCGTTATAAAACGGTATGACGTCATACCGTATGATTTCGATATGGTTTCGGTACCGAAATAGCAATTAGCGATATCGAAATGTTACGGTACCGCTATTTTTTTTCGGTACCTATACCTTTTTAAAAAGGTACCGTTTGTGCTTTATGATGGTGCCGCCGAACGGTGCGCGGCGCCAGCCAACCAATCGGCGTGCTTACCTATACCTATATTTGTTAGATTGCGTTGAGTTGCGTTGCGTGCAGTGGCTTCAGAATAGCGCGGCATATTTTGGTTCATGTATTTGCAGTGTGTTTGTGGTCTAGCGAGGTGCGTTCGCTGTTTTAGTTGTATTGATATATACATATATACGAAATCCCGAAAAAATATCCTAATTATTATTATTATGTCGTATGGCTTTATTCCTGAATAAATTTACAATTTAAATCTTATATAAATAGTTACATACGTTACAATTTTATATCTAAGTTAAGTAGCCAATCCCTTGCTTCCGAGGTAATTGATACTTAACTATCAATTAACTCATAATTAGGCTTTTTTTCACGATTTCTTGTTTGCCATAGTAAAAGTTGCTCAGTATGAGCCTCCCCTGTGCCCTGTTCACTCCTGCTCTAAGACCCACACTGAGCAACTTTTAGTATGGCAAACAAGAAATTTCAATCCCTAAAGAGTTAAAAAAGGGATTGTATATTTGTATGGGGATAGTGTAATTTTTTAAGTGTGAAGCTTGATACTTTGTGTATAGGGGCATTTTCAAAAATAGGGCACCATTTTCATTTTTTTTGAAAATATAGGAAGTTTTGGGTTTTTTATAACCAGAATCACGAGCACTATTGATTTAAACAAAGAAAAAGAGTGTCCCGTTTTTTTTGGTCAGCTTTGTAACGCATTTTTTCATACATTTCGTATGGGCCGTTACAAAACTGACCATTTTTTTTTGTATGGAAAATCGAGGACCAACTTCGTTGAAAAAGGTGCAATTTTTTCTGAAAATACCCATAGATTTCTTATTAAAATAAAAAAAAGTGATTTTATTAACGAAGAGTCAAAACTTCTGAAGCTAGAAAGTTGGAACTTGCACAGCGGGCTACTTATTCAACGTGTACACATAATAAGAAGCGAGCTTGACATTTTCAACCCCTAAAGGGAAAAGAGGATCAACATTTTGATGTTTGACAATGTAAAATTTTAAGTGAGAGACTTAATAATTTGTGTGTAGATTTCTTATTAAATAAAGAAAAGTGACTCTAGGGTTTTCTGAAAACAAGAAAACTTATTTTCTCAGAAAGAAAGTAAAAGTGGAAAAATGCATCTCGGGCGCGCTCGAACTCGCGAATCTGGGATATCATCCCACTGCTCTGCCATCTGAACTACTGAGACCACACCCGTGTCCCCGAATTTCAACTTCAATAGCATACAAGGGATGGTGGAGACCATATCCCTTGAATGCTATTGAAGTTAAAAAGTTGAAATATGCACATCAGGTTTAATTTGTAATGTGTACAATTAATACGTAGCAATTTAAAATAAAATTAACCACTAAAAGATTAAAAAGCGGGTTAAAAGTTTGCATAGCGATGGCGTAAAATTCTGATTGAGAGACTTAAAACGTTACGGATAAATTGGTGAAATACCAAAAATGTAATTTTAGGAAATTCTGTAGGGGTACAGGGGGTTTAAATTGGTTGAAAAGTTGTATGGGGGCCTGTGTGATTTTTTGAGTAAGTCTTAAAAGTTTTTCCATTTCATATGTATTATATAACAAGAAAACTAATTTCAGTGTTAATTTATTTCTTATTAATTATTATATTCTTTCCGAAAGAGGATAAAAAGGGGTTGAACTTTTGTATTAATGCAGAGTCAATACTGCTGATGCTAGAAAGTTGAATTTATACACTTGAATACTTGTATAATCAAAACAATATAATAAGATACGAGTTTGAAAAATTCAGCCCCTAACGGGTTAAAAAGGGTCTTGAAATTTTGTATGGAAATGGTGTAAAATGCTAAATGTGTGAAGTGAGAGACTTTATGGTTTTTCGAAATCCATTCCCCGAAGAGGTGAAAAATTTGTTGAAAGATTGTGTGATTTTTCAAACAAAAGGGAATAATACGGGTTGAAAGTTCGAATTTTATCCCCTAAAAGGGTTTAAATAGGTTTAATAATTGTACGACGCTGTGTGATCTTTCAAGTGATAACCTTAGAAGTTCGTTTGTACATTACTAACAGTTAAAGAACATAGTGAATTTTAGCGTTAGAAATATTCCTCCCCAGTGGGTATACAACCGGGTTGAAAGTTTTTGGTATAATATTAACGTAGAGTCAAGACTACTAAAGCTAGAAAGCTGAAATTTGCGCAGTGGGCTACTTATACAACTAGTACAAATAATAAGAAACAAGTTTGACATTTTCAACCGGATTAAAAGTTAGTATGGAGATAGTGTAATATAGAAATGGGATAAAAAGAGGATGAAAATTTGTAATAACGCGGGGTTAAAATACTGGTGCTAGAATGTTAAAATTTGCATATTGAACTACTTATATAACTAACACAATATACTTAATAAGCAGAGGCCTGAATTTTCGTGACATTTTTGAGCTGTCATAGGGACTTCTCATTTATCGACTTCGGATATTCACATTTATTACAAAGAAAAGATCCATAACTCAGGAACAATAGTACATTACTGCAGACGCCGGGAAAGAAGGGCTTAACGGGTGAGTATGTATATACACGAGCCGAGCGTTAGCGAGGCCGGGTAACCTTACGAAGCCGTTAAAGCCCTTTTCACGGCAAGGCATGTATAGTGCTTTTCTCAAACATGCAATGAAATAAATAAAAATATCTCCAAAAATATCATAGTTTTATTTCTAGAAAAACTAAAAGTTGACTTGATGAATTAATATATCTAACACAAATATTGCTATTTAGTTCGTGGTGATTCCAACATGAATTTAGTCTATAACGATAAAACAGATGATCCATAAATATTTCATGATGTATAAATATGTCGCAATGTAAAATGTACCAAACACGAACAGCAATTGTTATTCTGTGACAATGAAAATTATAACCTCTTTACAAATTTTTGTAATTCCTACTTATCCTTAGATAGACAGACACAGTTCTCACTTAAACAAGAAACCAATTTAGTCTAAACAGTTATCGTAATATTAACTAAACACGCATGCATTTTGAAACTGAACATGCATGCCATATGCCTTCCGAAATCTCGTTTGTCATTTGCGCCATCAATTAATTTAGAACCCATTCAATTTTACTTTCGCATTTCGCACTTAATTCTGGTGGGGCTCAATGAATAGTCATTTCTGCTTCAAAACTCGACGACAACATTATTATAATAAATAACAATGAACAATAAAACCAGTGAAATAGAATAAAAGAATCAAAGTTATTTAACTTAACCTCCAAAATTATTAAAAAAACTACATAGGCGTTTTTTCACACGCGGTTTGAGTAGACGCTTTTACGTTTAAATTTATTTTAATATTTGGAATTTACCTATATTTGTGTGAGTAAATTTGCAATAACGTGTTGTTACTTATGTTCATGTCGATGTCCATTTTATATAAATAAAACTTCAAAATATCATTATTTCTTTTTATTTTTAATAGGCACTGTGGCAGAATGTTATCATGAAACAAAACGGCACGGTTTGAGTAGACACTTTTACCGCTAATGTTTAAATTTATAATGTGTTATTTGTTATGTTCATGTCCATATTGATTAAGTATCGACTTAATATATTCGAATGTATAATTTATTGTTTTTTTAATAGGCGTACTGGCATAACTGGCAGAATGTCATCATGAAACTGTCGTAATGAAACTGTTATAATGGCTAAAAACCATGTTGCTGTGTCACACATTTATGTGGAATAAAATTAAAAAAATATTACTTCCCGGCCTAGGCCTTCAATTTTGTATGAAATTTCATTACGTGTCTCTCTAGTGGCCCCGCCTGAAACGTGGTACTTTGAAGCCTATTATAACGAACGTTATAACAACATTTCATTGCATGTTTGAGAAAAATATATTCATGATAAACACACAAAATAAATGCCCTGACCAGAATTCGAACCCGGGACCTCCGGTAGGCAGGGTCACTACCGTCTATGCTAGGAGGCCGTTAGATTATAGCACGCATATGACGGAAGAATAAGAGTAAAAGTAAACAACTGGCGGTCTTATCGCTAAAGCGATTTCTTTCAGATAACCTTTGAATACTAAGTACATTTGAGTCTTTTATCCCTACGTTTCGAAAAAATATTCCATGCGATCCATTTAAATAAGCAATAATCACGAACCCTCAGACGTTATTTCAGGACACACACATTTGAAAATCCCATAAAAACTGAAAGTTTACAAAATAATTCTGACCAAAATAAAATTATTTGCGAACGAAGTCGCGGGCATCAGCTAGTGACGATAAAAACACGAACAAATATAAATATGCACATTGTGACCTCCCGCGCCGGCTCCCCACGCACGCCTCGTCATTTTGTTTGTCGGCTTTTACGCCGCGCGCACCGCGGTGAACAAGTAAGTACCTGCATCGTTCAAACGACGACCGTAATAATTTCGGTACCGAAATTATATCGGTATGATACCGTTATAATACAGGTATAAGTACCGCATTGAAAAATTGCGATATATATCTTTTTATTCCGGTACCGTACCGCTATATTATACCGGTATAGTTCTACCTCTATTACATTACGGTACCGGTATCAAATATCGGTACCATACCGCTTATACCGTAACGAAAACGGTCCCTGAGTTAATGTGTTATTTTTGCACTTTTTAACGGAGCACTTCGGCATGTTGACGGCAGGACGGTTGACGCGCTACTGACAGCTCAATTGTGCTTAGTTAGAACAACTTTAAGCACGATTTGTTCCGGACACAGTTTAAGCGGTCATGGTGAGTCTATTGAATTTCAATGTCGTTGGCGGACACACACTACAATCAGGTATACAAACTTATTATCGCCATCCTCTTCGAACGGCATAGCAGGTGCGGTTAGTGGGAACGGGAGCGAGCATTCATTGACTGTAAGCACCGTCGCGAGGCTAATGGCCTCGCGACGCTTGACGCGCGGACCAAACATTATTGATACTTGCGTCAGAACATCAACTATTACTTGGCGTACGTGGTGTTAGAAAATTTAATTTGACTTTGTATATTTGTTTTGTGTTTATCATAAGTTTAAAAATAGTTTTATTCAAACGTCAAATGTCTCTAAATAGTATCCGATTATTTTATTGGTCGTTTTGTGTTAGTGTCGGTTTATTTATTGCCTTTTAGTTTTTAATCAGCGGTAAAAATTTTGTTGATAAGTTTTTATTTTATAATTTTCTGTGGCTATAAATTATACAAATGATTACATGCTTAATGTTCGATTACTTTTAAAATAGATACCTACCTTCCTTTAGCTATTAACTGTTATATTAATAATCCTACTTTAACTATTAGCACACCCCACTGGGGTGTGGTGTGCTCTATTATCGGTTTTTTTACCAAGCTGTATTCTAGGCGATTTTCATCCAGCTTTAAAATCTGCAAGTGAAAATAAGTTACCCCTATTTTCCTACCAGATTTTTCCCCCAAATTTTTATGAGACCAACTTTCATGTATACTATCCAATAAAAAAATAATTATCTAAATCGGACTACTCTATAAAAAGCTATGCTTGGTCATACATTACGTTCGGTGAGTAAACAATCAATCATCCCCTATTTTCCTACCCCTTGGTTGATTTTTCCAAATTTATACGGGACCAACTTTGAGGTATTACATACCCTATTGGATAAAAAATACTTAATATCAAAAATCGGACTACTCTGTAGAAACTTATGCGTGGTCATACGTTACAATCGGTGAGTACAAAATCATCCCTATTTTCCTACCCTTAAGGATGGATTTTTTTCTCCAAATTTATATGGGACCAACTTCGCGGTATACCCTTTCCAATAAAAAAAATATTATCACAATCAAACTACCTACTCTAAAAAGTTATGCGTCATACATACAGAATAAACATACAAAAAAATATATATATTTACGAGTCGACTTGAGTTGAGATTTGAGAACCTCCTCCATTTTTTTCGTCGGGTGAAATGAAAAGTAGCACGCAAGGTTTTCGAATTATGGAAGAGAGGTAATTTTATTTAAAGTCAACAAGTCTTTGATCTAAGTAGCTAACCTTTTAGCCGCCTTACATTATTTACAGTGACCTCACCATGTTATTGTATGTGTTACCTATACCAAGTGAAAAAAAAGATTTTTCGAATTCGCTAGCGCTCGGTAAAGCTACCAAAAAAATATCCTACTTCGTATCGTATTAAACCGTTCATAATATCCGCCACCAATAAATAATTAAACAGGGAAATTTTTTTAAATGGGAAATTATGCGACTAGTTATAAGTTATAATGGCGAAAAGAAAATTAGCTGCAAGGAATAATTTCGTTTGGTGAACTCATCTAACAAATCAAGATGCTAAGATCAGTACTTATTTAAAACTATTTTCAATTTTCTTCGTTGTATATTGTATAATCCGAAAATATTCACTTTATCAAATTGAGTAGATAATTGACATGTCGTAATTGTTTTATTGTATAATTTGTTTTATTTTATTGTGCCAGGGTTTTTTTTTTTAATTAGTAGATGATTTAGGTTAATTTATGATTTTATGTATTGTTATGATTGTAATTATTAATATTTATTGGAAGTGTAAGTTGTTTTTGAAAATAAATAATTAAAATTAATACAATTTTATAAGAAAATGTAAAATGTTTGTTACCTCTGATTTTCAAAGTATGCCGAGATAGTCCCAAAAAAATATATTTAGCCATAAAATTTAAAATATACGTCCAATTGAACCCAGTAAGGTCTAGTTTTGATTTAAAATACACTAGTATTTGCTCACTTGACGCATAGACTTGTAATACATCCCTATACTAGAAAAGTAGATGGTAGCCGGGAAACCCCAAACCTTAGGAAAAGTCCGTCTACTGACATGTTTTGAAAAAAAAAATCATGATTAAATAACCCGGAACTCTAGCGATTTTGCTCAAATACCTTGCATGAAATTTACTAAAAAGAATATATTAGCACAGTTATGATCGACCAAAGTCAACTTATTAAAAAATATGACGGCATTGCCCTCATTGACCCTATGGAAAATTTAGGACACTTTTTTTCTCCTACTAGGATTGAAAGAGCTAGCGATTCTGAGTAGAATAAATATAAAAATTTATAATTTAGCAAAAAGTGATTTTTGTACAACAAAAAATAAAAATGCCGTGTTTTGAATTCCATTTTTTTGTCAAATATCTACTTGTGGCACATCATCTGATAGGTACTTAAAAATAAGTTAAAGGTCTCTTGAACAAAAAATTGGTTGATCCAGTATCGGGAGGTCCAAAAAACCAGCCAAGATCGAGTCGGACTTGCCCACCGAAGGCTCCGCACAAAAGTGGCATGGAATTCTCAGTGTACGGCAGTTTCAGATTTTGATTGCGCTGATTGATGTAGAAGTTTGGTTTTTTTGCAGCTTCAAGGGACCGCAGACTTGTGTATATGGTATTAATTTTAACTTGCAACCTTTACTCGTTCCCGAGATAAAGGGTCTGGACAGACAGACGGGCGGACGGACGGACGGACGGATAACAAAGTGATCCTATAAGGGTTCTGTGTTTTCCTTTTGAAGTACTGAACCCTAAAAATGTGAAAGCTTTAGGAAGTTAGGATATAAGACAACCTTACCACGAAACTTATTTTGAACGAATTTGTTCAAAATAAGTTTCTTGGTAAAGTTGTCTAGCCGTTTTTGCCAAAAACTATTAATTGCTAACATACAGTTAAGTCCCTTGATATTTTGAAGACACTTATGCCTTTTTGCTTGCACAATATTTATGTCGTATAACGCTACAAAACCCTCAATTATGCTTGGTCCGACACGCTTTTGGCCGGTTTTATTCCGGATTTTGCTCATATGATTATCCCTGACTAGGACGGTGGCACCAGTAATGGACAAGGAACCAGTAACGTACAGTCACTTTTATTATGAGGAAATAAGTTTCATGCATTTATTTTGTGTCAACCAATTGACAATCATATGACATTTGAATTAAGAATATAGTGTCCATCACTCCTGTCTGTCAGCTTAAAGTGTTCATAATGGGTACCGTCACCCTAATACACCTAACATTTCTCCATACTGTCCGTCTTAATAAACACTCTGTATTACTGAAAGTATCTAGAAGGGTTGGTTGCGGTACAATCACATTCGATAAAATCATTTGAATTTTTTATTTCAAACAGGTCTATAATATAGTCAAAAATGTAAAATGCTTATCTCAGTGGTTGGTCGCGGTCTATTCACTTTTCCAAACGCTTCCAGCACTTACTCGTGCAACAAAACAAGCAAATTGTACAGTCCACAGAGAACAACACAGGTCCTACCTCTACGAGTGCGCGCGCGGTAGGTACTGAGGACTAGGCTAGCGCGGATTGGATTTTATACACCATTTGAATATTTAAAAAAAATACGGAACTTAAACAAAAAGTGTTTTTTTCGATTTCAGCATGTTCTTAAAAGAATAAACTTTAATGTTGTATACAAATCATCCCAATATTTTGTCAAAATTACTGCGAAAATCCCTGCGTTTGCAGTGTATTTTTATCGAAAAATGTGCATATTCAAAGTCGAACTAGATAGGTATCTGTGTAAATTATTGGAAATATGAGGCCTATAAGCAAGGCTCGGATACCGGTTAAATTTTCAAACCGGTATCATGTACTTGGCGCAAAACCTTTATATTTCGGTTACGTTCGTGAAACCGCACAGTGTTCGATTTCCCTCAAAAAATTTCCCTATGCTGTTTATTGCATAAATCAATCAAGGAATGCATTTTAAATGCAAGACTAGAACACCCAGAAGTCTGTTTCAAATACTTTTTTTTATAAAAAATAAATTATATTTCATGACCTTGACATCGAAAAATTACTAAATAAATTCTACAAAAGTATCTGATGAAATTTTCGCTTTTTAGTCAATGTAGTTCGATAAAAGAGCCTTTTGCGCATATTTTCTAGTTCTTAGTTTTGGAATTTACCCTCTGGTTACCGAGTTAATCATATAAATACAGATTTTTTATTTCATTTTTTTTCTCTTAAAAAACTCAAAAGTGCGACTTGTGACTAGCACTGACAGATTGCTCTTAACTAGGTCTACCACTGGTAAAAAAATCACGTTCCAATATCGCGGCGTTTGGGAGTTACGTATAAAGGTCAAATTATACTTTTTAGGGTTGTCACTAAAGGTCAAACAAATATGAAATGTCGGAGTAATTAAAAAATCTGATGAAATTAAATTAAGGAACAACATGAGAATCTTTATTTATATTTATTTATCTAGACACGCGGCATTGTGTCCAGCCAAGTTCAGGTGTATATTTACACGAACCATCGGGAGGCACTTTTGACCCCTTTGTTACTCAAAATCTACTGAATATAAACACACGAAATTTCATCCACCTATTTGGACTCCCGAGACTAACAAGATCCCCAAATTTCATAAATATATCTTTATTGGTTATTGAGATATAAGCACCCAAAAAGACGTTAATTCATTTGTTTCGTGCATTTGATGCATTCATTCAGACTTTTTAAAACGGCTGAAACGATCAAATAGGACGAAGGCATTGGCCCTAAACAGCCAAAACAGAAGGTCGGTCGTATTTATAATGTTCGTACCGCGACATTTTAGTTATCTTGAATAGCTTATAAATAGAAGAAAAATAATTATAGTTCAAATTTTATTATTAAAAAACGGGCAGCATGTCAAAACGCCCGCTACCAGTATGAAATTGAAGGGTTCGACTTTATCACTGCCTTTATTACACATCGATATAGGTATGTAAGAGCGATAAAGATGGGAATAATGTTTATGGTTGCAGAAAATATAGAAAATTATCTGACCATGGGGGCTTAGATGCAAAGCGGATAGCCTGATAAGAAGACAGTTTGTCGGCACTTTCTGACAATTTCTGATAATTTTAAACAGTTCTGTCAAATGGCAGTTATATGGCTATATGGCTGCTGCCAAATATAATGGCAATTATATTTGGCAGCAGTCACCGTTACGCTATGCGTCCAATTTGTCAGTTTATTAACTTATAGCATTATCTAATGACATTCGTAGATAACCATCTTAGGCCTGCAGCTTTGGTTTAATTGCACCATTTTGAGAAAAGCATTATACTTGGTTTATTATTGAAAAGCTTCATTTCCTTGTTTACACTTGGACCGTAAATGACGTCCATGGTCTGATGATGGAGCAGAAAGGTGACCACTGGATCTAAAGAATTAGTTGATATAATAGTGTTTGGACTCGTTAATTTTGTTTCGATGAGTACTTGGGCCCTAGATGATGTCCAAGGTCTGATGATGGAGCAGAAAGGTGACATCCCACAGCAGGATCGACATCCCGCAGCAGGTTGGGTAAGTCCCTGCTGAGGCAAAGTGGCGCCATGGGTCTGTAACGGCTCCATGGTGCCTCACAACCGTTTCTCCGTTTCACATGTGTGGGCATGGGGTTATAGCATAATAAGCATGACAAGGGTGGACCCCTTCCCATGCTACATGTGAACCATCATCGAATGAAAAATATTAAACGACAAAAAAAACCTCACTTAAAAAAAATCATTCTGTATTTTTATTTAGGTACCTGGAGTATGTCTAAACAATATACAGTTTTGTAATAGAGGAAAATTTTGAATTAATTCTGACTAAAAATTAAAGGTCATTTTGAGTGTCAACCCTAACACTGTATTTTTAAATTCGATAACTCCCAAACGCCGCGATAGTGGAACGTGATTTTTTTACCAGTGGTAGACCTAGTTAAGAGCAATCTGTCAGTGCTAGTCACAAGTCGCACATTTGAGTTTTTTAAGAAATTTGAAATAGTCTTGCATTTAAAATGCATTCCTTGATTGATTTATGCAATAAACAGCATAGGGAAATTTTTTGAGGGAAATCGAACACTGTGAACCGTTATTTTTAAACCGGTTTTTAGAGTAATATTTTTATAAAGTTCTTGTTCGTTTAACCGGTTTAGAACAATAAAAACCGGTTTTTGCGACGCAGGATAAACAAGTCACAGTCCAGTTAGCAAAGTTTAAAAAGCACGTTGTTTCGCATATTTAATCATTTTTAAGCGTGTTTTCTTCTGCCGCGAACAACATAAATTCAAACAAATAATAATATCAAATATTGAAGAAATAATATTATAAATAATATAAATTCAGTATTTCCCACACTATTTTTACTTTTTAGTACGAGTATAATATTCCAAAATAATCACAAATTATGTTTTAACAGTTTACTCCAGGTTTGCAACCTTTACACTATTGCGGTTTAAAAAAATGTTAGCAATTTATACAGAGTGAATTTTGTATGGGTCAGTGAGGGCACCTACCAGATCCTGTGCTGCTACATAAAAAGTATATTTTTAGACCTTTCCTTCCTTTTCGATTTACACCGAATGGAGATAGGCGTTTACAGATTCTAGAATAAAAACCTACATGGTAAGAGAATGTAAGCTAATTTCCAGACAGTATTTTTTTTAATGGCGATGTATTCCACTCCTGTCTGAGATGAAAAGAAAATAAGTATGGAAAAAAAATCCGGCTATAAATCGAAGCTCAAATCGAGGAAGACTTCCCACACAATAGTTTCTATAAGAATATTTTTTTTTATTTTCATAGATATTTTTTTTCATATTAATCGTTTAAATTAAGCAATTACAAATAAGTTACAAATAACAAAAAAAAACATTTTAAAATATGTATAGATAAGATGCCATAAATCCTCCGCCTGAGGCATAGTTCCTGGATGCCACGATTGCCACGTAATTGCTTTATTTATAGTTGTACCTATAAGTGATTTTAAAATTGATAAAAACAAATAATTACATACATTTATATCTGTTAATAATTCAACGTTCACGAAATTTTATTTATAATATTAAAGATAACATTTAGAAAAAATACAATTAATACTAAAATTAAAACTAGTATAAATATAAATCTGTTAATTAGTATACTTTCATTTTTAGGGTTCCGTACCTAAATGATAAAAAGGGGGTTCCTTTTTATTACTGTTTTTTGTCACCATTAAAAAACGTCTCGAGAACTACTTAAGCTACCGATGTTATATTTGGAATAGTTACAAACAAGGTTACTCTAGAGTCTAGACACAATAAGAGAGAATCTATCTCATATTTTAATTTACATACTATCAATGATGATTCGATGATGTTACTCGAGCTAAAGACGGCAGATGGAGCGAACGCGTACTCCACTGGTGGCGATGCGTAGAGAAACGGTCGCAGGGCCGTCCTCAACGAAAGTGAAATTACGACATTGTGCTGTATGCAGGCTCTACCTGGACAAGAATGGCGGCTGATAGGGGTTTATGGAGCACGATGGAGTAGGCCTTTGCTCAATAACGGGCAGCAAAAAAAAAACAGAAATAAGTAATTTTGTAAAATGTATTATTTGGAAAATAATGACTTATGTCAGGCATGTCTTTCCCATCACGGAACAATGGTGTTCCGGACATTTGGGAGGCGTACGCGGAGCTAAAACCAACACGCAGAGGCCCTTTCGACAATGTAATGAAATGCAAGGGGTACACCGAGCGGATGTTGCACTTGCCCGAACCATGGGACGCACGCAGATGCAGCACCCGCCAGGGTGTATGAACTATTGAGATTTAATGGAGTCTAAAATATACTGGACTTTTAGTTTAGGTGAAAGTGGTGCACTAAATACTGGGTTATGGAAAATAAAATCAGGCGTCTGCCTAGGAAAAAGGTAAGCAATTTGATTTACGGCAGACGGTGACTCGCCCACATAAGATGGGCCCCCACAAAAGGTGACATCTAGGATGGCTCAAGGGGGCAACACTGTGTACGAGTATCAGGGATGAAGGTAGAGAGGTGTCACTGACACATAGCCAACTCGCCACTTAGCTTTCCACATCTACCATCCATTAGGTATATTCTTATAATATTATTAATTATCAATGAAAAATACCCGATACAAGATGGTGCTAAAATTTTAAGTTTAATTGGTGCGTCATCACGTCATGTGGGGTGTGAAAGTGCCAAATTTTGACTTAAAAAATGTGTTTTATTTCATCTATACTTAAACCAAAATGTAAAAAAAGATAATTTTCTTATTTTGAATTTCATCCGTATGGGACTGATAATTATGTTTGTATTACATTTAACGGCATCCTGCCTGTTGTTAGGACTAATAGGAAAATATATGAAAATGCATTTAAAAAAAAGTTGTGCTTCCTGCGTAGTAGGTACTTGAAAGAAATGCGAAGATTTCGGACTTTTTACTTTTAAAAATTTAATAAAAAGACAGGATTTTTAATATGCCAAAGATGCCTACGGTTCTTAAACATAACATGACAAGACTGATAGGCGTGATAGTAAAATGTTAAGTTAATACAGTTTTTTCTCCATATTCAATGAATAAGTTTTCTTTAATAAACCAGAAATTGGGCCCTGTAGAACTTTCTAGCTCGGGAGACGGTGTCATTATTTACTCTGTACCTAATATTTACTTTAAAAAAATAAAAAAAGTTTTTTTTTGGTTCCATGTCTCATACAAACTTTTTATTCTGGATAGGAATTGAATAAATAAGCACAAATAAATGTTTGTAAAAAAATACCGTTTTCTCGTAACCTGTAGATATGTTTTTTTTCTATAGAGGCCACTAACATTAATTTAAAATCGAGGAAAGGTCTGAAAATCATTTTCGTGTAACAGTTCGGGATCTGGTAGTTGACCTCATTGGCCCGAAAAGAAAATACACCCTGTAAGAACTTATATTTTGATTTCTTTTAAATAAATTATTGACACTGTTGGCTGTCACCTATAAATACAAGCTCACTGGTTTGCCTATTTTTTTGACCTGTCTCTACTATATACATGTATGCAAAATCATAAAACTAAAATTGTTAAAGGAACCATCCGTTCGTACGTCTTGCGACTTGAACACGAAATCTGGCAACGTAGCGTTTAGACCGTCAAGTTGCTTTTCGGATAAACCGGTTAAATCCAGGATTTTATTATGTTCTTAAAACGTTCGCGTTCTTTTGAAAGTTCGGAGTAAAACCGAAATAAACCGGTATTAACCGCTATTTTTTAAACCGGTTCCGAGCCCTGCCTATAAGTTAAATAAAACCATGTTGCAATATTATATCAACCTAGAAAAACATGTGTTTTCATGTATCATGTTAACAATACACGAAGTCAAACTTCTGTCTCCGTGCGCTTTTCAGAAAACAACTGCCAATAATTGTATAGTAAAAGTTAAAACATTGAGTTTTACTCAAATTAGAAGCTTACAAGTGAAACACTAGGAAATAAGCTATCAAACATAGTTAACAACTTTAACAAACAGCTCACAGTTTCTTTGTATTACAACGTCAAAAAACAGCTTTTTCAATACAGTTGCTCAAAAAGTGCCTTTTTCTTGGCTGTTTTGCGTGCGCAAAGTTTGTTTTTGCGAACTAGTGCTTTTTACTTTTCCAATCTTTTTAAATTTAGTTGTGTTCCAATTCATGACTGCTTACCGAAGAGTATTATTGTTCGTTAACTTTACCGAGCCGTAATAAAACTAAATACCTACTATTAACGCAATAATATTAAAGATATTGATATTTCATATTTCAATAATTACCTACTTCTTCATAATACTTATGATCATTCATTAAAAATATTAACATTGAAAACAGTTCTTATAAATCTGTGTGTATGAAACGGAACAGAGCCTACGAAACGTCAGTCAAAGTAGAGGCATTTTTAATCGGGTAACATTTTCGAAGGCCTCTAAGACATGCCGATACGATTTGTCACATGCGATTTATTGTTTTGTTTATGAGAAATAATTATTATGAGATTGAAAATGTGAAAGTAAAGAAGATAAGATAAACATTTTGAAGATGTTCTTAATATCAACTGTATTACGATCGTGTCACGGAAATAATAAAAAAACTTTAAATTCGTTCTTATGTATTTTAATTTTTTTCACATCTGTATTGAAAAACGTCGTTCGATTCACGTGCGGATATGTCATTTTTCACTTGTCCCGAGTATTACCCTCGGGACTCGTGAAGTAATGACATACTTTCCGCACTAGCATCGAAATGTACTATTGTTGCTTTTCCGTACAAACCGTATTGATGGCCTCTTAAGGAAAATTATGTTTGTGAGGTTGATAATTATGTTGATATATGTCAACTTTATGACGTTATTATGAATAAGTGTAAGGATTTTGTTTAAAGAGTCTATTTTTCATAAAAAAATTAAATGAGAAAATAAATAAAAATAACTGTTGCATCTAAGATATTTTAGTTTTATTTGTATGTTTGATTTTCCGCAATGAATGTAATTACTAGAAAGTCGAAAATAGTTAAAGCTATTGTAGAATCTGGGAATTATTGTGTTTTCAATGCTTTGTCGATAATTTGCACCTTGTTGTGTTTGGGCCTCACTAGCTCCCAAAGTAGGAAAGCTCATGTACAAATTATGTGATTTTCCGTTAGATTACATCATGGTCAATTGTAATATACCATCAGCTACATAACTTCACACTATAAGGTAGGTTTTTGGAACTCCGAACTTTATCTGTAATTTTCTTGAAACTGGAGATATCGATGGATCAACTTTAAAAAATTATAATAAAATAAATAAAAAAGCTAAGAGGTTGATTCTTGAAATAATAGTTAGGTTTATGATTCTAGATTTTATTTCTGTGGATAACTCATTTCCGCCACAAGGTCCCATTCCATGTGGACTACCACATATACCTATAAAGTACTTTAGACACATACTAATAAAGGTGGTTATTATAATCAAACACTTTTTAAACTAGGGTAGTGGAACCAATAAATGAATGATTAGGCGCTTCACCTAACTTGGTATTTTTTTTACGTATGTTATATTATAATATGTATGTCTTAGAGTTTGCTTCTCGATTTCTGGTAATATCGTGGTTGTAAGTATATGAATTTGACCGATTCAGCTGAACTTTATGCCATGAGTTTTCATAGTTACAAAAACATTTTTACATGTTTTAATACAAAAATTTAAAGATCATTTCAATTGAAATGGATTAATGAAAAACTTTTTCAAGATTGTTGTCAGTTTTTGATATATATAGACCATTTTATAACATTTTACCATTTTTTAATGACCGAGCTTCAAACATGTATATCTGGTTTTCGACCCTATTGCTATTGAATATAAATAAAACATTTTTTTTCTTGCTCAGTATACAGGCTGGAAATAGATTTTGGGTCAGTGAGGGCAGCTACCAGATCCCGTGTTGCTAGGCGAAAATGGTCTTTAGAGACCTTCCTTCGATTTCAAATTAATGAAGATTGGCGTTTACAGATTTTGGAAAAAACATACAGGGTGCGATAAAATGGTCATTTTTGACAAACTGTTTTTTTGATGCCAATCAATTCTATTCCTGTCCAGGATCAAAAGCATGTATGGGACCAAAAAAAAATTTCCGGCTAGAAAAGCCATAAATCGAGAAAAGCTTTCCCCATACAATTTTTATGAAAATGAAAAAAGTTTTTTTTACATGTATTTTTTTTATGTCAATCGATTCCATTTCTATGCAGTATTAATAGTTTCCTTGGGGTCAACTTTCGGTAATGGACAAAAAAGCTAGAAATTAAAGAAAACTGTTTTCATACATTTACTATGGAGAAAAAGTGAACTTTATTTACATTTTCCTGTCACGCTAATCAGTTCTGTTTCATTGAAGGATCATAATACGGGATGAAAATGGGAAAAAGACGAATTAGGGTGACAGATGAATAACAATATTTACAAAAATAAGAGACTGGGAGTATTGAGGAACGTGTAAGTAGTGGATATCGAAAAATTGGGTGGCTGAGTAGCTCCTTGTATAGTTGTAATCCTCTGGTATGCCTATTTATGAAGATATTGTGAAAATGTTGTATTTTCGCGCGTTATTGTGCAAAAGTCGCATCTCGCGCGTATTTGAACATACACTGGACTCTAATATGAAGTGCCAGTACCGGGAGCGTATATTCATGGTACAGTCGAGTACATAAATGTATGAGCATTTCCACAGCTACAATAATATCTGTACATCCTTAAGACATAAGACAAAAAGGTGGAAGTGTTTACATATCAGCAGTGGAAATTTCAAATGTCGTAAGGTACATGTTAAAGGGTTGTACTTGCAACTGTAATAATCTACAACCAATAGTAGGCAAGCAAAAAAAACGCATACCAGTTAAATTCCAAATGATCCAAGTATCCACTGTACCAAAGCAACATGTGCCATTCTGCATGGCCTGCTTCACCAAGTCCACATTATCAATGAGCCACCTCAGCTTCACAGCACTGAAGTATGGAGAAAGGGGTAAACCACACAGCGGCTGAAAGTGATAGAATTTTTTTCAAATGTGGGATACAATACAGCAACATGACACTCCTAAACAGACATGTAATTCACATACTTGTAAGAATGAAAATGTGTTCAGTGAAAATCCAATTAACACTGATCCAGTGCTTTTCATGATTATCACAAAACAAAGTGGCCATAGTATTTTGCTGACACTTACTATGGCAATAACAGTTTCTGTCGACTATTTCTTGTACTCGTACTCATTATAAATAGTTTGACTGTAACTACCCAATAACCTTTGTATCATTATTTATTATCTGAAGACCTTTGCCTCTTTGGCTCAGAGCAGTATAATGTTAACAACCAAATACAGTAAATAATGTTATACTGTTTATTATGTTTGCGGACATGACATTGTACAGTAAATTGGTATAGTTGTGTTAATTAATATGTGTTAATTTCTTTACTTTAATCCCTTGCAACAAGGTCAAAAAGTAAATGCATATTTATACAACTACAAAATATAGGGCAAGGGTACATGCATCCTTTTTTTAGTTCTATTTTTAAACATTCTTAATTGCAAAGCAAGGTTTTCTGAAAATTAGATGCAACAACTCTTTCCTACAAATTTATTAATCTTTCCATACTACACTTTGTCTTCAGATTAATAAGGCTAAATATTTAATGACATATTTCAGATATTGTTAATCTAATTTAGATACTAAACTTCACATACCTAAATACATTTTAGAAAAAATAACAGAAACTTATTAAATGGATTACAATAGGAATTGTGGACATCACCCATAAATCCTAGAATCTGGAATGAGTATGTCAATAATTTATAGCTTGTCTCTGAATGAAAATATGCCTTCTTTTCTTTACTAATATGGCAATTCATTTTCATGTTTTCTTCTCTTCTACTTCTCACTCTCGGGTTGAATAGTTTTCAGGACAGTAGACCATCAGAGTAAACCAAGGTCATATAATATTATCATAAAATGTGCTTGTTTTAGGTAAAAGGGAACCACTTTGTTGGTTGATATTCAGGTTTACTTTTAACACCTTAGAGGGGACCATCATAGTGGTAACTTTTACTAATAACTACCACAAATATTACCTTCAAGTAGTTAGTTAGTTATGCTGGGCGTTTTCCGCAACTCGACATCTATTGTGCCTTTTTTGCGTGATAACGAGGTAGCCCTATTCTAACCACCCTAGCTCCTCCACGAAACTTAGTGCAGCATGTTTTAGGTTGCTAATTGCTTCCTTTAGTGTTGTTGGAGTGCTTACAAGTACTTACTCTTGTATACTTCTACCTGTCCGCATTCTAGGAGAATATGTTTTTACCTTCAAGTAGTTCTGATTCCTGGTCTTGTTAGGCACAGTGTCCAGGAGCTTGTCTATTGTAGCCGTTGTTCTCATGTCAAGCCACACTATAGCATTGTATAGTGGCTTGCCTGTATTACGATCCCATACAATCGTAGTCTCTCGCTGATTCGTCACTCCCACTGCTACTATGTCCTATAAATATTATGCTTAAATCAAAGCATGCTTATGGTCAAGTATATTAATCAAAATAAGAGCAGGGCACTTATTTCTCCACATAGGACACAGAATTTTTGATTAACTGTCAACTAATCATCTTTAAAATTATTAGGTGAACTCCCTGCCACTTAAAAATTAGATTTTAAAAAGTAAATATGCTATAAAGTATCCGGGCTTCAAGTTAAACCACATTATCTCTGCCGAGCAAATTAACTGTCAAACTGTTATTTTGAATGTCAAACTTCTATGAAATTATATGATTTCTGAACACTTTCACATGATGTGCTATCAAAATCTAGGAAACGTAGATTAGACAGACATTAAGTATTATTTAAGTATTTAGGAACACCTCTACAATAACATCTAAGACATTGAATGAAGGGGTGTAAAAATATCTAACATAATGTAAGCATGTGTAATATATCTTAACAGCCTTCAATACATAATTGCAGGTTGTAGATAATAAATATATTTAAATACCTGAAGATAACAACCAACATCTAATAAATATAATGAAATATAATGCTCACAAGTTTTTGAGGTAAAGTAGTAAAGTAGATGAAATGGTTTCGAGCTAGAAAGGATTCATAAATTCATAGATGTCAGGAATTGTCACAGTAAGCTCAGAAGCTTATTCCAGCAAGTTATATGTAGGTATATACAATTTACCTTGGCTCTTCCGCCCATTGCTTCTAATTTCTCAACTGCTTTTTCTACGCATGTCGTCACAACCTCGAGAATGGCCATAGGATCTTGTTCCACCCAACCTTCTTGGGGGAAATGTTGATCCAAAGACTTTTGGTGCAAAGCGACCACTTCCGAAGAGTTAGCTTTGAAAATAATAAATCTTGCGCTAGAGGTGCCCTCGTCAATGGCGCCGACGAGAGGTCCAAATTTTCCGTATTCACTCATTTTCACCACGGATAGCGGTAATCTCTGTCAATGTAGCTTTACAAAACGGATCGGTGTTACTGGGTAAACCTTATCTAATTACGCGTGAAGATTATCACAACAATATTCTAACAAGGTTTAACAGATAACATCGAAGTTATTATTAATCAAAATCCGTAACTAATATTTCGAAATCGTACTTAATAAACGAGCAAAAATACTATTATTATACTTCTTAGTGTTATACAAGAACAATGAAGGAGACAAATATTTCAAAATAGATAAATTACGAAGTCAACAGTAACCTCTCAATGCTACAAAGTCCACAGACACAGACAGACAGACATGACATGAGATTGATGAGATAGACACAGACAGACAAAAGAAAAACGTAAAGCCACTCATTCACGGCAGTCGCCGGCGCTCAGAGCGCCTACCACGAACCGCGAACGAAAGTATACCTCCCTTTCCCACTTGTGATTTCTCACTCAAGTGCGACAGAGAGGTTGAAAGATGCGCAGCGCTGCGTTGTAGCGCATACACTGTACTGAAATTTTAAAAATCGCCGCCATCTCGTATGTCATTTTTAATAATGAATAATTAATATTTTATGCATTGCCGCATTTCTCAATTATTTATTACTGTAATTTAGTGCAATTCGGACTGCAAGGAGGTGGTCGGATGTTGCCGTACGCACGCATCCAGCAACGACATTCACGGTACTTTATTACGTACCGGAGGTGCCGGCGGACTGCCGTGAATGAGGGGCTTTAACCAAAGACAAATGTAGTCAAGAAATGTACAGCCATGGTAGGTTTGTCCTGATAATGAGCATCAGTGAAATCAAACGCACTAAAGGTACTGGGACACAAGCTCATTAATAGCACGCTAGAGAGCGTGCTTATGAGTATGCTTATTATTAGCATGCTCATGAACTGTCTACATTTGCTGGAAATAAGCATGCGAGTTTTAAGCACGCTACTAAATAAGCATGCTCAAAGCACAACTCCAGATACACATGCCATTTGATAGCATGCTCACTTCAAATTCTTAAAGCAAAATGGAAAACAGCGCCGAAATGCGACAAGAAGATACCGAAGGGTACAAAGATTACATGCGGATGCTGCCATGTCAATTTGACTTTTTGCTTGCTAAGGTTGAAAGTGTTCTTCAGAAACAAGACACATATATGCGGAATGCTATCCCGGCTAAATTAAAACTAGAAGTTACATTAGGATATCTTGCAACTGGAGACTCTATTTACACACTCCAAGCACTATATTAAGCACGCAAGTTGGAAGATGTACAATATCGAAATGTCTACCCGAAGTTATACAATGCTTTGAAGGATTATGTGCGGGTAAGTAGAAAACCTGACGATTGATAGATAACACATTTATTTAAATAAAAAAAACAAAGATGTGAGTTTGCGATACTTAGTAGTTAGCGTGTGCGCTGATTTAAAATCGTATTATTTATTATATTCGAGATCAATACAATTATTTGCAACTGTTTTTAGTAAATGGTACCACTTTGTCGCTTGCCTATAATGCGCCAATGCCATAAAGATATATTTAAGAATTAAGCTTATCAACAAGCGACAAATTGGTACCTTTCACAAAAACTAAACTAAGTAAACTTAAGATATGGCACAATAAAACCAATGTAAGGTTAATTAATAAAAAATTACCTAAGTTTTTACCTAGATCAATATAGTCTGACAGTGACAAGCCAAGGCTACAGTAGATTTTTTTAAATTTATTTCCCTCTCTTTTTTTTATACCGAAAAAAGCGACGCACATAATTTAAAAAAAAATACTGCAGCCTTGGCTTGTCAGACTATATAGCAGTTGTTGTAACATTTTAACTTTCAGTGATTTATAAAAAGCTACTCTTTCAATATCACATTACATATTAGAACTTAAAACTAATGTTGATCAAATGAGAAGTAGGTAAATGATCTAAATTAAAATCAAAACTTACAATGAAATTTTAATTTTGCCAAAACCCTCAACACTAGCACTTAGAATTTCCAGAACCTTAACTAGAAATCAACAAAAATGGACCATATTCCAGAGAAATCAAAATCTACATCAATCAAAGTCAAAGTGTTTTTGTTATACCTATCTGAATTTTTGGAGGATCAGAATTTGTATCCTTTAAATGCTATAAAACATACCTAGAAAGTTAGTTCATAAGCATTTTCAAAGATGTTACTTAAGTTGTTATTACATGTTTAGAACTGGTTAATTAATGTAAGTTATCTGGTCGGAATCGTTTTTGGCTGTCAACGTCAATGTCATGTTTATTGTTGTTGAAAATAAAAATTATTTCATTGTAAAACAGTGATAAATCCTACTAAAAACGTGATATATATGAACAATTACAAACCTGTGAAGTTTACTAATATTTTCAAGACGTAAAAAATACGACTACAGAGCAAAATGTGCTGGTAAAGAAATTGCTTGCTCCTGTCAATACGTAATTGTTCACTTGAATTTTCTACGAAAACAAACTGTAAACAATGTATCGCACCCCACCTGGTTCACACAGAAATTTCCACCCAGAAACCCAGTCCTCAGAAATTTCCGACGGGTTTATCGAGGTAACAAAAGCTGCCACAATAACTCTGACCTAGAGGACCTCGCAAACCAAACATTTATTATTGAGCCAGATGCAGTAGAAACTGGACAAGAAAGCACGTTTGCTTCGGGACAATGCACCCGAGCTAACACAGACACCACCTGCCTTTTTTTTTTAAAGAGGAGAAATGCTTTACGCATACCTCCCGGGTGCAGGGACGGACCCGGGAGGTTATGTGGGACTCCTCGTAGTGGGCTGATGGGACCCCGAGTTTACCCACTAAAACCCCTCTGTTGCCGCCTCGTCGCTGTAACGGCGAGGCCACGGGATCGCTAAAGAACACTTCCGCAACCTCGCCAGCGGCTGGCCGTTAGGCCCCGGCTCTGGGGGAGTACACACCTGCCTAAACCAAGAGCATACAACTGTTCTGCCTGTAACTATAGAGAGCATACACATACCAGATTCTGCTATCATGAGCAACAATACCAAGAAAAAGAAACAGAAACAAGAGGGCAATGAAAAAGAAGACCCAAGAGTGACGGCGTTAAAATTTGCTGTGATCAACAGTTTACAATGTACACAGATACTATAATTAATATAGCAAATCTAACCAGCTAATTCTTGGGCGAAAAATACCTCACGGCGTCGATTAAACGAGCCATACTTGCCTTAATGGAGAAACTAATACGAGTACTTATGGTGAACAGTCTACCAAACATTCTTAACCAACCTGAACCTGTGAACCAAGAACTTCGTTGGAATAGAAACATCCTGGAAATAGAGGTAAAGAAACCAATTACTGAGCTGCAAAAAGAAATTGGTATAATGCAAGCAAACGGTCTCTCCAAGGTAAACGAAATCGAACAGCAAATGATAAACCTCACCAAAGAGATCAGAAGAAATACAACCAAATATCTCTCTGCAGTACCGCTCCCACGCGACTGTATGAGCAAGTCAGACGGCCAGCAACCGGAGGGACAACACCGAGAACGTATCACATATGCAGCTGCGAGACGATCGACAGGCTCGAACCCAAGACTGCTTAAACCAACTGAAACCCACACTAGGCCTGACACTGTGCATCTTACAAGCGTACAAAATGACCTACCTACCACCTATGCAGTCATACCAGAATCAGTGGACCCACATATCGAAGGAGACGATATCATTAAAGAAATAAAATGAGAAGTCAACATCGCGGATATAGGTATTGGAGTGCAGGGAATTCGGACAACAAAGAAAAATAAAGTGGTCATCCTATGCGACTCAGAACAAGATCGACAAAAGCTAAGAACTGTCATTAGACAAAAAATACAGGGAATAACTTTGGACGCACCTAAAATGAAGAATCCTTTATTAAGAATTATTGGGATTATTCCAGAATACGCTAGTGAAAAGATCGTCGATGCTCTACATAAACATAACTACAGAATCCTAGAGAATATGAGGCAAGAAGAAATACACATTAAATACGTACGGTAAAAGGACGAAATGATATGATGCAACCAGAAATGTTATTATTGAAACGATTACACAAATCTGGATAACGATGCAAAATCAGAAAGTGCGAATTGGGTTTCAGTCAGTACTTGCTATTGATCAATCACCGGTTTTGCAGTGCTATCGTTGCCTGGAAGACGGTCACCGTGCAACTGAATGCAGATCTGAAACGCGATGTGGCTATTGTGCAGGAAATCACGACACCAGAAGCTGTCCTAGAAACACAGTCATACCATGCTGCACCAACTGTAAAGAAAACGGAAACCAACACAGTCACCTAGCCTACAGCCAGAATTCCCAGAATAGAAAAAATGGGACCGTATAGCCCGAGCGGCAATACGATACTGCTAGTCTGCTAAGGGCTCCCCACAAGGTAACAATAAAAGGAAATCAACTCATCAGTGCTACAATCTAATCTAGGGCGCGGTTATGCAGCAACCAAAGAACTAAAACATAATATCGCTGAAAAATAACATGACATAATCCTAATATCTGAACCCTAGGTTGGCAAAAATAATAAACTAAGCTGCATAAATAGATACGATTTATATCTAACTCCAGACGCCTCCAAAAGCATGCGTTGCTATAAAGAAAACACTAGGCACTTATCTTGGACTCACACAACATACAACAACCAACTTCTCTACAGTGCAACTATCACTCAAAAATAAAAAGAGAGAAAGAAAGAAAGAAAAACGTTTATTCGGGACGCTTCAGTGTACAAAAATATAAAAGACAATACGGTTAGAATAATAGCGTCACCGAAAAGGTTTTTACTCAGCTTGATGTCAAGGTACCTTTTGCGTACCTTGACGCTGGTCTTCCGCAGAAACCTTTTCAATAAAACGTGACAAGTTGCACAAACACACAAACATGCATGTAAGGTAGTATGCTCTTATTTTTCATTAAATAAAACCTACATATATATTTACTTTATATAAGTCTGAAATCAACATCAACAGCCTCAAAAGCTTATTGCTTATTGTATTTAGCGGTTGGCCACATTGCAACAAAGTTATATAAAGGGCGGAGAAGCCAAGAAAGACGCCCGTAGAACCCAAAGTCAAAAATGTAAGATAAATGAAAGATGAAAAAAAAGAATTATGCTTATGCGAAGATCCCTCACGTACTCTCCCCCACCTGGAACAATGCCTACAAAACAACAATAGAAAAGTACACATTATCTGTGGGGACTTCAACGGCTGGCACACAACTTGGGGCTCTGCAAGTGTTGGGTGGTGCGGCGGTTAAAGAATAAATGGTTACCTTATTAGTTGTTTTATTACCATCAGTAGAGATTACATTTCGTATAATATATCGTCCATCAATAATTAAGCTATTGGAATGACAAGAAAAAATCTCATTGAAGTATATTTGAATCTGGAGAGTAGTGATGTGCAACAATCTTAGTGACGTGCCACGTCCATTCACAACAGCAAGAAACTACGAAAGAGGCGAAGAAGTTTACGATATTGCCGTTGCTACCTTATAACTTCCAACCAAGGAAATGAAACAACTATTGAAACTGTCGCACAAGGACAGACAAGAACGTCCATTTGACCTTACCCTGACAACGCCAATCACATCTAGAAACATTATAGACTGGAAAGTAAACCACAATGTCATACCTTCTTCAGATCATCACGCTATGCTTCAACTAAAACTAAACCTTTGGAAAAAGGAAAGTTTGTATGGTGTACAGTCAAGGGCATAAATATCTATACACTTTTTGTCTTTTCAGCCATATGATTCCATATAAAGTAATGAGAAAGTTGTACATATATTTATGCCCTTGACTGTACAAGCAAGATGATGGGCATGCAAGATGAGTGAATTTTCTTGATGACTGTGGATTCAAAGTTAAGAAGGAGTGTTTGAAATAAGGTTGTGGACGACTGGCCACCTTTGTCTATGACAATGTATTTTGAATTTTAATTTTGAATTTAGTAAAAGAATAACTATGTATATAAGTCGCTTGTCACCGCTTTCATTTCTGTCAATTTAGTATTGGTAAACACGTCTGCATTTTCGTTATTGCTTATTATTGTGTATTTAAACAAATCTCAATAAATAGATGCATTGACGTTGTGCATATTCATGTCACTGTGCATCCTCTGTTAGTGTTACCCCATCACAATCTTTATCAGGAACGGCTCTAAAAGAAGATCTCAACTACAACCTTTATATATAACACTGACTGCGCTAATTGGGAGAATTTTAACACAAAACTGAAAGAAGATATTGAACAAACGTCATTAGGCGCCGTTTATATCGACTCACTATGCGCAGATCAAATTGACACGTATATATCAAAGATAACACAAACCATAAATAAAGCTTGTTATACCATTTTCCAACGCAAAACACCTTACCATAAAATCCCATGGTGGACTGAGGAACTCACTGATATAAAAAAGAAAGTAATCCACTTACACCACCGACTACAAGATCTGAAACGCGGTAAAAAAGATCACACTAATATTATTGTAGAAATAAATGAGGCCAGAGATGAATGCAGCAAGAAAATCCGGACTACCTACCTCTACAGATCCTGATATCAGTTGGGAAGATAACTGATAATGGCTACAAAGTACAATTCTAAAAGGAGCGTTGATCATGCAAAAAGGAGGCACCGTAGTATTAAAAACTTCAAGAAATACAAACAGACTATATTATTTGGTTTTCGAATCGAAGGAGTCGGCAAATATGACACTGAGTTGTCAAGACGAGTCAATGATGTGGTCACATTAACCGCAAATTAGGTCACATTAACGAAAACGACCTGAGAATGATGTCGTAAAAGCAAATTATGAGCGGACTACATTTAAAAGAAGTTAAGTTAAGAAGTGTGAAACATGTATAAAAGCCAAACTTTCATCTATTCCTTTTGCCAGTCATGACCTACTATCATCTGAAGTCCTGGAAATCATTCACAGTGATGTCTGTGGCCCAAATGAAACAGAATAGCTTGCTGGATCGAAATACTTTGTATCATTCATCGTCGATGTCAGCAGATACTGTTGTATTTACTTCATTAAAAATAAAAACGAAGTAATTGAAAAGTTCAAGGAACATAAAAATGGGGTAGAACTGTTCACAAAGAAGAAAATTCAATGTTTACAGTCAGACAATGGAGGTAAGTACAAAAGTAAACCGTTTGACGACCTACTTAAGAAATGTGGGATAAAAAGAGGACTCATCGCACCATACACTCCGCAGCAAAACGGCCCAAAATAACTGACTGCTCCGGTAAATTGAGGGCATTATTTTTTAAGGCGTCCGCTAAAGAAGAACATTTGAAAACACCACCATTAGAAGCTGTTCCATTAGTTCCAATACTTATGTATGAAAAACAGTAATCATCATCAACTAATGCAAGGAGTATAATACTATCGGCGCCCTTGTATTAAAAGTAATCTCAAGTATCGACAGGATTGCGTATGTTTACGTGTTTACCGTCTAATGCTCCAACACATCCAGGAAAGTCCCATTTAGTACGAGAGCCATGCTTGATGTGTTTCCAGTCTTCAAGGCTCGGTATCTGTAAAAAAACAGTACTTAGTTCCAAAAAAAGTTCCTTTTTTTGCAGGAGTCAGACGTGTCTGCACAACAATCGGAAACAACCTCGGATTCGTTTTAAATTCAATCGCACCAGAACCAATTAATGTAATCATTACCTTTTGGTCCGCTGTGACTTGAAATCCAGACTAGGATATTTTTTATGTGACATTTCTACAGAATCTCCTTGATCTTCAAAGTAAATAGGAAAACATATTTAGCAAGGAATATCTATTATCATATTCAGCATTATCTTAGTTTTCTTTACATTTTCTTTCAAATGAACAAATAACAACCCTTTCTTATTTTAAACGTTTAAGGTATGTAATTTATAAATAACAACCATCAAAGTAATATCGACATAGACTTTGACAAGCCGGACGGATGTACGGATGGTGATTTTAACGAGTTCATAAAGTAAATAAGCAAACGCGGTCATACATGCTTATTACTTTACTATAAAGGTACTGTTACACATGCTCATTACTAGCATGTCTTTCCCATCACGGAACAATGGTGTTCCGGACCTTTAGGAGGCGTACGTGGAGCCGAAGCCAACACGCAGAGGCCCTTTCGACAATTTAATGAAATGTAAGGGGTACACCGAGCGGATGTTGCACCTGCCCGAGTCATGGGATGCACGCAGAGGCAGCATCCGCGAGGGTGTAAAGACTATTGAGATTTAATGGAATCTAAAATATACTGGACTATTAGGTGAAAGTGCTGGACTAAATACTGGGTTATGGAGAATAAAATCGGACGTCTGCCTAACAAAATGGTAATCAATTTTATTTCCGGCAGACGGTGACTCGCCCACATAAGATGGGCCCCCACAAAAAGCGACATCTAAGATGGCTCGAGGGCAACACCGGTATGAGGGCTGGGGTAGAGAGGTGTCACTGGACTTTAAACATATAGCTAACTCGCCACTTAGGTTTCCACATCTACCCTCGAGAACACAGCTCTCGCGACCCCACTCTGGACGGCCGGTTAAGGCAAGCCAGAGGCGGAGGATTTAGTCGGACGACGGAATCCCCCAGGAGCGCTCAGGTACGTGGGGTCGCTACTCCCCAACAGCTCGCCACAAGCTGCCCTGCGTTGTTGCCACAAGCTGCCCTGCGTTGTCGCCACAAGCTAGCATTATTATTAGCAAGCGGGGAAGTGGGAGAGGCCCCGCTCCCATCCCCTCTTGCTAATACGTATGCTTATTAGCATGCTAATAAGCAGAAAACATGCTAGTAATGAGCATGTGTAACAGTAGCTTTACTCCCTTCGTCCCCGCCTCAGGTAGCACGCTCAAAAATAGCAGGGCCGGCTATTTGTGCAAACATGCTAATAACTAGCACGTGGTAGACACACGTGTTAGTAGGTAGCATAAAATTTTGCTCAGTAATAGCATGCTTTCGTGCTAGTAATGAGCATGTGTAACAATACCTTTAGATTGGAGGATTGGCTGAAGTGAAGTCCCGTGTCCCATCGAATGTAGGCCATCACCATAAACCCTGGCATACCACGAAAATCGATCGATTGCGGATTCGTATCTCCATCTCTGTCACACTTACATATTGGAGTGACAAAGAGGTTTTCCCGTCAATGCCAATTTTCGATGTTCGTGGTAAGCACTCTTATCGGACGTGACCATATCATGTCCTCGTGTTATATTTCTGTCTACGAAATCTATGCCTGTCTCTCATGTCTGTGATGTCTGTCATACTCATACTTGCCTTGGTCTTATTCTGTGCGTTCAGCGTGGGTTTGCTAGTTTATCGTAACAATAATTGGTATTGTTTTATTTGTGTTATTGTCTTCCACGTACTAAATACTACATATTTAGTAGTACTTCTTAATATTACTTGCTATTGAAATCTTTGCTCGTTAACAATGCTTTGCGTAATTGTCTTCTACGTACTAAATGTGTACTTCTTAATATCTTCCTACCTACTTTTGATCTTTGCTCGTAATTCTTTTCAAAGTACGATTGTGCTTAGAAGGAGCAAAAGCGATTATATCATTAGAGTAGCTACTGAATTGATTGTCTATAATTCGGCCTTTGTGGTGAAAACAAATCTTGGATATTATATGGTTATTTATTTCTCATTTCTCACTTCTCAGTTGAATTGTTGTAGGTAATAAGTAATAATCATATAATGAAATATATCACGGTTTATTTAAATTGCTAGTTCACTAAAACAGGTCAGCATATTGTATAAACCCTGGCCTAATTAATGAATAAAGGAAATGGATACTAATAATTTAATGAATTATGTAAATTGATATGATTTCAAAGTATATTGATTATGTGTTGGTGTTCATTTTTGTTTAAGGAAAAATGGTTCTATTGTTCATTAGGTATCAATGTTTGACGTGTTTATCAATTTAGAGTTGGTTGTTGTAGGTTAAGGTTTATTGGTTTTGGTCTTTGTCCTTACTGCAATGCTGGTCATTGGTTTTGCTTGCAGAATATTAGTAAGGCCTATGTGCAGTGGCGGATTTGCAGTCCTAGCCGCTCTAGGCCCCAGGCCATGTGCCGCCCCTTTCTCAGCACCCATAATTACTAGATACTTCATGAATTTACTTTATTCCCATTTTTAATTGACTCAGAAAATTGTTCAACTAAAAGTAAAGCTTATAAATCGAGTTTAAAATATTTTTGGACATTTAAATAAAACATTTAATACGGTTATAGGTTTTATTTTTAACAAAATAAGTGTTTTACGAAACTCATCTGCACTTAAGCGCAGCAAAATCATTAATTAAATCTTCGCAATCCAATTTGCTTAAAATATCAGCTTCTATGTTAAGCAAAGCAAGATCGTTTAACCCAGAGGTTCCCAAACTTTTTTTTCTCGTGGACCACTTTCAAAATTTTACTGGTTTCGGTGGACCCCCTTGCTGCTACATTTCTACCACATACCCAAAATTCGTCAAAAATGTAAAGATTACATTTAACGATTGAAATTTGCGTCGCGGCTGAATTCGGACAGGTAATTATAAAGAAAAATAGTGTATTTTGCAGTGTTTTATTTATTGAAATAATTGAAATTCAATTTACACATTAATAACGTAACGTAGTTTCAATAATGCACATTAACAATAAAAAAATGTCATAATTTTAATGGGAAGGATGCACTTGATGAATTGACAGCAAATAATTAATATATGGCTTCGGTTATGTAAGCAGTAACCGCAAATCTCCCCGTTCTGTGATGTTCCATTTGCTCCTTTTTTTTGGTAATAGGTTTGTAACGGCACGAAAACTTTTTTCGACAAGGTATGACGAGGGAAACGCTATAAAAAGTTTTCTTGCAATTTCCCACAGCCCAGGATATTTTTCGGGTATTTGAGCCTGCAGCCAAAATGTTTGATAGCCTTTTCTAAATTTCACCTTCAGCTCCTCATTGGTGCTAAGCTCGAGTAGTTTCTCTTGTAATACAACATTGGCCACTTCCGTTTCATCAAATGGATTTATGATGAATGGTGGTATTTCGATCGTCAGCATATCTTCAAATCTGGTTTTGAAGTGATCATGCAGGGCATTTAAATGTTGAACTTATGTCTGGACATCGTCATCAAGACATTCTACCCGTGATAAGTTTGGAAACTGGGAGAATTCGCGCCGGCTAATATTTTGCTTCATAAATTTCAATTTTCCGAGAAACGCCGGAATTACACCCTTGGTTTTTATTAAATTCAGGCTGTCCCCTTGTAACTGCAAGTTAATGTCAATAAATGTTTTGAACAAATCTGTCAAATACGTGATGCCTGCTTTGAATTTGACCAGGTTTTTTTAAAATCTGGATTTTTACTTTCCAAAACTCTAAAACTGATTCGAAAACTGCGTAAAATCTCGTTAAACATGCACGTTTCGACAACCAGCGTACTTCAGTATGTAAGAGCAATCGTTGGAAGTCTTCATCATTTTCGTCGCACAATTGAGCAAATAAACGCGTATTCAGTGCATTGCTTTTAATTTTGTTAACTGCTTTTATTACAAATTGAAGCTATTGGTGCAATCTGTCACTTAAATTTGTAGCTACCAGGTGTTGTCGGTGGATGACACAGTGAATAGCAGTTACTCCCGGTATAATTATTTTGAGATGGCCTATAAACCCACGACGTCGCCTGAACATGGCAGGAGCTCCATCTGTCGCCACCGAAATAATGATTGAAAATGGAATCGATTTTTCCTTAAAAAAATCACTCAGGATATTAAATACTTATTGATTTGCCTTTAGTGGCCGTCTCCAAAGTTTTCACAAATAGCAACTCTTCATGGATTTCTTCTTCCATAACAAATCGAACATATTATGCCAAATAATAATGCTTTATTACCAGGTAACGTTGACTCGTCCAATTGAATAGAAAAATGAGTTGTTTGCAGATAATTACACAAGAAGCTTTCAATATCAGACACGCATTGTACTTTATATCAGATATCCAAGTTTTTACTAATTGGTAAGAGTCACTGGCCTTATTAAAATATTATCTGCCTACATTAAACAGGTAAAGCCATGCCATCTTTTTTGCTCTTTACTATTGAAACCAGATAATTTTTCGTGGACCCCCACTTACATCTTGTGAACCCCGTATTTTTTTTCACGCCAACGCAGACCCCCATCGAGTCTCCAGTGGACCCCTGGGGGTCCACCTGGACCACTTTGGGAATCACTGGTTTAACCTCTGCTCCGTCATTGTTGTGCGTAAATAGTTTTTAAGAGCCCGGTAAATAAATTCAGCCGATTTAGCTCAACTTTTTGATATGAACTTTCATAGTTACAATTACATTTTTACACGTTTTGATACAAAACATAAAAGATCATTTCAACGTGAATGGAATAAATGAAAAATATTTTCAATTTTGTGGTCAGTTTTAGAAAAGTTCATCATTTTCTAACAGCTGCTTTAGCATTTTTTGCGCAGCGAGCTCCAAACTGCATTACTACTTTTTATGCTGCAGTGAGAACGAAAATGTAGACATTCTTCTGTAAAATTGACTTCTAAGTCAGTAGAATAAATCATTTGCAATGCCTTGGCCCTTGGCCTTATCTTCGACTTCTGAGATGCTTAGATTCGTCAAGTCGGTAATGAAGTTATATCTTGTTATCATCGGTGATTTTTTTGGCACGATTTGCCGCCCTTATTATCCGGCCGCCCTAGGCCCGGGCCTACTGGGCCTTAGGGCTAATCCGCCACTGCCTATGTGGCTAATTCTGTCATAGGGACTATTCCGTCTGTATTGATTATAAGTATGGTATGCACTATGCAGCTTCCAACACAGTTACAGCAAGTAGCAGGCTATCCTAATTTCATCAACTGAGCTTGAGCGACTGCACTTAGATTCGAGCTTTAGATGGAATTAGCCACATTGACCTTATTAGGTACACACACATTAAAAAGTGCATGATCAATTTAGTGTCAAATTTATACACTTTAAAAGTTTAAAGGCTAGGCGTTCTAAACAAGACTATAATTATGAAAAAGAGTCGCAGCTGCTCCACTTTTACGGCGTCATTTTTTTTCGGCTGATAGAGTATCCAGTTCTTTGATCCTATAATATCTATGTTTATGTTTATCTTATGCAAAATTATTTTCTTCAGTTTTTTTTTTTTCGGTACATCCTTTTAATGATAGTCAATTCCCAGATAAACTCAACTTCAGCCAGCATCACTAAGTACACAGTATAAAACAAAGTCGCTTCCCACTGTCTTTATGTATGTATGCTTAAATCTTGATTCAAGAGGAAGATTTATATGTATAATAATAACCCGTGCGGAGCGGGGGCGGTTCGCTAGTTTTATATAATTCAGTTTCCATTTCATAGTCATAGTCTTTTATTACATATTACAAAATATTACATGTCAACAAATTACAATTACAAAAATACAGTTATTAAAATTAAGTGAAAATTTAAATAAATTATATGGTTATGTCGTAGTATTACATTAGCGAAGAATAAGTACAATCAGAAAATATATTTAAGTATTGAATTAAACTAATAGATATAAATTATACATTAGGTAAATATTCATAAAATTCGTTTAAATTATAAAAGGCACGATCACGCAGCCATCTCTTCAATTTGTTTTTAAACATTGTTGTTCTCAATGTTTTTAATTTAGTTCAATTAATAGGTATAGGGTGAGTACTATTAAATTGTCGCAATTTGAATAAAGGTTAAAACAATAAAATAATATACAATAAAACTAAAAATGTTTATTATTGCTAAGTTTATGACAAAATAGGCCAGCTAAAACAATTTTACTGTTTGTCTAGAGCACGACGAGAAAATTCTCGGACCTTACTCTTGACCCGACTCATAGAATTTTGCACGGAATCATTTGTGATAAGTTTAGTACATTTAATCCACTTTCTTTTGAAATCTGCCAATGATGTGGCCGGTTGGCATATTTTCCGCAATTTTGTTTTTATATTTGCCCAGTATAAGTAATTATAGTATTTGCCCAGTATTTTTCTATCGGCCGTAATTCTGGGCAATTTGGCGGATTTTTTTTCCTTTGGTACAACATTCACAGCATTCAAATTATACTAATCCATAGCTCTAGATGAATAATGACAACTTGCCAAATCTGGCCAAAATAATGTCGAACAATTGTGCTTTTTAATAAGTGGTAACAACCTTTTCTTTAGGCATTCGGATATATAAATATCTGTGTTAATTGTGCCAGTGGTTACAAAAGGCGAACTTCTCATGCCGCACTGGCAAATCGCTTGCCACACGAGGAACTTTTTGGCAAATTTCTAGCTTGGAATCACTTTTTCTGATTCAGGCAGACCCAAGATGTTGCGGGAAGAAAAGTATTGATTACCTGGTATTGATTTGAAATCAGCCTTTACATACGTTTCGTCATCAATAATTAAGCAACCTGTATTTTGAACCAACAAAGCGTACAGTAATCTAGAACGTCGAACTGCTCGATTATACTGATCAACCGTTCTCTTCGGAGCTTTTTGTTTTTTGTAAGTAACAATACCGTAGTATTTTTTAAATTTTTGTACATTAATTTGGCTTGTTGTTGTTGTTGTAACACATCTCGGGACGAAATAGCTGGATTGTAATCAAACAGCTTGCACACTTTTGATTCCAATTTTTTGTTCCGTTTTCTTGTCGGATGACCCACTCGCTGCTTTCTTTCAGTAGTTTTACCTTGTTTTAGCTTTTTTATGGTTCTTTGCACTGTTCTTCGAGATGTATTGCACGTTTTTGCAAGTTCCAAGGTACACAGGGATTCATAGTGAATTTTTGCAAAATTAAATCGCGAACGCTTTTTTCCTTTAAAGACATCTTGAACGATAAAAACAAGAGACTGCTTTTTTTAAAGAATTAAATATGCCAATACATTCTAAATTTGAAGTATAATAAGTTTTACCAAAAAGGCTGAGAGTCTAGAAAAAAAAAAACGGAATATGTTAGCGACAATTTAATAGTACTCACCCTTTAATGCGTTATATGGGTGGATTTCAAAAAAAGTGTACATAACACAATGGAATATTCACTAAAATGTGACACAAATATCACAATGGAAATTATAAGGACTACTTCATAGTACAAAACAAGTTTGTTTTATGTGAAGATGTTAATAATTGATTTTCAATAGAACTTGGAAATTATTGTATTTTTTTATAAATTCGGCAAATACAATACGATTCATGTTTCAGTACTTTATTGGTAAAAAATATTTTACAGGTCATTCATTTATATTATACATAACTATTTTGGAGATCTTAACATTATAAAGATAGGTAATTAAATTCTATCAGTAGGTAACCATCTTACAGAATATTTTAAAACATTTACATAATTTAATTATGAACAATTTTTGACATATTTTCACATTGTATACGTATCATGTTATTTAATAATCAAAAGTAAAGTAAATCAATCCTAAAATAGTCATTCATTATACAATTTTAAAAAATGTCATACTCTTATACTGCAGAAGATTATAATGTTATTAAATAAGATAGGTCAGTATGTCCGTATTGTTAAATGTAAAATAATTGTGTCTAGCATAAAATCATCTACTGTATAACATAAATCAATCCTAAAATAGTCATTCATTATACAATTTAAAAAAATGTCATACTCGTATACCTACTACAGATTATAATGTAATTAATTGAAATAGGTAAGTATGTCCGTATTGTTAAATGTCAAATAATTGTGTCTAGCATAAAATCATCTACTGTATAACATGCTTGTTCTATTAATAAATATTTCAGTTTTCTTAAGAATACTGGGTCACTTTCAATGGCTTTTATGTTTCTGGGAATTTTATTGTAAATCTTGGGCCCCATGCTGCTTAAGGACTTTCGAGACTTAGCAAGGCGTTGTAAAGGGGCAACCAACAGTGGACTCCTCCGGCTATCAGCGTGGCTACAGTTTGTTTTGTAATTAACTATATTTTCTCTTACATATTTGCAAGCTGCGAATATGTATACCGCGGGTAGTGTTAGTACTTTTTGAGTCCTAAACAATTCTTTCGCAGGATAGTCGAAAGGCTTCTTGCAAATAATCCGCAATGCACGCTTTTGTATTTTGAATGCCTTGTCGCGATTTGCAGCCAAGCCCCAGAGATCGACGCCCTGTATTAAGGTGGAGTGAAAATATCCATAGTATGCTTTTCTGAGGTTATCTGCGGACAGACTCGGTGCAAGTCTGGACAAGGCAAAACACGCTGAAGAAAGTGAGTTGCATAGAGAATCAATATGGGGGGACCACGTAAGTCCTGAGTCTATAGTGTAGCCCAGATATTTAGTCTGTTCTACCTGTGGGACGAGAATGTCATTTATCTTAATGTTAAGCAGTTCTTTATGTGTATGACGTAACTGAAAGTGAATGACGTACGTTTTTTCTAAATTAAGAAGCATACCATTTACCGAGAACCATTTGTCTATTTCCAGCATGGCTGAATTTATTTTACATTTGGTGGTGTTGTAATTTTCTGCGTGAACTATGATGCACATATCATCAGCATAGATCACATATTCAAATTCAGATGATGCCGCAGTAATGTCATTAACTAGCATTAGAAAAAGGTTATTCCCCATGCAGGATCCTTGAGGAACAGCATACTCCCCTATTGATTCTAAGGCCGACCTTTCATTTCGGACCGAGGTACTCTGTTTACGGCTTTCTAGAAATGAAACTATAGTACTGTAAAAATTTCCCTCGAAACCGTACCTCGCTAGTTTTTTGAGTAATAGAGAGTGGTCAACCATCTCGAATGCACGGGACAGGTCACAAAATATCGCTGCAACCTGCTGCTTACCCTCGAGGTGCGCGAGCACCCGCGAGATTACGTCGCGAGATTACGTCGCGAGCGGCGTCTGTAGTGGATCGGCCCGGTTGGTACGCGTATTGCTGACGGTTTAGCAAGTCGTTAGCGTTGACGTGACTCATCATTTTGGTGCTAAGTAAGGTTTCGAATAACTTTGATATAATAGGAATTAGTGATATCGGTCTATAATTTTTTGGTAGATACATGTCACCCTTCCCCTTATAGATTGGCTGTACTTTTACGTGTTTTAATATATCCGGGTATATCCCTTCGTTTACACATCGATTAAATAACATCAATAATAATGAAATAAGTATTGGCGGTAGAAGGTCAAATATACGAGTGGACATATCATTTATATCTTGCGAATCCTTGCGTTTAATATTTTTGCATGCTTTCATTATCTCGCATAGAGTAAAATTTTTAAATTTGTAAACAGGCGGCGGCTGAGATAAGTATTTGTCAAGGTATTCCAACGCGGTACGACAAAATTGAAGCTCATTTTTTGCATTCGCAATATTCGCATTGATATAGAACTGGTTGAGCAGCGCAGCGGCGGACGCGGCACGACTGTTATCGCAGTCACCTGACGACCTGTCTACGAGTATGTCGAGTGCTCTGCAGTTAGTTTTATGTTTCGGATGCTATTACGCGCCATACACTTCGACACATGTTATCACCGCAGTTTTCGATGGCATTGTTTACGTATGAACTACGCGTCTCAGCTAGTTTAGTCCAGAACAAAGACTCAAGGTTTAAGAGTTCCGATCGCAGTTTACTATCATTTGGGTTATGAGACAACTTGATTTTTATGCACTGTATGCTCTTACGTAATATTTTAATACAACTATCTATCCATGTGCTTGTGTGTGTTTTTAGTGGTTGCATTCTGAAAGGAAAGTGTACGCCGTAATAGTGTTTTATAACGTTAACTACTGATTCGACTGTTTTGTTTGGACAGTTATTTTTCTTTAGTAAACCGTCCCAGTCGTGAAAATAGAGACAGTAAAATTAAGTTTATTGTTCTCGTTAAATTTTCGCTTAAGGATGTGTCTTGTCAAACACTTACTCTTTTGTATCATTACAGTTATACTAATACATAAATGGTCAGATATATTTAAGTCTAAACACGAAACATTTTTTATATTTTCACTTGGTAAATCGGTGTAAGCATGGTCAATACAAGTTTTTGTTGATTGCGTTATTCTAGTAGGCGTTTTAACTAGTATTTTGAGTCCAGATTGCCTTAATATATTCATTAGGTACATATAATTGTTACATTTCGCAAGAATATCGATGTTGATATCGCCTAATAATATCACATTGTAGTTTTTAATAGTTTGAAGGTTTAATAGTTCGTCTAATTTCGAAAAATACAAAGAGATGTCACCACTGGGGGGCCTGTAGAGGTATATAAGGTCCAGGCCTATGCATTCCACCGCGCAGGATTCAAAGTTCATTTCAACTGATAGATCCTTGACTTCGGTACGCTCCACGGTAAGCATACTTGGTCTGACGTATATGCAGGCTCCTCCCCCCCGTCGAGTAGGTCTTGAATAGTGTGCACGGAGGCTGTAGTTTAACAAGTTTACAGAACTTATCTGGTTTGTTTGTAGCCAGTGTTCCGTCAGGCACAGCACATCAACCTGGTTGTCGATTTGGAGCTCACATTCGAGTTTGTTTGTCTTATTAGACAATCTATTTATATTTTGATGCCAAATTTTAATTTGAGTATTTTTATTGTCAGTTCTCGTGTCAGGATATACAGTGTGCTCTTTAAAAATCTTCAGTCGCTCGTCTTTTCTATTCGATTTTCTGCTGTTTTTTCTATCATTAACCTCGAAAAAAGCTATTTCCGTTTTGTTGACTCGTACTTTGTTTAGCGTCTACGGTAGTGGAAGAATTCGGTATAGTCTCTTCTGTGGGCGCCGTTGGTTCCGTAATTGTGCTGATGATATTTTGGACACGCGTTTCTTGACTAAACTGCAGAGGTTCTTGGCTTGGCATGAATTCTTCGCCGTTTATGAAGAGTTTGCTATTGCGAATAATAGCATACTTTCCTTGTTTACGTGCATTTATTAGGCATTCTCTAATCTGTTTCCTATTTTTCAGCGCCGATTCATTCAAGACATCAGAAACAGCATATCCGGTTTTGTTAAAACAATAGGCGTTTTGGAGAACATATTTTTTCATGCGTAGACTAATAAGATCTAAGATAATTGGGCGACGGCTACCATTTTTTCCTATTCGTCTCGCAGATTCTATGGTGCCGTTTATATTTATATTTAATATGTCCCTGAACATGTTATCAATACGATGATATAGGTCGGTGTCAGTTTCGCCGTAGTATTTATCGAGACCATTGTTGGCGCAGGTTCTTGAGAAATGACGTAGCCGAGACAATTTGGATTTTACAATGGTTTTAATGAAAGTAGCGATTAAATTACATTTTCAATACAGTTGCTCAAAAAGTGCCCTTTTTTTGGCTGTTTTGCGTGCGCAAAGTTTGATTTTGCGAACTAGTGCTTTTTACTTTTCCAATCTTTTTAAATTTAGTTGTGTTCCAATTCATGACTGCTTACCGAAGAGTATTGTTGTTCGTTAACATTACCGAGCCGTAATAAAACTAAATACCAACTATTAACGCAATACTATTAAAGATATTGATATTTCATATTTCAATAATTACTTCTTCATCATACTAATGATCATTCATTAAAAATATTAACATTGAAAACAGTTCTTATAAATCTGTGTGTATGAAACGGAACAGAGCCTACGAAACGTCAGTCAAAGTAGAGGCGTTTTTCAATCAGGTAAACATGTTCGATGGGCCTATAAGACATGACGATACGATTTGTCACATGCGATTTATTATTTTGTTTATGAGAAATAATTATTATGAGATTGAAAATGAGAAAGTAAAGAAGATAATATAAACATTTTGAAAATGTTTTAAATATATCAACTGTATTACAACCGTGTCCAGGAAATAATAAAAAAACTTTCAATTCGTTCTCATGTATTTTAATTTTTTTTCGCATCTGTATTGAAAAACGTCGTTCGATTCACGTGCGGATATGTCATTTTTCACTTGTCCCGAGTATTGCCACTCGCCTACGGCTCGTGGCAAGATACCTCGGGACTCGTGAAGTAATGACATACTTTCCGCACTAGCATCGAAATGTACTATTTTAAAAATGTGGTACGGGAGCGCGACTGACTACGTGCTGTCGGCGTCGTATCGGATCGGAGAGTGATGGCGGCCGCCAGCCGGGCGGCGGCGGCACCTCGTAGATGGAGCGTGTACGTGTGCGCGCACGCACACATGGATGGCGCGTTAACAGGCTGCCCCCCTTGGGTCAGGAGCTGCCTGATCCAACGTCGATGGTAATGGGCAGAGCCGGTTGTAGGCCCTGCGCAGGGTTCCCGTAGTGGTGAGGACGTCAGCGACGCGGTTGACACCATCGCTGCCCGGGTGAATGGCTGTGACTCGTCCGAGCAGCCATCGGTTGGGGGGTAGGCGGTCGTCCTTGATGACGACCATCTCGCCCAGCTGTGGATGCGCACCCTGCGTGCGCCACTTGCTGCGGGACTGGAGCTCTGAAATGTATTCTTTTGAATATCTTTTCCAAAAATGAGCCTTGAGCTGTTGGACCCTCATGTATCTGGAGAGCGTCGTGATTGGTCGGGTTTCTTCCACCTGGGGTGCAGGTGGCAATGTGATCGTTCGCCCAATTAAAAAATGTGCTGGACATAAAGGAACTAAGTCTGAAGGATCAGACGACAGAGGAGTGAGAGGTCTAGAGTTAAGTATCCCCTCTATTTGAACCAAAACAGAATTAATTTCCTCATAGTCTAGATTAGCCATAGCTAGAACGCGTTTCAAGTGATATTTTACAGACTTAACTGATCCTTCTGCCAAACCGTTGAAATTTGGACTATAAGCTGGGGCGAATTTGAATTTTATTTCGTTTTCGGCGGAGTAAGCAGTTATATCGTTATTGTTTTCTTTTAGAAATTTTGCTAATTCGTTACATGACCCTACATACTGAGTGCCGTTATCTGAGAATAACATTGCCGGCTTACCTCTGCGGGCAATAAATCGATTTAAAGCTGCAATAAAACCTTGAGACGTCAGATCGGTGACGAGCTCGAGGTGTACTGCTCTCACCGCCAAACAGACAAATACAACTATGTATGATTTTATTAGTTGAGCGCCACGAACCTTTCTGTTCAATATCAGGATAGGGCCAGCATAATCTGTGGCTGTATGTGTGAAGACATGGTCAGCGTGCAACCTCTGCACAGGAAGCGAACCCATGATAGGCTGGTATGTGCGGCCAGAGAATCGAAGACAAGTAATACAGTCATGCGTTATCTTCCGACAAAGGTTGCGACCGCTTATTATCCAGAACTTATGACGTAACGTGGATAATAGCAACTGTGGTCCTGCGTGTAATAATGTTTTGTGATATTGTTGTACTAATGTTATTGTTATATGGTGAGATGCATGTAGCAAAATAGGATGTTTTGTGTCAAAATCGTAATTTGAGTTGGTTAGACGACCTCCAACTCTAATAAGGTTTTCTTCATCAATAAATGGATTTAGTTTTATAAGCTTATCTTTTGGTGGGAGTACGCCCTTGATAAGAGACAAATATTGTTTATGGAACATATCGAATTGTACACAAAAAAATCAGCGCTTGTTTTAATTCTATCTCAGCCGGTAGCTGTGAGTCCCACGGGATATTGTGAGACCACAAAGCCTGGAGGATGAGTTTTGCCTGTAACATGCAAGGGTTTATTAAACCCAGTGGGTCGAACACTTGTGCTATCGTGGACAAGATAGTACGCTTTGTACTATTGTTTGGTGTTGTATGTGGCAATGAGAACAATAATGTGTCTCGTTTGCAAGCCCAAAGTAGGCCTAACGTTTTGGCATATTCATCATTGTTAAGATTTAGTAAATCATCATTATTGGTTTCGTTTATGATTTGAGTAAGGATAGACGGGTGATTTGACCGCCATTTTCGTAAATGGAAATGAGCTGTTTCTAGCTCGCTAATGACGCATTGACATGTGTGTATGAGTATTTGTTCATTGTCGTGACCAGTGATGTAGTCATCAACGTAAAAATCATGCAAAATCGTAGTTTTTGCGAGTTCATCCTGGCAATTAATACCTAACTGTTTTAATGATCTGGTTGCCAACCATGGCGCTGAGGCTGTGCCATATGTGACAGTATTTAGTTTGTACTGTTTGATTGGTTGTGTAGGATCAGACCGCCACAGAATCTGCTGCAAATTCCGTTGATCTTCTCGAACATAAATCTGTCTGTACATTTTAGCTACATCAGAAGTTGCAACAAATCTATGCTGTCTGAACCTTATGAGAATACTCAACAAATCATCTTGGACAACCGGGCCTACGTGCTGGATGTCATTGAATGACTTTCCTGAGCTTGTGACAGCTGATCCATCAAAGACTGACCTTAATTTTGTCGTAAGGCTTTCGCGCAGAACTCCATGATGCGGGAGTAGGTAAGAGAATGTATCGTTTTGAGGGTCTGTATTTTCTGACATATGACCTAAATCTAAGTATTCCTGCATGAATTTAACATATTGCGCTTTGAATTCCGGTTCCCGCTTAAACTTGCGTTCTAACGAGAGAAATCTTGACAATGCTTGTTCTTTAGAGTTACCTAACACCTCGGGAGATTCTTTAAGTGGTACAGTTACAATGAACTTGCCATCTGAGTGATGCGTGGTAGTACTTGTAAATATACGTTCACATTCGCTATCAGATGTAGATTTATTGTGTGTATTTTCAATCTTAGAAAAACCGTCATGGTCAAAGAAATAGTTTAGCTTTTCATCTAGCTCTGTGTTAGAGAAATGGCAGTGGACTGTATTTCGTTTAGTTTTGTTTGAGTGTGGGAGTTTGACTACGAGCCATCCTAGTTTTGTTTCAGCTAGTGATGGTCGATTTTTGCCGAGGGATAACTCATTATAGAGGAGTACATCCCAGAATATATCACCGCTCAACAGCATCTGCACCTCTGAAGGTTCGGAGAATGATGGATCCGCGAGGTGGATGTGAGAGGGAATTTCGAAGTGACTACAATCAATAGGATTTGTAGGAAGTAGATCAGTGATCTCGGATACAATGGAGCAATCGATATAGGTTTTGTAATTGCTTTTGTATAGTGATGATATATTGACACCACATCTTTTAGTGGAATTCGATGTTTTGTTTTCTAGCAGTTTAACAGAAGTGAATGCGGGATAACTGGGTATCCCTAATTGTGTTTGCAAAGATTCTGTGATATACGAGATAGATGATCCGTTATCAAGAAGAACGCGAACCTTATGTACTTGACCAGAGTGGTCTTCAATATTGATAATAGCAGTAGAAAGAAGAGCTTGACGTATTGGGCTACGGTGTATAGAGGACAGTGTGATGTTGTTTTGTACAGGTTTAGATAGGTCCTGCACGCATGGTTGGTCAACACAGTCACTATTAGTGGATGATTTGCTAGCTATTGGTTCAGCAGATGTGTTAATGTGCAACAAAGTATTGTGACGTTTGGTGCATAAACGACATGAGCTAAGTCGACAACGCTGTTCGTCGTGCCCTGCGCGAAGGCAGTTGGTGCAAAGAGTTAACTGTTTTATTTTTTCTATGCGAGATTCTATAGACATAGATTTGAATTTAGGACATTGATATATAGTGTGATTGTTTGTGCATATAGGGCATTTATGTTGTTTATGTTTGAATGTTTCATTTGCGACAAAAGTGGTTGATCGGTTGTGTGTGACGTCACTATGCCTACGAGAGATTGATGATGATGATGCCTTAGATTTTGTCTGAGCTTCCTCCATGGTCTCAAGGAGGTCAGCACGACCTTTTAAGAAATTCGTGAAGTCGTTGAATGTGGGTGTACCTACAATTTTGTTATGTTCGGTTTCCCAATCACGCAATGAAACTGCATCGAGCTTGCTAGTCATCATATGGATGATCAAAATATCCCAGTGTTCAGTAGGTAAACTTAATGTTTTTAATGCTCTCAAGTTTTTATTTACCCAATCTATCATATTACGCAAGGCCTTTGAAGACTCTTGTGTCACTGGCTTTATACTGAACAAAGCTTGAATATGGTTATTTATTAGAATACGATTGTTATTGAAGCGCTCGCATAGCAAGTCCCAAGCGACATCGTAATTATCAGTTGAAAACTCTAATGATTTAATGATTAACGACGCACTGTCTTTTAAAGAGTTCCTTAGATAGTGGAACTTATGAATTTTAGGTATGGATGTGTTGTCGTGTATAAGGGATTTGTAAGTGTCATGATACTCTAGCCAATCCTGATATCGACTAGAGAAAGTCGGGAGATGAATAGTTGGAAGTTTAATGTTTGGCTTACTTGAGAACACAGCATCACCTGATCCCGCCACCGATGCGCTGTCGTGCACCGCAGAGGCAGTCCCGGCGGGCGCGGCATGCTTGCTGAGCAGGTCCTGCGCAGCAGCCATGGCGCCGAAGTATCGGTTCTCGAAGGAAGTCCGCTCGGCGTACTCCTCATCTGGAATTTCCGTCAAGCTTTCTATATCGTTTTGTATGGAATCGAAATCGTTATACATTTCTGACATCTTTGCATGCCGCATAGTAAGCTCGTGTATTTGTACGCTATTAAGCTCACTGCTCGGTAGCAAAGCATTTAAATAATCTTTGAAAACTGTCAGCTTTGCTTTGAAGCTTGCTCGGCTTTTCTTTAATGATTTTAGATTGTCCATGGCGTGATTTAAAAAACAAGCAAATAAATGAATCAAATGAAGTTTCAATTACTATTTAATAGGACGGGGATAAAAACGAAATAAATCTCAAACTGCCCTACAGCTGCAAAAAAAATAATTAAACACAAGTTAAATGCAAGAAAGTTTTGTGCAAAAGATTGAAAATTATTGAAAATATACTTAAATTTTATGCGAAGCGTGATTAAGCAGGCAGAAGGATAGTCAAGCAAACGTGCGCACGAGCCACGCCCGAATTCCCGTTATCCGCGGCAGCGCGCAAGTCACGTAGGCAGCCGGCCGGCGCGAATGTGGACTTTGCCCCCACGCCGGTTCTGGAATGTTCGAATAAAGAATTAGGTACTTTGCGATTTATGTTCTGTAGTGGCTCAAACAGAGGCAACACAGTGTTTTAGACCTCATAAAGAAAGCTACTTTGATGATAATTTATCATTTGAAATATGGAAATATTGATTCTAATTTTAGATATTGATTCCGAAAATGGAAGATTTATGGTTAAATATGATAGGCAATTGACGAAGGCAATACACTTAATGGAATTTTGAATGAGAATGAAACCTTTAGATAGTGGTTTCGATGGAAAAGAGCACAGCACTTTTTATGAAAGGCAAATAAGATCGAAATAGATTGGAACGAACTTACACAAATGCCACTGCAAACCCTTTCCTGGTATATCCTGGTGTATCGTCTGGTTGCTCAAATTGTCCACGTGTCCATCCAAAATGCCCGACTCCTTTGTTCGACCGCGCCGATGAATTTCTTTGTCCTCCTTTAGATGGTGGATTCCAAAGCTTCATCCGGCTCGAATATGTTGGCGCAGGTTCTTGAGAAATGACGTAGCCGAGACAATTTGGATTTTACAATGGTTTTAATGAAAGTAGCGATTAAATTACATTTTTAAAAATGTGGTACGGGAGCGCGACTGACTACGTGCTGTCGGCGTCGTATCGGATCGGAGAGTGATGGCGGCCGCCAGCCGGGCGGCGGCGGCACCTCGTAGATGGAGCGTGTACGTGTGCGCGCACGCACACATGGATGGCGCGTTAACAACCATATAACACAAACTGTTTCTGACTGGGTAAATTATTTGTTCCTTGAGTTTTGTTGTATTGAGACTAAGTCGTTCAATTCTTTTTTTATAGTCTCATTTTCGCGTTGTAGGTCTTTGATGAGGATATTTGTCGTTTGAATTTGGCTATTTAGTGCCTGATGTTGTAAAATTATAGAATTATTCTTTCTTGAGAATTCAGTTTTCAAATTTTCAATCGCGATGTTTATTTCTGATTTTACTAGGTCTCGCATGTCCTTTATAATTGTACTATTGTTTTTAGCCAGCTTAGAGTCCAGCAACAATGCAATTTCGTCAAGAGTGATAGGTCGGCTTTGTTGTAGACATGATTGCGGACTTTGTAGTTCTGTAGGGTTCAAATTATTATTCCGTAGCGGCTCAATGTCTAGGTGTGAATCGACTGACATATTGGTATCATCCAGTGAAGTTACATCAAATATTTTTTGGTCTGGTGTATCATCAATTCTGCGCCGTGTTGTTATATTCGTGCACGGCTGACAACGCCAGTCCCGCTCAAGTTGTTGTCTGTTTGCATTAAAATAGGTATCTGACATGTCACATTTATAGTGATAAATAACTTTGCAGGTGACGCAGGACAATATGTCCAGTTTGTTTGTAAGAGCAAGTTCACATATGGGACAACTCATTTTTGTTTTATATGCTCTAATCTCTCTTCAAAACTTATAATTGCAGGTAGAAGTAAAGGTACTTAAAAAAAATGAAGGTATCATTAGTTTAATATTAATATCATGATAGTTTCAATAACAGTGGGTCCTGTTTTAATCATTCTCTACATATAATTAGGTCCTCATTTTCCTCCTCCAGCTTGAAGCATTGTATTAAGGTTCACGGGTAAATGAAAAATAAAACAAAACATTGAAAAATAATAAAAACATTGTTTATTAAAAAAACACTGAAAATTATGAAACATAACCAAAAAACATTCAAACGCGACGAATAGCGAACCTCCTCTTTTTTATTTATTTTTATTTTTATTTATTTTCTTAAACAATTTACATTGTGTTAGAAATAATACATACACGAGCATAACAGTAAAAATAATAACACTAAAAACATTCAATCAGAATTAATACTAATATACCTACACTAATATAGCTAAATTAAAATAATATAATTATTATAATAATACAACAAAATTACAATAATATACCTACATCTTAAACTAGCGATCTATCAAATATGTCTTCAATACTATAATAGCACTTAGTCAACAAGAGCGTCTTCAACATACGCTTGAACAAAACCCAGTCCGTGACACTTTCAGACCAGTGGGGAGCTTATTAAATAGTGTCACTGCTAGGGCTTGCAATCCGGATATCCGAGTATTCGTTTTATTCGAATATCCGTTAAATTTACTATCCGGATTTAAACTCAGTTCATATCCGGATATTACGAATATTCCGAATAATGCATTTTAGCATGGATTTATGTCCGCATTGTTATTAAAAGTTTAGAAAAGAGTCCATATATAGAATGTAGATGACGTAAACGTTTGATTTTTTATTTGGATACATGTTTAACTCGTATATAAATTCTGGAACCATCAGAATCTGGACATAGAAATGAGAGCTCATTACAACAAGCCGACATAGTACTAAGTAAGCCCCAACATCTCCGAAGGATCAGCTGCAGAGCGCAAATTCTTTATCTACAAATACTCAGCCTTTTAGATATATTCGGAAATTGAAATCAACGTCAGAAATGGCTTAATTTGATAGCTGTGGAAAAAGAGTCCATAACCTCCAGCTCCAACGGGTATAGGATGTACTTTTGACTACCCCACCACGAGTCCCCACGAGTGTCGAAACTGAGAGGATATAGTCTGACAACCTCAATCTGACAGTAGAATATGTTTTAATTTATATGCCTCCAGTGCAGTGCAGAATACTTTTGCAACCATCTATGGACATTAAGTTTCTTACTTTTAGTTTTAGCATTTGACATTTGAGATTGGCAGTTCATGTTTAATATCTAAATACCGATTACATATACTGTTTATCTGTTTAACTACACTACGAGGTGCATCTAATAATTTTAGAATGTTGCAAAGCTAATTTGGTTTGTATACTCAGTATACTTTCTTAACAGAGTCCGTAATAAACTATCAAGCTTAATGGGTTCACTCCGCTTAATAGCGAGGGGCCTCCCAAAATATGTCCGGCAAACAATATATAACTCCCTAGTGAAACCACATTTATTATACCTCATTGAAGTATGGGGAAGTGCTTCTAAAACCAAACTTACGGAAATCCAAACTGCACAGAACAAAATAATCAAAATGCTGTTTCACTATCCATACCTAACGCCTACGAGGAAGATATATAAAGAAACCAAAATATTGAACATAAATCAACTATATAATTATACAACATGCATGTTAGTTAGAAAAATATTGTACAATAAAATCCATACAAACATAAAACTTACATATAACTTACGCAGTCGCTCTAGCAGAAGACCCAACCAATTGGCATTACCCAAAACAAGGACTACATATGGCCAGAAAACTATTACCTATGAAGGAGCCAAACTTTATAACGGTTTGCCGCAGAGTGTAAAGACCGCAGGAACCATAGCTCAATTTAAACGCAAACTCTTAGAACATATAATCAATGATACTGAAACATAATGTAAACCTATATGCATGTAAATACTGAAATTCTAAACATAAATTATTAGGAGCTATACTGTAAGTGAAAACCTAGTCTGTTAGATGTAAGAATTGCTTGTACCTGTTACTAACACATAGATCTTAACTAAAATGTACTTATATTATGATATCTTAAGAATATTTTAACCTCACTAATCTTAGCACCTAAATTCTCATGTAAGTGACATTTGTCTTAATGAGAAATAAATGAATTCCAAACTGAAATCCTATTACTTTGTTAACGGCCGGGCCGCCTAGGTAGTGACCCTGCCTACAAGTAGTTCCTGTGTTCGAATCGAATCCCGGTTAGGGCATTTTTTGTGTGTTTATAACGAATATTTGTTCCTGAGTTATAGATGTTTTCTCTGATGTTGATGTAGATGTTTTGTCTGAGTGATTTAAGCTTTTATATGTATTATGTACGTAAAACGTTGCGTCTAATAATCATAACACAAGCCTTAATGCCATAAACTAGCTGTGGAACTAGGACGATTTGTGTATAATTGTCCCATAATATTTACTTATTACATTTTTAGTATTATATGTATAGAAAGCTCTATGTTATTAGTGATAGTTTTTACTGACGGTAAACATTGTTTATTGGTCTGTGATAATATTTTTTTCTTTTGATTCATCTTTTTTTAGTAGTTACACTAATATATATATATGAATTATAAATCGAAAGAGATGTATATATTACAGAAAAAGCCACCAAGCCCCCCAGTGCCCAGGGCTAGGATCGAACCAACTGGTGCTTAAAAACATGAATCAAAACATTTATTACATTTAAAAAAATATTTAATTCATGCTTTACAATTGTACAATATGGTAGCGCTATCTATCGCTTCTAGTTGAAAATAATTTGTAAAGATTATTTAGAAAGACAGCACTAGATGCAAGTCTGAGCCGTAAAATGGTCCGCCATTTTACGCACCTTAAGCGTTTGAAAAATAAGAAAGGATTGCATATACTTTGGAAATTTCGGACTCCGGTTGTCGTGGTCGGGTGGCCCCGTGGTAAGGGCGTCTGCCGCGGAAGCAGGAGGTTGTTGGTTCGATCCCAGCCCTGGGCACTAGGGGCCTTGGTCACTTTTTCTGTAGTATATGACATGACATCTCTTTCCATTTATAATATTATTTTCGGGTTTGTTACTAACTTTATATTGTATTTCTATGCAAAAATGAAAATATTCGATTTTTATTCGTTTTATTCGGATATCCGGATAGTAAAATAATAAGTATTCTTAATATCCGGATAGCAAAATTGGACGGATATTGCAAGCCCTAGTCACTGCCTGATATACATATGCTTAACTATCTGAAGTTTTGGACAGAAGCTGTACTTTATACTTTTTGTTCTTGTGGCTAGGCGAGACTCCTGTTCTTCAGCAGTATTATCTTTAGCAGTATCTTTAACAAACTGAGTAAGGAGTATAAGGGCGTACAGACTGGGGCCAGTGAGAATACCTAATTTCACAAAATACTCTCGACAAGAACCTAAACGTGAAATGTGCACCATTGCTCGAATTGCTTTTTTCTGGGCAACCAAAGCTCTGTTGATATTATATAAGAAACTATTCCCCCAAAACCTTATGCTATACCGCAGTCTGGACTCTACTAGGGCATAATAGACAATTTTAAGCTGCTCAATATCTAATACGTCTCTGAGGCTTCTAAGGGCGTAACAAGCAGAGTGTATAGAATTTTCTATAGCCTCTAGCTCACGCTTCCAATTAAGAGCCGGCAGAGTAAATTTAACAAAAACGACAGTCAGGGTTAATGCTGTGACTTTCACAATTCTTCACTAATATATACAAGATGCTTGTAATTATTATCTCAAAGAGTGTATCTACAATATTCGTATACTTAGAATCTAAAATATTGTGCAGTTTAGTAAATATGTCTACGTAAAGTTGCAGTAAAATGTAGTAAAACGCGTGTCAGCGTTTAGATAAAAGTGAATGAAAAATTATTTGGTCTATTTTTGAAAACCAATTCCATTCAATCTCAAATAAATAAGGTACAAAATTCGTATAGCCTCATTTCATAATACTTTTCCGTTAATTAATTATGATTTTTTGAAAACGCCTTTAAAATCCGCCATACAAAATTACTATGGAATCTAGCCGTTGAAAATGTTGAAATATAACAAGTGAGCAAGACCCGAAAAAATCAGTCGGCCCCGAGTGTTCGAAGCGACACCACGTCTCGAAGCGACACCACGTCTCGAAGCGGAGTGAGTTCCACTTGAAATATATCGATCTTCATTGTGTACGTATACGGTGCTACAGTTGGCAAAACGCAGTAAGTATTTTCAACCGACTTCAATATTTCAAAAGGAGGAGGTTCTCAATTCGACTGAATTTTTTTTTTAATTTTTTTTTTAATGGATGTTCACTCATAACTCCGTCATTACTGAACCGATTTGAATTTTTTTTTTGTTTTCTAAAAGTAGACGGTTCCTGGTTGGTCCCGTTTTTTTCAAAATCCATTTCTGATGATGGGATCCATGAGGAACTGAGGGAACTCCTCAAATTTGAAAGGCACATGCATGCTGATTTGGGTGATTTCTTAAGAAACTCGAGCATTTCTTTACGAAAATCATCAATTTGGTGGAGTGGACCTGATGATGAAGACCAGGGATGGCAAAGTGGAACTGCTTCGTAATTCTCAGGACTATGATCCGATTTAAAAAAATATTTTTTTGTCTGTATATAGATGGTTTCAGGATTGTCCCGTTTTTTTCAAAATCAATTTCTGATGATGGGGTCCATGAGGAACTGAGGGAACTCCTCAAATTTGAAAGGCACATGCATGATGATTTGGGTAGTTTCTTAAGACACTCGAGCATTTCTTTACGAACATCATCAATTTGGTGGAGTGGACCTGATGATGAAGACCAGGGATGTCAAAGTGGAACTGCTTGGTAATTCCCAGGACTATCGTCCGATTTTAAAAAATATTTTTTTTTCTGAAAATAGATGGTTCCAGATTTGTTCCGTTTTTTTCAAAATCAATTTCTGATGATGGGATCCATGAGGAACTGAGGGAACTCCTCAAATTTGAAAGGCACATGCATGATGATTTGGGTAGTTTATTAAATAATATTTAAAACGGGTCACTCACGTAATTTAGTCTCACGAGAGTTTTATAGTTAAAATTTGGGTAGTTTCTTAAGACACTCGAGCATTTCTTTACGAACATCATCAATTTGGTGGAGTGGACCTGATGATGAAGACCAGGGATGGCAAAGTGGAACTGCTTGTTAATTCCCAGCTCTATCATCCGATTTGAGACATTCATCTTTTCTTTGTAAAGAAATACCTTCAAGATAGTCCTATTTGATTATAGTTCTATTTTGATGATGGGCTTCATGAGGGATTGAGAGAACTCCTCAAATTTTAACGGCACATGCATTCTGATTTGAGGGTTTCCTTAAGTAACTAAAACAGTGTTTTGGCGGAGCCAAAATTTTGATGAACTTGATCTGATGATGAAGACCAGGGATCGCAAAGTGGAACTGGTTAATAAACCTAGCTCTACTTATTATCCTAGTTGTGACATTCATCTTTTTGATTTGATTTATATTCTGATGATGGAGTTCTAGAAGAATTCAGAGAACTCTTCAAATTTGAACGGCAGGTTAATTGTGATTAGAGGGTGTTCATAATTAGCTTAGGCATTTTCTTACTGTGGCCATCATTTTGCTGGAGTGGACCTGATGTTGATAATCAGGGATGGCATAATGAATATGCTCGTTAATTTACAGTCTGTCATCCAATTTAACACATTGTTATTTTGTTTGTTTAAAGGTCTACAAGGGAGTTCCGTTTGATTATACTTCAAATGTAATGATGGAAGCCCTAGGACATTAAGAAAGCTCCTTAATTTTCAATCGTACATGTGCGGTGTATTGGATATTTGTGAAGTAAACTGGCTAACTCAAACAAATTCTTAATTTCACTTTTACCGGGAACCAAATGAAGTCGGTTTTTTTTTCTTAAAAATTATTTATGTATTTTCGATGGAAAATATTTTTGCATTATAGTTCGAGACAAATGATTTTCGTTAATACTTGGCCTACCAAGTTCAGTTCAACCATCTACTCGTACATACCTGTATGTAGGTTTCTTATAACGAGCACTTGTTCCGTATATTTGTATTGTATTCAAGGTATGATGATGGAGCAGAAGGGTGGCCACCGGAACTCAGTAATTAGTTGACGTAATACCCTCGTGTTTGGGCTCGTTAGTTTGGGTTTGATGATCTCTTGGAGCACAGATGGTGTTCAAGGTCTGATGATGGAGCAGAAAGATGGCCACCGGAACTCAGTAACTAGTTGACTTAATACCCTCGTGTTTGGGCTCGTTAGTTTGGGTTTGATGATCTCTTGGAGCACAGATGGTGTTTAAGGTATGATGATGGAGCAAAAAGATGGCCACCGGAACTCAGTAACTAGTTGACTTAATACCCTCGTGTTTGGGCTCGTTAGTTTGAGTTTGATGATCCCTTGGACCACAGATGGTGTTCAAGGTCTGATGATGGAGCAGAAAGATGGCCACCGGAACTCAGTAATTAGTTGACGTAATCCCCTCTGGTTGGGGCTCGTTAGTTTGGGTTTGATGATTCCTTGGACCACACATGGTGTTTAAGGTCTGATGATGGAGCAGAAAGATGGCCACTGGAACTCAGTAACTAGTTGACTTAATACCCTCGTGTTTGGGCTCGTTAGTTTGAGTTTGATGATCACTTGGAGCACAGATGGTGTTCAAGGTCTGATGATGGAGCAGAAAGATGGCCACCGGAACTCAGTAATTAGTTGACGTAATACCCTCGTGTTTGGGCTCGTTAGTTTGGGTTTGATGATTCCTTGGACCACACATGGTGTTCAAGGTCTGATGATAGAGCAGAAAGATGGCCACTGGAACTCAGTAACTAGTTGACTTAATACCCTCGTGTTTGGGCTCGTTAGTTTGGGTTTGATGATCTCTTGGAGCACAGATGGTGTTCAAGGTCTGATGATGGAGCAGAAAGATGGCCACCGGAACTCAGTAACTAGTTGACTCAATACCCTCGTGTTTGGGCTCGTTAGTTTGGGTTTGATGATCTCTTGGAGCACAGATGGTTTTCAAGGTCTGATGATGGAGCAGAAAGATGGCCACCGGAACTCAGGAATTAGTTGACGTAATACCCTCGTGTTTGGGCTCGTTAGTTTGGGTTTGATGATCCCTTGGACCACACATGGTGTTCAAGGTCTGATGATGGAGCAGAAAGATGGCCACTGGAACTCAGTAACTAGTTGACTTAATACCCTCGTGTTTGGGCTCGTTAGTTTGGGTTTGATGATCTCTTGGAGCACAGATGGTGTTCAAGGTCTGATGATGGAGCAGAAAGATGGCCACCGGAACTCAGTAATTAGTTGACGTAATACCCTAATTATATAGGGAGGCAGCAGTGGAGGAGATAAATTATATGCAGACGACGAATAAGAGAAGTTTAATTAGAAAAGATTACATTTAAAGCTTAATCTAGCGCGAAAGGTGTCGCGGTGTCCTAAGATCCGATGTTAGGTATCAAAAAGGCTCGGAGTGAGCTTGCGCTCCCGTTTTATTAAAGTGATCGGACCGATTGCCAAATATCGATGATGCGCGGCGCGGGCGGCTGTGACGACACGCGGTGACGCTGACGCATGCGCAGGTATGATGCAGTGCCGGTGACGTGACGCTGTGTCGTACTATGACGTTGTGCCGGTGACGTAGTAGGGCCGTGGCACAGGTGCCTAACACCTCCCCTCTAAGTAGAGCAACTATTTGCTAGGTTTAGTGCAAATGTTGCGGCTTTCTGCAGCTCTATGTTTTCTGGTTTATTTATTACAGCTTTTTTGGTAGCTCGATATCTTCGGTATAGAATAAAGGCTCCTGCGCTTGCTCCGATGAGTATAATAAGGTATAATGGCATTGTAGTGTGGTAGAAACTCGGCGATATGATTTCATCGACTTTGGTAGGTTTTTCCATAGATAACTGCTGCTCGATAGCCTCGAGATTTTTTAAGTTGATGGAGTTCATTTTCAGAATATCTGTAGATTCTTCGTGTTTACCTTCTAGTGGTATTGACATTATTTTTAGTGGTTGACCGCGAAGCTTGTTATTTATATTTACTATAGTGAACTGTGGAGACTTGATAGAACAGTGTTGCGGGATGGTAGCGACGTAGCTTCCTTTCAAAATAATGTGTTGCTCCTGCTGACAGCTGGTTTTAACCTTGGTGGCGTTTGGAAAGGTCATGGCGTAGTGTTGATCGTCCAGCTCTAGTAGAGCCTCCTTTGTCAGAGAGATAGGCGTGGTTTTGCACGTTTCATCTATCTCCTGCGAGTGAATGAGTTTCTGGATGCAATCTTGTTCGGTGCGTATTTGGTGGCTAAGTTTCTGTTCACAGATGTACCAGTCGCCGGACTTGGGGCATTCTGCCTCAATGTACACATATTCTACAGAGTTGGTTGCTATGAAAGGATAAGGAGGAATAAGGATGCGCCCGTTCTTATTTGGTAAAGGACATAGCTTATACAAATCGAATGAACCTTGGTATATTATTGGTACCTTTAGGACAACAACTAAATTATTCTTAGAAAAATAAGAACCTATATTGATAAAGCTATAATATTCCCTAATATCTAAGTCTAAAATTTGATCCTTTTTATAGATCCCGTTTAATGTTTCTAGCATGTCCTTAAGTGAATTAGTGCTGAAAATAGAATGGTGCACATTACTTAACCTACTAAAAGCTAATATGTTTTCTATACGTAATAATTCTGTATACAAATCGTTAACATTCTCATTAAGAATATTAAACAGTTGCGCTAGGTATGCATAGTCTATAAATCGTCCATTATTTATCATTGTGGTGTTCTTTAATTTTGACAACTCGTTATTTAAGATCTGTTGATTATTAGACAACGCCGATACAATTTTGTTTTGTTCGACAATCCATTTTTTACATAGACTAATGTGCTCATTAAAATTTTTAGATAATTTACCTTCATTATTCTTAAGAATTTTAATAGCATGGTCATACTTAATAGCGTCATTGTAATCTAAGTTACCGCTGATGCTTTTAATAACTGAACCTAGTGGATTTATGAGTCCTCGACGTACCCTTTTACTAGAAAAAGTACTCAACTGCGCTGAAACCTTTTCAAGCTTAGAATATAAATATTTTATTTGAAATTTAAAAAAATTAAAGGTGCTGTTTGTTAACGAATTACTTGCATGGGTAAGTTGGGCTCTAATCAAGTCAACGTTGTCTCGTAGGCTGTTAAGGTCGATGCTTTGTAAAAATGTATGAAAATGGGATACAACTTTGGTCGAAGTCAAGTCGAAGGGCCTACATTTTGTCAAACTATGTATTGAGCTATTGTATGCTAACAGAGCGTAAGGCATTAAGTGCTTGGAATGTTGGTCTCGATTCTCGAGTTTCAGTATTCTTAGATGTTCTAGTATAGTGGAATGGAACTTTTCTATTAATCCATTTTCATTAGGTGCGTTAGCTGCGATTTTATGGTGGTTTACTTTGTGAGTTCGTAAAAATTCGGCTAGTAATTGGTTCGTAAACTCAGTGCCTTGATCTGTTATGAAAGTCAAAGGTAAGCCATGATGCGTACAAAAGTTTAATAGAGCTTTTACTATACTGGGTGCAGTTGCGTCGGGTAATCGGTATGCCTGTGCGTATTTCGAAAAAGAATCTATTATTGTCAAATACTTTATATTTTCAACAGTCAGAGTGTCTGCATGAATGATTTCGAAAGGTTTACTTGCAGGTGTCACTACCTGGAATTGTGGTCGAATTGGATTACGTTCGTATTTTGCTTGTCCACAAACAATACACTCATTTATGTACTTGGAAATGCTGTCGCGCATCTTTGGCCAGAAATACCTATGGGACAATGCTAAGTATGACTCATTTATTCCGCGGTGATTTGTTTTGCCTTCGTGGTACTTGCGAATTATTTCTTGTTGTCTTTCGTAATTGTTGATATTTTCAATTTCCGACTTGACTAATATTAATTTCATTGACGAGTTTTGAAATTTCCTTTGAATTATAGGGACTATGGAGTACATTTTTTCTATAGGCTGAACTAATATAGCGGTACGATATCTAGGGTTGACATGTTTAGTGATAGAACTTACTAATTCCTGTTCCAAGTTTCCTTCGTATAATTCAATATATGTTCGTAGATGCGTCTCAAATGGTTTTGTTATAGTGTCCGATATGCGTGGTTTTCGATCGCGAATACGAAAAACTATTTGTTTTGTAAACTTATTTAATGGTTCTTCGGAAATTGGGATTTCTAAGATGGGACTCTCATTACTAGTGTGATTCGTCTCCGTCCGTCTGTCGTCTAATTCGTTGATATCCGGTGTTTCGGGTGAATTTGGGATCATAGAGCTAACCTCATTATGTATCTCTATACGAGACAATGCGTCGGCGTTGGTATTCGACTTGCCTTTTTTATATATAATTGTAAAATCATATTCCGATAGTTTAAGACTCCATCGGGTTATTCTCGAATTCGGTTCTTTAAGATTCATCATCCATTGCAAAGGTTTGTGGTCCGTTACTATTTTGAACTTACGGCCAAATAGATAAGGGCGAAAATAGGCCGTTGCAAATACTATCGCTAATAATTCTCGTTCTATTGTGCTATAATTTTGTTCGCTACTATTTAGCGTCCGAGATGCATACGAGACAGGTTTATCGGAACCTATGGGTCCCTGGGACAATACCGCACCAATAGCTACGTTCGAAGCATCCGTTCTAAGTATAAATTCCTTAGAAAAGTCGGGGTATATCAATATGGGATCATTTATGAGCAAGGTTTTACACTTTTCAAAGCATTCGATATATTCTTGGTTAATGTTTACGCCTACACCTTTTTTTAAGCAATGCGTCAAGGGTTTTGTGATGCGAGCGAAATCTGGTATAAATTTTCGATAATAGCCAAGCAAGCCTAAAAACTGTTTAATTTGTTTTGTTGTTCGTGGTAAGGGGTATTTTTCAATGGCCATGATTTTGTCAGGGTTAGGCTTTACGCCGTTGGGAGTAATTACGTGTCCTAGATAAGGAGTTTCCTGTTTCATGAACTCAGACTTATCTATTTGAATTTTAAAATTAGATTCGCGTAACCTTTGAAATATTTTTTCTAAATTGGTAATGTGCTCTTGAAGAGAAGTGGAAAAGACTAATATATCGTCCAGATATACCAAACAGATAGAATTTTGTAGACCTTGCAGAACATTATCCATTACGCGCTGGAATGTGGACGGAGAATTTTTCATTCCCATTGGCATTCGTAAGAATTCGTAGTGGCCATTTTCTACGTTAAATCCAGTTTTATGTATATCTGAGGGGTGCATCTCTACTTGGTAAAAGCCACTGGCCAGATCTAAAGTTGTAAAGTACTGGCATTTACCTAATTTGTCCAATATGTCGTTTATATTAGGAATGGGATACTTGTCATCTACAGTTTTAGCATTTAATTTCCGAAAATCTACGACTAATCTCCATTTCACTTTTCCAGAAGCGTCTGCTTTCTTAGGAACGATCCAGATAGGTGCGCTCCATGCTGAGGTGGATGGGCGAATTATTCCTTGTTCTAACATTTTCGCTATTTGAGATTTAACTTCTTGTCTATGAATATGTGGGTACCTATACGTCTTAGAATAAATTGGTGTTTCGTCTGTCGTTTTGATACGGTGCTTTATTTGATTAGTGAATGTAAGTGGTTCATTTTCAACATAAAATATGTCGGCATATTTTGTACAAAGTTTTTTTAAATTGACTGTCTCTTCTGGATTTAAATGGTCTGTGCGCAATCGAGACAGTACATGATCGACACGTGAGAATTGCTGTGAGTCATCGCTGCGGTAACAGGTGGTCTCCGAATTGAATGATTCAACGCTAATCGGCTGAGTTAGCGTGAATATCATATCGCGTGAGAATTTATTGCTAATTTCGACAGTACTTTTGTTATTGTTTGAAGTACTGATGCAATTACTTACAATGCAATTGCAAAGTACCTGTTGTTCCACGAATATATCACCGTTCGGTATGTCTACTGGTACTTCGATTAATTTGGAAGAATTTGCCGGTATAATTGTTTCAAGTAAATTTACATTTCCTGATGTATACTTATTTATCGGGATCGTAAACTGTAATGTTTTTAATAGATAGGATCTGTAACTTATTTCTGCCTGCCATTGGTCTAATAAATCAGAGCCAATAAGTCCATCGAAATGGTTGTGAAATTTGTACACAAATAACTTTAATGGTTTATCACTGTTAAATTCCGAGAAAGACGGTATTGCTACCGAGTACTTGTTGATAGTTGAAGCATGTACATTTGTAACGATAAATGGATCGTACTGTAAGTGGCATTGGGCGTAAAATTGCTTGACAGCGGCAGGGCTAATAAAACTTTTATTTGCACCCGTATCGATAAGTAGTTTTAGAGGTGGGTTCCGTATTTGTATGTAAGGCAACTGTTGCTGATTTTGAATATTGATTTCTATCTTTGTGAGTTTCTCACAAGATCTTGGCAAAAATCCGGCTCATTTTTAATACTACTCTCGGGGTCAGTTTGTTGTGGTTGTTCTGTAACGTCAAAACTGTCAACCGGGGATAAATATTGCTCACGGGACTCATAGTCGCAGTTATAGTCGTAATTGTTGTAGTCACAGTCTTCGTTGTCAAGGTAAAAATGAAAATCGTGCATGTTTGTCTCGGCTACATTATTATTATTAGTATTACGCGATTGGGGCTGATTCCAATTGTTTCTAGTTGGGGCTAGAGTGCGAGCAACTGGATGACTTATCCCGCTCATTGGCTGAGGAAAGTTTTGCTGTTGCTGGGCGCCTTGGGCTCTCTGTGGAATCCTAAACCCTGTGGACATATTCGAACGCGGTAGCGCTCGGAACATTTGCTGGGTCCTTGACGGGCCAGCTTGCTGCTGTTGCGGGTTAGTTTGGGGTCTAAAATTGTTAATATTATTAGGTTGGTGCTGCGACTGTTGCGGCTGCTGCTGCTGCGGTTGTTGGTGATTAAATGAAAACGACCTTGGTGAGAAATTCTGATTTTTGCCATGAGAGTAAGGTTTCTGCGCAATTTCGTAATTTTTATTTTTATTTTGCAAATACATAACGTTAAGTTCTTTTTGAGCGAACTCTAGGGCTTGTTCCATCGAGTCAGGTTTCATACATCTCATACGAGATCCAAGAGGTTCAGAAAGACCTCTTAGGTAAGTTTCTAATGCAAGTTTTTTATATAACTCTCTCTTTGCTGCGACAGTTGTCGCTACGGTTTCGCGCAATTGAACATACGTTACTATTGTACACAACAGATGCTGGCATTTCTCGTAAAATACTTGTGGTGTGTCTTTGCCTTGCGTCATCATAGACAAGTCTGTGTACAGTGCAGTTTCATCCCTACGATCGGAAAAGTTATTTATTAAGGACTCCCTAATCCCGGCCCAGGTACTAGGAATTCCATTATTTACAAGGGTTCGCGCTGCGGAACCTGTGATTTTATTCAATAGCCCATTTAGGACTGACAAATTGTTTAAATCATTTCCAGCCTCTGGTCTGACGTATGTGGCAATTATCTGGTCACATATATTTATAAATCTAACTAAAACATCAGGATTACCATCAAAATCTGGCACTACCTTCAGTGCTTTAAAAATATTATTTAAATCATTTTCTGCCATTTCGTTTTCTTCGGCAATAACACCTAAATTTCTATGTAAATCAATGCGCTCGATGCGCCGACCCCTACTATCCCTATCCCTAGAACGGGCGGAAAGTGGGTGAAAATTTTTGGATGCTGTGGAGATAGGTACACGGGGATACAACCAAACTCTATGTGTACTCACCACCACATTTCACGTTTCTTCTCGTTATTCTGGCGCCAAGGGGATCTCCTCGTCTGTGCTGCTCGGGTTCTTCGTAGAGTCGATGCACACGTAGATTCGTGCTCAGGACGGGATATCGATGCTAGATTTCGCGTACCGAATCGACTCGACTCACGACTGCGCCAATTATATAGGGAGGCAGCAGTGGAGGAGATAAATTATATGCAGACGACGAATAAGAGAAGTTTAATTAGAAAAGATTACATTTAAAGCTTAATCTAGCGCGAAAGGTGTCGCGGTGTCCTAAGATCCGATGTTAGGTATCAAAAAGGCTCGGAGTGAGCTTGCGCTCCCGTTTTATTAAAGTGATCGGACCGATTGCCAAATATCGATGATGCGCGGCGCGGGCGGCTGTGACGACACGCGGTGACGCTGACGCATGCGCAGGTATGATGCAGTGCCGGTGACGTGACGCTGTGTCGTACTATGACGTTGTGCCGGTGACGTAGTAGGGCCGTGGCACAGGTGCCTAACACCCTCGTGTTTGGGCTCCTTAGTTTGGTTTTGATGGTCACTTGGAGCACAGATAGTGTTCAAGGTCTGATGATGGAGCAGAAAGATGGCCACTGGAACTCAGTAACTAGTTGACTTAATACCCTCGTGTTTGGGCTCGTTAGTTTGGGTTTGATGATCCCTTGGACCACACATGGTGTTCAAGGTCTGATGATGGAGCAGAAAGATGGCCACCGGAACTCACTAACTAGTTGACTTAATACCCTCGTGTTTGGGCTCGTTAGTTTGGGTTTGATGATCTCTTGGAGCACAGATGGTGTTCAAGGTCTGATGATGGAGCAGAAAGATGGCCACCGGAACTCAGGAATTAGTTGACGTAATACCCTCGTGTTTGGGCTCGTTAGTTTGGGTTTGATGATCCCTTGGACCACACATGGTGTTCAAGGTCTGATGATGGAGCAGAAAGATGGCCACTGGAACTCAGTAACTAGTTGACTTAATACCCTCGTGTTCGGGCTCGTTAGTTTGAGTTTGATGATCACTTGGAGCACAGATGGTGTTCAAGGTCCGATGATGGAGCAGAAAGATGGCCACCGGAACTCAGTAATTAGTTGACGTAATACCCTCGTGTTTGGGCTCGTTAGTTTGGGTTTGATGATTCCTTGGACCACACATGGTGTTCAAGGTCTGATGATGGAGCAGAAAGATGGCCACTGGAACTCAGTAACTAGTTGACTTAATACCCTCGTGTTTGGGCTCGTTAGTTTGAGTTTGATGATCACTTGGAGCACAGATGGTGTTCAAGGTCTGATGATGGAGCAGAAAGATGGCCACCGGAACTCAGTAATTAGTTGACGTAATCCCCTCTGGTTGGGGCTCGTTAGTTTGGGTTTGATGATTCCTTGGACCACACATGGTGTTTAAGGTCTGATGATGGAGCAGAAAGATGGCCACTGGAACTCAGTAACTAGTTGACTTAATACCCTCGTGTTTGGGCTTGTTAGTTTGGGTTTGATGATCTCTTGGAGCACAGATGGTGTTCAAGGTCTGATGATGGAGCAGAAAGATGGCCACCGGAACTCAGTAACTAGTTGACTCAATACCCTCGTGTTTGGGCTCGTTAGTTTGGTTTTGATGGTCACTTGGAGCACAGATAGTGTTCAAGGTCTGATAATGGAGCAGAAAGATGGCCACTGGAACTCAGTAACTAGTTGACTTAATACCCTCGTGTTTGGGCTCGTTAGTTTGGGTTTGATGATCCCTTGGACCACACATGGTGTTCAAGGTCTGATGATGGAGCAGAAAGATGGCCACTGGAACTCAGTAACTAGTTGACTTAATACCCTCGTGTTTGGGCTCGTTAGTTTGGGTTTGATAATCTCTTGGAGCACAGATGGTGTTCAAGGTCTGATGATGGAGCAGAAAGATGGGCACCGGAACTCAGTAATTAGTTGACGTAATACCCTCGTGTTTGGGCTCCTTAGTTTGGTTTTGATGGTCACTTGGAGCACACATGGTGTTCAAGGTCTGATGATGGAGCAGAAAGATGGCCACTGGAACTCAGTAACTAGTTGACTTAATACCCTCGTGTTTGGGCTCGTTAGTTTGGGTTTGATAATCTCTTGGAGCACAGATGGTGTTCAAGGTCTGATGATGGAGCAGAAAGATGGGCACCGGAACTCAGTAATTAGTTGACGTAATACCCTCGTGTTTGGGCTCCTTAGTTTGGTTTTGATGGTCACTTGGAGCACAGATAGTGTTCAAGGTCTGATAATGGAGCAGAAAGATGGCCACTTGAACTCAGTAACTAGTTGACTTAATACCCTCGTGTTTGGGCTTGTTAGTTTGGGTTTGATGATCTCTTGGAGCACAGATGGTGTTCAAGGTCTGATGATGGAGCAGAAAGATGGCCACCGGAACTCAGTAACTAGTTGACTCAATACCCTCGTGTTTGGGCTCGTTAGTTTGGTTTTGATGGTCACTTGGAGCACAGATAGTGTTCAAGGTCTGATAATGGAGCAGAAAGATGGCCACTGGAACTCAGTAACTAGTTGACTTAATACCCTCGTGTTTGGGCTCGTTAGTTTGGGTTTGATGATCCCTTGGACCACACATGGTGTTCAAGGTCTGATGATGGAGCAGAAAGATGGCCACTGGAACTCAGTAACTAGTTGACTTAATACCCTCGTGTTTGGGCTCGTTAGTTTGGGTTTGATAATCTCTTGGAGCACAGATGGTTTTCAAGGTCTGATGATGGAGCAGAAAGATGGCCACCGGAACTCAGGAATTAGTTGACGTAATACCCTCGTGTTTGGGCTCGTTAGTTTGGGTTTGATGATCCCTTGGACCACACATGGTGTTCAAGGTCTGATGATGGAGCAGAAAGATGGCCACTGGAACTCAGTAACTAGTTGACTTAATACCCTCGTGTTTGGGCTCGTTAGTTTGGGTTTGATAATCTCTTGGAGCACAGATGGTGTTCAAGGTCTGATGATGGAGCAGAAAGATGGGCACCGGAACTCAGTAATTAGTTGACGTAATACCCTCGTGTTTGGGCTCCTTAGTTTGGTTTTGATGGTCACTTGGAGCACAGATAGTGTTCAAGGTCTGATAATGGAGCAGAAAGATGGCCACTGGAACTCAGTAACTAGTTGACTTAATACCCTCGTGTTTGGGCTTGTTAGTTTGGGTTTGATGATCTCTTGGAGCACAGATGGTGTTCAAGGTCTGATGATGGAGCAGAAAGATGGCCACCGGAACTCAGTAACTAGTTGACTCAATACCCTCGTGTTTGGGCTCGTTAGTTTGGTTTTGATGGTCACTTGGAGCACAGATAGTGTTCAAGGTCTGATAATGGAGCAGAAAGATGGCCACTGGAACTCAGTAACTAGTTGACTTAATACCCTCGTGTTTGGGCTCGTTAGTTTGGGTTTGATGATCCCTTGGACCACACATGGTGTTCAAGGTCTGATGATGGAGCAGAAAGATGGCCACTGGAACTCAGTAACTAGTTGACTTAATACCCTCGTGTTTGGGCTCGTTAGTTTGGGTTTGATAATCTCTTGGAGCACAGATGGTTTTCAAGGTCTGATGATGGAGCAGAAAGATGGCCACCGGAACTCAGGAATTAGTTGACGTAATACCCTCGTGTTTGGGCTCGTTAGTTTGGGTTTGATGATCCCTTGGACCACACATGGTGTTCAAGGTCTGATGATGGAGCAGAAAGATGGCCACTGGAACTCAGTAACTAGTTGACTTAATACCCTCGTGTTTGGGCTCGTTAGTTTGGGTTTGATAATCTCTTGGAGCACAGATGGTGTTCAAGGTCTGATGATGGAGCAGAAAGATGGGCACCGGAACTCAGTAATTAGTTGACGTAATACCCTCGTGTTTGGGCTCCTTAGTTTGGTTTTGATGGTCACTTGGAGCACAGATAGTGTTCAAGGTCTGATAATGGAGCAGAAAGATGGCCACTTGAACTCAGTAACTAGTTGACTTAATACCCTCGTGTTTGGGCTCGTTAGTTTGGGTTTGATGATCCCTTGGACCACACATGGTGTTCAAGGTCTGATGATGGAGCAGAAAGATGGCCACCGGAACTCAGTAACTAGTTGACTTAATACCCTCGTGTTTGGGCTCGTTTGTTTGGGTTTGATGATCTCTTGGAGCACAGATGGTGTTCAAGGTCTGATGATGGGGCAGAAAGATGGCCACCGGAACTCAGGAATTAGTTGACGTAATACCCTCGTGTTTGGGCTCGTTAGTTTGGGTTTGATGATCCCTTGGACCACACATGGTGTTCAAGGTCTGATGATGGAGCAGAAAGATGGCCACTGGAACTCAGTAACTAGTTGACTTAATACCCTCGTGTTTGGGCTCGTTAGTTTGGGTTTGATGATCTCTTGGAGCACAGATGGTGTTCAAGGTCTGATGATGGAGCAGAAAGATGGCCACCGGAACTCAGTAATTAGTTGACGTAATACCCTCGTGTTTGGGCTCGTTAGTTTGGGTTTGATAATCTCTTGGAGCACAGATGGTGTTCAAGGTCTGATGATGGAGCAGAAAGATGGGCACCGGAACTCAGTAATTAGTTGACGTAATACCCTCGTGTTTGGGCTCCTTAGTTTGGTTTTGATGGTCACTTGGAGCACAGATAGTGTTCAAGGTCTGATAATGGAGCAGAAAGATGGCCACTGGAACTCAGTAACTAGTTGACTTAATACCCTCGTGTTTGGGCTTGTTAGTTTGGGTTTGATGATCTCTTGGAGCACAGATGGTGTTCAAGGTCTGATGATGGAGCAGAAAGATGGCCACCGGAACTCAGTAACTAGTTGACTCAATACCCTCGTGTTTGGGCTCGTTAGTTTGGTTTTGATGGTCACTTGGAGCACAGATAGTGTTCAAGGTCTGATAATGGAGCAGAAAGATGGCCACTGGAACTCAGTAACTAGTTGACTTAATACCCTCGTGTTTGGGCTCGTTAGTTTGGGTTTGATGATCCCTTGGACCACACATGGTGTTCAAGGTCTGATGATGGAGCAGAAAGATGGCCACTGGAACTCAGTAACTAGTTGACTTAATACCCTCGTGTTTGGGCTCGTTAGTTTGGGTTTGATAATCTCTTGGAGCACAGATGGTTTTCAAGGTCTGATGATGGAGCAGAAAGATGGCCACCGGAACTCAGGAATTAGTTGACGTAATACCCTCGTGTTTGGGCTCGTTAGTTTGGGTTTGATGATCCCTTGGACCACACATGGTGTTCAAGGTCTGATGATGGAGCAGAAAGATGGCCACTGGAACTCAGTAACTAGTTGACTTAATACCCTCGTGTTTGGGCTCGTTAGTTTGGGTTTGATAATCTCTTGGAGCACAGATGGTGTTCAAGGTCTGATGATGGAGCAGAAAGATGGGCACCGGAACTCAGTAATTAGTTGACGTAATACCCTCGTGTTTGGGCTCCTTAGTTTGGTTTTGATGGTCACTTGGAGCACAGATAGTGTTCAAGGTCTGATAATGGAGCAGAAAGATGGCCACTTGAACTCAGTAACTAGTTGACTTAATACCCTCGTGTTTGGGCTCGTTAGTTTGGGTTTGATGATCCCTTGGACCACACATGGTGTTCAAGGTCTGATGATGGAGCAGAAAGATGGCCACCGGAACTCAGTAACTAGTTGACTTAATACCCTCGTGTTTGGGCTCGTTTGTTTGGGTTTGATGATCTCTTGGAGCACAGATGGTGTTCAAGGTCTGATGATGGGGCAGAAAGATGGCCACCGGAACTCAGGAATTAGTTGACGTAATACCCTCGTGTTTGGGCTCGTTAGTTTGGGTTTGATGATCCCTTGGACCACACATGGTGTTCAAGGTCTGATGATGGAGCAGAAAGATGGCCACTGGAACTCAGTAACTAGTTGACTTAATACCCTCGTGTTTGGGCTCGTTAGTTTGGGTTTGATGATCTCTTGGAGCACAGATGGTGTTCAAGGTCTGATGATGGAGCAGAAAGATGGCCACCGGAACTCAGTAATTAGTTGACGTAATACCCTCGTGTTTGGGCTCCTTAGTTTGGTTTTGATGGTCACTTGGAGCACAGATAGTGTTCAAGGTCTGATAATGGAGCAGAAAGATGGCCACTGGAACTCAGTAACTAGTTGACTTAATACCCTCGTGTTTGGGCTCGTTAGTTTGGGTTTGATGATCCCTTGGACCACACATGGTGTTCAAGGTCTGATGATGGAGCAGAAAGATGGCCACCGGAACTCAGTAACTAGTTGACTTAATACCCTCGTGTTTGGGCTCGTTAGTTTGGGTTTGATGATCCCTTGGACCACACATGGTGTTCAAGGTCTGATGATGGAGCAGAAAGATGGCCACTGGAACTCAGTAACTAGTTGACTTAATACCCTCGTGTTTGGGCTCGTTAGTTTGGGTTTGATGATCTCTTGGAGCACAGATGGTGTTCAAGGTCTGATGATGGAGCAGAAAGATGGCCACCGGAACTCAGGAATTAGTTGACGTAATACCCTCGTGTTTGGGCTCGTTAGTTTGGGTTTGATGATCCCTTGGACCACACATGGTGTTCAAGGTCTGATGATTGAGCAGAAAGATGGCCACTGGAACTCAGTAACTAGTTGACTTAATACCCTCGTGTTTGGGCTCGTTAGTTTGGGTTTGATGATCCCTTGGACCACACATGGTGTTCAAGGTTTGATGATGCAGCAGAAAGATGGCCACTGGAACTCAGTAACTAGTTGACTTAATACCCTCGTGTTTGGGCTCGTTAGTTATAGTTTGATGATCACTTGGAGCACAGATGGTGTTCAAGGTCTTATGATTCTTGTTGATGAGCTTCACCATCATATTGCACATGTGCTTGCACAATTTCTGCTCAATCATTGATACATGATAGTGTTAGTAAAGATGTGCTCGAGTTTTTTGGGAAAACACCCAAATTACAGTGTGAGTCAGAATGGCGGGTGTATCTAAACAAATATAAGAAAGTAATTTACCAAAATGTAATACCTAATTGCTACTTAAAGCGTAATTAATTAAAGTTATTACGAAAATCAATTACACCCGCCATTCTGTTTCTCACAAATCACCATGCCATGCATGTGCCTTTCAAATTTGAGGAGTTCCCTCCATTACTTATACATGCCACCATCAGAAATAGCATTATAATCATTGGAATTATTAAAGTATTTCCTTCAAACAAAATATGAATATCTCAAATCAACAATACATTTTAACATTTAAAACCTTCGCGTTTTGAACACATATTTAAACATAATTATCCAACGGGTCTAAAGCGAATTCACTTTTTTACCTTATTTACTGACGTTTCGACACAGGTTTCACTGTTAGCCGCGACCATGTCCAGTGAAACCTGTATCGAAAAGTCGGTAAATAAGGAAAAAAAGTGAATTCGCGTTAGACCCGTTGGATAATTATGTTCAACAATACATTTATTTTCAAAATATATACAGTACCTAAGTGTAACTTACCTAACTACCTACCTCTACCTACCTTAAATCTAAAATAGGTCCTTGAGGCATTGTACCTAGGATGCTGGCAGCATTTCCTCGTTGTATCGCAAATCGGATGATAGAGCTGGGAATTATCAAGCAGTTCTACGATGCCATCCCTGGTCTTTATCATCAGGTATACTTCACCAAATTGATAGCTTTAATAAAGAAATGCTAGAGATTCTTGAGAAAACACCCAAATCACCATTCATGTACCTTTCAAATTTGAGGAGTTCCCTCAATTCCTCATGGATTCCATCATCAGCATATTCTAATCTAATGGAATTACCTTGAAAATGTGTGTTTACAAACAAAAGATGAATGTCATAAATCGGATGATAGAGCTGGGAATTACTAAGCAGTTCTACGATGCCATCCCTGGTCTTTTTCATCAGGTATACTTCACCAAATTAATAGCTTTAATAAAGAAATGCTAGAGATTCTTGAGAAAACACCCAAATCACCATTCATGTACCTTTCAAATTTGAGGAGTTCCCTCAATTCCTCATGGATTCCATCATCAGCATATTCTAATCTAATGGAATTACCTTGAAAATGTGTGTTTACACACAAAAGATGAATGTCATAAATCGGATGATAGAGCTGGGAATTACTAAGCAGTTCTACGATGCCATCCCTGGTCTTTTTCATCAGGTATACTTCACCAAATTGATAGCTTTAATAAAGAAATGCTAGAGATTCTTGAAAAAAACACCCAAATCACCATTCAGGTACCTTTCAAATTTGAGGAGTTCCCTCAATTCCTCATGGATTCCATCATCAGCATATTCGAATCTAATGGAATTACCTTGAAAATGTATCTTAACAAACAAAATATGAATATCACAAATCAGATGATAAAACTGGGAATTACCAAGCAGATCCACGATGCTATCCCTGGTCTTCATCATCAGGTCATCTTAACAAACAAAAGCTGAATACCATAAATCAGATGATAGAACTGGGAACTACCAAGCAGTTCCACCATGCTATTCCTGGTCTTCATCATCAGGTCATCTTAACAAACAAAAGATGAATATCATAAATCAGATGATAGAACTGGGAACTACCAAGCAGTTCCACGATGCTATCCCTGGTCTTCGTCATCAGATCTACTTCACCAAATTGATAGCTTTAATAAAGAAATGCTAGAGATGCTTGAGAAAACACCCAAATCACCATTCATGTACCTTTCAAATTTGAGGAGTTCCGTTAATTTCTCATGGATCCTTATCATCAGAAATAGATTTAAAAAAAATTATCAATCTTAAACTATTTAGGTACATTAAAATAAGATAAGAATTTTCAAATCAGTTCAGTAATTACGGAGTTATAAAGTAAAGTACATTAAAAAATATTCACACGAATTGAGAACCTCCTCCTTTTTAAATTTTAAAGTAGGTTAAAAGTACTATATTTTTACCACTTCATCAATAAAATCTTACCGAATACTCAAACGAACATTAGGTAAATTTATTTTAGATTGATAAAAATAAAGAATTTTAGGTTACTGGCTTTTAACGCGTGACTATTGTCGGGCAGGTGTAGTAGTGTGCGCGCGCACGCACACAGATAGCGAGCCACGCTTAGCGCGCTATTCTGTGTCCGCGGAAAAGGTCGGTGCGCTCTTAAGGTTGGAGTCGATGTATATTCCCAGGAATTTAACGTAGTCGGCCGAATTCAAACAAACTTGGGCCATAGAAACATCTAGTTTATCAGTTTTCTTTGTGTTTTGATTAAATAACAACACTTGAGTCTTGTCTGAATTTAGGCGCAAGTTATTACAAGAAAACCAATACGAAAAAGCTAAAATAGCCCTTTCAGTGTTGTTATTCAGTTCAGCCATGCTATTTGCTGATATGACAGCGTTTGTCATCATCAGCAAAAACAAACAATTTTTTGGAAGTCGGTTGAAAATTGCAATGTGAACGATCCTTAAGTTTAGTTACGTAACATAAAAATCACACAATGGAAGCAAAAATGGGTATCGCCACGTGTTTCACCTCATGTAGACAAAAGAAGACACACAATTTCTGGATTTGTGAATCCTATGTGTATAGTCAACTAATTTATCTACCAAATAATGTAAAAATACTGAGAAAAAACAATAAGCTTCCTGCTTTAAACTTAGATCCAAATCTGGTCATTTTTTCGACAAAATACAAAAGCACACTTTACCTCACCACTGCGTGAAAACCAATATAGATACCGACATGTGCGCTGGCGTCGGGGCAACCTAGAATTGTTGCCAGACGTACTATATCACTGGTTTGTTCATATTTTGCTTTTAACCGTTTGGTCCGGCGTAACACAGCTGTGTAACACAATGGAACGGAATTTGTCCCCGAATTTCAACATAGGATTTTGTTAAAAATATAATACAGAAATCGTCTAAAAAATGATTTTCTAGAAACAATTGTGTATAGTAAAGAACTCCTTAAAAAAACCCCACGATTCCTTTCAATGCTAAAGTTATGAATTTTTGTTTACCGTGGGGTGTGGTGACGACATGTGAATTTAGTATGGGAGAAGAAAACAATATTTCAGTTTTTATTTTTTCTAAAATTCTTTTACTGATTAACCTTACCAGTACCTACCTTACCAGTAGTAGTGATGACCTTAACAGTATAAAAATCCTATTAGAATATAAGGTGTGCTATATTAATTACTTGGAATGCGTGTGACTGCAATATTTATTTTTATATAGATTTTTTAATGATGAGGACATTTTTATTTTTGAAATGTACACTTTTTTTGAAATCCACCCATATATTTTTGGGCCTAAGACAGGCATAGTTTTGGCAGACTTGGTCAGCCTGTAGCTTGTTTGTAACAGTCGCTCTTTGCTTCCCAACCGAGTGCGAGTTAGTCTACTGGTTGTGAATGTATGTTTGTGTGTGTGTACGTGTGTGGCTATATTATAAATGAATTGTGAGGGTAGTGTTAGTATTTTAATGTGTGCAAATAAGTGTTTGGCCGGTGAACCCGGTGGTTTTCGCGCTATTAGCCTCAGAGCCCTTTTTTGCAACACGAATACTCTATGCCATTCTGCAGCTGAACCCCAAAGTTCCAGGCCATAGCATATGATGGAGTGAAAGAGTGAGAAGTAAGTTGAGCGTACTTGCTGGTCAGGTAAAACATGAGCAAGTTTTCCAAGATCAAAACAAGCACCTGACAGTTTTTTGCATATCCAATATTAGTCATAACTCATAAAACCTTTTATAAATTGAAAGAGATGTCATATACTTACTACAGAAAAAGTGACCAAGGCCCCCGGTGAGCAGTGCTGGGAACGAACCAGCAACCTCCTGCTTTCGCGGCAGACACTTTAACTAGTGTTGGTGAAGACTCAAGTCCTTTGAGTCTCCATTTCTAATACTCTACTCATTCTTTTAGACAATCAATGAATCAAAGCTTGAGTTCTTTTTAACTTAGGGGGGACTCGAGTTTTCTATAGACTTGAGTCTTCTGTAGTTGACTCCAGTGTTTTGTTACCCTTAAGGCTTTTAGAACAACTGACTTATTATTAGAACTCAACTCAACTTGACTTAAATGAACACTTGAGATTACGCGACCTACTTTATGTCTTTTAATATGGTTTTCTTATGGTTGAATGTTTTATACTTGCCTTATATTTGACTATCTAAAGAGGTTTGAATTTCAGACAATTTTTTTTTAATACTACGACGGTGACAAACAAGCATACGGCCCGCCTGATGGTAAGCGGTCACCGTAGCCTATGGACGCCTGCAACTCCAGGGGTGTTACATGCGCGTTGCCGACCCTTTAAAAACTTTAACACTCCTTTTTTGAAGAACCCCATATTGTAGTCCTTTGGGAAAACAGTGGCAGGGAGCTCATTCCACAGCCGGAGCGTCCGCGGGAGGAAGTTCCTCATAAACCGCATGGTACGAGACCATTTAGGCTCCAGGGTATGCGGGTGAACACCCTGCCGACGGCGAGCGGTGCGGTGGTAGAATGCAGCCGTTGGCATCATATCAAACAAGTCCTCAGAGCACAATCCATTGTACAAGCGATAGATTATTGTAAAATTATTGTAAAAAGTTATTGTGCGGCACAAGACCTTTCAAAAATGGGACGGACTCATCCCGTACCGTTTAAAAATACGCCACACGCGGGTACACGCCTTATAGACAAAGTCAGATCTTCAACGTTGGTATTCGTAATGCCGATCTTCTAAGTTCATCTTGTAAGTTTAGATTCCCCGTCTATGAGGTATCTGTGATAGACCTCGTTCACCAGAACGTCTATGCAACTGCAACAATAACAATAATAATTTAAATACTATCGCAAGAAGTACGAGAAGAAGTTGCTCACGTTCCATATAGGTCGATTCACGAGAGCTGGCACGAATGAATTGAACGAGTCAACCATAATGTATATGTGTGCATTGCATAATTATTAAATACAGGTTGATGCAAAAAGTGCCCGCCAAAATATTAAGCCCTTGGACGCAAAAAAACCGAAAGTATATATATACTCCAACATCATGGCTAAAATGTATAATTATACCTGTTTCGTGCACAATGACGATGCCGTGTAACGTGAAACTACGAGTACAGTTAAATTTCGTAAGAATTTCGAATCTTTTTGCCTTTATTTTATAGATTGCGGCGTCAGTGTGAAAACATGATATAAATAAATTAAAAACTCTGTTAACGACGGACTCCTTGGTCTGCTGTATTTTTAGCGCTTCGAGTCTACCTTCTGTGTGTATGCACTTTGTAGCCAAACCAGAGCTTATAGTTTTTATCCTTGGTACAGTTTTTATGATGTTATGATTTATATGGTCTATAAACTTTTTTAGTTTTTCTTTAGCCGTTTTCCAAATTGGGTTGGCATTTTTTTGAAACAGTTGCGTTGGCAAGTCAGCATGAGAGCCTTTATAGGCCAAGAACAGCTGATGATACAAATCTCCCTCTTTTGAGGACATAACAGTATGAACACTATGAACCCACTTTAATAACACCGACTAAAGCAATGTGCTTCTGCATAAACACTAACGGATACTGACAACGAAAACAACATGAATAAATGTCGTAAAATGACGACAAGACTAATACAATCGAGGAATTCCCTGTAAAACGTAAATGAAAAGGGTTGCCAATTCGGAAGTTTTAATTCCTTAATTTTTTAATTCATAAAAAATGTTACGTAACGTGTTGTCAAAAAGACCCCCTCCCGCCCCTGTAACGCATCGTAACGTTTTACGAGACCCCCCTCCCCCCAAATTGTGCCCCCAAATTGTTACGTAATACTTGAACGCCCCCGATACGTAAACATTTTTATTGATAAAATTTTCACAGATTGACGTAAGGTGAGGGGGGCGAAGTGCGCCTACCTTTAATATGTTGAATTCTATTTAATAGAATATTGATTTTCATGGAATGGTACTTACTAGTAGCTGTAAAGGTTTCAGGCAAGTATTCGTTCTTCCAAAATTAAACGACTGGGTAGAATACTCACTGTTTATTGAAACACTCAAATAAGAGACAAAATACAATAACGTGTTGACGCTAAGGCGATGGCGGAGAGAAGAGAAAGAGAGTGTTGCCACACGTCTAAACTAGTTACATTTTTACTACAAGCAAGATGTTTCTTGTAAAGGCGTTTTTACATGACCGCCTGTGGGATTTAGGTTTGTTTCACACATAAACTGGGGGGGCGCAAATGCCCATTTGAAACGAATGTTTTTGATACTGAATTCAAGCTTTATACAATTAAAATAGCTGTGGCAACAGCTTCTACTCGTACTTATGGAACATTAAACAACAATTTATACTTAACTATTGTAACTAAAGACTTACAAACATAAAGGTAGCAAATGAGATCAAGTTACATTAAGTCTAGTTGGCTTATAGCTTATTTAAGGTACAACAATAAGAATCAGTCAGATCAGATAGCCTTTTAAGTTTCTAAAAGTAAAGCAAATAACTTATAATACCTACTGTTAGATTTAAGGCACATTATCATTTAGTAAAGGAACACGTTACATTGTACATTAGCAGTCCTCGCTGGCTATAAAATCTACACTTTAAAGAAGTACAGACAGAAAAAGTCAATTAAAACTAAGTAATACTTGTGTATAAATACGTAACACTAAACAAGGCTAATTAGCTTATTTAAATGAGCGCTTAGATACGCATGTGTTAACAAATAAAATACACTTCTAGATATAAACTTAAACAGTTGAGCATTTTAAATGCCGCATTTGTACAGCTTGTACATTAAAATAAATACACACAACAATGAACACATACATTTTCACTAGGTAAATTTACCACTTTAAAGAGCTATTGAGAGCTTTAAGTCTCTGTAGGTAATACTACAATTTTTGACCCAGCACGGGTATGCAGTTTTTTATCTGAGGTCTGTACCTCTACAACTCTGACGTTGCCGTCGTTACCATGATGCACTTTTATTTATTTATTTATTTAAACTTTATTGCACAGTAAAAACAAGTACAAATGGCGGACTTAATGCCGCAAGGCATTCTCTACCAGTCAACCAATGGGCTAAACAGAAAGATTATTTGGTGCAGGGTCATAATTAAATGTGTAACCTATGATAACAAATTAATGTATATTTCAATAATAAATATACATACATATTTCAATACGAATACACATACATACAAATATATACACATACTCGTATATAAATTCGGTACTAGTTATGAAACATCATGAGGAAGAAGACTGAACCTTGTCAAACAGATGCTTGCGCACTAAGCGCTTAAAAGTAAACTTGCTTTGCGCTTGCCTGATAGACAGTGGAAGATCATTCCAAAGCTGGATAGCCTGGACGGTGAATGAATTAGCCACGAAACCTGAACGATGCCGGGGGACAATGAGCTTAAGGCTACGGGAAGTACGGAGATCAATACCAGAACGGGGGGTCACAAATATAAACGTAGATAATCAGGGGTCAGAGGATCGAATAATATAGAATATAGAGTACAGAGAACTCGCAGCGACCGACGTTCACGGATGGGGAGCCAATTAAGTTTACGGCGAAAAGGGGAGACATGGTCATATTTGCGGAGCCCGAAGACAAATCGGATACAGTTGTTGAGTAAACGGTCGAACTTAGATAAGGAAGCTTGGGTAAGATTGGTGTAACACACATCAGCATAATCCAGGATAGGCAGAACAAGAGCTTGGACAAGAAGAGTCTTGGTGCTAGTAGGGAGAAAATGTTTGAACCGGTAAAGAGCTCTAAGAGTGTTAGTAACCCTACGAGAGATATCAGATACCTGAGGGTCCCTGGTCAACCCACTATCAATGATCAACCCCAGTTTCTTCACATGCGGTTTAAAGGGGATGTCTACTTGTTCATACCGTAATGAGGCCAAGTTCTCAAAGTTAATCAACGAAACCAAGCGGTTACTCCCGAGTACAATGGCCTGACATTTAGTTGGATTAACCTCGATTCCAAAACTACGTGACCAGGCGGATATGTGGCTTAAGTCGATATTTAAATCAGCTACAGCCCGGTCCAGTTCCTCGGCACTTGCTTGGGTATAAAGCTGTAGGTCGTCGGCATACAGATGGTAGGAGCATTTAATATTGGTGGTGATAAGATTAATAAAAATTGAAATAGTAGTGGGGAGAAAATGCCGCCCTGTGGTACCACAGAGTGGAGTTTACACCAGTCAGACGACGATCTATCCGCACGAACCAACTGACGTCTGTCCCGTAGATACGAGGAAAACCAATCAGCCGCAGATGACGAGATGCCCAAGTGGTTGAGAGATGCCAGTAGTAAGTCATGATTTACTGCATTGAACGCATTCGAGAAGTCGATAAGAACCATCACTGTAAGAAGAGAAGAGTCCATACCGAGCCTCACGTCTTCAACTACTTTGAGTAAGGCGGTAGTCGTACTATGGCCGCGGCGAAAGAAGCTGGTGAGAGAAAATATAGGCGGAAAGTTGCTTGTGGACAATGGCTTCTAAGATTTTTGATAGAAAAGGAAGAATGGAGATGGGACGAAGGTCTTTAAGTAAACTGGGATTGGAAACTTTAGGTAAGGGGATGACATAGGCAGCACGCCACAATGAAGGAAAAATCCCAGAAAACATGGACAAGTTAATGAGATGTGTTAAAACAGGGAGAATACTTTCCAGAATGCACATGATCATCAATCTACTCAATTCGTCGTGACCTACAGCGTTGGACCTGATAGACATCATTGTTTTTCGAACCTCGTCATCCGTGGTTGGCGTGAAAGAAAAAGTACCTCTAGAAACACAGGGCAAAACATTAATTTTGGAAACACTAAGAGCCGTTGTGGTGGAATCTAACAAAGAGGGTTTGGCAAAATGTGCATTTAAATCATTTAAAGAAAAGGAAGAAGTTAATTTGTTGGGAGACTTAATCACACCAATTGATTTCAGAAATTTCCACGTCTCGGCTGGGGACGACATGGCAATATTATCGTGGATATATTTCCGTTTAGCTGCTCTTACCAACTGATTGCACCTATTTCTAGCAACCTTAAAATTACACCAGTTTACCTCACAACGATCACGCTTAAATTTACGAAACGCCCGATCACGCCGCGTCATTGCGATTCGAACCGCTCTGGTGATCCATGGAGCCGGTGGGCGTTTGAGTTTGACCGTGCGGACAGGCGCGTGAACGTCAAAAAGCTTTAAAATCGACTTTGCTGACCCTACCTAAAGGCCAGGTTAGTGGGGCAGAGTTTGGAACTTGCAATAAGACTACCATGCCGACCTTTAAGTTGGACACTGTTTTTTGCCGTATTTGTTCACAGCTCCTCCAGAACCGCAATCTATTACTAGGGACCGCTGTCAAATCAGGCTGGGGAGCAGATGTGAGCTCAGCCCCGGTTAAAAAGTGCCCCGGAGTGAGATATGAAAAATCAGAGGTGTCATGAGACAACGGAGTTAGCGGTCTTGAATTGAGAATTGCTTCAATTTCGATAATAATTGTATTGAACTGCTCATATGTAAATGTTCGATTTGAAGCAATCCTTTTAAAATGAAACGCCCGATCACGCCGCGTCATTGCGATTCGAACCGCTCTGGTGATCCATGGAGCCGGTGGGCGTTTGAGTTTGACCGTGCGGACAAGCGCGTGAACGTCAAAAAGCTTTAAAATCGACTTTGCTTACCCTACCTAAAGGCCAGGTTAGTGGGGCAGAGTTTGGAACTTGCAATAAGACTACCATGCCGACCTTTAAGTTGGGCACTGTTTTTTGCCGTATTTGTTCACAGCTCCTCCAGAACCGCAATCTATTACTTGGGACCGCTGTCAAATCAGGCTGGGGAGCAGATGTGAGCTCAGCCCCGGTTAAAAAGTGCCCCGGAGTGAGATATGAAAAATCAGAGGTGTCACGATACAACGGAGTTAGCGGTCTTGAATTGAGAATTGCTTCAATTTCGATAATAATTGTATTGAACTGCTCATATGTAAATAGCAATCCTTTTAAAATTAAACTTAGATGACTTTACAGCGGCCTCCCAGAGGCCCCATGATTTGGGCTATATTTAGGTATGAAATGGAACTGTATACCTTTCTGTAGCCCATAATCATTGACGACCTTTTTAAAAGAGTCCCTTTTATGCAAGTTGTGGAGCTCTTTTAGTTTATTATTTGCTCCCAGAAATGTTGAGCCGTTGTCACAAAATATATTTTGTGGATAACCCAGGCTACCCATGAATCTCTTTAGCGCAGCTATGGGTACCTATCAAATATACCTTGTCGTTAAACGACCATTTCAGCTAAATGACATAAAATTTAAATACACAGTCAGCATATAGTCAATTTAGCTGCGACGACATGAAAGTAGAATACTCAGTCAGCAATAAGACAGTTTAGCTGGACGGCTAAGAATTAGAATGAATAAATAGCCAAACGTCTGAAAATGTAAATAGTCCATATGATTAGAATATCTAATGAGCCGAAAGTGAAATTAGTTAATTGACATAAACACAGAACAAGTTAATAGCAAAACGTCATGAAATGTAAATAGTCTATATAACTAGAATACCCAATTCATCGAAAGTAAAATTATTTGATTGACATGAACAAGGAACGAGTTAGTAGCAAAACGTCTGGAAAATTAAAGTGTATTTTTTTATAAATATGTATCAGCTAGGCTTAGTTATAATATTAATATATTATTATACAGGATATTCTGACATTTTTATTTGTTAGTAACGCATACCCCTAAAACATTGCCCCATCACACCTAAAAATAAAATTTGAAGTAATTCCTTTATTGCTAACTTGTGTTAACTTTTATTTGGATTTTCCATACAAATCAAAATTCATTTAATAATCGATTACATACTAATTATTTCAAATTTTATAATATTGCTCTGTAGGGCACCCTAGTATGAAAAAAAGAAATATGTTTATTATTAATTATATTTTATTGGTAAATGTTACATTGAACATATTGCATTAACTTAAACTAACTAAAATAAACAATTTTACTCCTAAATAAAGAAATTGAAAAGCAGAGCTGTTTACTCAAAACTTGTCCCCAAATATAATACGTTTAATGTGGCTGACGTTTTTTAAACAACGTAATGCGGTTATATTTTTGTCAGTGAATTTCTTTATTTCTCTTCTGTATTTTCTATCAAATATAACATCATTTTTTTTCCTTCTTGTTGCTTCAAAGAGAACACTTGTAATTCTCTTTTCTTGCCACTTGGCTTCAAGTTTCAGTGCTTGTACATATGAGATCAAGGTTTTTTTGGCCCTACACGAGTATTGTAACGTCTGTGCCATCCCTCAACAGCATTGTTCGTACGGTGACGTTGAAGGAAACAGCTCATTTTGTTAGGGGTGGTTTTTAAAATCCATTGACTATTAAAATATTCAATAAAAAGATCCATTTGATCACAACGCAGGCGTTGTGCTTGCTCGGAAAGACATAGCCAAACATTGGGTATGTCCTCTGCTGGTAGCAGCGGCAGGTTGCTAGCGAGTCTTGTTATTTCTTCACTACGATACTTTTAATTTTTCAGACTTTCTCCACACTGCTGCATTAAAGTGGTAGTAGCAACCTGCCACTTTGGCACCAGCAAACACCACTTGCATCGCATTTTGTTGTGCAATCTCAAAGTCACATTTAAAATGTCTGATATTAATTTCAAAATAGTCTTTAATCATTTTAAAGAGGCGTTCATAGGTGTCTTGACATTTGTTGGGCAGCAACGCAAATGCAAATGGCACAACGTGGGTACTTTTTGTACAACTGTCAATGTCCACGTGCATTGCATATAATTGACTAAATAGATGGGGTTTCTTAAGAGTACCGTCGCCAAAGTACTGTGTATTTTCATCTACCATAGATTTCACCATCTCTCGGCATCGTCTTGTCGCGAACAAGAAAATTTTATTGTTCTCATTGCCGTCCACATCAACAAAAAAATCTTTCGTAAGAATTTCAGGCAGCTCTATTTCATCTATACAAGAAAATTCTGTTTTACGCATTTTCAAAAAATTCCTCCTGGCACGGTATAATGTATCTTTTTTTGATTGAAAACTGGGGATAACATCAAGATCCGACTCAATAAAAGCTTACTCCAAATTTTTTTTAACTGGAGTAAATTCTGTACGGACTATTTTTTTACATTTATCTATCACACAATCTATTTGGTTCTTTACGGTGTGAGAGTTACAAGACTGAGCTAGCTTACTTTCCCTTATGACTTCTGTTTTTGTAGAATTAAGAGTCAGAGATGCAGTGCACTCATCTCGTTTAGTACATCTCCACAGGGAGGTTCCTCCGGCATTCAACGAAACACAATTATATCTATAACCATTTCGTAACAATACCGATTTTCCTTTTCAACCGACTTCAATATTTCTAAAGGAGGAGGTTCTCAATTCGTCTGATTTTTTTTTTTAATGGATGGTTCACTCATAACTCCGTCATTACTAAACCGATTTGAATTTTTTTTTTGTTTTCTGAAAGTAGACGGTTCCTGGTTGGTCCCGTTTTTTTCAAAATCCATTTCTGATGATGGGATCCATGAGGAACTGAGGGAACTCCTCAAATTTTAAAGGCACATGCATGCTGATTTGGGTGATTTCTTAAGAAACTCGAGCATTTCTTTACGAAAATCATCAATTTGGTGGAGTGGATCTGATAATGAAGACCAGGGATGGCAAAGTGGAACTGCTTCGTAATTCTCAGGACTATGATCCGATTTTAAAAAATATTTTTTTGTGTGTATATAGATGGTTTCAGGATTTTCCCGTTTTTTTCAAAATCAATTTCTGATGATGGGATCCATGAGGAACTGAGGGAACTCCTCAAATTTGAAAGGCACATGCATGATGATTTGGGTAGTTTCTTAAGACACTCGAGCATTTCTTTACGAACATCATCAATTTGGTGGAGTGGACCTGATGATGAAGACCAGGGATGTCAAAGTGGAACTGCTTGGTAATTCCCAGGACTGTCATCAGATTAAAAAAAAAAAATCTGAAAATAGATGGTTCCAGGTTTGTCCCGTTTTTTTCAAAATCAATTTCTGATGATGGGATCCATGAGGAACTGAGGGAACTCCTCAAATTTGAAAGGCACATGCATGATGATTTGGGTAGTTTCTTAAGACACTCGAGCATTTCTTTACGAACATCATCAATTTGGTGGAGTGGACCTGATGATGAAGACCAGGGATGGCAAAGTGGAACTGCTTGTTAATTCCCAGCTCTATCATCCGATTTGAGACATTCATCTTTTCTTTGTAAAGAAATACCTTCAAGATAGTCCTATTTGATTATAGTTCTATTTTGATGATGGGCTTCATGAGGGATTGAGAGAACTCCTCAAATTTTAACGGCACATGCATTCTGATTTGAGGGTTTCCTTAAGTAACTAAAACAGTGTTTTGGCGGAGCCAACATTTTGATGAACTGGATCTGATGATGAAGACCAGGGATCGCAAAGTGCAACTGGCTAATAAACCTAGCTCTACTTATTATCCTAGTTGTGACATTCATCTTTTTGATTTGATTTATATTCTGATGATGGAGTTCTAGAAGAATTCAGAGAACTCCTCAAATTTGAACGGCAGGTTAATTGTGATTAGAGGGTGTTCATAATTAGCTTAGGCATTTTCTTACTGTGGCCATCATTTTGCTGGAGTGGACCTGATGTTGATAATCAGGGATGGCATAATGAATATGCTCGTTAATTTACAGTCTGTCATCCAATTTAACACATTGTTATTTTGTTTGTTTAAAGGTCTACAAGGGAGTTCCGTTTGATTATACTTCAAATGTAATGATGGAAACCCTAGGACATTAAGAAAGCTCCTCAATTTTCAATCGTACACGTGCGGTGTATTGGATATTTGTGAAGTAAACTGGCTAACTCAAACAAATTCTTAATTTCACTTTTACTGGGAACCAAATGAAGTCGGTTTTTTTTCTTAAAACTTATTGACTCTCAATAAACACGAAGGAAAAGTCATCACCCTCCATATTGTCGTCCGTAGCATATAATATAGTTCTGAAGATCGGATAGAAATATTATTTATAAATTTACAGCACGGATATTCGCATACATTCCAAGAATAGAACATTCATTGACATATAAACATGACAATAAGTAAGACTTATTACGTTGAAGTGGCCAGGATGTAAATAATAGATTGTGCAACAAGGTTTAATTATTAAGTTCTCAAGTGTCACTTAACGTTTGAAATCCAGACGTTTTGCTAACGAGTCGTTTGTCGGTTTATATCTATTAAGAATAAAGACATCACACAGTCCGGACATTTTACTTCTTGACTGTTTAGCGTTCATGTCTGTTTAGCCATTAAGACGTTCTAAGATACAAACGTTTTGCTACCGGGCCATTTAGCGTTTATGTCTTTTAAGTATTAATGACAATCAGACATAATGACGTTTTGCTGCTACGTCATTCTAAATTGTAACGTTCTAAGATCCAGACGTTTTGCTAAAGAGGCATTTAACATTCATGTCTATGTAGTCACAAAGACATAACGCAATCCAGACATTTGGGCTATAATGTCTTTTAGCGATAAGGTCAAATCGATAGTGACCCGCAGCTATGAAGGCGTCAGTAGTCATATCGCTGACTACCTCTAGGTGTACGGCTTTGGAGGAGAAGCAAACAAACACTGCTACATAACCTTTGCCTATTACAGAGCTTCTGAGGGCAGACTTCTTAATTTCGAAAGGCCCACAATAATCAAGTCCTGTGTTTTGAAATACCCGTGAGGGAGTAATTCGTTCTTTGGGTAGCGAACCCATTAATTGTTGACTTGCAGTAGCCTTCAATCTACAACATGTGATACATTTGTTAATTACTGATTTTACTTCTCTTACAGAATTAATGACCCAATATTTTTGACACAGACCATCTATTACCAGTTTTAAACCTGCATGCATGAGCATTAAATGTTCTTGCCTAATGATCAATTTAGTTACATGGCAATGTTTAGGCAATATTATATTATGTTTCTTTAAAAAAACTAGGTGTGGAGCGTTCTCCAACCTTCCACCTACACGAAGGAGCCCTACTGAGTCCACGAACGGGTTAAGTGACTTGAGACTGGAGGTTATGGGTTTGCCCTTTTCAATGCATGCAAGGTCGTCATGAAAATAATGCCGTTGCACTCCCTTTATTATTAGAGTTAAAGCCTCCCTACACTCTTGCACAGAAATTAAGTTAGTTGTGACAGGCATTCCCTTACATTTCTTTATAAATCTTAATATTATGACTGTTATTTTAGTCATTTTAAAAAGGCTTGAGAATTTTTCAAAGAATGGATGAATGAATTGATATTGTCATTTACAGTGGTAGCTCATACTATGCTCTCATTAGAGCTGCTATGCTCGATACTGCAAAGAGGTTTATCTATTTCTGACAAATGGAAATTATACTCGTTTCCTTCAGTTAAGTAATCTGAGCCAGAGGATCTGCGCCTCTTGATAAAATATCGCTAGGGTTCAGAAGGCCAGGAGTATATTTCCACAGCATTTTGTCGGTTAATCTATTTATTTCTTTGGTACGATTGCCTATATAGGCTGGTACCTTGAGCGAGGAGGAGTCGAGCCAGGCAAGAACTATTTTTGAATCACTAAATAAACAAACATCTGCTATGTTCAACACAGAGGCGACGTGATGCACCAGTTTGGCCAGCAATAAGGCGCCATTCAACTCAAGCTTTGGAATTGTCAGTTTAGATGCCAGTCGGGCGATCCTTGATTTTGAACAAAGCAAAATGCAAATGTATGTGCGGTTTACCGTTAACCGTGACCTTAATATAAATATGAATATATGAATATGAAATATTTTATTTCAGACAGCAGGGTGTCCATATTTTTTTATATCTATACAAAGTTATGTTATTAAACTACTTATACCTAATATTAGTAGAAAACATAAAACTCATTGGACCGAACATGCATCAGCATCCAATGAGTGATAAGAGGGCTGTCAACCCTTTCTGCGATCACCTTCAGGAGAGTGTTGGTGCTGCTCCGCACTCGAGTCCACAGGGTGGCATCCCTGCAACACTGCGTGGAAGCCGTCTGTGTTCCATTGAGCGAACATCCCTGATGCGCTACAGCGCCAGGGCAGCCCCAACAATCCCCTAAAGGCGTTGTTGTACTGGACACGCAGAGCACTAAATGCTTTTTGGGTGTAATTGTTCCACAAGTTGGACGTGTACAGGTTTTGGCAGTAAGTTTTAAACAGCGTGATTTTCACCTCTCTGGAACAGCGTGCAAACCTGCGTGACAACATATTTCCCCTAACAGATAGTGCTCTGCGTTCTCTTTCTATGTCAACATCATCTCTGAGAGTGTCAGTGACCCAGTGGCCCAAATATTTGACCTTGGTTACAGTCTGAAGAGGAGAACCATTTAGACTAATGGGTGGTACGGAATAAGTTTTATTACCTGACTTAAAGACTAAAACCTCACTCTTTTTGTCATTATATTTAAGCCCGTGGGTCACGACATATCTCTCACATATATCCAGCATGACTTTTAAAGCATTTATCGAGGGGCTCAGCAGCACCATGTCGTCGGCATAGCTAATGTTGTTGACAAAACAGCCATCCACCGAACAACCGACACCAGCACTGCTAAGCTCCTCAATCAATCCATTCATGTACAAATTAAACAGTGTGGGTGAGGTTAGCCCTCCTTGTCTCACGCCACATTCCATTTTATATGGATCTGAGTATACCCCAGCCCATCTCACAATATTAATTTGATTTTCATACCAGTACTCGAACATATTTATTATTTCACCTGGTAATCTAGTCCCAATTCGCAGCTTTTTCCATAACAGCTTGTAAGATACAAGGTCAAATGCCTTCGACAAGTCCAAAAAACAAGCAAAAACTGGTGTGTTCCGGTTAGTATAATATTGAACAGTATGCTTTTTATTTTATTTATCAGAATAAAATAACATAAAAAACTACAAAATTTCGCCAAACTGCGGAACAGTTTGTTGGCGAATGAAAATACACCCATTGTTTACTTAACCTATTGTATACTTAAATAAACCTTTATTATGTATATACCTACCAACCTACGTGCCAAATTTGGAATCTCTAGGATCAGCGGTTTGGGCTGTGCGTTGACATGTCAGTCAGTCAGTCAGTCATTCAGTCAGTTCTTTTATATATATAAATTATTTTAATTTATTATATTTAATTTAATTTAATCTAATCTGTTTTGATTTGATTTAATTTAATCGAATATATTTTATTTCATTTCATTTCGTTTCGTTTCATTTCACTTCACTTTAACTTTAGTTTACTTTACTTTATTTTAATAAAAAACGACACTTAAATGTATATGTTGACATTTCAAACCCATCACATACCAACAGGGGAGATGGTATTCTATATTCGCCACATTGGATCTTCAAATCGTTGCTTTTTCGTGACCAGCGACCTGAAAAACCATATAAACGATACCCCTGTTGATTTTTTCCCTTTTGCACCCCTTTCAGGGGTTAATTAAATTCACAAGAAACCTGAAACACGTGTTTACTCATTTACCTTAAAGAATACTCCGGTGAAGTTTCGTATAATTATTTAGAACCAGAAATTTACGTAAAAATGACACTCATATTGATATTTTGGCATTTCAACCCCATCGCATACCAACAGGGGAGATGGTATTCCACATTCGCCACATTGGATCTTCAAATCGTATCTTTTTTCGTGATCAGCGACCCGAAAAACATATAAACGATACCCAAGTTAATTTTTTCAACTTTTCACCCCTTTTACCTATTTCAGGGGTTAAATTCTCAAAATACCTGAAACACGTGTTTACTTATTTACCTTAAAGAATACTCCTGTGAAGTTTCAGATAAAATAGTCTAACTAATCTTGTTTCCCCATACAAACTTTGGACCCCCGTTTCAACCCCTTAGGAGGTGAATTTTGAAAAATCCTTCCTTAGTGCTCGCCTACACCATTAAAGGAACCTACGTGCCAAATTTGAAGTCTATAGGACCAGCCGTTTGGGCTGTGCGTTGATATGTCAGTCAGTCAGTCAGTCAGTCAGCTTCTTCTTTTATATATTTAGATTATTAAAAAAAAACATACTACATATGCAGCAAATATACTATACAAGTATAATAGTTCAATAGGTAGATGGTGACTTACCCGTTTCCTTATAAGCGCCTCGTACAATAAATCGTAATACGCGACACTTCAACTTCACATCACCAATACTTTAATACTGTTGGGCAGGCGTCAACCGAAGTGTAACCACAATCTCACAAATAATGTCGGTAATTTGAAAAAAAATACTATCCTCGGCATAAATATGCAGAATTCTTGTTTTACGAGAAATTGTGCGTTTTGTTCATTCACTAGAAATGTTCATTCACTGGTACACTCACCCTAGGCATGCTTACCAAGTTATCATAGAATGTTTGCCAAATTTTGACTAACTCTGGTGGCAATGGAGAATCCCATTCTACGAGTAAATCATATTGCCATATCTGCTGTAAAATAAGCTTTGCCTTGACAGTGAGAGGTCCGACGAAACCCATTGGATCATAGAGTCTGCTTATGGAACTCAGTACGTTTCTTTTGGTGGGCACCTCTGGAGAGGTAAGAACACGGCCACTCATTTTGTATGCATCTTCTCGGGCATCATACGTCAGTCCAAAGATTTTAACAATTGATTTATCCTGATCAATATTCTTATTGGGAAGTCCTCATTTTTCTTGCGGGATATCTTGCAAAATTGTGGAGTCATTGGAAATCCATTTGTGTAACTCAAAGCTGCCTTTACGCATGAGCGAAATTAACTCGCCTTTCAGCTGTAAAGCTCCCTGAAGTGTATCCGAGCCACTCTGCACATCATCGACATAGCTATTTTGAATGATGGCTTCACTTGCTGAAGGATATTGGGACTTGTACTTTTTTGCTAGCTCTACAAGACATTTTGTGGCAAGAAAGGCACTGCTTTTTAATCCGTAAGTAATTGTGTGTAATTGCAAGCACTGTAAAACACCATTTTCTCGCCATAAAATGTTTTGCAAGCGCCTATGCCCAGGATGCACAGATATCATGCGATACATGTGACGTATGTCACATTGTACCGTGTACTTATAAGTCCGGAAAAGCATCATAATATCGAATAATGAATTCTGCACTATGGGACCATTGCATAAAACTTCATTGAGACAGTGACCTGCCTTAGTTTTAAAGCTGCCATCAAATACAGCCCGCAACTTGTTTGTGGTTTCTTCAGGCCGGAGAATGCCATGATGTGAAAGGTAAAACTTGGGCTCCTCTTCAGGCTCACAGTCCTTAAGCTTAATTATTTTAGCATGACCTAGAGTCCTAGATCAATGTATTCCTGTATAAACTGTTTGTATAAGTTTTGAAACTCTGGCTCCCTTGCAAATTTTTTTTGGAGATTGTTTAATCTTTGCAAGGCTACCACAAATGAATTGGAAGGATCTATATCATTAAAATCTACCTTTAATGGAAGTCTAACCTCAAAGCGATCCTTTTCTAATGAGGTTGTTTCTGAAAAACCTGTTCGCTATGCTGGTGCTCAGACAAAGACTCTGGATACACTTCAGGGACCTTCTCAGTTTCCCAAAATTGTCATACGCAAGTGTCTAGATCAGAATTAATCGTTGTATGCATAGCAACTGCATTGAGATTATTGTGTGAAGGACTTACAAATACTTTGCCCGAGACGATGTAACCGAAGCGCGTGTTGAGAAGTACTGGATCCTCTGGGCTCGCCTCGACCTTCCCGTCCAGCATTATTCTAAACAGGATGTCGGAAGCCAGCAGGAGGGAAACTTCACCTGGCTGGAATGTTAAATTCGTCATCAGCCAAATGTAGTGTATTGGGCATAACAAGGTTACCCAAGTTTATATACTGTTGCGGCAAGCTTGATGTTATTTTGGGTACAATGAAGCATTCAACGTTGATGCTGTAATTCTGCACCCTAGAGTGTACAGTGAGATTTATGCGCTTAGCCACATTGCTACTTTGATTCATGAGTAGGCCAATGTTTTTTGAAGAATTGAACTGCGGTAAGCCCAATTTGTTTGCCAACTCAATTGTACAAAAACTTGTCTGTGCGCCACAATCTAATAGCGCTCTCACTATGTGTTTGTTGTTGTCTTTATCTGATACCAATACCTTAGCTGTAGGTAAAAGTACATTGGTTGAACTGGCATGTAAGTTAATATTACCTGGGGGCTTCTGACTCTGCTCCTCCTCGCCTGTGCCTTTTGTATTTTCATGTATTAATGTGTTGTGCGCCTTAGAGCCGCACTCCGTGCACTTAAAGCTGTACCTGCACTTTTTTGAATGATTGCCAAGACATATTTTGCATAAATTGTTCTTCATTACAGAATGAACCCTATCACTTGTTGGCATTGAATTAAATTTGGGACATTTGTAAACCCTGTGCTGCTGACCACATATTATAAATTTTTCTGTAGTCATAGTAGCTGCAGAGACTGCAGGGGCAGGAAGAGCAGCCACAGCATGGGCTGTAAATTTAGATTTGTTATGTGAGCTGTCGCTGCCGGTGGGACTAGCCTCTAATACAGCAGCTCGCTTCTCTAAAAAACCAATCAGATTACTCACAATGTGTTGTTCAGCATTTTCCCGCTCAGAGTGGTAAAGCCTTGCAGTGTAGCAGTCCAACTTCCTCAATAGAATGCAGCTCAGGATGGCATCCCAGGAGCTAACCGGCTGCTCTAGGTTCTTCAACGCTGAAAGGTGCTGTCGCACCTTGGCCACCATGTCCCGAAGCTGTAGGGCAGTGCCCCTGTGAAGCACCGGGGTGTCCAATAACGCGTTGACATGACTGTTGACGATGAGCGCTGGATTGTCGTATCTCTTCTTTAGGAGCTCCAATGCTGAGTCGTATGAAGTCCCGATGATGGGCAGATTGTCTATCAAGTGTAAAGGTTCTCCTTTTAAATACTTCTTTAGGAAGCAAAGCTTTTGTACTGCGGGTAGCCGACTGTCTCGATGCACGATGGCCTCGAACATCTCTATAAACGGTTTGTAAAGGGCTGGCTCGCGACCGTCGAACACTGGAATTTCTAGGGAAGGCAAGTGCGCTGCCTTTCCGCCCCCCTCTGCCGCCACTGAGGCCTTTGGATTCTTCTCGTTGAAAATGTTAATGGCTCGTTCAAAGGCAGCCATTAATGTAAAATATCTGTCTTCTGTGTCGTCGTTCAACTCGGCGTTGGCGTATTCGGGATCCAAGACGGCTAGTTGTACGCCAATGTCTTGGTATCTTGTGAACACTGCTTCTAGCGACTTTTTACGCGTGGTCAGGTTTTCACATGAGTGAACTTCATTGCTATTTATGAATTTCTCCAAACGAGTGATAGTAGCTTTACACTGACCTCTTGAAGCGATAATTTTTTTCATGTCGGTGTCGGCCGCCATTTTGATGCGAGTGCGTAGCGCGCGCCCGGTCCAGAACCAAGTTGAACAAAGTCGCCCAGATGAGAAATGATAAACTGAATTTTTTCGGCACCATGTAAAGGTTTCAGGCAAGTATTCGTTTTTCCAAAATTAAACGACTGGGTAGAATATTCACTGTTTATTGAAACACGTTTATCAAATAAGAGACAAAATACAATAACGTGTTGACGCTAAGGCGATGGCGGAGAGAAGAGAAAGAGAGTGTTGCCACACGTCTAAACTAGTTACATTTTTACTACAAGCAAGATGTTTCTTGTAAAGGCGTTTTTACATGACCGCCTGTGGCATTTAGGTGTGTTTCACACAGTAGCACTTAGACGGCAGGCGCACTTCGCCTCCCTCACCTTATGTCCATAAATCAGTTTAGGGCTGCGGTCCCGTAGAGAAACAATGTTGTGAGTGTATTAGCCATAAAAGGTTATATTTTCAACAGAAAAACAGTAACATAATAGTAACACATTTTTTTCGTAAAAATAAATTCCGTTTACACCGTTGCTACCATTGACGTCATCGGCTTTAATTAAAAAAGAAATATAAATACCTAAGATAATGGGTGCTTTTATACGGTCGTGAATTTCTACGACACGACACTTCATGTCGTCACGACACAAGTTATTTTGCTACTATGGGAAATAGTAATTGACGCAGAAAAAAAAACATCAAAAAGTGAAACTCCACGACATTATATGGCTTCCTCACTACCAATATGGCGGTGAAAAATTTGACCTAATATTGTTTGTCTAATATTCCATTTGTAATAAAAAAAAATTCTGCCCCCACCCTAATAATTGGCGACCCAATAGGTCGACTCTGGGAACATACTTTCTGATGTAGAGGCACGCTCGCTTCGCTCGCGTGTTGTTGGTCACAATTCAACCTAACACTCCTCCTCGCTTCGCTCGTCGTCGTACCTAAACTGACTCTGGGAACATACCTGGCTTTTTGCTTGCGATTATTGGGTTTGATTAGTGTCAACCCCCATTAATTAGCGACCCAATAGATCGACTCTGGGAACATGCTTTCTGATGTGGTGGTTGTTGGTCTCAATTCACCCTAACACTCCTCCTCGCTTCGCTCGTCGTCGTACCTAACGGTGACTCTGGTTGCAAAAGGGGGCCACGAAAGATTCGGTTCTGGCGCTTCGCCGGCCGCTCTCGCGGCACGCTCGCTTCGCTCGCTCGGCTCGCGCGCTGTGAGGTCGCAGTTCAACCTAACACTCCTCCTCGCTTCGCTCGTCGTCGTACCTAACGGTGACTCTGGTTGCATAGGGGGGCCGCGAAAAATTCGGTTCTGGCGCTTCGCGGGCCGCTGCCGTGGCACGCTCGCTCAAATTTGCTCCTTTATATGAGTATCAATTGGATTAGTGTCAACCCCCAATAATTAGCGACCCAATAGGTCGTCTCTGGGAACATGCTTTCTGATGTGGTGGCACGCTCGCTTCGCTCGCGTGTTGTTGGTCACAATTCAACATAACACTCCTCCTCGCTTCGCTCGTCGTCGTACCTAAACTGACTCTGGGAACATACCTGGCTTTTTGCTTCCGATTATTGGGTTGGATTAGTGTCAACCCCCAATAATTGGCGACCACTAATTAAAAGTAAGTATTTTATCTCGCTCTTTACTCTGCCCTAGCCTAGAAAACTAACGAGCGCGAGCTAACCAATCCGGTCGGTCGGGTAAAAAAAAAGGTTTATTTCTTATAACCTAACCTTGCTTAAATGTTTTTTTTTTCAAGCGGTGGTATCTAATTTGTTGATTAGTATCATCTATTGGTTATTGGTTCCCCTATGTTTGGTATATCTTTTTTCGGCAAATCGATAATTAGTCAAAATGGCAATCGACGAAACGATAATTAGGCAAAATAATATTCGACGAAACAATAATTATACATAATGACCATTAGGCAAAACGACATTCGATGTAATGATTTTTGTGTGAAACGAGTTTATGTAAAATGACTTTAGACCTGAATGAAACCGTTGATTATACTAAACGTTTTTAGGCGAACTGAAATTAGGCAAAAAGTTGTTCGACAAAACGAGGGTATACCGACGCCGCTGTACTGTAGAAATCAATACTGGTTGATCTCGAATGACGTTGAGTTCCTCGGGAATCTTTGGAGGAGTTCGAGTACGTTGGCGTTGACTCTGCACGCAAATAAATTGGTCTTTGCTTTTAGACGTGACTTTTGGCCTTCCTAAACGAAATCGACTGGAATTAAGACCGGTTTTCTGTTTTCGTTTCAAAGCACTGACGACAGCAGTTTGATAAACCTTCCTGACTGAAACCTGAAAAAGATCAGCTATTTTTCGCGTTGTGTATCTTACCTACACTCGACAAAGCACTAACAGCAAGAGTTTCGACACTTAGATCGGCTTTAGGTTACGATCCATTTCAATAATTTTCAGCGTTAATCAATTTCATAGAAAACAGCAAATTCTTTAAATGGACCAAATTTGCGAGCAACATTAGAACAATTTCTCGAAGAAGTACTTATTTTGTTAGTCATGGAAACAATTAAACGTCTGAAATTCAAAATGTATTCTATATTTGAATATAATTTAATATGAAAACCTATTTTTACAACAAGAACTTGTGTAAGTACCCCTCTTCCTGACTTAATGAGGATTACCGCGAGTCGATTTTCCGCTAGAGGCGCTAGTGGAACGTGGGTCCTGCGGGAATATTTCAAACGTCACTTTGATGGATGTTGAATGGATGGCAACACTGGCTGGCATTTTGGTTTAAAATATTTAAACATCGTAATAGTCCATTGTGTAATTTGTTAATTAAGGGCGGTTATCAGGGAATGACGACCTAGTGTGAATTTAATTATGATAATTAACACGAGTTCGTAATTATTGTACTGCCCATTCATACAGTGTTTTTAATCACATTTGCGAGGAAATAAATAACTTACTAAGCAGATAAATAAACAATAATGATTAGCGGTAGTGTAGTAGTAGCACAGTTCACAGAGTAGGTACTGCGCGGTGAGCGGCGGCTACAAGCGGAGAGCGCGTGGCGCGCCCTACGCGGTCCTCTGGGAGCTCCAGGCGGGCGGTAAAATGTATGAAAATCCATTACGGCTATGAGCATAGAAAATACATGCATCTCATTCAGTCTAAGAATGCTTGCATACAAACCATACAATATCACCATTTACGAGCAAGTGTGATGAAAAATGATATAGCATATAACATGAATATGAGCTCCTTTAAGCCGCACCGTGTCTCAGAAAAACGTTCGGATCGGTGATCTAAAATGGCTTTAATATTGTTATATATAATAATAATAATATAAGCTTTTATTTCCTTAATAAATATTTACATTTCAGTGCTTTATGCTTATGGACATGGGACCCAAGGGACGTCACTTCCCATTCAGCTCGCCACAAGCTGCCCTGGGGGTTAACAGACATACAAATAATAATAATATAAGCTTTTATTTCCTTAATAAATATTTACATTTCAGTGCTTTATTTCTATTTTTAAACTTCTTCATCTTCATCATAAGGACCGCCTTGAGCGGTAAAAGCCTCCTCCAAAGCTTTCCAACTTCCTCTATTTTTAGCTACCTCTGGCCAATTGTGGCTCGCTATGTTTTCAACCGACTTCAATATTTCTAAAGGAGGAGGTTCTCAATTCGTCTGAATTTTTATTATTATTATTATCTTTATTTTCTTTAATTCTTAGGTTAGGTCATTTTATAATATGATTATAAAAGTAAAATACAAAAACACATACAAAAACAATACAAAATACATATAAACACATTATAAAAAACCTAACCTAGGGTGCCGCCGGCAACGGGGCAGGGCCCAGGCTGCCGGTGGTTAGGGCCGCAAAGAGAGGAACCGTCGAACTATGCGCGCCGTGTCTAGGATTACCGCCTTCTGCATCTGACCCTTGATCCATCCACCTAGCGAGAGTCTCGACCAACATCTTGAGAGAGAGTCGAACTATGCGCGCCGTGTCTAGGATTACCGCCTTCTGCATCTGACCCTTGATCCATCCACCTAGCGAGAGTCTCTCAAGATGTTGGTCGAGACTCTTCGCTATGAGACCGTTCGCTGAAACGACTATCGGGACAATGATCGTTGAGTCAACATCCCACATGGCGGTTATCTCATGAGCCAAGTCTAGGTACTTACTGGACTTGTCCTTCTCGGCCTTCACAAGATTCTCGTCATGGGGGATGGTGACGTCGGCGAGCACGGCCCGACGTTGCGATCGATCAACCAGCACGATGTCAGGCTTATTGGCTATAATAGTCCTGTCCGTGATGATAGATCGATCCCAATAGAGCGTGGCACGACCATTTTCGAGAACTGGCGCAGGTGCGTACTTGTAGTACGGCACTTCGTGGTCCACAAGATCGTATTTAAGAGCAAGTTGCTGGTGAATAATCCTGGCTACGAGATTATGTCTGTGCAAGTACTTATTATTATTATTTTGTATGTCTTTCCCATCACGGAACAATGGTGTTCCGGTCCTTTGGGAGGCGTGCGCGGAGCCGAAGCCAACACGCAGAGGCCCTTTCGACAATTTAATGAAATGTAAGGGGTACACCGAGCGGATGTTGCACCTGCCCGAGTCTTGGGACGCACGCAGAGGCAGCACCCGCCAGGGTGTATAGACTATTGAGATTTAATGGAATCTAAAATATGCTGGACTATTAGGTGAAAGCGGTGGACTAAATACTGGGTTATGGAGAATAAAATCGGACGTCTGCCTAACAAAACGGTAATCAATTTTATTTCCGGCAGACGGTGACTCGCCCACATAAGATGGGCCCCCACAAAAAGCGACATCTAAGATGGCTCGAGGGCAACACCGGTATGAGGGCTGGGGGTAGAGAGGTGTCACTGGACTTTAAACATATAGCCAACTCGCCACTTAGGTTTCCACATCTACCCTCGAGAACACAGCTCTCGCGACCCCACTCTGGACGGCCGGTTAAGGCAAGCCAGAGGCGGAGGACTTGGTCGGACGACGGAGTCCCCCAGGAGCGCTCAGGTACGTGGGGTCGCTACTCCCCAACAGCTCGCCACAAGCTGCCCTGCGTTGCGCCACAAGCTGCCCTGCGTTGCAAGATGATTTGGGTAGTATCTTAAGACACTCGAGCATTTCTTTACGAACATCATCAATTTGGTGGAGTGGACCTGATAATGAAGACCAGGGATGGCAAAGTGGAACTGCTTGGTAATTCCCAGGACTATTCATATTCATATTCAAGCATTTATTTGCATAATAAAAGCACAAAGTCATGCATGCAAATACAATTTATAATAATCTTAAAACTAAAACGATTGAATAATACAAGAAAAACTAATAATACATAGCTCTGAAATAATAATAACTGACTCAAACAAGAAAAATGAGATAAAATAAGGAATTTTAGGTACACAGGTCAAAATACAATTTCTATATCACATATGTCATGAGAAGGCAATTATAATGTAAACTAATAATAACAATGTCAAAGAAATATAATAATGTCAGGTACATTGGTCAAAAAGCTTATCATAATATTCGTTAATGGAGTAAAAAGGACGGCACAAAAAATATTCTTTAACTGTTTTGTTAAAAGTTTTAAAATCATCTATATTTTTAATGTCGTCGGTCAATAGATTGTATACTTTTATAGCAGTATTGTTTAAGCTTTTGTCAAAATTTACATAATGCGCGTCATTTAACAGTAACCTATTCCTAATTCGTAATTTATAAAGATTTATGGTCGCACCCTGTTCCGCGTACAAATGTTTGTTGGTGAACACATAAATACAAATCTTATACAGGTACATAGAAATCACAGTCATAACTTTGTTCTTTATAAATATACTACGGTGCGACTCAGGTATTGTATGACATCCTTCTACTATTCTCATGGCTTTTTTTTGCTTAAGCAGAAGTAGATTTATATTAGATCCGTTTCCCCAGACCTCAATGCAATATCTAATGATGCTTTCAAAGTATGAAAAGTACATAGTTAATAAAACTTCTTTACTGGCAATGTTAGATAAGGCTGTCATGGCATAACACGCCCCCGCCAATTTTATATTAATCTTATCGATTTGATCATGCCATCTCAAATAAGGGTCAAGATCTACACCTAAGAATTGCACGCAATTTGCTTTATCAATTGGAATATTACAGTCAAAATCAGAACTTGTGGTGCTCCTACGAAATGCCATATAAAAGCTTTTACTGCAGTTCATTTTTAATCCGTTGGCTGCAAACCATAATGTGAGTTGCTGCCATCCGATTAAAAGCTATCATCCGATTAAAAAAAAATTTTTTTTCTGAAAATAGATGGTTCCAGATTAGTTCCGTTTCTTTCAAAATAAATTTCTGATGATGGGATCCATGAGGAACTGAGGGAACTCCTCAAATTTGAAAGGCACATGCATGATGATTTGGGTAGTTTCTTAAGAAACTCGAGCATTTCTTTACGAACATCTCCAATTTGGTGGAGTGAACCTGATGATGAAGACCAGGGATGGCAAAGTGGAACTGCTTGGTAATTCCCAGCTCTATCATCCGATTTAAGACATTCATCTTTTCTTTGTAAGGAAATACCTTCAAGATAGTCCGATTTGATTATAGTTCTATTTTGATGATGGAATTCGTGAGGGATTGAGAGAACTCCTCAAATTTTAACGGCACATGCATTCTGATTTGAGGGTTTCCTTAAGTAACTAAAACATTGTTTTGGGGGAGCCAACATTTTGATGAAGTGGACCTGATGATGAAGACCACAGCGAACTTAAAATACATGGAAGAGGAGCTTCAAACAAATTGTCAACATAAAACGGGGTAAACACTCGATATGCGCATGCACGCTACGCTGCCAATCAAACTCGTCAAAATTTTCAGTCGGTTTTAATAACTCAAATATCCCAAAATATCATTGGTCAACGTCAATATGGTGCGGTGGGATTGGTCTGAGCGCTGTCACTTATAGATGACACAACAACTGTGACATTGGAAACGTATTGTTAGTAGACGGGTGTAATGCAATAAAGAACAAGTTTAACATGATATATTTTTGTTGTGATAAATTTTAATCAAATTTTCAGTAAACAAAGATAACTTACTTTATTGATTTCGTTGGTTTGCTGTAGGATTATTAATATATGTAATTAATATGAATAATATTGTAACGTCCATAATACCGCAACCGTGTTAATTATTCGCGATCTCATTTTCATAACCTGGTATATGGTCATATGTTGGTGGTCATATATGGTTCATAGGTGGGTGTGTTAAGTCACATAAATATATCAGATAAAAAAAGAGATTTTTTTGTTGTCCATGAAGTTACAGGCAATTATAAGAACCCTTAGACACGTATTTTAGGAATATGGTAATGCCCCTTGCTGTCGTTAAATATGTTAAGCCTTGAACAGCATAATTCAATTGACATAAGCAATATATGAATGAAAATAAACGCGTAAACCAAAGAAAATAATAACTATGATTACGCAAATATTTCATTCTGGAAAAGGTATGAAAAAATACTTCCCAAAAATATTTTCACATATTTATAAAATGGATGTTATAAAATTATTTATTTATTTATTTAACCTTTATTGCACAAAAGAAACCTTAACGTACAAAAGGCGGACTTAATGCCAGAAGGCATCTAAGACTTTCATTACACTATCTATACCTAAATCTTAAACTTGGAGTCCGGTTATTTAAAGCCCTAGCTGAGCCATTGAGGTATTCCGTATTGTTGTATAATATGTTTTTTTTTTAATATACCGTACAAATTGGGATTGAACCCTTTTTTAAATTTGTTAATCCTTTATTTGTTAAGTACATGTCGTCCTCGTCGAAATGCATAGAACAAATATTTGTGGATTTGGTCGGTTGCCATGTTCGATCATGCCTTTCTAATCTAACGGCATTGGTCCACATTTTCCTTATATAAGGCTTGGTGGGAAATCTGGAAAAATACCTATGTTAATATTTAATCATAAAAATATAAATTCTGATTACACTGATACACTATTTATGTCACTTGTTTGATACGTCGGGATTGTAACTAATTTAATTATAATAAAATATATATCCCTGTATTATAATTTCAATGGTTATCCAAAAGTTGGCATAACACCATCCCCATATAAAATTGTCCCGGATCAAAGAAATTTAAAATAATAGGTAAAATAACTACTTACAGATGAAAAGTAATGCCATCTTTTTTGTGGTGTTTATCCGTGCGACTTCGACACCATTTCACAGCGCAACAGGATATTTTTATTATATATTATAAAATTTTACGCTATCTGTCAAACTGACCACATCGCTGACGGCCATTTGTATACTAAACGGCACGCTGGCGTGCCTGTGTAAGCCCCGCCTCGCGTGGCGTGCGTTTTGTGGGGTCATTATTTAGAGCTTATTAGTCTTCCATGTTTTTTAAGTTCGCTGGAAGACCAGGGATGGCAAAGTGGAACTGGTCGATAAACCTAGAACCTTATTATCCTAGTTGTGACATTCATGTTTTTGGTTTGATTTCTATTCTGATGATGGGGTTCTTGAAGAATTCAGAGAACTCCTCAAATTTGAACGGCACATCATCATCAATGTGATTAGAGGGTGTTCATAATTAGCTTACGCATTTTCTTACTGTGGCCATCATTTTGCTGGAGTGGACCTGATGTTGATAATCAGGGATGGCATAATGAATATGCTCGTTAATTTACAGTCTGTCATCCAATTTAACACATTGTTATTTTGTTTGTTTAAAGGTCTACAAGGGAGTTCCGTTTGATTATACTTCAAATGTAATGATGGAAGCCCTAGGACATTAAGAAAGCTCCTCAATTTTCAATCGTACACGTGCGGTGTATTGGATATTTGTGAAGTAAACTGGCTAACTCAAACAAATTCTTAATTTCACTTTTACCGGGAACCAAATGAAGTCGGTTTTTTTTTCTTAAAAATTATTATTAATTGGGTGATCGAAGAAATCATATTTATTTAATCACCTACTGTTTAACAAGTAATAAACCTTAGTTTGACATTAGCGCTTAGCTAATTTTATATTAGCGGCTAATGCTTGCAAAAACGCGTGTTTTGTCGCGTATTGTAACTTGTTATCTATGATACGTTCAATTCGAGCCATTTTATCCAAATACTTCTTTCTCTTGGAAGTGGGTGGGCTACCGATTATAAGCTTTTCTATTTCTGCAGTTTGATGTTTCATTTCTTGCACAATTTTTTTTGATAAATAGTAAAATCCCGGATGATACTGGTCTACAAACTGTAGGATTCTATTGTGCCAAGATTCCACATTATTTTGAGTCCGTGGTATATTTTCTTTTGTTAGTTCATGTGTACTCCAGATTTTAGGGTCAAACTTAGGTGGTGAAGTTGCAGTACCCCAAACATAGTTTTCGCCAAACCATGACACGATGGTACCTGAAAGAAATAACATATATTTTATGGAATGTGAGTAAAATATCGTATGCAATATAAAGTATGTGACGTCAAAGGTAAAAAATACCTGCTTCTGCTGAGCACGTCCCAACCAGTTCATCATAATACAATGGTATTTCCTCTGTTGATAAAAATGCCAATGCGGCTAAGCACTTTATTTCTCTTGAAAAAGTCTCGCTTGTTCCATACAAAGTTTGGTAACCGTTGTTCTGGACTCGACTGAAAATTATTTGTCCAAGATGGAAATTACAGCCCTTCAGAGTGGTATTTTCAAAATTTTGCCTAACAGACTTATGAGCTGCTTTTTCAAAATCAATAAGAATAAATCTTGGCGACAAATTTAATCCATTCTCCTCGCATAGCTCGATTAACATGGTAAATAATATATCATAACTTTTTTTATCCTTATTTGTACATAAGAAAAATATGAGCGGAAATGTTGATGCGTAATTGTGTACAGCACCGTGGATAGTGTATAATTGGTAGAATATATTTGGTACTACTTTAAATGTACCGTCCATAATTATGTATTTTGATGAGCACAGATAAGTTAACAACCGTTTTGTCGTTTATATTATGATCCTTCTATCTGTTTTGTAGATCTTATCAATAAGTATCAATTTATCTATATCGTTTTCTTGGTCGAGTTCGAAGTTTTCTCTGTTTATTTCAAATAGTATGTCGTTTGGTTCTGAAATCTTGTTGCCTTTTTTCTTTTCTCTATAGATTGTCTGTCTTAAATTTGAGTTGTTTGGTAAATATGGCAAAATTGCAGTGGACGTGCTTGCTTCACAGTCCGATATTATATGGCAAGGTTTCTTGGTGATATTCAATTTTGCCTCATTTTTTAATATTGTTAGCGCTGCCTCGACCTGAAACAGATAATTTAAAGTAGTATGTAAAATGTGTCCCGCCGATTGGGGTAGGTATAGCAAAGGGACTTTAAAAACATGCGCGTGTTTTGTATGGATAACTTTGGGGCCATTTTTTTTGGGGCTTTTGATTGCCATTATAAGTATAAAATAATAACAGACATACCTTTTCTCTGACTGCATCGGGCTCATGATTATGTTCTTTTTCACTTTTTGATATGTTGACATGCACGTTACTATCATTTAAGAATGTTGTGATACGTGCATTGCATTTGTATTGTGGGTTTCTTCGTGATTCACATATCCAGTAATGCTTTTTTTCTACAGTTCTATTTTTCTCATATATATAGCCATTTCTATTAAGTTTCATGCCACCTCGACTCGTTATAAACACTTTGAGCTCATTTGTTTCCATTGTAATTGTAACGATTTCACAATACAACTTATTACACAAGCGACCACGATACGACTATAGAACTGGACATACCTACATATTTTTTTAAAGTGAGATCATATCTACCTCTCTTGTATCATTTGTAACTTTAAAGGAAATTAATACCCTTATGGATTCGTCATAGCAATGTTGCGAATGATACTTTTTGATTTTATAAACTGTAAAGGAGTTTGTTGTGTTACCTATTATTTCAAGGCGTTATGGACGGGCGTGTAACGGTGTATAATATTATAGCTTTAAAGCTTTATGGTTGATTATTATTATGCTTCAAATCGTTATGCGAGTTAACGTTATAGTTATTGACAATTATGCTCTTAGTGGTTATGACATTTAATTTATTATAATTTAAATTTATATGCATAAAAAATATATGACCACTACTGAGTATGATCAAAAATTTTATGACTAAAAATGTATGACACAAAATAATATGACATTCTAATTGTATGCGCAATGATGATTATGAAACAAGTGGTTATGCGCAGCAACGATATGACTTAAAAATGTATGCCACCCAATATGGACCCAATAAAACTGCTCGATAATTTACAGTCTGTCATCCAATTTAACACATTGTTATTTTGTTTGTTTTAAAGGTCTACAAGGGAGTTCCGTTTGATTATACTTCACATGTAATGATGGAAGCCCTGGGACATTAAGAAAGCTCCTCAATTTTCGATCGTACACCAATCCAATACGTGCGGTATATTTGTGAAGTAAACTGGCTAACTCAAACAAATTCAAAATTTCACTTTTACCGGGAACCAAATGAAGTCGGTTTTATTTTCTTAAAAATTATTTATGTCGTCACTCCATCTTATGAGTGGTTTTCCTCTTCTTCTTTTTCCCTGGGGCAGCCATTCTGTTACTATCTTTGACCAGCGTCCATCTTCGGTTCTTTGTATGTGTCCAGCCCATCTCCATTTGAGTTCTAATGCTTGCTTGACTGCATCTTTTGCCCCGGTCCTCTTTCTGATGGTCTTGTTCCTTACTCTATCTAAAAACGACGAATGGGCTGTAAGATGACGGGCGTAGTGATAGAGAGATGTATACCTTTGGTTAAGTTTATTATTCACAATTCTTTTCAAAAACAGATAGAAAAACTCATAACACAGCTCCTTGTAAGAGTCTCAAGCAAACAATGAAAAAATATGTCAAAATATGACATCATAGTTGAAGGCAGACTAGGCAGAGTTTGGTTTGACGAACTTCCAATGAGAAAATGATAAGGCGTAAGTGGGGTTGGGTCCTCTGGGTCTATGGACACGTGTGTCAGTGGGCGAGAGTTTACGATGGCTTCAGCTTACATCAGCAGCGTAACAATCGTCTCTTCCTTGGGAAACCGTTCATTAAGCGTTGCTTTCAATGCAACCTTTACCGTTCTAACGAGGCGCTCCCAACAGCCTCCAAATGTGGGCGCTGCGGCGGGGATAAAATTCCACCTGATTCCTCTCGTTGCTGCAGCCTCCTGAATGTCATTGGAATAAAAATCACGTAAAATACGGTTTGCGCCTACGAAAGCAGTTCCATTGTCCGAGTAAATTGTGTTCGGGATTCCATGTCTGGCAATAAAACGCCTCAGGCTCATTATTGCCGAATCTGATGACAAGCTGTGTACCAATTCTAGATGTAGTGCTCTAGTTGTAAGGCATGTGTAAAGAGCCACGTAGCGCTTTTCATGGCGGCGTCCCACAGTGACATTGACAGCGCCAAAATAGTCCAGACCAGTAAAAGTAAATGGTCGCTGGTGGTGCGCTAGCCTTTGAGGTGGTAGGTCTCCAGTGGCAGGGCTCATGGGCGCCGATTTCCGGATCTTGCAAAACAGGCATCGATGTGCCACTGATCTCACGGTATCTCGTAGCCTTAAAAACCAGAATTTTTGCCTTAGCCCGTTTATCACGTATTCATTATTGGCGTGACCTGCTTGCCTGTGGTAATGCTGTACAAGTAAACGTGCTACTGGGTGTCGGCCATCGAGTAGTATCGGGCATCGTGACTCAGGGTCGATGTCTTCTACAGCTTCTATCCTTCCAGCCAAGTGAATTAAGTTATCGTCTCCCAGAGTGGGTGATAGTATGATGAGGCGGCTGTTTGAAGGAATCGGTGTCGAGGTGAGAATGTGTTGAAATTCTTGAGGGAAACTGTCCAGTTGAATTCGTTGCAAAAGATGCCTTTCAGCGGCTTTTATCAAGTCGGCATTCAAGGGTGTGAGAGTGGTGGACGCTGATGAAGTGCGTGGATGGGAGCGAACCACTCCTTGTTTCAATTAAGAATTTCGAATGCATGCCAAAGTTGCTAAAAATTGCTGCAGCTTGGTGGACCCGGGCTGTAGCACGCAACAAACGAAGCCAGTCACTGAAATGATTTGGATTAGCCGTGACTGGAGTTGGCAAAATCGCGTTAACTGAGGTCAGTCCCACCAATTCGTTCCGTTGACATTTGAGTTCTTCGCGAACTGGTGCGACGTTAAGTGGCTCCGTGGGCCAGTCCTCTGGAGACTTAAGAAGAAAAGATGGTCCAGAAAACCATCTATGTGACGAATCTAGGTTGATTGAACGTAACCTAGTTGCGTCATCAGCTACATTATAGTCTGTCGGTACCCAGCGCCAGTCTTTGACGGAGGAATTTTCCAAAATTTCACCGAGGCGGTGAGCAACAAAAGGCTTAAAAGTTCGCGCATCACTGCGCAACCATTGGAGAACAGTCATTGAGTCGGTCCAAAAGTATGTACGAGCTGATTTTTTGCGATGGCTGTCCTTAATCATTAGTGCAATTCGTGAAGCTATCAAAGCGGCTTGTAGTTCCAAACGCGGTATCGACGTTGGTTTCAAAGGCGTAACTCTCGCCTTGCTAGCGATGAGAGTAAGCTCGATACTGCCATCAGGGTAAACTAGGCGCCAATAGGCAACGCATGCGTAAGCGAGCTCACTTGCATCAGCAAAAATGTGCAATTCTCTATACGAGTAGGAAGGCTCTGAGCCTTTTGCCTTTGAGTACCAACGCGGTATTTTTAACGAAGAAACTTTTGACAGCTCAAGAAACCAGTCAAACCATTTGGATGCTTCTGTCTGTGGAAGCTCAGAATCCCAGTCTATGTGAGATCTCCAAGTCTGTTGAAAAAGGATACGTCCCTTCACGACAATAGGTCCTAAGAGACCCAGCGGGTCGTACACGCGCATGACATGTAATAAAACCTTCCGTTTTGTTAGCGAAACTGGGGCGCTTTCAGGTAAGCCTGTGCGAAACCCTAAAATGTCTGAGGTCGGATTCCACGCTATACCTAGGGCTCGAATGCTGTTTGTGGAGTCACCAAGATCGACTTCCAACGGCTGAGCGGCTTTAAGGTCATCAGGCATAAGTTTTAAAGCCTCACACTTGTTGGAGATCCATCCACGCATCTCAAAGCACGCGGCGTTATGCACGGTAATAATATCTGCCGCTAATTGGGCTGCTTCGTCGACGCTATCTTGTGAGTCAATGTAGTCATCCATATAATGACTGAACAAAATGGCGTCTGCAGCTTTTGGATATAAATGAGCGTATTCAAGAGCATTTTTATTTTTTATAAATTGCGCGATAAAGGGGCTACAGCATGCACCAAAAATGACAGATGTCATTCTGAACTCCCTGATTGCCTGTGTCTTCTTGGGTCTCCACAGATATCGAAGAGCATCCCTGTCCTGTTCTCTAACACACACCTGAGGAAACATCTCTTTGATATCTGCGGTCATTCCGATACAACACTCTCGGAAACGGAACAGGACTTTTAGAAGAGGTTGGAGCAGGTCTGGACCCGATAGCAGTAGGGAGTTCCGGCTGACTCCCTCATTCTTCTGACCTTTCGTTTTTGAGGATGATATACTCTGAAATGTGGAAGGTAAAGGCGTATGCTATCAGTTTGTTCATTGTGACATGTGTAGTAGGAGTCCGGCGCACATTCTTCAGCATAACCCTTCGCAATCATATTATTTATAAAAGCAGTGTAAGCCGTAGCAAACTCAACCTCTTTATTCATGCGCCGCTCTAAACTTAAAAAACGAGACATTGCCTGTGGGTAACTATCTGGGACACCCTGTATATTATCACGCCACGGCATGCCTACTTCAAATCGGCCGGTGGGCAGTCGTTTGGCAGTTGCTTCTAAAATGTCAACTGCGCGTTGGTCTTGTATACTATGTATCGTTTCAGTTTTAGTAATACCTATAGAGTCGAGTTTATATTGCTCTTTGATTAAAAACTCTAAGTTGTCATCACTAAAAGTGTGCGTATGATTAACGAATTCTACGAACTCGCTATCACAATTTTTTGTTGCATGTGCATGATTGACAAACTCAACCGACTTCGTTTTACTAGAAACAACACCATACAAAGTCCAGCCAAGAGCTGTCAAACAAGCTGCTGGGTCGTTCATTCTACCAACACGAACGTCACGAGTGATTGACAGATACCAATGTTCGGCACCTATTAAAACGGTTGGTGTAGCGTCATCATATGTTATAATTTTTAAGAAAAAAAAACCGACTTCATTTGGTTCCCGGTAAAAGTGAAATTAAGAATTTGTTTGAGTTAGCCAGTTTACTTCACAAATATCCAATACACCGCACGTGTACGATTGAAAATTGAGGAGCTTTCTCAATGTCCTAGGGCTTCCATCATTACATTTGAAGTATAATCAAACGGAACTCCCTTGTAGACCTTTAAACAAACAAAATAACAATGTGTTAAATTGGATGACAGACTGTAAATTAACGAGCATATTCATTATGCCATCCCTGATTATCAACATCAGGTCCACTCCAGCAAAATGATGGCCACAGTAAGAAAATGCCTAAGCTAATTATGAACACCCTCTAATCACAATTAACCTGCCGTTCAAATTTGAGGAGTTCTCTGAATTCTTCTAGAACTCCATCATCAGAATATAAATCAAATCAAAAAGATGAATGTCACAACTAGGATAATAAGTAGAGCTAGGTTTATTAACCAGTTCCACTTTGCGATCCCTGGTCTTCATCATCAGATCCAGTTCATCAAAATTTTGGCTCCGCCATTTTGGCTCCGCCAAAACACTGTTTTAGTTACTTAAGGAAACCCTCAAATCAGAATGCATGTGCCGTTAAAATTTGAGGAGTTCTCTCAATCCCTCATGAAGCCCATCATCAAAATAGAACTATAATCAAATAGGACTATCTTGAAGGTATTTATTTATAAAGAAAAGATGAATGTCTCAAATCGGATGATAGAGCTGGGAATTAACAAGCAGTTCCACTTTGCCATCCCTGGTCTTCATCATCAGGTCCACTCCACCAAATTGATGATGTTCGTAAAGAAATGCTCGAGTGTCTTAAGAAACTACCCAAATCATCATGCATGTGCCTTTCAAATTTGAGGAGTTCCCTCAGTTCCTCATGGATCCCATCATCAGAAATTGATTTTGAAAAAAACGGAACAAATCTGGAACCATCTATTTTCAGAAAAAAAAATATTTTTTAAAATCGGACGATAGTCCTGGGAATTACCAAGCAGTTCCACTTTGACATCCCTGGTCTTCATCATCAGGTCCACTCCACCAAATTGATGATGTTCGTAAAGAAATGCTCGAGTGTCTTAAGAAACTACCCAAATCATCATGCATGTGCCTTTCAAATTTGAGGAGTTCCCTCAGTTCCTCATGGATCACATCATCAGAAATTGATTTTGAAAAAAACGGGACAATCCTGAAACCGTCTATATACAGACAAAAAAATATTTTTTAAAATCGGATCATAGTCCTGAGAATTACGAAGCAGTTCCACTTTGCCATCCCTGGTCTTCATCATCAGGTCCACTCCACCAAATTGATGATTTTCGTAAAGAAATGCTCGAGTTTCTTAAGAAATCACCCAAATCAGCATGCATGTGCCTTTCAAATTTGAGGAGTTCCCTCAGTTCCTCATGGATCCCATCATCAGAAATGGATTTTGAAAAAAACGGGACCAACCAGGAACCGTCTACTTTCAGAAAACAAAAAAAAAATTCAAATCGGTTCAGTAATGACGGAGTTATGAGTGAACATCCATTAAAAAAAAAAAAATAAAAAAAAAAATTCAGACGAATTGAGAACCTCCTCCTTTTGAAATATTGAAGTCGGTTGAAAACGTCGACTAAGTCAGTCAAATACGAAAGTGACATTCAAGTTGGCATACACCATTAACTGTTATGACCTGCCTTGGGCCTGTAGCCCCTATACTTGCGACAATACTGGAATCTATGAGTGTCGCCGTGCTACCGTCATCAAGAAAAGCGAACACGTTGCAGGTTCCAGTAGGGCCCGTGACTGTGACAGGTACGACCTGGTGAGCACGAGGGCGAAGTGGTAATGTCGTGTTTATATTTTGTGTACCAGTAGATGTAGTAGACACTACCACTTTTTCATCGATGGGTTGGTAAGAAGAAGTGCTTGGCGTATTATTAAGAGGGATTGAATGTGTATCGTTAACATCATTAGAATCTGTTGCCTTGTCATGGAGTACATTGACGAGCGGGGTCGGTGGCTGGCTGTCCGTGGAGTAGCGCGTTGTGACGTGAAGAGCAGCCGTCGACACCGCACGGGTTCACCCTGCACGTGTTCCACTTGTGTGAACTAGCCTTTAAACACCTATAGCAAACCTTTGCTTCGCGTAACCATTGCCAACGTTCATCGACAGACAACAGTTTAAACTTTGAACAATCTTTGATGTTGTGATATTTTTTACAAAATACACAAGTTTGTATTTTAGTAGAATCACTCCTATTTACCACCTTTGGTTGCATAGCAGCATTATGAACATGTTAACGCTTATGTAACGTTTCAATAGGAATATTTTTTTGAAATTGTATTTCACTAAGCTCGGGTGACAGTCCAAAACGAATAATTATGTTGATTGTTGATCAAACTCGCGTCTCAAAAAGTCGGATAGAATTTCGAGTTTAGGACGCCCTGTGGTGTCCAGTGTGGCGAAGTCTGTCCACCGTATTTTCATTGTAAGATTAAGTTTGCCAAGTACTGCATGGAACAACTCGGGCGAGTAAAGGTATTCCAAATGGTTGAGCAACTTAATTGTAGAAATAGAATTGCGTACCTTATTGCAGAGCATTCCTAGTTCTTTTAAGTCATTACCCAGACGCGGCAGATTTTTCAACGTGTGGACCTCTTTGTAGACAATGAGCTCGGGGCGGGCGAAGTTGTCCTCGAGAGCGCGCATGACCTCTTCCGGGTCCTCCGTGGACATCAACAACGCCGCGACAGCATCTCGCGCGGGTCCACGAAGCGATTAATATTATCTAAAGGAGAAAAGTTAACTTTAGTAACATTAAAGATACGTTTAAATTGCAACCATTGTAACGTGTTACCAAAAAATGGTGGTAATTCCAATTTTTTTACACCGGAAGCCGACGCGAGAGCCTTCGCTGCTGCCGCTGTGTCGGCTACCGCTTGTAAGAGAACGGGTTGGCCAAGCTCTGTAGAAATAAGCGGGGGCGTAAAGCCAGCCGCCTCGGACGCTTTCGTGGCAGTTCTAAGTTGTGATTGTTGTGTGAGAGGGTTAATAGGGAGTGCACTAGGTGCAGTTGCCCGCGTGGCCATTGGCGGCGTTACCGAATGGCCGGGTGATGGAACGGAAAAATTTCGTTCACATCTGACTGCAGTGACATCTCTATCAACACGATTATCGAAACTGTGATTTTCTATCCATTTTTTAGTTCACGCCCACCCGTGTAGAGCTTCGATAGCGCGGCTGCCTGCGCGGCTGCTTTCCGCGTCTGCATCGATGGCTTTGAGCTCAGCTTCCAGTTTGCACTCTTCAACCCGCTGCTGTAACTGTGCAAGTAGACGTTCGCGTTCGCGCTCCCGCGCGGCGAGCTCCTCCTCACGTTCGCGTTCCCGTTGGGCGAGCACCTGTTCGCGATCGCGTTCGTGGGCAGCAAGCGCCTGCTCTCGCTCCAAGCGGCGGCGTAGAGCGAGCGCTTCAGCAGCAGCCTTTTGCGCCTTTACATTCGCCGACGAACGGGATGACTTGGTCTGTGTCGTGTGTTCACTAGGAGGTTATTTCTTGTAATTGTTTATGTAAGGACGCCATACGATTAAATAAAACTAGGAGCTCTATTGCCCGGCGCAACAGAGCTGTGAAGCTGCGGAGCTATTGAAGCGGGTTCGGAGTTATCCGACATTATTTTTTTTCTACTGCGGGTGTTAGGATATGATGTCATAAATGAATATGAAGGTATGAATGTAGTAAATGTAATGAATAGGCACTGAATAAATGAGGTGAAGGACCAATAAAAACGACGGTGAATGGGCTGTAAGATGACGAGCGTAGTGATAGAAAGATGTTTACCTTTGGTTAAGTTTATTATTCACAATTCTTTTCAAAAACAGATAGAAAAACTTATAAAACAGCTCCTTGTAAGAGTCTCAAGCAAAACAATGAAAAAATATGTCAAAATATGACATCATAACAGAACTATATTATTCAAACGTTTATTTAAAAACCTATGCGGCCTGATGCTGCTGACTAGATATATCAAAGAGTCCGCAACACTATCTCTTAGTTTCAGTCCTAAGTAGCTTCTTTCCATACCTCTCTGACATATTTTTATTCTATTTAATGTTTCTTTCTTTGTGGGCCAGGTTTGGCATGCATATGTAAGGCAGGGTAATAGGCAAATTTTCATGGCTTTTGTTTTTATTTTTGTTGATATTTTACTTTTGAAAATTTCCTTTAATGACCAATACTTATTCCACGTTCGGTTTACTCTTCTTTCAATTTATTTTTCTGTGCCTCGTTTAAATGAAATTAAGTGTCCTAAGTAGATGTAGTCTTCCACATACTCCAGCGGTGTTGAGTCTAACATAATCTGAAGCGGCATGGCATTTGTCATTACTTTTGTTTTTTCTTTATTCATATGTAGTCCCACATTTTTACTTTGAGTAGCAAGAGATTGCAGCATAATTTCCAACTCCTTTGGGTCTTCTGACATGAGTACTATGTCATCCGCAAATCTTAAATTAGTCAGATATCTGTCATTGACTTTTATTCCTTTGTGATTCCAGTTCAACGTTCGAAATATATGTTCTAAGACTGCTATTAAATTTTTTGCGGACATAGGGTCACCTTGTCTCACTCCTTTTTCTATATTGAATACTGGTCCTTGTCTTTCCATCTTGATGCGAGCTGTGCTTTTCCTATATATTTCTTTTAACATTGCAAGATATTCTTTGTTCACACCTTGTTCTGCCAGCGCTTGCCATATTGATTCATGGGATATGGAGTCAAACACTTTGCTATAGTCAATAAAGCTGATGTATAAGGGTTTGTTGAACTCCTTATATTTTTCTATGATGTTATTCAACTTGTGGATATGGTCCACTGTAGAAAAACCTCGCATGAATCCTGCCTGCTCCATGGGTTGACTTTTATCTATTATTTCTGTCAGCCGTCTTAGCATTGTTGCAGCAAAAACTTTGTATAGGCATGACATGAGGCTGATAGGTCGATAGTTTGACAGCAGTGTTGGGTCTCCTTTCTTGAATAGTAGTGTTATTTCAGAGCCTGTCCATTGTTGAGGTATTGTTTTGTCTTGAAGAATATCATTGAACATTTTTGTGAGGGGGATAGTAAGTAAGTCTATTCCTGCTTTAATCATCTCACTGGTTATCCCATCCGGGCCAGAACTTTTTCCATTTTTAAGCTTTTTTATTGAGATTTTTATTTCGTGTTCATCAAATGCCAAAACTTGTTCTTGGTTTACAGATGCTGCTGTGTTTTCAGTAATTTTTTTTATTGAGGAAAAGGTAAGCATTTGTCTACAATCTCACCTGATGGTAAGTGCCGATGGGTATACACCCATTTGCCAGAATTTCATTTGCAATAATTTAATTTGCCATAATAGTCAAAAGCCATTATATTGTTTCCCATAATAACATATGCAATACTTCTTGTTTACTATATTAGTCACGTGCCAGAAACTTTGTTTCCCATAAAATCAATATCAATAATATCATTTGTCATCATCATTGTAAGCCATAATGATCACTAGCCATAATATCATTTGCCATCCAAATTACTTCCCAGAAAGTAGGTTAGGTTAGGTTTGGTTAGAACTGTGAACTTTCAGCGCCAGAACCGACTTCCAATATAATATAAAATTCTATTTAATAATATATAATACAAAATTATGATAAGTCAGAAAACTTCCCTACCTATTCAACTCTAAGGCAGGTCAGTTTAGGTACGACGACGAGCGAAGCGAGGAGGAGTGTTAGGTTGAACCGTGACCATACAGCGCGCGAGCCGACGAACGAAGCGAGCGTGCCGCGGCAGCGGCCGGCGAAGCGCCAGAACCGACTTCCAATATAATATAAAATTCTATTTAATAATATATAATACAAAATTATGATAAGTCAGAAAACTCCCCTACCTATTCAACTCTAAGGCAGGTCAGTTTAGGTACGACGACGAGCGAAGCGAGGCAGCGGCCGGCGAAGCGCCAGAACCGACTTCCAATATAATATAAAATTCTATTTAATAATATATAATACAAAATTATAAATAAAAACAACTTTAATATATAATAATCAATGTATTTATTGTAGTAATTTTTGTTTTTCTCGTACGAATAACCGTTTACATTGAGCTTCGCACCACCTTTTGATGTTTTAAATAACTGACAAACATTACTTATATCCATTTTCAACACTAATACAACAGCAAACTATTGCACCAAGCACATATGAATGACAATTAATATCGCCTACAAAATGTAATGCATACCCACCACATGTTTAATAACAACAAGTTTGTAAATATTTTTAGAGCGCCTACAGGAATATCGTGAGCAAGCATGCATGGATTCGGAGAAAGACCATTATTTAGTATGGCGTTTGAATATTCTATTAAATAATATTATTGCACTTAATAATATGGACAACAATTAATATGGCACTCGTACGTTCTGGAATCGAATAATCAGGTAAACTAAGAGCATATCATATAATTTTTATGGTAAACAAACAATTCGGGCAAATGAAATTCGGGCAAATGAAATTCGGGCAAATAAAATTCGGGCATACGAGTATTATTTTATATAACTTTCGGTCAAACAATAGACAACCGTGCCGATGGTGGTCTAGGATGGAGCATGCTTGCCTAAAAGATGTATATGTTGTTCTTTTTTATATAGGTTTTTATAAAATTCAGTTGCTGTCAGCAGTAGGTTTTCCCTGTTTGTGATTTTTGAACCTTTTTTGTCTTGTAATTTGCTAATGAGCTGTTTTGAGTTTGAGAGTTGTTTGTATGCTTTTTTTACTCCTCCAGTACTTTTCAGATGTTCTTCTATCACTTGGAGTTTATATTTCTGCTGGTTGTTTTTAATTTTTTTGTGTATTGTTCTGTATAGAATGCTAAGCCGTAGTTTTTCTTGTTTTGTTTTGTGGTTTTTATTTTTAAGTGTATGTTGTTATTCTTTGAGGTTAATAATTTCAGGTGTAATAATATGTTGCATGGAGTCCTCATGTTTTGTGGAGCATGATATTCTCGAGCTGTTATTATGGTTTTTTCAATATCATCATATACTTGTGTTTGTACTTTGAAAGTTCCTGTTTGAATATTTCAAAGTTTATAAATTTTTTGTTTCCTTGTTTAAATTTTGTGACATCCGACGGTCACTAAGCCGTGGCTAACACTGGCCTACAGGTTCTGACACGAACGCCGATCCCTCCCCCCCTCAGGGACCACCCTACTATCGCTTCTTATGTCGGGGTTATTGCACTTGTTTCTATTGACCCGTGTTTCTATTCTTCCACCCCAGTCTCCCCTAATGAGAATTTTAAGTACCTAATCATTTTTAGAATAAATTCAGTAAGTATAGGTTAAACCAGAATTTATTTATTTTAATCTAGTATTTCAAAATATAACTACAATATGCAAAAAGTAACCCTTAAAGTAGCCCTTTTACCCCTCTCATCATACTTTGGACCACGTCCAGCTTTACTTTTGTAAATTGGCTTTGTATTCTTCGTTTTAATTGTTTTGTTGATTTTGCTTCCCACCCATCATTACAAACCAGTCTACTCAGGATTGCCCAAAAGTCCTCAATTGGATGAGCTTTGGGAACATTTGGGGGTTGGATTCCGTGGGTGCGAAATGTATGTCTCCCTCTTCCAGCCACTTCTGAGTGCTGGTTGCATAGTTTGAGCTGGCTAGGTCAGGCCAAAATATGTATTTTCGATCAGAATGTTTATTTATAAATCGAGACACAATTGGCAAGCACCTTGCTGATATACTTGAGCATTGATAGCTGGTCCTGATGAATCTATGATCACTGCCTTTGAAATTCCTTTGTCAGATATTACGACCCAGGCGAGTAGGCACTTTCTTTTCAAATTTGAGTTTACATTTAAATTTTATGCTGTGCGAAACAGTATTTTTCTCGGCTGTGTAATACCCGTCTTTACTATGCATGTTATCGTTGGAAAATGTGAAGTACTTTTCGTCATCCATTACTATTGATATTTCTTTACCCAAATGGCGTAATCGCCTGCAGTTGCTAGATATTTCTTCAAGTTGTTTAACGGAATATTTGGGTGCTTTTTGTCGCTTGAAGTGTTGAATAAGTATTGTGTTTCTTTAAAATATTTCTAATACAATCACGGGTCACCTCATATTTTATGGCTAACTTATCCTGTGACACACCAACCCTATTTTGTGCAAACTTAGCCACTTTCTTCGGAACACGAGCATGGACAATTGGCGGTCTACCTGTTTTTGGTAAATCTTTTCTACCAACACCGAGTTCCCATCGGCGGATCAGGTGGTAAATTGTAGACAAAGGGACATTCTCAGTTTTGAAGCGTGCAAACACCTCAGCTTTATCACGTCGACCAAGAAGTCCATAGACGCATTCACGCAACAACTCTCTCGCTGACATTATTTATAAAATTATACAAATATTTAGTCGAAAAATTTTTTTTGTTTGACGTATATTAAACAAAAGAAAATCAACTTTTACTTTTTTTCTTGCCGGCCAGCATCAATCGAAATCATTCTCACATTACTTTAAGCCAACCCGTTAATGTATGGAGTCGGGGCGACAGTGTAAGTTGTGCTAAGCATGCAGGTCTAGATTTCGTTTCGAGCATCTCATTTATTTTCTAGTGACTGACCAACGTAGGTACCTATGAAAAATCCTGATGAATTAAAAAAAAATATTCTGTAAAGTAAAACATTATTAATATCGGTAAACGATTAACGAAAAACCAACTTCGAGACTGCGCAAATGAGTGAACGAATCCGTCAATATATGGCGCCATACTTTCTACTTCGAGATGCTGATTATTACATTTTCAAAAGTTTTTTTTTTATGCTATAGGGGGCAAGCGAGCAAACGAATCGCCTGGTAAGCGATTAACGTCGTCCATGGACACCCGCAACACCAGAGGTGTCGCAAGTGCGTTGCCGGCCTTTAAGGTGGGAGTACGCTCTTTTCTTGAAGGTACGTCAACGTAATTAAAAGATACGGCCGTTTATGAATTATGATGCATTTCCCATAAATTTGCAATGTCAAAATGTATAGGGCACTCCCGTCGTCGACCTAGAATCACGAATTTTGGCAAACGTAATGTTGCAATAAGCAAGAGCTTGTAGCACAGGTACAGGAAAAAATCTAAGGTTGGAAACTCCAAGTACGAGTAAGTAAAATATTAACTTGTGGCAGGAGACCCCGGCAGGAGACCCCGCTTTTCCTACTAAAGTTACATAAATAGTAGTTAACCGAAAGGATTATATGAATAATCGTACAATGCATAATATTTTATTTTTATAACATATTTGTTTATATTATTATATTGCCGCACACTTATTGTTTCGTTCGTGCCACCAGTATTTTTAAGAAGGTACCAAATGGGGGAACATCCTTTGTGCGGAACCCTCGGTGGGCGAGTCCGACTCGCACTTGGCCGGATTTTTGTATTGATGAATTTGATGTGACTACTATTTAAAAGACGCAGTTCTACGGCAAAATCAAATCAAAATGTGCTACAATCGCTTTAAATGAATGTGAGAATGAATGAGATTTCATGGCGTCTTTTTACACAGAATAAAACTCCTGTAGCAATAGTACGAGCTATTTATTGACTAAGCACGTTACAAATGTATAACTTTGGTGATTAAAGTACTTAAAGAATTATTTCGGTAACATCAGTCCTTCCCTCCTTGCTCTATTAGATTGAAACTCTTCTATTTCTTGACAAGAATTTATCGTTCCATCACAATAGAACATTTCACCGAAAAAGTATATTTTTCTAATTACCACTTTCTTAACGCCAGTCGCCACACAAATAATATGAAAAATGGTAACACATCCGGCCGGATACCGGACAGTGACCGGATATCCGTTGCATCTCTAAAGAAATGCAGAAACTTTAGCATTAAATAGTTAGGTACCCTAGCAAACTCCTACCTAGCAATTTTTAACAGAAACTCTTAATTGATCATTGTTAGAAAAAAAAAAACGGTTCGAGTATGTAAGTGCTCAGGTGAACAATGCAGGCGATTTATCGGTTTCCACTGACATGGTAATTACTTTAAGTACCTGCATGGCCGAGGTAAACAGTAAACAGCACCACATTATTTCAACGAAGTTTCGACCAATGCGACTGACTTTTCAAAGTTTTTGACATCTACAGTGACATTGTGTTTGTGGTCATATGCCTGTTCATCAGATAATCCAGTCATTGAACTGACAGCCTGTATGGAAATTTTGATTACTTGGGAAATAATTTATAATAGTTGATTTTTTTGCGTAACGGATATATCGGAGTCTAGTATTATATAGGTAATAAAATCCAACAAAATATCATTACATGTTAATTTCACAAATGCGTCGTCTTCTGTTTTGGTTATAACAGATAGAAGACAAATATGTCGTCATATTCACAAACAAAAAATATTTGTTATCGTAAATTTAAAAAAATGGAATGAAGAGATACATCTTTATTTTCTTGTCAGTTTATGAATATTGCATTGTATAATGGTTACCAGCTGGCAAAGTTTTGGAGTACCTCTATTGTTTTACCTACCTCGTAGCCACTCTAGAATGACCGCGGCTACTCGTGCAAACAGCATCACCCTTAACTGACCATCGGTAATTAATTAGCAATAATCATAATTATCAAAACGCACTCTACGTTATGAACATTAAGCCATATTGCGCAACCGCAATGCCCAACAAATGTTGTGTTGTGAAGGAAATAGATATAGGCAATAAACATCACGATTAATGAATTCGTTTACAATAACGCTCTAGTACAAACGTCTGTACCTCGTTTTTTTATGATTACAAAAATAACGGTCGATTTTGCCTACGTTCCATTAATTATTTCAGTCATCTCTCGAAAATATTTAATATGTTTACTTATTTCCATTGTTAACGTAATGGTGAAGAAAATAAGACGCAAATATGCTAGCTTTTAAATTGTTTTCCTAAAAATTGCACGACGACACTGGCAATATTTTTCTAATCCTAAAAACGAGGCAGGTGTAGTAATGCGAGTTGTCGCTAGTCGCTATACTAAAAGAGAAGTTAATATATAACGATAACTATACCTACTCACTCCCATTTATAACTTCGTTTTTACATCTAATAATAATAGCTGAATAGTTAGATCTTTCACCCAATAGTCTTGTTAATCTAGAGCTCCCGAGTCTCGACACACGAGTTACAAGCTTACACGTGTTCATCTGTTCATAAACCCGGCGGTACTAAGAACCCGAACTAAAATAGTACATTACATACCAAGGCCGTTTAAGTGGGAAATGCCTCGGATTCCATGTAATTGTCGGCCGAGGCGAAGCCGAGGTCGACTAACATGTGATCCGAGGCTTTCCCATTTACCGGCCGAGGTTTGTATACTATTTTTCAGCCCGACGGAGCCGGCAGGCGGCAATTTAGTTTTGCGTAAAGTGGCGCTTACCGGCCGGAGGACTGAAAAAAAGATTACCATACTACCTCAACAGAATACCTGAGAAGATAAGAAACGAGCCTGATAAATTTAATTTTAAAAAACAGCTTAAAAAATACTTTTTGGAAACACTTACATGAGAATTACTTCAGAGCGTTAACATATACCTATAATTAATAGTTTACTATAAGCTAATGTAATATGACCCCTGCAGTCAAACTTTGTATTAAGTTTTGCAGGAAACTGTTTTATAACTACCGTTTTGTAATACCTTGAGTTAGTTTTCTAAGTACACGAACCCGTCCGTGTACCCGCGCACACGTGCCCTTAAAGCCCCTCATTCACGGCAGTCCGCCGGCGCTCCGGCATGGCTGGATGTAGCGGACACACGGTGTGCAAGTGGCCCAGCCTGGCAGTCCAATTCGCACTTATTCGTTGAAAGATGCGCAGCGCTGCGTTGTAGTGCATACATTGTACTGGAATTTTAAAAATCTCCGCCATCTCGTATGTCATTTTTAATAATGAATTATTCATATTTTATGCATTGCCGCATTTCTCAATTGTTTATTACTGTAATTTAGTGCAATTCGGACTGCAAGGAGGTGGCCGGAGCTAGCAGGAGTACGGCACGCATCCGGCAACGACATTCACGATACTATATTACGTGCCGGAGGTGCCGGCGGACTGCCGTGAATAAGGGGCTTTACACGGATACACGAAGTAAAGGATTTATTTTATTTATTATACGGGACACCAACAGAACAAAAGATGGCATTATAATAATAATAAATAATAAATATTGTGGGACAATTTATGAAACAACAATTTACAATGGAAATGGTGGAATCATTTTACAGTTTAAGCTACAATAACTGTGCATGCATAAGTTTAAATACAACAAAAAACAGGAAGACAGAGATAGCTACATAAAAAACTTATATTATTCTATATAATTATGCTCACAAATATGAATTTTTATATAAATACTTATATTCAAAATAAATATGATTTCTATAATTTGTAAAGTATACATTTGGTCGGTTATCGCGGGACTAAAAATTCATATATACTCGTAAGCCTGAGTATGGTCGTGGTAAATGTCCAGGTTCGCTGCAGCGGCATGCTGTTATAGTACGTGAGTAACCTATTTAGGGGTGCTTTTTCACGTTTGTTCTAGCTGTGGGAAAAATTATTTTTCCTGGCACCAAATATTCACCATATTTGGTGCCAGGAAAAAGAATTTTTACCTAGTGGTCCTCTGATTCCCAATAAAAGTATCAACTTGGATGTGTTCGGTGTATGGACTCAATTTGTTTGGTGCACGTTTGTTGTGATGCTGTGAAGATATACCTCCATACTTAATGTTGATAGGTGGTTTTTGGTTGTTGCTTAGCAATGCTTGGTTTAGGTGTCCAGTGTCTTAAATAAAAGATTTTATGAAGTATCGTCATAAATTAGTTTTTTAATTGATAAATATTTCTGCCGTGATATACAGGTTGGATTTTTTCTAAAAGGGTAGTGTTATTTAATTCATTTTCAATCAAAATATTAAGATAATCGAGGTTAAGGTAAAAAAAAAGAATAATAATGAATCGGTTTGGTGTTGGTGACCCTGCTGCTTTTAATTTACATTTTTAAATGACACATGTCATTACTTCACTTAAGAGTCCGGTATACTCTTTAAAGTGAAAATCGATAATAATGAAATAAAATAACGCATATAAATTGGAATTTCTACGATAGTATAAAGTATTGGTATTGCAAAAAAAAACATTTTGATAAATAATCTTTTTTTGCGAGATGGGGTTGATTCATACAATATTGCAACTTGATTTAATATTATTTATTTCACTACCTATTACATATACTACCTAATTTACTTCCATACTCGTTAATTAAACATAAAATGAAGTTTACTTTTGCATATTTATTTTCATGAAATATATTTTGTACATACCCAAATAGAGTACTAAATATACATAGTTGTCTGTCTTACATGCTTTAGAGAACAAAACGCGCTGTATCTGGGTAGTATTTGTGCGCTCAATTAAATCATCGCGTAGGCTTGTGTGAGGCAAAAGCGTTGTATGATAAGAATGTGGGAAGAAGAGTGCAGTCGATCTCCGGTCGCGCTGTGGGCACGTTCACTGCCGCACAAACACTGGAACGTAGCACGCGCATCACCCGACGCGCGCTCTTACAAAATGATTACAGCACTCCTTTTAGCTATTTTTGTGACATTTCTGACAGGATACATACTTCAAACTATTACTAAACCAAAGAAATATCCACCAGGTACGTATGTCATGCCAAATTGTATAGTAACACTCATCATTTTACATTATTTCACAACTATATTGATTCTTAATAATTTTATATTTTAGCTGGTTACATAATGATTACTAACACTGTACTTAGGTATGTTTTTGTATTACATTTGGTGGGATAGATTAACTAATTATTGGTTAGCCAACAAAATAAAAAAAAGTCATAACCTAAAAATGCTCTACGCGATGGTAACAGTGGCTATTTTAGCGAGGTGTTCGTGTGTTAAATTGATCAATCAACATGCCGATTGTTCTGATATAGTGCTCTGCGCCAAATAAATATGATTTTTCACTATCTATGCCCTTAATAATGTATTATTTGCTTACTGCGACTTTTGTTCAAGTAGTTTTATGTACTCGCGCTACTGTTACAAAAATATTTAAAAAATTGGTATAATACTAATCAACGGTTAAGGCATAGCTTAAACGAGAAATTCAAATGCAAATGGTTCAATTAAGTTTTATTTTGCTCTAAGAAACAAGTTGAAAATACCTAGTGATCGTGCCATGAAGCACGGAAAAATGTTTTGACTGTTTAAACATTGCGGCATATAGGTACAGTAGATGTCGATCTTATATGGGATACCCAAATTGCTTTTTGCTATTCCAGGGTTGGTCCCTTAGTATGTTTAAGGGTTGGGAAAACACCCTATATATAGCTAAATGTTAGTTTATTGCCAAAGAGTCAATCTCAAAGCGATTGGTTGACCCAGCGCACACGGTTTTTTTTATTCGAATGTATTCCTATTTCCCATCTTCAGGGGATAATTAGTAGAGTTTCGCCTGAGAAAGAATTAGGATTTCGATTAAAAATAGGGAGGGAGGAAAGTATGCTCAAGTATATAGCTGGATTTATAATAATTATTTCATCAACAAAATGCCAGGTTAACAACAGAGTTAGAATTTATCTTCTCACTAACATTCATCCTAGTTCTGTGGGTTAAACATAAGTTATGTTAGTGTTAATATTTACATTTAGTCTATCCAGATTGTTGAGAAACAAGTTGTTAAGATCTCTTCTCAAATACACTCTCATTCTAGCTACAACAAATTCCATAATAAAGTCAGTAAATGTGTTTGTCTTCAGGGTTCCGTATTCAACCAAGAACCCTTAAAGTTTGGCCATGTGTGTTCGGCTGTCCGTCCGGCTGCGAGTAAGATCCGTGACCGTTAGTACTAGAAAGATGTATGTAATTTGGTACGGTTATATTAGTTATATCTATGCGTCAGTCCGTCACGCCGACTTAGACACAATTGCTCCGAAAGTTATTGAAAATGTGTCCGTGTCCCCCCAAGTTATTGGGGGGACATATTTATATATATTATATATATATAAATAAACATAGAAATAGAGCTCTTTAACACCTTCAAGGAATATTTTTTTGAACATGGCCAGTTTAGCTATTTTTGGTTTTTTGCAAAACTTTATATCCCTTTAGTAAAAGAGCGTATATGAGTCTTAAAGTCGCAAGTGCTGCGATTATACCTACTCTTTTTTGCTAGTTATGATCATGGTATCTACTAAAACCTTTTAGGTTAGCTGATTGTTACGGACGGTTGACTACGGAACACTACACTGAGCGTGGCCCGACATGCTCTTGGCCGGTTTTAGTGAAAGTAACCACTTTGTGGATCGTTGATAATGATCATTTCTAAATGAATATTTTATACCATTAGCGCCTTATCTTAAGGCTATCCGAAACCTGGAAATCTGGAAATCCGAATACCCTGCTTGTCTCTGGTTAGCTACGTACTTAACACTTTCAACCAGGCAAAATTTCGAACAATACCCCAGAAACCGACAGTACTCGCTAGGCGGGCAACGACGTGCAACTCAATGCCGCACGCCGCGAACCCGCTAGGCGGGCAAGCAGCGCACGTAGCGAAGATGCGATGCTTGCCCGCCTGGCGGGAACTTTGGCGTCGCGTGTAGGTTTATAAATAAATAAATAAATATTTTGTGGGACAATCTTACACAAATCGACCTAGTCCCACGATAAGCTCAATAAGGCTTGTGTTATGGGTACTAGACGACGATATATATAATAGATAGATACATATAAATACTTAAATACATAGAAAACATCCATAACTCAGGAACAAATATTCGTGATAAACACACAAATAAATGCCCTGACCAGGATCCGAACCCGGGACCTCCTGCTTCGTAGGCAGGGTCACTACCAACTAGGCTAGGAGACCGTTGTGTAGGTTTATAGCTCTTGCCCGACTAGCGGGTACGCCGGCATCTGAGTAAAGTTTACGAGTGCCCGCGTGGCGGGTACGCAGTGTCGAAAGTGTTAAGATACGATGTCATGAGGTGTCGATAAGATAAATAAATATTGTGGGACAAACTTACACAGATCGACCTAATTCTGAGAATTTATATTATTTATATTTTGAGAAAAGCGTTTGAGAGAATGAAAACCTAACACACGATTAACGGAGTTAAGTAGAATAAGTAGTACTAATCAACACTATAAACTAAACAACACGATACTGCAAACAGAATAATTATAATTTCAAATGATTAATTCGAGAAATTTGTCAACTTTGACAATTGGCAGCTGGAAGTCACGTTTGTAATGTAACCAGCCTAAAACGACTTAAACTACCAGATAATTATAAAGATGGGAACGAACAACGCCCGACAGTACAATACGAACGAGAAAAAATGTATTAAATAAATTAAAATAAATTATTCATTCGTTATTAGCGAGCGAATCATTTTTGGATGATTCGTCCCAGAACGCATCCCAAAATAACAATAGATACTTAAATTAACTTTATGTATTTATGCCTCAAGAGCCTATTTTAGATTTAAGGTAGGTACTGTATTTTTTAAATTAATATTTTAATTGTTTATTATGTGGAATATAATATTGTCTGCTGTTACCGCGATTGTTATTCATTGAAATTAAACACTAGGTGGAATATACCTAAACGGATTGATCTCGTCTTTGAAACATGTTTCCATATTGGAAATACTACCTTGAGTAACATATCATGAAGCTGAAAGACGTTAATACTATCTAATAGAGTCTAAAAAAGTGGATGTAAAGTAGTCCTACAAAGTTGGTGGTTCTTACTGCTTAGTTCTGATGTTTGATGAGAATGATAAACACTAATATTGTTGTCGACTACCAAGTGAATGGACGGTACACTTATTACGAATAATAACGAAATGTGTAAGAAAAAGCCTTAATCGAATATAAAGCTAACTTTTTTGCCGTGCCTTTGCCTTACCTACCTGTAAAATGTGACCTAGACCCATATTAGACTAGATAGCTTTACTAGTGACCTATACGCCATACAGTATACAATTTTTTAAGTAAGTACACTAAACACTTGTAGCAGTACTTGTAGAGTCTTACTCTAACTAAACTTATATAATATTGTTACGTTTACTATTCCAATGATCTTGAATATTCGTGCTAGCCCTCGTCTACAGTGTTCATGAAACTGCTTCAACCTTATTGCGATGGCATAAGGTCCATCGATGGTTAGGTAAGAGTGTCACAGTTAGTACAACTCGCGACAATTAACAGTATTGACACCAATTGTTGTTCCACACAAAGTTCATGTCTCAAGTCTACTATAGTTACGTTAGTGTGCTCAAAAATAATCAAGTTTCTTCGGCAACGTATCTAGTTTAGTTTGTTTAGTTTTAATGTTTTGCTAACCTTTCTACTTATAATTACCTACTAGAACTGTAATGCGAGGTACACGACAACATAATAAACATTAAAGATTATCTTGTTTTTATTACTTTTCTTCGTGCAGCTTTTCTTGACTTACGTCAGCATTATTAGTTCAATTGCCATTCAGGCTGGCTTAAAACAAAACGATACAATAAGTTTTTTTATTGCGATTTTTAAAACTTAACAAAGATGTTACCGCTTGGTTATTACCAGTAGTAACGGGAAGAAAAGATAGGCTTGTTTTTCTCAGTCTTTAACCATTTCTGAAAAGAGATAAGTTATGATATAGTAAATTCATATGTACCTTTGCAACTATTAATAGCAAATATTTACATAGGGACATTAACTTATTGTTTGCAATTGACACTTCATTTCGAACTAAACGTCATCTCGACTGATATTAGATCAGAGATGTTCGAAATGAAAAAAATATATCGATATCGAATATATAAATGAGCTAAAATACCATTTTCACAGATAAGAAATTTGTTGTAACAAAAAAAAATATTATTATGGGGGTCTTTATATGCGGTTTTTGAACGCATTATTGAGGGCTAATGATGTGTAGGTATATAAAAATATAAATGTCAAACATTTTATGTCAGAAAAGTTTTCATTTATAAAAGTGGTAATGGCGGTCGATATATTTGCGGTTTGAACGCATCATGGAGAACTCATGATATGTATGCATATAAAACAGTGTATGTAATTGTAAATAATAGGGCATTAAAACACTCGTGTGAATTGGTTTAAGACATTTATTCTCATAAGAATAAACATTATTCACTTAAAATGAGAACTTAAGTCTGTTCAAGTCCTTTTGAGCGCTATCCGTTAGATCACCGATCATTTTTCCAGAATATGTCAAGCAGGTTTCGTCCGCGTCAAGAGAAACTTGACCCTGCGCAAGTCAAGTTGTGCTATATTATTGATATATGTTAAAAAAAGCAAAGGGTCTAAAATGGATCCTTGCGGAATTCCGTATGTCAGCTTTTGCGCACTATTACGTTACCAATTTTAAGAACTTGCTGCCGGTTTTCTAGATAGGATTTTATCATTTTAAGTGCTGTTCCGTGGACTTCTATATATTTTAACTTTTTTAATAGCACAAGGGACAAATAGTGTCGAACACCTTTTTTATTATTATTATTTATTTATTATCTTCAAATGGGGTTACATTCTTAAAACTATATGTCCCACAAAACGGTTTTCACAGTTTGACTATGGGATCAGAGTCTCCAGTTCTTTAACAGCAGTTTCTTATCTACTAACTTAAAAACTATTTATATAATTATCAAACATTTTAGATTTAAACTTGGCTCTGTTAGTCTCCTGTCTGATATCTGCCGGCAAGCTGTTTAAAATATAGGGAAGGCGTTTCCGTAGGCACCTATCACCGTAATAGTTAGTTACCCTCGGTACAACGTACTTGCCCGCATCTACCGATCTGGTGACATATGTATGACTTACATGAGAAAGGTCATGTTCTTGACTTCCGTGGTGATTAAGTCCAAGGTTGAATTTATGTTTAAGGCTTACTGGTAGGATCTTACAAATTTTAAATAGTTCACGGTAGTCCGTTTTACATTTACTTTTAGTCTTTTTGTTGACTAGAAGTTTTAAAAACCTTACTTGTAGCTTTTCTATCTTACTTAAGTTTGTCTTAAAAGTTAGTCCGTAACAGCTAAGGGCATATCCTATAATAGACTCTACTAATGACTTGTACAAATATTTTAGTGTAGTAAGAGGAACTTTAAAGCTTAAGTAATAGAACTTACTTAGTAGTATTCTTAGTTTATCACATATATAATTTACATGATGAGACCATGAGAAGTTTTCGTCCACTTTAACACCGAGGTAGGTTACAGAGCTTACTTGCAAAATAGGTATACAATGGCAGAGGGCCTGGTTACAATGAAAACAACTGTAATCGTGAGCTACGAGGGGTGGCTGAAAAATTATCTACCTGACTATGAAAGAAAAGACATAGCTGGGTAGTTTATTTTTTATTGTTCTATATAATCTCCTGCTACCGAAATGCACTTGTTACATTTGTCAAATAATGACATTAAACCATTAAAAAAAACTTGCGGTTTGTCGTCGAAAAACTCGTTCACCGCGGCTATCATCTCATTATCGGTAGAAAATCTTCGCCCCCTGAGATCTTTCTTTAAAAGTCTGAGCAGGAAATAGTCACAGGGGGCTAAATCTGGGCTGTAAGGGGGGTGGTCGATGGATCCGAAGCCATTTCTGGTCATGGCTAGCTGTGTGGTGCGAGCCGTATGCACAGGTGCATTGTCGTGTAAAATCAGAATACCTCTGTTAAGTTTGCCTCTCCTTTTTTCCTTTATGGCGTCTCTCAGCTGACAAAGTAAATTTGTGTAATACTCAGCGTTCATCGTGGTTTTTTTAGGTAATAATCTATAAGCAAAATCGCTTCAGCGTCCCAAAAAATTGTCGCCATAAGTTTGCTAGCCGATGGCCGAACCTTGTATTTTCGTGGAGGCTTTTCGTCCTTAAATTTCCACTGTAGTGACTCCTGTTTACTTTCTGGGTCCCATTGTCTAATCCATGTCTCATCACAAGTCACAATCCGCGAAATAATTTCTTCCTCTTTCCCGCGACTCATGTCTAAAAACTCTTCACAACATTTGACACGTCTGTCCTTGTCTAACACGGTCAGCATTTTGGGGACCCAACGGGCACTCACCTTAGACATGTTCAAATAGCTATGAATTATCTCATTTACCCGTTCCTCACTAATGCCCACATCTCGAGCTATCTCCCACTGTTTCACTCGCCGGTCTTCAAGAATTATATTTTTCACTTTGGTCACATTTTCTTGAGTGATGGCAGAAATTGGTCGTCCACTACGAGGATCGTCTTCTAAGCTTTCGCGGCCTGCTTTAAATTGCCTAGCCCAGAACTTTATCGTGAAATCCGAAAGACAAGAATCACCAAACACAGGCAGCATACGTTGTTTTATCTGCGAAGGGGTATTTCCTTCTTTAGTGAGAAATTTAATCACGGAACGTTGCTCAATTTTCATCAAATTATTTTTCTCTAGCGACATGTTGCAAGCATTCGAATGCGAAAAACAAATGAAAACCAACTGACAAATAAAGGTTCGAAATTTTGAAAAAAGAATAGTTGAAGAACACGAATTCATAGCGGCCAGTGTTTATTTTTTATTATTTGTAGGCTAGGTAGATTTGTTTTCAGCCACTCCTCGTATTATGGGGGCTGGAACAGCAGTGACATGCAGATAAGGTGAGCGAATAACTAATTGCCTAGTTTTGTCCGCATTTAACTTGATGCCATTGTCATGGGACCATCGAACTACAGCGTCCACGTCCTGTTGTACCAAGCGGCAAATGTCGGGCAGCGCATCGGCGTCGCCGGCGCGTAACACACATAGGTCGTCAGCGAACATGTACATTTAGGTCAACAAATATACAAAGAACTATGTTTTTTGGTCTATATTTTGCTTAATGTCTGTCACTAGGTCTAAATTTGCAGATAGGGTATTTGATGTGGGCCTAAATATATGGAGAACAGATACAGGCCGATAATTTTCTGGAGTAGTTCGTTTACCAGCTTTTAATATTGGAGTAACTTTTGCTATCTTCATGATTTCAGAATTACCATCTCGCAAACAGTGGTTGAAACATTCTGTTAGTCTATCAATAATATGGTTCTTTACACATTTAATACACTGTCACGGTTAAGATCTGAACTACTTAGGTACTTGAGAGAGAGAAATGAAGTAGTCTAGATTCGTGCAAATATATATAAATTTAATTTAACAAAAAAAAACAATAACTAAGGGGGTCGTAGGTTAAGGACCGTTATTATAAACCACACACTGATCCTATTCACTTCGCGGTTAGGTACCCTCGCCTTATTATGCCGTCGGTAGTGGCGCGGCGTTGCGTCGATGGCTGGCTGCGTTCAGGGGGGGCTGGCGTAGGTGGATGGCCTCCGAACGGTGAGGGTAGCGCTGGTGGTAGATGTGGCTGCGGCGGATTCCCGCGCCAAGTTAGCAGCCTGAACTTTGGACCCTGGAACGCGTCATCCAAATGTATGAGCTAGCAGTCCGGCAACGTAAATTGTGAGCATCCCCGGTAACCGGCAAGAAGTGAAAGCACCTAAGAAGTAGCAGTGATGCCGTGGATGATCACAATCAGAGTCGGAGATTACAATTTGGAAAAATGATGCAAAATTTAGAATTACAAAATGAGGGTGGAATTAGATTCTGATGCAATACCGTTACAGTGGCATGATCGTGCAAAATCATTTAGATTATTTAAATATCTAATGGTGAAATGATTTGAAGGCAAATAGAAAGACACTAATAACTAACTTAATATGTAATTAGCAAGAAATAACTACATTTGCGTAATAAATTACCACTTACCCAATTGGGGTTTATTTCACTCGCGCTAGTAAATTATAAACGTATTTACGACGTTATTAATTTACTTAAAACTTTTATGATTCGAGGAACGTTAGAGACGACAGCGTGCAGCACGGTTACATTTTTTTAAAAGTAATTCATTATGTATGAGAGACCGAATATGTGTGTCGTGCGTTCAGTTTCGAATAAAGATCGGGAATGGTGGCGGGGCGATCCGCTAATGCAGCTGACCATAGGTGATACTTGCAACAAAAGAACTCGCTATCGGAGCGCTAAAATGTTGCATGCGAATTCACTCCGTGAGCGCTAAGACGGCGCTGACGAATACCTGTTGCATTTTATATTAGTTTTAATTATAGATAGTTGTAAATATTAGCTTGTAAAATTAGTTTTAAGTGGTATATTGATTTACTAAGGTAGTTTATTGTAATGAAAACAGTTCGATGTAACGTACAACGTTACATATACCCCGCTCGTCTGGGCTAGGGTTTTGGTCTTAAACAAAACCCGTCTCATCATCCCTAGCATTTTCAGATTCATACTATCAACTTTTATACAATCTTACAAAATTCTCTTTCATTGAAACAGCAACAACTTTAACACACGTTGATGATGTACACATTCATAAATTCGAGGCATCAGCTAGCAAAGCGTGTGACTCTTGCTAGAAACTAGGTGTTCATAGGGCATGACTATCTATTATTATAAAGTTTAAAATCTTTTATATGCCAGGCTCCAATATTCTTGCCTGCCATATCTTCCAAGACATAAATTAAAGGTGAGCGTTTCTCAACAACTCTGCATTGCAAATATTTTGGAGCTAATTTCTTACTAAAATATTTATCCTTATCACTAAGAACGTAAGTTCTCTTAAACACTATATCGCCTACGTTATATTCCGCTGGTTTCCTACGCAAATTGTAATGCATGGTATTCTTTACATGTGCATTCCATAGTGAGGCTTGCACATCATTGAATACCGAAGCAAGGCATCCCAAGTTCTCGGCATAGATATCACGCGGCAAGAACAAAACTTCGTCACCTAAGTCTGTGTCAGTGTAGTGCGATCCACATGTGACCAGCTCCCTACCGTATACTAGGAAAGACGGAGAGTAATTTGTCACTTCATTAACGGAGTTGTTCATCGCGAATTGGATCTTTGGGATAAAAGTGTCCCAGGATCTATGGTCATTACCCACAAAAGTGGACAGACAGGTAATAAGAGTTTTATTGAAACGTTCAACTAAATTTATCTGGGGACAGTACTTGGGTGTGAAATATACGTTCGGCACCTTGTATTTCTTAAAAAACGCATCAGTGACGGAGCTTACAAACTGACTTCCGTTGTCCAAAAAAATAGTCTGTGGTATCCCGTATACCAAAAAAATAGAATCTTCTAAAGTTTTAACAACAGCGTCGGCAGTTGCACGACGAAGTTATGTTATGTAATATGTTACAATACTTTGTAAAACAGCAAGTCACGACAAGTATGTAACTGTTCTGTTTGCGAGTGACTGGAAGTGGACCCACAAAATCAATAGAGATCATTTGATGAGGACGGCAGCACTGTTTAGGGCGTCCCATTTCTCCCAAAGTAGTGTGATTCTGCGACTTATATGCCAGACAAACGGAACAAGAGTTGACAAACTGAACGACGTCCTGGTGCATCCCGGGCCAGTAATATGACAAGGCCAAACGCTTGTATGTTTTGAAAATGCCGAGATGTCCAGCAGTCGGTTCGGAATGGTTTTCTGTAATGACCTTGTCACGAAATTCGCTGGGAACAACTTCCTTCCAAGCGAACTCTGAAGTAAGTTGTGATATGTTTTTAGAGAGCCTATATAACGAATCATTTTTTATCATAAAATTTGGAAAATTATTTGGACTATTAAGACAGCCGTTATATGTTTTAATGAACCATGCGTCCTTAGTGTTGGTTACCGCATTTGCGAGTGAGATGGCAGAAATGGGGACGGCACGTGACAGAGCATCTGGAATCACATTATCAACGCCACGACGATGTTTGATTTCAAAGTTGAATGAACTCAGGCGAACTCCCCATCGTGCCAGTCTGCCAGTAGGATTCTCTAAAGACAAAAACCATTTTAACGCGGAATGGTCGGTATATAGGGTGAACTTTTGGCCATTCTCTAGGTAGCACCGCCAGTGCTCGAGCGCTACAATCGCACTGAGTGTTTCCCTTTCCGTAATGCTGTAGTTTTTCTCGGGGCCGGTGAGAGCTCGGCTCATGTAGGCTACTGGGTGTTCCTTGCCATTTATAGTCTGCGTCAGCATACCACCAAGACCGTAGTTGCTGGCATCAACGTGAACTTCAAAGGGCTTAGAGTAGTCCGGGCAAGCGAGGACCGGTGCGGAAACCAAGGACTCCTTCAAAGCATTAAAGGCCGCATCCGCTTCGGCCGTCCACTTGAACGGCGGAGCTTTCTTACTGTTCGAAGTCAAACCATTGAGCGGCCCGGCTACAGTGCTGAAGTTTGGAACGAAACGTCGGTACCACGTCGCTGTACCGAGAAAGCGTTTCAGTTCCGTCTTATTTGTCGGTGTCGGAAAATTTAAAATGGCATTTACTTTGCTCGAGTCGGTACGTAAACCACGAGAATCGACAACATATCCTAAATATTTTAATTCACTACGGAAGAATTGACATTTTTCAAAATTGACTGTTAAGTTAGCTGTCTTAAGCTTTTCTAAAACACACAGAAGGCGAGATACGTGTTCTTCAAAGGACGAGCTAATAATGATAATATCATCTAGATACGCAAAAGTTTTGAGCTCCATGTCGCCAAACAACAAGTCGACCAGGCGCTGCTGTGTTGCAGGTGCATTGGTGAGGCCAAACGCGGTGGTCTTGAACCTTAGGGTTCCGCGACCTGGTACATAGAAAGCTATCTTATCGCGATCTGACGGTTCTATCGGGATTTGCCAGAATGCCTTAGAGAGGTCAATGCTGGACAGGTACTTTGCGTCTCGAAGATTATCGAGTATTTCCGAAACGTATGGCAAGTTGTACGCGTCACGATTAGTCACAGCATTGAGCTTCCTACTATCGAGACAGAACCTGGGCTGTCCATTTTTTTTAGTCACTATAAGTACCGGAGAAGACCACGCGCTCTCACATGGTTCTATAACGTCTAGAGACAGCATTTCGTCCACTTGCTCGACCAGAATACGCTGCTTTTCAGGCGACATCCTGTAGTAACGCTGCCTAATCGGTAAAGCGTCACCGGTATCTATTTTGTGGGTTATAAGGCTTGTCCTATTCAAACCCTTCTCCTCCATAGAAATGGATTTGAATTGAGCTATAACGTTATCAGCGATTGACTTCTGCGAATCCATTAAGTTTTCATAGGAGTTAATACAAGATTCAGGGTTGACAATTGTTAATTGGTCAAGAGGGCTTTCAGATAATGTTATACTTCCTACATATTTCGGGCAAATATTAAACGCACGCCAAAAGTCAACCCCTAATATGATGGACGTGGGATCCTCAGGAACTACGTATGATTTAATAACATGAAATTGACCTTCAAAAGTGACGGGTAAATTTATGTACCCAATGCAGTTTAAAGGGTGATTCCCGGCTGCCTTCAAGGAAGGAAGGTCGTCCTTGTGCAAGGTGCAGCCTATTAAATTCAGGTGGGCATTGTTACCAATTATAGAAAATTCAGCACCAGAATCTAGCAAAGCACAAGCGTCTATGTCGTTAATTTTAATATTGACGTAAGGCCTAGTATCTGTGAGAGGTTTATTCTGCAGAATTGTAGATATTTGATATGAGGAAGAGAATATTTTAATAAATGTAAGCCAAGAGTCCCATTCCTGCTTATCAAAATAACTACAATTCCGCTCAACTAGTTTTTTGTATTTTTGTCCTTATTACATACTGGACAATCGGGAGTTTTCACATCCTTCCTGCCACATTTAAAACAAAACACGTCCCTACTAGCCTGACATTGCCGAATGTGATGTGAATTACTACGACATCTTGGGCAATATGGTTGTTGTTTGTTATTTTGAGCGGTATTGGATACAGAATGTATAAAACTTTGCTGTTGTGACTTGTGCTGATTTTGATTTTGATTGTAGTTGGCATTTTTAGAATATTGTCCTCTATTATGATTACTGTTAAATGCATAATTATGTTTATTATATGTGTTGTTGCTATATTTATTTGTACTTTTATTTGATTCCCTAGAGTACGCGAATTCGGGTGCAACAGTGTCAGAAGTCACTCTTGGTGGCTCCTGGAATTGCGATAGACGAGAATGATAAGTCTCGTAATTGCGACACAATGAGCGTAAGGAATCTATTGACATTATTTCAGAGGGGGATGCAGCTAATGTACTTGCGTAACATGGCCTAATATTGTGTAGCAGAATTTCGAGCTGCTCCGCTTCGCTTGGGGGTGATGATAGACGAGAAAACATGCCACTCATAATCGACAGATATACTGTTATATTCTCATGTTCACCTTGAGTCCTTGAGCGGATTTCCGTAATAAGTCGGTAATCGTAATTAGATTGATCGAAATCCTCTTTTAGCTTAGCAGCGAGTTCTGGCCAGGAAGAAATCTTGTTCCGTACCGAGCGGAACCAATGCAGAGCGTTGTCTTGAAAAATTTCGGTTGCAAAAGATAGAACTTTTGTTGGGGCAATGTTACGTGCAACTATAAATTCGTCAACGCGCTGTATGAATGAGCGAACGCAAGTTTTGCCATTAAATTTTAATTTGCTAAGGTCAGCTACAGTGCGATCGCATGTCACCGAAATCAAGTTCTGGACCCCTGGGACCGACGACGAGGTCTCACTAGTGAAATCCGCACCTAGACTAGAAGAAGTACTCGCTGTTTGAATAGGCCTCTTAGCTTGAAGAGTCGCGAGCTTTCGAGAAGCAGCTTTATGACCCTCAAGGATATTGATGAATCATGAACGTTTGGTTTTGCGAATTAGTAGAAATAGATAATAGAAAAAGATTAATTGCAAAAATAAAATGAAGAAAAGCGTGCTACTAATGTGTACTTCCCACTCGGCAGAAACAATCCCAACAATTCCACTATATTAGTGATATAAAGCGTTATATTCAACGAAAAAATACGAAATTTACACAAATGTGGGTAGAAAACAATTTAAAAATGCACCTTATAAAATGAATACTTGAATTTCTATTTAGTACACCTTAGCAGCAAATAAAACCAGAAAAAACGTTGTACAAAAATAAAAAAATTAAACCACAACATACACTAACTACTAAAGCCATGAAATAAATAGGATCTGTGTGAGTTTAACCACGTTAAAGGGCGCCAATGTCACGGTTAAGATCTGAACTACTTACTTGAGAGAGAGAAATGAAGTAGTCTAGATTCGTGCAAATATATATAAATTTAATTTAACAAAAAAAAAACAATAACTAAGGGGGTCGTAGGTTAAGGACCGTTATTATAAACCACACACTGATCCTATTCACTTCGCGGTTAGGTACCCTCGCCTTGTTATGCCGTCGGTAGTGGCGCGGCGTTGCGTCGATGGCTGGCTGCGTTCAGGGGGGGCTGGCGTAGGTGGATGGCCTCCGAACGGTGAGGGTAGCGCTGGTGGTAGATGTGGCTGCGGCGGATTCCCGCGCCAAGTTAGCAGCCTGAACTTTGGACCCAGAACGCGTCATCCAAATGTATGAGCTAGCAGTCCGGCAACGTAAATTGTGAGCATACCCGGTAACCGGCAAGAAGTGAAAGCACCTAAGAAGTAGCAGTGATGCCGTGGATGATCACAATCAGAGTCGGAGATTACAATTTGGAAAAATGATGCAAAATTTAGAATTACAAAATGAGGGTGGAATTAGATTCTGATGCAATACCGTTACAGTGGCATGATCGTGCAAAATCATTTAGATTATTTAAATATCTAATGGTGAAATGATTTGAAGGCAAATAGAAAGACACTAATAACTAACTTAATATGTAATTAGCAAGAAATAACTACATTTGCGTAATAAATTACCACTTACCCAATTGGGGTTTATTTCACTCGCGCTAGTAAATTATAAACGTATTTACGACGTTATTAATTTACTTAAAACTTTTATGATTCGAGGAACGTTAGAGACGACAGCGTGCAGCACGGTTACATTTTTTTAAAAGTAATTCATTATGTATGAGAGACCGAATATGTGTGTCGTGCGTTCAGTTTCGAATAAAGATCGGGAATGGTGGCGGGGCGATCCGCTAATGCAGCTGACCATAGGTGATACTTGCAACAAAAGAACTCGCTATCGGAGCGCTAAAATGTTGCATGCGAATTCACTCCGTGAGCGCTAAGACGGCGCTGACGAATACCTGTTGCATTTTATATTAGTTTTAATTATAGATAGTTGTAAATATTAGCTTGTAAAATTAGTTTTAAGTGGTATATTGATTTACTAAGGTAGTTTATTGTAATGAAAACAGTTCGATGTAACGTACAACGTTACAACACTTTGTACTTATTCTATCTATGCCCGTGCTCGTATTGACATCCAAACTGTCATTAATTTTTCTGACTTCGGTAGTAGTGCAAGGTTCCAATTCTGTTAGATGTTTGTCAGGGTTAGAATGATTTAAAGATGCGCTGGATTCCATTTCATTGTGATACATTTCCGGAATTTTGCTAGCTAATACTGATCCAATAATAGCGAAATATTCATTAGTGTAGTCACAAATATCTTGATGGTTTGTTAATTCTCCGTTCAGTTTCTAGATATGTCGGTATTACCGATTCTTTTAATTTGTCTTTGGCTAGTTAGTTAGTTAACTAACTAGCCAAAAATAACATAACATCATCATGTGTTTTACCCGTCTGGTAAAACACATGATGTTTGCCCTGTAGGTACGTCACCTGGTTCTCTTGCTGTGAAACAATATAGAAAACATAGGTGGCAATTGTTTATAACTCCTCTATATACTAGTTGTGAGCACAAGATTCTGGCTGATTTGGATATTGATTTACCTGTCACATTCATGAACTTGTGCATATATGAGTTCTTCCACTTGAAATCTCCATCTCGTATCTTTTCTCTTAGTATTTTGACATTCCTCAAATAATAAAAGAACATCTCTTTTATTGTTTCTCTGGTGTTGAAGCAGTTTATCATCCTGTGAGAATTGCAGCGTATGTCATCAGTAAATGGGACCGTCTTTCTCCTGTCTACCCTAATTTGTACTACTTGGTTGGTTGAGGGTATCAAAATGTCAAGATTCTCATTCAAAGTTAGTTCGTACTTCCCTGTTGTTAAATACTCTGAATTTGGTTGACATCTATATTTTCCACATGACATTCCTGAGCAAATGCAAATGCAAAGGCAAATGATTTATTATAGTAAATAATTTTTATTTTCTGTATCATTGGTTCCCTTTTTTAATAAACTTTTCTTTTAATTCTGTATTATTTACACCCTCTTTCATCTGACGCCACAGGCCAGTAAGAGTTTCTTTCGTGTATTTCATGTATTATTTCTCTATTTATCCATTCGTGCTGAGGTAGATATTGAATTTTTGTCTTCACTAATTTACTCGATTTTATCTTATCTTTGATCATTAGCTCCAGGTCTTAATTTGTTTAAATCTCTTCTAATGAAGTTGTAAAGCTTTTATATAGTTTATCGTAGTCTATTGCTTCGTGTAGTTCGTATTCGACTTTTAATTTTGGAGTATCTCTCATTCTGGCTATATGTTTGCAAAAACAGATCCATGTTTGAATATCCAGGTCTACTATATACCTCCGATATGAAGTGCAAATTTATCTAAGTAAAACCATATATGTATAATTAACATCATTGCTATATAAGCTTTCCGTTATTTTATGTTGAAGGATTTTATGTACTATAGCGTTCAGAATTTGCATGGGCAATTTATTAATGAATTCATTAATAAACTGCCCATGCAATTCTGAACGCGTGTGTACATATATCGAAACCCCGGCTTGCCTATATCTCAAGCTATTAAGATCGCCGAGGACAGAAACACTTGGAAAAACATGGTCCATAAAGCAGCAATTCTTTCAAGCTAGACACGACCTTCAGCAATGAAATGCCGACTGAGAAGAAGAGATCGAAACCCCACCTCCTATTATTTCTGGCCTGTAGTTATAGCAGTGTACATAGTTAGGTTATTTTAAAAGTTTTGCATCATGATCCGATTTGATCCAAGTTTTTGTAATGACTATAATATGTATTTGACTCTTGCAAGCCTTTAAGATGCATTTAAGTTCGTCTAGTTTTTTCCGTTTTAGGAGACTTCTAGAGTTTGCATATAAAAATTTTAGCGAGCTGTCACTCATAGGTATATCTGCATAATTATCAATTTTGTTATATATTATGTCATCAGTTTTAGAATAAACGCCTGTACTGTCTAGTTTTTGCCTTTTCGGTAACAATTTTTGGCGCACCTTTCATATATTTAATAATTAGGTTCTGCTCACCGTTTTGCTGCCGTTGTTCAAGTTGCCCTTTAAGGTGCTTTAGGTATTCCTGTTGGCAAGATGTTCTGTCTCCATAGACTTTAATATTTGCTATGTCAATATTATCCCTATTTCGCAGTATTTGTTTTGCATAAAATTCGTTATATAAGCTATTTTTTACTGGTCTATTTTTGTCTTTATTTAATTTGCCAACGCGTATATTTTTTGCTGGCTCAGGCCAGTCCTTATGAACTTTAACAATTATTTGTTTGACCAAGTTGGTATCCTCAGCATATCGCTCCTTTGCGACTGCGCTTTGTAGGTTCATGCATACCAATTAATATAATATTTTTCTCTTTTGTTTCGGTCATTTACCTCTTGCAACATGTCTTCGTACGACGAATTTGAAGTTTCTTTAAGAGTGTTAATTGGTTGGCGTTAAAGCGTCGCTAGTTTCTTTTTCGTGGGAGTCTACCTTTTCTAAAGTTTCCCGGTTTGTTTGTTTTAGCTGCTGGATCTCTTCTTGCAGTGCGGCTTGTTCCTGAATCACGTTCATGCTTGTAGTTTGAATTTCTGTTAGCGTCTGCTTTAAATTGCGAAACTCGCCGGTTAGCAACTGAGTTAATAATTCGCTCTGTTGATTACTAAATTGCTCGATTGGTCTTGAATATCTGACCTCAGCTCTTGTACTTGTTTAGTAAAATCACCATGGTCCGGACTTTCCGGAGCTTTCCGTTTGCGTGTAGCCATTGAGCATTCTAACTCCTCCCGAAGTTTAGTCAGGTCCGGTAGCGACCCGCTTGATTGAGGACTTTTTTGCATGCCATACATAGTGCCGCTTCCAGTAAACGAGGGATCCGTGTATAAGAGATAAGGCGCAGTATGATCGGGCGCACTCGCGCTGCCTTGGTCCAAGCGCACTCAGCGAGTTGATAAATAGCAAGCGTCTCTTTTACTCGAGGAGGTGAAAAACTAGCCAAATCAAATCTCTAACTTCACATTCTTTAACTTCTACAGAACTTGGCATCCATTTAGATATCAGATCTTTTGCCGGCGGAGTCGACAAATAACGATATTCTCATATAGAACTTGGCTTCCATTTTCACATTTATGTTTTTGGTGGGATATCACGACTTCACGACGACAATTCTCTTAGTCTACCTAATTACACATTGTCTTCTTGCAATATAAGGCCAACCAAAAAACGTGGTGGGACCCTTATCATGAGCTTAGAAAATAGAGACACAGAGGAAATGCTATTTTGTAATAAGTTGTATGTAAGCGATTGTTTTGAAATTTGCGGCATAAGGGACGTATCTACAAACATGTACATCTGTTGCTGCTATAGGACACCGAAAGACGCAAATTTCGAAACATTTATGAGACAATTAGAATTACTGCTGGAGCATCTTTTCAACAAATTGGCCGTTATCTGTGGAGATTTCAATATTAATATGTTAGTTGACACTAAGCAGCGTAATGACTTTTTAGGTTTGTTGAGATGTTACAATTTCAGGCACCTCATAAAGGATGTTACGTTCATTAGAAATGAATCACAAACTTGCCTTGATAATTATATTACAAATCTCCCGGCAAATTTAGTTGCCGGCACTGATATTGATCACAATGGTTTAGGGGATGGACATGCAGGGATATTCTGTAAACTCTACACCATTGAGGAAGATATTAAAAAAGTCAAAGAGCTTCCAATTGTAACGGAAAGGCGATTTTTTACGGAAAATAACATCCAGTCGTTTAGACAAAAGTTTAATAGTATAAATTGGTCAGAGCTTGGCATTGATAGTTTTTTGGAAAATATTACTAACATATTTGATCAAAGTTTTAAGAAAATAAAGGTAAAATCGAATAAAAAAGAATATCCGCAAATAAAATGGATCACAAAAGGTGTTAAAGTGGCCAGTAAAATGAAACGGGTACTTTGTAACGTTGATAAGTCTGCCTGTGATTCCTCTGTCTTAGTATATCGGAATAAGTACATTAATATGTTTAGAAAAGTTGTCAGGCATGCAAAAAGGTCAGCCATTCAAGCACAAATTGACGAAGCTAAAAACTCCGCAAAAGGGATATGGGACATTGTCAACAAAAAAAGAAACAAGGGTTATAAATGCAAACAGGGTAATATCGCCATTAAATTCAACTCCAAAATGGTGCAGAGCCCTCAAGAGGTTGCGGCAATTTTTTCCACACAATTTGATCATAGCAATGTTCCGGGAACTGGTGATCTGTCTTCTGCAATTCACTGTTTAGAGCATACGGGCAGAAAGCGTTTTACCGATCTATCATGGCGTCCTATTTCAGAGTCAGAAGTTTTTAGCACCGTAAAATGCATGGCAAATAAAAAATCTTATGGGTATGACGAGATACCAGTAACGTTAGTTAAAACATGCAATGATATACTCATGGGTCCACTTGCCTACCTATTTAATAAATGTCTGTATTACGGCGTATTTCCGGAACAGATGAAAGTTGCTAGAGTTATACCAGTCTATAAGAAGGGCATCGAAACAGATCCGAATAACTATCGACCGATTTCGCTGCTACCGGTTTTGTCGAAAATTTTCGAAAAACTTATTAATTCCCGCCTCCTAAAGCACCTGAACGACAACTCTATCATTAACGCTAGGCAATTTGGGTTTCGGAGAAAAATGTCGACTATTGACGCGGTTGATTGCTTTGTAGACGACGTTATACTACAAATCCATAATAAAAAAAGAGTTGCGGGCCTCTTCCTCGATCTCAGTTCCGCATTTGATACGGTGGATCAAGAAATCCTCTTAAAGAAATTAGAGTGCTATGGTATTAGGGGAAACGCTTCAAGATTACTAAAAAGCTACCTCAACAATCGTAAGCAATTCGTGGAGATTAAAACCCGTGAGAATAACTTTGAGACCGCGGCTAGATCTCGCCTTGTTAATGTCAAGAGAGGCATTCCGCAAGGTTCGATCTTGGGACCCCTGCTATTTATTCTTTTCACAAATGACCTGGTTAACTTTATTGATAGAGCTGTTCCTAATTGCCGATTAACTTTGTTCGCTGATGATACCAGTGGGGTTATAGCGGCCGATAGTATGTCTGAGCTTAGCGAACAGGTGAAAAAAGCAATAGAGGCATTTCAATACTGGTTCCGTACTAATAATCTTAAGCTGAATACAGGGAAAACTCAAGTCATGTTGTTTAAACCCAACACAAAAAAAAAAGATAAGCTTGAAGTGGTCGTAGATGAAGTAGCGATTACCGTAGTTGATGTTGCTAAATTCCTCGGCATTCGAATTGATGCTACACTTAACTGGAAACCGGAGGTAGAGACTGTAGAGCACGCTATTTTTTCCGCCTGTTACGCTCTTAGAAGTCTAAGGGACGAGCTCACGATACAGCAGCTCAAGGTAGTGTACTATGCCTTAGTTGAGTCTAAGCTAAGGTATAGCATAAAATTTTGGGGAAACAGCTTTAAATACAATGCTAATCGAGCCATAATTGCACAAAAAAGAGCGATACGAACCATTTTACGCATCCCACAGTTGACTTCCTGCCGGAATCAATTCCCGAAGTTAGGAATCTTGACGGTTCCTTCGTTATACGTGCTCGTCTTGCTAACTGACTTGGTCAAGAACCTAGGGAAGGTTGAGTCTTCTGCAGAAAGGGACCTGCGTCTTCAAAGTCGTACCAAAAATATCACGTCTTCACTCTGTCCCAAGCGACAGGTTGTGATGCATTGTGCAAGGTATCAATCTGTTAGAATCTTTAATAAGCTACCTACAGAACTGAAAGTCATTACGAACCACAAACTCTTCAGTAAAGAATTAAAAATATTTTTGTTGAGGGGGTGTTTCTACAGTATCGACGACATATTTGCAGATAGTTAAATAGGTATTAGGTACTTAATCTTAATGTATGTATAATTACCGAATATTTTTTATTTAAATGACTATTTTTCAATTTGTATATAAAACTGTTGTGATATTGATTTTTAGATTATTTTGACATGTTTTTTTTTTTAGTTAATTAGCTTATTAGGTTATAGAAATGTATATTAATATATTGTTTAATGCTTAGTTTTAAATTTAATGATATAGTTCATACACAATCATGTATTGTTCTGAATAAATCAATCAATCAATCAATCAATCACTTTTTGTCAAAAAAATTATTATTCATTAAAAATATAATACTCTACTTCTATAAAAAAAAACCTTGATTAAAAACTAGAACCAATGCACCTTTATGCTCCATTGCCACTCCCCGGACACCACCTACGGTCCAAGTGATCGTCAAAACCAAACTAACAAGTCCAAACACGAAGGTCCAGGAATTACTGAGTTCCGGTGGTCAGCTTTCTGCTTCATCGATAGACCTTGGACATCATCTACGGTCCTAGTGCTCGTCAAGACAAATCAAATGAGTCAAAACACGAGGCTATCACGCCAACTAATACGGTACATGTGCTCGTCAAGACAAAAAAAATAGTCAAAACACGATGGTATCACGCCAACCAATTCTTGAGATCCAGTGGTCACCCTTCTGCTCCATCATTAGACCTTGGACGTCATTTACGGTCCAAGTGTGAACACTGTGAACAACGAAATGAACGTTATCAATAATAAATCAAGTATGGTTTTCTGAAAATGGTGCAACTTAACCATAATCATCATTTCTATATTTTCTGCATCCATAAACAGTATCTCCATCTTTATCGCTATTACATACCGTATCGATGTGTAATAAAGACAGTCGAAACCTTCAATTTCATACTGGCGGCAGGCGTTTTGACATGCCGCTCGTTAATATTTTTTATAAAAAAAAATAACTATATTTTTCTTCTTTTTGTAAGCTATTCAAGATAACTAAAATGTCGCGGTACGAACATTATAAATACTCGTACCACCGACCTTCTTTTTTGACTGTTTAGTTAGGGCCAATGCCTTCGTCTTATTTGATCGTTTCACGGACCTGAATATATCTGGATGGAGTAATGCGACTGCAAAAGTGTGTCCACATGAGATAGTACTACTGTACCGTTGCATATCTTTCTAATTAGGGTGACCATAAGTTATAAGTACGTGGGATATTAGGTTGGGAGCGGTTACGCGAACAATCTGGATCGACGATATATACTTAACGATAAAGACATTTTTTGAAGTCATCGGCGTATCGTATCGTTATTGTTTTGTATACGATATTCATCACGATCTAGTATCGTCGTCTTTATCGTCTTTCCAGATCATTAAAGAGAATCATATTGGGAGTGATTAGGCGGACGATAATATGTAAAAATCCAAGGCGATTATTGGCCAATTTCCCCCGTACTCTATGGTTCCACCTGCACGGGCCGCTCATCGTCATGGATCTTTACCTAATTATCGTCCGTCTAAAACGGGTATCGCATGGGGCAATCATCGGTTCCCTATTATCGACGGTAGGTTGCCCCTCCTACCTTCCCTCGATGCGCTAATTTCTCTTTTGTCTATTACACGGTGCGAGACTGACAATTGGGACCCGATTATTGCCACGTGTAATACCCATTTAACATGGAGGGCTACCATGAACCACTTCTTTTGTTTGTTTGTCTAAAGCCCCTCATTCACGGCAGTCCGCCGGCACGTAATAAAGTGCCGTGAATGTCGTTGCCGGATGCGTGCCGTACGGGAACATCCTGCTAGCTCCGCCCGTCCCCTTGCAGTCCGAATTGCACCAAATTACAGTAATAAACAATTGAGAAATACCGCAATGCATAAAATATTAATTATTCATTATTAAAAATGATATACCTGATGGCGGCGATTTTATAATTCGAGTACAGTGTATGCTCTACAACGCAGCGCTGCGCATCTTTCAACGAATAAGTGCGAATTGGACTGCCAGGCTGGGCTACTTGCACACCGTGTGTCCGCTACATCCAGCCATGCCGGAGAGCCGGCGGACTGCCGTGAATGAGGGGCTTAACTATCGGAAATATATCCTGATGGCCGCTCCTCACAATGGGCCATTATGGGCGCATAAGCTGGGCGTAGCAGCAGAAGAGATCGCAGTATTGCGTAACCCCTCTTACTTATAACTGCATCCCTTAATGTCATCGCCCGTCATGGCTCATTGTGTGGAGCGGCCTTTAATTCCCTGTAGGACGGTACAATCGACATTTGTTGAACATGCCGCTGTCTCGGAGAGTCGCTCAGGCATTTTTTTCCGATTGTTCTCATCTTGCTAACGGCGAGTACTAGCACAGACATAATCTCGTAGCCAGAATTATTCATACACTTAACCCAGGAAAATGCCTGATTTTCTCAATATTTATAGATAATATATACAAAGTCCTACAAACTTTTCTTTCGGAAGTAGGTAAAAAGTAAAAAAAACTGAACTCACTTCATTTTTTAAATTTACGGTTATTTGTCTTCTATCTGTTAAAAGGGAAACGGAAGAAAACTTATTCATTTAAAACCGTTAAGTCTACAATTTGTAGGGCACTGCATGGGTGATAAATGTGTCATTTTATTTCGTTAGAACAAATTGTAATAGGTATAAACTGGTCTTGACCTATTTTAAACGACTAAAAAAACATAAAACCATAAAAATCTTACAAGAAAAACGTTTGTACTTAACACGTGTGTACATATTTGTGACGATTAGCATGTAACGATATTTTGTTGCCTACACAATACTAGATTTTCGATATATCCGGCCAGTTTAAAAAAACTGGCTATTATAAATTATTTCCCAAATAATCAAAAATGTTAAACAAGCTGTCCATTCCAGTTCAATGACTGGATTCTTATTTTACGGTCTTGTGGAATACGAAGAGTCGTAAATTCGTAATACAAATACTTACCTGCGAATAATCTCGAAAATAATCGTGCCACGTTATATATTGGGAACGATCTATATACAGTACTATGTTTAAATATGAGTCTGTAATGTACCTCCTTAAATATATTTCAGCAAGCATCTTTCTACGTCATTCATACAAGTGAAACAATAAACATGTAAATATAAATATTCAGAATAATTTACTTTTACTTTCCCTAAATAATAAGAATCCTGTAAAATCGACTCACAACGTGAACGTGCCGACATCAAAGTCACCCTACTGAGCTTGTTTTGTCATTTTATCGGAAAATGTGCATAAAATTGTATAATTTTGGCTTACCTGTGAAACAATATTCCACAACCAGGATAGCTTTCGCTCCGACAATCCTTTATGCAACACGTTTTCACCATTTTAGCTGATTTTCAAAATAATTTGTATAAATAATAAACGGCGCCATTTATGTTGGTATTTTGAAAGTTTAAAAAGTCTAAGTTGGGGATACCAGTTAATATTCAAAAAGTTACTAATGTCTACGTGTCTACCATATTTATTGAAATGTTTTTTTTTGTTATACACATCTTTGATTTAAAGGATTATTAATATGAAAATCACAATTATTTACAATTTACTAAAAAGATAACAAAATCCTTATTTGTATATAGTACTAAAATAAAATAAGAAGACATTTATTTTTAGTAGTAAACTGTTATATGTATACACTCCCAAAATAGTATCTTATTAACATTGGCATTATGTGCGGGTGGGACAAAGCACCACTTGGAAGTGGTCTCATGTGGACCGTTTTCTCTCGTTCATTTAGTATGGCGAAAAGCGAGATAGGACCGTCCCCTATATACAAGTTCCTGGATCGTTTCAACCGTTTTAAAAAGTTTGAATGTATGCATCAAATGCATGAAACAAATGAATTAACGTCTATCCCTATGAATTATGCGATGTTTGGATGCTTATATCTCAACAACCAATTAAGCTATATTTATGAAATTTGGGGATCTTGTTAGTCTCGGGGGTCTAAATGGATGGGTAAAATTTCTTGTGTTTATATTTTAGTAGATTTTGAGCAACAAAGGGGTCATAAATGCCTCGCGATGGTTCGTGTACATATACACACTGCAGCTGCGTCGCCTGAACTTGGTTTGGCTGGACACGCTACCGCGTGTCTAGTTTTATATATTTGTTTGTTTATTTGTTCCTTGTTTTATTTTCGTTATGATATTTCACTGAACTGTTGATTGATCATTTTGTAGTGTTCACATCCAAATTTCCAGATTTATTTTGAAACATTATCACATTTATCACACGTATATGTTATAAAATATGTATTATAATATAACAATACTCATAATAAAAATACATCACATGTTTCAACTAATTATATTATAGGGAATTAATTGACTTAGGTAACTTAAGTAATCTTATTACTCAAAACCATATAATAATAATAAAGAATATTTTGTTCTGTTTAGCCCTATGGTTGGTAGAGAATGCCATTCGGCATTAAAACCGCGATTTGTACAATTTTCTGTGTTTTGAGCATTCAAGTTTAAATAAATACCTAAATAAAAATAGCCAATTCAGAAGTCGGGTCAAAAATAAAAGCCAGCATGAGAAGAACCGGCAAGAATCTCTTGAGGATTTAGTTGTCGCAGGGGCGGTAGTTTTTCACCCCCTCCATGCGAGCGCGGCGCCGTTCTGAAGGCGTAGCGCCTTTAACCTTTGAAATAATATGCGATTTGTTGGATGTGTTCGGGACGTATGCCGTCGGTTCCTCAGTGTCCCAGTTTTCCTCGCATTCGACTACGGGGATGGGGGGTAGTTCTCGATGCGCAACTTCGTCCTCCATCACGTACTTCTGGGTGTCGAACAGGAAGCGGTCCGGGCAGGTGGACACGTGGAAATCCAGCTCAGCGTCGTTGACGATATGCGTGGCGTTGATGGGGCACGTGGTCTTCGCGCTGTTGGGGTACTGTTTCCTGCACTTCTGTAGGTGTATGTGCATGCTGTAATGCTCCACCTAGTGCGCCTGGTTGTACGGGTACGGGGTTGGGCGGGTAGTGTTATGTACTTAAATAGGTACCTATAGAGTCTACAAACTTATTACCTGAATCTACTACTAGTTACCTATACTGGACGTAAACCTCGCCAAGGGTACGCCACAACTCGATCACTTGTGGCTCTCATCCAGCCCCTACCTACTACCTTCTTCATGTCATCTATCATCCGAGAAGCTCAAAAACATGTTAAATTTCATCATATAGATTTCTATGAAAATACCCCGCAAGCGTGGAGTGGACAAGTCCTTTAAGAATAAAAGGTCAATCGTGCTCCTAAGCCACCACTACAATTTGTTCCGAGCCCTCACAAATCGTTTATCTATAAGATTTGAAGCTTCCTGGCTAACGGAACAGGTTAGGTAGCTACGTAGTACGTACAAGAGGGTTGGTTTGGAATCCTAGCAGAATTCTGTAGTTAGAGTAAGGAGTCCGGTTATATGTTCAAATACGCGCGAGATACGACTTTTACAGAATAACGCGCGAAAATAAAACATTGACACTTTATCCTAATAATTAGGCATGCCCAAGTATCTCAACCATACAAGGGGCTACTCAACCACCCAATATCTCGATATCCACTACTTACACGTTCCTCAATACTCTCAGTCCAGTCTCTCATTTTCGTAAATATTGTCAGAGCGCAGAGCGACAAGACCTCTCTGCGAGCCCCTGAAAGCGAGTGAATCCAATGTTATAACGTCGCTGATTTTATACCCCTAAACAGAGCGATTTCAAGTGGAGTTTAAGATAAAAAAAACAGTAGAAATATATATACACTATTTATTATAACTGCATATTCATTTATGTAAAAAAAGTTACTGTTTAGCCAGAAAACTTGGCTAATGTTCGTGTATTTCTACAAAAAGTTACCAAATTTAAAAAATTCTTACTCAATAATTTTGTGTGAAATTGTGTAAAAGTGTTTCCTTTATTCAGGAGAAGACGATATACTGAACAAGAAAAAAAATGTTTTATTATGATTCAATAGCAATAAGGTCGAAAACTAGATAGATGTATGGAGCTCGCTCATCAAAAAATGGTAAAACAGCTGTTAGAAAATAGTGGATGTTTCAAAAACTGACAACAATTTTGAAAAACTTTTTCATTTATTCCATTCAAATTGAAATTATCTCTTAATTGTTGTATTAAAACATGTACAAATGTTTTAGTAACTGAAAACTCATGGCAAAAAGTTGAGCTGAATCGGACAAATTGATATTTGTCCGACACAACCGGGCTCTTAAAGGGACTTTGAAAACATTAGAATTCTTACTGCTAACTTACCGATTTTAACTGGTAAACACTAAAAACAAGTAACCAGCCATTACTGCGTACAGATTTTTCAATGTTTCTCAGTGGCAATAAGTGAGAAAAGTGGTAACCTTTCAGAAATCGTGCGAGGAACCTCAATATCATTGGATACCGTTTAATTTAATTCTTTCATTGGCTTTCAGGTCCAAAATGGCTACCATTCGTTGGATGCAGCAACTTGGTACAAAAAATGAGCAAACTACATGGTTCACAGTGGAAAGCACTCTCACATATAGTAAAAGAATATTCTACCCAAGTGCTTGGTTTGAAATTAGGAAGTGAATTAGTTGTAGTCGTGTACGGAGACAGGAATATACGTCAAGTACTCATGGAGCCGGAATTTGAGGGTCGACCTAATAGTTTTTTTATTAGATTACGATGTTTCGGAAAGAGAATGGGTAAGCTGTTTATTAATACGTATGTTGTGTTGAAATGAAATACTTTATTCGTTATCACAAAATACAACACACATACTACACACAGACATAACACATACATATTTAATATATCTTTTTAACATTATCATTTTAAGCTGAAAACCAATCACTGAAACTAGGGTGACTGTACCAATTAATGAACCCTTAAGAAAATGTTTAACTTCGAAAAATAATTTGAGGCATATTGCAACATTTTACACCTAAATTGCACATTAAGTACTTATAAAAATACTTTAGATTTATTACTTTATGTTTGCAGTAGATTTCTATAATAAAAAATATAGGACTATTTAGAAGGAAAACGGGAAATCCCCAGTGAATCAACACCATTTCCAGTCAAGGAACAGGTCAGTTCCAATGAATGAACTACTAATGCAAATTAATTCATTGAGTTAAAAAATTAAGGCCTTGCTTGAATAATATCAATATAAACCTTTTTGGGTATAAATTTCTGAAAAATTTAGTAATTTGTTTAATTGTTCATTCACTGGTCAGGCAAAACCAATGCATGTAAATTTGAACCAGTGAATGAACCACCCATTTGCCTATATTTAACGTTGTGTTCGAATACTGGCCATTCGAAGAACAATAAATTTTAAGCAATCCTACTGAAATCGACTCATTGTTACAATGACAAAAACGTAAGATACTTATTGCATAAATAGTAAAACACAGTGTTCCAGTGAATGAACGCCCCGGTTCATTCATTGGATTGAATATAATATAGTTTGAGTTCGAGTATGTAAATTATAAATCGAAAGAGATGTCATATACTACAGAAAAAGTGACTAAGGCCCCCAGTGCCCAGGGCTGGGATCGAACCAGCGACCTCCTGCTTTCGCGGCAGTATGTAAACACTGAATGAATAGCCACTATTTTACATGATATAACAAAAAAAAAAATTGCTATAGCCAGTAAAGGTCCTTGCTTTAAAAAAAAAAACACGTCAAGTATCGATAACATATACTAAATATGTACCATTTAATAAGACATTTTAACAACTATTTAAAAGATTTATTGTAAGAAACTAAACTAAAACATATTAAAACACAAAATTTAAATCTATAAGTATAACTAAACTAAAAACTAAAATAAAACTAGATAAAAACTAAAATAATTTTAAAGAAAAAAAAACCGACTTCAATTCGACTTCCCGATATAAGTTAAAGTAAGCGAATTATTGCTTATTTTTATTTTGTTAATTTTCCTTACATCGTATTTAATTATAACTTACATACATATTACTACCAGGGTTCAGCATCAGCTCCATCTTGTGAACTGCTCCCCTAATTGCTCGTTAACAAGAATCAAATCATGAGAACAGCAGTCGCCTATGTTGCACCAAACCTGAGTTCCACTAGGTACTGCCAGGGTTTAGCACCAGCTCGATCTTGTGAATTTCTCTCCTAATTGCTCGTTAACACGAGTCGAATGACGTAATCATAAGTCGCGTATGTTGGACCAAACTTGAGTTCCACTAGTTACTGCCAGGGTTCAGCATCAGCTCCATCTTGAGAACCGCTCTCCTAATTGCTCGTTAACACGAGTTGAATGACGTAAACGGAATTGTCGTAAGTTTCACCAAACCTGAGTTCCATTAGGTACTACCTGGGTTTAGCATCAGCTCCATCTTGTGAACTGCTCTCCTAATTGCTCGTAAAAACGAATCGAATTATGAAAACAGCACTCGTCTATGTTGCACCAAACCTGAGTTCCACTAGGTACTGCTAGGGTTCAGCATCAGCTCCACCTTGTGAACTGCTCTCCTAATTGCCCGTTAACATGAATCGAATCATGAAAACAGCACTCGCCTATGTTGCTTCAAACCTGAGTTCTATTAGGTACTACCTGCGTTTAGCATCAGCTCCATCTTGTGAACTGCTCTCCTAATTGCTCGTTGACACGAATCGAATCATGAAAACAACACTTGCCTATGTTGCACCAAACCTGAGTTCCACTAGGTACTTACTGCCAGGGTTCAGCATCAGCTCCATCTTGTGAACTGCTCTCCTAATTGCTCGTTAATATGAATCGAATCATGAAAACAGCACTCACCTATGTTGCAACAAACCTGAGTTCCATTAGGTACTGCCGGGGTTCAGCACCAGCTCGATCTTGTGAATTTCTCTCCTAATTGCTCGTTAACACGAGTCGAATGACGTAATCATAAGTCGCGTATGTTGGACCAAACTTGAGTTCCACTAGTTACTGCCAGGGTTCAGCATCAGCTCCATCTTGAGAACTGTTCCTCTAATTGCTCGTTAACACGAGTTGAATGCCGAAAACAGAACTCTCGTAAGTTTTACCAAACCTGAGTTCCATTAGGTACTGCCAGGATTCAGCATCAGCTCCATTAATTCCTCATGATATCCATCATCAAAATATAATTAAAATCAAATAGGACTACCTCGAAGGCATTTCGTAACAAACAAAAGATGAATGTCTCAAATCAGAAGATACAGCTGGGGCCCGCGAATTATAGAGCAGTTCCTCTATGACATCCCTGGTCGTCATCATTAGGTCTGCTCCACCAAACTGGTCGATTTTGTAAAGCAATGCTCGAGTTTCTCAAGAAAATACCCAAATTACTATGCATGTGCCTTTCAAATTTGAGGAGTTCCCTCAGTTCCTCATGGATTCCATCAACAGAAATGGATTTTGAAAAAAATAGGACCAACCTGGAACCATTAACTTTCAGAAAACAAAAAGAAAATTCAAATCGGTTCAGTAATGACGGAGTCTGAGGTAACATCCATAAAAAAAAAAAAAAATAAAAATTCAGACGAATTGAGAACCTCCTCCTTTAGAAATATTGAAGTCGGTTGATAAATCTAAAACAGGCCCCTGCGGCATGGTACCTAGGACGCTGGCAACATTTCCTCGCTGGATTGCTAGACTGATCCGTTGAGCGAGGAAGCTGCCAGCTCTTGGGTCTCCTGTGGCGTCTCTGAGTCTCTTCGATAGGTCTTTGAAGAGACTTAGAGCGCTAGGGCCCCACGGACGAAAGGTCTCGACGCCGAAAGGAATAAAATTATATTCGGCGCCGAGACCACTATACTTTCCCAACTTTGCTTTCTCCGCCGCCTCTGCCGCTGCCGCTGCCCTCGCAGAGGTTCGGTGGAGATGAGACGGGGCTAGTGTGTCTACACAGGTTGCATCCCACACCAGTACCCGTCCCAAACTCCATGGAACCAGAGACATACCATCCGGCCTCTTGCCGTCAGTTCTGGATATGCCGGTCGGCTCTAATAGAGTCGGCACACCAAACGACGATTACGACAAGAGACCGTCGGATTATGTCATTTAGGGCAGTATGTCTAGAGAAGCGGCCCGCGCTTCGTTGGCAGGAAAGACAGTGGTGCCCAAGACGGTCAACAACGGTTCCGCAAGGGCAACCATGTGAGGCGCAAACCGGGACCCCGAGGTGAAGGCTAACTGAAATTTGTAGAGTTTTCGGATCTAAAAAAGTACCGGTGTTTGGGGAGGGGTGTGTTCGGAGCCAGTACCCAGCTTCCTTGGTACTTACAGCTAGGAGTCTGACTTGCCCCTCAGTGCTGGATTGACTGACAAGAGAGGAAAGGGTCAATTTACAGGCAATGTCGTCCCAGCTCCTTTGAGATTTTGGAAAATAGATAGACGGCGACTTACCCGTTTCCACATGACATGACCCTTCATACAAAAAATCGTAAAATGCTAAACTTCTACTTCACACCACCGCCATGTTGGTACTGTCGCACAGAGATCAACATGTGTCTTACCAAAACCTCATTAGTAATGTCGCTAATGAGTCATTCCATATGAAAACGGCTGAAATTAATTATTATTGTTGCCGCGTTGTCCCAGATTTCAATACAAAAAAATTAGGAAGAACCGTGAGGTATTAAGGCACAAAAACCGTTGTCGTAATTTTTTTTCATTACTTATCTTTTCATCAGCACCCAGTACAAAACAGTGTCATTTTCCTACTCCCACAAATTATGCTGTAACTTTGTTTATAATTTATGTATAACAACTGTGTTAATTTTATATAATACCTCAGTAAACATAGTATCCGACATGCTATATAACTTTTCATTCAAATACTTCAGCATAAAATACTGTGTCACTAAAAATGACAAAAAATTTACTCATTTTCGTGATTTTCGGATTGAAATTCTGACTTATATATAAGAGCTAGGATAAAAACTTATATCACAGCTTCAAGAACACTTCAATCTTAACTACTCACATCTATTTAAGATATCAAATTGCATTACATGGTTTAAAAAACACGCATTGAAATTTTGAAAAAATCAAAACATGTCCACTTTGGCTGCTAAAAAATGTAGGTTTCAGTGTGAATAAAATTTTGAATTTACCATCAAATGACAGATCATATTCTTAAATTTACGCAGTCATAATATTTGATAGCGGTTTTTTTGCTAGATGAGAAGCTATGATTTTTTGAAAATCGTAAAATATGCAAAACTCAGATACTTAATAAAACTGTCTTGAATACTTAAAATTACGCCTAAATAATATTTATTTCTTAATGAAATGAAATTCATCGCCATAATAAGAAGACATATTTATCTTTTACGTTGGGAGACCTGCTTTTTGACTTTGACGACTTCAAACGATTGTGCAGAGGAATATTTACGGGCTTTCAAGGTGTCGGACGACAGACGTTCGACATGATGGTATGATCTAGTATTTTTAATTGTGAGTATGTTCTCAAATATTTCTGTTAATCTCGATTCTGAAGCTTCGACATCTTTTTTTGGCACGAAAAAGAACGTAATGCCAGGTATCCGCTGCGTACAAAAGTCGAACATTGCCTGGGGGGTTAATATGTGACTTTCCGCTGTTCTCTGCAAACTAGCTTTTCGGATTATTCTTTTAATGGTTCCTCCTGCACCATCACATGGGCTTTTCCCATGTGCAGTTGCAAAGAAGTTCCAATCTGCCTGCAGTCCAAAATCTTGATCATGGTAACACAAATTCGCCATATTCTTTTTATTTTTATACTGCGACGCGGCTCCGTCACTAAAGTAATGAATAGTTTTTATTAAAGGATTGGTACCTTTTACATATTCAATGAAAACCTTTTGGAATGCATAAAATGCTATCGTATTGTGTGTCAAATGATCACTGATAACACACAATGTTTTGCATTGAGTTACACCGTTCTTTTTAAAATACATCACGAATGGGTGCAAAGCAGCCTGATCATTCGTCCAATGAAATGATTGCACTTCATCTTGAATAATAAACGTAAAGTTTTCTGAAAAGTCTACTAGTACTATACATTCACTATCATCAGCTAAATGTTCTTTAGTATTTTTCAAATACTCTGATTGTCTTTTAGCGATGAAATGATGCGGCTTCATTTTCGTAAACTGTTCTTTTAAATCATCAATGAAGTCGTCAAACGTTTTTACGAGGGTGAGTAGATGACAACGATCGGTTGATGCCCATTGTTTATAGGTAATTGTAGATAAATGTTCTAATTCTTGAGGTATTTCAGGATCGATTGCATTTATTCCTGGGCATTCATTGCATTGGGATAACATACACTTTTCATTTAAATCACTGCAAACTGTTTTCCTTAACAAATCCTGGTATGAAACTTTAGACTTGATAGCCATCAACATTAATTTTACATTTTGGTGTATGACACAAACGCAAACAGAGTGAGTGCCACTTGCACCAGCCAAGACACAGTTTTTAGGACGCAACATAGCAAATGCTGAAAACCCAATCTTTACGTTAGGTTAGGGACACATTCCTTAAATTTAGCAAATAGAATATAACTGTACGAAAAGAAAACCCACTATTTATTGGCAGATAAGCATAAATAAACAACTTAATCGTACTAATTGTTTTGGGCAATATTTACAGTTCTCGAAAAATCATATCTTCTTACCTAGCAAAAAAACCGCTATAAAATCTAGATTCCACGTAAATTTAAGCTTATGATCTACCATTTGATGGCAAATTAAAAAATTTATTCACACTGAAACCTACATTTTTCAGCGGCCAAAGTGGACATGTATTGATTTTTCTCAAATTTCGATATGCTATTTGTATACCAAAAATACATTTTAAGGACTTGAAATTGTCATTAGTTGCTCTAAAAATGTCATGATTTAAAAACAAACAAAAAATCTCAGCCGGGGGTCTACTAGGAAAGTCAGAATTCCAGTCTGAAAACTCCGAAAATTAGCATATTTATACAAATTTTCAGGGTCCCAGATCCCAGTTCTGGAGTATACTGATTAGATATTATTAATCATAGTAGAAACGGTGGTTAGTAAGCTACAATTTAAAATAAATATTATTGTCTAGCATAGGTTTCTAAACAGAGTTTGAACCTAGTTTATAGGAGTATGAATATGACACCTTATCAAACTTCCAATGAGTGCCAATCGTAAAAAAATAAACAGAAAAATAAAAATCCCATGGATATAGTTATTTCATAACCCAAGCTACATTCCTGATTTTTTTCAAGAAAATTTGAAATTAGTCAGCACACCCCTTCAGACGTTTTCATATGGATTGACTCTAATGTAAAGAAAAAAAAATACTACCCTCGACATAAATAAGCAGAATTCTCGTTTAAGGAAAAGTAGTCCGTTTTGTTCATTGACTAGAAGTGTTCATACACGCACCCTATTACAATCAAAAAGACTTTAACAAAGAAATAAAGCTCTGTCTCAGTCTACACAAACACCGCATTATAAAGCGATTGATTAATGTGAACGAGGTCTTCTTAACAACACCACACATATACAGTTTTATTTGTACATTTCTAGGTACGATTCTATGAGTATAACCGACTACCACCCTACACCATATTATTACTATAATATTCCGTTCACCCTAATTATAAATAATTTTAATTTCCACGAGAACAGATCGTACACGTGGACTGGGTACAACTAAATTAAAATGAGTACGGGACTGCGTATTTGCGGTGACCGCGAGTTATCTTGTATGCTCTCTCTAGTAGTCGACCTGATGGTCTGTGTCTTTTATTAAATATTGGTTATGCACGATGTAGTCTATTTCACTATTTGATTTCTCAAATAACATTTCAGGAATAACATCAGCAGACGGCCCATTATGGAGAGAACACAGAAAATTTGCTGTTAAACACCTTAAAAATGTCGGCTTTGGGAAGGCATCCATGGAACAAGAAATACAGCAAGAAATGGCGAGATTAGTTGATTACATACATAACAACAATGCTAAGCCTATAAGTCCAAAGAGTATTTTTGCCACAGCTGTTATGAATGTTTTGTGGAAATATGTAGCAGGTAAAATATGACATTTCTACTTATTTACCGACTTCGAGAATTCGACGGAGGTGGTTGTATGTTTCGTCTGTTTGTATTTTTTTAATGTATGTTCACCAATTACTCCAAGCTCCGTCGTCCGATTTGGGTGATTTGTTTTTTTTTTGTTCGAAAGGAGTCACCTAGTTGGTCCCACTTAAATAAATTAATCTTTCGGAAAACCATAAATTTGATGTGATACGTGATGACTTGGCACCGACTTCAAACTTATAAGTTGGTAGCGCTATGTTGTGCCGCCTAGATTTTACCGCAGGTAAAATAAGACTAAATATGGTATTTCGGCGGTAAATTTGTACAGCTTTAAAACTTTGTTTATCTATAGGTTTAGTTTGGCACCATTCGTACACAGGGAACATTCACACATTGGCCATATCTCGATTGAGAAAACACACTGAGACATTAGTTTTGCATGGCAGACTCCTTTTAATACGCAGACGATACCCACTAAGAAGAGAGTGCGCCTTCTGGTCTCCTCAAAACGAGCGTTTCTGTGTTTTTGCTATCTCAAAGCAATTTTTTGATGTATATTTGAATGCATTTATCTGTTCTAATATTTCCAACAATCGCAATGTTTCTTTGTATTATATGTGACCAAATTCTATAAATTATAAAATGTACATTAATCTTGGGATATTCTTTACAATTATTTTATTATATTTTTATTTTAAGACACTATTGTGTGGGGTACATTCGTACAGTCATACAAATGTAAGTAGATTCAGGCTGTACGAATGTATCCCACGTGAGCTTAAATATTAGCATCGTATTTCATGTACAAGTAAACATTTTAACCCTTTAATGCTCAAGAATTTTTTTCTTCTTTCTGAGTAGAATTTTGTTAAAATATGGGTCATTAGGGATAGTATGAAGTGTAGAAAAATAAAATTAAAAATTCTTTCATGATCAGGTCTGAAAATATCGTATGTAGGAAAAAAACAACATTGTCCAATTTTCACAACTGTACATTTTATAAAGAATGTAGTTTAAATACAACACTGCGGAGGTTACAGGAATTTAAAGTGACAGAAAAAAGTATTGGAAATCACACTTAACGCACTGCATTTTTGTGAATCCACCTTTGCAGTACTTACACCTCCCTTGAGCCGACGAAATCACAGGCAAATTACCATAGTTATCAAACCGAATGCCGTTTGAAGGCCTTGGTGCTGCAGGGTCTTTAATGGTCATGGGTTTATCGTGCTGAATACTCTTGACATTCGTTCAATTATACTTTAAAATATGCAATTTGTGTTCTGAATTTTTGCACCAACGCCATGTCTTCATATTCGACCGGTATGCATATTATATTGTATGACAATTTGGGGACAGTCATTATATACCTTCGTTTTGGCTTAGGAATAGCGCCGAATCGACTGAACAGTATGCGAATCTACAAAATTTGTAGATTCGCATACTGTTCAGTTGATGAACTATTAGCCAATCTAACAACCTTGTTGTTTTTTTCACTTGACAACAGCCAACTGATTATTGTTACAGACAACTTGCTTGCCCGATCCTCCTTTCATCTCAGAAAGATGTTCGTCGGTTAAAAAATTGTACGTACGAAACATCAGGTTACGAGGATGTCAACATCCACGTAACCTGTTGTTTCGTATTGTATCCAGGCTAAATATTCCTAGCTTTTGGAAAAGGTACGGGATCAGCTCTAACGCGGTGAAGAAATTGTCAGAATAGACAACCGATGTCGGTTGTCTATTCTGAATACTTTTTGGTCATGTTCTTGCAAAGAGCCAACAGTTCTTTTGCTCCAAGACCTTGATTGCCCTCGTGATCCGAAAACGAAATATAGCGGAAGGTATCATCACCGCCATATGCTAGAAAATCGTAAACGATACCAGATACACCAGCTCGCACGAAGAATTTATATCCACATTTTTCAGGATTCGAGTTGTGAAACATTTTTACCATTATAGGGGAACCTTTTCAATATCAGGAAAGAAGTTATTAAGTTTATTTGTAACGGAGAGCTTATTTATAGTCTTCTGGTTCTTCATCTGAAGTATTGGAAATAATATATGTTTCCGTTGGTGAAGGTATCGATTGTGGATCTGAGCTGTAATAGGAGTTTTCCTGTGGGCTTTTTTGTAGGGTTTGTTGGGCGTTATCGGGTTTTTCATCAGAAGAGCTATTCCGTCAGACGAATCTGCAGTTTCAGGTAGTTTAAGAGTCATTATCTTAGAAATAAATAATATTCATTTATTTATTTTCTTATTTTCTTAGAAATGCGTTCCCAATTAATACCCTGAAGCAAAGAAACATAACAAAACATGCAACAAAAACAATCCAAGAACCAAAAGTATGGAGTTAAAAAAAAACACCGGATAAAATTTAGTTATTCAATACAAACAGTTTGAAAGAGCGAAATTAGTAGGTAAAAAACCTTAAACCACACATGAAAAAGTAATGTCAAACGCGCAATGTTAGTAAAAAACAACATAAGGGCAAACAGGTTACTTGTTCAGTACTTCGCAATGTAGTTAAAATACTACATTCATATTTGCAATTTTATCAGTAGTCACTGTTAGTGTATATTGCAATGGTGAATACCATAACATATAATCTAGTCATTGCAAAACATGATTTCATTAAAAAACACAACGAAAATTATAGACAAATATTTTTAATGTTTTTTTACTAACCGAGACTTTCGTCGGTGCGCGTCGACTCGGCGCCATCTTGCCGCGAATTTTCAAATTTCGAGTTCGGGAGCATTGAAACCACCGATATTGAGTTCTCAGAAATACGAGAAGTTAAGTAGTTTAACTTGTAAGGCGTTATAGCCAAAAGCAGGAAGTCAGGATTTTTGCAAACATGGACGTAGTTTTTTAACGACATTGCGAATTAAAGGGTTAAGAGAAAGTATACATACGTACGTATCTTGCGAAGAGAAAAGTACTGTATGCAGCTACCCCAGACGCCCACGTCTGGTCCACGTCGGTACATTCGTACAATTTCCACTTTTTGCGAAAATTTACATAGGTTTTCTTTGACACTTATTATTAAGGCTAAACCCCACCATTAGCAATGTCAAATAGGTGGACTATTTAGTTGTGTTTAATATATTTTAATTGGAGTAACAGTTATGTTTTTACATAGGTTACATAGGTTTTAGTAAAAACTGTACGGATGGTGCCAATCTTCCCCTAACTATGGGCCTGGCCACATGACCACGTTGCGGCGTCGTGAACATAAAACGGCGCGGTGCCGTTGCGCGGCACGTCGCACGACGTGAAAATATACGTTGCCGCGCAACGTACAGATGCACGTTGCACGTTGCCTCGCCGCGCGCCGTGCAAACACACGTTATGCCGGATTGAGTGAATTCACGTTGCGTTGTCGCGTTGCATGACATACTATAATTTTTATATGGTGTCCAGATATGAGTTCCGAAAAATGCTCGATTTTCATCAAATCTTTATCCCTCCACACTTTTCTTTTCATTTTGTGCTATACATGTTGGGAACTCTTTATCTGAGACAATAGCTTCTTGGAAAAAACTTTTAGATAGTTAATTTATTTTTAAACTATACCTTTACCTACATATGCATAAATATATGTATCATTTACCGTTGCAAAATTATAGGTACAACTTAAAAAAATTAAAATTACATATTTAGAAACATCTCTTTCAATTTATAATAAATAGTAATGTGTCTACTTAAAAAACCGGCTAAGTGCGAGTCGGACTCACCCACCGAGGGTTTCACACAAAGGATGCTCAACCCTCCCCCATTTGTGAGTTGTGACCTTAGGTACCTACTTAAAATTCCGGTGGCACGGAACCCTCAGTATGCGGCAACTATACGGTTTTCAGATTTTTGCCTGTACTTGTACCTACTACAAGCTCTTGCTTTTTGCCAAATTTCGTGATTCTAGATTAACGGGAATTACCCTGATACATTTTGATTCCCATTGTAAATGTATGAGAAATGCGATATAATCGGCGGTATCCTGATGGCGTTGACGTAGAGGTTTAGTTTTTTCTCAGTTTCAAGGGACTACAGACTTGTGTATGTGGTATTAATTTCAACTTGATACATCTACGCATTTTCGAGATAAAGGGTCTTGTCAGACGATGGACGGACGGACGGACGGACACACGTACGGACAACAAAGTGATCCTATAAGGGTTTTCATTTTTGTGGTACGGAACCCTAAAACTAAACCAAATCAACACATTCATAACAAATAATAAATGGTTTGATTCTTACTCAGGGTCATTGACCTTATCAGCTGTAGAAGTATCGTTCGGGACACCCTGTAGATAATGATTTGAACTAAATAAAAATTATGAAAACATAGCCAATTTATTGATAAATTATAAAACTAAAGATTGTATCGTTAAGTATAAATACAAAATGAACCTGGCCTAATTGTTGACATGTGTATTATTTCGTCTGAGATTCTTTTGTTTTTGAGATTCCTGAGAATCTGAGAGTATTTTAGGCCGTATCTGATACAAAGCTATATGTTATTATTTTTATTTTAGGATTTTTTGATGTTTTTATTGACGTCTAGTAAATATATTCTGGACAACCTATCGAGCTTAATTTAAGATTATCTCAGCCACTGCTTGATACGACTCAAAGAAAAAAAAGTGGTAACATGCTGCCAAAACATGTTATGTAAGGGCCTGGCCACATGACCACGTTGCGGCGTCGTGAACGTAAAACGGCGCGGTGCCGTTGCGCGGCACGTCGAACGACGTGAAAATATACGTTGCCGCGCACCGTACAGATGCACGTTGCACGTTGCCTCGCCGCGCGTCGTGCAAACACACGTTATGCCGGATTGAGTGAATTCACGTTGCGTTGTCGCGTTGCATGACATACTATAATTTTTATATGGTGTCCAGATATGAGTTCCGAAAAATGCTCGATTTTGATCAAATCTTTTCCCTCCACACTTTTCTTTTCATTCTGTGCTATACATGTTGGGAACTCTTTATCTGAGACAATAGCTTCTTGGAGAAAACTTTTAGATAGTTAATTTATTTTTAAACTATACCTTTACCTACATATGCATAAATATATGTATCATTTACCGTTGCAAAATTATAGGTACAACTTAAAAAAAAATTACATATTTAGAATATTTAGAATAGATATATAAAAGAAAGTCGTGTTAGTTACACTATTTATAACTCAATAACGGCTGAACCGATTTGGCTAAAAATTGGTAGGGGGGTAGCTAAGAACTGGGAAAAGGACATAGGATACTTTTTATCCCGTTCCCGCAGTTCCCATGGGATTTTTTTTTTGGGCCTCCAAGTATAAAGCGATACGAAGTATCGTACTAGCCGGGCAGCTAGTTTATAATAAATAGTAATGTGTCTACTTAAAAAACCGGCCAAGTGCGAGTCGGACTCACCCACCGAGGGTTTCACACAAAGGATGCTCAACCCCTCCCCCATTTGTGAGTTGTGACCTTAGGTACCTACTTAAAATTCCGGTGGCACGGAACTCTCAGTATGCGGCAACTATACGGTTTTCAGATTTTTGCCTGTACTTGTACCTACTACAAGCTCTTGCTTTTTGCCAAATTTCGTGATTCTAGATTAACGGGAATTACCCTGATACATTTTGATTCCCATTGTAAATGTATGAGAAATGCGATATAATCGGCGGTATCCTGATGGCGTTGACGTAGAGGTTTAGTTTTTTCTCAGTTTCAAGGGACTACAGACTTGTGTATGTGGTATTAATTTCAACTTGATACATCTACGCATTTTCGAGATAAAGGGTCTTGTCAGACGATGGACGGACGGACGGACGGACACACGTACGGACAACAAAGTGATCCTATAAGGGTTTTCATTTTTGTGGTACGGAACCCTAAAACTAAACCAAATCAACACACTCATAACAAATAATAAATGGTTTGATTCTTACTCAGGGTCATTGACCTTATCAGCTGTAGAAGTATCGTTCGGGACACCTGTAGATAATGATTTGAACTAAATAAAAATTATGAAAACAGCCAATTTATTGATAAATTATAAAACTAAAGATTGTATCGTTAAGTATAAATACAAAATGAACCTTGCCTAATTGTTGACATGTATATTATTTCGTCTGAGATTCTTTTGTTTTTGAGATTCCTGAGAATCTGAGAGTATTTTAGGCCGTATCTGATACAAAGCTATGAAAATGAAATGAAATTAAATATTTTTATTTCAGACAGCAGGGTGTCCATATTTTTCAACCGACTTCAATATTTCAAAAGGAGGAGGTTCTCAATTCGACTGAATTTTTTTTATATATATTTTTTTTTTTTTTGATGGATGTTCACTCATAACTCCGTCATTACTGAACCGATTTGAATTTTTTTTTGTTTTCTAAAAGTAGACGGTTCCTGGTTGGTCCCGTTTTTTTCAAAATCCATTTCTGATGATGGGATCCATGAGGAACTGAGGGAACTCCTCAAATTTGAAAGGCACATGCATGCTGATTTGGGTGATTTCTTAAGAAACTCGAGCATTTCTTTACGAAAATCATCAATTTGGTGGAGTGGACCTGATGATGAAGACCAGGGATGGCAAAGTGGAACTGCTTCGTAATTCTCAGGACTATGATCCGATTTTAAAAAATATTTTTTTGTCTGTATATAGATTGTTTCAGGATTGTCCCGTTTTTTTCAAAATCAATTTCTGATGATGGGATCCATGAGGAACTGAGGGAACTCCTCAAATTTGAAAGGCACATGCATGATGATTTGGGTAGTTTCTTAAGACACTCGAGCATTTCTTTACGAACATCATCAATTTGGTGGAGTGGACCTGATGATGAAGACCAGGGATGTCAAAGTGGAACTGCTTGGTAATTCCCAGGACTATCGTCCGATTTTAAAAATTATTTTTTTTTCTGAAAATAGATGGTTTCAGATTTGTTCCGTTTTTTTCAAAATCAATTTCTGATGATGGGATCCATGAGGAACTGAGGGAACTCCTCAAATTTGAAAGGCACATGCATGATGATTTGGGTAGTTTCTTAAGACACTCGAGCATTTCTTTACGAACATCATCAATTTGGTGGAGTGGACCTGATGATGAAGACCAGGGATGTCAAAGTGGAACTGCTTGGTAATTCCCAGGACTATCGTCCGATTTTAAAAAATATTTTTTTTTCTGAAAATAGATGGTTCCAGATTTGTTCCGTTTTTTTCAAAATCAATTTCTGATGATGGGATCCATGAGGAACTGAGGGAACTCCTCAAATTTGAAAGGCACATGCATGATGATTTGGGTAGTTTCTTAAGACACTCGAGCATTTCTTTACGAACATCATCAATTTGGTGGAGTGGACCTGATGATGAAGACCAGGGATGGCAAAGTGGAACTGCTTGTTAATTCCCAGCTCTATCATCCGATTTGAGACATCCATCTTTTCTTTGTAAAGAAATACCTTCAAGATAGTCCTATTTGATTATAGTTCTATTTTGATGATGGGCTTCATGAGGGATTGAGAGAACTCCTCAAATTTTAACGGCACATGCATTCTGATTTGAGGGTTTCCTTAAGTAACTAAAACAGTGTTTTGGCGGAGCCAAAATTTTGATGAACTTGATCTGATGACGAAGACCAGGGATCGCAAAGTGGAACTGGTTAATAAACCTAGCTCTACTTATTATCCTAGTTGTGACATTAATCTTTTTGATTTGATTTATATTCTGATGATGGAGTTCTAGAAGAATTCAGAGAACTCTTCAAATTTGAACGGCAGGTTAATTGTGATTAGAGGGTGTTCATAATTAGCTTAGGCATTTTCTTACTGTGGCCATCATTTTGCTGGAGTGGACCTGATGTTGATAATCAAGGATGGCATAATGAATATGCTCGTTAATTTACAGTCTGTCATCCAATTTAACACATTGTTATTTTGTTTGTTTAAAGGTCTACAAGGGAGTTCCGTTTGATTATACTTCAAATGTAATGATGGAAGCCCTAGGACATTAAGAAAGCTCCTCAATTTTCAATCGTACACGTGCGGTGTATTGGATATTTGTGAAGTAAACTGGCTAACTCAAACAAATTCTTAATTTCACTTTTACCGGGAACCAAATGAAGTCGGTTTTTTTTTCTTAAAAATTATTACATCTATACAAAGTTATGTTATTAAACTACTTATACCTAATGTTAGTAGAAAACATAATGCTCATTGGACCGAACATGCATCAGCATCCAATGAGTGATAAGAGGGCTATCAACCCTTTCTGCGATCACCTTCAGCTATATGTTATTATTTTTATTTTAGGATTTTTTGATGTTTTTATTGACGTCTTGTAAATATATTCTGGACAACCTATCGAGCTTAATTTAAGATTATCTCAGCCACTGCTTGATACGACTCAAAGAAAAAAAAAGGGGTAACATGCTGCCAAAACATGTTATGTAAGTGTCCTCTTCATGATTGCCCAATTGAGCACCCAGGAAATAAATGTGGTGATTTTATATTTACGAAAAAAAAGAATAACAATTTGGATTCCCGTCTACTTTTGATGCAAGAGGGATGAGGGACGCGCTAAAAGAATCAGCCAAAACCAAAGCCTAACATTCATGGCGATGAACCGTCGCTAGAGCAGGTCGATAGGGACGATATATAATAGATATATTCGATATTAAAGTTTGACCATTCCATCTAGAATCATTCGTTGACCAGGCTAATAGCTAAATAAAACTACCGAGCCGTGCGCCGTCCGCCGATGTGGTGGCACCGTCACCGTTCATTCTCACGGCAGCGGCATCGTACAAGGCACAGTGCCACGGCAACGTCGACGTTAATTTTCACGTCGGCGGCAACGTAAAAAACAACGTGCGACGGCACGTTGGCCTTCGTGCGTCGTGCCGTTTTACGTTGGCGGCGCCGCAACGTGGACATGTGGCCAGGCCCTTAATAGGGATGATGACTAGGTTGAAAAACTATTATTCTAATTAGCCCGTCAGAAAGATTATCAAAAATTATTAGACACGTATTTTTTCCTTTTTCAAGATAACTAAAATTGACGAATATGAAGACTATGAAGAGCGTCAAAGTTCCGTGGTGGGGGCTGGTGACGTCACCTTAGAGTGTGACGTCACGCGAAACTTTAAAGCCCTGTATTTCCGTCATTTTTCATTTGATTAACAAAAGAAAAAATACGTATCGTATATTTTTTAATAATCTAACAGACGGACTATTTAGATTTTTTTGTCGTCCAGCCTATTAGGGCGGTACAATCGACATTTGTTGAACATGCCGCTGTCTCGGAGAGTCGCTCAGGCATTTTTTTTTCCGATTTTTCTCATCTTGCTAACGGTGAGTACTAGCACAGACATAAGCTCGTAGCCAGAATTATTCATACACTTAAGGAAGGAAGAATACGGTTTCGATTCGACAGACATAAAATTATAATAGCCTGATTTTCTCAATATTTATAGATAATATATGCAAAGTCCTACAAACTTTTCTTCCGGAAGTAGGTAAAAAGTAAAAAAACTAAACTCACTCGATTTTTTAAATTTACGGTTATTTGTCTTCTATCTGTTAAAAGGGAAACCGAAGAAAACTTATTCACGTAAAACCGTTAAGTCTACGAATTGTAAGGATGATAAATGTGTCATTTTATTTCGTTAGAAACAAATTGTAATAGGTATAAACTGGTCTTGACCTATTTTAAACGACTAAAAAAACATAAAACCATAAAAACCTTACAAGAAAAACGTTTGTACTTAACATGTGTGTACTGTACCTACATATTTGTGACGATTAGCATGTAACGATATTTTGTTGCCAACACAATACTAGATTTTCGATATATCCGTTACGTTAAAAAAACCGGCTATTATAAATTATTTCCCAAATAATCAAAAATGTTATACAAGCTGTCCATTTCAATTCAATGACTGGATTATTATTATACGGTCTTGTGGAATACGAAGAGTCGTAATACAAATACTTACCTGCGAATAATCTCGAAAATAATCGTGCCACGTTATATATTGGGAACAACCTAGGTATACAGTACTATGTTTAAATATGTGTCTGTAATGTACCTATCGAAATATATTTCAGCAAGCATCTTCCTACGTCATACAAGTAAGTGAAACAATAAACATGCCAATAAAAATATTCAGAATATTTTACTCTTACTTTCCCTAACTAATAAGAATCCTGTAAAATCGACTCACAAACGTGCCGACATCATAGTCACCCTACCGAGCTTGTTTTGTAATTTTATCGGAAAATGTACATAAAATTGTATAATTTTGGCTTACCTGTGAAACGATATTCCACAACCAAAATAGCTTTCACTCCGACAATCCTTTATGCAACACGTTTTGACCATTTTAGCTGATTTTCAAAATAATTTGTATAAATAATAAACGGCGCCATTTATGTTGGTATTTAGAAAGTTTAAAAAGTCAAAGTTGGGGATACCAGTTAATATTCAAAAAGTTACTAATGTCTACCATATTTATTGAAATGTTTTTTTTTGTTATTCACATCTTTGATTTAAAGGGTTATTAATATGAAAATCACAATTGTTTACAATTTACTAAAAAGATAACAAAATCCTTATTTGTATATAGTACTAAAATAAAATAAGAAGATATTTATTTTTAGTAGTAAACTGTTATAAACACTCCCAAAATAGTATCTTATGAAAATTGGCAACATGGAAGAACTTGGAAGTGTCTCATGTGGACCGTTTTCTCTCGTTCATTTAGTATGGCGAAAAGCGAGATAGGACCGTCCCCTATGTGGAAGTTCCTGGAAAAACAGTATAAAATATAGGTTTAAAGGGGTAAAAATATATTTTTTTGTAAAACCAACACAGAACGTAACAAGCTGCCTAGCAGCGCCATGACAGAAGAGTGCTAGAGCGAGACGCTCCTATATCCGTCACACACAAGATACATAAAACCTTATTACATTGTTATCAACACTGAGTGACTTTCAGACGCACATATCCACACCGTTGAGCCATTCAAATTGGTTCGTTTCAAATAATGGCGATATCCTCCATTAATTAAAATTTCGCCACCATGGGTACTCAGTTCGAAACTAAGATTATCAGCTAAAAATGCCATAGGTTTATTTTAAATTACTTTAATTCACGATAAATACCTAGTTGACACTTCGAGACTGAAAATAAACTGTCACGTCAAAGAACAAACGTCTTGTAAACGATTATAAGGTAGTAAACGGCCAGGGTATGCCTAAGTAGAGTTCAATGTAGGTCACAGATCTTCCATGTAAATTGCTAATATTTACGTTACCACATATCTATAACCTTTCATCACACTTGCTCGTAAATGGTGATATTATATGCAAGCATACTGAGACTTAATGAGCTGTAGCTGTAAAGATTCTCATACTATTGTACTATATTATATATATATTATATATCTATACTATACCCGAAGGACCAGTGGTGCGCTCCACGCGCACTCCACACGTAGCCGCCGCTCACCGCGGAGCACTGTGGGCTGTGTTATTAGCCTACTACACTACCGCTAATAATTATTAATTATTAATCTCTTTATTCATTTTCTTTCTTAAGCTAATAATTATTAAGGCGTAGGGATGTGACGACCCCATCGCCCACTGTTTCGACCGGTGCAATCAGTCAACGCGGGGCAGCTTGAGGCGAGTTGTAGGGGAGTAGCGACCCCTGACACCTGAGCCTGAGCGCTCCTGGGGGCTCTGGCTTGCCTTCACCGGCCGTCCAGAGTGGAGTCGCGAAAGCTGTGTTCCCGAGGGTAGATGTGGAAACCTAAGTGGCGAGTCGGCTATATGTATCCAGTCCAGTGACACCTCTCTACCCCATGCCCTCATACTGATGTTGCCGTTCAGCTATCTTAGATGTCGCTTTTTGTGGGGGCCCATCTTATGTGGGCGAGTCACCGTCTGGCGGATATAAAATTGCTTACCAATTTATTAGGCAGGCGTCCTGTTTCATTCTCCATAACCCAGTATTTAGTCCACCACTTTCACGGAAATAAATATAAAAATATCTACATCAAACATACAAAAATACAGCGATAACTGACAAAAAAAAACAATTTTGCACCAAATTTTATTTACCTATTTATAAGGAGGCAATTAAACACTTGTCAAAAAACGCGGCCGTGAAATATACGCTTATAGAAAATATACAAATTTAAAAAATTATGCCGTCGATAAAATCAGCTTCAGAAAAAAAATAGAAATGGGAAAATATGCGATTGAAAAAAATCAAACAGGAATAAATTCGTGTGGCAAAACTCAAGAATGGGAAAAAATGCGCATGGAAAACACGCTATAGGAAAAATATGCTTTTGGCCAAATGATCTAACAAGTCTCGTGGACGTGGACAGGATATAGGTAGTCTTATTTATACACTTCTACATACATTCATAGACACTAATCGTCTTCGATTATCTTATCAATTATCACATTAAAACTCAGAAATGGAATTACCTATTTACAGGAGAATCCATCGAAGAAGATCGTCTTAAATTGCTACTTGAGCTGCTCAGTGCCCGATCTAAGGCGTTTTCAATGGCGGGAGGCTGGCTTAATCAGTTTCCTTGGTGCCGATTCTTTTTCCCTGAAGCGAGTGGCTATTCCCTTATAAACAAGATTAATTTACAAATATCCGCTATCATTGAGGTAAGAAAACCACCTGTAAGCCTTTATGCATAAATAAGCTTTGTGAGTAGACTACTATCTTACTTTTGGGACAGTATTTAGAATTGAAGGTTATTTTTTACACAGTTTTAGTTTAACGAGCTTTTCCATAGAAAGAAAATTATGCCTCACCTGCCTAGTTTGTAAAATGTGTATTTAAGTTATTCCCTGCCCATGCCCCCTGGGAGGGGTTGGACCCTTAAATGTGCTAGGGCTCGGTAGATCCATATATTCTATTGCCAAGATATAGTCATGTTGTATAACACTTGTCAGCAAAATGTGTTCACCGGTCGTGGCTCAAGACGAGAATAAACAAAAATATTGCTCGCCAAAACTGGGAAACTAACAATATTTATACCAGAAGGCCTACCACGAACCACGAACGAAGTTTCACCTCTCTGTCCCACTTGAGTGAGAAATCACAAGTGCGAAAGGGAGGTATACTTTCGTTCGCGGTTCGTGGTAGGCGCTCAGTCCTCTGAAATGGATCTTTTATTCGTTCCCGTTGTCTATATTATTCCGTTACATAATTATTGTCATAGAGAAAGGACGTATTTAGTAAGATATAAAATAACTTAAATTTCCGCCAACAAATGGCGTTAGATTACAGAAGAAGGGTTAGCCTAAGCCTAAGCTACGCGAATTTGTATGGACTATTTTATTGATTTTTTGTTTAATGTAATATATAAAATAAATATTGTTTAGTAAATAGTGATCATTTTTCATATTTATGTACTGTTTTAGGAAGCAATACAGAAGCATAAAATTAATGGAACTGGTGGGGATGATTTCATTTATTCGTTCCTTAATCAGATGAAAATGGAAAAAGACACATTTACTGGTATGTATAAATTAAGTGTCAAAGAAGCCTTTCTATAGTACTTACTATAAAAACGTGTTATAGTAGGTAGTCATTATTTACAACAAAAAGAAGTTGGTCACAATTTGAAAGTAAAAAATAATGAAATAACGCATATAAATTACAATTACTAAGATAGCATGAGGTACTGCAAAAAAATATAGCTTGGATAAATTTATATTATTATTTAGTATCGAAAAACACAATTCCTAGCTCTGTGAGAGGTTTTGGTTTTGCGAGGTGGTTAATTAATTCAATATTGTAACTTGATTTTTTAGTCTTAATATTTATACCACCGAATTTATCTTCATACACGTTAGCTAGGCATAAACTGAATATATTTTGATAAATACATTTCATACATACTTAAATAAATCTGCTAAACTTTCACATTTTTTCTTAAATTTTTTCTAGCTAAATGGACATTTATTCGTAAAAATATATGAAACTAGATAAAAGTATGGATAGATATATATATATATATATATATTTATTCCTTAGGAGACTCATTTTCCAACACTTACATACCGGTTTGATATCATTTTAATTATTTAATTATCACCTCTGAGCAAAAATCGCAAAAAATATTTCGGATTTAGGTAAGTACTTACTACTTACATTATTAAAAATCGAAAAACTAAAATAGAAAAATTGTTGATACGGGAATAGGTTTGCAATTAGAAGAGCGACGATATTCTTCTAGTTAGAATGCCAGACTACCATTATTAATAAATCATGGCGCCTGACAGCTGTTCAGCGGTGGGTGTAATAGTTGCTCTTTGTCGGCGCCTGGCGGGGTGACTCTTGTATATTATGAAAAAGTATAGACCCAGACTTGAATAAATGAGGCGGACTCTATGAATGAGGCACTTTTTACCGCACCTTGAATGTCACCTGGCTTCCCCCAATTAAAACGCCTTGCAATGTTATATTCGAATTAAATAGGTAATATAGCATTCAGAATTGCATTGAATTAATTCATTAACTGTCCATGCAATTCTGAACGCGTGTGTACATATCACATACAACTCAGAGCTCTATAAATTGCGCCCATTAAATTGATTTTAAAACCCCTTGTTGCCCATCCACTGTCACGCCCGCCGCTGAACAGCTGCCAGGCGCCGGAATGAATTCATAATGATAGTATGGCAGACTTAACTTAAGAAGTTTCGTGGCTCTTCAAATTGCATACCTATTTCCGTAGCTAGCTCTCCGCCTATCAATGGAATAATTCGCCTTTAGTACCCGTAAGCCGTTAACATAATTTTGGTTCTACCTAATGTATCTACCTTTAGGTAGTCAGGGTTGTCTATTATTTTACTGTGTAAATTTTTTATTGCAGATCTACAGTTAAAAGTGGTCTGTTTAGATATGCTTATTGCCGGATCTCAAACCACAAGCAACATGTTGGAATTCATATTTCTTACTGTTCTAAGAAATCAGCATATACAGGATAAAATTTACGAGGAAATAAAACGTGTAATAGGGAAGAACGTGCCTAATTGGATTGATAGCCACAAGTAAATTAATTTCCTTTGTATTTATTTTTAAAATACCTATTAACAAACGTTGATCAAAAAATAATTCTTACCACATTGGCAAAAAGCAAATGGAACCTAGTACAATTGAAGATTCGTTAAACTTCTTTGCTTATCTTTTACACTAAATAGGAACTTAATATTGAACTCTGAATGATCGAGTATAATGAAGCAATGCTTGAATATTTTCAGGCTAGTTTATACATCGGCTTTTCTACTGGAAGTGCAAAGGTGTTACCCAATAGTGCCGCTGATGGGCCCTAGAAGAGTTCTGAGTGACACCATCATAGATGGCTATATGATACCAAAGGATACCACTATATTGATATCAGTTGGCGATCTCTATTTGGACCCAAATATATTTGAAGACCCTCAGGAATTTAAGCCTGAGAGATTTATCGATGAACACGGCGCGTTAAAAAATGCCGAGCACGTCTACACCTTCGGCTTAGGTAGGTCACTTGATGATCCAATTCGTGGTTACTGAGTCATTCTATTCAATCGATTCCATTCAATGTGCGAAGTAAAGTAGAACAACTTTGCACAAAGTTGTTATATTTTATTTTGCTCACGTAATTTAATGCATGCTAATAAAACCTTGAGACTATATTGCGTTCAAATATAAGGTAAGGAGCGTAGAAGAGCCCGTATGCGCGATGTACCGCACTCACTTCCTCAAAAAATAGGTTTGCTATTACCAAATGTGGCATGTAAATAGGTACTTGACATAGCTCATCACTGTTGCCGAATAGCTATGTTGAAATGTATTTTCTATTAGCGCTCGAAAATTAATAACTATAACTAGGAAACATCTACTGTTCCTGACTGTCGATACAATCTTCAACGTCATGATTATTTTATACATTGTTGTGAACAAAATCCAATTCGAACATGAATATCGTTGTTTTATGTAGCACAAAATTCAATGTCTCAATAGTAATGACGCTTTTATACTCTACAGGTCGAAGGAGATGTCCCGGCGACGCTTTAGCTAGATCGTTCGTCTTCTTGACATTCGTGGGAATTCTGCAGATGTTTAAGATCCAGTGCGTCAATGGTGTCCTCCCCAGCGATGAACCAATCATAGGCTTGATAGCTGCCCCTAGACCGTATTCCGCAATGTTTGTACCACGCCAATGAACAAAAGAAGTTGGGCACAAGCGCCCAATAAAATTCAGGAAAGAATTAATTACAAACGTGTTCTAGAATTCCGAGGAAAATATGTTAACACAGAAACCCAATAGACATTGAATAAAAAAATCCGTATGTCTAAAGTAGACGTAGCAAAATATGGTACACCTATAGAAACATTTTTACGAGAAAACTACATGATGTAAATTATCCGTTAGACTTCTTCGACAATATATTTACAAAAAACATTTGAAATAACAACCGCGAATTGTTATTTTGTTAATTTTTAACAATTTAGGTGCACATGCTGGTCGGCGTACCTGTACAGCTAGAGACGATAACAAGAGATCCGACGGAATGACGCTTATTCTGGGGAGGATGGGAGAGTGCTCGTGCTGGTGAGACCTGCGTAGACACATCAAGCCAGCGCGGCGGCGGTGGCAATAGGGATGGCCACTATGTTGAAAAACTATCATTCTAATTAGTCCGTCAGTTTAAAATGATTAGCCACAAATTTTTTCCTTTTTCAATTTAACTAAAATTGACGAAGATAAAGAGCATCAAAGTTCCGGGGTGGGGACTTGTGACATCATAGTAGAGTGACGTGAGAATTGTACGTAACCATGATGGTACGCAAAACTTGAACACACTGTATTTTCGTTATTTTTGATTCAATTTCTTAATCTAAAAGACTGACTAAACAGATTTATTTTAGTCATCTAGCTTATTGAGGGCTTCAAAAGGCCAAAAAAGTGTTCTTCTTCTTGTTCCGCTTCTTGAAATTAACCTAACCGAGCGCTAATCTGAACAAGTAAACTGAACAGCCTCCCTAATATTACGGGCTAGGAACCGTCAGTCTTCTAGTTTAATTGGATGGAGGATTGATGACTCGATCTGTCAAACTTTTCAAAGAATACAATACAATACAATACAAATACTCTTTATTGTTCACCAACAAGGAAATAAAAACAATATACATTAAACACTAAAATATAAACACTGGTAGACAACAGGCGGCCTTATCGCTAAGAAGCGATCTCTTCCAGACAACCTTTGGGTAGAGGAGTCAATACACATGGAAATCCAAACAATGTATAGGTAAATTAATATAACAAAAAATTTAACATAAAAGGGAAGTCATACACATACTTATATACAAAAAATATATAAACATACATAAACATACATACACATAAATATTACAAAAGCACAGCATAACAGTAGGAAAACCGTTAGGTAAAAGAAAAATAAAAATCTTTCAGTTTATTTTTGAAAATTGGCAATGACCTAATACCTACCATACGTCTGGATGCTCGTGTGACATCCCAAACTCCGCATACTGGTTCTAAGCCATACTCAGTGTTTGCAATTCATAGGATCTGGTCACTAAATGTGTAAGTTATTATTTAGTTATTTGTTCATTGATTTATCGTGCTCGGGTTCTTTGTTAGCTACACACTTTCGAGTTTGTGTCAAACAGAATCGAGGACATAAATACATCTCGCCTTCCGTCTTGGATTTCTCTAATCGCCTCCTCAGGCACCGTTGCAATCTTATTTCCAGTAAAACACAAGAATGCTATACAATTGCCAACTAAAATGTTATTAATTGTCTTTTGCTCCTTGTTTGGCAGCAGGGAATATATCAATGGCACCACTTTCGTAAACTTGTCGTCAGATGCTATATCACCATGTATGCTATACAGTTGCTTAAATGGTTCCGGACAAATTTTAAATGTACCATCCATAAAAAAGGTGTTTATATTTTTGAGCCAGTCGTTGGCTTGTGGAGAAATGAATACAAGAACTCCATTCTTGTTATAACAACAATAGTCTTAAGGGGCTACCCGGCTGTTTCACTGATATTTCACTGTTTTTAAAGTGAATAGGCTTTGTTCAGCTCCAAGCACAACGCTTGAAGAAAAAATATAATGTAGCTAGGTATTTGGTCTACATTTGGTTATACTAAATTGTCGAAAAACATAATACATCAAGAGAAAAAAAAACCGTAAACCCTTTTTTCTACCTTAAATCTGTATCTACTCCCTTATTATGCGTCGTAAGTACAAGAAACTAAGACAAGCAGTATATATTTATGTTTACTTTAAACGCATCTACTGATTTTTGGATAGGTTTTGTACTTGTCGAGAAAAAGCTGTTACACGCATTTTTCCGAAAACGCCGGCTCGAGATGCCTGCGCGGGCGACGGGGCCAGTTGTGTAAGATGGCACTAGTAGTTTATAGGGTTGCGTCCTAGTACAAGCAGCTCTTCCTAGGTGGCAACTTATGCTTATTGACGTATTGTATAACCGGTGAGGAATGGAAGCGGGAGGGAAAGAAAGCTCAAATCGCCGAGGTCATTGGCATAGGGGACGGCCTTAAGATACATTGTTCGGCAGTAAAATTTCCTCGCAATTTTCATATGCTGTTTGGCCTATACAAAGAGTCCCTTATTTAAAAAAACGAGGGTAATTTATCAGCATACTGCTCCTATTGAAATTCTGCCATTTCTTCTCTGTAAATGATTGGGATCGGTCTAAAATCCTCAGTTATCTTCGTTTTTAAGTCATCAATTTTTTTTTCAATATCTATGCTTTCATAGTCAGTTGGCATGAATGCTTTGTTTGTTTTAAAATTTCATTTTTATTTTGACTTAAATGTATCGAACCCTTGCCAGACCCTGAGTGACTTTTAGACGCACATATCCACACCGTTGAGCCATTCAAATTGGTTCGTTTCAAATAATGGCGATATCCCCCATTAATTAAAATTTCGCCTCCATGGGTACTCAACTACTCAGTACGAAACTGAGATTATCAGCTAAAAATGCCATAGGTTTATTGAAATTAAACACTTTAGAACGGATTAATCGCGTTTATTAACACCATGATCCTACGTTTCGAGCCCTTTACAGCACTCGTTTTCACAGGGTTAAGATGATGACTGAGAGAATGCGAATTCTCCCCGTCAATCAAAAAAGTTACTTGTGCAAACTACCTACATACAAAAATATAAAAATAATTTAAAAATAAAAAAAACAAAGGTTGGTCTACAATGCCCAGAGGGGCTTATAAAGCTAGTAGTACATAGCCTGAAGGGCATTCTATAATTAAAATAAAAAATGTTTAAACCCTGTGAGGATTAACATACATACAACTTACGAACGCTTCCCTAACTGGCTTATGGAGCAGAAAGAAGCGACAAGAAAACTACCCCATTTTGCCTCTTTTATCCGTTTTCAATCTTTTCAAACAAAGTCCACACTAAGGTCTTCCAGTTCTGTGTCGTGCTTGATCCTTGATGAGATGTAAAACAGGATCCCAAGCTGGTGGTACCGAAAAGCCATCCTCTCTATTGAAATTAGGGACCTTCTTGATTTCAATAGCCTCGCGCAGCATCCTGGGAATGTAACGCTTCTCCTTGGCGAGGACCAGAGGTTTGTCAAATTTAATTGAATGATTAGGCTTATCAGAGACATGTTCCCAGACTGCAGACCTTGGTCGACGATGCTTGACATCGGCTATATGTTCCTTCACCCTGGTTGATATGCTACGCTTTGTTTGCCCAACGTATGATAGACCACATTCACAGTCAAGCCTGTAGACCCCAGCATCTTGTAGAGGCAAGTTACACTTTACAGGCCTCAGGAATTGTGACATCTTCTTCAACGGCTTGAAATAGGTCTTGATTGAAGCACGCCTCAAGATGTGGCTGATCCTGTCCGTAACTCCTCTGACAAAAGGCAAAACAGCAGGCCTACGCTCAACTGTTGGTATCTTCACACGAGGGGACTGCTTGACACGAGGTATCTTGAGGTTGTTAGCCCACAGCGCACATTTTGCACGCTGTAGCTCAGCACAAAGATGTTTGTCATCGCAGATCCTTTGGGCTCTCTGAAACAAAGATTTGCCAACTGTAGCAAGCTGTGAGGGATGGTGGTGCGATTTACCATTTAAATACCTATCTGTATGTGTAGGTTTCCTGTACACGGTTCGGCCTAAGGAGTTATCAGGATTCCGTACAATGAGAGTATCTAAGAAAGGAAGTGAACAATCTTTTTCCAACTCCATAGTAAATATAATTTTACCATGAATTGAATTAAGATGCTCCAGAAAAACTGATACACTACTTCTAGGTAATATAGTAAAAGTGTCATCTACGTATCTTTTAAATATCTTCGGCTGGACAGGAGCCACAGCAAGCGCCTTCTCCTCGAAGTCCTCCATGAAGATATCCGCCACGACAGGAGACACAGGGGACCCCATTGCTACACCGTCAACCTGCTTGTAGAATTCATTGTTCCATAGCAAGTAACCCGACGTCAGGCAATGTTCCAGTAGTTCAGCATATTCCAGAGGCATGTTGTGCTCAGCTAACCTCTTCTTAACAATTTCAATGCAGTATTGCACCGGTAGGCAGGTAAAAAGTGACTGAACATCAAAACTGACCATGGTTTCATCATCAGTTAAAATCAGGTCTTTAATTTCACTGATGAAATGGTATGAATCCTTTGTATATGCCTTAGTTTTCCCACGAAGCGTCGAAAGTACCTCAGCCAAGTGTTGAGCTAATCTATAAGTTGGAGCATCAATCTGGCTCACTATTGGACGTAGGGGGGCATTGGCCTTGTGTATCTTTGGTAATCCATACAGCTTTGGAGGCAACGGGCAGTCAGGAATTAAACTTTTCACATCCAGATTAAGACTATCCGAGTGTTCACTGACCAAATCTTTCGTCTTCTTTAGTACCGTCGCAGTTGGGTCTTTGTTTACTTTGCTGTATGTTGTAGTGTCCGACAAAAGAACCTCAATTTTCTGGTTGTAATCTGTGGTATTAAGAACAACCGTCGCATTACCCTTGTCAGCACGAAGAATAGTCAGGTCCGGATCCTCACGTAAGGTCTTCAAAGCCTTGAACTCACTAGCAGATATAGAAAGGGCTCGAAACGTAGGATCATGGTGTTAATAAACGCGATTAATCCGTTCTAAAGTGTTTAATTTCAATGAATAACAATCGCGGTAACAGAAGACAATATTATGCCATAGGTTTATTTAAAATTACTTTAATTCACGATAAATACCTAGTTGACACTTCGAGACTGAAAATAAACTGTCACGTCAAAGAACAAACGTCTTGTGAACGATTACAAGGTAGTAAACGGCCAGGGTATGCCTAAGTAGAGTTCAATGTAGGTCACAGATCTTCCATGTAAATTGCTAATATTTACCTTACCACATATCTATAACCTTTCATCTTAATGAGCTGTAGCTGTATAGATTCTCATACTATTTTAGCGCCCGCCCGGGCCTCCCGAAGGACCAGTGGTGCGCTCCACGCGCACGCCACACGTAGCCGCCGCTCACCGCGGAGCACTGTGGGCTGTGCTATTAGCCTACTACACTACCGCTAATCATTATTAATCACTTTATTCATTTTCTTTCTTAAGCTAATAATTATTAAGGCGTAGGGATGTGACGACCCCATCGTCCACTGTTTTCGACCGGTGCAATCAGTCAACGCGGGGCAGCTTGTGGCGAGTTGTAGGGGAGTAGCGAGCTAGCGACCCCTGACACCTGAGCGCTCCTGGGGGCTCTGGCTTGCCTTCACCGGCCGTCCAGAGTGGAGTCGCGAAACCTAAGTGTATGTGTAGATGTGGAAACCTAAGTGGCGAGTCGGCTATATGTATCCAGTCCAGTGACACCTCTCTACCCCATGCCCTCATACTGATGTTGCCGTTCAGCTATCTTAGATGTCGCTTTTTGTGGGGGCCCATCTTATGTGGGCGAGTCACCGTCTGGCGGATATAAAATTGCTTACCCATTTATTAGGCAGGCGTCCTGTTACATTCTCCATAACCCAGTATTTAGTCCACCACTTTCACGGAAATAAATATAAAAATACCTACATCAAACATACAAAAATACAGCGATAACTGACAAAAAAACAATTTTGCACCAAATTTTATTTACCTATTTATAAGGAGGTAATTAAACACTCGTCAAAAAAGGCGGCGGTGAAATATACGCTTATGGAAAATATACAAATTTAAAAAAATATGCCGTCGATAAAATCAGCTTCAGAAAAAAAAATAGAATATGTCATGTTTCCACTTGGGACGACTCTGTAACTGAGTCAGGTAGTCGTTAGACCAGGACTTCCAGAAATCTTGCTTTAATTTAGATACAATATCCCAAAACTTTCTTAATCGATTTACCGGAATATCAGTTAAATCTACATCAGGGTAACTTGTTACCGCCGTGCCAATTAGAAAATGCCCTGGTGACAAATATTTGCCCTCATTAGGGTCCAGGGATAGCAAGGGCCGAGAGTTCAAAACCCCCTCTATTCTCACAACAACCGTATACAGCTCCTCAAAAGTCAAGCAATGGTTACCTACCACTCGTTTCAAGTGGAATTTGACACTCTTGACACCCGCTTCCCGAAGGCCTCCGAATTGAGGCGCATAGCTTGGTATAAACTTAAACGAAATATATTTTTTATTACAAAATTGATACACAGTATCTCTATGTTCATTGGAACACTGTAAGTCATACAATTCTTTCAGCTGATTTACAGCACCTTTAAAAGTTTTAGCATTATCACAATAAATGACTGTGGGCATGCCACGTCTAGATATAAAACGATCAAGACATGACAGGAAGGTTTCAGTTGTAAGGTTCGACACTAACTCTACATGGATCGCCTTTGTGGCAAAACACACAAAAAGAGCAATATAGCTTTTAGTTGTTAGAGGCTTTCGAATCCTAGCAATCTTTGTGCTAAATGGACCACAAAAATCTATCCCTACATACTGAAAAGCTCTACTAGCTGTGATTCTCTCCGCTGGTAGCGAGCCCATCAGCTGCTTTGCAGCTTCAGCCTTTAGACGAAAGCATGTGCCACATTTGTTCACCACCCTCTTTACTTCCCTAATGCCATTAATTATCCAATACTTATGAGCCAAGGAACTTAACACAGATCTGGCACCTAAATGCCAGAGGCGCAAATGCTCTCTTTCTATTAACAAAGCCGTGAAAACTGAGTTTTTTGGAAGAATAGGTGGGTGCTTTCTAGCTTGCGGAATATCGGCATTTTGCAGCCTGCCACCTACGCGAAGAATACCACACTGATCCACAAAAGGATGCAAGCCCGCTATGATGCCGGATTTAAGAGGCTTTCCTGCTAGCAATGCCTCTATTTCAATTGCAAAATGCTGCCTTTGAACATTTTTAATTATGACAAGCAAGGAATCCTGAAGTTCCTTAGGAGTCAGCACGGTAGAGCCAACTCTATCACCTGATTTTAAGGCATTTTTATAAAAACGATAAATGTATGCTACGACAGTTTGAAGTCTATTGAGACTAGAATATCTTTCGAAAAGGTACGCTAATGAATGATCCCGCTGACCAACATTGCAAGGTGCGCCCTCCTCAACTTTAAAATCTTTATCCTGTAAGACATTATTAAGAGCCTTGTTATCAAATTTAGGATGCACATAGTCCCTGTCTGACAAATAATCTGGGCCACTATATACGTTTGCTTTGCAAAGCTTGAGGCTCTACCCCACGTGAAATTAAGTCTGCTGGATTGTCACAAGACTTTACATACGAGTAAGACCACTGCTCATGATTTGTGAGCTCGAGGACTTTCTTTACTCTATTTTTAACATAAGTATTAAACTTTGTTTTTTCTTACTTGAGCCAGCACAAAACTATCTGTGAATCACTGTACAAGTACGTGTCATGCTCAAATCTAGGTGTGAGCCTTTCACCAACTCTAGATGCCAGTTGAGCCAACAGGAGAGCACTATTAAGCTCCAGCTGTGGAATAGTCAGGCTTTTAGCCAGGGGCGCTACTTTCGATTTAGCACAAAGCAATTTTGACTCTACAGTTCCATCTGATTTAAAAACCCTTACATAAATACAACAGCCAAAATCTTTGAAGGAAGCATCTGCATACCCGACTAACTCGATCCGCTGACATTCGTGGGCATACGCTAACCTAGGTATGGAAATTCTGCCCATATGTTTTAAATTGGCTAGGAAATTTAAGATGAGCAGCTTCTAACACCGTGTCCCAGCCCATTCCGGGCATAGACCACAGAACCTGCATAAACATTTTCGCTACAACAATAATTGGAGCTATGAGGCCCAAAGGATCGTAACATTTCCCAATAAAGGAAAGAACCGTTCGTTTAGTGTGCTTATCATAGTGCAGTCATTTAAAAGTTGAAGTCACATTAAATGGACATCCAAATTTCTCTATATGGGTTAATTCCTTATCGTATTGTATACCTACCTGTGAAGTTATGATTCGATATCAACTTCCGTTTTTTAGATATATGACTTTTTTTAAATTCTTGTATATTTTGTACAGAATAATTCGCACCGTGGAGATATCTTACATAGTGGTTTAAGATGTTAATATTAATACAAGATTTAAATTTCTCCCGATAAAATACAAAATTGTAGTATTAATGGACACAAATTATTTTATTTTTATTTTTTATGCTTGAGAAATTCGCACAGTGGGAGAAAACAAATACAATATAATCTAACAGTAGTTTTAAGATAACCTTGGCATTTTCTCCCAAGAGACTTCTTTATTTAGAGAGAAATAGGGAATTTTCGTTAACAAACAAGAAATAATGCTAAGCGCAGAAAATGGACATGTCTGTTTTTTATGTAAGAAAAAGCAATACTTATTGAAGAATAACATTGCATAAATTTCTCCACATATTATATATTATTTACACTATATAAAATCAAAAATAACTTTATCAGCAAACCAACGAAACGTAGGTGCTGCCATCTAGTTAGCTTGCCCGACTAGCGGGTTCGCGGCGTGCGGCATTGAGTTGCACGTCGTTGCCCGATTAGCGAGTACTGTCGGTTTCTGCAAATTGGCAAAGTGGCAATTTTGGTCACTTGTAAAGGACAGTCGACTCTTATTCTGTTGCTGTGAATCATGGTAAAAGTTATTAAAAATGAATGTTTTACTTAGTATAAGCATAGATACAAAAGGATAAAAGAATATTATTACGTAATTCACATTTTGACGACGTCTCATTAAATGACGACCCTAAATACGCTTTTTCTATCCAATTTATAGCTTAACGTAAAACTGAGATATGCAACCAGCATCATCAGAAATTAATTGACCAAGCTGGAACCATCTAATTTTAGATAAAATAAGATTTTTTAAAAATCGGTTCAGTATTGACGGAGTTCTGAGGTAACAAACATAAAAAAAACACACAAGAATTGAGAAACTCCTCCTTTTTGAAATTTTAAAGTCGGTTGAAAATTGAACCTTATTTCATCTACTACGGCTTCTATCACTCGGAAGCGGGCGAACATCAAACAGCGCCGCCGCTGACGACGATCGCTTGCTATCATGTTCGAATAAATGTGCGCTTTATGCACAAGGTAGAAAGTTGATTACCGTACTTTGTATCGTGAATGGATACACCTGGCCACCTGCCTGTGAAATCTCGCGCGGGTAATACAAATAGCGCAGTATTCTAAATATGATTTTACTCATGCAATATTATACATAGCTGAGAGAATTTTTTGTTTTATATTTACATGTTTACGAGGTTTTATAAAACACAAAAAAATCCATCTGTCCATATACTCTACGCCACTAATAACTTTTTTAAGCTTAAATTGTTGACAGAAAAATAATGGATAACTTTATGTCGGAGATTTTTATGTATAACATTGTGCATAAATATATCTTAATTTACATATAACTGATATATATACTTTGCTTGTAATGTTCTTCGTAAACCAAAAATTAAGGTTTTAAAAATTTGTGCTTAGCAGGGTAAATAGGCAAACCTGGAGAAAACTATAAATTATGATGATTTCCATGATTTCTCTACAGTGCGAATTAATGTAGATTTTTCATACAAGTCAAACTGTGCTTCCCGCACTACATCCTCATTATAGGGAGGACTTCAAAGGTTAAAGAATCTGAGGTGTTATTAATTCGACAAAACTTCGATAAAGATGGACTGTATGAAAGATGGTTCCCGCGCAAGTCCGCGATGATGTAAATTTTTATGCGTATTAACTTTAAGGATTGAGGGAGAAGATTGCGAGTACGGCCTACCTCGATCTCCTTAGGCGAAGCTCAGCATCCAGGATCGGCAATCCTTCCAGGATCCTCGCAGAGGTGGGCCACTTGCGATTGCACCTTTTCAGCTATGCCACTCAGATGAACACACAGGATTAAAGCCGGACCGCAATCTTATTACAAATTTGATAACTAGTACTTGGGTGACTTGATCCAATGCCTCTGGCTTAGTTAAAAGTAAAATTTACGACAAAATACAAAATTATGGGCACGCCGTGTGCGGTCCCTTCGATCAAATTTAACAGAGAGAGCGAACTAGCAATGCTGCCATACGAAACAGCGAAATTTGACAGCTGTGTTGCTAGACACGAAAATTACTACCTAAAATATGGGAATATCCAACATTCCGCCTACCTAAATGCGACGATCCTCTAGCGGATGCCACAGCATTTAATGAAGCTACGATAATTTTAATCTAAACTTATAAAATGACGCTGAACTCAGCAGACTAACAACTAACATGTGAAAGTATTTTAAGTTATAACTACTAAGATTCACGATAATCTTCTGGAAGTGAAGACTATGTGAACGAATATACGTTAAAGGAAAGTTAAGCGTCGTTTGCCACTGGCAAAGGACAAATTTTGACGACTGGTCTCTTGTACTGCCCAGCAGCAGTTTTAACGGTCACTACTCTGCATACGCCGTCAGCACCTGGGTGCAGCGCAGCAATACGTCCCAGTGGCCATTTGAGAGGGTCTAGAGACTCTCCCACGATGAGCACTAATGCTCCCACGCTTATATTCGATTGGGTTTTATCCCACTTAACCTTCTGTTGCAAAGTATGTATATACTCATTTTGCCAGCGGTGCCAGAAGGCTTGATGAATTTGTTGGATGAGTTTCCAACGTTGTTGAACGCTAACGTTGACGTTCACGAAGTTTTCTTCGGGGATGATTGTCAACGGTTCTAGAGTTAGGAAGTTTCCGGGGTTTAGAGCGGCGAGATCATTGGCGTCCGAACTCAGAGGCGTCAAAGGTCTAGAATTAAGCATTGCCTCGATTTGAGTTAGTACGGTGTAAAACTCTTCGAAAGTTAATCTCTGTGTACCTATGGCACGGGAGAGGTGAGTTTTCACGGACTTTATTCCCGCTTCGGCTAAGCCATTGAAGTGAGGGCTCCCAGGGGGACTGAACGAAAATTTCAACTCCTCGGACTCTGCAGCCCTCTGCATAAGAGTGCCAAGGTAGTTGCGAGCGCCAACGAAGTTCCTGCCTTGGTCGGACACTAAATGGCTACATCGACCGCGCCGGGCGATGAAGCGCGGCAAGGAAAGCCTCTGTCGACAATTCAGAGGCGAGCTCTATGTGTACAGCTTTGGTGGAGGTACACACAAAGACACAGATATAACCTTTATAGGTTTTAGCACCTCGACGGCGTCCGAAAGCTATGCTAAATGGTCCACCGTAATCGACGACGGAGTTCGAGAAGCATTTTAATTGATTGACTCTATACGATGGGAGATTACCCATACATGGAGCCGGGGCGTGTTGTGGGTGAACACGAACACATCTGATACAACCAGAGATCGAATGGCGCGTTTCGCGGCCAAGATCCAGAAATTTTGGACAAGTAGATTCTGAAGAGTCTGCGCACCAGGGTGCATGAAGCGAATGTGGTACTCCTGGATTATCAGAGAGGTGAGGCGGTGAGCACGAGGAAGAAGCAGGGGGTGCTTGGCTTCAAACGCTAACGTTCCTTAGCGTTAGCCAGGCGACCGCCTACCCTGAGATGACCTGCCTCATCAACGAAAGGAGATAATTTGCGGAAACTCTTAGGGAGCGAGTTCGGTGAACCCGTTTTAAGAAGTTCTAATTCCGACGAGAACGTAGTCTCTTGCACAAACTTTACAAGAAACATGAGATAATTTTGAATCAGGATTGTTGTATCGAATCGACGACACGATTTTTAACAACTTTCTGTTTACAGTTTTCTATAAACCGGAAACAATACGCCAACACGTGTTGGAGCGTTTTCAACGACGAAAATCTTTCCAGTAAACTGTCTACTAGTATACCGTTTTGCGATACGACGAGGACAGTTATTCTTTGCTCTTCATGAAGAACATCCCTGTCTATTGACAGCGTCGATTTAGGCCACCGTTCAATTGGGTACCGGAGCCAGGAAGGCCCGTTCCACCAGCAATCTTGTTTGACCAAATCTTGAGGTAGAAGACCACGCGATCCGCAGTCCGCCGGATTCTCAGAGGTCTGGACATGATGCCAAGAGTCTGGAGGAATGACATCTTGGATATGGCTGACTCGGTTGGCCACAAACGTCTTCCATTTGGAAGGACACGATTTAATCCAAGTCAGGGCCACACTGGAATCCGACCATGCGAAAATTTCATAAATTGTTTGAAAGGGCTTAAGAGCCTCCGCGACTGACGCGATCAGGTCCGACAGCAGTACCGCCGCAAGCAGTTCGAGACGTGGTACTGACAATTTGCGTAGCGGTGCAACTTTAGATTTGGCACAAACTAGCTGAACATTAATATCGCCATTCTGGTTTACTGTCCGACAATAAACAACGGCACAACAGCCACGCTCAGATGCATCACAGAAACCTAAGAGCTGTAACGAATCAAAATTTCCCACGATGCGACGAGGAATAAACAACGAACTTAACGATGGTACGAGTAGTTGGCTTTTCAGTTCCTGCCATTCAGTTTTGATATTCTCCGGGACATCACCGTCCCAAGCGACTCCAGACACCCAGAGCAGTTGCATCAAATATTTGGCTAGGAAAGTCACAGGCGACAGAAAACCCAACGGATCAAAGATTCTAGCTATCTCAGAAAGAATCATGAGTTTTGTGCATCTACCATTGTGAGTAGCTGCGACACGAAAGCGGAAAGTATCCGATTGAGGTTGCCAAAACAACCCCAATATTTTTAGAGAAATGTCATTCACTTCTTCAAAGTGTTTAAAATCTTGCGAGTACAAGTCTGCGGATGGGAGATTCTCCAGGAACTCACTACTGTTAGAGGTCCACTTCCTGAGATGGAAACCACCCGACGACAAAATATTTGTGAGTTCCACCTGAAGTGAGCGAGCCTGCTCAACCGAGTCTGCTCCAGTGACGACGTCGTCTACGTAAATGTCTCGACCGAGGACAGCTGAGCCAGCCGGATAGACGCTAGCCACATCGCTTGCAAGCTGAGCCATTGTTCGAAGAGCTTGGAATGGCGCAGCGGAAACCCCATAGGTTACAGTCTTCAGGCGATATTCGCGAACAGGGCTGGTAGCCGAAGATCTCCATAAGATGCGCTGATACTCAGCGTCATCAGCAGACACTAAAATCTGTCTGTACATCTGTCTGACATCACCCGTGAATACAATAGCGTGCCAACGAAACCGTGTAAGCAGATCGAAAATGCTTGTTTGCAATTTGGGCCCAGGGAGGAGAGTAGCGTTTAAGGAGACCTCGTTGGCGTCCTTAGCGCTTGCGTCAAATACGACTCGAAGAGGGGTTGTCACAGAATCACGCATGATTCCATGATGCGGAATGTAAAAGAAGGGGCCTTCACTGCTAGGAGGATTCACTTCTTCCAAGTGACCACAAGACTCGTAATCTTCCATGAATTCAACATACAACCTTTTGAATTCAGGGTTGCAAGTTAACTTGCGTGTTCCAACGACAAGAATCGCTTGAGAGCGAATCGATTTCACGCGATTTGAGGAAAGTAGGTTTATTTGTAGGATCGACGAAAGGTAAAGGTACTACATATCGACCTTCCTCATTTCGATAATGATTTTCACGAAAATAATCCTCGCAGCGTTGATCCTCCTGTGATACGAATGGTTTTGCAGGAGAACTAACACTCTCAAATTCTCAAAATTTCTTGATGGAATCATCGAGCGACAAAATCTGCGAAGGACTCGACACGAAAAAAACATTTTTTTTATTGCCAAGGCAACCAACGAAAGCGCTTGGTGTGAGTTGACTTCCATCACACTCACCCATAACAAGCCATCCGAAAATAGTTTTTAATATTGTAGGCTGTCCGGGCTTACCTCGCCTTATACCAGGTAGCAACGACGAAACAAAGACCTGCGCGTTAAGCAGCAGGTCCACTGGTGCTGGACGAGCAAAGTCAGGATCAACAAGCGACAAATTCTCTATATGTGACCAACCTGACCAGTCGACAGATTGGCGACACAACGAGAGCTTCAAGTAAGGTAGAACTTGAAGAGAGAGTATCCATACCCTGACCATATGGTTTGATTTCATACGACAGGGAACCATATGTTTGGTGAGGGGAGTTACCAAATCCATAAACAGTGTGTTGACCACTGATGTCAAATCCGAGCATTTCAGCACAAGATTTTGATATAAAATTGCATGCACTGCAGCAATCTAGCATTGCGCGCACAGGTTGAAAGTTGCCATTCCTATCGCTGATAAGAATAGTAGCAATTGCAAATAAAATTGTATTTTCCCCAGTATGGGCAGTTAAAACTGTATTATTGCTAGTACTCTTATTACTAGCCGCTAAGGCGGCATCTTCCATGCTCGGGGTGCTGGTGTATTTTTTGTGAAATGTAATAAAGTGTGATGCGAGCTGAACGATGCTACGTGCTAACGCTCTGCCACCTATCGGCCAGAATTCGTCGCGCATGGAGCTAAGGAGCAACTGAGGGCCAGCGTGTAGCAGTCGTAGGTGTTCGCTTTCCATCAAGAGCCGGGTGAAATGATGCTTGCCGTCCAAGAGCACAGGGTGCTTCTTCTCGTAATGGCAGTCGGCGTTTTGTAAGCGACCACCTACTCTAATCACGCCGTCGCTGTCAATGAAAACGGCTAACTGTAAAAGGTGTGATTTAGAATTAAGCCTTTTGCCCTGTAATAATGTAGATAGTTCTGTAGTATAAGTTTGATTTTGCGATAGTTTTATCAAGTAAGTCAATGCATTTTTAATTTCTTGTAGTTTTAAGATTCCTTTTGTTTTAGTTTTAGGGTTTTTACAATTATGAATAAAGCGAAAGATATATGCTACTATTCGTTTTAATTTACCCGCTTTAGAGTAGTTTTCAAACGCAATTAAGGGTGATTGCTCAATATTTATCATAGCCAATATTGAGCAATCACTCTGCTCTTTCTTTTCAGGTAAATTCACATTTGAATAGTTTATGTTTTGTGGCCAGCTATCTTCATCCTCCGATAAAAAGGGTGGTCCATGCCACCATAAACTCAAGCCCGACAGTTGACCAGGTTCGACTCCTCGAGAGGCCAAGTCTGCAGGATTTAATGCTGTTGGCACATGCCGCCAGGACTCTTTCGTAGTTAATTCATGTATATCATTAACGCGATTGGACACAAAGACCTTAAATAGTTTAGGTTTGTTACGTATCCAACCCAATGCTACGGAGCTGTCAGTCCAGTACACCTTGCGATCCACAGAACAGCGCAAGGCACTGCTGACTTTATTAGCTAGCCGTGCCCCGAGTAAAGCGCCAGAAAGTTCGAGCCTCGGGATTGTTAATGCTTTAAGTGGAGCTACGCGTGTTTTGGCACACAAAAGGTTAATCGCAACATTGCCAGCGCCATCTGTCGACCGCAAGTATATGCAAGCAGCGTACGCGGCTTGAGACGCGTCAACAAAACAATGCATTTGAATTGATATTGGGCTGGAGCACATAACGTGTCGCGGTACCATTAGGTTTGCCAGTTCATGCACATTCGACAAAAATTTAATCCATGTTTTTCTTACCTCTAGTGGAACTTCATCTTCCCAAGACAATTTAAGAACCCATAAATTTTGTAGCAATATTTTTAGTTTTATTGTGCATGCACTGAGCAAGCCCAGCGGGTCGAAAATTTTGCAGGTATTAGACAAAATTACTCGTTTTGTTATGTTGTCGGTATTTTTGTCCAATTTCACAGAGAACTGCAAGTTATCATGATCAGGAAACCATATTAAACCTAATACGTTAGCCTGATTATTTAAGTTTAATGGCTGCGTTAAAGTACAGTCATCAGCAAAAATTTGTGGACAATTTGTTCGAAATTTATGTATAGGAAAACACGCTGACGCAAGCGTTGCCTTAACTATATCGCAAATGCGCCTTAACTCGCTTTCACTTTCAGCGCCGCTAAGAAAATCATCGTAATAAAAATCACGCCTTATTATTTCTGATACCTTTTCATCAGGACATTCATTTGCCAGTTGTAATATACACCTAGCGCTTAAGAACGGGGCTGATGAAGTCCCGTAGGTTAAAGTATTTAGCCTGAGAACATCTAGCGGTTTGTTTTTATTGTCTCTCCAAAGAATTAACTGTAGATGGCGCTGCGATTCGTCCAAAATAATTTGCCGGTACATTTTTTGTATGTCCCCGGACAATACAAATGTATGTTGTCTAAACCGAATAAGGATATCAAACAATTCATCCTGTATAACGGGACCTATATGCTGAATATCGTTAAGGGATTTCTGGGAGGTAGATTTAGCACTACAGTCAAAAACTACCCGTAGTTTTGTAGTTTCGCTATCGCGAATAACAGCGTGATGCGGAGCATAAAATCCAAAGTCGGGTCTGTCAATTTTATTCAAGTGACCTAGTTCTTCATACTCCTTTATAAAGTCGCAGTATTGTTTTTTAAGATCTGTATTTTTGTGTAATTTGGTTTCAAGATTTAAGAACCGCTTTTTTGCCATATTAAAGGAATCGCCAAGTGCCGTTTCCGGATCTTCAGTTAACGGCATTTTAACTAAAAATCTCCCGTTATCTAGACGTCGTGTATTTTCCACAAAATGTTTTTCGCAAATAGAATCATCACTACTAGTGACATTCGGTGATGAAATTTCTTCAAGCTCCCAAAACCGTGTCAAATTTTGTGAAATTAACTTCGTGAAATTACAATAGACGATCTCCTCATCAAGGTCGGAGTCTTCACCCACGGGCCCTGCAATTAACCAGCCTAGCTCAGAAGACACAAGAGTGGGATTGTTAGGACCTAATTCGATTTTGTCCGTGTGCGTCCTCGTGATATTTAAGTAACATTCAGCGCTAAGCAGCAGATCAATGTCCGACGGACAATTGAAATTGGGGTCCGCGAGTTGAATCTCCGAAGGTATGTTCAAGTTTGAAATATTAACATAATGATTAGGTAATTTACCAACTACATCTTCCACAACGAAACAACGTATATTAACGGAATATGAACTCGTTAATGAGCTTAAAGTGAGTTCACAGCGATCGGAGACGTTAAATGATAAATTGTTTAAGCCGAACACACGAGCCGGTTTTTTATCATCGTTCGAAAACCCTAACTTATTTTTCATACGCTCCGTTATAAAACATCTCTGCGCTCCGGGGTCTATAAAAACCCTCGCGAGGTGTGTTGTATTATTTTGCGCGTTTGTTATATTAACTAAAGCCGTAAACAATAACACTTCCCTGTCCGCTACCGCGGCGCACGCGCTGGCTGCACTGATAACGGGCGCCGGCGCCGCCGGGTCGGCTAATTTGTTACCTACCTGTGCGGACGAACTAGGTGAAGTTTCATTATAATTATGTAATAACGTGTTATGTCTCGCCTTACAGACCTGACAAGAGCCTAGACGACACTGCGCAGCTTCATGACCACGCCTCAAGCAGTTCAGGCAAAGATGTAACTTCAAGACTTCGCCTGACCTACTTTCGACGCTCATGACCTTGAACTTGACACATTCCGAGATCCTATGCGCACCTGCACACACCGGGCACGTCGGCGCATTACTACTATTATTACGAGTAGTTTGTTTACGTGTAGTAGTTGCACCAGCGACGAACGGCTTCGGAGCCTTAGGCTGTAGGTATTTATTGTCCGACGGTTTGTCGCTCCTGCAAACTACCATAGTTTCAAGTACATCCGCCCGACTGCGCAAAAACCTCAGGAATTCGGATAATGTAGGTAAATTGGTTAAGTCAGCCTTATGTTCTTCCCACTTTCTTGATGTAGCGGAATCTAGTTTACTAGCGACCAAATAGATGATTACGTCATCCCATGAATCCGTTGGACGGCCTAAAGAATTAAGGGCGCTTAAGTTTTTTGTTACGTGATCAATAAGAAATCGTATAGACCGGTGAGATTCGCGAGTCAGCTGATCTATGTTAAATAATGCCTTCATGTGATTATTTATAAGCAGATTTTTATTGTCAAAACGTTCACATAATAATTCCCACGCCGTTTTGTAGTTTTTAGCCGTAAACTCAAGTGATTTTATTACGACACTGGCACTGCCCTCTAATGAAGAACGTAAATAATGATATTTATTTATGTCGGGAATAGACTCGTTTACGTGGATCATGGCTTCGAAGGTGTCACGAAACTCCAACCATTTTAAATAGTTTCCATCAAAAGACGGGAGTGAAATTGTTGGTAGTCGAATTTTACTAACGGGGCCCGATTCTAAAGTCGATAGGGCCGATTTGACTGTTCGTGCACTCTCGGAGCCATGCTCGTCACTCTTCGAGTTAGATTCTATAAGTTCTTCTGTAGCTGAGATGAGAGAAATGAACTGCGTTTCCAAGGCGTCCCTTTCTTCTATCTGTTCATCTAACTTAGAACATTTAATTTCTATCTGAGTTTGAATTGCGTCAAATTCAGAAAATAATGTTTGTAATCTAGTCAAGCGAAGACTTAACTCTTTAATGTGTAAAGTAGTTATATCGGAACGATCAATTTTTTGCATGTTAGAAAGGAAATCCTTGTACTTCGTTACACGACTCTTGTAGGTACCTCTATGGCGTACAAGTTCTTTTAAAGCCTCCTCAGACATCTTTAGTTATTTATGCAAGCGAAAATTACGAATTAATTCAAGGGCAAATAACGATATTAGATAAAATAACTTGTGCACTCAAACCCAATAAAATGTGTTGGAAATCGGTCATCCAGCACGTCGAATTGCAGCGTAGGTAGTGGGTGACGCGACGGACACGTCACAGAGTGACACGTGACGTACGCCGGGCACAGCAACAAGCAAAGCAAGACACTGGAATGCGCCGAACACCCGAAATCACTGGAATGCACGGTTAGGACGATTGAGTTTAAATAATACACACTTTTGCAATAGGTTAGGGATAAAACTAAAAAGATTGAATTGAAATTCCTAACGGGGATCTTGTTACACTGGTTTTAAGCATATAACTCTTTTGAAGTCAATAATGTGTAGTTATTTTTTATACCTAGATAAAAGCAGCTTACAGCAAACTGTGTATTTGAAGAAGAAAGTTTAGCTTCATGAAAATTATGCAGTAGAAATGCAGTTGCTATGCAAAGCTGATGCAATATAAAATGGGCGTCGCTTATCGCACTGAGTAGATACGTCACCTTCAAGCTTGCAATTTACGAAGTTAATGATTACAAGTAGGCTTTTCTTTATGCACAGATGCGAATAAGCAGCAATTTAATCACAATAGCACCGATGTACTAACCTTTTATCACGATCACGAATTATGAGCACTTCTAAGTCTAGACCAAGCTGAGGGCTGAGCGTTTTTTACACAAATTTAAGGGGGAAGGATCACAACTTAGTTAAGGAAATATAGGATGGGCTACTTTCCTCTGGCACTGCGATGGTGATGCACTCTGCAGGTGTATAACTGTCGTAATCCAACGGAATATTTCGCTCGCCCGCCGATGATCCTTTGTTCGATAGGTATGTGGACTTTGATACAGTCCTGTCACGGTCGCCACTTGTCGAAGCTGTTATTTATGAACAGCTTAGCTGAGGAGTAGATACTTGAAGAAAACTCCTGCTTCACGTTAACTATTTTAATTACTTAGAAGTGTACATGTTTAGGTGCGTGTACATATGAAGCGGTGGTCTAAAGTGATGTGTCGGTTGCCGCGGACGTGACGTCATGTACCTCAGCCCTCACCCCTCTGGGACTGGTTTGGCCGCTGGCGCGTTAACACGAGCGATTACACACAGTACAACGAGATGAACGACAAGCTTTTACTCTATGAGTATTCGAAAAACACAAAATACACAACCCTTTTTCTTTAACTAGGTTTAAACGACTGTCATTATCCAGATTTAAAAACTTAGTATACTTAACAAGGCTGTGCTGGCCAGTACAAAAGACACAGGTTGGACTCGAGACTACTAGAGCAGTTTGTTTTTTAATTAATGTCTTAGTATTTGGAACTTTCATATTAGAATTTTCTAATGCCTTGCTCCATTTTTCAACAAAAGCCTTTACATCATCAAAATTGGGAATGTCTACATTTGAATTAAGTTGCAGCTCATAAGCCTCACGAGTAGCGGTGTCCAACTTAGTCCACAACAAGTAATAGAGCATAAAGTTACGATCAGGAAGATCAAATTTTGAAAGAATATTCAAATTGTCATTGAATGTGCGATAGACCCGTTCCAAATCATTTTTGTTTTTTACTGTTTCACAGTTCAGCATCTTTTCATAGTATATAACGGCTATTTGTCTCTTCCTGTCATAATAGTTGGACAAAGTGTTGTATGCATTTATGTAATTATCACCTCATCATCATCATCATCATCATCAACCTAAGTTAGTCCACTGCTGGACGTAGGTCTCTCCTCTTACACGCCACTGAGCTCGATCTTGGGCCTCCCGCATCCAGCCGCGACCTGCTACCCCAGAAATATCGTCACTCCACCTTGTCGCTGGACGTCCCACACTGCGTTTGCCGAGCCGCGGTCTCCACTCGAGAACCCGTTTTCCCCAGCGGTCATCGGTTCTACGAGCAATATGGCCAGCCCACTGCCACTTCAGTATGCTGATCCGGTGAGCTATGTCGGTGACTTTCGTTCTCTGCCGAATCACCTCATTGCGAATGCGATCCTTCAGAGAAACCCCGAGCATAGCCCTCTCCATAGCTCGCTGAGCGACTTTAAATTTGTGGACTAGTCCTACCGTTAGTGGCCACGTTTCGGAACCGTATGTCATAACAGGCAGGACGCATTGGTCGAAAACTTTCGACTTCAGGCATTGCGGAATTGGCGACATAAGCACTCGACGTAATTTCCCAAACGCTGCCCAGCCCAGACGTATCCTTCTGTCTGCTTCTTTCTCGAAATTGTCTTTACCCAACTGCAAAACTTGTCCGAGGTAAATGTACTCTTGAACAACTTCGAGAGTATTGCCCTGCACAGCAATCGGCTCCGGCCGAACATGTTCATTGAACATGATCTTGGTTTTATCCATGTTCATCCGGAGACCGACGTGTTCAGATGAATCGGCTAGGCTGTTCAGCATATGTTGTAAATCCTGCAACGATTCGGCCATGATGACAATGTCATCCGCGAATCTCAAGTGCGAGAGGTACTGCCCATTGACGTTGATGCCATATCCTTTCCAGTTTAAAGTTTTGAAGACGTCTTCTAGTCCGTTTGAGAATAATTTGGGGGAAATAACGTCCCCTTGTCTCACGCCCCGACACAAAGGAATATGTCCAGACTGTTGGTTTTGTACTTGGACTGACATTGTCGCAGCATCGTAAAGACCCCTCAGCACTTGGATGTAACGCCAATCGACTTGGCATCGTTGCAAGGATTCCAGAACAGACCAGATTTCAATAGAGTCAAAAGCCTTCTCATAGTCCACAAACGCTAAGCACAGTGGCTGGTTATACTCCTGACACTTTTGTATAACCTGTCGCACTGTGTGAATGTGGTCTATGGTACTGAATCCTCCTCGAAAACCGGCCTGTTCCGGCGGTTGAAATTCGTCGAGTCTCCGCGCGAGACGATTTGTGATGACCCTTGAAAACAGTTTGTAAACGTGGCTCAAGAGTGAAATAGGTCGGTAATTCTTCAAGAGGGTCTTGTCACCCTTTTTGAAAAACAACACTACAACACTCTTGCTCCACGCCTCAGGAGTTCTCCCAGTAAAAAGGACGGAGTTAAAGATTTGTTGGAGCTCGTTTAGGACAGGAGCACCTCCTGCCTTCAAAAGCTCGGTTGTAATTCGGTTGTAATTAATTAATTATCACCTGACAAAGGGAAACTCTTAATTAAATTGTAGGCAGAACCTTGAACGCAGGAAAGAAGGTAGTGCAGTTTTTCAACCTTTCAACCGTTATTCCAGGTTGCCGTCAAAAGGCTTAATTGTAATTTTCGGCAGCTTTGCTACGTTGCTTTCCGTTATTATAGGCTTTGCCTCACTTGTTCCACTTTGGTCACCTTCTCTCAACCTTATTTTAACCTATTCTCGAACTCCCTAGTTACTTCATATTCCTCCCTACGCTGTGCCGGCGTAAGAGGCCGCAAAATTCGAATCTGCGCGTCGTGGAAGTCCTTTTCAATTTCTTTAAAATCCAATTCATTGAAACCTTCCAAATCCGAAACCTCCATGTGCTCGAGACGGAAGATTGCGTACCCGCGCGCGACACGATACAAGTCTATAGTTGAGGGAACACTATCCTCTTGTGCACTCATTTTGTTTTCAAACTAAACTTTAAAACTTTTAATGTACCGCAATCTTATTACAAATTTGATAACTAGTACTTGGGTGACTTGATCCACTGCCTCTGGATTAGTTAAAAGTAAAATTTACGACAAAATACAAAATTATGGGCACGCCGTGTGCGGTCCCTTCGATCAAATTTAACAGAGAGAGCGAACTAGCAATGCTGCCATACGAAACAGCGAAATTTGACAGCTGTGTTGCTAGACACGAAAATTACTACCTAAAATATGGGAATATCCAACATGAGGTAATATCGTACTTCAGACATAAAGTCTTTATCACATTACTTTTATCACAACGTGAATACAATACTTTTATCAAGATTTATTTGCTCAAAATATTTCAATCCCTCTGGTAAATCGTTCAGAACAGCTGGGCAGCTAGAGCACCATTTATGCAATTTAAAATTGCCTAATTTAAATAAGTCAATCAACTCATTTTTGAGCTGATGAAGATCACTGATTTTATCTGCACCGGTTATAACGTCGTCTACATAAGTATTATTTAAAACGGCCTGGGATGCAAGAGGATAACTATTTCCAAATAATTTTACGAGCTCTAACAAACACCTTGTAGCTAAGAATGTAGAGCTTTTTAGGCCATATGTTATGGTCTGAAGCTGAAGGCAGCGAATGGGCTGGTTGGGACTGTCCCGCCAGAGAATGTTTTGTAGACATCTGTATTCGGGGCTGACTAGAATGCACCTAAACATTTTTTGAACATCGCATATCAAAGTGAATAAATACGTCCTAAACACAATAAGTATGTCAAAAAGCTCACCTTGCACTACTGGTCCATTCAGCAAGACACCGTTGAGAGAAACTTTGTTTTTGGATTTCATACTCCCGTCCATGACAACTTGGTACTTTTACTTGACTCGTTGAAAACTGGGTGGTGTGCCAAAAAGGAAACAGGTCCATTAATCACATCATAAGAGTTGATATTAACCTCCCTAGCATGTCCCAATGCAACGAAGTCATCAATAAACTTTTTGTACTGCTCTAGCAACTCTACATTTTTCGCTCTATTGAGTAAAATCTTTGCAAAGCAACTGAGAATGTGTTGCCCAAATTCAGCTCACCTAAAGGAAGTTTAAGTGGCATGTCAACCTGAAATTGGTTATTATCTAGAGTTATAGACTCTTGAAATATTCTTTCAGCATTTTCAAATTCATCTGAAATTTTTTGTTGAGCTTCAGGCACTTTCTCAGCTAGCCAAAATTGACTCATAATATCCTCTAAATTCCTATTTTCACTAATAGCAAAGTTTGTTACTAGGGCAGTGTTTGATGTGTTACTAGCCTGGCATACTCGTATCTTGCCTCCAACTACATATCCAAATAGGGTACTCTGCAAGACAGGCCCCTCGAGTAGTTTGATAACATCATTTAGCAATGATTCAAAGTATATATCCGATGAAATCAGCAACTGAATTTCTTCTGGTGTATTAAAACTATCGTCTGACAGCTTGACATGGCTTGGAAAGGATAACTTTGAACAATCAACATATTCTTGTGGCAAGTGTGCTGTTACATCTTCCAACATTATCACAGTCAATATTAAACTTAACATCTTGATATAGACAAGATTCTATTTCCAGGGTCACTGCCCTGTCCATCTTGATGGACTGTTTTCTTACGCCTATAATGTTTTTTGATTGCGCAACAATAGGAAACCCCAGCCTTTCTACAAAAGAAGTTTGAACAAAGGAGCGCGGCAATAAACAAATCGTCCAAATATATCAACAATTTTTACCTGAACAACTGCAGCAACTTTTTGTATGATTTTTTATTAACACATGTTAAAGCTAACTTGTCATTGACACATGTTAATGCAACGGAGGGCCCCGCAGCCTGCTTAACATCAACAGCTTCTTCAGTGTGCAAAAGAGTGTTATGGAAACCTTTACATAATTTACATTTAAAGTTGTACTTACAAGGTTTACCAGCATGAGCTTTTATACAGACGTTGCACATCTTATTCTCCTGCACAAAGGCCAGGCGGGCCTCGATGGAGGCTTCCTGAAATTTAGTACAATTGTATATAGCATGACCACCTTTACAGCAATATTTACATGGCAAAACCGCTACTATATTGGCAACCTTAGGGTAAGATTTTGATTTAGAAGCACCTAAAGTTTCATTTGGTGTATTTCTCTGAGGTGAGCTATCCTCTAGCGCTATAGCGCGCCTTTCCAAAAACGCAATAAATTCTGCCATCGTTGGTAGAGCTTGTGGGTCTCTCTCCAAGTGGAAAGCCCGGCTAGTAGGTATATTGATCTAGCTTTCTACATAGAATTGAAATGAACCTTATTATAAGATTGCCTGCAATCAGCAGGTAATGGTAAAATATATAGTTAACTTATAGAAAAAAAATCAACTCTTAAACATAATAGGACAATTTCTTTCCATATCCCGCCACAGCCTTTATTATATAAGGGATTTTAGTTATATAAGTTTTCGTTTACATTTGTTCATTGTAAATATTTTTGCTGTAAATGTTGATGTTAATTAGAGCAACATGACATTTTCTGCGAATCTTACGGTCAGTTCCTTACACCTCCTTATTAGTTTCGTGCTATCAACGTTCCTTAATTACATAGTTCTTTAAGCAGTCGTCCACACCACACTTATTTATTTATTTATTTTAAACTTTATTGCACGTAAAAAAAGTGTACAAAAGGCGGACTTAATGCCTTTGGGCATTCTCTACCAGTCAACCATAGGGCCAAACAGAAATAATTAAGGTGGGTGCAGTGAAAATAATTAAATTACACAACTAAGGCTAAAAAGACAAATTACCTAATATTACTACTATATTACTACCAATATATACAACTAAATATAATTACATAGGAATACTAGTATTTAATATATTAATAAATATCTATAATATACATAAAATTGCATGTGCATTAAGGGATCCTTACTAATCCTACTAAATCTGATCAAACAGGTGCTTGAAAAGGTAACGTTTGAAAACTAATTTGCTTTGGGCTTGTCTAATCCTCAGAGGGAGTGCATTCCAAAGACGGATAGCTTGGACGGTAAAAGACGAAGAGAGAAAACCACTATGGTGAGGGAAAACTGAAAGTTTAATGGAACGAGAGGAACGAAGTTCACTACCCGGGCGAGGGGTGACGAAGCTAAATTGGCATTTAAGGTAACTGGGAGCAGAGGGTTCAAACAGTATAGAAAAAAGCAAACAGAGAATTCTAAGAGTCCTGCGTTGACGGATCGGGAGCCAGTTAAGCTGGCGTCGGAAATGTGAGATGTGGTCAAACTTGCGCAAACCGAAGATAAACCGTATCCCATTATTGAGCAAGCGATCCAACTTATTTAGTGAATCTTGGGAAATGTTCGTGGTGCACACATCAGCGTAGTCAAGGTGTGGCAGTATTAGAGCCTGCAGTAATTTTTTGGTGGACACAGGAAGGAAATTCTTAAGCCTATATAGAGAGCGTAAAGTGCCATTGACCTTCCGGCCCACCTCCGCAAGTTGTGCCTCCCAAGATAAGTGCCTATCAATGACAATGCCGAGATCCTTTACCTGGTTCGTGATAGGTATTGCCGAGCCATCAAAAATAATTGGAGCGACAGAACCGATTCCTAGGTTACATAGTTGTCGCGAGCTCCCTACAATCATTGGCCTGGCACTTGGATGGGTTTACAGAAATCCCAAAGTTACTGGACCATTCAGCAATATGGTTCAGGTCATCGTTGATTGCGGCAATGGTTGAATTTACATTCGCTACCTCAGCTTGGGCATACAACTGCAAATCGTCTGCATACAGATGGTGAGCGCACGTAAGTCCGGAAGTGATGATATTAATAAATATCGAAAATAAAAGAGGAGAGAGGATACCACCTTGAGGCACACCGGTATTGAAATCGCACCACTCCGAATAACACTGACCAACACGCACAGCCTGGGAACGGTCTGAGAGATATGACGCGAACCAGGCAGCCGCACCCGAGGAGATCCTAAGATGAGAGAGTATAGCTAGAAGAAGGTCATGATCAACTGCATTAAATGCATTCGTAAAGTCAATAAGCACCAGTACTGTAACCTTGGAAGATTCCATGCCGACCCTGATATCTTCGGTGACTTTCAGAAGCGCAGTAGTGGTACTATGGCCAGTCCGGAAACCCGACTGGTATGGAGACAAAAGAGAGTTTGAGGTAATAAATTTAGAAAACTGGATATGAACCGCAGACTCGAGTATTTTGGAGAAAAAAGGAAGAATTGAAATGGGCCTGAAATTCTTGAGACAGCTGGGGTTAGAAATTTTTGGAAGCGGGATAACGTACGCTTTACGCCACGAAGAAGGGAATACCCCAGATTGGAGGGAAAAATTAATGATGTGAGTAAGTGCAGGCAGAATACTCTCAGCAATTAATGTAACCATAACTCGCCCAATGTCGTCATGACCGACGGCTTTGGACTTTATTGAAAATAAAACCTTTCGGATCTCCTCGGCTGTAACCGGGGCAAAAACAAATGGAGGGCTATCGGGAGACGGAAGTGAAGCAATATACGAGATGGTATTGGACTTAACGTTTGAATTTAAGGTGTTTTTGCTGGAAAAATGGGAGTTCAACTGGTTTAAACCGAATGAGGAGGGATCAAAGTTAGCTTTCTGCTTACCTATACCCAAAGATTTTAAGAACTTCCACGTATCTGCAATAGATGTATGTGACACATTGGCATGTATGTAACGGCGCTTAGCAGCTCTCACCATCTGGTTACAACGGTTTCTAGCTGCTTTGAAGAGACGCCAGTTTTCATCACACCGATCACTCTTGTATTTACGGAAAGCCCTATCACGCCGTCTCATAGCCATACGTACCCTCCTTGTAATCCAAGGAGCTGGAGGCCGCCTCAGCCTGACCTCACGCACCGGAGCATGCACATCGAACAGTTGTAGAATTGTATTATTAAAAGCTGAAACTTTATTATCAACTGTCGGTGCAGCAAACACCGGCGCCCAGTCGGCAGAGGCGGCATCCAGCCTCAATTTGTCAAAATCTAGGCGTGCGTAGTTGCGAACCCGTACCACTGTAGGCTCCTTCTTGGGGACTTTCACCTTGTACGAGAGGTAGATCAAATCATGGCGTGAGAAACCAGGGGCCGCAAATTGCCCAGACTCAATAATATGTTCGGAGGACGTTGTGAGCATAACATCAAGCCACGTATCAGGCAAGTCGATATTACGGTGAGTGGCACCTAGAGGCAAAATAAGGAAGTCACTGGCTTGAACAATGGGTGACCTAGCGTGGTCCTTTAGAAGATCCGTATTAAAATCACCCATGACTACGTGGTGCACGCACTCAGACCCGATAGAAGAGAGAAGATTTTCTAATTTGGAAAAGTAATCCACTGCTGGGGGACAGTAAACAACTCCGACAAAAACATTCACTCCGCGCACTTTAGCTTCTATTACAAGATATTCCATAGAACCCGAGCATAAAGAAGGGGAGGAGTCAATGGTTTTGAAGGGAATGTCAGAGCGCAGATAAATGGCCACACCGCCACCGCCCTTACCAGTTCGATCATTGCGCAAAAGAACAAAGCCCGGAAGGCTAACAGAAACAGAAGAAATGGAAGGCTTTAACCAACTCTCACTGATAAGAATCGCATGTATGTTGCCATTTGAAAAAGTATCTAAAAGGTCAGTGTAATGACTCGGTATGCTCTGAGCGTTAATATGACATACGTTAAAGTAGTTCAGATTGCTTCGAAAAACGCGCCCAACCTTTGAGCCGAGCGTACACGGCTCATCAGGCGACTGAGACAAAGTAGACAAGTCACAAGCAGAGTAAAAAGAATCGTCAGACCCATCATCGCACATATGCAAAATAAATAAATAAGTATGTAATTAAATAAATATATTATAATATGTTTTAAAGATATATATTATATTAACACTAAACAGTTAAATAAACCAAATGCACAATTAATACCTGTTTTGCCCACCGGTCGACCTAAGCTCACAATTTTGTAAGATTTAACAAGAAGAAAAACAAGAAACAACACATACAAGAAGCCATAAAAAAAAAATACACGGTATCCGAGACTAATAACACAGAAAATAATACATACAGAGAATGTGATACATTCAACCAAAGCTATAATAAAACAAAGATTCTGTACTTTATAGAATATAAAAAAAAACAGATTTCTGAACGTACTAATACCAAGTATCAGAACAGTGCTTGTCAAAAATGACAAATTGTCAAAGTGACATTTCGAACATAATGTAGAAACGAAAACAAATTATTTCGAGAGAAATAATATATCTAAAAGGCGGTAGCGATAAAAAAATGGAAAGTTTCTAAGTATACCGCCACACAGATACCGTGGCAACTGGGCAACTTCGCTGGCTTCCACATTGACCCGTGGCTGCAAGTCCGAAGGAGCTCCATTGGCACACAGCACATTAAGGGAAGAAGTAGGGTGCTTAGCAATCAACTTATTCAGCTGTTCAGAGGTGGTCAGCTTTTCAACCCGGCCCGAGTCCAACTTGACATGTATGTTGCCATCAAGTGACCAGACTTTTCGCATCCCAAAATGCTTGCGGGCTTCCATGAAAACATTCTGCCGCTGCCGAGTTAAAAACTCTGAAACTACAACAGTTGAGCCCTTAAGTGATGTTTTCTTGCGCCAAATGTTGTTCCTTGTGGATATGTCCCTACACCGCACTAAGACTGGCCTAATTCTTCCTGAATTGACTGCTCCTATTCTATGGCAGACTGAAAAGCTAGATGAACTTACTTCGGCCATTTGCATGCGATCACAACAGATATTTGCCACAGTTGCTGCAATATCTTCATCGGTGGTTTCTTGTATACCGCCAAATAACAAATACTTCCTCCTATGCCGCATTTCCAAAACATCCAGAGAACCCGCCAGGGCCGAGATCTGCAGCCTGATGGCTGCCAGGGTGGAGAAAGTGGCTGCCTTGAACTTCTGCAGCTCTGAGCAAACACTTGTGACAGTTTCAGTCTTGCTGTCTGGAGCCGCGGACTGTAGGGCTGCCTCCAACTCGGCAAACTTGCGGGACACAGAGGCTTCTAAGGAGTTTTGCTCTGCCACAATGGACTCTAACTTCTCCATGGTGTGGTGTGATTTGACAGTGCTTGATTTGAGAGTTGTAGCCGCCGGTAGGTGCAGACAGGTATTGCTGCTTAGAACTGCATGAACAGCGTTGCCCACACAGTATATAAATTAATTTAACACTAAAATTAACTTTTATTTATTTAAAATAAAATAAAATCAAAATTAGCTCCAGAAATGACTTGTCACTTTTTGACAGCTACCCACCAAAAAAAAAACGAAAAAAAAAAGCACACTTGTTTCTTCCTGACGCTAGACCGGGACGCAGAGAGCCTACCACAAACATTGAAAATTGGCATTGATGGAATAACCTCTCTGTCTCTCGAATATGCAAGTGTGGCGGAAAGATAGATACAAATGTTCGATTTTCGCGGTGTTAGGCTTGAAACGACAACTACAATAAGTTAATTGCTTTAGGCGTCAAATCTTCTGGTCCGTGGAACCAGAGCGCGCTGCAGCGATATAGGCCCTATGCCAGGGACCGGTCAACCTCTTCCCAGGCAAAAGCCATTGAATGGCTTAGCCGTTCATTAAATAGCCCGAATCCACATGCCTACCACTTGAATTGCTTTCCCATTCATTTGACTTAGCTGTAGGAAGGGGTTTCCCTTTCGCGGTCACTTGAATGTAGGAAAGGGCTTCCCTTTCTTTCAATAAGCTTTTGGAACGGCTCAATTGTTTATTGAATAGCCGACAAGCCTTGCTTGGCATAAGGAACGGGTTTCCCTTTGCTATCCTAACCTTGAAATATATAAGTACCTATTTCGACCTGATTTCGTTTCATTAGGCGGGGTTATTTTTGACTTGAGTCAGCCACTAAGGTCACTGACTTTTGGCGGTCCGTAGAAGTCGTATAGCATTTAATAGTTTGGTCTTGGTGTACGTACGACAAAGTGTCCGATATCATAGTGATAACATGAGTCAGCTCCGGTGATTTTTGCGTCAACGATGGGGGGTGTGCGGGAAGCGGGTGGATGGGGATTCCCTCACAAACTCTGTACAGATTGTGAGGTCTATTTTCGGGGCTGTCAAGTTATAGTATTTTGATACGAGAATTAATAAAATAGGTAGGTACGCCATTTTAGAACGTGATTTCTCAGGAAATCAGTATTTGTGACTGCGACGAGTTCCTAAATGAATAGTATGGTCGAAATTACAAAATATTGTAAAAACTGTTGGAATTTTAGATTTTGTAAGGTTTACTTCGATTTGGATAAAAATCGATATCTGACGATGCAGTAGGGTCCATAATATGAATCCATAGTCAAAATTGTTAAATAATTTCAACACCGACGCCATGTTGGATTTTGTAAGATTAACTCCGATTTGGATAAAAATCGATATCTGATGATCCGGCGGGGTCCTTAAGAATAATTCAGAGTCAAAATTGTAAAATATTGTAAGAACCGACGCCATCTTGGATTTTGTGTGATAAACTCCGATTTTGATAAAAATCGATATCTGACGATCCGGTGGGGTCCATAACATGAATCAATAGTCATAATTGTTAAATAATGTCAACAGTGACGCCATATTGGATTTTGTAAGATTAACTTCGATTTGGATAAAAATCGATATCTGACGATCCAGTAGGGTCCATAATATGAATCCATAGTCAAAATTGTTAAATAATTTCAACACCGACGCCATGTTGGATTTTGTAAGATTAACTCCGATTTGGATAAAAATCGATATCTGATGATCCGGCGGGGTCCTTGAGAATAATTCAGAATCAAAATTGGAAAATATCGTAAGAACCGACGCCATCTTGGATTTTGGGTGATAAACTCCGATTTTGATAAAAATCGATATCTGACGATCCGGTGGGGTCCTTAACATTATTCGATAATCGAAATTCAAAAGTTACCTACTTAATTCTTCCTCTAGTTAAATCAAAATCGTACAGATCGTTTACTTGACTTTATTTTGCAGTATCCGATGTAATTGGGACCGAGACTTGTTCGGATGATCAGAGGTTCGGATACCTACTCAAAATATGAGATTTTTGGGACAATTTTAACCAAAAACTACACCATGTTACAAAAAAGTTATAGTTCCTTGTGCCCCGAACCTTGAACTCGAACAAGCGCTATTGAACTCACTGGAGCTCACCGGGATCATAAGATATCATTTTTAAGCCCACTGGTGTTAAACTTACAAAATCCAAGATGGTGCCGTTTCTGTAAGATTACATAATTTTCACTATAGGTTCTTGTATGGAGCCCGCTAGATCGTCTAATTTTAATTTTTATGCAAATCAGAGTTTTTCTACAACAAGGTCCAAGATGGCGTTGGTGTTGACATTATTTTACAATTTTGAATTTATATTCATTTCATGGAGCCCGGATCGTCAGATATCGATTTTTATGCTAATCGAATTTCAACTTACAAAATTCAAAATATTCCAAAATAGCATCAAATTTTATAATATTCTATAATTTTGCCTATAAATTCATGTTAAGCACCCCGCCGGATCCTCAGATATCGATTTTTATCCAAATCGGAGTTAATGTCACAAAATCCAAGTTGGCGTCGGTTTTTACAATATTTATTATTATTATTATTATTGATAAGCAGGCAGGCAGTTGTGACAACTGATATTGCCTGTATCCAGTAATCATCGACACAGTTATCGTTGTCCAGTTTAATTCATTCAGTATGCTTGTCTAATTTATTTTTGAATTGGTTGACATTTTGCGCCGAAACCACGTCCTCTGGGAGTTTATTCCAAGCCCTCACCACTCGATTGCTCAAAAAGTGCTTGTAGGGGTTACTGTGAGACCTCTGCTTTTCAAGCTTTAATTGATGTCCTACCTATTTACCCTAGATTCATTTTATGGTCCCCACCGGATACTCAGATTTTTATGTTAATCTAATTTCAACAAACAAAATCCAAGATAGCATCAAATTTTACAATAATCTATAATTTTGCCAATAGAAGTTATGGAGCCCGCCGCATCCTCAGATATCGTTTTTTATGCAAATCGGAATATTTCTTATAAAATCCAAGATGGCGTCGGTTTTTACAACATTTTACAATTTTGACTCTAGAAGTCTAGATTCATGTTAATCACCCCGCCGGATCGTCAGATATCGATTTTTATCCAAATCGGAGTTAAGCTCACAGAATCCAAGATGGCGTCGCTTTTTGTAATATTTTACAATTTTGATTCTGGATTCATGCTAAGGACGCTGCCGAATCGTCAGATATCGATTTTTATCAAAATCGGAGTTAATGTTACAAAATCCAAGATGGCGTCGGTTTTGCAATATTTCACAATTTTGACTCTAGATTCATATTAAAGATTCCGCCGGATCTTCAGATATCGAATTTTATCTAAATCGGAGTTAATCTCACAAAATCCAAGATGGCACTTATTTTTACAATAGGTATCAAATGTAAAATGTTTATTTTGTTACATTTGAAATTCCGAGAAATCACCACCTAAAAAATCTAATTTGTCGCAAGAAAAAAAAATTTAAACATGTCAGTGTCACGAAATATTTGTGACAGCCCTGATCTTCGAACAAGCCAAGACGCCGAACGACTAGGTTCTATGAACCTTGTCCACTGTATAGAGTCCTTACATTGTGGTTTTAATCTGAAAAATCATGCCGGTAAAACTATTGATGCACTTGTTGTTGATAGTTTGCTGATCCGGACAGAAATGACAAATAATAATAAAAATTCAGACAATTCCTTTAGAAATATTGAAGTCGGTTGAAAATCAAAATATACACAAACGCAACACGGACACGCAACAAAACGATGCAACATACACGCGCCCTTTGCCACACGCAATTAAACCTTATTACTATTTGATAAGTTACTTTTGATTGCAATGCGACGGCGGCTAGCGGCATTATCAAAGAACGTCAACGCTTGCCGATATACCGCGCTAAACGCCAACAACGTAAATACTGTAATATTGCTCTTATTTCATTTGATACAAGGATCAAAATGGCTTAAGCGTTATAAGGGAAACCCCTTCAAGAGGTTAGCAGTTCGAACGACTTTTTAAGCGCTAAGCAAAGGGTATTAACTATCCGTTTGCTATACTGATATCCGTATTAAAAGTCGTTTAAAAAGCCTTATGAAGGGGTTTTAAGCGGGAACGGCTTTGGTTAGCAAAGTCGAACGAAATACCCTTTCAAAAACCCTCGAAGGGGATACGGGACCGGTCCCTGCCCTATGCCGAGAAAAGTTTAAAAAGCTTGTCGTCGTACCGGGGACGGCAGGGCCACAGAGATGGTAGATTGCGAATCAGTGGCGACATATTGCCAGCCTCCTCGGCACGTTGACACAGGGGCCAACTTTAGAAATAGTTTTATTTTTTTAAAGTCAAAGTCAAAGTGTATTTATTTGTGAGTGTCTGATTACAGTGATTACAGTGGTGGAAAATAAAAATTATGTGTAGCACTATACCCTGCCTGATGGCGTACAAATATTGATTTATAATGTCCTTACATACTAACATGCTATATAATTATATTTACAATTGTATTTATTATGATGTCATTCTAATAGTACATTTTACAACTAGTGTGAAAAGAATGTCTTTTTACCACTAGTACCGAGGTATCGGTACGAGTGGTAAAAAGACATTCTATTTCACACTAGTTGTAAACGACGTTTTTTAATATAGTTGCGAAAAAATAATAAATTAATATATCATTGCGATAAAATATGCTTGCTTCGAAGTTATTTTTGAACGAACCCATACTTTACAAATGACACTGACAGTGACAACATACTATTGGAATCAGCGCCATCGGCCTCGAGTTGAGAAACTAAATTGAATGCAGATAATTAATTATAATACTGAAACGACATTAATTAGAACCTTAAACATTATCAAAACAGAAGTACAAGACATTACAGTATCAACAAACAGAAACAGATCATGCAACAAGAGTTTTAGTGCCAAATTTGTGATCTGCGACATGTGACCAAGGACACGTTTACAACTAAAATATCATGAATTGAATATTTGAAGACTATCAAAGATAATTAGAGGTAAAAGAAACATTAAATCACATTATTAGTTATGTTTAAGGTTATTTTTTGAACAAGAAGCTAGTGAAATCTATAAATGTTACTAAATTATTAACATTTTGCAGGTCCCTAACAAATTGGCGGAAGGATAATATTCACTCAAAGCGGCTCCTAGGAAGTCAACCAGTCAATTACTATGTACCTACAACTGCTGCTCAAGTGCCACGTTGATGACCATGTTTAGAAGAAATGATGATTATGTTTAACATTACGAAAAGAGAACTATATCAAATGAGGTCTAAGAAGAATTACTTGCTTTTGTGATTAAATGAGAATTAAAAAAATATATATTTGTATTAAAACAAGGTTGATATCAGAAATATTTTATTTTCAGTAATAATTATAGTTAATGGTACAATTAGTGCAGTTCATAGTTATGTTGTGAGTTCTTCCATGTAAATTAAGTGTCTGACTAGTCAGGCATGGTGTATTTTCAGGTTCCTACTGTTGTGATAATTCCTGTGGGTCAAAGTTAGAGGGGCTATGTGTAATCCAAGTGTTGTTGGCACGTGACGGTCCTGGTTGGTTAACAGGGCTGGGTGTAACCAAAGTGTTGTTAGCATGTGACGGTCCTGGTTGAGGTTCAGTATTAACAGGTACATTAAGACCAGATTGGAATGTGGATGAAGAAAATTCTGTGGGCTCTTGCGGCTTTACATTAATTGATTTTGCAATTTGTTTTCCAATTTTTAATTTGTTATCAACTGAGTTTTCTATGTATCCTTCTGCTACATTACTTGACCGCCAACCTCCATGCCTCTTCAAAGTTGTTATGTCAGCTCCTGAGTCGGCAAGTAATGTAGCAGAGGTTCTCCTAAATGCATGTCTGGTGTAAAGATTTGCATCAGGCAAATTTAAGTACTGAGCGATATCTCTCGGCATATTCCCAAACTTGTTTAAGCCTATTACCTGGGCAGTGCACCTTCCTCTTTGAAAATTCTGAAAGAAACGGTCACTTTTGCCCTTAGAAGACCGCAGACTCTGATATTTCTTGACTATTTCTGCAAATGGGCCGTCAATAGTGAAGGACCTGGGAATTTTATTTTTTGTATTTGGTATTTTGACAAGAAGTATGTCCCCATGTGTTTCTATATCTTTTACTGATACATTTGTGAGCTCTTCGCGTCTGCATGCGCCACAGACTCCAAATATAAGAGCAACCTATGAACAAAGTAACATATTTATTATATATTGTAAGACAATTGTTTATTTCATTCTATTGTTTTTAACTTCCTACTTTATTTTTAGAGTTAATTTACTTAAATTGTGTACATATTTTATTAGATTTATATTTAAGTTTATATCTTTGTAGCTAGATGTTGCTGATCTGGAGCTTCATTAATAAACGTCTCAATTTGTTCAGCTGTTAATACCTTCGATTTTTTACTCTGAAATCCTGCACTTGGCCTTTTTAAGAAAGCAGTCAATCTGGTGTAAGTTTTTATATCTATGTCATGTTTTAACTTTATAACAGCTTTCAACATAGAATATTTTGACCATAATGTTGATGGCCGATAGGTTTCAGACAGCTCTTGAAAATAGGCCATCAAACAGTCTCTGAAAAAGACTTTGCGTTATGTAAGGTTTTCCACTCGATAAATTTTACATAGACGGCATTATATTGGTTTTTAGATTTTTCTGGAATAACACAGTCATTGGCAATTGCTGCTCTAGCACGAATGTCTGGTGGTGTCATATCAATGTCTGAATCACTCATTTTCAATATTTTTTTATAACTTCTCGTACCAAATTATATATTTATATGCGTTAATGTGTTTAAATAATGTTAGAAGTTATTTCAAAAGGGCGGGCTGATTTGCTTTTAAACTTTTTTTCTAGGCATATGCTTGTATCATTCAGCCAAATCAAAGAACGATTTTTAGGAAAGTAAATATTTCATACATTATCTTTGACAGAGTAGGCTATAAAATGCAAATTCTTAATATTTTTTCGTCATTTTTATATTAATGAATACTTTAAATAAATACTCCTAGTATTCGTAAGCGTTTTTAATTTCATAATTTCCAAGTAAAAAATCTAATATAAAATTACTGCGTTTCAAAAGTATAGTTTAGAACTAAAAAGTAAAAAGCACTAGTTCGAGAAATTGAGCTTCTCGCACGCTACGCAGCCACAAAAAGTACCACTTTTTGAGCAACTGTATTAAAAAAATATAAACTATACTACTACTATTTAATTATTGAATTTATATAATAAAAACTCAGAAATGGTATAAAAACAATTTTCAATTAAAAATGTCAAGAGCTTATGCTTAAATTGGTTTAATGGTAATATTCTAAAGTCAACAGGCAATTTATTATAGATTTTATAAGCTAAGCAGAACACACTTTTACGCATTAGTGCAGTATTTGCGGAAACAGGAAAGAGGTCCTGGGGGTGCCTAGAATTTCTAGTAAATACCTCTGCGCAAACACATGCTGGGCGTTAACATGTTGCGGGCCCAGGAGTGGAGGTCGTGTCCATGACGGGTAGTGGGCACAGTCTATTGAAAGCTCGGCGAAGAGTCCCCGAGGTGGTGAGCACGTCGGCTACGCGGGTCACGCCGTCGGAGCCGGAGTACAGGCGCGTCACGCGCCCCAGCAGCCATCGGTTGGGAGGCAGCCGGTCATCTTTCACCAGCACCATCTCCCCTAGCTGGAGTTGCTCTCCTTGCTTGCGCCATTTCTGTCGTTTCTGAAGCTCTGTAATGTATTCGATATAATATCTGGACCAGAAATGGGCTTTTAGTTGCTGAATTCTCATATATCGTGAGAGAGTGGGTATCGCTGCAGGGTCTGAGTCCTGAGGAGAAGGCAAAACCGTTAGCGTTCGTCCAATTAAGAAGTGAGAGGGGGTAAGTGCGGTAAGGTCTGAAGGATCCGATGATAATGGAGTGAGAGGTCGAGAGTTCAATATCGCTTCGATCTAAGGGCTGTGTATAGCTCTTCGTACGTTAAATTAGCTAAGCCTAAGACTCTTTTTAAATGGTATTTTACAGATTTCACGGAACCCTCTGCTAATCCATTAAAATGTGGGCTGTATGCCGGTGAAAATTTATGAGCAAAAAAAAGTAAAGTAAAGTTTATGAGCAAGTCGGATGCTTTTGCGCTGATGTAATTATGATTTAGTTTTAAGAATCTAAGTAATTCATTGCATGCGCCTGTAAAGCAAGTGCCGTTATCTGAAAATATGTTTTGAGGCTTGCCTCTGCGGGCAATGAACCTATCTAATGCAGCAAGAAACGTGTTGCTACTCAAGTCGGTGACAAGTTCTATGTGAACTGCTTTTACGGCTAGACAAACAAATATGCAAAGGTATGATTTTATCAATCTGCTGCCTCTGCCTCTGCGGTTCAGGATCATGACCGGTCCAGCGTAATCGCAGGCGGTGTTAGCGAATACGTAATCAGTGTGTAGCCGTTTTGAAGGCAGATTGCCCATTATAGGTTGAATGCTTTTTCCTGAAAAGCGGCGACACGTAGTACAATTTTGAACAGTTTTTCTTGCTAGATTTCGACCATTGATGAACCAGAATTTGTGACGCAGGGTTGCAAGTAACAATTGCGGAGATGCATGCAAGTATATTTTATGGTAGTGTCTAAATATTAGGGTAGCAATATGGTGCTTTGAATCAAGCAATATTGGGTGTTTAGTGTCATAATCATAATCATAGAATGAATTACGGAGCCTACCGCCTACTCGTAGCAATTCATCATCTGTATTGCAAAAAGGGTTGAGTTTTAGTAGTCTATTATTGACGGACAAGGGCTTATTAGTTTTTAGTAAGTCATTTTCAGAGTTAAAGCATTCTAGTTGAACTAATCTGCACAATGAGATCAAGGACAAATTTAATTCGTGAAATTTGAGAAACCCGGTATATTTGTTACGTGTTAGTGAGTTACGACAGTTATAAATGAACCTATGAACGTAGGCAAATATGCGCTGTAGTTTACTAAAGTTCTAAAAACGTTTTATAAATTCCTCATAGTAAGAGGTGTCAATAAAGTGGACTCGCGCAAGATTCCATGATGCGCAAGGAAAAAGGGATAAGTGTCATTTTCGGGACTCTCATTTAGAGACATGTGATTTAGAGCAATATACTCTTTAACGAAATTACAATATTGTTCTTTAAAGTGTGGTTCACGTTTGAATCTACGCTCTAGGGAGAGGAATCTGGACAGAGCTTGTTCATAAGAGTCACCAAGCGTATCGGGTGACGCTTTTAATGGAATCGTCACTTCAAAGCGATCGACTTATAAAGGCGTGACTGAAACTGGAAAGAAGGGAAGAAGCTTTACATCGAGGTACTAATGGGAATGGGTTTGAGAAATAGAAACAATATGAATCGAAATCATCATAAAAAAACAGATTAAATAAATACCTAGTAACCAAACTTGCTCCCCGTGTTGGTGCAGTTCTCGCATGTATGGTTCAATTTTACTTGAGGACCATATATGGGCATCATGAGTAGGTCCTCCAAATTTTGGATTCACATTCATGATTCGGAGATCATGATCACAAATCTGCAAACAATTAAGTAATATTATTTTTTAAGTAAAATTTTTTTCATCGTACTATTACCCATTAATGTTTTTTTTGTTTTAAGGAGGCAAGTGGTGGGCAAGGGTAAGTGGTGTTATGATATAAAAAAAAAATGCATTTATTTCAGACTAATTGCTGTCCATATTTTGTTAGTAAAAGATAACTTAAAATTAAACTTATAACTATGGTTAACTTATATAACTATCTTAGGTGCTAAACTTAAATACAGAGAGGACCAGTGCCTTATCAGGCCACTGTCCCATCTGTCGGCCACTACGGCCAGGAGGCTGTGGCAGCTGTCCCGCACTCTGCGGAGCGTCGCGGCGCAGCGCTTGCGCAATGTAGCGTGGAAACCGTCCACGTGCGCGTCCGCGAACATCCCCGACGCACTGCAGCATCGAGGCAGCCGCAACAGAATCCTGAACGCGTCATTGTACTGTACACGCAAGGCGTTTATAGCCCGTTGCGTGTACCTCGTCCACAAGCTGCAGGTGTACAGCGATGTACAGAACGCTCGAAATAATGTTATTTTTACTAGCGCTGTACACCTGCTGAATCTGCGAGCTAAGTATCATATTGGCCCTGACAGCTAAGGCCCTCCGCTCCCTCTCTATATCGGCGTCATCGCGCAGATCGTCGGTTAGCAAGTGCCCAAGATATTTAAATGAGTAAACCCTTTTCAGTTGCTTGCCATTCAAATGAATGGGTGGGATGTGTGATGGGCACTTGCTTCCCGCTTTGAAAATCATATACTCGCTCTTCTCAATAAGTAATCTCAGACCACCAACCGACGGGCTCAGCAGTACCATGTCGTCTGCATAGCTAATGTTATTAAAACAAACCCTATCTATATGACAGCCGACACGTGTACTGCTAAGCTCGCCGATCAAGGCATCGATATACAAATTGAAAAGTTTCGGTGAGGTAAGTCCCCCCTGCTGCACCCCGCACTCCAGATGTATGATATGATAGTGTGTATGAATCTTTATTTTAAAGTTGTCACATAACTTACCATTTGAACATTGATTGAATGGTATCCCTTTCTATTGAAAAATAAATGTTCATCCTTATTAGGCTTGCCCGTCGCCACATGTGTGCAATCAATGGCGCCAATTATACCAGGAAGCCTGAATTTGCGCTGAAACCTGCAAGTAAATAACATTGAACATATGCGGCTATACCCTTTATTTAAAACTTATCAAAACTTATCTACAGCATTTAAGATTTGATAAAAAAAACTATGGATAGCTAATATTTATATGATAAAACATAAATATAAGGTATAAACTTACTCCTGCCTAATATGGGATCGTTCTGGTTGTGTCTGTGGGAACACAATCCATTTTTCCATGATCTCGTCACTGTTCAGTACTTCTGTCACTTGCCTAATAATACGACTAGTGGTCCGTTGGGTTAAATGCTGTGTTACCCCGACAATTCTTTGATCCGACCCCGTAGCATAAAAGCTAAGCGCACATAATACCTAAAAATAACGTATTGATTAGATATAATTTCATTATCATTTATTTTTTTAATGTATACATATTTAACATACACATTATAGGATACGATACCTAATTCCAAAGTAGTCTGTTTTAGATGTGAAATAAAAAGCAGAAGATAGACACGGACTCAAAAGACTTACCCTAATTTCTAAGGGTATTTCTGTTGTACCGCGAATTCTTGTGTGGGAACGCAGATCCATGCAAAGCTCCCGGAATAAAGTTTTGCTTAGTCGAAACTGTTGTATAAACAACAATTCGGGCATTCGCTCCACTCTCTCCAGTCTCAGCCGGTTTGCTAGACGCTTCCTTCGCCGAAGCATAATCTCAACGTTGTGCGCTGCCCACAACATCTTTAATCGATGCATTTTTACCACTTAAGAGGCCATCAATACGATGTGTACGGAAAAGCAACAAAAGCTGATTTTTGACGTTGTACTACGAAGAAACGGTGAACTGTATGTGAAAGTTGCTAACTATGTTTGATAGCTCATTTCCTAGTATTAAAAATTTCAGCTTCTAATGTAAGTAAAACTCAGTCTTTTAACTTTTACTATACAATTACTGGCAGTTGTTTTCAGAAAAGCGCGCGGAGACAAAAGTTTGACTTCAATCTCTTTTAAAACGATACATGAAAACACATGTTTTTTCGGGTTGATATAATATTGTAACATGGTTTTATTTAAACTTTCGGTCCCATATTTCCAATTATTTACACAGATACCCAACTACTTCGATTTTGAATATGCACATTTTTCGATAAAAATACACTGCAAACACAGGGATTCTCGCAGTAATTTTGACAAAATATTGGGATGATTTGTATACAACATTAAAGTTTATTCTTTTAAGCTCATGTTGAAGTCGAAAAATACATATTTTTTTGAATTTTCGTATTATTTTTTTAAATATTCAAATGGTGTATAAATTCCGATGCGCGCGGGCTGAGTCCTCAGTACCGCGCGTGCGCTCGTAGAGGTAGGACCTGTGCTGTTCTCTGTGGACTGTACAATATGTTTGTTTTGTTGCGCTAGGAAGTGCTGGAAGCGTTTGGGAAAGTAAATAGACCGCGACCAACCACTGACGAAAGTATTTTACAGTTTTGATTATATTATAGACCTGTATGAAATAAAAAAATCTAATAATTTTATCGAATGTCATTGTACCGCAACCAACCCTTCTTGATACTTTAACCATCCTGCGTAACCCACGCCCACGAATTACCGGGCTGTCATATACTTTGATGATCTTTGATCCCCAATAAGTACCTCCTTCCAGCCCTTCCTACATTAGAGCCCGCGAATTATGGGGCGTGGGAACAAAGTGTTTCAATTTTTCAACTCACGAGTGAGTAGCAAGAGTTAAGAGGGACAGTATGGAGAAATGTTATTAAGGTGACGGTACCCATTATGAACACTTTAAGCTGACAGACACGAGTTATGGACACTTCATTCTTAATTCAAATATCATCATATGCTTGTCAATTGGTTGACACAAAATAAATGTATGAACCTTATTTCCTCATAATAAAAGTGATTGTTCGTTACTGGTTTCTTGACCATTACTGGTGCCATCACCCTAGTCAGGGATAACCATATTGCTATATGAGCAAAATCCGGAAATAAACCCGCCAAGTGCGTGTCGGACCACGCATAATTGAAGGTTGTGTACCGTTATACGATGAAAATATTGTGCAAGAATAAAGGCATAAGTGCCTTCACATATCAAGGCACTTAACTGTATTTTTGTAATTATAGTTTTTGGCAAAAAAGGCTTAACCAAATTTGTTCAAAATAAAATAATTTTCCTAACTTCCTGAAGTTTTCACATTTTTAGGGTTCGGTACATCAAAGAGAAAAAACGGAACTTATAGGATTACTTTGTTGTCCGTCCGCCCGTCTGTCTGTCCAGTCCAGACCGTTTATCGCGGGAACGAGTAAAGGTTGCAAGTTAAAATTAATACCACATACACAGGTCTGCAGTCTCTTGAAGCTGCAAAAAAACTAAACCTTTACATCAACGCAATCAAAAGATACGGTCATTCCCATACATTTGCAGTGGGAATCAAAATGTATAGGGTACTTCCCGTTAACATAGAATCACGAAATTTGACAACAAGCAAGAACTTCTAGCAAAAATACAGGAAAAAATCCGAAAACCGTATAACTGCCGCACACTGAGAGTTCCATGCCACTTTTGTGCGGAGCCCTCGGCGGGCAAGTGCGACTCGCACTTGGCCGGTTTTTTAGACCTCCCGATACTCGATTAACCAAATTTTTGTTCAAGATGCCTTTAAGTTATTTCTAAGGACCTATCAGATGATGTGCCAGAAGTAGATATTTGACAAAAAAAACTGGAACTCAAAAAAATATAGTGCTTTTAAAAATAAAGTTGATTAAAGTGAGTCAGAAGCATTTTTTACTTATTACCATTTGTTTCTAGCGAAATAACACATCTATCACCCACGCCGTACATTTTGTAAGTATTACCGTTTTACGTCTATAAGTTTTCTTCGGTTTTGCTTTTAACACATAGAAGACAAATATGTCGTCATGTTCACAAACAAGAAAAGTATTTACTACCGTAAATTTCAAAAATCGACTTAGTTAAGTTTTCTTTTTTACTTTCTACCTACTTCCGGAAGAAAAGTTTTTAGGACTTTTGCATATATTATCTATAAATATCCCATTCGAACGTAATTTGAAAATATTAGGCTATTATAATTTAATGTCTGTGAAAACCGTATCTTTCCTGGGTTAGTTTTCAAGATTCGTCGATCGAGTTCTTACGCCCTTGACAGATAGCAACAAGCAATGCCAAGTTTGTTTCCTTTTATTCGAATAAACAGTACAATATTTGTATATTTCGGGTTTTTTTATGTACTTACTCTAACATCCGCATCCGCATCCCTATCCGTGACACATTCACGGATGTCACAAATCCAGTATCCGTAACATCCCTGTCTAAAATATATCCAAATCACCATCACCCACCAAAATCAATCACCAATACCTATTAGTAAATAGGTATGCTTAGAAATGTACCACTAACAAATTCCTATTCCAAAATAACATCGGATACTATTTAGAGACATTTGACGTTCGAATAAAAATATTTTTAATCTTATGAAGTTATGATGATACAAATTAAATTTTTTAACACTACACCACGTACGCGAAGTAATAGTTGATCTTCGGACGCAAGTATCAATAATGTTTGGTCCGCGCGTCAAGCTAAAGGCCTTGCGAGTTGCGACGGTGCTACATACTATGAAATCTATGAATGAATGCTCGCTCCCGTTCGCACTAACCGCACCTGCTATGCTGTTCGAATAGGATGGCGATAATAAGTTTGTATTCCTGATTGTAGTGTGTGTCCGCACACAGATGCGTGTCGGCCGGCGCGCAACTGGCGGTAATAATATTGAAATGCGAGCGAGCGGATTTTGTTATAGGACTCTTAAAAACAATCACAATTTGAAATGTATATTAGAAACATTTACATTGTAACTCGTACTAAGAACGGGGTATTTACTATGTATATTTGTGTTTATGAGTTCTCGATATTTTGGCACTGTTGCAAGTTGTAAGTGTTAGATCATAAGGATTTTCGAACGTACACTAACTTTGTTTTTAACATTTTGACGTATGAAGTGGCGCGTTTTTGGGATGTCAATGGCTGTCATAAAATGGGCATGGAACATGAACGTTAAGGGAATCAGAATTTAATGTATTTAGCTTGATTATTGTATCTTAATAGGGTTTTCAGTCAAAATAAACTATTTGTAAACTTAATGGGTTAGTGTTTCACTTGAAATATTTATTATAAGCGCCATGCACACAAACATACATGTTAAATACTCAGTTCTTAGTTTTTTTTTTATTAGTACTAGTTATAATGTACATGATTCTATGAGTTTCAAACCACTTATAAGCTTAAAACAATTAAAATATTCACAATACGGTCGCTGTACAATGACAATACTGTTTGTTGACTGACGCTTATGACGGTTATGGACGGCCATTTTCAAATTTCTTTCACGCCGCTAACTCTATCTGCATGGTGTAAGAGGACGCTACCTAATCGCAAATACGATACGATAACATTCTGTTTCGCTTGTCAAAAAGTGTAACTTGGCTAGGCAATGTATGGAAGTTATCGACATCCGGTGCCGAAACTTCGGCGCTTCGTTTTCGCACATCAAATTTGTGCATGTTGGCTAGCACTTTTCGTTTCGTTAATATTTTGCGATAGAATTATCGGGGGTAACGAATTTTCCCATACATTTTTTACTTTTCGCTTATCGCATACGCTTTGCGAATGGCATGTTGGCTAGGCCCCCTGTATAGTTAACACGTGTAGCTAGACTGTAAGTGTTGATTTTAAGGAATATACAAATAAATATTGTTTGTGCTCAGCGCATGGAGTAGAGGGCCCTGGAGGTGTATTTAGTTTATCCGTAGCGTAGGGAGTAGGGGGTCCTGATGGCGTATTTTATTTGTCCGTAGCGTAGGGAGTAGGGGGTCCTGATGGCGTATTTTGTTATCCATATGTTTATCTGTATTTACTGGTATCCTTTTAACCATACTTGTATGTGGTGAATTTTTGCTATTACGGCATTGTACACATGTCCAGTTATTTATACTGTCTTTTGTCATGAGTGAGAAAAGTTTCGACCGACCCGCGCATTCAGAGTCGAAAGTTTTTTTTCATTTTAAGCACTTTAAAGTGTCTTTGTTTTGTACGGACACATTACATTTAACGCATTTGAGCGGCATCTTGCGCTTAACATAAGACTTTATTGATTCCCGTAGTGAACGTGTTAGCTAGCTGTTGATGTTGTAGAACGGATGCCATGCGATGTAGTTTACTCTGCTACCAATAGATGGCGATAAAAAAATAATTAATTATCTAGGTGCGCTTGAGTGCAGAGTGGTTGCTTGAAGCTAGTGTAGATAAAGAAGAAGTTCCACGTGTTTATAATAGATGGCGCAGTATTCGCAGCGACGGTGTTGTATTATTTATCTTTAGTCGAGCTCAGCTCAGCTTTTGTTTACATGCACCGTCATTGAACTCTTTTATTTCAAAGATCTAACGAATATATATATGTGATAAACGGCACTAATTTCTCACTTGAGTCACTGTTTATTGCACTTGCAGTATATTTATTTAGCAGATAGTACTGACAAACTATTGTTACACTAAAACTTCCCGGGAATTTTACTGGTATCTTACACGGACTTATAAATGTTTTTATTATTGTTTGTGCACATACATATGGTTAAATAACGTTCACACCATTTCTTCAGACAAAACACTGCATAATTATGACGTATCGCACTTTTTAAATCGTCTAAATCATTTTAAAATTATATTTATACACGGAACCGATGTTAAGCGTGGCAGTGGCGCCATCTCTTACCGCGATATACCTAGTATTTATTCCCTACTTTTCAAGCTCTTTACATAACTCGTTATCACAAGGTTAAATGACTGACTGACTGACTGAGACTGATGACGATGACTATTAAGTATTTTTAATACGTCTCTAGCTATACAGTGTTGTTGTCATATTTTTAGCCACCTTATTTTTTTTTATTTACACATATTTTATTCAAATTTTAGGTTGCATTATGTAATTGATATGATAATAAATTAACCAACAATAACAACCTACTAACAAAATACAGTATACAGGACTTTAGCCTATTAAGTTACTGCCGGCAAATAAAAAATATTCATTAATAAATACCATTAGTGAGAAATTATCAAGGTAGGTACAAATCAGTATTACAATATCAGTATACAAAGTATTCAAGACCCTAATATTATAAAAAGAAATGAACAAAAAAAAAATGAACAAATAAGAACATCAATAATAAAAGTAGAAAATAATATGTCTTGTGTTACTATCCTTTTTATGTACTTTTATATCCTCTACCACCTTGCAGTTAATATATTCATAACCGTAAAACATACAAACTAAAAGAAGAACATACTTAAAGATTTCAAGATGAATCTTTAAGTTTTTGGAAGCAGCCTGTTCCGCAGCTTTGTTTTATTTATGTTCACTTGAGAAAAAACATTTTACACGGCAGCGATTGGGTGTGGCAATGACATTCAATCCTGCACAATATGTATTTAATGTGCGGAACGCTGCTAGTGAGTGACCTGCTTGTGACTCGACGATATCGAAATAATAAAAAATCACACAAAAAACTGGAGGTAATTATTTACAATATTCTATATATCTTCTTGACCATCAAAATTTACTTTTGTTTCTTTTCCGAAAAACACCAACCCTTATTTCATTTCTAAAATTCACAAAACTTACTTCTAAAGCTTCCTCCCGTAGCGTGATTTAACAAACAACCTGATTCGAGTTTTTAGTACCAAGTCTCAGTCTCATCTTCTTATGCTAACTCTCAACGACATGATTAGTCCTATGGCGGTGTCCGTAACATGACATCATGTTAATCATGCCAACTTTGATCCATTGGTTTAGCATGTAGCCGTTAAAACTTAATAATCATCTGTTTGTGGTGATGATGACAAAACCGAAATCCACCCTTCGTGTATTTTTAGCAGGGGGCAGGTGTGCTAACGCAGCACATTCAACATCGTGATTGCATCCTTCGCGAGTACTTGTTGCCCCAAGTGAATCTGCATTGTTATACACGGCCTGTGTTTAATGAAAAAACAACTACTTTGTTCCGCTGTTGGGTACACATATTATGGCATTAGCAGCTGCCATTTCAAAACATATTTTTATGTGTTCGGGCTGAAATCGGCTATATTTTCACATTCGTTTATACGTTTCCTTTCAATGTTTCCTTTTAAATGATACAGGGAACTACCCTCGTGTGCTCGCCGTCGGAACATATATATATATCTCCATGTACCGTATACAACTGTACGAATGGATGAGGCACTATCTTAAAAGTGCTGTCTATAAAATAGGTGTTTAACCTTGCTACCCACTGCTTGCACTCGTTTGTAATAAAAAGTATAATGACATAGTCGTGTACACATACAAAATTATCAGATAAGTTGACAGGTATAATCACATCGTCAAATGTTTCGAACTTTGATGTTTTGGCTGATTTCTGGAGTGCTTTGTGCAAAGCATCTCTTACTGAATGAAAAGGTGGTAACACTTGTCAATATAGCGTAGGTACGGGCCTGTAGTTAGTGGCAACTTTTTTCCATGATGGGAAAGACAATAATAATAATTATTTTAATTATTTGGTGTCGATAAGTGCGTGATTGTAAATTTAACAAATTTACAACTTTCTGAGACTATGTCGTTCAGATCTATCTCGGAAGCAGAAACCTATAAACACCTTGGTATGTACATATGTTACAGTCGTTGGGTATTGAGGACGTGGGTAGACAGGCGACAAAGGAACGCTTCTTTGGTCGGCTGACAAAAGTCTTTTGTAAGGTGGCAACAATGTGCGCGCCTTTAACGCTTGGGTAATGCCTAGGGTTTCTGGTCGAGATTTCTCGAACTCGAGACTACCTCAAGAATTTTGGTTCCATACGAGACGAGAAAAACATGTCCATGCCATGCCATTTGCTTGGATAACGTGGTTTGACTCTATTATTACAGGGTTGGGCATAATAAGTGTCCTATTTTAAAAAGACAATAAAATGTAAACAAAACACCGAGAATTAAAATGCACTATATATTTATGTTAAAGTATGTTATATATTTACAAAATCAATTCATCAACTCAAAACGCTCGCCTTTGGCTTGTTTAACTTTACGGAATCTTTTATAAAATGACTTGCACGCGGCACGCACGACATCGTCAGGTATCTCTTTTCATATTGTAGTCCACCGATGCTTAAATGAATTCAAATTTAGCCCTTGTGTACTCCCAATTTTGCTTAACATGTATCCCCATATTGAAAAGTCCAAAGGATTCAGGTCTGGTGACGATGCAGGCCATTCTTCCCATGGTATAAAATCCGTTAAATTTTGCCGGCACCAGTCCTGTGTACGTTTGGCTTTGTGTGATGGAGCACTGTCCTGTTGGAAGCAGTAATACTCGTTCCCATATAAGTTTTGAGCGTTTTTGAGCAGATGACCTTGTAAAACGTTCTGTATGTAATAGTCTTGGTTAATTTTTACTCCGCGGTCAATAAATAGCAGTGGCAACTTCCCTCTAGGACTTATACCATAACTGCCGACGTACTCTGGAACCGTTGCACTGCTAATTTGTCCGCAGGAATATCCCGTAAATTAACTCCGTATACCCGATCATTATGTTGGTTGTGGCTGTCTTGAAGTTGTAGCACAAACATCTTTTCATCAGAAAAAATTATATCGTCTCCGTCGTGCGAAGCTAACAGGTCACTACATTTTTTAACTCTAGCTTTTTTTTTGAGCTGTTGTGAAACCACGTGTTTTCTGTTTTTTTAAGGCCTTGCCTTTAGGTTGAAGTCAATCCGCAATATTCGACCCATTGATCTTCTTGACACTTTCATGTCCTTTGCGAGTTTACTAGCACTTTGTGCTGGATTTCGCCTAATAGGGAATATACACTATTTTTTTAAATACTGTTGGATGATAGCTTTTATCATAAAAATACTGTAAAATAAATTTCAGCGCATAATAACTAAAATTTAGTAGATAAATCTTCTTTCAAAAACTCCAAATAAAAACGGGCGTTTGAAACGCCCGCCATTCCGACAAGCTGATGAGCCGTGACGTCATTTCTCATCTAAGGCCGGCACACAGTCTGAATCAGGGCCTATACCACGAAAATCGAACGATTGCGAATTTATACCTCCGTCTCTGTCACACTTGCATATTAGAGTGACAAAGAGGTTTCCCGTCAATGCCAATTTTCGATGTTCGTGGTAGGCATGCAAATTACGATGCATAATTACAATTATATTGTGAATTAATAATGCATAAAATTACGTACAATTTAGATATTGCTCACACGTATCCTGATTTTTTCAGATATAATAAATTTCTCAGATCAATTGATGTGAATTAAGATTATGATTTATGAACGTGTTTGATCGGCCCAACATAACCTAAAAAATGTTTATTATTTAATTAGTCTTGTATTGTTCAGCCGATTGTGTTTACATTTACAATGGAAAACGACATACAAGTCATAAAACCGCTTTAAAGATGGGATATGTATTGGATTGTGCCAAAATGCAAAAATATGAGTAGCAGAACGAGAAACACTAGATATCTTATGAAGGAAATTCCATACGAGAACATGTATACAATTTGACACAGACGATTCACGATTCGCATGCTTTTTTTTTAATGATCTGGATATCTGGATCTGGATCTGCTTCTGTGCCGGCTGTACACCAAACATTTGAGAAACCGAGACGCGAGATTACATACAGCGGCTCTCTGTTCATTCGCGTTCTTGGCTTGGTGTACAGACACCACTATCCAATGACGTCACACTCGACGTCACAGCGTTTTAACCGTTTGTAATTTCACACATTTTTTTGCACTTTTCAATAATTATTTTCACAGCTAAAATAAAATAAAATTAAGAAATTTTGATAGGGATATAATGCTGAACCAATATAGTTTCTGAGAAAAAAATATAAGCCTTATCTATTTCAAGTGCATATAGCCTATTCTCTCCCGGACACATTTTATTACATTTCCAACACGAACAGAAGGTTTTCGACCAGGTTTTGGCCTCGGTCGGCTAGATCCAGTTTTTATAAATCGTTTTATGGTCCGCGATATGAACTTACTGTTTTTATTTGTGTTTGAGTTTCCTTAATATCTCGCATGGCCTATAATCTTTCTTGTATAAATTTATTACGAGTTCGCTTTTCGCGTCCATCGTTGAAAAATGTACAAAACAAAAGACAATCAATCTGGCATTAGTATTTATAGATATTATAAAAAATATTTATAAACTATAATTGTCCCAATCGTTCGGACGTATTTTAAGATAAAAAGAGGTTCTAAAAACTAGTGTTGCGGGTGTCCATGGACGACGTTAATCGCTTACCATCAGGCGATTCGTTTGCTCGTTTGCCACCTATAGCATAAAAAAAAATAGTACACTTATTATGCCCAACCCTGTATATGCGTCGGGACCTCAAAATTTTTCACTTTTTGTCTCTGTAGCACTTATGAAATATTCATAAATAAAGACGATTTCTTTTTTGCTCATATTGTTACTCTTTAAGCGTTAACGCGAAATCATATGTAGTTTTCATAATTATGTATGATGAAAACCAGGATTCATAAGTTGTAACCTTAAATATTCCTTCAATAAATCATAGAGGTACTGATTTTGAGTTTTATAAATTTGTGACGTTATGATTGACAGATCCTACAATATGGTCAAATATATGTCAATCATTTTATTATATTATTCAAATCAAAAACAAATCATGTGACAAGAATATTGTGTTCATAAATGTGTTTTTTCATTTCAAAATATCCGTGATTATTCATTTAAAATATCGTGAAATGCAAAGAGTGGCTAGTTGCCCGTCTGGGAGCAGAATTTTTAGTGATGAAGTAAGTCAAAAAATCGTAAGAAAATCAACTAATGTGTAATAGCATTATTTCGTCAGTAACACGTGTGATTCACTATGTTTAGGAAGTGTTTAGTGTTAAAACAATGAATGCATGCATGGTTCTTAGCGAATTTAGCGTTGCATCACCAGAAGGATACGATACGTGTACATGTACTATCGCGTTCATAATTGCATGGGCAGTTTATGAATGAATTCATTCATAAATTGCCCATGCGATTATGAACGCGTGTGTACACGGTACATTGTAATATTTAATACAGTAATAACTAAAAACGAATTATTTGTCAGCTCACTGACCAAAATCGGCTCAATAGTATTAATGCTACTTAGAGTAAAACACTGCTAACTCACATGGTACATATAATCTAATATCTATATAATATATCTATATAGACTGCTAAACGTATTTTCCTGCTTTCCTTAAAGTATGTAAATTTGTAAGACATACAATATACAGTCACCTACAATAGTATCTTCACATAGACTTATTGGTACAGCCATAAAAGCGTGGTCACATATTTTAGTGGCCTTCATAGCCAATGATACTCTTGCAGGTGACTAACTACTCATGTGTTGGTATTAAGTGGGGACATTATTTTTCGCTTCAAACCCATCGTGTTTGAGTATCGTTGGATAGGTCTTTTATTGTATATCCTCTATAATGTAAATATTTTGGGTAATAATATCATTGCAAAACAAAAAGGGCACATTTACTTAATTTTTAGGGTTCCGTACCAAAATGGTAAAAAAGGAACCCTTATGGTGTGACTAAGTCTTCGGTCTGTCTGTCAGTGTTAAATATCTCGAGAACTACGGTTTGAAATTTGTAATAGTTATAAACAAAGTTCATCCGGACACCGGACACCGGATCCGGATAGAGAGAGGACTTTCTATATATTTTAATTAATAGTCAATGAAAAATGCCCGATATAAAGGGGGCAAAATTTGTATTATTAGTTACTGGGTCTTGTGGGATATCATTTGAAAGGGCGATAAAATTACGAAAGCGAAGCTTAACGTGTACTGACTATGTGAATACCCACTATTTTTAGGGTAAATGGTTTTTGGAAAAAGTTATTCGTTCTTAGTAAATTGACGTACGTAAGTACCATAAAAAGAAGGAAGAAAGAGTCCTAAAAAAGAGGAAGAGGCTAGGTAGATCGTTATTGCTATCCTTAATGTGATTAAAAATATTGGACGAATCATGGGCGGTACAAGAGAGACGAACTCGTGTTAAAATTAAATTCACACTCGATCGTATTTTCTTTGTTTACTGCCCTTAATATTATCAAACCGCGTTAGAAAGGCATTGAGCTCATATGCCAACTTTGTAATTAATACATGAAATGACATTGTCAGTGGTAGGGTAAGCAGATCAACCCCCGTATAAACCCGGCAGTGACGGATGACGCCGCAGTGGAATGTTTAGTGGGTAGGGCTGTGAGAATCACGGCGAGTCCTACATACCCCCCTCCTTATGGCCTCCCCGGGCCGAGGGGGGATGCGTAAAGGCATTTCAACCACTGCGACAAAAAAAAAAGGGTAAGCAGATCAAAGAAATTGTTATTTAAGTGCAATGAAGTTTTAAAAAAGCTTATAACAAACTTCAAATTGTATTACTTACTTAAATAAAATACAAATGAGAAACGCCATAAAAAAATATTCACTCAACACTATCGACATCAGAGCTGTCTGTATCATCACCATGAACAAAATAAATGCATCAATCATTTTTGCTATAAGTATCAATTTAATATAAGTGGCCCGAGGTAGCACATGTCTTATGATTAAGTATTACTTTGTAAACCTCTTATCTTAAGTGACGTCACCTATGAAGATATCAAAGATTGACCGATTTTTATTATGTTATAGGTAAGTAGGTAAGTACTGTTGTGCTAACAGTACTCTCGAATCCGTTTCTCATCGCGGTTTGATAATACTTACTCAATATTTTATTTATTTCAGGCATTAGACAGAACTTACCATTTCAAATGGAGAAGCATACGAAATTTGTTGTACTTAACTTTTACATTTTCGTCCCACCCGCCGATTTTTCATTTGTTTAATGATCTGTTGGAATATCCAGGTATTAGCTATGTTTATTTTTTTAGTATCTAGTATCATATGAATTCTAAATAGGTAACAAAAATTCTGTAACCAACCTGTATTATGCAGTAGCTTTAAACTTCCTACTTGTAAATAAATGTTTTTTTCCATTTTTTTCAGTAACAATATTTAATTTCACAGCAATGGCACTTGTGATAGGCATGACGTATATGTGTGTGGATTTGTTCATAAAACAGTATACGAAACGTTTAGACTGGGAACAAAACTTAAGTCCAGTTTTAAAAGGCTTAACAGTGCCTTTAATATTGCAAAGTACTTTATATTGTCTACTGGTGAGCGTTTTGGAAATGTTTTTTTAATCAAGTCAAGTCGTTTGTCTACCTCTTTAGTATTAGCTACCTACTCCTTTTTTAATGAACATTGCTTTGTGTTTTGTTTGTGTCGTCCATTTGTCAAGCAATGGTTGTTAACAAAGTATTTTTTTATATCAGTTAAAAAGCAGCAAGAATTCTTGTTGTTACTCTAATTTATTAATCATTTAAAATAAGAAAAATAATGGCCAGATTTTATCGTGTACAGTCTTTAAGATACGCAGGTGACGGTGCGCGATACTTAACAAGCAGCTTCGCGGGCACACCAATATGGTCTACCTGCTCGCAAGATATCAATGACTCCGTATGCATGGGATCCAAACACATCCTGCAACATTGCCAAATGTCAGGCCGTAAAGAACTACTGACATTAAACAGGACTTCTGTACACATTTATTACATGTAAGTATATACTCGCCGACTTACCTACCATTAACTGGCTTCGCATTTAGATCATAATGCAAAGACCTCTTGATACGAATTTGTTTGTATTATCGCACTAGCGATTAACGGGCGAGCGAAACTCTGTGCGCACTTACGGCGAACTCGTTGCGCTCTTGCTTTCAACTCGCCCGCAAATCGTTATGGTAATAAGACTCAAGGATACTTATCGCTCCCATATCGCACGAGGCAATATAAAGTTAAGGTACTGATACACATGCTCATTAATAGCATGCTTATTAGCAAGCGGGGAAGTGGGAGGGGCCCCGCTCCCATCCCCTCTTGCTATTAAGCATGCTTTTTAGCATGCTAATAAGCATGCTAAAAGCAAAAAAAAAGCATGCTAGTAATGAGCATGTGTAACAGTAGCTTTAGCAGACTAAAACGGTAATCAACCTTAATCAAAGGTTATTTTGTATATAATTTCAACTGGATACATTTTCTTATAAGAGGGTTCTCGGCGTTCTCGGGACCGAACAATCGATCTATCTAGCTTGATATCATTTCTAAGAAAAAATGCGAATTCTTGTTTTCATTTGACATACATGTTTCTCAAGTTCACTCCGGCTAAATAAATGTAACAAGTAGCCATGCTAATATATAATTTATGATTTAATAGGGAATATATGAATAGTAACATCAGAGGCGCATGGACGTGGAGATTTTTTGTTTCTGCAGTAATATGGGTTCTTAATTTTTGTCTTACGACAACACCTGACAGCGTCATATTAAAGGTATATTTTTCTGATTATAAGACTAATTTTACTACAATTTCGAGCAAGTAGGTACGTCAAGCGAAGACCAACTTGTAGGTATTGGTTCATCTTACTAAACGAACGTCCTCTTAGCCTAGTCGGCAGGTTCGCAGGAGGCACGAGTATTTGTTACTGAGTTATGGATGTTTTCTATGTATTTAAGGATTTATGTGTATTTATCTATTATCTACATCGTCGCCTAGTACTCACATTACAAGCCTTATGAGGGTAACGTAGGACTAGGTCGATTTGTGTAAGATTGTCCTACAATATATTTTTCTAATTATTATCTTAGTAACCGTATAAATATGTACAAACTGCAACAAATTTATCTGACTATTGATGAACCGGTTGTCTATTGTTTACCCGAAAGTTATATAAAATAATACTTATATGCCCGAATTTTATTTGCCCGAATTTCATTTGCCCGAATTGTTTGTTTACCATAAAAATGATATGACATACTCTTTGTTTACCCGATTATTCGATTCCAGAACGTACGAGTGCCATATTAATTGTTGTCCATATTATTAAGTGCAATAATATTATTTAATAGAATATTCAAACGCCATACTAAATAATGGTCTTTCTCCGAATCCATGCATGCTTGCTCACGATGCCTTAAGGCATTGAGTCCGCCATTTGTACTTTTATTTTTGTGCAATAAAGTTTTAAATAAATAAATATTCCTGTAGGCGCTCTACAAATATTTACAAACTTGTTATTATTAAACATGTGGTATATATTAAAGTTTTTTTATTTATAATTTTGTATTATATATTATTAAATAGAATTTTATATTATATTGGAAGTCGGTTCTGGCGCTTCGCCGGCCGCTGCCGCGGCACGCTCGCTTCGCTCGCTCGGCTCGCGCGCTGTAAGGTCACGGTTCAACCTAACACTCCTCCTCGCTTCGCTCGTCGTCGTACCTAAACTGACCTGCCTTAGAGTTGAATAGGTAGGGAAGTTTTCTGACTTATCATAATTTTGTATTATATATAATTAAATAGAATTTTATATTATATTGGAAGTCGGTTCTGGCGCTTCGCCGGCCGCTGCCGCGGCACGCTCGCTTCGCTCGCTCGGCTCGCGCGCTGTATGGTCACGGTTCAACCTAACACTCCTCCTCGCTTCGCTCGTCGTCGTACCTAAACTGACCTGCCTTAGAGTTGAATAGGTAGGCAAGTTTCCTGACTTATAATAACCTTGTATTATATATTATTATATTGACAGTTCACAGTTCTAACCAAACGTAACCTACCCTACTTTCTGGGAAGCAATTTGGATGGCAAATGATATTATGGCTAGTGATCATTATAGCTTACAATGATGATGACAAATGTTATTATTGATATTGATTTTATGGGAAACAAAGTTTCTGGCACGTGACTAATATAGTAAACCAGAAGTATTGCATATGTTATTATGGGAAACAATATAATGGCTTTTGACTATTATGGCAAATGAAATTATGGCAAATGAAATTCTGGCAAATGGGTGTATACCTGATGAACCATATGGAAATTTTTATCTGTTTTCTACTCAGTATCGCGAGCTCCTTCAATCCTAGTAGGAGAAAGAAAAAACTTTCCATTGGGCTACCGCCATACTAAATCTGTAACAAAATGGTGGCGAAATGGGAAACAAATCTTGGGATACTTTTGTCCTACTAAAATAGAAGGAGCTCGCGATTCTATCTATATACAGGGCGCCCCACTGCTTTGTCACATGGAGGGGAAGTACCTTAAATACTGCAGATAGGAAAGTTCACTAAGAGAAGACTTCATTTTTATTTTTAAAACTATACGAACTGCAATCAAAGAATTTAACAAAAATGGCCGGTCGGAACCAGGAATCGAACCCGCTAAGCGTGGTAACAAAAAACCTGTAATTTTTCTGTACTGATCCAAACCTCTAAATCGTAGGAATTTATGTCTTCTAAATAATGAATTCTTCTTTTAGTAAACTTTCCTATCTGCAGTATTTGAGGTACTTCCCCTCCACGTGGCAAAGCCGTGGGACGCCCTGTAGCAAACACATAATCATTTCCAATTTAGCAAATGATTTTTTACAACAAAAAATAAAGGCGCCCAATAAGAGACATCCCTAGTTAAACACATTTCACCTGAAAGGTAATAATAAAATCTAATAATGACAGATACCAAACTCAATCGTTGAAATCTACATCCACTTTGATTTAATCCAAACAATCCAATTGCCAGCCTTAAACGTTCCGGAAATCCGTCGGATGTCCAACTCCATACTGTCCACAGTGGGCATGTGCGCCGGGCATCCGCCAGAAAAATTTCCCACACATTGATTGGCAGATCCGGCGGAAATGCTCGAAAGTATAAGACCAGCAATTGTCTGTGCTGTCCCAACTATTAGTACTTAGTAATACTATTACATATAATTTCAGTTCTACAAATATGTAGTCCTCCTGAAGCATGTATGCAGCATTATAACCTATGCATATCTAGCTATTTCTACAGGACGAGCAAAGGAAGCTTTTTATAGATTGGTTAATATAAATACATATAGTTCCATAGTAAGTGAATTAATGTGAACCGTTATTGTAACTTAGCTCTACGTTCAATTTGTGATTATTTTTAGTAAAATGTACCAGTTTGTCTATTGTTAAGACGCGAATGCCGTAAAGATTACTTTAGAAATGGACCTTATCAACCGATACCAATGTACAAATGTACCAATAAAATAGCTTTGTGGCACTTTGTGCCTCATATTTCATGTCCCCTGAAAAATAATCACAAGATGTATCGGCTGATGTATGCTTCAACTTTCAGAGTAGTGCAGTACGGATGACCACAAAGGTTTACGGTATTGGCCTGGTCGGCGTCTACGATTTTGGAAGTACATCGTCTTTTACAATGATTGACAATGCTGTATTGATATTTACAATATGCTTTATTCTTATTAGTGCTATAAGATCAATGAGTATGCATATACTTGTATTGGAATTGAACCAATGCTTAGATGTCAACGATGCAAGTTCAAATAATTGGCATTATATGTTTTTTGTAATAATGCCGTTATCCACGGAGTTCGTATACGGCCAGAAGTTAATCAACATATATTTATATTTTTATGTCGTAATGTCACTACTTCCGTGTCTAGTAAGTATATTCAATAATTTTCTTAGCACATATCAGTCAGTTACGACGGCTTTAAAACATATAGTTCATGCGACTGTACATAATGAAGGGCATTACAACACAAGTATGGGTTTATGAAACGAGCCGAAGGCCATTTTCATAATAACATCACACGAGTATTGAGAGTTAACACGTTGAATGCGGGAACATAGTTTTATAATTTGCTTTCAGTGCTATACATACCATTTTTGAATTGTAGGACAGTTGTAAACTGGTGCGGTACAAGGCTATTTTGGCTTGTGACTAAGGGTCTATATTTTAGCTAATATTCCCTTGTTCGTTTTACAAATCGAGGATTTACTGATTACAATGGCTAGTTAAACAATTGAATGATCTAAGGCTAGTGTCGTTACATACTGGCGAACTTGGTTTAGGCAATATAGGAAAATTAATTAACGATACGAAATTGACTTGTATCGCACCAAGGGTACAGGCCTGGTGCCGTCTAGTCGATATTTTGGTAGGGATGGGAAATATATTGAAATAAAACATCGATATCGGTAGTTGTTATTATGAAATAAAAAGGTAACTAAAATTACAAATTCGAATGAGATTCATTGAAACATTCTAAACACAAAGATTTTTCATTCTTGGCAGTACGTATTCAATCTTTTCACTCTTTTGTCAGCTTCTCGACTCGTCAGTGTTTTCCATAATTTGTTGTAGTATTGAGTACACATCCTCCTTTTGGCTCCTTTTTTAAATGTGTGTACTTATTTTCTTTTTTTATACAACTTTTTCTCTCTCGAAAGGTAAACAAAAAAAAACGTAATCGTCAGCCCCGCACTGGCTGTACTGCCTGTGCTCGCGGTGCTGTACAAGACAGTAGGTATACAAGACACTTTTGGCCGGTACCGCACTGGTTGATTATTTTATTCACCTAGTGCGGTACAAGTCAAATTTGTCTTGTAAAGTTTGATGTACCTATTAGATAGAATTTACAGAAAGATACATAAATGTATACTTGACTCTTTCTAGTTCATAGGATTTCATAGTCAAAGCAACCCCGCACCAGACAGAGACAAGCTATTTCCTCACGCCGCACCAGAAGAAAGTACATTACAAGTCGAAACTGGCATGTACCGCATTCAACGTGTTAATGCCTAATTATGTGTAGTTGCATACACACATATCATAAGTGCTTTAAGATGGGTTCAGGATCCGTAAGGAAATGACCTGCATTTTTAATAGTGCTACTTGTATAATATCTATAGACTATGGATGATACGATACTGGTATTGGCACAAAAGTCCTAAGCGCCGTTGGTGTATATTGCGCTTAGGACCTTTGTGCCAATTCCCGCCGTTTTGAATATTTCAATCAACAAACATGCTTAAAAAAATCTTAAGAATTGATAAATGTAACATGTAAAGCAGAAGAAATGGATTTACAGATAGACAACCGGACACATAAATAGTAGATTGTACATCAAGGGCATAAAGTGACCCATTTCAGACGAGGCCCAATATAGTAGCCGAGGATAAAATGGGTCTTATGCCCGAGGTATACACTCTGATTTTCACTTCAATTGTAAGGAAAATATTAGGTTTTACATTACTTTAAATCGTTGAAAATGTAACATCCATACTCGCGCGCTTGGGTTCTCCCCGCCGCGCGCCGCCTGCAGGCGGCCGGGCGCGCGGGGGCGAGGCCGCGGCGAGCGCGCTCCACCTGCGATGTTACTTTATGCCCTAGTGCATGAAAAGCGATTTTGTGTCGCCTAGCCACGACACAAAGGTGAACTTTTCGAGCAAGAGAAGTGAAAAGATTTTTTTGCCCAAGCTGAAAAGGAGACACTGCTCGCTCGGTTGATAAAAAAATGTAATAAAAAATAAATTGACCACATACTGTAACAAATTTTGCACACATTTTCACTCGTAAACAGTTAAAACCACCAAAAAATTACAGCTCGGAATGGCGGCGTTTGAATCTAGAATAGACACCCACATTAAACATCTGTTCCAAATTTAAACTAATTACCTACTGTTTTCAGTAGGTACTGTTAAAATTACGGTTCCGTTAATGCTGGTTGATATTGCTGGTAATTGCCTATGGTTTCTGAACGCATTTTAGACCACTAATGATTTATTGTTTATACAGCGTGGGTATTTGATACGGGCGAATAATTAGTACCTGTTCATATGAATCCTATGGGATAATAATTTCGTTAAATTGTGTTATTAATTAGTTGTAATGATTTTTCTAAGGTGCGACAGAGCTGCAATGTAGGTATGTCGTCCAACTTTGTTTGACATGATAAACGACACTAACATGATACTCGTATGACGTATAGATAGCTACGTTAATTTATGTGGGTGCAATACATTGCGTGCTGAATTATTATATATGAAAAAAAACATCTTAATTTCCTAAAGAAATTAATCTAAAAAGGTTCCCTAGGTCCAATAGCAATCGTCATCGCCCGTATCAAATACCCACGCTGTATACCCACATATCATAAGCCCTCAATAATGCGTTCAAAAACCGCATATAATTATTACCCACTCGAGTTTTAATGCCTATTATAGGTAATAGTTTGTTTTATTTTAATAATAATTTCACTATGTCTCGCGTGTGGAACTCGTTAAAAACGGTCGGTAACAGGACCCTGCCGTAAAACGCCCCCCAGCAGAAACCTATAGCTATATATAGGGTGATCAATCATCCAACATCTGTAAATGCCAATCATCATTAATTTGTAATCAATGGGAAGTCTCCTAAGATCATCTTCGCGTAGGTGATACTTACTAGTTAGTAGAAAAAAAAATAGAGAAAGAAGTGCCACGCGTTTTGTTGGGCAGTGTGAAAATTGTATAGTTATCCTCATTGTGACCAGTTGAAACTTTTTAACGGGATGACGAATAAGAACAGATTTTCAGTGTGACCAATAGCTACAAAATTACTATGTGACCTAATAGAACTAAATTTACTTGTGACGGGTTGAAACAAATATCATTGATTTTGGCAGTGTGACCGGTTAGAACAAAATTTTGGTGTGACGAGTTGATGCCTGAATCTCATTATATACAATCACATAAACTACTATTATGTATCTGGTGAATAAATATTGATATTATATTTCTAGTATTCTCGTAGTAGTTGACGGCGCCTGGTCTGAATCGCCGACGTCCACGATTAAAACTATTCAATTGATTTTAAGTAATTCTATTGTTAATCGATAATAAATCGTTACTAAAGTGTGTTACGAGATTCAAGACGTAGTTTGTTGTATAGTGATGTGCTCAACCCTTTTCCCACGCCCTTAAGATGAATGATTCGAGTGATCAGCCAGTAGATGAACAAAACAAAGACGGTACAGTTTTGAATGTGCCGTTATCAGAAGTGGGATCCGATGGGAAACCATCGTCTGTGCCGAAAAATAGTGAAGTTAATCCTAGTAAAAGTGATGCAGTGCCATTAAGCAACATGGAGGCTTTGTTGGCGCGACTTCAAATTGGATCCAAGGAAACCGCTTGCGAAGCAGCTACTCGTTTATGGGACTTCATTGAACGCATCCCTGATGCTGTGATGCCTGAAGAAGTCATCGTCGGTTTTGTGATATCCGTTCTCTGCCAGAAAGATAGTTTAATACGGCGTGAGCTGAATTCAAATGTCATAACGACTAGACCTCAATTGTTCCGTGTACTAAGAGGCGTTTCACTTAAAAGACGTGCAGATGCTATCGACGGCTCTGATTTTGAAGCTAAGCGAGCACGTTTAGGCGATACCAAGTTCACTGGGAGGTGTCATTGGTGCGGATTAACCGGCCACAAGCAGACAGAGTGTAGAAAACGATTAGATAGCTTGAAGACAACGCGACCGGATACATCAGCTTCAACTCGTGTTCCTGAAAACAAGATCGGACATGCTGTAACCTGTTTTTCATGCAAGAAGCCGGGTCACGTGTCCAACGCGTGCCCAGAAAAGAGGAGCAGCACGGCAGCAGTCAAAGAAGTGAATACCTGCAATCTCACTACATCCAGAGGCATAATGGAGACATCTTTCGGTGAGAATGTTCCTTTTCTATTTGACTCAGGTTCTGCTTGTTCAGTGGTCAAGCAATCTTTTGTTCCTAAATTTGGGGGCACATTGCAATATTCTTTGGAGTATCTAACTGGTTTAGGTGAGCAGGACGTTCCTTGCACCTCGCAGATTCTCAGTACCGTTAAATTTCAAGACGTATCTGTGACATTGCTTTTTCACATAGTACCTGACGAATGCATTAAAGACCCCTCGTTAATAGGTAGAGATTTACTTAAACTAGGTGTTCGTGTTAGCATAGATGAGGACACTCTAGTTTTTACCGCTATTAGGGAGGTAAATGAAGTTAGTGGAGGAAGTAGGTTCGATATCTCTCAAATTGATACAGATCTAACGGGAAAAGACAAAGATGATCTGATAGCAATCCTGAATAAATATTCTGATCATTTTATTGACGGAATCCCTACCAAACGTGTTAAAACGGGCGAATTAGAAATAAAATTAATAGATTCCAATCGTGTAGTTCAAAGGTCGCCATACAGATTATCACCCAGTGAGAAGCAAGTTGTTAGGGACAAAATTCAAGAACTTTTAGACGCCGGTGTGATAAGGGAAAGTTCATCTCAGTTTGCAAGTCCTATCTTGCTCGTGAAAAAAAAAGATGGTACGCATAGACTATGTGTCGACTATCGGGCGTTGAATGCCAACACGCGCCCTGAGCATTTTCCCCTACCTCGGATAGATGATCAAATAGACCAGCTTACCGGAGCCCACTATTTCTCATCTTTGGATATGGCATCGGGGTTCCACCAAATACCGATTCACCCAGACTCGATTGAGCTGACATCTTTCGTAACATCAGAAGGGCAATTTGAATACGTAGCTATGCCTTTCGGTTTGCGTAATGCGCCGTCTGTCTACCAAAGGTCTATAAATAAAGCCCTTAAAAATCTTGAAGACAAACCCGTCGCGTATATGGATGACGTTCTTTGCTATTCTCCTACCATAGAAACGGGTTTGCAACGACTTGATAATGTGTTAAAAGCTCTTACCGAGGCAGGTTTCTCATTTAATATCCGGAAGTGTAGTTTTATGAAAGTGGAGGTACAGTATTTAGGTCACCGCATACAAGCAGGGGAAGTGAGACCTAATCAACGTAAAATACAGGCCTTGGTCGATTCCCCTCCACCAAAGACAGCCACACAAGTGCGGCAATTTCTAGGATTGGCTTCCTATTTTAGAAAGTTTATTCAGAACTTTTCTAAACTTCTTGGTCCAATATACCCGTTAACGAAACTTAAAGGAGCTATCAAATGGACTGATAAACACGAGGAGGTGCGACAAGAAGTCATTAACTGACATTATGACGTCGGAACCTGTACTTACCATATTTGACCCCAACTTACCCGTAGAATTGCATACCGATGCGAGTTCAGAAGGGTATGGCGCTATTCTGATCCAGAGAAAAGAATTGCTCCCACACGTAGTCGCATATTTCAGCAAACGTACGACTGAGGTTGAGTCTCGTTACCATTCTTACGAGCTCGAGACACTTGCGGTGGTACGGGCAGTCGAACATTTTCGTCATTACTTATACGGGCGTCACTTTGTAGTCTTTACTGATTGCAACTCTTTAAAGGCTTCAAAAAGCAAAACCGATCTTACGCCTCGTGTACATAGATGGTGGGCATTTTTGCAGGCATTCGATTTTGACATCGAATACAAACCAGGTCGAAACATGGAACACGCCGATTACCTCTCGCGGAATCATCCATTAAGTGATGTCGTTGTCTCTGTTCCATCTACAAGCGCCGTTACTCGCATATCGAAAAATGTACAGTTTGTTGAGCTCCATGAAGGCTGGCTAGCAGTAGAACAAAAACGTGATAAAGACATACAAGACATAGTCGCCAAACATAACGCACGTGAGTTACCTGAATCCATAGCGAATACGTATGACGTACGAGAAGGCATATTGTATCGAAAGGTAGAACGCAATAAAGTGACTTCTTGGCTCCCAATCGTACCTAGATCTTTGATTTGGACTCTAATTAACCAGGTTCACACAGAGATTCAGCATTTAGGCAGCGACAAAACCGTAGACAAACTATACGAAATGTTTTGGTTTCCAGAGATGACCAAGCGCGTTCGACAATTTGTCGATTCGTGTATTGTCTGTAAAGCGTCAAAAGGGCCCTCAGGAGCTACTCCTGTACAACTTCACCCGATCCCCAAAACTCCAATACCCTGGCACACAATACACGTGGACTTTTCCGGAAAATTAAGCGGCAAAAGTGATCAGAAGGAGTATTGTCATGTGATAATCGATGCTTTTAGCAAGTACGTCTTGCTGGAACATACGCTTTCAATAGATGCAAAGAGCGCTATTAAGGCATTAAAGAAACTTTCGGCGCACCTAAAAGAATAATCGCAGACCAGGGACGTTGTTATAGTAGCACCGAATTTAAAAACTTCTGTAACGAGTTTAAAATAGATTTACATTTTATAGCAACCGGTTCCAGTAGGGCTAATGGTCAGGTTGAGAGGGTGATGAAAACTTTAAAAAGCTTACTCACTATAGTTGAAAATGATAATAATAAAACGTGGCGTGACGAAATTGATAATGTTCAGCTTGCGTTAAATAGTACGACGTCGAGAGTTACTAGATATACGCCTACAGAGTTATTATTCGGTATACGTGCAGACTCTTTAGGGATAGCAAGACTCCGAACTGGGGCAGAACAGGCAGTTAGGTTAGATCTGGACTCAGTACGTATGGAAGCTTCTAATAATATGAGCGAGGCGGGTACTTCTGAAACAGAACGTTTTAACCGTGGCAAAGCTAAAGTTAAGCCATTCTCTGAGGGTGACTATGTGTTTCTTAAAAATAGCGAGAGAAATCAAACAAAACTTGATAGAAGGTATAAAGGTCCTTTTTTGATCACTGCTGTATTGGAAAATGACCGATATGAGTTAAAAAATATGCGCGGTACTTGTCGTACATATAAATATTCACATGAGAATTTGCGAGTGGTGCCTCGAGGTCACGAAGGCTTAACTGAGATTGCCAATAATCTGTTGGACGAGAATTATGAAGTAGAGTTAGAAAATGAGCAGCCTCATCATGATAGCCATGACGGCGAACTGGATGTTCAGCCCAACCAGAACGTCCTTGGTTCGTTGAACGTTCAAATACTTCAAATACGTTTACTGCTGGATCAGAGACAATATCTGCAACCGATAGTGATACTATAACTGCTGACAATTCGGACACTCTTAGCTTATGTTCAAACGCGTTTACGTGTGGATCAGAAACACTCTCTGCTGTGCAAAGTGCTGACCGTTCCGATACAATTAGCCTCAATTCGAATACTTTAACCGCTGGTTCACGTACTCTATCAGCGTGTTCTGATGACTGGATAAATAATAGTTGCAATAATGGACGACATACTGGTGGTTCTCCAAATAAAGGTCAGTAGTCTAGTTTATTTTGTTACCGCTACTACTTGATGTGAGTTCCGGAGTTAATTGTGATTTTCGAAGGGTTTCTGATAAGGAAAGGATAGTGACGTCCGGTCTACGTCCATGAAGGGCTAGTCGGAAGGACTCATTGATCTAATCCTGGCCGGTGATCTGGTGGGGCTGGTCGAAGGGATGATGTTGGCCTCAGGGTAGCATACATCCGGTCCACGCACACCAATCGCCTCAGTCAAATCAGTTGTGAAAAATGTAATGGTGATTGATAATGACGAGACGGTTCCTCATTGTCAGGATGAGCGAGCGATGAGGTGTACCGGAGATATCTTTTGTTACAGATCCCCGACAAGAATAGATCGCTCGAGGACGAGCGACTGTCAGATTGGCCGTGACGGCGCCCGGTCTGAATCGCCGACGTCCACGATTAAAACTATTCAATTGATTTTAAGTAATTCTATTGTTAATCGATAATAAATCGTTACTAAAGTGTGTTACGAGATTCAAGACGTAGTTTGTTGTATAGTGATGTGCTCAACCCTTTTCCCACGCCCTTAAGATGAATGATTCGAGTGATCAGCCAGTAGATGAACAAAACAAAGACGGTACAGTTTTGAATGTGCCGTTATAGTTATTTACGAAGTTGTGATACAAACTGGTTGATGTGCAAATATAATATTTCAGATGTTATACACTTTGACTGTGACCAGATTAATCCATAGTGAATATCCTTCAATAAAGTTTATCTACACACAAGGAATTATTTGCCTTTTTGGATTTTGCTGCTCTGTACCTATTTTGATAGTAAGTATCCATACCAATGTTACAATTGTATGAATATTGTGTGAAAATCATACCACGAAGAATAAAAATAGTTAGACGAAAAAAATCTTACACATTCACATTGCGCTAAATATGCAAGTCGCAAAATGTGTAGATCTCATAATGACCACATCGCAAAATGTGCAGATGCAATGGGCAGATCGCAGAATGTGCAGATTTTATAATGGGCAGATCGCAAAATGTGCACATCTCATTATGGGCAGATCGCAGATCGCAAAATGTGCAGATCTCATAATGGGCAGATCGCAAAATGTGTCTACGAGTAGGGTGGTCGGCTTATCATGCGGTTACAAGACATATATCACTCTCGTACTTATTATACACTTGTTAGAACGGGACGACCGTCTTATCCCAGGATAACAGGTGACAAATTTGTGACCATAATAGGCATAAGGGGAGTACGTTTGTCTGACATTCCCTGCCGATTTTTGATAAGTGTTAGCCTCTTCGTACATTACGTAGTCATAGACTTGACAAATAGAAGTCAGCCATACAAAAACTAGCACAACTGTCCAAGTTTATTGGCAGAGGGGAAATTGTATTGAATGCCTACTCCTTTTGTCTATACTCTAAGATACGTAAATAGCCCTACACAGGTCACAAAATGTGTAGATTTTGTAACAGACCAAATTCAGCAAACTGTCAATACCAATTATATACTGGCGACAGGTACAACCTACTTGAAATTACAAGGTAAAAACAATAAAAATGTACAATGCCTTAAGGGGCCAGTTTAGATAGTGTATCTGCACATTTTGCGACGTGCACATTTTAAGATTTAAACAGGTCACGACTTGCACATTATACGATTTGCATAAAATGGAACCTGCTCGTTTTACGATCTGCACCTTCTGCGATTTGCACTATAGTGCATATTTTGCGACTTGTACATTTAGCTATGCATCTATAGATCCCGGTATTTAAGTAAATTCATTCCAAAATTAAGCAAGTCACTCCATTGTTTGATAAATTGTTATATTTCACCAAAACGTGTTAGAGTTATATAAACCTAAGTGAAAATTTATAATTGTCAATGCTCACAAGAAATATCAAATTAATTTCCGAATTATCAAATGAAATGCGTGCGTGTTTGTCTGCTTGTTTTAAAAGATGGAGGAAATACTTTCTTGGCTAGCTGAAGCCTTTATGAGTGAGTCTGACTCGCACATCTCCGGTTTTTTATTTATATGCCGTGGCCGGCTTGCACATTATAAATGCGCATGACCTTATTTTTTAGGTCGACCAGTATTATGATTACATACGATATGGATTAATAGATGGATTGAATGTGACTACTTTATATTTGGGGGGTTTAAGGATGGCTATAATCATGTGGATATACGGCGTGAAGAATTTATCAACGGATATTAACTTTTGGCTTGGATTTAAACCAACAAAATTCTGGACACTATGTTGGTCTGTCCTTCCCGCGTTTCTTTTGGTGAGTTGTATAAGTTGTTTTGTGTTCTCATTCTTGGTCTAAGTACAATAGCGGCAAATATTATATCATATTTTTTCATATTCATTTTCATAAATTTTAAGTATTGTAATTTCTCTATAACAGCTTTAGCGATTTCAATGAATTTTGCCGCTTCTTTGCTTACATGTTGGACCTGGAGTGTGATTCGACCTTCGACCTACCAAAACGTACACACACCTAAATGTGAATCAGTTTTGCCATTTCCCCATCTGTCAAGCGTATCTGCCGTACCGGTACCGGTTCTGTCAAATTATTTTCTCAAATAGGCCCCTAAATATACGTATAAAATGATAACGCACATAAAAAGGGCACACACAAGGTGATATATCTATTATGTTGCAGATATCGTTTGGCTACCAAATTTACGACTTAAGTAACCACGATATGTCCCAAAAAATGTGTGCTTATGTATGGTTCCTGGTATCGGCTCTGATCGTGCTTGGGTTCCAGACCAAAACAATAGTGCATTACGTTCTACGGAATGTAAGAAACAGGTTTTCATTTTTTAACTAGCTATTCATTAATTGCTGTTTATAAGATATTGGATCAGATCAAGAATACACGGAATTAGTAATGTCAAAACTTGAATGTCAGAAAAGTTTTCATTCCTGAAAGTCGCAATGGCGGTCGATATATACTTATGCGCTTTGAACGCATCATGGAAAGCTCATGATATGTGTGTATATAAAGCAGTGTATGTAATTAATAATTAATCAGGCATTAAAACACTCGTGTGATGTTATTATGAAACTCGGCTGACGGCTCGTTTCATAATCCCACACTCGATTTTTAATGCCTTTCATTATATACAATCACATAAACTACTATAATGATGGACTTACGTCACTGCTCATCGTTAACTGATTATTTATTGCTCCTTATGCTAATAGTCTTTTAATAGTGGTAGCGTAAATACATGTCGGATTTTAGGAATTTTATTCATTTTTCGCAGAATATAATGGGGGCCTTTCGAAGTAAAAAAAAGTATGGGCCTTTTGATGCGACCGATTGTAAACGTCGGCGGCGGTACGACGTAACCATAGATCACCGGCAATGTTACCACGACTGTGTGTCCTTGGATGTAAGTACAGTCAACCCCTTAAAATATTCAACGCTTTTGGTCCATATTCCTCGGGCAAATGTTCTGAAATGTATACGTATTAACTATTAGACTCGATTAAAGATGTTCTTAAGTATAAAGAGTTGTCAATTTAACTGTTGGTTGAGTTGATCCCATAATGCCAGCACTTTTCTAGACTTCCGAAATTATACCTACACCTGTGTGTAAAACTACCTGTGAATATCTTATTCGTATGAGGATAATTTTTATTTTGCCATATCTGACAGTTAAGAACATGCTGATTTGGGTGCTTTTCATAGAAAATGTTGCTTTGGGCAGTCCATTAAAATTGTTTTTTCATCTTAGGAGGATATCGATTGTAATCATTTGCCGCTTATGAACATGGGGGGCGAAGGGCCTACGAACATGGAATCTGACAGTTTACTTATGCAGATGTACGAGGACGTACCATCAAGGGAGGAAAGTGTTGTTAATATTGTGGATGAAAGACCTGACACAAAGGAGAAAAAAGCTTAGTTTATTAATCGACTCCTGTCTTCAGAGATACGCGTAATATAAAGGTGATAAATGTTTTGATCCGGATTTTTTTTGCCAAAGTTCATAAATATCATGAGAATAATTATACGCATAGGCGCGTGTTATATACCTACTGTGTAAATACAATACAAATACAATACAAATACTCTTTATTGTTCACCAACAAGGAAATAAAAACAATATACATTAAACACTAAAATATAAACAAATACAAATACATTAGTGATTATCATTTAAGATTTAGCATTAAAAGTGAGAGCCGTTTCCGAAATCGCCGAAATAAATATGAATATGTATACAAAAATTGCACGTTTAAAGCTGTTAGATATATCGGTTTCCGTTTTACGAGTATAGCCAAGATTGTTTAATTTAAGAAGCTGTACAAGTATAATATTAAAGTAACCTGCAAGCGTTAAATAAACACAACACTAGGTCTTGTGTATTGATATAAGTATCATCGCAACTATAGTAGTATTTATTATATGCTAGGCTCTACGAAACTATTACAAAGCTGTAATTTAGTGTGACATTATGTTTGTCTTAAGGTGTGGGTAAGCATGATTTCTTTTAATAAAATTTATTAAATTATGGTGTTTTTTCTTTTAACAGCGGAGTGTTTTCAGTGCTAAATACGAGTAGGTATTGTACAAATTTATCGGTCTAACTATTTCTTACTCATTTATTTCTGTGATTACATCGCGGTTGGAGTCGTAGTTAAAGTATTTTGGGGTAAATGCAGCTGTTTCATAGTGGCTAGTGATGGTATTTGGTATAGCTAGTAATATCGATATATTTTTGTGATAACGATGAAATTCTTCAACGGTTTCAACTTCCAAATCTTCTACAAATCATTATATAATAGGATTTCCTTACCCTCATTCACAACACACTACACAATAAATTTTACATTTGCCACATAGTTGCATTTGCCACCACAGGTGACTATTAAAAAAACAATAAAGGTGAAGTGGGCTCAAAAGGCAAGTCAGCTCCTGGAATTGTGCTTTATATTTACGTCTTTAAGACGTAATTAAGGTATTAAAACGATATCCACCTTCCTGGGAATTAATTCCTGTAAATGCTTTTTATTGATTTCATTTTCTTGGCCTAAAGTAACACTAGCCAGTGGCGTTTAGGGCAGACCGTGAAATTCAAGTGTCTTATGTCTTATCAAGTCGGAATATAAAAATGACTACTTTCTTTACATAGGTCCAGGATTATAAAAAATACATATACGGAACCCCTACGTACGTATCCATCCCCTCGTAACATCTAATTCCTAAATTAAAACGATTCATATTCAATAGGTATATGGTCAAGCATTAGGTATATACACGCAAAAGCTAAAAAAAAGAGCTGTAGAAACGGGCCAGTTTCCATGTGTGCAATGTCCATGCCATCTGATCCGTTTTACGGCATTTCGGCCAACAATCAAAAAACAAGCTGAATTCTAAATAGAAAGTTATCTATAAATTTATATAAATATCGGAGATACTTTGAAAATTTATTTATTAATGATCTGTAACAAAACTATTAAACCAAATTCTTCTGCTTACACTTAAAATAAAAATAATGATTTTATTCATTGTATCTTCGCCAAACTATAAGTTCAAAAGTTTATTCGTAGCGTTTTTATTTATTACATGTTGTATAGTAATTTAAACCTGACAATTTTGTCAAGAAACTTTATCGGTGAAATATCTTCCTCGATTACTTCTAATAAATACTTCTCATACGTCTTATCGAATAAAATGTCCGTGTTCCGTCTGTTCTTTCTCGTTGAAAAAAACAGACTGTTTTAATGATATAATCAAAATGATTCGCTTATTTTTTGAGTTTATATATACATTTCAACACAGGAAGCTTTTTCATGAATTTAGATTTCAGTCTCCTGTGCCAGCCTTCCAGCATATTCGTAGTTCGGCGTTTATTAGTCGAACAACTTAGGACGTCCGTCGGGAATTTTTGTAGCCAATTATGAGATAAATATTTATAAAATTCAGTCAAAGCATCACGGCGTGGAGCTAGTTCTTAAATTGACCTCCACCCCTCATACATAATTTCGGCCGGTAGTAACGGCAAGTTCCTCCTAAAAACTCTAGAAAGACTATGTGATGATCTAGAAAGATGATGTGTATCCTTCAGTTCCCTGAACTGAAGGATACGGCTCTAAAAATGCAAACAAACATAAAAATGCATCCAAACCAACACGCTTACAGTCAAGGAAAGTCAACGGACTCAGCCGCTACACGCTGTAGTGAGCAACATAGAAAATGCGCTAGTGAGTAAAAACTCCTGCCTAGGCACCTTCATCGACATAGAAGGAGCTTTTGACAAGACCAACTATAGCAGTATTGAACTAGCATTACAAAGACATGGAACTAATCAACTCATAACAGAATGGATAATGAACATGTTGAAGCAGAGAGTAGTGATACTGTCTGAGAACCAAGACCACCAGGCAATAGTCATGAGGGGGTGCCCCCAGGGAGGAGTACTATCACCACTACTCTGGAACCTGGTAGTAAACGATTTGATAACAAAACTAAACAACAAGCACTTTACGACTATAGGATATGCAGATGACTTAGTGATATTAATCTGCGGCCTAGTAATTAGCACACTATGTGATCTTACACAAGCTGCACTCAATATAGTAGAGAGATGGTGCAAGGAGAATGACCTATCGCTAAACCCAAAAAAGACCGACACAATTCTCTTCACACATAAACGGAAGTTGGGTAAATACGAAATGCCAAAGCTCTTCGGAGCGAGACTTACACTTTCTAAAGTACTTAGGTATAATCCTAGACGACAAACTAAACTGGGGGAAACATGTTGAAAATAAACTAAACAAAGCAACAGTAACCTTCTGGCAATGCCGGAGGATGGTGGGTAAAAGATGGGGGCTTGCCCCAAACATCATACTGTGGCTATACAAAATGGTAATAATGCCAATGATCAGCTATGGCGCCGTCGTGTGTTGGCCTCGCACACAACTAAAAACAACCATAGACAAACTAAGTAAAACGCAGAGACTAGCATGTGTAGCAGCCATAGGCTGCATGAGAACTACACCGACTGCGGCACTAGAAAAAATGCTACGACTCCTACCACTACACATACACATACAGAAAGAGGCAGCCGCCACAGCTTTACGGCTGAAAAATCTCAACCTATGGTCAACACTTAGATCGATACACAAGAAAATCTATGAAAATATGATCTCTGATATGCCAATACTGGAAGCACCGATTGATTAAATACCAAAAACTATGATCTTCCGGAAGGACTATGCTATATCACTGACAGAAGATCCAAAAGAAGGACTAAATCAGACAAACCTTAGAATATTTACAGATGGCTCAAAGACAAACGAAGGGACAGGATGTGGTGTCTTCGCAGAAGATCTCAACATACACATCTCAAAACCCCTAGGGGAACACAACACAGTATTCCAAACAGAATGTGTGGGAATAATAGAAGCCTGCAATGCAGCAAAAAGACGACAAACAAAAAATGAAAACATACTAATACTGTCAGACAGCAAATCGGTACTGCAAGCGCTACGCAGGGACAAACTTAAATCACAACTGATACTCGAATGTCACAATGGCCTCACAAAGATGAGCGAGGAAGGAAACAAAGTAACTATACAATGGATAAAAGGACAGTGGCTCAAGGAGAAACGATGCAGCGGATGAACTGACAAGAAGAGTGTCAGAGACACCGGTATACGGACCAGAACCCATCGTACCACTACCTTTATCATACATTCAAAACCTTCTAAACCAATATCACAGACATCTACACAACAAATACTGGGATGGTCTTGATACATGTAGGCAAACCAAGGAAGTCCTGCCAGAGCTAAACTACAAGCTCACAAAAACTCTACTGAGGACGCCCCGAGAACAACTACGGAAAATAGTAGGACTACTAACAGGACACAACACACTAAACAAACACTTACACAATATGAGCATCACGGACAGCCCGATGTGCAGAGCATGTGTGGATATCCTATTATAGAAACAACAAAACATGTTCTCCTAGAATGTAAACAGATAGAAGTATACAGGAGCAAATACTTAGGAACTCCCAGCACACTAAAGGAGGCAATTTGCAACCTTAAAACGATGATAGGTTTCATAGACGAACTAGGGTGGTTAGATTAGAGCTACCTCGCTATCACGCAAAAAAGGCACAATGGATGTCGATTTGCGGAAAAAGCCCAGGAAAACTAACTAACTAATGGCAAGTTCGCTGTTCGTCGGATTATGGTCCAACCATCCCTTGCTTCGGCTAATCCAAATTCCTGAGCGTTTATAGCTATCGCTTTTTGGAAATGAAAAAAGCACCCAAACAAACACGTCTGCTTCTGGAAATGCTTATGTCACTGCATTTATTGCTGCCATGAACTGGCACAGTCACATTTATATTGTTTAATATTCAAATGCATTTTTTCTTTCTGTTATTTGAAAAACCTGACGTACGTATTCTGATTTTTATTCGGTAACAGACCATACGCAATTGGGACAACGTTGTTTGTGTCGACGTTCGAACCTTAATCCATGTGCACGGTATACAACTGGCGAAAAGGAACAGAACAGGGCTCAACTTGAATGTACCGTCACCCAAGACTCTGTGACTCTTCTTCGTGGAAAGTATCTAAGTAGTCTCGGGCAGCTATTGACGAAAATATTAGTATTTTATCACGGCCACCATGATCGGCTATCTAAAAATTGTTTGCCAAGCTGATTGGAACGTTAACGTCAGCCATATTTTCAACCGACTTCAATATTTCAAAAGGAGGAGGTTCTCAATTCGACTGAATTTTTTTTTTTTTATTTTTTTTTTTTTTAATGGATGTTCACTCATAACTCCGTCATTACTGAACCGATTTGAATTTTTTTTTTGTTTTCTAAAAGTAGACGGTTCCTGGTTGGTCCCGTTTTTTTCAAAATCCATTTCTGATGATGGGATCCATGAGGAACTGAGGGAACTCCTCAAATTTGAAAGGCACATGCATGCTGATTTGGGTGATTTCTTAAGAAACTCGAGCATTTCTTTACGAAAATCATCAATTTGGTGGAGTGGACCTGATGATGAAGACCAGGGATGGCAAAGTGGAACTGCTTCGTAATTCTCAGGACTATGATCCGATTTTAAAAAATATTTTTTTGTCTGTATATAGATGGTTTCAGGATTGTCCCGTTTTTTCAAAATCAATTTCTGATGATGGGATCCATGAGGAACTGAGGGAACTCCTCAAATTTGAAAGGCACATGCATGATGATTTGGGTAGTTTCTTAAGACACTCGAGCATTTCTTTACGAACATCATCAATTTGGTGGAGTGGACCTGATGATGAAGACCAGGGATGTCAAAGTGGAACTGCTTGGTAATTCCCAGGACTATCGTCCGATTTTAAAAAATATTTTTTTTTCTGAAAATAGATGGTTCCAGATTTGTTCCGTTTTTTTCAAAATCAATTTCTGATGATGGGATCCATGAGGAACTGAGGGAACTCCTCAAATTTGAAAGGCACATGCATGATGATTTGGGTAGTTTCTTAAGACACTCGAGCATTTCTTTACGAACATCATCAATTTGGTGGAGTGGACCTGATGATGAAGACCAGGGATGGCAAAGTGGAACTGCTTGTTAATTCCCAGCTCTATCATCCGATTTGAGACATTCATCTTTTCTTTGTAAAGAAATACCTTCAAGATAGTCTTATTTGATTATAGTTCTATTTTGATGATGGGCTTCATGAGGGATTGAGAGAACTCCTCAAATTTTAACGGCACATGCATTCTGATTTGAGGGTTTCCTTAAGTAACTAAAACAGTGTTTTGGCGGAGCCAAAATTTTGATGAACTTGATCTGATGATGAAGACCAGGGATCGCAAAGTGGAACTGGTTAATAAACCTAGCTCTACTTATTATCCTAGTTGTGACATTCATCTTTTTAATTTGATTTATATTCTGATGATGGAGTTCTAGAAGAATTCAGAGAACTCCTCAAATTTGAACGGCAGGTTAATTGTGATTAGAGGGTGTTCATAATTAGCTTAGGCATTTTCTTACTGTGGCCATCATTTTGCTGGAGTGGACCTGATGTTGATAATCAGGGATGGCATAATGAATATGCTCGTTAATTTACAGTCTGTCATCCAATTTAACACATTGTTATTTTGTTTGTTTAAAGGTCTACAAGGGAGTTCCGTTTGATTATACTTCAAATGTAATGATGGAAGCCCTAGGACATTAAGAAAGCTCCTCAATTTTCAATCGTACACGTGCGGTGTATTGGATATTTGTGAAGTAAACTGGCTAACTCAAACAAATTCTTAATTTCACTTTTACCGGGAACCAAATGAAGTCGGTTTTTTTTTCTTAAAAATTATTGTAAGTCAATTTGTCGGAACCCAGATGCCGCTTTCTTGCCTTGTAAAGACCGTCTTTTGCTTGCTTGAAAACAGGAAAACTTCCCTTGTACCCCGTACATAACCAAGTTACATAACTAGTAATGTGAAATGACAAATAATTCCTACTTTAGAACTGGGTTTTGTAAAGGGAATTTTTATTTCCTGGTACAAAACTTAGGTCACGTGCCGGTAATGTAAAAGGAAAGAAAACTCCTACTATAGTACCCAGTTTTGGAGTAGGAACTTTAGTTGCCATGTTATGTTAATAGGAATGGGATTTCCTGACGCGCAAGTCAGGATAATTACTACAATATGTTTAAGTAACTGACCAATAGAACATACATATACTACAGTACAGTTTTTCTTACAACCAATATTTGACAGCTATCATATCATCTAAATACATTTTTCGCGTTTTAGGTTATAAGACTTATAAGTATCGAAATGACAGCCGTCAAATATTGGTTACAAGAAAAATTGCACTAATATGTACATACATATATTTGTGTACATATTTTTAGGTAAGGTACCCGTAAATAATACTTAATATACAATTTCATACTGATTTTTTTTATTAGATTTAAAATTAAAAAGGAAAACCAGTTTTATCTGTACTAATGCGGACCAAACAGTTAAATGAACAGACATTAACACATTTTTTAATATATTTAGGAAGGATGTCTTGAGAGTGAATTTCATTAAAGTCCTCTCGTGTATAGTCAGCACCAACAACAATTTCCCAATCTTCTGGACCGGCATCAATGTGGTCCCGACATAACCTAGCGTCCAGTGGTAAATAAAAGTTGAACCTGCACAAAAGCATGGCTTTGTGTAAGTTGGAGGGCGAAAATAGATCAGTGGATGTGCAACCTCCGAAGACGCACTTATTTACATCTCCAACTAATCTTTTTAGCGGGCGTGAACCTTGAATGTTATCTAAAGTATTTAGTAGTCAAAAGAGACTAGAAAATTAACGGAAACTGAAATTGATATGACAGAGAGGATGACAGGATATTATTGGTTTTTCGTGCATACAAAAAGTTTGGTGTTTGTTTTGAATAAACCTTCTTACTGATTTAGTCAGCTAATAAAACTGAACATTTTTTATTAATGATAGAACTTAATGTCTTTAAACCACTAACAAAGACAATTAAAATCACCTGGAGAACTTCCACCAGTGTACGTAAATGAAATAATAAGAAAAAAAACAGTGCCAGAGTTGCTAGCACACTATATATACGGGCATATTTTTTCCAGGCAATGTCCGACAGTTATCTTATTATGCGTTAATTGCAATATGGATCTGTTTATACGATCATTATTCTCGATGACCGAAAGTGACCTCTTTTTGGCTGTGAAGTTTCTAGTGATACGCGAAATAGATACACCATTAAATTTAACATCATTCAATAGGACTGTCAGCAGATGGGGAATGGTTGGATGTGATCTCCCAATGTATCTTTTAAATTTCGAATTCCAGCCTTCTGCATGATTAGTCGTTCCATATTTTTCTTTTTCACAACTCCACACATGGCGAAATTCGGATCGATTCGGCTGCCCTACGCAGAAATAAAGTATCTCAAAATGCTTGCATTTTTTTTTATTTTATATTTTAAATAACCCAATAAACGGGCGTATTTCACTAAAGGATTTTTTTTAAAAAACCGCATATATTCCTCAATATTAACAATTACTTTATCCAAGTATCTTTTTTTTAATGGTCGTCCTACGCTAAAGTCTAGTATATTCCTGGTGCCAACATTGAAAACAAGTATCCCTAATTGAGATACTCGTAATTCAAATTGATGAACGAGATACTTGCTTTCAGGGTATTAGGGGTTGGTATTAGTGAATAAATTTTTTATAACGACTTAAACCCTTAAACACAAGTATCTCACACCAACATAATGATGGTAAGGTAGATCATGTAGGGTAGATACTTGTACGTATAATTTTATTTCTAAAATATCTGTTTTTACAAATTAATTCTTGTGTTTAGTAAATCAGTGAAGCTAATACACAGATTGAAATTGTTTCCGAAGCGTTGAATGTTTAATTGTTTTTATCTGAAGTAGTACCTACTGGGCTACGTTACTACAAACATTATGAAGAGATTTAAAGAGCATTGGAATGGTGGCGATGCTCGCCACAGGGCAAAACGAATTGTGTCTATGTGTTTGAATAAGGATAGTAATGGGTTAGTTTTTCCATACTATATGAAACTCCAATAATTGATAACGTTATTATAAGTTGTTGATTACTTTTTAGGGTTCCGTAGCCAAAATGGCAAAAACGGAACCCTTATAGTTTCGTCATGTACGTCTGTCGGTCTGTCCGTCTGTCCGTATGTCACCGGTGCCAATATTGTTTTCTTTTCAAATATATTATGTTTTTTTTTCGCAGAATAAAATTGCCTAAACCTGTCCGAAACCTAACACAGCCTGAAGATATTTTGGAGTACAGTTTACCGCAAATTAATAATAGAGATAACCCATGTAATTCACATGAGTTACCTACTATGTTTAAATTCTATGATTAACCGAAGTTATAATAGCTATTACGAGCACAGTTTTGATAATACAGATTATATTCTAACGGAATTATTGTCAATGGCTCCAGAAAACGACTTATTTTATTGGATACAAATTATGCTCAGCATACGCTAAATTGTGAAGAAACTGACAATTTATCAAACGACTCCTGAGTTAATTTCTCTCAGCCAATTACTATACCAGAGACTCCTAATAATTCTGCAACCGATACAAGCAATAACATTCAGATACATTCACCCGATATAATATCTGAAACCCCGAATAATTCCTCACCGGACACAAAAAATGAATGATTTAATAAATAAAACTGCTTTACTGATTCGTTTATTTTTTGTTTTATTGTAATAGTTTAATCTTAAACGAAATTACTTGTATTTACTGAGCAATAGATATAGGTGTCATAAATCTGGAATCAAGCATCTCAAAGTTACTTGTATTTTCTTAGCAAACAGCCTACATATGCAGCGTTCATACTAACATGAAAACTATTCTGGCTTATAAAAATTAAACTAATAATAAAAAGTAACAAAAAAAAATATGGTGAATCTCACTCTTGCCTACTAAAGAGCCTTATATGCTTTTTTTGCTCTTTTTAATCTTAATCTTGGTGTAAAAAAAATAAAACGTTTTTTCGCTCTCCTGTAAAATTTGCCGCAACTGAGATACTTGATTTTTGCCTAGGGCAGCCGGATTGATCCGGTTTTTACGCATGTATTTATTGAATTTCTTTATGTAACGGTTACTGGGACTTTCCTCGAGAACATAACTCCATCCATCATCTATTTTCTCTATCGGGATTACAGATACAGAGGCTCACATGCCGATTATTTACTTTTGATGTTTTTTTAATTCCAATTCTGGCTACCTTTCGTTTCAACGATTTATAGAACTGATAAAAGCAGCCTTTAATTTCTACTTCAGGAAATACTGATTTTATTGCGTTTCTAGAGGCAGTTTCAAAATCGAACGTGCATTTTGCTGGGTTCCATTCTGGTAGTTTGGCTTTTATAAGTTGAAATAATTTTTCATATGTATGTTGCTTCTTATTGGTTAGTAAAGCATAAACAAGAGGTACAGTGTTGGCTATCTGATCGGTACTGGTTAAATCGCCATGAATAATGTAGAGCTGCTTAAATGGTGGACAGTAATTAAACGTTCCATCAGCAAAAAAAATCTTTATCTCTTTCATCCTCTTCCTCGCCTCTTCAGATGCAAATATTAGTATTCTATCCTCTTCATTATAATCATCTAAAAGAAATTAATGAAAATTTGCAACCAGTTCAAAGGCATCTCTGAACACACTTTTAGTAATACCTAGAGTTTTTTTTCTTGCCCCGTATAAACCGTTCTTGATATTTGATGGTTGTGGCAGTGGCTCCACTAAATGTATACCTTTATTTTGCAATTTACAAATAGTATCTTGATATTGCTTTGGAATAGGATGTTTTATATGTTCGAGTCTCACGAGAGTTTTATAATAGGATGTACATTTTGTGACACAGTTTTCCGCAATAAGTCAATCTCTTTATCCACGATGTTTTTATTGAAATTTGGAACGCAATTGTCCATGTGCCGAACATGTTTAACTACTTTATTTGAATGAACCGTTACGCTTCCATTACACGTTTTTTAGTTAGCACAAGCCCAAAATTGCGATTCGTTCTTGAAAACTTTTCCTCGGTGATATTTATGACCATTGTAAAGTAGCACTGGCCCCCCTCTTTTAGATGTAATATATTCTAGTAGTTCTGCGGAGCTACTAGGCTCCACCGACATATTGGATATAATCAGAACTGCGTATAATAACAAAATTAAACTTATGTTAAAAGCACTTACAAATTATCGCGTCATGAATCATCACAAATGACTTGTCATGTCCATAAATATTTTGAATTTTAAAGAAAGAATATGCCAGTATTTTATATACCTGCCAAACTTTTAAGTTATAAGGTTGGTTTCATTTTTGGTTTTGTATATATATAGAATGAATTGCTAAGATCCTGTTACATAACTCGCTTATGCGTCAGGAAATCCCATTCCTATTAACATTGCCAATTATATTGTAGTTGTTGGTTATGTGCGAGGCAATTAAAGTTCCTACTCCAAAACCGGGTACTGTAGTAGGAATCTTCTTTTCTTTTACATTACCGGCACGTGACCTAAGTTTTATATCAGGAAATAAAAATTCCTTTTACAAAACCCAGTTCTGGAATAGGAATTATTTGTCCTTTCACATTACTGGTTATGTAACTTGGTTATGTACGCGGTACAAGGGGAAAACTTGTACATTTCATCTATGTACTTCTCACGATCTAGTTTTAAAGGTTCCATATGTTTTTCGAAAGTTGCTTGTATTGGTGCAAAATCGTTGCATTTTTCATCTTTACACTTGCGTAGAGCTAGAAACACTTTATTTTTTTTCTTATTCCTCTCGCAAGTGTGCTCACTCCAGCGAGTTATCATTTCATCAGATGCGTCCGTTGTAACTGATGCTGTACATGAAATTCTATTTACGCAAGGCCAAAGCGAGGTACCGCTGTTTTTTTTTTTGCCGAAATAATATCTAAACCCGTCATAAAAAAGAGCAGGGCGTTGTGTTTGATTTTTCGAGATTATAAAATCTCTGGCCATTTTCTCACGACATGAAACACAATGACAGACTTGACAAATCATTGAATAAACCAGCATTGTCATTAAGAGGTTTATCATTAAGAGGTTTGATAAACAAACTATCTAATCTTGGCGCACTGCCTGCGGATGACCTTCTTGAGAAAGCGATTGTTGTAATCATTATAGCTATATATATATATATTCCATAATAAATTTTATATGCATATATTTACATTTCTCATAATAAATATAACAAGTAATGATTACTTCGATGATAAAATACTTCGTCATATTTACATTAAGAGTCCTATAACAAAATCCGCTCGCTCGCATTTCAATATTATTACCGCCAGTTGCGAGCCGACACGCATCTGTGTGCGGACACACACTACAATCAGGAATACAAACTTATTATCGCCATCCTATTCGAACGGCATAGCAGGTGCGGTTAGTGCGAACGGGAGCGAACATTCATTCATAGTATGTAGCACCGTCGCAACTCGTAAGGCCATTAGCTTGACGCGCGGACCAAACATTATTGATATTTGCGTCCGAACATCAACTATTACTTCGCGTAGGTACGTGGTGTAGTGTTAGAAAATTGGTAAGTAGTTGTAGTTTTAGTTTTACTTCTTATAAAAATTATTGTGTACCTACGTTCTATTCATTGCCTTATTATACCTAAATTGTAATTTCTCCCTCTTTGATTGACCTTGGATGGGCTTAAAACCAGCTAAGCTGTGCCCATACCTTTTTCCTTTGTCAGTGCCTAATTCTGTATTTTATGTTCATTGTTTTGTTCAAGGAAATAAACGATTTGTATTTGTATTTTTGTATTTGTATTTGTAAAATTTAATTTGTATCATCATAACTTCATAAGATTAAAAATAGTTTTATTCGAACGTCAAATGTCTCTAAATAGTATCCGATGTTATTTTGGAATTGAAATTTGTTATTGGTACATTTCTAAGCATACCTATTTACTAATAGGTATTGGTGATTGATTTTGGTGGGTGATGGTGATTTGGATATATTTTAGACAGGGATGTTGCGGATACTGGATTTGTGACATCCGCGGATGCGGATATCAAAAGGCACACATTCACGGATAGGGATGCGGATGCGGATGTTAGAGTAAGTACCTACATAAAAAACCCCGAAATATACAAATATTGTACTGTTTATTCGAATAAAAGGAAACAAACTTGTCATTGCTTGTCGCTATCTGTCAAGGGCGTAAGAACTCGATCGATAAATCTTGAAAACTAACCCAGGAGAGATACGGTTTTGACAGACATTAAATTATAATAGCCTGATTTTCTCAAATTACGTTCGAATGGGATATTTATAGATAATGTATGCAAAAATCCTAAAAACTTTTCTTCCGGAAGTAGGCAGAAAGTAAAAAACAAAACTTAATTAAGTCGATTTTTGAAATTTACGATAGTAAATACTTTCCTTGTTTGTGAACATGACGACATATTTGTCTTCTATGTGTTAAAAGCAAAACGGAAGAAAACTTATAGACGTAAAACGGTAATACTTACAAAATGTACGGCGTGGGTGATAGATGTGTTATTTCGCTAGAAACAAATTGTAATAAGTAAAAAATGCTTCTGACTCACTTTAATCAACTTTATTTTTAAAGGCACTAAGTATATTTTTTTGAGTTCCAGTTTTTTTTGTCAAATATCTACTTCTGGCACATCATCTGATAGGTCCTTAGAAATAACTTAAAGGCTTCTTGAACAAAAAGTCGGGAGGTCTAAAAAACCGGCCAAGTGCGAGTCGGACTTGCCCGCCGAGGGCACAAAAGTAGTATGGAACTCTCAGTGTGCGGCAGTTATACGGTTTTCGGTTTTTTTCCTGTATTTTTGCCAGAAGTTCTTGCTTTTTGTCAAATTTCGTGATTCTAGGTTAATGGGAAGTACCCTATACATTTTGATTCCCACTGCAAATGTATGGGAATGGCCGTATCTTTTGATTGCGTTGATGTAAAGGTTTGGTTTTTTTTGCAGCTTCAAGAGACTGCAGACCTGTGTACTTATGTGGTATTAAATTTAACTTGCAACCTTTACTCGTTCCCGAGATAAACGGTCTGGACAGGACAGACAGACGGGCGGACGGACAACAAAGTAATCCTATAAGGGTTCCGTTTTTTCTCTTTGAGGTACCGAACCCTAAAAATGTGAAAACTTCAGGAAGTTAGGAAAATTATTATATTTTGAACAAATTTGGTTAAGCCTTTTTTGCCAAAAACTATAATTACAAAAATACAGTTAAGTGCCTTGATATGTGAAGGCACTTATGCCTTTATTCTTGAACAATATTTTCATCGTATAACGGTACAGAACCCTCAATTATGCGTGGTCCGACACGCACTTGGCCGGTTTATTTCCGGATTTTGCTCATATAGGAATATGATTATCCCTGACTAGGGTGGTGGCACCAGTAATGGTCAAGGAACCAGTAACGAACAGTCACTTTTATTATGAGGAAATAAGGTTCATACATTTATTTTGTGTCAACCAATTGACAACCATATGATGATATTTGAATTAAGAATGAAGTGTTCATCACCCGTGTCTGTCAGCTTTAAGTGTTCATAATGGGTACCGTCACCTTAATAACATTTCTCCATACTGTCCCTCTTGCTACTCACACGTCAGTTGAAAAATTGAAACACTTCCGTTCAAACGCCCCGTAATTCGCGGGCTCTAATGTAGGGAGGGTTAGGGAAGGAGGTCCTTATTGGGGATCAAAGTATATGACAGCCCGGTAATTCGCGGGCGTGAGTTACGAAAGAAGGTTAAAGTATCAAGAAGGGTTGGTTGCGGTACAATCACATTCGATAAAATTATTAGATTTTTTTATTTCGTACAGGTCTATAATATAATCAAAACTGTAAAATACTTTCGTCAGTGGTTGGTCGCGGTCTATTTACTTTCCCAAACGCTTCCAGCACTTCCTAGCGCAACAAAACAAACATATTGTACAGTCCACAGAGAACAGCACAGGTCCTACCTCTACGAGCGCACGCGCGGTACTGAGGACTCAGCCCGCAGGGTTGCCAACTCAAATTTTTATTTACCACTAAAGCACAAATTGAAATCCCCTAAAACTGTAGTGATTTTTCGGAAAACCCCCTAAATAAAATAAAATAATAAAAAGTAAATAAAATTTATTTATTCATCATTAATTATCGACATTATTCAGTATCTCTAACATAAAGTCATTAACGCACGACCGTTTACGCCACAGATTTAGTATTTTTGGTCAGAAAGGTTGAATGATGGCCTGTCCAGACGGGACTACTAAATGCAATTTGATAGATTGGGAGAACATTTCGTCCCCGTTAGGATGCCTCTTCTCTTCCACATCACTGTAGCGCAAATCGGAGCGTTTGAGTTCCGGTCGTATATTTCTTTCTCAATCACACACTTGTGATTATGTGAGTTCGAGTAACTGAGAGTGGAATGGACTGCAGTATCATTTCATTTTCAGTAATAATTTCGCTTCTCAACACATTTTTCGCTGTCACACATACATGGAATGGGAAAATCAAATATCCCTAAATTTACCCCTAGAAATATTTCACCCCTAAAAAAACCTCACGCGTCTTGTTTACCCCCTAAATCTAGGGGGAAAACCCCTAAGTTGGCACCCCTGTCAGCCCGCGCGGATCGGAATTTATACACTATTTGAATATTAAAAAAAAATACGGAATTTAAAAAAAAAAATGTATTTTTCGACTTCATTATGAGCTTAAAAGAATAAACTTTAATGTTGTATACAAATCATCCCAATATTTTGTCAAAATTACTGCGAGAATCCCTGTGTTTGCAGTGTATTTTTATCGAAAAATGTGCATATTCAAAATCGAAGTAGTTGGGTATCTGTGTAAATAATTGGAAATATGGGACCGAAAGTTTAAATAAAACCATGTTACAATATTATAACAACCCGAAAAAACATGTGTTTTCATGTATCTTGTTAAAAGAGCACGAAGTCAAACTTTTGTCTCCGCGCGCTTTTCTGAAAACAACTACCAGTAATTGTTTAGTCAAAGTTAAAACACTGAGTTTTACTTAAATTAGAAGCTGAAATTTTAAATACTAGGAAATGAGCTATCAAACATAGTTAGCAACATTCACATACAGTTCACCGTTTCTTCGTAGTACAACGTCAAAAATCAGCTTTTGTTGCTTTTCCGTACAAATCGTATTGATGGACTTAAGTCCATTGTCGCATCATCTTTATATTTGGTCTAATATACACGTGGACATTTTTATACATCGTCATATTTACTTTTAGTCTATTGTCGCAACATCTTTATATTTGGTCTAATATACATTTGGACATTTTTATACTTTGTCAAAATTATACATGCACGAAATTATGCAAGTGGTCATTTTTATACATCGTCATATTAACTTTTAGTCCAACCAAGCATAAATCCTCCACAGCATTTGTAGTGCGGTTGCGTTGGTTTACACAGCTTATACTCGTAGATTTCGGACTAGATTTTGGATACCATGTTTATTCAAATTTTTTTTTAAATCAATCACAGCCCAGAAATTTGACACCAAGCTTCCGGAATGCGATTTTCTGGCAGAAAATTGAGCACTTTTGGATAGTTGTTCTTTCTGATGCCGTCGTATTTGCTCCCAGTTTTTCAGCTTTGGTGTGAATAGCGTCGTTGAGATGATGGAAGCAGCCACTGAACATAGCTTCCGGATAAATTGCTCGGAATCCATTCACTTGCGCAAGTTCCCAATAACATTTTTGTTTTTAAATTTCGACACCTAATTTGGTTTTTATAAGAGTCTGTATATAGGTCAATATATTAAATTACAAAAAAATTAATAATAACTAAAACAATCTGAATCTACCTTAAAAACTATTGGGACCTAAACTATATGTTTTTATAATGAACATTCTTGTTTAGCTTTTTTGGTTCTTATTGGCCATTAGAGAATATATCACCTGAACAACATTTGTTGACCGTGCATCAGAGTTAAGATCCAAATGGATTGCTAGGGTTTGCATTATTCGTCCAATTTTAGTATTCGAATAATACGAATACTTCGATTTTCAATATTCGAATATTCGAATTTTTCGAATAAAACGAATATTTTTGAAAAATAGGTCAAAATAATGATTTTAAGTAGTTTAATTGTTAAATATGTAGGTATGCTTTATTCCTTTAACATTGTTACAGGAACAAGAGCGATTGGTTGACTATTCCTAATGTTGGTATCTAAGCTTTTCCCAAAAAAAATCCCGAACACCTAATGCTTCCAGATCTGGACCTTCATGGGCTTATTCAAATCAGAATCACGAGCTGATTCGATCCTGATAATAAAAAAATGACCCTAAATTTCCATATAAAATTTAAGTTTTCATTACGCCATGCTCAAAGTAAGTGCATACAAAAATGTGGCGAAATAGAAAGGGTTTTTTGTGGTATTTTTTTAACTATCAAGTTTCAATCAGATCGTGATTCTGATTCGAATGGGCACAAGCGAGTCAAGATCTGGAAGAATCAGGTTTACGGATTTTTTTGTAAAACACTACTCTACAGACTACCCGCAACACTTCAGATCCTTTTCAACCTTAACCTTATCCACACGTTTGAGTTAAGCAAATGAATAAAGTATATTTTTATTTGAATCATTTTTGTATTGATACTTGTTAAGACTGCAAATTATAAAATGGTATGGTAACAAGTAACAATGCCTAGGCGGCTAATTAAATTTTAGCTGACGCGGCTTAGCTCAAGTTGACGTAGAATAATTGGTTCACTATAAATCGCTGATATGATATCTCTAAAAGTAATAAAGATATGGTCTGAAGAGAGTGTAAACTCAATCAAAAATTGGTGCATACCGACTGTACTGTGTAAAACCAAATAGTATTTACCGATTAAGTCAAGTCAATATAATATACATGTCATTGAAATAAGGCACTGGGTGTATAATTACAGCATGCACGAAATATTTAAACTAAGAGCAGGATCTATTTCTTATGCAGTGTGCTTACTGCTTACCATGGGTTGTATTCAATTGCGACTGCGGTATTCGATAATCCATCTCGCTCTTGCCAGAGTAGTGGTGCCGCAGTCGCAATCGAAAACAACTCATGGGACGCACACAGGTAATGGTTGGCTTATTGACCTTTAAGGGTTTCTGTTTATTTCAGTATGGGTAGTTTTACGAGAGTTGAATTGAATAATTTCACACACAGCTACATAAAGTACTGATTACAAAAAAAGTTAATGAATGAAATGAACGTTAGTGTCAATGAAAATACTACTAGATATATTTTCATTGGTATAAAAACTTTTTAGTCTATTTTACAATTCGCTGTATTCACTGTTGCCATCGGTACGAAAAAAGAACAGTGCTTAATTTCAAAATCTCTATCTCATTACAGGACAATGTTGTTGTGTGCTAACTTAACCCTAGTGGGACGACCTATATAACAAATTACGTAGCAAGTAGCCGAATTCTCAATCCTTTTACCAATTATAGTACGATATTTGGGTAGTTTTAGAAGATTTAATTTTAGGCTTTTTTTTACTTCGAAGTAAAAATCTGTTTCCACGGAGTTATTAAAGTTAAATACAATTAAAACAGGCATTTTATTACAGGTTTTCGTAAAAAATAATAATTTCTGAATAAAATCTGCACTATTCGAAATATTCGTTTTATTCGAATAATGAGTGTTGTAGTATTCGAATAATATTTATGGCGAATAATTCGAATATTCGAATATTCGAATTGCAAACCCTTTGCATACAGTCGGTAATATGGTTTGGGCACAATTTTGAAGGTTGCTCACCAAAATATGTTCGAGATTTAAGATTAAAGCGTACAGCCAAGCGTATAATAACTGCTCAAATGGTAAATGTGCCAAGGCAGATAATCGCCTTATATAGGTATGACCTTTACCTACTTTTTTTTTCTTTAGACCACAATCCTTTCCATGGTTCCACAGGCATATAGTAAAACACCCGGGCAAGTATTTATTAAAGCCGGTAATAAAGCTTTTTCGAAATCCACTTTAATGGCTCGACTTGTTTGTCCAGGTTCTCCATATGTATTGTAATCTCGTTATCAGGAAAATCAGGATCGTGATTGTATGCTGTCTCGTGAACAATGGCTGAGTTATATCTTTAGAAATCGACACATACTCGCATATCAGAGCATAACTAGGTACTACTAGAATGAGTTTCAAAGTGTATGACACATGACATAACCGAACACTCCGTCGATTGATTTAATCGGGATTAAATAAATCGCGATTATTACGGAGACCTAGTATATAAAATAAAATCACGTAAATTATTCTACCTAATCCGACAGGTTGCAATGCAACTCGTTTGAGATTAACGAGTAAGCAAAATAAATACATTCTTAATCCTATAGCCTAAAATAAAATTGTTTAGGGTGATGTTTTAATTTTATACTAATGTACGTAATTGAGGGATGCTTCCATTCGACACGGTGACTCTCTCCCAAAGGTTTTCAATGGTATCTAGATTATGTACTTCATACGGTCACGTTAAACTTTTTTTCGACACGGTGACTCTCTCCCAAAGGTTTTCAATGGTATCTAGATTATGTACTTCATACGGTCATGTTAATAGTAGTTTATGCAACTGCTACATAATAAGAGAATTATGTACAGTTGCATACACTACTTTATCTACACACATATCATAAGTGCTCTAAGATGGGTTCAGAAGCCATAGGGAAATGACCTGCATTGCTACTAGTGCTACTTGTAAAATATCTATAAGCTATATACTATTAAAATAAATTTGGACAAATACAATCAAATTATTTATTGCAATAATTGTAATTAACATTTACAGTGGTACAGTGGGATATATTTAATAGTCCTGGTTGTAGTGGTTGTATTGTCGTTGGATGATCTTGCATGGAAGTCGAAGAGTTTGATGGCATGTTTATATTTATAATTTCTTTATTTTGAATTGAATTTAATATCTGGTTTGACACATTAATCTTATTGTTTATTGATTCATCGATGTACCCTTCTGCAACTGCTGTTGACCTCCAGCCCCCGTGGCGTTTTAAAGTTGTTATGGCTCCGCCTACGTCTACCAGTAAAGTAGCTAATGTCCTGCGGAAGCAGTGTCCTGTGTAGAGCTCAGGATCAGGAAGATCTAAATAACTTGCTATGGTTTTTCCCAATGTGCCAAATTTATTAATCCCAATCTTTTGGTTTGTGAAATCTCCCTGAAATCTCTATACGCCTTCTCGTATTTGTCCCGTGATTTTAGTGGCAACAAGTTGTTTGTTGCAATTGTAGCTGCATCAAGAATATCCGGCGGGGTGTTCATATTGTTCATAATATCATTCTCACTGTCACTACTGCTCATATTTTCAATTTTAAATTGTTTTTATAAATTTTCTTCCCCAAGACTCACAACGGCAAACTATCAAAACAAATGACAACAGTAATGGCGCCAAAGGCGGCTATTCGAAAAAAGTCAACATTAATGTTTTTTAAAAACCATAGATAAAAGAATGAAATCCCTATTCTCATGTCACTCGAGATCGAATGTCGTGCGGTTTATATTAAGAAGACGTACTGATTTGACATTTCATATCGATTACTATTTTTAATATCTGTGGATACTAGAATAGTGACCCACTTGAGTTTTGACAGCTGTTCCAAATTTAAAGTTTTAAACTCATTTCAGTACAAAAATCTGTACTACAATGTTAACTTTTCAATACAAATTTTACCTACCACAGACAAAAAAGTTCCCATAGTTAAACTGATTGTAATAATGCTGGTCGTTTCCTACGGTTTTTGAACGCACATTGGAGCACTAATGATATGTGCGTAGATAAACTTTTTTTCATCTTCTATATAGATACGGTTTTTTGTACGTTACTATATGTTTTGTCGTTAAATCACATATAGGATACTTGCTCACCTGTGAAAGTGAATTTATTATTTAATAGGCATTTTATTTCGTTTTCCTAAGTAGTTGACGATGATCGCGTTGGCATACATATCAAAATAAATCACGTAATTTATTCTTCTTGATCCACCAGGTTAAACTTTATTTTTAAATACGAATTATTAGTATTTTTCTCTACTCCTCTGCTATATTTTCGTAATTGAGAGAGGCTCCATATGTCATGTCATGGTGACTATTGACACTATCTTTCACTTGATACATACAAAACATGACAAATGTAACGGTTACAAAAAAATTTTTTGCTAATTTTTATTTGAACAAATTTAAATTACTCGAAATCATTAGTTGCCGAATAATATAAAAACCAAAACAGAACGTGACAAACTATTGCATTATGGCAATTATTTATTTTTCCCCTCACTAGCTCGGAAAGCGCTGTTTTGTCCTTTAAAACTAGCGTGGAAAAACGCATTTTATCCACATGTGGGGCAAAGTAATCTAATTCCTATCACTTACCACCTGTCCAGTATAAGTGAGTCCTATATGCCCATAGTAAATATGCGCAATCGGAGGTCACACCTTAAATTGGTCATGTGATCTTGTCTTATCCCGCACTTGGTAAGCTGTTGGCAATATCTAAGTATCAGGAGCATACTTACTCTATGACAAATTTTGAAATTGATTTTTGATGGTTTCTACTTACATGTGGATAAGATTTATAATCGTATGTAGTCTGTATTTTCCTCGCAATAGTGAGGGGAAAATGTTGTATAACACTCGGCGGCAAAGTTTGTTAAACTCTCGTGCCTTGAGGCCCTCGTAAAGCTCAAGATTCCAGTTATTGAACCACTCGCTACCCTAATGCCAAAAACATATTGTCATATAAACATAAATTCAAAACGACCTGATTTCTAAATACCATGGTCCCAAAACACCCTAAAAACAAAATAATCTTATTTTGATCATGTGTACTACTCCCGTGATCACCTAATGTCATAAAGGTTGAACTCAGCTCAGAACAAACTAACTCCATCCACAAGTCCCAAAACACACTATTCTCTTAATAAATAGTCTCAAAACACCCTATTTTTTTCACCTTACTAGCTCGGAAAGTGCTGTTTTTAGGGTTCCTTACCCAAAAAAGTAAAAACGGAACTCTTACAATGACTTCACTGTCCGTCTGACTTTCCGTCCGTCTGTGTGTCACCAGGCTGTGTCTTGATCGATGTCGTGATAGCGAGAAAGTTAAAATTTTCAGCAACGATGTTTGATTTCGGATGATGCGAGTGTGGGAAAGAAGGGCTTAACGGGTGAGTATGTATATAGACGTGCCAGGCGTAAGCGAGGCCGGATAACCATACGAAGCCGTTAAAGCCCTTTTCACGGCAAGGCATGTATAGTGCTTTTCTCAAACATGCAATGAAATAAATAAAAAAATCCCCAAAAATATGATAGTTTTATTACTAAAAGTTAACTTGACGAATTAATGTATCTGACACAAATATTGCTATTTAGCTCGTGGTGATTCCAACACGAATTTAGTCTATAACGATAAAACAGATGATCCATAAATATTTCATGATGTATAAATATGTCGCAATATAAAATGTACCAAAACACGAACAGCACGGCTAGCACATGATTACGCGCGGGATAGCTCGCTCCGCGACAAAAAGCAGTTGCGCCTTTCAAATTTCTCTCTTTAGCTGTCATTTTCTCGATTTCGGTAGCACTAGTTGCAAGTGCGAGAAAGCAGTTCCATGCGGGAGAGCCATCCCGCGCGCGACTTAGCTTGTGTTGCTATATATAAATGGAACAAACTTTAATTTTGTGGCAACACTGAATCGGTACGAAAATATTTGAAAAATGTTGAATAGGAAGCTTTAAAAATGGAACGACACTAGTCACGATAACGTTGTCTTGTTTTCGCAACAGTGTGATTAAAGATATAGCAAATTACCTTATTTCTAATCGGAAATGTCATTGTGTCAAATAAAAATTTGACGTAACATTGTGGTCGCCCGTTTGATTTAAATTTATTTAGCTACTAGCTTTAACCCGCGGCTTCGCCCGCGTACTAAACGTAATTTTCAACCGTCATACAAAAAAGGAGGTTTATTTATTTATTTCACGTTCGTTAAGTTGGATTTGAAAATCGTTGTTGTTTTCGAAATCAGCGACGCGATAACGATACCCATAAAGGTATTAGGCCTAGAGACCTAACGTCAAACTACGAAACCGTCAAAGTTGAAGCCAAAAGTGAATTCATGTGTGCGTGCGACACTCGTATTTACACGCGGCGACACACACATAGGGACGAAAATAATGTTGCCAGGAAAACCCTGCGCGTCTAAAGTAGAGGGATTTAAGGCATTTAATTTTACAATACAATACAATAACTCTTTATTGCACACCTTACAAAACAATTTTAGTGATACTAAATTGTTTTAAATTGCGTAGGTTTGGAATATATAATAACAAATCTAATTTTAGGTTCCATAGAACCCTTATTTTTAGTCCGGTAGGTACTTGTTTTTAACTTCAAAATGATCAGAGCAAATTTTACTATATTTAGTCGGTTTCCATAATTGGTCATTTCTATTCAGCCTTATTTTCGCTAGCCATCGGTCGGCGAGATACTCGCCAACTGGAAACCTAAAATGAATACTACATAGATAAAAAACAAATCTAACTTAAAACTTGGCAACAAATGTTATAATTGGAAACGAATATGTAAATAGAAAATAACAATAAGCGAAAGACTAGCAAATATAGACATTTTTCGAACGTAATTATTATGCCCCAATCGGAGGGAAAAATAATCATTGTACTGGCAACATTTTCATACAATGGCGTTTGAATTTTTTGCATTTATAAATACGTAAAAATATAACATAAAACTTAATACTTACGAGTGGAATGTGATCTTACGTGCTGTGTTTGTGTTGGAAGATAAGTTAGAATACCCAATCACTGCACAACCTACCATTATTACTTAATTTTATAATAAAAACCGGGAGATGTTTTTGCGATGACACGACCTTGAGCACTGATAGACGTCATTCCAAATGTTGAATATTTTTCAACATTGAAGTGGCTTCATTGCTGGTATACGGACACACTATCTAGGCCTTCTTTATCTATGACGATACCCATATCAAATAAAATAGTCGTAACTATTCTTTTTTCCCATTAACAAACTTTGGACCATCATATTACCCCTACTTTGAAAAATCCTATCTTTGTGCACCCCTTCACCTTATGAGAAACCTATGTACGTACCAAATTTGGAATCTCTAGAACCAGAAATAAACATAAAAACGACATCCATATTTATATTTTGAGATTTCGACTCCATCGCAAGTCGCCTCGTTGGATGTTGAAATTGTTATTGTTTTCGAAATCAGCGACCCAAAAAACCAGAAATCAATACCCATGTTGTTTTTTTACTATATTATCCCTTTTCCCGCTTAGGGGGTTGATTTCTCAAAAGGCCTGAAACACATCTTTACTCATTTATCTTTAGGAAAATTCCTGTGAAGTTTCGAAAAAAAGAATCGAACTAATCTTGTTTCCCCATACAAACTTTGTACCCCCATTTCAACCCCTTGGAGATGAATTTTGAAAACTCCTTTCTTTGTGCACCCTTACGCTTTATAAGGAATCTCAGTGCTAAACTTGGAATCTGTAGATCCAGAAATAAACAACAAAAGGACACTCATATTGATATTAAAAGATTTCGACCCCATCGCGCCCCAACAGGGGACATGGTATTTCACAATCGCCACGTTGGATTTTAAAATCGTCGTTATTTTCGTAATCAGCTACCCGATAAACCATAAAAACGATACCCATGTTGTTTTTTTTACTTTTTCACCCCTTTGCCCTCTTTTAGGGGTTGAATTCTCAAAAAACCTGATACAAGTGTTAACTCATTTATATTTATGATTACTCCTGTAAAGTTTCAAGTAGATTAGTTATTTTATATTATTTTATTTTACTTTATTTTAATAAAAAACGGCACTCAAATTTATATGTTGACATTTCAAACCCATCGCATACCAACGGGGAGAAGGTATTCCACATTCGCCACATTGGATCTTCAAATCGTTGTTTTTTTCGTGATCAGCGACCCGAAAAACCAAATAAACGATACCCATGTTGATTTTTTCACGTTTGCACCCCTTTTACCCCTTTCAGGGGTTAAATTCTCAAGAAACCAGAAACACTTGTTTACTCATTTACCTTAAAGAATACCTACTACGGTGAAGTTTCGGATAATTCTTTAGAACCAGAAATTTACGTAAAAATGACACTCATATTGATATTTTGGCATTTCAACCCCATCGCATACCAACAGGGGAGATAGTATTCCAAATTAGCTACATTGGATCTTCAAATCGTAGCTTTTTTCGTGATCAGCGACCCGAAAAACCATATAAACGATACTCATTTTGATTTTTTCACTTTTGCACCCCTTTACCCCTTTCAGGGGTTAAATTCTCAAGGAACCTGAAACACGTGTTTACTCATTTACCTTAAAGAATACCCCGGTGAAGTTTCGGATAATTCTTTAGAACCAGAAATTTACGTAAAACTGACACTCATATTGATATTTTGGCATTTCAACCCCATCGCATACCAACAGGGAGATGGTATTCCACGTTCGCCACATTGGATCTTAAAATCGTTGCTTTTTTCAATATCAGCGACCCGAAAAACCATATAAACGATGCCCATGTTAATTTTTTCAACTTTTCACCCCTTTTACCCCTTTCAGGGGTTAAATTCTCAAAAAACCTGAAACACGTGTATACTCATTTACCTTAAAGAATACTCCTGTGAAGTTTCAGATAAAATAGTCTAACAAATCTTGTTTAGCCATACAAACTTTGGAACCCCGTTTCAACCCTTTAGGTGAATTTTGAAAAATCCTTCCTTAGTGCTCATGTACACCATAAAAGGAACCTACGTGCCAAATTTGAAGTCTATAGGACCAGCCGTTTGGGCTGTGCGTTGATATGTCAGTCAGTCAGTCAGCTTCTTCTTTTATATATTTAGATAAATTTTGAGAATATGGCGTCTACAAAAAGAAAAGTGTAAGTATCGTTTTTAACCCGTCAATCGGATAATTTTGTGAAATCTATCCAATCCTCTAAATCTATTTTTATTCAATTTGGCGATGTTATAGAACTTCGCAGTTTCATTATTCATAATTCATTAACTTTGTCCCTAATTAAACTTTATGAATTTTATTTTAGAGTTCGGAGCACACAGGCTCAGCTCAGCGCGTTGGTGGATTATATGGCCGCCCACCCACTCTTTGCCGCGGGTCAATACACCGCCGCTCTCGGCAAAGAACAAATGGACGCCGAGTGGGTCAAATAACAAGGGCTACTCTCATAAATCGGACCCATGAAGGAGGTCCAGCAGTGGCAGCATGTAAGAGTATACATATATTTTTTTCTGGTACTTTTTTGTCATTTAAGAGATATTAAGGGCTCTTTTTCCTAGCGTTTTCCCTGCTTATGCTACGGCTCATGCAGAAAGCCTGGGGTCCGCTTTGGAAACTAATCCCAAGATCTAGCGTAGGCACTAGTTTTAGGAAAGCGACTACCATCTAACCTTCCAACCCAGAGGGTAAACATGGATTTATTGGGATTACTCCAGTTTCCTCACGATGTTTTCCTTCACCGAAAAGCGATTGGTAAACGTACGGAAGTTCCGAAAATCTCATTGGTATGTGCCGCCAGGATTTGAACCTGCGACCTTCGAATTGAAAGTCACACACTCTTAATAGATATAAAGGGCATAATGTTCTATTTATAAAATATTTCAACCGATTAAAAAAAATAAGGTTCTCAATTCCATAGGCGCAATACATATTACATGTGCTGCCTAGACTTTCAAATTCAGTTGGGAAACTACTTACACTTAGCCCAGATTTGGATTAATTAGTCCGCTTTTCTCATTATATTTTCCTTCTCTGCGAAGCAATCAAATGATATTTCATACATAGTACCGAATTAAATCAGGGACAAGATCCGGGGTCTGAACACGCCCCCTTCAAAATTAAGGTCGCAACGCTCTCTTCAAGATGAGAACGAATATGTTTAAATGTGACAGTCGTTAATGGATTCACTTTAAAGTCTGTTTATGGTTTTTTTTACATTATTAAACATTTGTTATACATTACCAGACATGGCGCGATCTAAAAAAAAATGCTCGAGATGAGGCGTCGGGCGTCAAGGTGGCTCGAAAAAAAAACGGGGAACGTGGCAGTGGTCCCTGCACCTTCAGAGCTCTCCTTAAGAATACTAGATGTCATTGGCCGGGAGTGTGCTGTGGGGCTCACGGTAGAGGGGGAAAGCGGCGTGGGGGAGTTTGACGTAAGCACATTTTATAATGTTTAGTTAACTTTCAGATTGTATATTTCAGTTAGTATGTATGTATTTTTTCATTTCTCTAGCTCGAAAAGTTCGCCTTTAAGTCGTGGCTAGGCGACATAAAATCGCTTTTATGCCACACCTTGTCCTTTTTTTCGCACGCTATGCGTACGGAAAAAGCCCATTTCTGCCCAAGTGTAGGCATAAAATGATGTACCTAACACGTAAGGTAGTAAAGCCCTTGATCGCATATTTACGTCCCTCGCTTGCAGCTCGGGTCGCAAACATCTGTGATCTCAGCCTTTCTTTGTTTTACCGCACTAGTTAGGTAATGTACTATTTCATCACACCTGCTCGTAAATGGTGATATTATATGCAAGCATACTTACACTTAAAGAGCTGTATTATTCCCATGGTTTTAAAGGATTCTCATACTACTTTACCGCCCGCCCGGAGCTCCCCGAGCACCCGCCCCCCACGCGCTCGCAGCACGTAGTCACTCCGGAGTACTGTGGACTGTGCAACTACACTACCGCTGATCATTCTATCAATTCATTCTATTGTTTCTTTACCTGTATAGAGAGTTTATTTATTTCCTCGCAAATGTGATGAAAAACATTATGTGTACCACGGGCAGTAAGGGGATTACTAACTCGGGTCATTTAAAGCCCTCCGCCTACGGCGTCGGGCTTCAATAGACCCTCGTAAGTAATGCCCTTCTTACCACCCTAGATGCACAATGTACTATTACAGTACACTTTACCGCCGCTACTTTACCGCCCTAGGGCAATAATGAGCAGTGTACATGGCTGCGTCGAATATTCAAAGGGCCATATGTACTGTAATCACTTTTCATGCTCTAGGGCATAAAGTAACATAGCAGGTGGCGCGTTACAATAAATAGCGTCGTCTAAAATGGATTACTTTATGCCCTTCATACAGAATCTGCTATTTTTATCTAATGGAGTTATTTAAATGGATTCTAAATACATTTGATCGAAACTCGATTAAGCTTACCTATGTTAAATTGACATTTGTAACCTGTGACCCTCAGCTCCAGTACGCTGAGTGCTTACCAGGCCCTAGTGGTAACAGTGGCACGGTGCCTACGCCGCTCGCGCCGCCGGGCGGTTCTGGCTCCGCGCAGCACGCCGCCCCTCGGCCGCGCGCGCGGGCCCGGCGCCGGCCAGCGCGCGCGCTTGACCAAATAACCGAATTTATGCATGCATTTACGCTGCAACTGAAGGTATGCCGTGTGGGCCAGGTATACTTTTATTGTTAGTTTGTGAAAGTTACCGATTAGTTAAAAGTTGTATCAAAACCTGACTATACAATTTTTTTATGGGTATGGGAAAAATTATACAATTCAGTATTGTATAATTTTTCCCATACCCATAAAAAATAGTTTAGATATTTTTTTATTAAAGTGATATTAGTTACTTAGGAAGGTGCAATTACCTATTTGTGGAGTTTTCATGCTAACTAAAGGTAACTTATTGTCGGTATTGAGTTATTGGTAACTATACGAAAACCATTTGATTAATTATATGAAATTTGCTATAGGAGCTGGTCGCAGAATGCAGGACCAAGAATTTGCTTCTTAAAAGAAAGTTAAAGAACAGTCACCAGTCACCTTTGGCAAATTTACGCTTTTAAAATAATATCACTAGTAATAAATGCAAATTTTATTGTTGTTTCTGATTTTTATTAATTCAAGTCCTTAGTGCTTGCGGCCTTGGTGGCTTAGCGAAGCATTCGTGACCTAGCAGCAGAACGTGCCACTTTAAATTTGAATATTGCGGGTTTAACCCCCGACTTGTACTCAAACTTGTACTCAAGCCACGAGTATCGAGTACCTCGATACTCGTGGCTTATTGACACACTTTTCACACTACTTGTAAAATGTACTATTGGTACCTAACTAGTACGTAATAGGATATTTACGAATTGACGGATGGTTCATACAATTTGGATTTTGGCTTGTGAAGTTAGAGATTTCCTTTACATTAGTCTTAAGATAATAATATAAGGTATTTGGTAAAGTGGCTAAAATAAAAGATTTTTTTAGGCAAAGCGCTCTATTAAACGTTCTCGACGTGCAATACCCAAACGTAGAAGAGTCGCCGGTTCGTCAATATTTTGATGTGCGTCTCTTTGTAAGATATCTTGTGGCTCCACTGCGTCTTGCCTCTACTCCACCCTGCAAGCAATCGTATTATAAAATATTATACGTGCTAGATTTTCAACAAGAAACAATAATATAAATAAATTAATAAATATTTGCGGACAATCGAATTTATTTATTATATTTGAATACGAAGTAGATATGTCAAATGTCAGTGTAGCACGTTCAAATAGGCCTCCGAACCTGTGACATCCATCGTATCGTAGGCAGGGTCGCTACTAACTTGGCTAGGGAGGCCGTAAATAACACAAGCAACTATAGGTAAGTGAAGTATTAACCCATAGTATTTCATGATGTTATATATAGTGCAGCAAGCATACACGAGGCTGCACGCCTTTTCCGGAGCGTAGTGGAGGCACCGGTCTATCCCCAAGCACCTCAAGGAGCCCTTGAGGTAGCCGTTGGTGCGCTCCACCACGTTCCGGGCCTGGCAGTGCCAGCGCGTGTAGCGTTCCTGCGGCGAGTCCGGCTCGGCGTGCAGAACCGGCGTCATGAGCCAGGGTTCCAGAGGATAGCCGGAATCTCCTGTAACACATGTGACATACATGTAAACACATAAATGAACATTATAATGAAACTCATTTACAGTAACAAGTAAATATTTACATTTGTAACGAAGACTTAAATCATACCCAAAAGGAAAAACCGTCCGATACGCTGCTCATGAAGCCGCCGCATTTCCACCCTTACGAGCGACTGCCGGAAGATGTACGCATCGTGCACTCTCCCGGGGAATTGGGCATTCGCGTTAAGAATGCGACAATCCGCGTCTTCCACCTGATAGATTTAAAAGTTGGATTAAGAGGGGGGGGGGTTAACTACCATTATACTGTATTTATGTAATGTGCTACAATATGTAAAGAACTAACCAGCTGCACATTGAGGGTGTGGATGCCCTTGCGATTTATGTATTGTAAGCCATGTGGACGTGGCGGTGGAAATATGGCCACATGCGTACAATCTACTGCCCCCAGTCCAGATTGTCTCCCTGCCTCAGTACCCGGAAAAACAATCCACCGAGGTTTCAATCTAAAATTAAATTAAGATATTAGTGATATGAAAAATACTCGGTTATTTACAAAAGTAAAATAGATAGGTACACAAAATAAATATAAAGAGCAATTGTATTTAGGCATTATTTCTTGAGGTTAAAATGTGTATTTATGAAGTCGGAAGATTAACCAAAACGACAAGTTTCCCACCCATTTTGTCCAAGTTCAGCATTAGGCAAGAAAATATAAATACCCACGTTAAGTGTCACTACTCACCGTAGATTAATAGCATCCACGACCCTGCCTAGATGCTTAGACATGGTTGTCTGAGCTATACAGAGGTTGTGGTCTTGCTTGACCCACACCTCTCTGGTAGCTCCCGGCAGCCATGAACATGATCGTTGATAGAACCTACATATGTTTTTACTTGGGTTAACATAAGAATATAAATACCTATAAATCTTGTAAGTAAAATAATAATTATATTTATTGTCAGTGTTCGGTTAAGACTTATTAATACCTAACTAGCTTCTACCAGCGACATTACCTGCATTGCGTGTGTATACGGTTCCATCATATGGTTTCCGCTAAATACTAAGTTTGATTTGTTACCTTATATGAAAATGAAAATAATTTAAGTAATGGCATCATACCTGGACATGGACGGGGATGCCGTGGACCGCGGTATCGCCCAAAGCCCCTTCGAGTTGACGAACCAGGTACTGGGCCATATCCTTGTTGATCCTGTATAATAATTGGAATTCAGAATCTGGTAGCTCGAAGGGGTTGTTGCGGTCACGGAGTCTCCTTCTCTGAATTTTCCGCTGGCGAATTTCTTCATTTATGAGAAAGAAATAAGTCATTCTGAAAATGTCAAATATGTAGTTGAATTAACGCACCGAAAAACAAGTAGTTACAATATAAAATTCTGTATGTACTGTTTCAATAAGAAAACATTAAAAACTTACTTCGTCGTTAAAATAAATGCGCTGAAACTATAAGTATATTTTTTCTCGACCACTTCTCGACAACTTCATACCTCGAAGACAGTTTCGCTAATTTTGACGTTAAATCGCGGATTATTTTGTCTCCCAATGTGCACTCGTGCTAAATTATAACCTCTTTACATTTTTTGTAATTCCTACTTATCCTTAGATAGACAGACACAGTTTTCACTTAAACAAGAAACCAATTTAGTCTAAACAGTTATCGTTATATTAACTAAACACGCATGCATTTTGGGTAGCCATATGCCTTGTCGACATCTCGTTTGTCATTTGCGCCATCAATTAATTTAGAGCCAATTCAATTTAACTTTTGCATTCCGCACTTAATTCTGGTGGGGCTCAAAGAATACTAATTTCTTTTTCAAAACTCGACGACAACATTATTATTATAAATAACAATAAACAATAAAACCATTGAAATAGAATAAAAGAATCAAAGTTTTTTAACTTAACCTCCAAAATTATTAAAAAACTATCTATTGCGTTTTTCACACGCCGTTTGAGTAGACGCTTTTACGTTTAAATTTAATATTTCAAATGTACCTATATTTGTGTAAGTAAATTTGCAATAACGTGTTGTTACTTATGTTCATGTCAATGTCCATTTTATATAAATAAAACTTCAAAATATCATTTCTTATTTTTATTTTTAATAGGCGTAGTGGCAGAATGTTATCATGAAACAAAACGGCACGGTTTGAGTAGACACTTTTACCGCTAATGTTTAAATTTATAATGTGTTATTTGTTATGTTCATGTCGATATCGATTAAGAATCGACTTATAATAATAAAAATGCAAAATATAATTTATTGTATTTTTTTTAAAAAGACGTACTGGCAGAATGTCATCATGAACCATAGTAATGAAACTGTATAATGGCTAAAAGCCATGTTGCTGTGTCACACATTTATGTGGAATAAAATTAAAAAAATATTACTTCCCGGCCTAGGCCTTCAATTTTGTATGAAATTCCATTACAGGTCTCTCCAGTTGCCCCGCCTGAAACGTGGTACTTTGAAGCCTATTATAACGAACGTTATAACAACATTTCATTGCATGTTTGAGAAAAACATATTATTTGAATTCCACATAAGCGTTTAAAATAAATGATAGCGCATCGACGCCTACTAGCTCCACTGAAAAGAGCATTATTGATGCGAGTGTCTTGAGATATTTTGACTCTTTTTTTATCTGTAAAGAAACAAATCAGAGTAGGCTTATTCGGCATGCAGATATTCAATCTTTGGTGCCAACCCTCTACAGGATTATTGCTTCCGTGTTTTTGGTCACTGCAACTGATTGCTTCAGGTGCTAATTTCTGCCAATATATCTCCATATACCTTTTAATCGTCAACAGTTCATCTGTGACGTGTGTTTCACTCATAATTGACACCGAACAATTGTTCATTTCATCTGCAGGTAACAATGGCAAATTGGCAGAGATTTGTAGTATACCTACCTATTTCGACTGTTTTTCAGTCACCTAAATTTTTAACTTACTGTCTTTTTCCAAACTGCTTGATTATAGTGGTAATAACATCTGGTCAATGTGCTATCTGGGAAAACAGAACGGCATGCGTTTATCTGTGCCAATGCAAAATCAGATTAAAATTTGAGTATGATCACTAGTGATCAATTCAATTCAATTCAATTCTTTATTTATAAAATAACAAATTTTACACGTCAATTACATATTACAATAAATAACACTTAATTAATTTATGTGGCTTACAGTAGTCGCAATGTATACAATTACAATTGTTATTATAATTTTTACACATAAGTGTGATGCACGTTGGTCCCTACCTACCTTCCTACATTATGCAAAGAACTCGTTCAACGAATAGTAGGCAGCAGGCAATAAGTACTTTTTTAGTTTATTTTTGAAAACGTTGTTGCTTATGGCAGTTTTTATGTCTTCAGAGACTCGGTTATATATTTTAGGTCCGATGGAGTGCAGGCACTTTTTAGACTTTGCTAACCTTGTGCGTGGTGGGCGGAGGTCGTCGCCTCTCCTAAGGTTGTATTTAGGCTAGCCGAAATTAGTCTGGAACTGCTTTATGTTGGCTCTTACCTGTTTAGCTACTTTGAAGATATGGAGGCAAGGTAGGGTTAGAATTTTGTGATTTACGAACAGTTCTTTGGCTGGGTGATCCCATTTGACCCCGGCGACCACTCGGATAGCGCGCTTTTGTAGTCTAAAGACTCTCTCCCGGTCAGCAGCGTCACCCCATAGGTCTATTCCGTATGTTAATAGGGAGTGGAAGTATCCAAAGTAGGCCTTCTTGACATTGTCAGGGTTCAAGCATGGGCGCAGTCTAGTCAGCGCGAAGCAGGCCGCCGCAAGGCGGTCGCACAGTGAATCGATGTGCGGTCCCCACGTTAGGCCAGAGTCGAAAATGATTGATTCTATTCTGGAATCTTTCGCATCGCTCAGGATTCAATCACTCACCCTCGATACAATATAGCATTTTGCTCCCTAGTAATACAATCTACTATTTCCTGTGATAACCCTCGCTAGGCGCCTTCGAAGGGCGCTCGGAGCTCCTCGTCAAACTCCGTGAGATGCGATGACAGAACGAGGCAAAAAAATAAGTCGGTCTCTCGCCGCAGGGGAGGTGAAGAAAGTCCCCGCGCCGCGCACTCTTCAATGTACGTAGATTTACCGCTTTTAACAGCAAGCGGCGCGAGATGGCGCTAGTTTCTCACGAATGTGGATTGACGGATTATTTGAGCCGTGTTTAAAAACGCAGAAACCTCTACTGAGATGTAGCAACACCAAGCTGTTTTCCTCAGGTTGGCACCAGCGAAGATACGTCAACTGTCAGTGCAACATCCAATAATAATGGTTGGTGATCTGGTGCACCGTTATCTCTCTTGAAAATATAAACAGTTATTCTCCCGGTTTGCATTCAAAATATACGTTTATACAGAGTTCAACGACAAAACAACTTCTCACCTTTTAGTTTGTCGTTCAGTGCCTGCGTCTAAACCACTATCGGAATGCAGTAACTGAAGGTATGTTTCTTGGTTATGTTTCCTGGTGCACTATAGGTTTTAAGTGGCATTTATAAGCCCATTTCATCGTGGCTACACCCTTAAGCCACAATAGGACTATTAAGCATGTTGACGGCGCAGAGAAAATAGTAAACACCTTGAGATGCATATGGAGCCATACTAAATCTTATTAATAGCGATCGGGCGATAAACCTAAAGTAAAGTAATGGTCATTTTTTCAAACATGCAATGAAATGTTGTTATAACGTTCGTTATAATAGGCTTCAAAGTACCACGTTTCAGGCGGGGCAACTGGAGAGACACGTAATGAAATTTCATACGAAATTGAAGGCCTAGGCCGGGAAGTAATATTTTTTTAATTTTATTCCACATAAATGTGTGACACAGCAACATGGTTTTTAGCCATTACCTATAACAGTTTCATTACTATGGTTCATGATGACATTCTGCCAGTTATGCCAGTACGCCTTTTTAAAAAAACAATAAATTATATATTCGAATATATTAAGTCGATACTATTAGTATTAAGTATTAGTAAGTAAGAATGACAATAAATAAAAAAATAAAAAAAAAGTCGATACTTAATCGATATGGACATGAACATAACAAATAACACATTATAAATTTAAACATAAGCGGTAAAAGTGTTTACTCAAACCGTGCCGTTTTGTTTCATGATAACATTCTGCCACAGTGCCTATTAAAAATAAAAATAAGTAATGATATTTTGAAGTTTTATTTATATAAAATGGACATCGACATGAACATAAGTAACAACACGTTATTGCAAATTTACTCACACAAATATAGGTACATTCCAAATATTAAAATAAATTTAAACGTAAAAGCGTCTACTCAAACCGCGTGTGAAAAAACGCCTATGTAGTTTTTTAATAATTTTGGAGGTTAAGTTAAATAACTTTGATTCTTTTATTCTATTTCAATGGTTTTATTGTTCATTGTTACTTATTATAATAATGTTGTCGTCGAGTTTTGAAGCAGTAATGACTATTCATTGAGCCCCACCAGAATTAAGTGCGAAATGCGAAAGTAAAATTTAATGGGCTCTAAATTAATTGATGGCGCAAATGACAAACGAGATGTCGGAAGGCAATGGCTACCCAAAATGCATGCGTGTTTAGTTAATATTACGATAACTGTTTAGACTAAATTGGTTTCTTGTTTAAGTGAGAACTGACTGTGTCTGTCTATCTAAGGATAAGTAGGAATTACAAAAAATTGTAAAGAGGTTATAATTTTCATTGTCACAGAATAACAAGTGCTGTTCGTGTTTGGTACATTTTACATTGCGACATATTTATACATCATGAAATATTTATGGATCATCTGTTTTATCGTTATAGACTAAATTCATGTTGGAATCACCACGAACTAAATAGCAATATTTGTGTTAGATATATTAATTCGTCAAGTCAACTTTTAGTTTTTCTAGAAATAAAACTATCATATTTTTGGAGATTTTTTTATTTATTTCATTGCATGTTTGAGAAAAGCACTATACATGCCTTGCCGTGAAAAGGGCTTTATCGGCTTCGTATGGTTACCCGGCCTCGCTAACGCTCGGCTCGTGTATATACATACTCACCCGTTAAGCCCTTCTTTCCCGGCGTCTGCAGTAATGTACTATTTCTCCAATATGCTCGGAAATGTTCACATAAATGTAGCAAAATTGGTACGAAAAGAACCTCATTATGTACCGACTCAAATTAAAAAAAATCGAATTCATTATTTTACGGTTTTAGCGGCCAGGAAGTTGTACTAAAATCCATTACTGTATTGTTTTTTACTTTTTAAATAAATATTTGGACTATCAATATTGCAAACAGCCAAATATACTTTAGCCGCGACCAAACGGTCTGCACAGACGAGACAATCTGATTGACATCAAATTATCAATCTGATCATATCGTGCTTAAAAATGCCCCGCCTGGGCTGGCTTTGTAGTAGTGTAGTAAGTAGTTCTAGAGAGAAGGAGATCAAATGCTTGGTTGTCTCGTTCTATCGCGAGTTGCATACGGCTCACTGTGCAAGGTCGTGTAGATACGGCTTAATAAAACTAAAGACATTTCAACTTTTTTTATGAACACAACCGTGCATTAAAAGAAAGTTTAGGCGGGAACCTTATTTTTCCTTTCAAATCTTATGCAAGAATACATTTTATTTCCTTTCATGTTTGGAGAAAAGCACTATATATGCCTCGGACGGAAATAGAATTTCGTGGATTCGTATGTAATTGTAAATTTACAAAAAATACTCATCCACGTAATTTGGTTTCCCGGCCTCTGCAATAATGTACTATTGTTTAAATTTACCTGGACTTTTCGAAATTCGTGCTTTATAGGTAGATCATATACTGCGGACGTGCAGTTTTAAACGATACTACTGCAGCATGACAACTAGCAGTGTATGGATTTTTTGGCGAATAGTTGATTCTTTTGCTCCCAACTAATTTGGCAAATTGTTTACATTATGGAGCAAGCTTATATTATAGAGTGTATAGCGATGTGCGTGGTGCTCTCCATAACTTTTTTAAACAGAGTTTTTAGATTCGGAACATGATTTAATATGATTTCCAAATACGTGCTTAGGACTATTAAGGATATCATTTTTTAAATTAATTACTTGTTCAGGAATTGGACAATTTTGTGCTTTCCGAAAGCGAGCTGCACATTTTATAGCAGTTCGAAGCCTTTTGATGCGGTCCGCTGTCAACAATTTTCGTTCTGCCAATGCTATTGCTGTCATGTGTTTTTTGTAAGCTTTAATAGTTTCCCACCAAAGAAGTTTCGCAAGAGGTGGTTGGTGCATTCAATTTTCTCTACTTGCACATTTGAGTACGGTCGGCTTTCCAATATTTTTTTGTAGGTGTTTACGTCACCATCAGCAATTAAAGTACCGTATATAAGGTTTCTAGTCGCAATAAAAGTCTTAAACCCATCCACTATGACAGCCTGTTCTCCGCTCGTTGATGAACCACTATGATTTTTTGTACAGTTGTGCTGTGCAGGTGGCTGACTTTTAACAACTGCTTGGGCACAAACTACGCAATATTTATTTTTGACGTCCATGTATAACACTTTGCCAGTTTTGTGCCCAATAATTGCTGCAACTACAGATGAAGCAGAGTAGTTAGTTTTGTAGGACCCCTTTGACCAACAGCAATCAGCTACAACTGTTATAACCGGGACGCCGTTTTTCACGTTGTTATATTTGATTGCTTCAGCAGCTTCTTCCTTAGCAGCTTCGATAATACTTTCTTCTGTAGCGACCTACCACCATTTAGCCTGTTCGTAATGACATTTGGTGTATGTTTTTTGCGAAATAGTAGGCAAGTCCATTGAAGCAAGGAATTCGTTCATATTGGACATCCCACAGCCAATCATAGCTCCCATAGCTGCTCCATTATTCAGTCTCATGGTATCTTACTATTTTCTGTGTTCTGGTTGGTAAATTTTGAATCGCACATACGAGTATTAGATTTAAGAATAAAGCTTGATTCCAATCCTACACTGACTTCTTTAACAATTTCAAGGTTACTAATAGTGCACCCAAATGCGGGGTTATGTGGGCTTATTGTTTTTAAATTTTCAAAAAATTATTTTAATTCCACGATCCGACGGCAGATCGATAGACAGAGTTGATTCCGAAGGCTCCTTCTCAATAGCCTGCAAAAATAAATACATTAAACAGTCTGTAAAAATAACATTAGATTTGATTTCAAGATAATCAATAACTTACGTGTTCTATAGTCAAATGTCTATCCAGATTATCTGTTTTCGAGTTAATTATGTAATTATTTTGTGGTGTGCTGGACACGTCACTTTGCGTCACATCAATCAGTATCTGTGTACTATCTGTGTATAAAGAGGAACGTCCATCCTAAAAAATCGAGGACTGTTATAGGTAAAAAATTTGAGAAGATGACCTATCCTATGTAGTGGTGAGCGTAATCTCTATTTGAATTGTAAACACACACATACACACATGTTTAAAATTTACACACATAAAACAAATGCCCCTACAAATAGGTGACCCTACAGACACCATTTTTTTACCTATGCCATGTATTTGACTGTTTGCGATTACTACTATAACCGAACTATGTTTTCAAACACACCGGAGGGTGAACAAAATGTTGACTTGTTTTTTTTGTACTCACAATACGACATTTCTGAGCGTATTTGAGGAAAAAAAAACATTCTTTCTATTATTCTAACGTTTTCCACATTCTTTGTGTCATCACTTCGACAAGAGTTGTCATCTTGAACTTGCTTTAACCTACAATAAATACAGCAAATCAACATATGTACTATAGCGTTCAGAATTGCTTGGGCAATTTATGAATTAATTCATTTATAAACTGCCCATGCAATTCTGAACGCGTGTGTACATGCTAAAACTTTGTACGTGGGTCACTCGAAAAGTTTTGAGATACAAAAAAACTATTGAAGATATAAACACTATTTATTTTACATTTTCTCAAAATACTCTCCATCGTTCTTTATACAAAGTTCCATTCGTCTAAACCAACTTTGGAAACACTTTTGCCAGTCTTGATCGGATAGGTCAGAAATCGCTCCTTCATAGGCAGCCACGGCTTCTTCGGCACTTGAAAAAAACTTGCCTTTTATTTTTTCCTTCACTGTTGGGAACAAAAAGAAATCGCAGGGAGCCAAGTCAGGGCTGTAGGGTGGATGAGGCAAGGTTTCAACCCCAGTTTCTGCAATAAACGCCTTTGTTCTGAGGGACGTATGTGAAGAGGCGTTGTCGTGATGCAGCATGATTCCCCGAAGTCCAGCCTTTGGTCTCCTCTCCCGCACTGCTTGAAAAACTTGCGGCAATGCTACTGTAGTGTACCATTCCGAGTTAACAGACCTATGATTTTCCAGCACTGAAGTCGACAGATGTCCCCCCCGAGAAAAAAAACTAGCCACCATTTTTTTGCCTACGTTTCGAGGTCTTTGTAATTTTGTTGGTAACTTGTCCTCTGAGAACACCCATACTGACGACTGCCGCTTACTTTCCGGATCATATTGATAAATCCATGTTTCGTCACCAGTAATGATTTCAGAAACACGTCTTGATGTTCCGTTTTCGAATTTTAAACGCATTTCATGACACCAATCCACACGAGCCTGTTTCTCAGTTCCGGAGAGCAAACGCGGGATCCAACGGCAACAAAGCTTCCTTACTCCAAGATGTTGATGTAGGATGATATTAACACTCCCCGAACTAATGCCTAGGATCTTCTCGATGTCCGTGTATGTAATTCGTGGGTCTTCTCGCACTAACATTTCAGTAGTCCATACGTTTTCTGCAGTTACTGCTGTTTGAGGGCGACCACTTCTGTGTTCATCTTCGAGGTTGGTTTTCCCCTTTTAAATTCACTAAACCATCTAAAAACAGTTGCCCGGGATGGAGCAGAGTCTCCTTATGCCGATTGTAATCGCTGCAAAGTCAGTTGTTCGGTTAAACCAAATTTGTAATCGAAAAACGTTGTAGCAAAACAACTGGAACTAATCTATTTTTGAAATTAGAGTGTACTGGATACTAGTGTTCTATTTTTAAATAAATTTGCTTTTTAAAAACATATAACATGGGTGCGTTGCATTTTCAAATTCCGAGCATCTCAAAATTTATCGAGTGAGCTACGTATTTAACCATTAAGAGGAATTTCGTAATAATAATTTTAATTTTAATGGCGTAGGGATGTGACGACCCCATCGCCCACTGGTTTCGACCGGTGCAATCAGTCAACGCAGGGCAGCTTGTGGCGAGCTGTTGGGGAGTAGCGACCCCACGTACCTGAGCGCTCCTGGGGGACTCCGTCGTCCGACCAAGTCCTCCGCCTCTGGCTTGCCTTAACCGGCCGTCCAGAGTGGGGTCGCGAGAGCTGTGTTCTCGAGGGTAGATGTGGAAACCTAAGTGGCGAGTTGGCTATATGTTTAAAGTCCAGTGACACCTCTCTACCCCCAGCCCCCATACCGGTGTTGCCCTCGAGCCATCTTAGATGTCGCATTTTGTGGGGGACCATCTTATGTGGGCGAGTCAACGTCTGCCGGAAATAAAATTGATTACCATTTTGTTAGGCAGACGTCCGATTTTATTCTCCATAACCCAGTATTTAGTCCAGCACTTTCACCTAAAAGTCCAGTATATTTTAGATTCCATTAAATCTCAATAGTCTTTACACCCTCGCGGGTGCTGCCTCTGCGTGCGTCCCATGACTCGGGCAGGTGCAACATCCGCTCGGTGTACCCCTTACATTTCATTAAATTGTCGAAAGGGCCTCTGCGTGTTGGCTTCGGCTCCGCTTACGCCTCCCAAAGGTCCGGAACACCATTGTTCCGTGATGGGAAAGACATTTTAATTTCTAAAATGGGGTAAATTACATACTGTTCAGGCATAAACAAAACACACGTATCTTCTATGCATTTCAAATAGCGCGGGAAGACGCCGTGCTTGTGACGACCGCGCGACAGTGGCGCTACAAGGCCGCCGCATTCCGTCCGTGGCGAAGAGAAAAACTAGTTGCAAAACAAACGAGAGTGCGACCGGCACGAATTCAATGGCGCGTCTAAAATAAATTAAGAGGCCATCAATACGGTTTGTACGGAAAAGCAACAAAAGCTGTTTTTTGACGTTGAAATACAAAGAAACTGTGAGCTGTTTGTTATTAACTATGTTTGATAGCTTATTTCCTAGTGTTTAACTTGTAAGCTTCTAATTTGAGTAAAACTCAATGTTTTAACTTTTACTATACAATTATTGGCAGTTGTTTTCTGAAAAGCGCACGGAGACAGATGTTTGACTTCGATTATTGTTAGCATGATATATGAAAACACATGTATTTCTAGGTTGATATAATATTGCAACATGGTTTTATTTAACTTATAGGCCTCATATTTCCAATAATTTACACAGATACCTATCTAGTTCGACTTTGAATATGCACTTTTTTCGATAAAAATACACTGCAAACGCAGGGATTTTCGCAGTAATTTTGACAAAATATTGGGATGATTTGTATACAACATTAAAGTTTATTCTTTTATGAACATGCTGAAATCGAAAAAAACACTTTTTGTTTAAATTCCGTATTTTTTTTTAAATATTCAAATGGTGTATAAAATCCAATCCGGGCTAGCCTAGTCCTCAGTACCGCGCTCGCGCTCGTAGAGGTAGGACCTGTGTTCTCTGTGGACTATACAATTTGCTTGTTTTGTTGCACGAGTAAGTGCTGGAAGCGTTTGGAAAAGTGAATAGACCGCGTCCAACCACTGTGATAAGCATTTTACATTTTTGACTATATTATAGACCTGTTTGAAATAAAAATTTGAAATGATTTTATCGAATGTGATTGTACCGCAACCAACCCTTCTAGATACTTTCAGTAATACATAGTTTTAATTAAGACGGACAGTATGGAGAAATTTTAGGTGTATTAGGGTGACGGTACCCATTATGAACACTTTAAGCTGACAGACAGGAGTGATGGACACTATATTCTTAATTCAAATGTCATATGATTGTCAATTGGTTGACACAAAATAAATGCATGAAACTTATTTCCTCATAATAAAAGTGACTGTACGTTACTCGTTACTTGTCCATTACTGGTGCCACCGCCCTAGTCAGGGATAATCATATTGCTATATGAGCAAAATCCGGAATAAAACCGGCCAAAAGCGTGTCGGACCAAGCATAATTGAGGGTTTTGTAGCGTTATACGACATAAATATTGTGCAAGCAAAAAGGCATAAGTGTCTTCAAAATATCAAGGGACTTAACTGTATGTTAGCAATTAATAGTTTTTGGCAAAAACGGCTAGATAACCTTACCACGAAACTTATTTTGAACAAATTCGTTCAAAATAAGTTTCGTGGTAAGGTTGTCTTATATCCTAACTTCCTAAAGCTTTCACATTTTAGGGCTCCATACTTCAAAAGGAAAAAACGGAACCCTTATAGGATCACTTTGTTATCCGTCCGTCCGTCCGTCCGCCCGTCTGTCTGTCCAGACCCTTTATCTCGGGAACGAGTAAAGGTTGCAAGTTAAAATTAATACCATATACACAGGTCTGCGGTCCCATGAAGCTGCAAAAAAACCAAACTTCTACATCAACGCAATCCAAATCTGAAACTGCCGTACACTGAGAGTTCCATGCCACTTTTGTGCGGAGCCCTCGGTGGGCAAGTCCGACTCGATCTTGGCCGGTTTTTTGGACCTCCCGATACTGGATCAACCAATTTTTTGTTCAAGAGACCTTTAACTTATTTCTAAGGACCTATCAGATGGTGTGCCACAAGTAGATATTTGACAAAAAATGGAACTCAAAAAACGGCATTTTTATTTTTTGTTGTACAAAAATCACTTTTTGCTAAATTAGAAATTTTTATATTTATTCTACTCAGAATCGCAGCTCTTTCAATCCTAGTAGGAGAAATCGATTGAAAGAGCTCGCGATTCTGAATAGAAAACAATTAAAACTTTTCATATTTTCAAAAAATGATTTTTTTACAACAAATAATAAAAACGCCCAAAATATGCCTCCGGATTTCAGTTAAAATTACAAAACGTTTAAATAAAATTATTTAATTACACGTCCCTTTTTTCATCTTATCGGCTTTGTAACCTTCAATATAATATCACCACCCCAAAATAGAATTCAGTTTGAGTTTAAATTTTGAAAAAAAAAAACTTTTTAGTAGTTAGGTATGCTTAGAAATGTACCAATATATGTATGAATATGAAAACTATGAATTGGATCCGGAGGCAGAAAACAAAATCCTATTCCAAAATAACTTCGGATACTATTTAGAGACATTTGACGTTTGAATAAAACTATTTTTAATCTTATGATAAACACAAAACAAATTACTCGTAAATTTTCTAACACCACGTACGCCAAGTAATAGTTGATGTTCTGACGCAAGTATCAATAATGTTTGGTCTGCGCGTCAAGCGTCGCGAGGCCTTTAGCCTCGCGTCGGTCAATGAATGCTCGCTCCCGTTCGCACTAACCGCACCTGCTATGCCGTTCGAAGAGCATGGCGATAATAAGTTTGTATACCTGATTGTAGTGTGTGTCCGCACACAGATACGCGTCGGCGCGCAACTGGCGCTAATAATATTGAAATGCGAGCGGGCGGATTTTGTGATAGCACTCTTAAGTTTAAGTGAAAATAATCATTAATGGACGGTGTGGATTATGTTAAGTGAACTAGCAACCATCAAGGACTTCAGTGTAGTGATAGTAAGAGGCAGGGCCAGCCTGGGTGGCTGACCTGGTCATCCTTTGGAGCCGGCATCCACTCACCACACGAGGCGGTTAGCAACACGAAGGTACGTGCTATTTGTTTGTATAGCTGATACTGTGTAAATGCCTGAACACGGAATTAGATAGGTATACATAGGTTGATTTGTTATTTGTTTGTACATAAACACATACCTTTCAGCTTCCCAAGCTTTAGACAAGGTTTCATTCCAAACGGATATTTTTTGTTTTTTTTTGTAACTCATTCTAAATATTTTGCAACAAGCAAATTATTAAATTCCTTACAATTTCAACGGTGCTAGACCAGTGCATTTGAGCTCGAACACGGTGCATCTAGGTTCAAAAACGGTGTATCTAGTGTAAGCCGTTTCGGGTTTCTGCTCGAGATTTCTCGAACTCGAGACAACTCGAGAATTTTAGTTTCATTCGAGATGAGAAAAAAATGTCCATGACTCGAGAATTCTCGAGTCATGCGCGGCGGGCACGCGCCTTTTCGCCCCGTACAACTAGACTTAAGAAATAATAATAATAATATACTTTATTGCACACAACAAAAATAACACGTATCGCTTTACCTGGCGAGAATGAGAGGATTTTCAAACTTTATTCATTGGCTTATATTAATTCGATGGAGGCAGGCTGCGATGATTTTTGGCTGTGCTGGACATCGGCTATGTCATGAGTAAGGAATACATGGAATAGGTACTTCGTTTTGTTAGCCCATCGAATGGGAGATTAGACCATTTCTTGCAATTTTCACCTCATATTTGTTATAATGAACCTCTCGGACCCTCAGATATCAATTTTTATCATAATAGGATGAAAACTGAAGAAATTCAAGATGGCGGCCATTTTACGCAATTATGACCTCAGATTCGTTGGATCCCCAGATATCGATTTTTGTTAGGATCGGATCAAAAATGAAGAAATTCAAGATGGCGGCCTTTTCTAACATAAACAGTAAATATACATAATTATGTTTAAATCAGTTCCCACGTTTCCTTTTGTGACCCCGTGTCAAATCACAAATTATTGAAAAAGTAGTAAATATCTTCCGCATACGAGTAGTTTTTGACAACGTTTGAGCGCGTTTACCGAGCCGGGCCGCTGACCGTGTAGGTTGTATGAAGTTAACCCACTGTATAGAATACATCCCTACGCTACATTAGGTAGGTAAGTACATACAAAAAAATCGTCAATCCGAATTGAGGATTGAGGATTGACCGATCAATCCGAATTAAGGATTAGTTTCGTCAATCTTCAATCCTCTATCCGAATTGATCGGTCAATCCTCAATCGTCTCGTCTCAAATCTCCGAAGATTTTTATATCAGTATTATGCTGGCTAGGCCAGAGCAGGCATGTCCCTGGCTGGGTGTGGTACCTATGTTCATGTTCATGATTTTTGATGGTTTCTTCAAGATAACTTACATGTGGATAAGATTTATAATCGTATGTACTCTGTATTTTCCTCGCAATAGTGAGGGGAAAATGTTGACTCGCTACGCTCGTGGCTCAATTTTGGAATCTTTTGCTTGCTCAGGTCTCAATATAAGCCCGAGAGTTAAACTACAACTTTGCCCCCTTGTATATGAATGAAATAATTTATTATTTCAGACACAATTGTCCATATACCTATACTACATAATGTCAATGGTTACTTACATAGAATAATACATAATCAAAAAATAATCAATAATAAAATAAAATTCAAATAAAATTCACACGCAATTTAAAATAATAGGTTACTTAAATAAAAACATGTCAACAATTATTTTTCAAAATTTGCATGTGACGTGCGATTTTGCCCACTGGCTGAAAATTGGACTGTCACATGCTTCAGCGACCACACTCAGCAGACTGTTGGCGCTGCCACGCACATGACGCATTGTGGATGCAACCCGCTTACGCATGATTGCATAGAAATCGTCCGTACGCGCCTCGGCAAACATTCCTGACGCGCTGCAATATCGTGGCAGCCCCATCAGCATCCTGAATGCATTGTTATAGAGGACGCGCAGCGCGCTATAAGCTTTCTTCGTGTAGTTGATCCACAGGCTACAGGTGTAAAAAGATTAGCAGTAAGCTCTAAACAAGGTTAGCTTAACACTTGTTGTGCATTTTGAAAACCTGCGGATATCATCATAAATAACTATTGTCGTACCTACACCGACCTGCCTTAACCAATATATTTTTGTAAAAAATCGGTTCTGGCGCTTCGCCGGCCGCTATAGCTCGTTGAGCGACTTTGAGTTTTGAGATGAGACCGATAGTGAAGGACCACGTTTCGGCGCCGTAAGTCATCACTGGTAACACACATTGATTGAAAACTTTCGTCTTGAGGCACTGAGGTATGTCGGACGAAAAGACATTGCGTAGTTTCCCTAACGCTGCCCAACCGAGTTGGATTCGGCGGTTGACCTCTTTCTCGAATTTGGACCTACCTAATTGGATTACTTGTCTTAGCTACCTAAGTATGTACGAGTCAACAACTTCGAGAACCGAGCTTTCAATAGAGACTGGGACAGTTAAAATTATAGAATGTTTTAAAAAAATCCTTTAATTACACGTCCCTTTTTTCATCTTATTGGCTTTGTAACCTTCAATATAATATCACCACCCAAAGTAGAATTCAGTTTGAGTTTAATTTAAAAAAAAAACTTAAACCTATTAGTAAATAGGTATGCTTAGAAATGTACCAATCAATATATGAATATTAAAACTTTGAATTGGACCCGGAGGCAGAAAATAAAATCCTATTCGAAAATAACTTCTGATACTATTTAGAGACATTTGACGTTCGAATAAAACTATTTTTAATCTTATGATAAACACAAAACAATTATACAAATTAAATTTTCCAACACCACGTACGCCAAGTAATAGTTGATGTTCTGACGCAAGTATCAATAATGTTTGGTCCGCGCGTCCAGCGTCGCGAGGCCATTAGCCTATGAATGCTCGCTCCCGTTCGTACTAACCGCACCTGCTATGCCGTTCGAAGGGGATGGCGATAATATGTTTGTACTCTTGATTGTAGTGTGTGTCCGCACACAGATGCGCGTCGGCACGCAACTGGCGGCAATAATATTGAAATGCGAGCGGACGGATTTTGTGATAGCACTCGTAACGTAACATTTAAACTCATTACATCCTATACAAAAATGTAATACAATTCTTTTTCAATAATTGTACTTTGCTTATTTTCAATAATAGGAGATTTGTCAAATAATCTGGTTGTAAGTTTGTTGGGCTATTTAGCAGGAATCATGCTTTTAAGTAGTTAAAGCAACTTTATAATAATGACAACGTTAAGCTATAGGCATATTTTACTGCCACTTAGTTTGTAAATATTTGGCTGTGGACTACGCTATGGTTGTGCTCTTAATTTTATCTTTGAGCTCCTTCATTTGCTCAGCTTCTGGCAAATCTTGTTTTATTATTATATCTCGGAACGTTACTTTTGGTATGGTTCCCGCCAAGGGCAGACTCTCCGGCAACAATCACGAAGTTGCTGATATTAAGGATTTTTTTTTGCAGTATTACGCAGTTTTGGGTACTACAGAGTGGAAAAAAACTAAGGACCTTCCAGGAAGTATTGCATCGTTTTAGTGATACACAGAAGGTTCATATTTAATGGATACAATCAATAACTCAGAAACAAATATTCGTGATAAACACACAAATAAATGCTCTGACCAGGATTCGTACCCGGGACCTCCTGCTTCGTAGGCAAGGCACTCCCGACTAGGCTAAGGGGCCGTTGATAGCCGTGATATATAGGAAAGAATACTTGCGTTACGAGTAAATGTGATAACCTAGTAGAGAAGACTCGTGACGTCATCAGCGGCAGCGTCACTAGAGGTGTGTGATAACTTGAGTGACGTCACGATGAAAATATGAACGTGACTCGCCGTCTAATATGAATAGTATCACCGTGACTAAATGTCCGGGAACGACGTTACTGTGTTACGGTAGTTGTTTTTTCGTTTCTGTAGCTATCTTCGTTACTCGTTATTATAAAAAATAGAACTGGTCTATCGCGAATGCAGTTAATTTACCGGGTTACTGACGTATTGCCGAATATTTTTTGCCAGATTTTCATTTCGCAAACAATCTATCCCAAAAATTTAAAACCCAACTAATCATTTCCCAACTTAACAAGTCGCATATAAATATTTTCCAAAAGAACGTTATGCAAAAGAATTTTTTGACATTTCCTTACTTTGGCAACATTTATTATACCAAATTTTAATTACTCGAAATGATTACTTGCCAAACATTACAAAAACCATAACAAAACATGACAAATGTAACGGTAACAAAAAATTTTTTGCTAATTTTTATTTGAACAAATTTTTATTACTCGAAATGATTATATGCCGAATACCACCTTACCTTAAAGGCCGGCAACGCACTTGCGACACCTCTGGTGTTGCGGGTGTCCATGGACGACGTTAATCGCTTACCATCAGGTGATTCGTTTGCTCGTTTGCCCCCTATAGCATAAAAAAAAAAAAAAAAAATATAAAAACCAAAACAGAACGTGACAAACTATTGCATTATGGCAATTATTTATTTTGTCGTACCTACACCGACCTGCCTTAACCTATATATTTTTGTAAAAAATCAGTTCTGGCGCTTCGCCGGCCGCTGCCGCGGCACCTCTGTTTTGTGCGCTCGCTTCGCTCGCTCGGCTCGCGCGCTGTTAGGAGACAATTCTACCTAATACTTCTCCTCGCTTCGCACGTCATCGTACCTTTTTTTTAAGGAGGGGAAATGCGTTACGCATACCACCTGGGGGAGAGGACGGACCCAGGTGGTTATGTGGTGGTGGTAACTGTTTTTTGAAATAAATAAATAAATAAATGTGGGACTCCCGTGTTGGGCTAATGGGACCCACGGTTTACCCACTAAAACCCCTCCGTTGCCGCCTCGACTGCTGTTCGACGAGGTCGTGGGTATCTGGCATTCTTCCGTAACCCCGTCAGCGGCCGTCCGCCTTCCGGACTCGTGCTCCAAGGAGATGGATGGTTTTCCCAGACTTCTTTACAGGGTGCTTTGCACTTTTGAAATGCACCCGCCTGCGCAGGGACCAAGATGCAGGTGACAGACGTCCCCAAGGCTGTCACCCGCAGGAGCCCTTAGGGGGGCAGTCGGCGATCACCCGCCAGCCGACGACGCCCAACTCTCTTATGGCGCAGAGGCTGAGAGGCCGGGTCCACCTCTCTTTCGCGCTCGGCCAGTTCCTTCTTGGCCATCACCGCCTCGCAAAAGGCAAGGAGCGTCGTCGTACCTACACCGACCTGCCTTGACCTTCGATCTTTGGAGCGGTCTATCTCTGCCATTTTCAATATTAGGAAAAAGTTTTCAAGTAAACGTTGCTTATTTTTACGTGTTCTATTCGTTGCAATAATTTAAAATGGGTTACTACTGGGTCGCTCGGCTCGCGCGCTGTAAGGTTGCAGTTCTACCTAACACTCCTCCTCGCTTCGCTCGTCGTCGTACCTACACCGACCTGCCTTAACCTATATATTTTTGTAAAAAATCGGTTCTGGCGCTTCGCCGGCCGCTACCGCGCCACGCTCGCTTCGCTTGCTCGGCTCGCGCGCTGTTAAGTAACAATTCTACCTAACACTCCTCCTCGCTTCGCTCGTCGTCGTGCCTACACCGATCTGCCTTATCCTTCGACCTTTGGAGCGGTCTATCTCTGCCTTTTTCAATATTAGAAAAAAGTTTTCGATTGAATCGCAGTTGATATTTTTTTTGCAGCTTTTACGAACTAGTGAAACGAAGGCACAGGGAACTGCTGCGTACATTGCAAATGACGACCTAATTTTGATTACCTGCTGATGGGTGCAAACATTATCAAAGAAAATAAAAGGGATGGGGTGTGGGTTTCCTGGAACGTTGGCTAGATAAAGTTATCAAGGGTTTATCGGAATGTTATTTTTCGTAATTTCGACTTTTGGCGACCTTGATTGCAAAAATCTACTACGTGCGGTGGCAAAAAAAATCTGGCTGGTAGCCAATGGACGCCTACAGCTACAGACGAATCACATGGTATTTTTGATTCGAATACGGCAAAACAAAAAAGGGTTATGGCTTTTTTCTACAACGCGCGGCAGCAGTTGCGTGCGCCCTTACGTTTGAAATAACGTTATAGCCATGACAACAATTTACGATATATTTTGGATTCATCATCATCATCATCATCATTTCAGCCGAAAGACGTCCACTGCTGGACATAGGCCTCCCCCAAAGATTTCCACAATGACCGGTCCTGCGCCACCCGCATCCAGCGGACTCCTGCGACCTTCACCAGGTCATCAGTCCACCTTGCGGGGGGCCTACCCACGCTGCGCCTTCTGGTACGCGGTCGCCACTCGAGAACCTTTCCACCCCAACGGCCATCGGTTCTACGTGCAATGTGCCCCGCTCACTGCCACTTAAGTTTAGCGATTCGGAGAGCTATATCGGTTACTTTGGTTCTGCTGCGGATGGTCTCATTTCTGATACGATCTCGCAGAGAGACTCCTACTCGTAGCATAGCTCTCTCCATTGCCCTTTGGGTGACTTTGAGCCTTCTTATTGAGGCCCATTGTAAGCGACCACGTTTCAGTACCGTATGTCATCACTGGCAACACACACTGATCGAAGACTTGTCTTCAGGCACTGCGGAATATTGGACGAAAAGATGTGTCGCAGCTTCCCGAACGCTGCCCAACCGAGTCGGATTCGACGATTAACCTCTTTCTCGAAATTGGACCTACCTAACTGGACAGTTTGTCCAAGGTATATATAATCGTCTACAACTTCGAGTGTAAAGTCTCCGATTGCCACTGGAGTTGGTGCTACATGGATATTCGGCATGATTTTCGTCTTATCCATGTTCATCTTAAGACCAACTCGCCCGGAGGCTCTACTGAGGCTAACAAGCATCGTACTTAAATCCTGCATGGTATCAGCCAAGACTACTATATCGTCAGCAAATCGAAGGTGAGTGAGGTACTCGCCGTTTACATTGATGCCTAGCCTTCTCCAGTCCAGAGTCTTGAAAATATCCTCCAGTGCAGCGGTAAACAGCTTAGGAGAGATGACATCTCCCTGCCTGACTCCCCGCTGCAGCGGAATAGGCTTCGAGTTCTGGTCTTGGAGTCGGACTGACATAGTGGCGCTCTCGTACAAACACTTCAACACTTCGATATAGCGGTAGTCTTGGCACCGTTGGAGAGATTGTAGTACCGCCCAGGTTTCGATCGAATCAAAGGCTTTCTCGTAGTTCACAAACGCTAAACAGAGGGGCAGATTATACTCCTCGGTCTTCTGTATAACCTGACGAAGCGTATGTATGTGGTCTACGGTACTAAAGCCTCTTCGGAAACCGGCTTGTTCGGGAGGCTGGAAGTCATCAAGCCTGCGTGCGAGACGATTCGTAATGACTCTTGAAAACAGCTTATAGACATGGCTCAGAAGTGAGATGGGTCGGTAGTTCTTCAGTAAGGCGTTGTCGCCTTTTTTGAAGAACAGTACCACCACACCTCCGCTCCATGCCTTTGGCGTTCTCCCTTCTAGTAAGACGGAATTGAACAACTTCTGAAGGGACGTAAGCACCGGTTTACCACCCGCCTTCAGAAGTTCGGCTGTAATTCCGTCTTCACCAGGCGCCTTGTTGTTTTTGAGCTGTTTAAGAGCCATACTAATCTCGTACAGGCTGATGTCCGGGATATCTTCGGTATAGTGTCGGGCCAGTCTAGCTCTATAGGGTCTTCCGCTAGACCAACTTCGGGTCTGCTAGTTGACGTGTATAGCTGTCCATAAAAGCTCTCTATCTCACTCAGGAGCTCAGGTTTGGATGTGATGATTCTACCATCCTCAGTTTTTAACTTAGCGAGCTGGCTTTGCCCAACAGGCAGATCCCTTGCAAAAACTTTGGAGCCCTTATTTCGCTGAATGGCCTCAATACACTTAGTATTGAATTGGCGCATATCGCGGGACTTAGAGATCTGCTTGTTGAGCCGCTGGTATAACGTCACGTCAACTGAAGATTGTAGAACCATTTTACTCCTCTTATCGAAGATTCTCTGAGTGGAGTCTGAGAGCCTTTTGGTCTTATTTGTCCGTTGGGCCTTAAAAAACTTAGACCCAGCGCTATGGACAGCTTCCACAAACCCGTCGTTGAACTCGTCCACATCATCGCCTAGGCAATCGAAACGGTTTTGGAGTTCCAGCTGAAAGCTCTCGGGGTTTTGAGTTTGGAGTGCATGACGGAGCGTAGACTTCATCAGTCGAGAGCGTTCTAGCTTAGGACATATATTCAATGTGCCTCTTACCAGACGGTGATCGCTTCCGGTTTTGACCATATTGATCACAGAAACATCATTGAATATATGTCTCTTCGTCGACATGATGAAGTCAATCTCGTTTTTAGTTGTACCGTCGGGACTCATCCAGGTCCATTTTATGTGCTCGCGTTTCTTAAAGAAAGAGTTCATCATGTAGAGTCCCTCCTTCTCCAAGAAACCAGCCAGTAGATGCCCCCGGTGGTTCCGACGTCCAACCCCAAATTGCCCCACTCTCAGCTCGTCACCATCTCTCTTGCCTAGTTTCGCGTTGAAGTTCCCCATAACAACGGTGAAGTAGGTTCTGGAGCTATGCATGGCTTTTGAAATATCCTGATACATAGCCTCCACCTCGTCGTCGGAGTGTGCCGAAGTCGGCGCGTACACCTGTATGACCTTCAACGAGTACCTCTCGGATACTCTGAGTATAAGGTACGCCACCCTAGTCGACACACTCTCGATCTTCACCACGTTGTTTACGAGGGACTTGTGGACGATGAACCCGACACCTCCCTGGGACTGTTGGTCGCCCTCCCGGAAATAGAGTAAGTTGCCGGATTGTAGGATTATCGTGTCCTCGCCCTCTCTTCGGACTTCTGACAATCCCACGACATCCCAACGCAACTTGCTTAATCCTTCCTCCAGTTCCGCCAACTTTTCGTCGGTCCGCAGTGTACGTGTGTTATACGTTGCCAGGGCCAGGAGTCGTCGGTGGTGGTAGCCGGATCTTTGCCGGAGATTCTTAGCACCCCTGACCCCGCTAGCACCCTGGCCGCTACCATAACCAGGGCACCGGGGGTCGCCGGAACCTCGGGGCCGCGGTCTTTTGGTGTGATTCATAAGGGGGGTTTTTGCCGTAATCGCCACGCTTGGCATGCGGGTTGGCGATCGCAGTGTCTCCACCGTAACTTAGTTAGGAATGCTGCTGCCCATCCCCCGGTGGTCTTGGTCGTAGTTTTAGGACATACCCGGGTCCTAAATTTTGGATTGCACTATAAAAATTACAAAATTAATTATAAAATTAAATATACCTTACGATGATTCAAGTAGCGAATGGGGCCCGTACTGCACATCAGTAAATAAACCAAATTTAAAATATCATTTAATCATAATACTAAACTAATATATTTGCTTTCTTTTAATTCAACAAACACAAAGAAGTAAATGTGAGAGTGGTTAAATACCTGTTTAACAAACGTCAATTGCACAAATGAATACATATTAATGTATGTATACTTTTCTTAGTGTAGTGTCTCCTCTACCCAAAGGTTGTCTGGAAGAGATCGCTCTTTAGCGATAAGACCGCCTGTTGTTTGCCTCTTTTTCATGTGTAATCTATACCAGTTTGTGTTATTTTTGTTGTTTTGAGGTGCAATAAAGAGTTATTGTATTGTATTGTATTGTAATGAATACATTAGGTAAGTAGCTACTTATTTAAATCCTGAATCGTAGAACGAAATGAACTTAAGTAGGTATTAGGATTTTTAATCTTGCCTGTACCTATAAATATGTTGATACCTTTTATTTATGCAATTCTCTCAATTCTAAAAGCTTTCATTAGGTATGTTTATCAAGATTACGATGAATTACCACGTTTTTCTTAAAAATATAGTTTTTTTAGGTAACTTTCAACATCAGCCAAGACATAATATAGGTATAGTAAAAGTACAGGAATGTAAGTAGAATAAACAACTATACTCGTGGTAATTGGTAGGTACATTTGAAATAACTGTGACATTATTGTAGGCTACATAATACTTTTTGTTCAATCAGTCAGTAAAGTAAATATCATTATACAATTCAATTCTCAAGTAAAAAATAAATAATTGGTAAACTTTATTTACATCCGAATTCATCTGTTCCATATCACAGTTTTTGAGATTCTCATGTAAATTTGATTTTCATTTACCCTTTGCTGAATATAAATATATGGCGAATAGAGAAATGCCTTTTTTGGTGAATCGCAGTTTAGGTACTCTTTCAAACGGGCGGGAAACAGAACGTATTAATCGTACTAAAGTAATCAGTTTTAAGCTCTTTTGCCATAAATTATGTAATGCGTGAGCAGTAAAGATAATCTTTAGGATCTTTTACTAATAAGATGTTGCCTCTCATGCGCTTGTAGACAGATGCTTTCATTCAGACGGCTTGGTGAGGTAGTTACATAGTAGAAAAATGGTTGGTATTGAGCTAGTTTTTTCGACATTGTTAAAATCGGTCTCACGTGACTAAATCATGAGCGATACTGTAGTCAACCATAGCAACTAAAATTACTCTCTGAATGTATCATATGGCTCACATAATTTAAAATACCTAATGTTAGGAACCCAAGTACAAAAATACAAATACAAATACAAATCGTTTATATCCTTGAACAAAACAATGAACATAAAATACAGAATTAGGCACTGACAAAGGAAAAAGTATCACTGTCTTGTTTATATTTTTTGTCGGTAGTGAAGAAGTAAGGTTATTAATTACAAATGGGCAGATTATATGTACCTACTAAGGATTCTATTTATAGGAATCTACGATACATTATAAACAATCTACCTTAACACTACCTAGTACCTAACACGAGAGGTGAAATCTTAAGCAAAATGCAGTTTTATACTAACCTACGCAGTTACAAAAATAGGCATTTGAATTATAAATACGATTATTTATATATTATTGGTTACGAATTCTATATACGATTATTGTGCAAATAATCGATAAACGTGATAACACCTGGTCAGCGAAATACAAATTATGGAAAATTACAAATAACGAAATCAGTGCTGAAAATCCTATGCTAGATTCTGAGAGCATCGAACGTCACGTGGTCATCGAAAAGCATCTGGCTGATAATATACAACCAGCGTTACTGCCGTGCGTCAAAGGGGTAACGGACAAAGTTGAAGTAGTATTTAAAAAGATCTATATTAAGTTTATACGCCGTTATCCAACGTAGCGAATCTGTTGCGCATCCTAAAGGATGTTATTCCATTCTAGAATCCCGGTGTGTCCAGTGTGTAGTTGTTTACACGGTGGAATGCAGTTGTGGAAGTGCGTACCTACATTGGCCAAACGAAGCAGAGTTTACAGGGTAGGTATCGTTGTTTGCTTTTGAGTAATTTTCCATATTTTAAAACTATTTGACTAAAGGTAGAAATATGGTAAAGGACCTTTTCTGTATTGAATGAAAGGTATATATATTAAGCATATCATTTCAATTGATTGTTACTGCTTGTTTAACAGAAATAGTGCAATTTGTTGTAACTAGTATTATTCATTGACGGATACCCTTACCCTTATTGAGAAACGTTTTAAATAGCTCTACGGCAAGACGCACGTGCAGTCACGCGCCTCGTCGCTAAACACACCTCATGTTGTTTCGGGGTGAGATATATAAGATAAAATAGGTGTGCTTACTATTTCCAGAGACTTTAAAAGCATACAGGAGTCATTTGTAGGGTAACGATCATAAAGCTATCGGAAATATTGAATTGAAGAAAGCTGCAATGTTTAGCCTACTGACCAGTAAGAGTCATGTGACGTCATGACAAGCTTCTGAAGCGTCTTACTCGTATCTCCGCTAGCGTACGTTTCGTCGATAAAAATTACTCGTCGCTATATTTCGCTCGTCTGCCTCGATCTACTAGACTAGTGGGATATAAATAAGTCGGATATTTCTATAAAACTAAAATCAGTAGGTATACAAATAGTGGTAGCCACTTCCTAGTCCTCTTGTTCTTCGTACTGTTTAAGACATTGACATTTTTGGTAGCGTGACATAATTAAAGATTACCTGCACAATTATCATAATTAATAATTTTAAATTTAAGCAATAAAAATACTCTCATATTAAATAAATACTACAGTTCTACTTTTGCCATTCATGTACTCCCAAAAACGTATTTACATTTTTTATAATACCTATAAATCTACCGTCATCTACTTTTATACACAATTTTGATGCTAATGATCATATCCCTAATTTAGTAATTTAGTACTTTTCTTTCCGATCCAAGACTTCTCCTAATAAATATTTATCATTAATTGCTAATAGGATTATAGAAGACTTATAATTTGATTCAAGGTTGGAAAAAAGTAAAGGATTGCTTTGAAAGCTGTAATGCATTTAATTTAGAGGTGATGTAAGTCTTAATTTTTCAACACACTTGCTCGTAACGAGGTTCTTATCGTACCGCTTTTAGGCTCATAATCCTAGATATTAAACACGCGTGCTTTTTCATTATATTATTGAACTAGTGTTGTAATCAGATAACCCCATCAAATTAAGTTTGTACCCTACGAGACTAAGTTTCGTACACAGATAATACATTCAAATTTTGTCGGATTGGAAAGTTTTGTTTTCAAATAAAGTAAACTGTTTTTAGCCACATAATACTTAACTTACGCCTTAAAAAGCAATATCTCCGTATTAAGTTGAATACATGGATTAAATGGATTAAAACCTACTGAATTATTGAATATACGTGAAATTATATTAAATTATTCAAAATTCACAATAATTTGTGCTTCAAACATAAATAATTTAATTTTTTATTTTGGCTGTTTGGCGGGCCTTTGCCTCAAATTTACGCGCGCAACGCGATTAGATAAAAATACACCAATGGCGCGCCGCGGTAACTTATTTACGTAAAACATTTTTGATTGTTTTCTCGCTTTATTATTATGTTTATGATAAAATGCAACTATAAGAGAATTAGAAGTAAAACTATAACAATATGTGGATTAGGCTCCTCTGAAACTACAAAACGCGGGTGCTATCATTAAAATGTAGTTGTACTTAGTAGTGATAAATATACCTACTTATTTGTGACGTTTGGACGTTAACTTCGGGATTTATTAGTTGAAAATGTAAAATTGTCATCAACCGACGTCGAAAAGGCATCGCAAGAAGCTTCAAGTAGTCAATAAAGGTTAGTGAATCTCATATGCTAATTACCATGTACGCATTCTGACATGATTCTGACAATTAAGTTAACGTATTTAACAAAAGTTAATAATATTGTCTTCTGTTACCGCGTTTGTCATTCATTGAAATTAAACACTTTAGAACGGATTAATCGCGTTTATTAACACCATGATCCTACGTTTCGAGCCCTTTACAGCACTCGTTTTCACAGGGTTAAGATGATGACTGAGAGAGTGCGAATTCTCCCTGTCAATCAAAAAAAAAAATACTTGTGCAAACTACCTACATACAAAAATATAAAAATAATTTAAAAATAAAAACAAAGGTTGGTCTACAATGCCCAGAGGGGCTTATAAAGCTAGTAATACATAGCCTAAAGGGCATTCTATAATTAAAATAAAAAATAAATCCAATGGGCGATTAATCCGTTCTAAAGTGTTTAATTTCAATAAAAGTTAATAACCTCGAATTAAATTTTGATTTTTACTTACAAGTGTGTTGAAAAATGTCGTATGACACGTGTGTGCATGGCCATTATACACATCGGCTTCCTTATTGCGCACTCGCTTTCAGCTCGCGCGCACAATACCGCCTCGTGTATAATGACCATCATAGCACACGTGTATCACAATGTACTATTAACAAGTATCTACCTAACAGCGACCTACATGTCATTATAATGTTCAAAGTAATGAATTGATCTAAACAGGCTTAAGTCTTCCTTATTTGTATTGTCACCGTTAAATTGTGATGTGAACTCCCGACAGTTTATAATTTGACTAAGGGATATTATAAACTAACCTAACCTAACCTATCCGTTTGTTTATAATCTCGCGCGTTAATTTATATACTAACGGTACTCACAATTCTACGGTGACATATATACAATTAGCGTCACACAACAGTGTGTAACCCTAATTGGAATATATGTGCTGTGCTCGCACTTGATGAAACGCGATGAAGAAGCCGAATATGTAGCTCTGCAATTACAGAAATTGATTTTTCATTAAGTATTTGTAATTATGCAGTTTGTGCTTCTCTGTTACGTTACACAGTTTCAGTAATTTAGGAATAATCTTCGAATATTTTTGTATACGAACGTAAAATAAATATAACCGGCTATTTTTAAACTAGGTTTAATATACTTAAAAAATAAGAGAAAAATAGCTGTTAAAATAAATAAACAATACCTACAATAGAGAGTCCTAATAAAAAAAGGAAAAAAAAATCTGAAATTTAAACGCCTAAAAGCAATAAAAACTAAATAACAACATCTACAAACCCGTTCGGCGCCTTACCTTACCAAAAGGAGTCCATCACGCTCGCAGCATTGCCACGTTGTATGGCGATGGAGACCTGTTGAACAAGCCATGTCCCAGAATAAGAGCCGACACCCCTCTCTCTCAGCCGTTCTTGAAACAGCCCCGTGCCTCGTGGCCCAAGGCCCATGGGACCGGCTGTCTAAACATAAATAATTTGTAGTACTGACGAATTTGTTAAATATTGGAAGATTTACAACGAAAGCCACATACAGAGTAATAAAATCAAATGAAGATGCTCTATCCAAACTGAACAACTACAACTAGACTATCACGAGAACAACTACAGATTATGTTGTATTTCCTTGAGTTAACCTGACGCTTAAATTATGGCACTGTTTGGCAAGTGTTATGTTGTGTATAATATACTCGTACAATATGAGTAATTACTTAACTTATACTTTCGTTATACTTAAAGACGCTTTGTAAAGGCACGCTGCTTTCTTATTCATAATTTTGATGTGACTGCTTTACCTATTTCTATATATTATAACGACTTCTTCAAAAACACAGCTAAATTAACAAATTCTGGAGATGACGGGTGATAATAGTACATTATTGCAGAGGCCGGGAAACCGAATTTCGTGGATGAGTATTTTTTTGTCGGACGAAGCGAAGCTGAGTCCGACAACTACATACGAATCCACGAAATTTTATTTCCGTCCGAGGCATATATAGTGCTTTTCTCCAAACATGAAAGGAAATAAAATGTATTCTTGCATAAGATTTGAAAGGAAAAATAAGGTTCCCGCCTAAACTTTCTTTTAATGCACGGTTGTGTTCATAAAAAAAGTTGAAATGTCTTTAGTTTTATTAAGCCGTATCTACACGACCTTGCACAATGAGCCGTGTGCAACTCGCGATAGAACGAGACAACCAAGCATTTGATCTCCTTCTCTCTAGAACTACTACACTACTACAAAGCCAGCCCAGACGGGGCATTTTTAAGCACGATATGATCAGATTGACAATTTGATGTCAATCAGATTGTCCCGTCTGTGCAGACCGTTTGGTCGCGGCTAAAGTATATTTGGCTGTTTGCAATATTGATAGTCCAAATATTTATTTAAAAAGTAAAAAACAATACAGTAATGGATTTTAGTACAACTTCCTGGCCGCTAAAACGGTAAAATAATGAATTCAATTTTTTTTTATTTGAGTCGGTACATAAGGAGGTTCTTTTCGTACCAATTTTGCTACATTAATGTGAACATTTCCGAGCATATTGGAGAAAAAAAATATTTTGTCTTTCCATGTGCTCAACCCAACCAGGAACCGTAGCTGATTTATGGTGCAATGATTTCATTTAATCATTCGATTATGGGTTTACCAACTGCCAGTTTGTTCGATTGGTCGTAATTTGATTATTACATATTGAATTTTATAATGAAATTAGTAAAATGTATATTTTTATGATAAAAAGGTCAAGATTAAAATATGAAGTTTTGGGGTGCGTACCGATTGATATAACTTTTTTTGATTTAATGTTATTCTTAATAACGCTGATTTGATATAACCATTGAATCATATAACAACTAATAATATACTTAAAAATTGTATAATTATTATTATACTTAATGATCCTTTTTTCGAATAACATTTATTAAAACATACTTTAAGTATAATGCTGACTTCCGATATAAATAAATGGAATAACGCTAATTTAATCTAAAGCTCAGTTAGAATAACTTTTTATTTTACAATGTATAAATAATAGGTTAGGTTAGGTTAGAAACTGTGACCCCTAAACATATATACTGTTAGCAGAAAAGTAGGTTAGGTTAGAACTGTCATCCCTTAAAATAAATAAAAAAACATGATATTGCCAGGAGTCTCATGCGTTATAATTTCAGGCGACTTCTGGCGATGCGATTTTTTTTATACCGTTTGCTAGTTACATTATCTGAGTTGTATATCAATGGATAATTATACCATATAATGGTTATTACAAATAACTATTAAACTAAATTATAAATATACGAAATAATAGTAGATATTTTGTTCTTATACAAAATGTTCATTATGTATAATGAGTAATTATATCCATTAAATATATACCAAATGTTGTTATATCACATGTTACTATACCAAAAACAATTATACCGATCATTACACACCCGACTCTCTGAAGCCTTCGACGAAGAAAGGGGAATAATATTATGAAATGAATACCTGGCTCTGTGGTTTAAATAGTTTAACCGAAACCTCGAAATAAAGATTTGGAAAATAAATCTAGTACTTAGTAAAAATACATTTCTTTGTATTATTAGTGTACGTATCTACGTCCTATTATAGCCTTCAATCAAAGTCCTATATATACATTGACTTTGCTTTGTCTAGATTAATATACTGACCGTAACCTTACATCAAATATTTAGAGATACATTTTATTCTACTTAATCCTATTATTACTTTTGATGCGCGTTACAAAGTCTTATATGTACATTGACTTTGTTTTACAAAATAAAAGTATAAACCGGCTAATAGCTGGGTACTTACACACGAGAAACATCAAGTAACAAAACATTTATTGTACTCTTTCAGATTCAATGTTTAATTTATAATACTTGCAATTTTACAGTGATACTATGGAATACGCATTTTGGTAGACTCTTGTGATGTTTGTTGTCTAGCTAGGCAGTTTTCGGAAAAACAGTCTCCTCATGGTAAATTTACACTTATACATACTTCACTACACTAATACTGATAAACATTCTACAAGCCTTAATTAGCTAATAAAACTTTTTCCTTATTCACTTAGGCGATTGTATTTGTTAGGAAGAGACAAAACGTAAATTAAGTAATGAAGGCTTGTAGGAAATCTCGCTTTCGCTCATTTTTGAACCAAACGAAATGTTTACACAGGTGCTAATTATAAACAAGACAGTGATTGCAAATTAAAAGCACCTACCGAAATAAAACGCAATCTGGCACAAAACTTTTAATGTTAGTTCAAAACAAGACCAACTAACTGTTATACGGTGAGCCAAAATCTCAAAATAAGAGTTATAAAATCTTTGACAGTTTTATATTTATTTTTTTGGGAAATTCGGGGTGTCTTTGATTTTACTGTCAAATTCTGTAGGTTGCTGTAATTAGTAGATTAATTTTTTTTATGTGAATTTTCGTTGATACTTATGTCCATTTGTCGGTTGGTATAAAAAATTTACAGCTCAACAATATCGTATTTATCGCAGTCATACAATTTTATTAACTTTGTGTGAATTTTATTAATCCCGGTATTGACAAATCATATTAAGTATCTATGCCAAAAACAGCAAAACATTTTGAATGCAAGATGGCTATACTTCAACGAAACAATAATTTTATGGCAATTAAAATAAAAGTAACTCGTTACTATTATGTAACGAGACTCTTTCTAATTTGTTAGTAGGCAAGGTAGGTAATATTATATAGGTACACGTGTTGAGGCATCAGGCATTCCGTTTCCCTCCTAAAGAATTAAAGTTATTGATGTTGTAAGGCATTAAGCTATCCACTTATTTATACAAGCTTTCATTTTTCATTTCATTAAGATGTTTTCGCATTAAGTATGTAATTACATAAGGTTCTCTCGATTGAACGAATTAATTTATGCTGTTTATTTTTATCGAACTAGTGATACTTTCTGGTGAATAACATAGTGAATACAGGTACAATACAAGTTGGAAAATCTTAATAATGTTTGCTATACTCGTATGCATGTGTTGGTTTATATAACACTTAATGAATGACATTTAAAATACTTGAAACATTTTTGGTAGGCGACACAATGTTCGACAACGAGTTTAAAGATTTACGTTGCTTTGTCACAATCAACTTGCAATAGTGCTTACAGGTTTTCTCCCAACTTTGTTCATGTCATTAATATCACTATCTGCTGTATTAATTTCCGACTTAATTCTAGGAACAAATCTTGCGTACCTTTGCTTTTCCATAGACATGTTTGAAGCAGGTCACATCACAGCACTTATAACCACGCATAGGCAGCTTTAATTGTAATTTGGAAATATACTGGAGAAAAAATGTTAGCACCATAAAATAACCAACATCCATCCTGTTCAACACTCTAAATCGTGTTTTTAAACACGTATTTACTTATCTAGTTACGTACCCAGTCCATTTTGGATAACCGTGACAAATGCAACGGATAAGTTAATGTATAAATTACTGCACTGAGGCTTGTTATAACTATAGCTTCACTCTATGTAAATATCCTCAATTGGATATGCTGTTTCTATAAACTTTTGATAAAACCTCTGGAATGCTCGCCTGAAATAAGAATGACATAAATGTAGTTATTGAATTATGATGGTGACTTCTCATAAAGAAAGGAAAAGTGTAAAAACGTATGACCTCGGGCGGGACTCGAACCCGCGACTCTGGAACACCAGCCCGCCGCTCCGCCAACTGGGCTACCGAGACCTTAACCGTGGGCCCCAATTTTTCCAATCTTCCTTTCTTTCTGAGAAATTTGGTATCGTTAGCATTAAAAAAATTCTGCTTTAAAATAAGGTTTTGATACGGACGTCACTAACGGACACTGCGATCACTTTCAGAATTAGATTCGGCTTTCGAATTCTATGACCAAGCCCTATTGCCATATAAAATTCTTTTTAAAAATATTGTTCGTAGTTAGTTAAAAAAATCGTAATTAAATAAATTTTAAATTGGTCCATTACAAGTAATAGTCATAGGCAGTGTACTCACCCTACAGCCTCGGCGACGGGCCTGGTAGACTCCTGGCCTCGGAACACGTGGCAAGCGAACCGCTGCAGCGTGGGGTGCTTGGTGATAAATCCAAGGTAGCGGTGGTCGCGCGGGTGGAACGCGCAAAACGACACGTTCTTCAGCGAGTAGAAGTAGTCAATGCACGGGGCGTTTCGACCTCTCTGTAGAAATATCATAATTGTGGCAACTTAATGACAACTGTTTGTTTTATACTCGACTTATTTGATATTTACGACTAAGTAAACACGAAATAATATCTAAATCGGGTCACTTAAGAACATAGATTTGGTCGGAAATCCTGTAATATGTTCCGATAAAATTACGGCATTTAAGCATGTGAGTACCCGGCATTAAATCCTACCATTTGTTTAATTTAAATATCGGATGATGGTGGAATTTATTTATAATTATGCTTACCTCTGGTTTTGATCGGTCAACCATTCGTAGGCCTTGATCAGAAACTTCAAGAATGCAAGGTTGCGCTATCGGTTCGCCACTGCTTTCCCCGACAATTTTTTTGACAGCTTGACAGACAACCCCCGTACCTTTATGAGCTAGCGTCTCGACTGAACCCATATATCTGTGGAGCAAAAAAAAAGTAAAACACAATCTTGCTTTAAATTAAATTCAGTATTCGATATAAGACGTACCCTAGTAAGTATCTTTCCCTTTTAACTTTGGCATTAGCTGGATCGAAATCATTGTAGTCCATATCTACTGCGTAGGCTGATGGGAATATTCCTTGTTGTCCTGTCCGTAAATTTACTCCTGTGTGAATGATACAGAATCGAATTATTATAACATAACATCGGTTAATTTTGTAAGGATCAAGACGGTAACTCCATAATGTAATTGTAAGAGTATTTTTGACACAAAATGTTTTGCTTAATCAATATTCGGAACACTTGATTTGGTTGTCCCAACAAGAAAAAATACAAACCTTCTACCGTTGATATTTTCACTTACGACTATATGATTCAACTAGCTTTTACCCGCGGCTTCGCCCGCGTACTAAACGTAATTTTCAACCATCTACAAATAAGGAGGTTCTTAGTTGGGCCTGTATATTTGTATGTACATATGTATGTTTGTCCGCTATTATCTTGCATTTGGCTAAACTGATTTAAAAGGAATGGATGGGTGTCGGAAAAGTGATCAAACTGAAAAATTCAAGTTGGCGGTTGTTTCTCAATTTTGACCTCTGATTTGTTATAAAGAACCTCTCGACCTCCCTTTATATGTGCCTACCGAGCTTTATCACGAACTTAACTCTATAAATTCAAGATGGTGGTCGTTGATGGTGGCGTTGGTAGTTCGTTAGGAAGAACCTTTCATCGCGATCAGATCATAACTGAAGAAATTCTAGACGATGGCCGTTTTTCTCAGTTTTAACTACAGATTATTCATAAAGAGAACCTCACGTATCCTCGGAAATCGCTTTTAACACGATCGGACCAAAGGAAATAATTCAAGATGGCGGCCGGATGTCGCAGTTTTTACTACAGATTCGTTACTGAGGAATCTCTCGGATCCCCAAATACCGATTAGTATCAAGGTCGGATTACTACTCAATAAATTCAAGATGGAGGCCCCTTTTCGCAATTCTGATCAAGGACCTATTTTAGATTTAAGGTAGGTAGAGGTAGGTCGCCAAGTAAGTTACACTTACTGTATATATTTCCCATGTTGACTTTTTCACCCAATTTCGTACTCCTATTTACTCATTTCTCGTTAGGAATACTCCTGTGAATAAAATAGTCTAGTAAATCTTGTTTCCCGATATACAATCAAATCCCACTTCACCCCTTTAGGAGGAGAATTCTAAAAAATCCTAGCTATTTCCCGCAGCTTCGCCCGCGTACAAAATTATGTTCAACCGTAACGTAATTTCAAAATCAAGTTGGCGGCTTTGATTCGTTATAAAGAACCTCTTGAACCCTTTGATATGTACCAACCGAGTACATATTACGATCAATGTTGACTTCTGATTCCTTGGAAAGAACCTTTCGGATTCTCACATATTGATTTCCATCATAATTTTTCAGATGGCGGCCTTTTCTCGCAGTTTTAGCTCCAGATTCATTGTAAAGAACCTCTCGGATCTTCTTTCGTATCTCGATTAGAAGGTGAATTCTGAAAAATCCTTTCTTAATGCACACCTACACCTTAATAAGAAACCTACGTGCCAAATTTGAAATTCTACAAACAGAAATAAACAACAAAACGACACTCATATTGATATTTTGAGATTTCAACCCCATCGCACCCCAACAGGGAAGATGGTGTATCTTACATCCACCTCCTTGGATTTTAAAATGGTTGTTGTTTTTTTATTTCAGCAACCCGTTAAACCATAAAAACGATAATCATGTTGTTTTTTACTTTGTTACCCCTTTTTCCCCTCTTAGGGGTTTAATTCTCAAAAAAACAAATACTCACCTTTACTCATTTATCTTTAGAAATACCTACTCTTCTGTAGTTATGATTAAAATAGTTTAACTAATCATCTTTCCCCATACATAGTTTGTACCGTCATTTCTCCCCCTTTGGAGGTGAATTTTGAAAACTCCTTTCTTTGTGCACCCCTACGCCTTATAAGGAACCTAAGTGTTAAGTTTGGAATCTATAGAACCAGAAATAAACAACAAAACGACACCCATATTGATATTTTTACAGTTCGACTCCCTCGCGTCCCAACAGGGAAGATGGTATTTCACAATCGCCACGTTAGATTTTAAAATCGTCGTTGTTTTTGTAATCCGCGACCCGATAAACCAGAAAACGATACCCATGTTGTTTTTTTTACTTTTTCACCCCTTTTCCCACTTATATGGGTTGAATTGAATACTCCTGTAATGTTTCAAATGGAATAGGCCAACTAATCTTGTTTCCCCATAAAAACTTTGGACTTCCAAATCACCCCCTTAGGGGTTGAATTTTGAAAAATCCTTTCTTAGTGCACCTCCAGACTTTATAAGGAACCTACGTTCCAAATTTGGAATCTCTAGGACCAGCGGTTTGGGCTGTGCGTTGATATGTCAGTCAGTCAGTCAGTCAGTTAGTCATTCAGTCAGTCAGTTTCTTTTTTTATATATATAGATAGATAAAAACACCTTTTTTGTATTTTGATGAGAAACCTTTACCCATAAAATAAAGTCTCTAGCTAAACAGAAAACCTTCCGCCATACAAACTTTCAACACCCTTTTCACCCTTATAAAGGTCGAATTTTCGAAATCGCTGAAATTACTTTTTGTAAACTCTAATGAGGATTCTTTTCACAAAGTTTGTAGTCTATAACTAAAAGGGAAACGCTTCCGCCATACAAACTTTTAACACACTTTTCATTTTTTTCGTTGATTTTTCCAAAACGCTAAAATTACTTTTTTTGTATTTTAATAACAAACCTCTACACCAACTTTTGAGTCTCGATCTAAAAAAAAAACTTTCTTCCATACAAACTTTCAACCCCGATTTAACCCCCTTAGAAGATGAATTTTTCAAAACCCTTTCTTATTCGTTACCTTCGTTAAACACTTAACGTAATGTGAAAATTTCAGGATCATACGTTTAGTAGTTTCGGCTGTACGTTGATCAGTGAGTCAGTCAGTCAGTCAGGACTTTTCCTTTTATATGTATAGATTTAAGACTGATATGTTATTTGTAATAAGCAAATTCCAAGTACTAAGAAATAAGAATTTGATTTGATTGCAACTATGAATATTATAGATACGTAAGGTAGACATAAGGACACTATCCGGTTTTTTATGAGGATCAAATGCCTGTTTGGAACACCACAGAAGAAATGACTGTCAAAGCCTGATTCTCGTTTTTTTATTTTGCCAATTCAAATCCAAAACTTCATATTTTAATCTTGTACTTTTTATCATAAAAATATACATTTTTAGGTAATAATCAAATTACGACCAATCGAACAAACTGGCAGTTGGTACACCCATAATCGAATTATCGCATGAATGAATATTTACCTTCACACCATAAATCCTCAGCTTCCTTTTGGACATAAATGGGGTCACCTATCTCCACTTCTATTTCATCGTGATGTCGCGGGTTGAACTTATGTAGGCCTCTATGTGTCGCTTCTAGCATTTCCAGTTGACTGTGAGGTACCGTAGTCATGTTGCCGGCGAAGTTGATGCCGCTGATGCTACAGCTGGATGATGGTGAAACCGAAATGTTTGTTTCTGTACACAAAAACACGACCTCGTTAGTGTTATACGGTGTGTAATTCAGTTTGCGGTTTTATGCATACTAAATCCCATCAGGACTACCATCAGTTGTGCCCAGAAAAGCTTACCTAAACTAGAACCATACCTATATGCGAAAAATATTAATATAATGCGAAAAGTATGAATTTAAATCCTTATCCTTATTTTCAAAGAGATAAAAAAATATTTGCAGGGAATTCAGGGTCAATCACACAAATAAATTTTATGGAAAAATTATATAATATAACTACTTAATATGGATTTATCATTCAGTTAGTCATTTATTCAAATGAAAAAATATACAATGGCGACTCCACTCCATTACTTGTGCTAAAATGACACCAGAATCATAACCCCCTAAAAATAGTAAGTAGGTATTTTTATTTGTAGCTATATTTAGGGACAATTGCAAGATGAATAGAGTCATACTATTTTTTTTCCTATGTTTCTAACGGTAAAATGGCAGAATAAAAAAAAACTGCTCAATTCTTTTCTCTGCTCGCAAGTCGGTATTTAAAAACGATTCTCAATTATATGAAATACAAATTACCTGTAGTAAGATGTTGCCAGAAATAAAAATAAATTCGATTCGATTCGATATGACTAGTTAATTTGGGGCAATTTTAGTTCTGTTTAATTTACCAAGCTCCACTATTCGTACTGGAGAAATAACAGGGATATAAACACTAACCATTTTGTTGCAGAGGCGTAGGAGATAAACTTTTGGGTCCAGTGTCTATAGGTGAGTGTGCTGTGCTGTGGCCGCTGTCGACGTCGCCTAGACTCTGCAGCCGCTCCGAATCCGGGCTGGAATCCTCATCCAGCAAGTATCCGCATTTGAGCACCAGGAGCGGCCGGCCCTGGCATCCTGGTCGGATGAGGGGACCAGCCAGTGCCCCGAGTTCGTCGGCAAGCGACGCCGGTTGGCCACATGTCAGTATAGTTGCTGCAACAACAATGGTATTGCTAGTACTTCCATAGAACAATTCAGGCTACTCTAAACGGGAAAATATTCGTTGGATGAACGAGTTTTCTTAAAAAGATGCTCACAATTTTTATTTTTTAGATGTCTTATTTCAAATACCAATTTGAAATTGTTCATTTTGTCATTTGTTGTTCATTTGTATCTCAGATAAAATTATAAAACTACTATAGTCGTTTATGCGACTGTAGTTACATTACGAATGGCATTACTACACGAGTGTGAGTTTATAATAACATCACACGAGTGTTTTAATGCCTATTTATATATAGTTGCATACACTACTTTATCTACTCACATATCATTAGTGCTCTAAGATGGATTCAGGAACCATAGGGAAATGACCTCCATTGTTACTAGTGTTACTTGTAAAATATCTAAAGATTAAAGATATATAAAAAAAACCGATACAAAAACTATTTTTTTTGTACTCTTTTCGTACTTGGCTCTAAAGTTTTGTGGCAATTAATATTCGTGGCTGCATTAACGATATCCGGCGGTGTTCATATAATTATCTGAGTCAGCATCACTCATTTTCACGAAATCAACAAACAACTTCTCACATTTTCTCGTATGCAAAAAAAAACGACAGCTCGGAATGGCGGCGTCTCGTTTCTCTGTATTTTTTTAAATAATTGAGCAACGAATGAACTCCCTGTTCTTGTGTCACTCGAGATCATTAATCGTGCGATTTATATTAAAAAACATACTGAATTGGCGTTTCGTATCGATAACTTTTTTAATATTTATAGATACTAGAGACGACCCACTTGAATTTGACAGCTGTTCCAAATTTAAACTCATAACCTACTGTTTTTAGTAAGTGTTAAAATTACAGTTCCGTTAATTCCTGCTGGTAGGTAATGCTGGTCGTTGCCTATGATTTCTGAACACATTTTAGAGCACTAACGATATGTGCGTAGATAAAGTATCATAACTGTTGCTCTGATACTTAGTGTAATTATGAGCAACGACTGACCGTTACGCCGCTGTGGCGCATCCCGCACACGATGATAATGTAGTTCCGGTAATTAGTTTATCAGGGACTATGACAAAGACATACAATATTTTGCGATGATATTGCTGTGTTACGACTACGACCAAGTCAATGCTACTAGTCTTGACTGACTGTCACATTAAGTGCTGACATTGAGTGCGACAGAAAAGGTAGAAATTAAATAAAGTTTTCTTGTGAAATATGTCATCATTTTCATAAACCAATATCTTGTCAAACTTACTGCTTGCATTTATGCGACAGAATGAGATGCACAATATACAATGTTGCCTGCTAAACCTCAGTGGCGCCCTCCGTAAATATCTGATTTTTTTCTGTCGCACTGTAAGTAAATGTTTTTACTCACGCAGGGCACATTTCTAATAGCATTAATCTATGACTGTATAGATTTGAAATCACCAGGAAATTAAAACAAGGACAACTACAATATAAGATATTTCAAAATGTATAAACTTCAAATTAAATTTATAAACTTACTCAGTTGAAAGTATAGACAGTATAAAAATAGTTTCGAAATTGCAGAAGATAAATGCATTCTTTAATTACTTACCGTCCTAGTTTTAGATAACAAAAATAAATCAGTATCACTATCACCATTTTTTGTAGTCTATGCGTAGAATGAAAGGAATTCTTTAGCGCTAATCTGATCGTGATATGTCCTTGTGACACATCATCTAATAGGTCTTTAGAAATAATTAATATTAAGAAATAAATGAGGTTTTTGAACTAGAATATGGTTAGTCGAATATTTAAAAAAATAATCGTGTTTAAGATCAAAAATCGTGACCCGGTTTTGTTTTATTCTGGCTGTACCACTCAACTAAAATTGAAGTTTAAGATACTCATTCGACGTAGAATGTAACCCTCTTTAATATCTACCTGATTGACTTTTTCGTTCGCCGTACTATTTTCAAGATACAGGTAAAAAACTAAAAAAAAAAGAAATTTGGCAATTAATTGGCTCTCAAAAGTCAAGCCGAACTCCTGGAATTGTGCAATCTCTGTTTACACGTCTTTAGGACCTGAGGTTTTAAAACGATATCTAGCTTGCTGGGAAATGGTTTTTTTTTAATAATCTAATTTTCTTGACCTATTATGGAGTATCTTTAGACTAGTAATCCACCTGTAACGAACAGTCAAACACATGGTTGTTTTTCCGCCTCATAATTATTAGTATCGGTTTTTTATCCACCGAATCTTCTCACAATGAATTCGAAGTAAAATACGAGTATAACCCATGTCCCAGTAGGCTATAGTAGCTAAGTATTGTAAGTGCATTATTTCGCTTGATTTTTGATAAAACAAAGTAAAAACGAAATTTGAATTGCCATTTAAACGAGAAGAATTTTTTAAATTTCGTAATTATTGAAATATGTGACACAAATGACTACTTAATTAATTCTTATATACGATAAAAATAGACACTTATAGTTTCGCTCTGTCTGTCTGTCTGTCCGTCCGTCCGCGGATAATCTCAGTGACTGTAAGTACTAGAAAGCTGATATTTTATACGAATATGTATATCGGTCGCACCAACAAAGTGGTAAAATAAAAAGTGGTTATAATTTATTTTTTAGAGTAGGTACCTCCCATACACGTAAAGTGGGGGGTGAGTTTTTTTTTCGTTTTAACCCTAGAGTGTGGCATATCATTGGATAGGTATTTGTAAAATAATGAGGGTTTACTTAGAACAGTTTTTGATAAAGTTAATATTTTCGGAAATAATAGCTCCTTCTTCTTCTTCTTCCTCGGTCCCTCACTGCTGAGGATCGCGACCATCTGTGCTCCGTCTCCATAGTGTGCGGTCATAAGCCATGTGAGTCACGTGCTGCATGTTGCCACCAACTATCCTCTTAACCGCATCAGACCATCTCGTAGGTGCTCTACCTTGCGCACGCATAATAGCTCCAGAAGTTTAAAAATATGTGTCCCCCCCTATAACTTTTGAACTATAAGTTAAAAAAATATGAAACATATTATAAAAGTAGAACTTAATAAGAACTTTCTTGGAAATTTATTTTGAACTTGATTGGATGAACGGTTTTTGGAAAAAATGTACAAAATAATTTCTGAATTAAGTTTGCAATTTAACTGTATATGCAAACACTTCTTTTATCTTAAGTACTTAATTTATCATCCCGTACGTATTTTCCTTCTAATAAGAAAAGAATGATTCAAATAGATTCACGCGATCAAAAGTTACCCCCGAAAACCCAACATACATAACCCGTCTAGTTTGTATAAATTAGTAACTCAATTGCCCGAGAGATGGCACTGTGGTCTACTTCGCGCTGTTAAGATTTTTCCGGAGTTGATGGGGTCGGAACGGGTGTGATCGAAAGTATCATCGAATTGTTAATTATTATAAGCATATTGAGCATGGTATCTATTAAAACACTTTTTAAGGTTGCCTATTGTGACGGACGGTAAATTGCGGAACGCTACACTGAGCATGGCCCGACATGCTCTTAGCCGGTTTTTTATTTATTTAAGTTAACCGGTAAGACCGGAAGGACATCAATACTAATTTTGAAAAGCAAAAAAATACATCTGATTTTTTTAGATAGGTAAATAGGGTAATTATAGAATACTTTATCTGAATAAAGTAGTCAATGATCTAACATTTAAATTTAGAAAACGAGGCATATCCTGCTTTCACGTTGTGAATTTTAAATACCGATCAAAACACTTAAATGCCCTTATTTTATTTTGAGCTATATATTATTGAATATTAATAAGTTATATATTATTATATACATATATATACACGCTGATTTTTTATTCACTGGCCAGACATTAAGAAGTGAATGATTAGGTTATACTGAGCAACTTTTATTATGGGGCCACTGCCAAAATCGCGAATTTTACTGTCCCATACATTCCCGCTGGTGTGATGCCGACAATTTGTTTAAAAGTTGTTCAGTATATAACCTTTACTTTCATTACTTAGAGTTTGGCCGGAAACAAAAATTCATCCTGTATATAAAGTTGCGAAACAATACAATTATAAGCAACAATTGGACGTGTACGAATTATCTAGGGATGGAAAAGTTTCTGTAATATAACATGAAATATCTTGTTACTAACCACAGGAATCCATTGCACCGTCTGTGCTGTGTTTTGGATTGTAGGGTCCGGGTATTTGGCAGTCGCAATAGCACTATCAGTTGAGGATCCGCCTCAATTGCATTCGCTAAAGCGCAGGTGCAGAATCTATTAATAGGGACGATGCAAGCGCCAGCGTAAAATTATTGAGCCGGCATTCAAATTTGGTCTCGAACCAACGAAAACAATAACAGGGAACTCATGCATAGAGTGCTATAATTACGACTTACATTTCCTGTTTTTTGGTATTTCGGGGAGTTTTCGCCTGCGTCGTTCGCCGTTGACGAAGGTCTGATGTCGCGGGCTGCGCTGAGTCTCGGGGGGCTCCGGAGGAGGTCCCGGGGACGCTGTGTCAGGCGGGAGTGAAGGCTCATTGTCGGTTACACAGCCTCGGTCGTCCTCCGGCGTGCCGTCACTTTTCGATGACGGGGACTCGTCTTCCAAACCCACATTTGGCACTAAACTGTAACACCACATTCCAACTTTAGGAGATCCACTTATCGTGACTCACTCATTACGTCGTGCACCACGTCAAGATCTTCATTCTCGCAACCAATAGCCGTGGTCACCACAAAACTCGATACACTGGTTAACATAAAGGAAGAAAAGGGTGCTTACGAATAAAACGGCGTTGGAGCCTTAGTATGCTGCGGTATTCTGTCGAAAACTCTCCGAAATTCTTCAAACTCGCTGTCGGCCATGTCGCTTTTGCACCTGATTGTTGGGTAGAGAGCGAGGGTGCGCGCGTTGCGCTCTCAGGGTAATATCGACCGGCGCGGGGTGCGCGCAGCGCGGCGCGCGCAATTTGTCCTGCAGGGTGCCCGGTGCCCTTCGCAGTAATGCGCCTTCTGATTAAATGCATCAGCGGAATTCCCCACACTATATCCATATAACATAGCCTATCCATATAATATATCCTCCACATTATAAATCCATCATTAAATTTATTCACGAGAATATGTTATAAAGGAACGTTCATTGAAATTGGTACTAATTAAGCATGATTTCACTATCGCACACACAAAAGACTTAGAAAGTCATATTGTTCTGTGAATTTGGCGGCGCAAAGGTTAAAACCTAAACAGCTGACGTTGTGATTGTGAAATAAAATAGGCAGTAAAAAGTAAGAAAAAACAATCAAGATATACATGGTGTATTATATAAATTAAAGAAAATTAATGAACTAGTGACATTACACATTAGATGTTCATTCATCATCATCTTGTAGGAAGTGTCAAATAGTATATTGTTAACCAAGGGCTAAAAAAGGCACGCATTTCCGACAAGGTAGTTTGCACCAATAGTGCGAGTCGGAAATGGGTGCCTTTTACCCGAGTTAAACACTACTTTTCATTTTGACTGCGAGGAAAGTGAAAAACAAGTATAACATTAAAACTAATCGATTAACTTCTTGAAGGAACCATTAGATGGATAAGTGTAGAATATTTAACACAACATCGGCATAATATATTTAATTTTTACTTTTTACTGTTTACTATAATTTCTTCTTCTTATGTATCATTTACTCAGGTTAGCTTTCTATTGCTCTTTAAAAGTGGTGAGAATCAGTTCAACAAAATTGTGCAGCTATTGCCATGAGCGAGTGATAAACTCATAATCGGTTTTCTTGGACTCCATTCAGTATCCTTTTTCGAAGTTTACTTGCCCTAAATCATACAAATCACAGTTGTATTTTAGCCTTAAGTTTCTATAAACTTAAGGCTATACATATACCACCATGATATGGAACACATCTTCTTTTGCTATACTTACTTCTACTTGAGTTATATTGGTGCATAGGCTTTTTAACATTATCCATATAAAACCTCAATTTTTCTACAAGGCTAACAATAACTTACGTAAATGCTGTAGGAAGTGAAATTTTTGGACATTTAATCGTTCGTCCAGCATATTTCTGGTTACCTACTTAATAAGTAATAGTCATGGTAAGCTAATTATTATTAAGATACGGAACCAACTAACAGGCTAACTGGATGGATATCACAAATGGATCCATGCAACGTACTGTGCAATAAAAACAACAGCATCTATTTTAGATTTTATCGATCCCTGACAAGATTAAAATAAATAAATAAATATTATAGGACAATTGGATTGGACTGGATTGATTTTAGGACGCATTCTATTTGGTCACTTAGGTCTTTTTACTTGACAGCACTTCGTTGTTTGCAGAGCTGGGGGCCCTCATCCTCGGCGCGGCGCACGGCGCACGCACGAGTGCAAAACACACAGCGCTGATGGGGATTACTAATAAAACATCAGGAGAGAAAAATAGTCGGAAATAGCAGATGGCATAACCTACCTGCTTATACTTATTTTGTACATCAAGTTGCCGGATTAATAACAGGAAGGAAATTAACATATCGACTACCGCAATCTCAATTGGCATAAAGGACGAATCATAATTTTACAGCAAAGCCAAAAATCTTTTATTTTGTCAAAAAAATCGTATCTTTTTTGTTTCTGTACATTATACTATACAGGTTAGTGACTAATTCTTATTTATCAGAGCTCATTCATTATTGTAGCTGTATGCGACAATGCTTAGTAACGGAGATAGCATGTCCTTTACGCCAATTGAAACACCATTTTCAGAAGACAGTCGTTTTAGACGTTATCCCACTATCCCACTAATATTATAAGCGAAGAAATTTTAGAGGGTTTTTGAAAGTTGCAATAGAGTATTGAATTTAGTAAGTTGGAAGTTGTACTTATGCAATGTGATTTTAAAACTTCGATATCGTGATGTAGAACATTTGTAATTTTATTAATGCAAACTCTATGTGCTTCAAATACTTTAAACGTGTACTCCTACAAGGATTTCCCTTTTAAGAAGCATATTACGGTAAATTTAATTTGATTATTCCCAATAGTTTCCAACAGTAATTAATAAAGTTCAAAAATCCAAGTAATATTTAATCACACAACACTACACACTGATTTGTTAGATGAGTTTCCCAAACGCAGTTATTCCTTGCAGCTAATTTACTTTTCGCCATTATTCATAGTCGCATATTTTCCCACTTTTTATTTCCCTGTCTTACTATTTCTCGGTTGCGAATTTTATGATCGCATTTGATGAAAAAGGATTTTTTTTCCGTTCGTTTTATTACTGTATCCTCGTCCTGCCCATTGTGATTTCTAAATGACACTTTATACTTCACGGGTCCTGCCCGAGCATAATAAAATTAAGAACGTATTTCTGCCCAGTGTGATTTTAAAATCACATTTTTAAATTTCGTGGCTAAAACACTCAATTGACTCTTTAGTGCGAATTTACTACTTGCACCTGATTGGTTGGAATGTTTTCAATGGTGGGGCCTCCATTTTGGATTGCATGTTTTTTTAGTGTTAATCCACGAGGTCAAGTCAAGATGTCACGACGTCCGCAACGAGGTAAATTTAATCCATTATTATCAATGTAATCCTAACTTTTTATTAAGTAAAAAGTAATTAAATTTGAAATTTAATAGTTAGATCGTCATAACAGATAGTAATTTGGAAGTTTTCTCTCATTTTTATATTTTTACTACTGCAAAACTTTATTATGTGATTTTAAATTCCCATTGGGCACAATCACTTAATAATATTTGTACTTGTTATAGATTTGAAGGACACCGACATCGAAAACTTTTTAGAAAATTCGGATATTGGTGACTTCATATCTTCTGACGACGAATGTGGTGACTCCTTGTACTCCAACACGGGAACGGCGATCAATCAGTGATAGCGATTCTTTGCAATCGGAAAGTGAACCTGATTTGGCTAACGGCAGAGAAAGTGACCGTGCAAGAGATGGATGTGGAGCCTCTGGAGGAAGAACCTGTTATGTTTTCGTGTTGTTTATTTTTGTTGATGATTATACCTAAATGTTTGTGCTTATAAACAGAATTAATGTGATAACTAGGGTAAGAAAAAATGTCATGTTCTAAAGAACTAAAACAAGAAATATAATTATTTTGCTAAATAGTGAGTTGATAGATAGATAGATAGATAGATAATTACTTTATTCATTCCCACAACATACATGGCATCAACAGAAAACAAAACTAGAAGAACTTTACAAAAAGCATATATATAACTTAAAAACTAAAAACCATTACAATAATTTGCACATTTGTATTTAATTAAGCCATGTGTCGTGGCAGAGAAAAGGTGCCGGCTCAGCATGGTGATGCGGCAAGCCACATCGCTGGTATTCTGCCAGTATTATGGAGTTGCTCACATTTACTTACTTAAGTCCCTTTGAAAGAAATACTGGTTACAATTGAGGCTGTTATCTTACGATTAAGTACATTTCATGTGACTAAGTGGTCTGATTGATGTCTGTTACGACTGAATAAACCATTAAAATGATTAATTCTATGTAAGAAGTTTTACTCAAATGTACCCAATGTCCTCTTAGGTTGACAAATAAAACAGATGGGATTTAGCCGATTCTGCCCAATGTCTTTTTAAAAGAACAAAAGATAGTGTCTCAAAACCCTCAAAAATCGATAAAATAGATATCCATAGTATCCAAAAAAATCTATGAATAAAATATTTCATGTTTGAGTAGAAAACTTTATCAAAGATCTTTCTGGGCAGGAACGCCTAAAATTATATTGTAGGTACTTCATAAATGACAATGGGCCGATTTACGTTGTTAGGATTTACATGCCCGGGCAGGACGAGGGTATAGTACCCTTTTTGATCGCAATATTTCCCTAAAACAATTTTTAACATGCTTGCTTTTGTTTACAATTGCTTTTTTACATTCGTTTTGTTATAATCTCAAGAACAAATATTCAGAATTGTATTACCACAACAGTGATGTGTTGTTAACTATATTTATTTTTATTAAACACTCATAATCGCCATTAGGATTTGATTTTCTCCGTCGTGAGTGCGATATAAATATAATGCACAATGGTAATCAATGTAATTATTATCTGATATCTCGATCTCACGTTTGTTTAGCAAACCACTTTAAATTGAATAGGTATTTAAAAGTTATGTATCATAGATAACTAATACTTCACAATGAGTAGGTAAGACTTTGACATTGTCATTTCAATTCGCATGTTTCGCATAGGGCTGTTACTGAAATATATTTTGAAAAAATTGATAATTCTGGAGAGTCTACGAGTACGTGTGGTGTGGTGGTGGTAAAAGTTGTCATTTCATAGAAAATAATCACGGAGGCCAACTTTTAATTAAGGCTGGCCGAAGGCATTACTTACACCGTGAAAACAAAAACGGAACGTCAGTTTGGATTTGCTCCGACAAGTATTGAACTGGATCAGTGAAAATGAATGTGAATTTACATATCCATCTTGAATGAAAAGAAATACGTTTGCATACCGGACTTTGAATCTATTGATGTAGAGCAAAGTATAATTACTATTGTGAGGTCTGGGACACCGACACAGCGTCCGCGTGGATGCCGGTTAAGACATACGGAGGTTAGCGTTGAAGTAAAGATGAAATAAACTCCAATTAATGTTGGACACAAGTACGACGTTTATTATCATAAACATAATAAATACGACATTTGCACTTCAGATGAGTTAATAACAATTAGATATAAAATGGAGTTAATAGAATACACACAACTACGTCTTGATACGGGAGATGACATTTGAGAAGAGAGAGTACAAAAATGCATAGATAAAGTTTTATATCATGCATGGTTGACATATGTCACTGTCACAGCGTTTTGTTATACCGGGTGTGGCCTACAATAGGAGCAATAAATTTAATCGTAGGTTGTACTCCTCATACTGAACAACATTTGTTCAACGACTTTTAAAAATAACGTGGATTTAGATTGTTATTTCACTTTAAAATGTTTTAGAAGATGCAATGTACTGCAAAGTTTGACCTATTTGTACTATGACAAGAGACGTCAATTAGACTGATGTTAACGTACATTGAAAATACGATTTAATTTGTATGAAAAAGTAAGTAGGTACCTATAAATTACACAATTCTTAAAAGTTGTTGAATAAAAGTTGTTCAGATTGAGGAGTGGAACCTACGATTAAATTTATTGCTCCTATTGTAGGCCACACCCGGTATGCTGAAATATTCAATAATAACCATGAAAAAAAAAGTGCAAGTTGATTACAGACCGGTACCTGCTAGTTAGTTAGTTGTGCTGGGCGGTACCTGCTATTTATAAAGATGAAATGGCCAAGTACAAGACAAAAGTTTATGCCGACATTGCCGACATAATCCCTCCATTTAAAAAATAAGGGATTCATTGTATAGGTCTCACAAGGAAGCTATGGGATCAAGCAACATTGAGAGTTGCGAGGAGATACAAGTGCCGGAAAACTTGTCTGAGGTCTTTTTGTGTTGCCATACTAAAGTAATCCTCGTATTTATAAGTCCGCAATGCAAATATTATCTTAGAAAGTCCATACTTTTTTTAGCGACGGAACCTTTAAAATCGTTCCCCAACCTTACGCTCAACCCCACTTCATGGAGATATCGTAAGTGATGAAGACTACACAAAAGTAGTGCTATTCATATATGCTTTATTGGAAAACAAGACTCAAAGTACGTACGTATTATTGTTTAGTACTCGTACAATAAAAATGAATGTACCAGAATTTCAGCCGCAATATTATGAAAATGGACTTTGAGATCGGTGCAATTAATGCCTGCAGAGCAATATTTGAATCGGCTGTCGTAAGTGGCTGTTATTTCCATTTATCGAAAGCTACATGGAGCAAACATTTGTGGCTAAGTGTGTTGCAATTGCTCACTTACCGAAAACAAAAATTTTGGAAGGCTGGTACTGTGTGTCAGCAAAACCACCAACATTAAAAATATGGATGATTTCATCGAATATTTAAGCAAATATTGGTTTATCATAAAAAATCCCGATCTGCTTTCCTGTTACGGCCAAAGACACAGGACGAAAAATGTGGTCGAAGGTTGGCACAGCCACCTTAATAAGGAGGTCAGCAGAAGTTGAAGTGTTTATGAATGAATGCTAATTTTAAAATTTTGCAGTCTGAAATGAACATTAAAATTTACCGCAAACGAGCCACAAAGTTTACAGAAATGGATCAAAAATCCAAAATATTGTCAATGCTTATTTTCTATCGATCAATGTATTCAAAAATTATCTAACATGAAATATTATACCTCTGTGAGCTGTAGACCTCGCGTTAACACCCATAACCTTAAAACATGTAAAATGGTACCAGATACGTTTTACAGATTTTACAGATTTACTGCGGGACGCCGACGGCAACATTTTTGTTACTAAACAGGCATTGGCGGATGCACTAAATACTGAATTCACAACAGCCGCTGGCAGGTGTGGCGCGCCGCCGGCCGATGTGGCGCGCGCGCATGCAGCGCTGCTTGTCGCCGCGCCCGCAGTCAACGCGTCACTTCGGCTTATAAGTTTCACCGCCACCGAGATTATACTCCTACTAAACAAGCACGTAGCCCCAAAGAGCAGTACAGATATCTATGGCATATCACCTTATTTACTTCGAGTGGCTGGCCAATCGATCGCATCAGTTATGGCCTACCTTTTTAACGCCTGCATCCAGGAGGGTACGTATCCTACGCCTCTAAAAAGAGTCAAAATATCGCCCCTATTCAAAGGTAAAGGTAAGAAGAGCGATATGATTTCTTTTAGGCCGATATCTCTGGTTCCTGCCGTCAGTAAAGTTTTCGAGGTAGGAGTAAACAGAAGGCTCTTATCATTTATTGGAATACACAATATAATGACGGAAAGACAATACGCATACAGAGCCGGGCGCGCCACCACTGACCTAGCGCGCGAAGTATTGTGGCGCGTGCTGAGCGCGCGCGAGGCGGGACAGCACGTGGCGCTGCTATGTTGCGACCTCTCGCGCGCGTTCGACACCGCCAACCATCAGCTCATTGCAGATAAACTCAAATACTATGGCATACGCGGCCCGGTACTGTCCCTACTAACATCGTTTATGTCTGACCGCTCGCAAATAGTTGTCGGAGATAATGGCAGGGTACAATCGTCTGAGATGACGAACGCGATGGGCGTGCCACAAGGCTCGTGCCTATCGAATACCCTGTTCAGTTTGCTACTTAACGATCTGCCCACCGCTATACACGACGGAGATATTTACATGTATGCCGATGACGTGGCCGCTGTAGTCACAGCGCCGACCGTGCGGGACCTGGAAGGTAAATTAAACTCCGTAGTCCAACGGCTTGAGCAGTGGTTCCGATTGAACGGGTTAGCTTTAAATAGGGGCAAAACTTGTTTTCTCTCATTCCAGCTCAATGGCACTAGACCATCACCATGCTCAGTCATTGCCGGCCAAACTGCGCTCTTGATGGTTCAATCAGCTAGGCTACTAGGTTTCCAGATAGATAGCGGTCTCACATGGGAGCAACACATCGATGAGCTCTGCTCCAAGCTTGGCAGCGCATGCTTCGCACTTCGTCGCCTCGCAAGCACTGCATCGCGCGGCGTAGTATTGTCATGCTATTTTGCAACGGTACATAGCCTCATCACCTACGGTGTGGAGCTGTGGGCGCGCGCTGCAGATGCTGACCGAGTGTTCAGGATGCGGAAGCAGGCGGTGCGCGCCATCGTGGGTGTGCCGGACGATGTTTCGTGCAGAGAGCTATTCAAAAAATTAAATATTATGCCGCTCCCCTGTGAGCTCATCTACCAGGTAGCTCTGTTTACGTACAAAAATTACGACGTATTCGAAAAGCATGGCGTGAACGCAACCCGCGCGATGCGGAGCGACAAGCTTGCCCATCTCCTCGTCACCCCCGCACACAAACTGCGTAAATCTGAAAGGTCGGTGTACGTCATGGGTCCTGCGGTCTATAACAGGCTCCCGAACTCGATAAAAAAAGATGCAACTTCTATGGCGGTTTTCAAGTTTAGGTTACGCAAATGGCTTTTCAGCCATATATTTTATAATGTAGAAGAGTTCTTCGAACTCCCTTCAATCTAACGAGTCGCTATTAAATGTAGTATAGACGTATATAATTGAACGATGTATATAATATGTTTGATATGATGCAGTTGTACACTTTACGATGACTTGTAACCTGGTGTTATAAATAAATTATTTGTATTTGTATTTGTACCTGTACAATTTAGAACATTTATCAAAAAACGATACGACAGAAAAATCGGACCAAACCGAGTAAACTTATTTTGCAACATTTCATTTTGAACCCGGAAAGTAGCACCAGGGAAGCGGGACGTCGGTTTGATGTGAACCACAAGACTGTCCACAAATTTTTGAAAAGGGACAGACAACACCCGTTCAAATTTTTAAAAGCACACGCTTTGTTACCGAGGGATTATTTACCACGTTTGTATTTTTGTACATGGATACGTGACCAACAGCAAGCAGATCAACAGTATCAGCGTAACAGTCATTACTGGTCGCAGGTAAATTCACACTTACTAAAGGAAACTGGGCATCAGTATCGATGGGCTGTCAACGTTTGGGCTGCGATACACGGAGAACAATTTACACGAAAGAGTAATCGCTCCTCCAAAGGCGATACTGCCTGCATTTTTTGAGCTATGCGAACAAGACAATGTCGCAAAAATTCTATTATACGTCGAAGTACCGACTTACTACACATGGAATCCATCAAGAAAAGATCGGAAGCGCCGTGTACAGGGGATACCAGTAGAAGGCTCTTCTTTTCTTCTTCCGTCAAATTTTGAGGCACTTAAAACGGTGGATGGGTTAGAGCGAGCGGTTTTCAGGGAAGCATGCGAGGTACGTGGTCTTTTGGAGGATGATAATCACTGGGACTTAACCATGGAAGAAGCCGTGCTTTGTCGGTCAGCCGCAAAACTTAGAGAGCTATTTTCAATTGTGGAATAAATACAAAGACGCACTAGCAGAAGATATCGCACATAGGGTACAAGGCACTGACCAAGATCTAATAATAAATGAGGCAGTGGTGTTAATTGAGGAAAAAATCATTAACTTATCGGGGAAAAATATGTCAGATTTCGGTTTACCCGCTCCTCAACGAAGGGAAGAATTGTCGAGCGATGAGGTAAGAGAACTAAATTACGATAATGTAGCATCAGGTGCGGAAAATACAGGAAATGACGCCGCTTTTAGTTCCCGACTAACGAAACGCTTTCGACTTAATTATGCACCGTTTAAACAGTGGTGATGGAAGACTCTTCTTTCTGGATGCTCCAGACGGTACTGGCAAGACTTTCTTACTATATTTACTCCTAGCCCGACTTCGCAAGGACCGGAATTTAGCTCTAGCAGTGGCATCCTCCGGGATTGCCGCTACATTGCTTAGTGGTGGACGGACTGCCCACTCCACATTTAAATTACCTCTTGATCTTGCAAATGCAGAAACCCCCACATGCAAAATAAGTAAAACTAGCAGCCGAGGTATACTTTTACAAAAGTGTAAACTAATCGTGTGGGATTAATGCACTAAGTCACACAAGCGTGCATGATATCCGTGGCAACAGAGTTCTTATGGAAGGAATTGTAGTTTTGCTTGCTGGTGATTTTAGGCAGACACTGCCCGTCATTGAGAGAGGAACGCGTGTTTAAAGGCGTCACCACTGTGGACATTCGTAGAAAAACTAAATCTAACAAGCAACATGCGTGTGCAGCTGTTCAATGATTCGGAGTCAGGTGTTTATGCGGCTAAGCTTTTGGAAATTGGCGAGGGTCTACTAGAAACTGATAAGGACGATAGAATAGAATTCAGCAATGATTTTTTCCACCCAGTCGCGACAGAAGATGATCTTATTGAGCTTACTGCGGGACTTACTCAATTTGTGTAAGAATGTCCTGTAATATTTATTTATTTATTTATAATTTCGCGCGTATTACCCAATCTTCATAATAATATACACTGTGAAGAGTGGTTATTCGAGAGGGCAGTGGTGTCGCTGAAAAATGAGTGCGTTAATAAAATTAATGAAAAAATATTTGACAGGTTAGAAGGCGAATCAAAAATGTACACATGACACAGTCACAGTTATGTGCAATGACGACAGTGTAGCGTACCCTATAGAAGTTTTGAACAGTTTGGAATTGACAGGGTTGGGCAACTTTTGTCATACACTGTCGTGCAAAATAAAATATTTTATTTAAAAAAAATTAATGTAATGCTAAATATTTATTTAAAGCTAGTAATTGCTGAAATTTGTCTTTACGTTCAGAACTAATAAGCTATCGGCTCGAGCTTAAGATTGGCGTCCCAGTTCTGTTGATGCGCAATCTTGATGCACCAAAATTGTGCAATGGCACCAGGGTGCTCGTCACAGAACTGGGAAGAAACATTATAAAGGCCACCATTCTTACCGTAACATCTAAAGGAGAGAACGTATTAATTCCTCGAATTCCCATAATCCCAAAAGGCTTTAAAAGGCTACAATTTCCGTTCAAGCTAGCATTCACAATGACCATAAATAAGTCCCGCCAAACGCTGAAAGTCGCAGGACTTGATTTAACTACTCTGTGCTTTTCACACGGCCAGCTGTATGTCACTTGCTGTAGAGTAACAAGTGCACAAAAGTTACATGTGCTGGCGAAAAATAATAAGTCGTATAATGTAGTATACCGAGATATACTAACGCAAGACCGACAAACAACCAGCCCGAGTGATCGAAACACCAAGTTTCAATTGTATTCGATATCGAGGTTGGCAATCTTGAAAGCGAAACGTTTTTTTTTTAATTAGGACTCAAAATCGGAACAATAAATGGTTCAAACATGTAAAGATGTCTTTGACTTATACTGTACGTACCTCCTGTAGGATGGTATAAAAGGGGTTAAAGTGTGTAAGTACTTTAATAAATTTGGGAATTAGGTAGGTCCTAACCTAACTCCTATGCGGACGAAGTCGCGGGTAACAGCTAGTTGTCCTATATTTGGTCTTATTGACTAAAGGGCGTAATATGCAAATATGAACCAAACTTCATAACGTTTTGACGTAAACATCAACTATAAACGAACAAATGTAAAAGCGGGCGGAGCGGCTGAATGCGCCGAAATTTTAAAACGTAATAAATATAAGAGCCTGGGATCCTTTTTGTACCATTCGGGGTCCCAGCGCACGCAAATTTTTCGTAGAAATCTGGTCTGGTCTGGTTGATGTTACTGGTGACCGAAGAGCTGGTTGCTTCCTCGCACAACGTATCAGCATTGCGATTCAACGAGGAAATGCCGCCAGCATCCTAGGTACAATGCCTCAAGGACCTACTTTAGATTTAAGGTAGGTAGAGGTAGATAGTTAGGAAAGTTACACTTACTGTATATATTTCGAGAATAAATGTTTTTAGTTACTATAAACAATATGTCATATTTATTATGTACCTATTCTTTTAAAACTTATTTCACTTTAATAAGGCGTATTATTTATAGTAATATTATAAATACAACTGGCTGGACATGATTATTGTTAAATCAATCACTTATCACGAGATAAAAGTTAGAACAATCAACCATTAGGCCCACAGGTCCTGATGGGATGAAGTACCTAAAGCTTATTGCCGTTATCAACATTTTACACAGGTATAACGTTTGTAAGAGTACAAAAAAAACACTTCTATTAAAATAAAAAAACAATGTTTAAGTCTTTGTTGAGTTTGTTGATAAGTACGATTACAAAGAAAAACTGTAGCTCTTTCAGTGTTGATCCCATAGTCAAAATGCTCGGTTTGGAGAGTTAAATCAAACCCTAGATTTAAAAGCCCCTTGACCGATCCCGCACTGATAGCCACCATCAGCTACTGAATGCAGTGCAGTTGAAAAGTACAAAAAAGTTGCTTAACCCATGGGCTGCTAAAGAATTCTCGTAGCACTACACCGTAAGCTAGCTAATAGCAAGGGGTGTAACAACAACGTGTCGTAATTGAAATTCGGACTTAATGAAATAAATTGTTTAGGTCGCTACCTACCTACTACCTCCTGTTTCCTCTCTTTGGTCCTACCTACTGCCGTACTACGCGTATAATCTGTGAATTTTCCCCTTAGTTTCCATAAATTCGTTTCTGCTCATTTCGTGTGTTTTATCGAAAAAAGTCTAAATGTACTTACACGGTTTATGCATTCATAAAACAATGTTAATTAGTAACATGTCGGTCGCTGCAGTAGCTGCAGGTCGGCGTCGAGTTCGGCACATAAATGAACGACTATCGCCTTGCACATATACAGGGTGTAATCGTTAAGTGTTTACAGGCCATAATTCCGTAAATATAGCAGATATCAGAAAACTTCTAACTGATATCGAAAGTACGTTACCCAACGAGTAAAATTACGTTTTATCTTTAAACTTTAATTGTAATCATAAAAAAGAGATACGTACCGATTACTGTTAATTTGCTCAAAAAATATGTATTTTAATGAATTAAAAGTCCACGACTAGGCTTATCGTCGACTAGAAGTTAACTGTCAACATATATTATGATAATAATGACAATAGGCATTTTGACTAGATGTTTTTTTCTTTTTGAAACGCGCCTAACTAATTCATACTTACATTAAATTGCAACGGTTAACACTCACGTATTTTTATCACAACAGGCGAAGGTGACAACCACGGAAGAATAACTAAAGCGTGGAAGTAGTACGATAACTGTCAAATGAGAACAGTTTGGAGCGATCTAGATTTTGGCAGTGGATTTCTCAAATGTCGTAAGTCTAACTTAACTACATGCCTCTTACGACATTTGTAAAATCCACTATCAAAGTATGCGACCAAGTTGTAATGCATTGATACCGACTACCAAATTACAAACGATGTATTTAATTTGGCTGCTTGGCCGAATTGCATCAAAAGAGATCAGCAAAACTGTTTTCAACCTACGGAATCGGAGAAATAACAAAATATATACATCTCTTTTTGTCACTTCCTTTACTTGGTAAGGAAGTGAAGGACGGGTTTATGACTTTGATGTTTTCAGTTTTGACGGGAGGCTTGGTGACAACACCACTCTGTCTGTCCGACGATGACTGCCGCAGTCGAAACATGTCACGCCTTTTGTGATTAAAATACGTCAGTGTTAACCGTTGCAATTTAATGTCAGTATGACTCACAAAAGTTTAAATAATATTATTCATACTTGTGAATGACGTAATTAGCAAGTTTCAGGCGTTAAAATTTATGTAAAAATCAGTAAATTGCGATTTTGATCGTGAAGAATAGCGTATTGGTGTACTTACCTACCCAGTGGTTTACTTTCTTGTTCATTATAATTTTAATGCATTCCGATTATCCGATTTGTATCATTTATAGACCTTTATAGTGTAGGGAGGGGCATGTTGAGCAGGCGGATAAGTTGGGCAATCGCAATATCTTAAAAGACGTTTTAACAGAAATATGGTGCTTCTAAAGTGGAAAAATAAAATGTTCCTTTTTAAATACGCTACCAACAGCTTTGAATTCGAAGAAGTTTAGTTACAAGTTGTGTTAGCGCCAATTTGCCTAAGGTTAGCCGCTAACCTGGCGTAAATTTTCAAATTCCATAATTATGGAATACACGGTTAACTCCGGGTTAGTTGGCTAAACCCGTATTGGTGCAAGTGGCCATAAGTTTGAAAAAACGTGCTAAAAACATAACCTATGTCTGCAGTCGACGATTTGGTCATAAAGACAATGCTACGGGTTATTTTCCATTTTTTCCTAATGCCACATAGCATGCACACTAAAGCATTGTAAGCTACCTTCTCTGTTTTGCCGTAGGTGGTTCCATGAGCTTCAAAGCCCTGAATACAGTCTGTGTGCGTGTTGTGATTAAGGTGTTTCCTGTTAGCCATTTCATCACTGCTAACTTCTCAGGCTCTGGTCATACCGAAATCTGATATATATTTTCCAGTAATAGTTATCGCTTCGTCTTCAACTTCTGCTAGTGTATTTATTGTGAATGAAATCCTTGTACCTATGTAACATTTAGATTATTTTTTTCCATACCTAATTGTCGAGGGTTTGAAAGTCCGCATATTGCTATAAAAGAAATAGGTAGTCGAATGCGAAATCCTATCAGAGACAGAATAAATCAGTTTTATATTGTTTTTAACAGCGATGGTATTGATAATGTTACAACTTAAAGTACATGAAAATATTAATGACAATCAACAAACAGACGCATTATGATATTACACAGCGTGAATGGCTGGCCCTCGGGAGCGCTGTTGGCTTTAATTAATTTAATTTCCTTGGAGACGTCGCGCGAGTCTGATTCGCGATTCAGGTTTTATTTGCAAACATCGTAACAGTATTGATTTTGGTTATTTTATCTAGCATAAAACTTGCTTGGCAATAAACAATTAATAAAAGAGTTTTCCCGATTAGCAGATTTTAGCTGCAATGACAAATTGGCTACGTTTGCTATATAAAAAATAAACCGGACTGAACTTTGATAACACTGGTCAACAGCAGTCTTAGTGCCCTTGATTTAGGATGTATCATCGACCGCAGGTTCAATTAGGGTAAGGGACATAGAAATACCTGTCCGTTACCCTCATTGAACCTTCAAAGCTGATGATATTTTGGAAGAATCGTTCCTGGTTTTTTCATTATATTCAAATCAAAAACCATGTAATGTATCACGTAAGTACCGACTTGAAAAAACAGGAATTCGTAAATATATCTAGGAATTCATTATAGGTATAGTAGTAGATAGTAGAAAATAGCGGTGACTTATTTGATATAGTTAGTCCGCGTAGTCGTACTACGAATCATGGCCAGATAAGGCCCCCATGCACCGTCACCGACGGTGACGCTAACTTATCCTATTCACGGCTCGTTAGCTCGGTCCAAGAGCATAAATTTATATACGTATTAGGCATTGCGTTTGCTTTATTGTACAGTAAGTAGGTACTTGTATTTGCTTCTAGCATGTGTGAAGCTTAAAAGTGTTCCGAATCAACTTATTCGATGTTAAATATATTAAAACAATTATGTTTTATTAGTATTCTCACATTCGAACTCGAATTTAAAGCTTGGGACGTGAACATATCTATTCTTAGGTATTCGCAAATATGGTTTAATCTAACTTTAATCATATGATATGACAAGACAAGCTTCGTAAATATACTTTTTTTAGGTACATACTTCTATAAAGTAAAATAAATGAATGTTCAACCCCTACACTTGAAACAACATGAACCAAGAACATTGAGTTACCTAATAGTATACCATGTTCACCTAAAGTCACAGCCCTGATCACTTGACGTTAAGGTCTTGATTTTATACTTATTGTGCATCAATAACTAACGTTTAACACAAATGACAACACAGTTAAAGCATACTTTTTTCAATAAAACTTAAGTGTTCTCCAACGCTTTATACCGAAAATTTGGAAAACTTAATTAAATCGAAATTTTAAAACATTCCTAAAAAGCATTTAATTTAATGACATCCACTGATATTGATGATCAGCACTTAAGAACCTTGTGCCTGATCAAGGGCTTAACATTACGTCGTAACGCGATTCAGTTAGGACCACTGAGCCTAAACTGAATCGCGTTATGACGTCATGGTAAGGCACCAGTGCAAAGGTAGCGTGGTCGCACTCTATCTGACCTTTTCTTTGCGGTCTTCTAAATTTGTCCACCAGTATGAGATTTACCGCTTTTAGTAGAGGAAATAATAATAATAGTAGAAGAAATATCCGTGACGTTTTAATTGCATTGTTATTCTCCACGGCCATGTTAGTGACAGATAATATAAAATTATGTATGATTGTGTAATTATTTAGGTATGTTCTTGTATATTGGGATTGGACCTGACTTAATCCATTTGTTAGAATTCAAACGAAATAATTGTAATCAACAACATCAACAGGGACTTAAAGGAAAAAATATATATATCTCGAAACTAGACAACGAATTTATTAAACATAGGATGGTCAAAGAAGTTTAGTAACAAAGGATGTTCGTAGATGGCACCAGAAAATATCTCTCCTATTTTTATCTCAGCTCATCCAATTGTATACACCATAGTGAATAAACGGGCGGGCTCCTCACTAGATAATGAATGATACGGAACGCTCTTTTCGCTAAACAATGGTAATAAATACAGTGACTGGACCGTTTAACTCCGTCAGCCCGAGTGCCTCCTCGCGGTCTACACCTACACGAGCCTTTATCGCTGTTAGTGCTGAGGCCACGCACATACTGTTGCACTTGTAAGTTTAGAAATCAATGTTGATTATTTTCTTCTCTGATGGTCAGTTTGCTAATGAAACCATAATAATATTTTAAATAAACTGGACTAGTGAGTTTCAATCTCGCCTTAATTTAATATTTAATAATCCCGTCGTGTGTTTATGATTTAAGTAAAATGCTAGGTGAAAGTTGGATAGTGGGAACTAAAATGCCATATAATAAAGATATTACATTATAAGTAAATGATAATCTCAAATTCCACCCACCATCTTTCTGATATATTACTGTTGCAGTGAGATAATCTAAACAAAACAAAATGGGCAGCAAATATCAAAGCAATAAAAATTGAAGTTTAAAAAACTCAGTACCCAAATCCACAAATTATTAAATATTAGTAAGTTCTAAACTGAAACTAGCATTTCTTTCAGGACTATTCGTTAGGTAAGTACTGCGTGTAATTAAACAGAAAGCTATCAGAATTTTTGTTTGATACGGACAAATCCAGCAGGTAATAAAACATTGATACATTTAAGTGTGCCTCCGTCTTTACATCGTGAAAAGAGAACATTTTCCAAGTTACTCCGAACGCTTGATTCAGCCAATCAAATATACCCACCCTCCGTCGAGTCTCCCGCGCCTCTTCTCTTTATAAGGCGAACTGCCTGGGAGGAGCCCGCAGTTTGTCTCCACTAATGCAACGACGCATCTCGGGCTCAACTAACAACCAACTACATTAAACAATCGCTTTTAGTTTGTAACAATCAAGCATCGCACTGCCGAATAATGAGTGGCTCGGGAAAAGGATTCCTCGGATTATGGCTGTACAGAAACGGTTCCGAGTGGGAGGTTAAAAAGGATATGCCCCACCATCCCAAACTAAGGGATATTGGCATGGCGTCGCAGCAGCCGGCTGAGGGCGAGAAGATTTCTGTGATTTTCTCTTTAAAGAATCAAGTTGGCGGATTAGTCCGTGTGCTGTCTGTATTTCAGGACATGGGTATAAACGTGCTTCATATTGAGTCCAGGAAATCTACTACAGAAATAGCTGAAGTAAGTTGCCTTGATTAGTACATATATTTCATATATTATTTCAGTATGTGGCAGAATACAAATATTTCAATAATATACCTAATTATGAACTTACGACAGGTCAATCGCGATTTAAGTTCATAGACCTGTAGGGCAAAGACCCGTCCGTAATTTTATAGTTATGTGTACAAACGCGAAAGTTTAACGTTTTAAACAATATTTTAGGCTGATATACTTGTGGATGTGGAGTGTGATCCTCGTAGGATGGAGCAATTGAAAAGAATGCTGAAGCGCGAAGTTCAAGAGTTCGAAGTCATACAATCTCAAGCGGGAGAGGTATTTCCGCCACCGACACCGCTCTCTGCTGCTGCTAGTTTTGGTACCTACATTTTCATATTTGGCAATTACTGATAAATGCACATGACAATAATTAAATGGAAGACTGAGCGCAATATTTCTTTTAATCAATAAATCTTAAGAAATGTAAAAAAAGCTTCATATTTGCTTAAAATGATTTGTTACTATTAAATTATTTATTTAAAAAAAATGCACTTGGGGAATGCGAGCATGAAATCAGGGGTTGTATTAATTTATTTGGTTCTTGATTTGATGAATGATGAAGCTATTTTATGGTTCTTGTTAGATTTCGGGGAAATGCCTTGGTTTCCTCGGAAGATCTCCGACCTGGACCGCGCGCAAAACGTGCTGATGTACGGCTCCGAGCTGGACGCCGACCACCCGGGCTTCAAGGATCCCGTTTACCGCAAGCGCCGCGAGCAGTTCGCTGCCATAGCCAACAACTATAAATAGTAAGCATTTAAAATTTACGGTTTCGAAATTAATACTCGCTTAAAAAAACAAACTTACATTATTGTCTAGTAAATTAATATTATTATTTGCTTTGCATTATTAATTAAACCCATTAAATATTGTTCCGCCCTCCGGCTGGCAAGCAGCCAATTGCAGACCGCTACGCTAAAGAAATTATTATCTTGCCGACTGCACCGAGCAGAAAAATAGTGTCCAGTACAATTATATGTGGGTATATAATACTAGTAAGAAAGCCTCAAATCACATGTTTGTCGACCTCAGCTTCGCTTCGGAAAACAATTAAGCGACATCTGAGATATTTCTTACTTAACAAGGCAATCTACTATTATATACCCCATATCATTTCATTAGCCCTCTATAATGCGTTCAAAAACCGCATATAAAGACCCTCATAATAAGAAACCTTTTTTTAATAACAATTTATTTTCTGTGAAAATGTTATTATAGCTACGTAGATGTATTAAATATCAACGTCTTCGATAGAATTATTACATTCAAATTTCTAACATCTCTGAAAAACAAGGAAAGTGTATTTGGCCTCTATCTATCTCTAAATTAAAAATTGAATGGGTTGAATGTTAAAAATTGAATGGGTTGAAAAGTTTGCATTCGCAAAAGAAGTAATGCGAGCATTCCATGGTTTTAAATTAGTAACAAATTCGAGCGTTATCTTACATAAATTGTAATGAAAATTGTATGAATTGTTATGGATAAAGGGATGAAAGATACCTATACACTAATCAATTACTTATTGTTATGAAATACTTGATAGTAACACATTCGTGAGTAAATACATAAAATAATAGCGTTTGTACGGGACAATGCTAGTCCCTTTCAGATTTACTTGATGTTGTCATTAAAATTGTGAAATTAAGGATTTAAATTAATATTTATTAACGCAACCGAATGGACAAAAGTGTAAAGGATACATTATATGAAGAGTATGGGATGAGACCTTTATTTATACAAGTCCGGCATTCTTTTTTTTAAACTTTGAAATAGTATAATTACGTTAATTATTCTCCTAGGATAACATTCGTAATCACATACGTTGAGGAATTTTGCAAATGACAGGTTTCTTAAGGAGGCAAATAATTTTAACCACACGATAAGGGTCTTTTCGTGTTGATTAAGGCGAGTCCGTCTAGTAATGATTTTACCTACAATTTACGTGCCAATGTGTTTCTACACCAATGTTCCAAGGGAGTGATACTAGACGATCAATTTGAAAAATGTATCATAAACTTGTAGATATACCGCCTTTTTCATGAAAACTTCACAGACCGATATTAGTTAAAATATGTTTTGTCTCCTTTTAACAAACGCAAATGTCAAACTGACCGATAAGGACAAACAACAAATTAGTTAACGGAGGTTTGATGAGCGTTTATGAATATCGGCAATAGAGTTTAAATTCGGAGTAAATGCTATTTTTCAAATTCCAAGGCGTTGTCATAATGTTATGTATAAGGGGTATTAAACTTTTTTTGGGTAAAAAAAATAATTATAAACATTTTTTTTAACCACGAATCAAATTGTGAAGGCGTGATAATGTATAAACAGTACAAACAGTTGGTGATCTCTGTTTAAAGGTAAGTCCGCCGGACTATGCGGTATACCCGGACTTGTATTGTACAAACATGACGGACTTTCCAACTTACCAACATGTAAACGTTATGAATGGCTGGGCCAATAATATTAAAACTAAAACAGATGTTAGTTTATACACATATTAAAGATGCTTCCTATATTACTCACGTAGTAACTTTCTGCTAGGCGACCTCTTCACAAACTATTTTTAACTTTTTTTTCAGTCCTCCGGCCGGTAAGCGCCACTTTATGCAAAACTAAATTGCCGCCTGCCGGCTCCGTCGGGCTGAAAAATATTATACAAACCTCGGCCGGTAAATGGGAAAGCCTCGGATCACATGTTAGTCGACCTCGGCTTCGCCTCGGCCGACAATTACATGGAATCCGAGGCATTTCCCACTTAAACGGCCTTGGTATGTAATGTACTATTTTCGAATTATCGACGCATTATCATTTCTAGTTTCAAACACGAACTGACTTGTTTAGGCGGATTGCGCCGAAATTCGTGGTCAGAGCGACATCTATTAGAGTGCGTAGGAATTAGAGCAGCCAAAGCGGGTTACGCTTTAAAACTTACGAGTTACAACGTATTGACGGGCTTGCCTTGTAGATGGGCTTACCCGTAGTGACCTTAAGTCAAAAATGTGACCGTGTGTTCGGGACGGAAAATGTTAGTACGGGACTTGTACGAAATCAAGTTTTATGTAATCGGTTTTTGTGCACTTAAACCAAAAGTACGTTATGTTGTCTATATCCAAAACATGTTTTTTTACTCCATATCATTGTAATGAACTATGCTGAATTTTCGACATTCCTATTCGGCGATTTTTTCATGTTTAGATATATCCAAACATGAAAAAATCGCCGTAGCTGTTACTTTATGACAATATATAGCGTTGTCAGTGTAAAGTCAATTCTTCTACAATCGGTAATAGGGCGAAATAACCTTGATTGGACTCGTCAAAAACAGTGAAGAAAGGTGGAACAATACTTTCATGCTCAAATATTGACTTAAAATGGTATTATCAGAAGCATACGAATATACATCTGTAAATATGTACAAATAAACATTAAATCACCAAAAACATCGCAATAAAACCCAATTTTTCGTGACATGCCCCAAATTTGGCATGCAATATATGCGGCTTGAACACATCACGGAGAGCTCATGATATGTGTGTATATAAACCAGTGTATGTAACTGTAAATAATTAGGCATAACACTCCGGCCCATTCGGTCATCCCACGCTCGTGTTTTATTGGCTTTTATTATATACAGCTACTTAATATATTTAATATTAGGTTTTTCAGATTCCTGATTATAGTGATTATGATATATGATAATATTGATAATATAAAGATTTTGATAAAAAAATATCACATGGAAGCAGCTTAGTGAAAGTGTTTAATTTGATACCATAATCTTGGAAATTTCAGGCAATGGGAGACTAATATAAACCGAATGTACATTTTTTAAAATAAAGATTTTTTTTATGCCTACCTAACTGCGATTTGCTAAAATCTATGTGACGGAGCTTTAAAAATTTAGTAATAAAAAGCATTCGTTTCCGTAGCGAAACTCGTACTGAAATGAATTTCCAATGGAAATAAGCGGGAAAAAATACAGAGATTATATAACTCTCCAAGTGGGACGACTTTCTCGACCGATTTTACAGGTGAAAATTTGTAGGGTCGTTTAGTAATATTTAGCTTACTGCAGCGATCAGAGTCAAACCACGTTATCTTTTTTCAGCAAATGAACTGTTAAAATTAAAAGTGTTATTTTAAACGTCACACTTCTATGAAATTATGACGTTTACTTAAAACTTTCACAGTCTGTGCTATCAAAATCTAGGAAACTTAGCATAGACTGTTGTAGTCTATGTCACATTACTTTGACGACTAAGCAGTATAATTGTATCGTCGTAATGACAAAGAAGCGCGTGTAGTTGAGTAGTGTATTAAAGATATATCTGTTAAACTTAATTTCGGTTAACATTGTGTAATTTAAAGCGGAATGTAATAACAGTAAATGTATTTTGTTAATAGCGGCCAACCGATACCGAAAGTACAATATACTGAAGTTGAAATAAAAACATGGTAAGTTTTTTTTTTACTTACAAGAAAAGATTTAGTGCTATTTAAGAAAATTATAAAGGTAAGTATTTTTTTTTCGTGAAGGTTTTTTGCTTTTATAAGGCAGGGTTTTTATTATACTGAATAAAATCTTTTATGTCAGACCTGGCTCTATACCTAATAGTATAAAAACAGCATTATAGCTATCGCAATGTCTAAAGGTAAAAAAAGGCTATTACTACTTAATGTTAGTATTCTAGCAGATAGCGGACTAATCCCAATAAGGCCTAGTTAATCCCTTTGGGTTGGAAGGTCAGATGGCAGTCGCTTTCGTTAAATTAGCGTCTACGTCAAGACTTAAGATTAGGTAGTTGCCAAAGCGGACCCCTAGGCTCCCTGGGCTGTGGCATAAGCCGGGAAAACATTAGGAAGAAGGGGAAGGGTAAGAGTTTTTTGCAGATTACAAAAGTATCTGTTTTGTGAGTTATGTTAGTCTTAACGGTTCGCGTAATCAGTCTATTGATTTAATTACTCAAGAGCGATTAAGAAATTTTTGGGTATCACCTTCCCTATCATTTATTTTTAATTCCCATTTGGAGTTTGGTTTTCTTCACTGAAGTTTACGTCAAGAGCTATAATCAGGAATATAATTCCTATGCACAGGGGGATAATCTTCCGAGAGCTGCACAAGCTGTACCTGGTGCACGCTTGTGAGGAGTACCTGGAGAACTGGCCACAGCTCGTCAAATATTGTGGCTACAGGGAAGACAACTTACCTCAAGTAAGTATTTAAACATAAAAAGGTCGCACAGTGTGCCTCGCCATAACCAGCTCACACAGGGGTATTGAACGGTGATTAGCGGACATTAGGCTTAAAACCTAAATATGAGTAATCGTGGTATTTTTTTCCACCTACGGTATCGTAAAGGGTCACGTAATAATAATACGCCATTAATAAAATTGCATCGTTTACGCAAAAATGAAAATTAGTTGTGTTTAGACTGCGGTCGAGTGCTGTCCAACTATCGTGAGCTATTGATAACAGAGATCTTTGCAGTGAATTTTTCAACCGACTTCAATATTTCAAAAGGAGGAGGTTCTCAATTCGACTGAATTTTTTTTTTTATTTTTCAACCGACTTCAATATTTCAAAAGGAGGAGGTTCTCAATTCGACTGAATTTTTTTTTTTATTTTTTTATTTTTTTTAATGGATGTTCACTCATAACTCCGTCATTACTGAACCGATTTGAATTTTTTTTTTGTTTTCTAAAAGTAGACGGTTCCTGGTTGGTCCCGTTTTTTTCAAAATCCATTTCTGATGATGGGATCCATGAGGAACTGAGGGAACTCCTCAAATTTGAAAGGCACATGCATGCTGATTTGGGTGATTTCTTAAGAAACTCGAGCATTTCTTTACGAAAATCATCAATTTGGTGGAGTGGACCTGATGATGAAGACCAGGGATGGCAAAGTGGAACTGCTTCGTAATTCTCAGGACTATGATCCGATTTTAAAAAATATTTTTTTGTCTGTATATAGATGGTTTCAGGATTGTCTCGTTTTTTTCAAAATCAATTTCTGATGATGGGATCCATGAGGAACTGAGGGAACTCCTCAAATTTGAAAGGCACATGCATGATGATTTGGGTAGTTTCTTAAGACACTCGAGCATTTCTTTACGAACATCATCAATTTGGTGGAGTGGACCTGATGATGAAGACCAGGGATGTCAAAGTGGAACTGCTTGGTAATTCCCAGGACTATCGTCCGATTTTAAAAATTATTTTTTTTTCTGAAAATAGATGGTTTCAGATTTGTTCCGTTTTTTTCAAAATCAATTTCTGATGATGGGATCCATGAGGAACTGAGGGAACTCCTCAAATTTGAAAGGCACATGCATGATGATTTGGGTAGTTTCTTAAGACACTCGAGCATTTCTTTACGAACATCATCAATTTGGTGGAGTGGACCTGATGATGAAGACCAGGGATGGCAAAGTGGAACTGCTTGTTAATTCCCAGCTCTATCATCCGATTTGAGACATTCATCTTTTCTTTGTAAAGAAATACCTTCAAGATAGTCTTATTTGATTATAGTTCTATTTTGATGATGGGCTTCATGAGGGATTGAGAGAACTCCTCAAATTTTAACGGCACATGCATTCTGATTTGAGGGTTTCCTTAAGTAACTAAAACAGTGTTTTGGCGGAGCCAAAATTTTGATGAACTTGATCTGATGATGAAGACCAGGGATCGCAAAGTGGAACTGGTTAATAAACCTAGCTCTACTTATTATCCTAGTTGTGACATTCATCTTTTTAATTTGATTTATATTCTGATGATGGAGTTCTAGAAGAATTCAGAGAACTCCTCAAATTTGAACGGCAGGTTAATTGTGATTAGAGGGTGTTCATAATTAGCTTAGGCATTTTCTTACTGTGGCCATCATTTTGCTGGAGTGGACCTGATGTTGATAATCAGGGATGGCATAATGAATATGCTCGTTAATTTACAGTCTGTCATCCAATTTAACACATTGTTATTTTGTTTGTTTAAAGGTCTACAAGGGAGTTCCGTTTGATTATACTTCAAATGTAATGATGGAAGCCCTAGGACATTAAGAAAGCTCCTCAATTTTCAATCGTACACGTGCGGTGTATTGGATATTTGTGAAGTAAACTGGCTAACTCAAACAAATTCTTAATTTCACTTTTACCGGGAACCAAATGAAGTCGGTTTTTTTTTCTTAAAAATTATTTTTTCTACACTGAAGTGAATTGTGATTTGTGCAATATGAAAATATTCAATCAGGTATGTGTTTTGTAATTTATGTATTATAATTATAATTTTTGTAATCGTATTCATGTACACAGAGTTACTAGACTGCTCTTAAATAATAGTAATTTTTATCAAACCTTTTCGAAACATTCTAATTTTGTTATAGTTCCGGGCAATATCCGGCCTTAGATTTTTACTCATATTACATAAACATCTGTCTATTTTCATTATTATTCTTAAAATCCTGCTTCTGGAACTATTTTATTTTTAATATATAAATGAACGCGCGCTTGACAAAACCACGTTTGTTTTGCGGTCAGTATTCTAAATAGTTTCTTTAATTTGTTTTAGGTACAACTGAGTTGAATGTTGTGACACGAATTGCCATATTTAACATGGCAAAGGAGTGTGCCAAAAAGGATTTGGGGAAAAAATTGGATTTTGTGGGAAAACTACCACATGGCCAACTCTTGTTTTGCGGTTGAACATAAGGATGATTTTCAAAGAAGATTCGCAAGACTGAAATACGAAATGAAGTCTCGATCTAAAGAAGATAAAGCCATGGTGAAAAAAAGGAAAAAAGTAATCCTAGAAATTTTTTGAAAATAATTGGAACTCATTATTGATGTTCCCAAACACGGATTCGGTAGCAGCAATGATGGAAATACAAGCAGAAGATATTTTGCGAATGCTGTAGTATCTGCTCGGATAACGGGCATTGATGGAAATTTAATTCACAGGTTCGCCGTAATTTTAGAGACTATTTCTAGTGGCCATGAAATAGATGTTACGATGTTCTCAAAGTACTGCGAAGCAACAGCCAATATGTATGTTGATCTTTACCCTTGGCATCCTATGGCACTTACAGGTCACAAAATATTAATCCATGGGCCCACTGTTATACAACATGTTTTGTTCCCACTAGGATTTTTATCTGAATAAGCTGCTGAAGCGCGGAACAAGCATTTTCGTCAATTTAAGTTACAGCAGGAAATTTTTACGGGAACAGTGCACTACAGATGCAGATATTATAAACCGGTTGCTCTTAACTTCTGATCCCTTTTTTAGTAGTATCAGAGAATAATTTTTAAGAAAAAAAAACCGACTTCATTTGGTTCCCGGTAAAAGTGAAATTAAAAATTTGTTTGAGTTAGCCAGTTTACTTCACAAATATCCAATACACCGCACGTGTACGATTGAAAATTGAGGAGCTTTCTTAATGTCCTAGGGCTTCCATCATTACATTTGAAGTATAATCAAACGGAACTCCCTTGTAGACCTTTAAACAAACAAAATAACAATGTGTTAAATTGGATGACAGACTGTAAATTAACGAGCATATTCATTATGCCATCCCTGATTATCAACATCAGGTCCACTCCAGCAAAATGATGGCCACAGTAAGAAAATGCCTAAGCTAATTATGAACACCCTCTAATCACAATTAACCTGCCGTTCAAATTTGAAGAGTTCTCTGAATTCTTCTAGAACTCCATCATCAGAATATAAATCAAATCAAAAAGATGAATGTCACAACTAGGATAATAAGTAGAGCTAGGTTTATTAACCAGTTCCACTTTGCGATCCCTGGTCTTCATCATCAGATCAAGTTCATCAAAATTTTGACTCCGCCAAAACACTGTTTTAGTTACTTAAGGAAACCCTCAAATCAGAATGCATGTGCCGTTAAAATTTGAGGAGTTCTCTCAATCCCTCATGAAGCCCATCATCAAAATAGAACTATAATCAAATAGGACTATCTTGAAGGTATTTCTTTACAAAGAAAAGATGAATGTCTCAAATCGGATGATAGAGCTGGGAATTAACAAGCAGTTCCACTTTGCCATCCCTGGTCTTCATCATCAGGTCCACTCCACCAAATTGATGATGTTCGTAAAGAAATGCTCGAGTGTCTTAAGAAACTACCCAAATCATCATGCATGTGCCTTTCAAATTTGAGGAGTTCCCTCAGTTCCTCATGGATCCCATCATCAGAAATTGATTTTGAAAAAAACGGAACAAATCTGGAACCATCTATTTTCAGAAAAAAAAATATTTTTTAAAATCGGACGATAGTCCTGGGAATTACCAAGCAGTTCCACTTTGACATCCCTGGTCTTCATCATCAGGTCCACTCCACCAAATTGATGATTTTCGTAAAGAAATGCTCGAGTGTCTTAAGAAACTACCCAAATCATCATGCATGTGCCTTTCAAATTTGAGGAGTTCCCTCAGATCCTCATGGATCCCATCATCAGAAATTGATTTTGAAAAAAACGGGACAATTCTGAAACCATCTATATACAGACAAAAAATTTTTTTTAAAAATCGGATCATAGTCCTGAGAATTACGAAGCAGTTCCACTTTGCCATCCCTGGTCTTCATCATCAGGTCCACTCCACCAAATTGATGATTTTCGTAAAGAAATGCTCGAGTTTCTTAAGAAATCACCCAAATCAGCATGCATGTGCCTTTCAAATTTGAGGAGTTCCCTCAGTTCCTCATGGATCCCATCATCAGAAATGGATTTTGAAAAAAACGGGACCAACCAGGAACCGTCTACTTTTAGAAAACAAAAAAAAAATTCAAATCGGTTCAGTAATGACGGAGTTATGAGTGAACATCCATTAAAAAAAAAAATAAAAAAAAAAATTCAGTCGAATTGAGAACCTCCTCCTTTTGAAATATTGAAGTCGGTTGAAAACCCACAAAAAAACGGCTTGCATTTTCAACTGAAGCCAGGGACATGCTCTTACCGTTTAAAGTTGTTCAAGTTATGACCGTGGCATGAGTATAGGATAAAAATGAAGGTTATATGTACCGGGAAGCAATGCATCTGCTATTAAAATTGGTATTTTAATAAAATAAATAATTATTTAATACATATTCGTTTTTATTTAAGGCCGTCCCCTATGCCAATGGCCTCGGCGATTTGAGCTTTCTTCCCCTCCCGCTTCCTTTCCTCACCGGTTATACAATACGTCAATAAGCATAAGTTGCCACCTAGGAAGAGCTGCTAGTACTAGGACGCAACCCTATAAACTACTAGTGCCATCTTACACGACTGGCCCCCGTCGCACGCGCAGGCATCTCGAGCCGGCGTTTTCGGAAAAATGCGTGTAATAGCTTTTTCTCGAAAAGTACAAAACCTATCCAAAAATCAGTAGATGCGTTTAAAGTAAACATAAATATATACTGCTTGTCTTAGTTTCTTGTACTTACGACGCATATTAAGGGAGTAGATACAGCTTTAAGGTAGAAAAAAGGGTTTACGGTTTTTTTTTCTCTTGATGTATTATGTTTTTCGACAATTTAGTAGAACCAAATGTAGACCAAATACCTAGCTACATAATATTTTTTTCAAGCATTGCATTGTACTTGGAGCTGAACAAAGCCTATTCACTTTAAAAACAGTGAAATATGCCGGGTAGCCCCTCAATCCCATATCCTCTAACCAAATACCCCAAAATTGAATTCAATGAAATTGAATGATGAAATTGTTCCTCCATAGATGATGATGATGATGACTCGTAGAAAAAGTATTGTATACAATCGTAATATAATTAAGTTTTTCAATCTCGTACCTTACTTAGGCCACTCAGCAGAGTGGCCTAAACACGGTACTCGACTGAAAAACTCTTCATTATATCACGATTGTATAAAATACTATTGTATCGTTATGCTCTGCGAAGCGACCTCGGCAGTTTTTATTTAGCTACTATAGGACCCGTTTCGTGTAAGGAATTTTAAAATGGTACAAACATTCTACTCGTAACTATTCCGAGGGCTTCACAGCGAAATGGTTTCATTTCGTGTGCTGTGCTGTTTCTTTTATTTTTGTCTGTATTTTTTTTCTTATTGTGTCATGATACTCATGACTCATGATTCAAAATTGGAGGTAAAAACCGTATCGCTTAGAAAATTTATTGCATTTTGCGGGATTTCAAAATTGTGTACGACTTTTTAGGAGTTATGTTTGTTGTTGATAGGTTTGTTGCTCGGAAAAGCCTGTCACATAATCCATTAAGCTAGGTTTATATGTATTACGAAAACTGATTTCAACATGCATAACACTAATTTCGTAATGTAAACTTATCTTTAGGATTACCATATGATTTGAATTAGCGTTCTGTTACCATCACAGGATAACGATTTTGAAATGTGGTAGGTATATGATTAAAGCTATAATTATTACTTTCAGCTGGAGGACGTCAGCGCATTCCTGAAGCGGAAGACCGGCTTCCAACTGCGCCCCGTGGCTGGGTATCTCACCCCCCGTGACTTTCTCTCCGGCCTCGCCTTTCGAGTTTTTCACTGCACCCAGTACATTCGTCATTCTTCCGACCCATTTTACACTCCGGAACCGTAAGTTGTTTGCACATACCTTAAGTGTTCCCTCATCGGTGTTGTAAAGTGACGACATTATATATGACTTGGACCCCTGGTCAAAATGTTCACCCCGAGTTTTGCAACAAATTTTACAGAAGTGCAACAAAAAAGAGTGGCATGATACCAGATAATGTTATTGTGCTATTTCTTTTGACATACTACCAAATCAAATTTATTATCCGCCACCAAAGTCATCGTCGGCTAGGGCTGACCGTCTAGGTGAACCATGGCATGCGATTGGGGGCTGGGCATTGGCCTGGTTACTTCTGGCCGCTTGTACACGGACAGCCTCACTTCGCTAAGGCGGAAGTAATACTCACGGCTTGACAGTACCCCACACAAGGTTTTTTTTTAATACATGCATAATAAAGCTATTGAGGATGGAGGTGTTCAGCACTTGCATAAATCTTTTAGGTATGTACCATTTTCTGTCCTTTTTTCTCTCCATCAAATGATAGCTTAATTTCTGGTCCCGAATGTCCCTCCCACCAATGCCATTATTATATCTTGAATCGCAATTGGCTTGGCAATTTCCCTGTTACCACATCGGCCAACTACTTGGTCGTCATTGTGGTAGGTGGATATGGGGGTGATCAATTTAACATACATAACAGAATAAGTAATAGAGTCAAACCACGTTAACTTTTCTCAGCAAATGAACTGCCAGACTTGAAAGTGTTATTTTAAACGTCAAACTTCTATGAGACGTTTACTTAACACTTTCACAGTATATGCTATCAAAATCTAGGAGACTTAGCATAGACTGACTCTAGTACCAAAGTACAGAAGCTTTTCTTTCCTACATTTGTCGTTTAGCTTGTCAAGCATGCAAATGTCAAGATGACATAACATTAGGGTTGTCACCATGCTGTCAGATGCGAATGGGTGGTACAACATTTGTATAAACATAGTTGGAAATAAGAACAAAATATTGTTATTTTTTTAAACACGTTTTTATTGACTATTTATTAGTATTGGTATTAATTTGTCTACGAGTAAGTATAAATTATTATGCGGTGTTTGAAATATAAATATATGTGAACGCAACCGTAACGCAATGCGCGTTGTGCGAATCCTGGCAGTTTATACCACCCATGGGCGCAAGATTTTCTGTCAACGTTAAACGCGGAGTGACTCCCACCTGCATACTTATAGCCACAATAATATCCACAACGACGAACGATTTCTATTAGCATTTGCCCTCCACTCTTTAGGCACACACCACAAATGCCACAGACAATAAATTCGAAATATTTAAACCTCTCTCAACCATTTTTCTAGAACACACATGAGGAAGGGATCATGTTTATTGACCCAGTGAGCAAAGCGAGCAAAGCGTCTCCGTTTCAGCTTGGGTAAAAATGCTTTCGTGTGTCTGTCCATTTGTTCTACTCTACAGGTCGCATTTATCTTGTCTTAGTTTTTGTAAACGTGTGTATTTTTTTTGTCGATTCAGTTTTTGGAAATATTTAAAATGGCGGAAATTTCTACATAGGTCCTAAGCGCCGCAGACACCAAAGGCGCTTACGACTTTCATGCCAATACGAGTACCATCTCGCGAGGTCTGCAGCTCACAGAGCCACTAGTTAATACGATGTAAGATCTTGTTTCTCATTGATAAGGCTTCAACCGTTCTACTGAATTACTATGGCTCTGGGATCCGTTACTTACTTTTTTTAGGGTTCCGTAGTCAACTAGGAACCCTTATAGTTTCGCCAAGTCTGTCTGTCCGTCCGTCCGTCCGTCCGCGGATAATCTCAGTGACTGTAAGTACTAGAAAGCTGTAATTTTGTACGAATATGTATATCCCGTGGAACGATATGTCAATAAAAAATGTAGTGTGATTTCAGCCTAAACATATTAAGTACATAGTTAGATTCGAAATTCGTTATGGACACACGTGTGTCAATAAAGCGCTCCACGGTTTAAAGGTCTCGCCAACAAAGTGGTAAAATAAAAAGTGGTTATTTCTTTTTTTAGGGTACCTTACCTACACGTAAAATGGGGGGTGATTTTGTTTTCGTTTCAAACCTAGAGTCTGACGTATCATTGGATAGGTATTTGAAAAATGATGAGGGTTTTTTAAAAAGAGTTTTTGATAAAGTTCATATTTTCGGAAATAATCGCTCCAGAAGTTTAAAAAAATGTGCCCCCCCTCTAACTTTTGAACTACGAGTTAGGGAGCGTCAAGTATTACGTAACGCAATTTTTGGACATTTTTGACCCCCCCTCCCCCCCATGTAACGCGCCGTAACGTTTTTCTGTACCCCCCCCCCCTCCCCCTAGTAAAACGTTACGTAACCACCAAGTACCGGAAAGTCGCTAAAATACCTTTGTTATTGTTTTAATAAAATTTGTTTTAATTGCGTTAATATCATTAATAACATTTGCGGCAAGAGATTTCTAATGTTTTTTTTTGTTCTATAAAATTGTTACTACTAATCATACATTTAATTACGTCGTTTTCCTGACTTGGTCCTGTCCTTGCACAGATTTTTGCTTTGGGTTTAGCGTTTTACTAAAATAAATTAACAAATTTAATTTTAATAATTTATTTTTACCTTTAGCAATGCAATTACAAACATAAACCTATAAACCTATAATAATATATATAATATAAACCTAACTGAAATAGAATATCGTATTAAGGAATCAAAACGAAAATGAAAACATTTAAAATAAAATCAGCCATAATTAAAATAAGTAGATGGTAAAAAAAACAACTGCTCCACGGGTTTGCCACTTTTGCCAGCAATTCAGATTCTTTAATTACTGGCATCCGGAGAGCAGACGAAGAGGGTTCCGGAATTATTAACCTGCTTGCATCAACTTCGTATTCGTCGAGCCAATCAGCATCCTCAGACGATGTTTCACACCGGCGCACTATGCAGAGAAGCTCATTTGCCCTTCTTGCAGCAAGTTGCTGTGGCCGTACTCGACGTTCCCGGCGGTCTTGGGCAGTCTTGCCATGCATGCAACGATTGTGCACTTGCACACTCTTGTGGGATGTGAAATAAATCCCACAGGTTGCACATATTCGGTTCTTTAGATCGGATTGTACTAATGGGCAAAAAACTCGTAAGGCATCAGGCTTAAACTCTTCTAGAGGAGGCGACAGATCAACAGTCAACCTCACAAGAAGTGGCAAAAACTTGCACGATCCTTTGTCTATCAGACTAGGTACCACGAGCTTGTTTGCGGTTTGAAGGATTGGGCAGGGTGGCGGCAGGAAACTTTTTGGAAAGACAGAACTTGCACTCCTCAAGCGGGAACAGCAGGATTCATCCGCGCATTTCATAACTTGCAAGAAATACTTACTATTCAATCGGGAATCTCCCGTAAAAAATAAACGAAAAGGGCTGCCAACTTGGGAGATTTTAATTCCCTGGTTTTTTAATTAACCCTTCAGACCAATCGTTTTTCGTTCCATTATCATTGCTGTTGTGATGAGAGTATATCTCACAAATAGAAAACATAACACAATACAATAGTGAATATAAAAATAAATATTAGGGGACAATCTTTACACAAATCGAACTAGCCCCACAGTGAGCTCAATAAAAGCTTGTGTTATGGGTACTAGACGACCGATATATGTAATAGTTATAAATACTTAAATACATAGAAAACATCCATCCTCAGGAACAAATATCCGTGCTCATCAGCTCACTCATCACACAAATTGCGGTATTTTTTGTTACCTACTTTACTGGAGTGATGAGAAAATTTATCACAGCTGTTGATAAATATTGTTTTGCTTTTTACATTTTGAGTTAAAAAATATATATATTCACTATCCTGTAAAGCAAGCAAGCAATTTTGTGAAGGTAAACAAATTTCATGTGGTCGTTCCATCTGAAATTTTGAGAAAAATAACGTTTTAAAAATGCGTGAGCGTGAGTGAATCTCTCTACGCGACCGTTCTGAAGGGTTAAAAAACAATGTTACGTAACGCGTAGTTCAGACCCCCCCTCCCGCCCCTGTAACGCATAGTAACGTTTCAGAAGACCCCCCCCCTCCCCCCAAATTCGTTACGTAATACTTGAACGCTCCCTTAAAAAATTATGAACATAATAAGAACTTTATTGGAAAACTATTTTAAACTTGATTGGTTGAATAGTTTTTTTTTAATTTAACGAAATAATTTCTGAAATCAAGATCATTTTGAATAGTAATAATACCAATATTTTTGAATAGTACTTAGTCTGTCAACTCAATATAACAATACCATTAACAAATAGCCCATTTGTAACTCTTAAGTGGGGACTTGAGCGGGGCCCGACATGCTCTTGGCCGCTTTTTTATTGAATTTAAAAATAATTACCTAATAGATTTGTAAAATGTGTATACGGATGTGTGCGTAAGCGGCTGCTTTTTTTTGTATTATAATCATACACCGGTTTCACGGGGGCAAAAATGTACCAGTGCTAGTGATTCATTAAAAATCGACTTAGTTTATCGACATCCACAAAAATAAATTTTTAACCATCATTATCATAACAAAACTAATGGCTAAGTTTGAATACGTTTAACTATGTGCAAACCTCTTTCATTTATACTTATCGCAACTATAAACATCCGATATCTGACATTGCCTGTGTCTAGTCACTTTTGACAACGTTGAATTTCACCTAGTACCTACAACAATATTATTTTGCATTCCGATTTATGATTTAATGATTTATTTTTGTAACACAGTATTACAGTCATACAACTAAGACACCATGAAACTACACTAACTACAAAGTACAATAACATTGCTGATACTATTTTAGTACACATTATTTAAATATACTGGACACCCTATCATCCATCGCCTCACATAATCTCAAGCATTCCTGACACAGATCAACAAGCAAGCAGATCACATTCTGGAGCTGATACCAGGAGCTCGTTCAGTAAACCCAGAGCTCGAAGGATTGGCGAGTTTCTATGAGCTACGGTGCGCGCCGTTGGCACTGCTAGTAGAGGCCGCACGCGTGGCCTGAGAGGTATCCTTTTGACATCAGGCACAAACAATCTAACTAACCTCTCTACCAGCTCAGGACAGTCCGAGCTACCCCGTAAAGTCCGACATGCAAAGACAAGCAAACTGTAGTTGCGCCTCACTTCTAAAGAATTATATCCTAGGGTTCCTAAGATGAATTTAGTGGGATAAAGGAAAGGATAATATCCAAATATTTTCTTATAGTAAGTCCTTAAGAAGGTCTTTTGTACCTTTTCCAAGAGTAAAATGTATGTGGATTCGAAAGGATTCCAGACCAGCGCGGATGCTTCCAGCTTACTTCTCACTAAAGCATTGTACAGAACTTTTACGGCATTCGGATCATGAAAATCTCTGACGTTACGAGTTACAAAGCCTAATCTACGAAAGCAGCTAGCAGCGAGCGATTTGATGTGGTCATGGAAGGTAAGTTTTGAGTCGAATATTACACCGAGGTCTTTCACGGAGTTGACTCTGGTGATGGGTTCAGATCCAAGCAGATATTCAGCCTTTTTAAGAGTAGTGGCACGGCTAAAGCTGCAGACTTGACACTTGGCTGTATTAAAACTAAGCTTGTTGTCGAGACTCCATTGATAAACAGATGTGATGTCATCCTGTAGCGACTCACAGTCCGCCTCATTCTCAACGCCATAGATCAGTTTGAGGTCGTCGGCATAGAGGAGACAGCGAGCGTTATAAATAACGGAAGGTAGGTCGCTTACCATGATCCCAAAGAGAAAAGGTCCCAAGATAGAACCCTGGCTGACGCCTGAACGGGTGTGGTATGACTCCGATACGAAATGGCCATGCTGGACGTACTGCTGTCGATCCCGCAGATAGCTGATCAATTAAATCTACCTGTTTGTTTCTTAAGGCGGCTAAAAATGCCACGCAAGAAAAAAGATCATTCATCTTCCTGGAAACCTGACCATTCAGATATAGATGATAAAGGTACGACTTACTTTTGCAAGAAATGTAAAATTCATATGTCACGAAAAAAGTTTTCCGTACAAAGGCATATAAGAAGCCAAAGGCATAACAGCGTCGCTAAAAACCAAAACGCATTTAACCTGGATTTGCTAAAATTCATTTTAGCTTGCAACATACCATGGACCCAGGTAGGAAATCCTATTTTCATCAATTTCATATCTGATTGCATATTCGGGAAATATGGTTCAGAAACATATATTCCCAATGAATCAGTTTTGAGAAAAAGGACCTTAGACATCGCTTATAAGGAGACGATGAAACAGATTAAGACTAAACTAGGAAATTCGATAATTTATGTGAGTGTAGACGAAAGTACAGATGCCAATGGGCGTCAGATTGGGAATGTAATAGTTGGAGCACTATTAGAAAATGAAATAGGTACCCCACACATAATATGGCCTATATGGCGTTTGTCTAGAGGAAGTAAATAATAGTATATATATAGTATAACAAATCTTATTCAAAATGCCCTGGAGAAATTGTGGGGAAGTAACCACAACAAACATAATAAAGTTTTGTTGCTTCTTACGGATGGCGTAGCCTACATGCTGAAAAATGGTAAAAATTTGAAAAAGGTTTTTCCGAATTTAGTACATGTCACATGTTTGGCACATGGAGTAAATAGGGTGGCTGAACAAGTGCGATTTTTGTTTCCTGCTGTAAATAATTTAATTGCTTATACAAAAAAGGTATTTCTGAAATCACCTAAAAGAATAAAAATATTTCACCAAATGTTACCGAACGTTCCTTTGCCACCACAGCCGACGATAATACGATGGGGAACATGGATGAAAGCGGCTATTTACTATCATAAATATTTACTAGCAATCAACCAAGTCGTACGAACATTTAATAACAAAGAATCAACGTGTATATTGAAAGCAAAACGGGCAATGAATGATATAAACATTCTCAACGATTTGAAATGGATAGCCAACAATCTATCCATCATACCAAGTACCATTGAAAAATTACAAACACAAAATTTAAGTCTAGAAGCCAGTTTGAATATTGTCCATAAGTTATAAGTACATATATCAAGATTACGTTTGAATCCTCAAGGCAAAATTATTCACAAAAAACTTCAAACAGTGTTAGAGAAAAACGTCGGCATTTCAACTTTAACAACATTAAATGATTTGGTATCCGGAAAAGAAATAGAACTGAGTCATATAACAGAAATTCATCAATACTATAAATTGTTTGAATTTGCTCCAATTACTACTGTTGACCTAGAAAGGTCATTTAGTTGGCTAAAATGGATATTATCGACGAAGATTAAAGTCTGAAAATGTGGAAAAAATTTTGATTGTATATTATGAAAATTATATTAAATATTAAAGAAAGTTAATTCCTCAAAAAGTTTACGGTTGTGCGTCCTTTTTATCGATATCAACTAATAAAATTAGTTTAATGTGTCCTCGCACTATTAAACGTCAGTACAGATTTGCCCCCGCGAAACCGGTGTATGATTATAATACTTTTCAAAAAAAGCGTGAAGAATTGAACTTGAAATGAAATCACGAAATCTAAATTTATTAATTTTAAGATATAAAGATAATAAATGGTATTTTTTATACAGGTGTAGAAACAACTTACTAGGTAATGCGGTGCCATTAGCGTTGACCCGTGGTGGTTCGTTAGTATGCCCACAAACCGACGGTCAGTTATAGTCTGACCACCGAACGAACGCAGTAACAGTCGGTTAGAGAGCATCATACTAAAAAGAGATGGATATCGTTTTTTCTCCTAGTCCTTTGTCCTTTTGAAAGGTATTATAATAATGGAAAAACCAGACGCTTACGTACACATCCGTATACTTACACATTTTTCAAAACACTAAAATGTTGTTATCGTTAGCACACTATTTAGGAAGTCATTGAATCTAGAATTTAGACGTATCTTAGCTGGAGAACCGACAAATCAGTAATGTCTAGACTTTCGCTTTCGTCCTGCTAAGTGCGACTCGATTTGCAAGAAAAAATGGAATGTCGTCAGGCTCTACTGTTGTTCACCTGTTGGAAATAACTTCGTACGAGTATATCTGTTGTACAGAACCGAAATTGGTTGACACTTTTGGTCGCCTAGCCTCGACTTTAAAGTCGAACTTTTCGAGCAAGAGAAGTAAAATAGTACATTTCGATGCTAGTGCGGAAAGTATGTCATTACTCCACGAGTCCCGAGGTATCTAGCCACGAGCCGTAGGCGAGTGGCAATACTAGGGACAAGTGAAAAATGACATATCCGCACGTGAATTGAACGACGTTTTTCAATACAGATGCGAAAAAAATTAAAATACATAAGAACGAATTAAAAGTTTTTTATTTTATTTCCTCGACACGGTTGGAATACAGTTGATATATTAAGAACATTTTCAAAATGTTTATCTTATCTTCTTTACTTTCTCCTTTTCAAAAACTCATAATAATTATGTCTCATAAACAAAACAATAAATCGCATGTGACAAATCGTATCGTCATGTCTCATAGGCCCTTCGAACATGTTTATAAGACCTAATATTTTTCTTACAATCGAAGTGTACTTCAGGTCCCGTAATCCTAGTTGAATTCGGATACCAATAAATGACCTCGGGTAAAATGGGTTACTTTATGCCCTTGATTTGTGATTTGTTAGCCGTTCGTCTGGCTCGCATTTGGTCCAGGTCGCTGTTTGTCCAGTTCGCGTTTGGTCAAATACGCCATTTGTCCTAAAATCCGGACCAAAAGCGAATTGACTTAGTAGTAGTTAGTCCCAATCGGAGTTCGCCTTACGCGTTTTAACACACTCGCTGCTCGCCCCAAATGCGGTTCGTCCTATACGCAAATAACCCTTATTCGTCTTTCTTTGACTAATTGGACGTTTAAATATTGTATTAGCCTTTGTTTTACAAGGCCTACAATAAGAAAATATACCAATGGGAACCACTCTCCCCTGCCTACTCGTATCTAGGAAGAAGTTATTACACGGTTTGAGATATTAAAATCAGATAATATACCTACAATATACAAAAAAAAAACCTATACTTAGGACCTTGTCTTGGCTTTATAACACCAGTGATACATTATGTCTTACACTTCCTTAACCTTTAAAACACTATAAGCGTTAAGCTAGAAGGAAATTAAAATCAACAAGTAACAGACTTGTTTACGAAACAATTTATGAAAAATTTGTTTTCTAGGAATTCTCTTGGTTGTATCTCATTTCCTTCTAGCTTTCTTAAAGTTTTTTTGAGCATGCTGTTGAACTTTAAGTCACACAACCTTCTTTTCCTGCTAATTGAAGAATTTCTTATTGCAGTGTCAAAATGCCGCCCTTCTTTTTTTAAATGCTGAACTAACAGCAGTAAGTTTGGCTTCACTGGTATCTTCTTAATATTGTTTTCTGTTACCGCGATTGTTATTCATTGAAATTAAACACTTTAGAACGGATTAATCGCGTTTATTAACACCATGATCCTAATCCGCTCTAAAGTGTTTAATTTCAATGGTATCTTCTTGTTAATCCTGTTGTGCCACCCTTCGATAAGATTTGTCGTCCTTTGTTTTTCATAGGAAACACTTAAAATAGGAAACAAAGGTACTCATTGCTTCAGAAAAAATTGCTGAAAAGAAATAAATTCATCACTGTTCTGAATGGAGCTAGCTGTCCCCATTATCTCTAACCAAGTATCTGCTAAAAAGCGTGTTGGTAACAAGGATATGAACAGTATCTTTTAATTTTAACTATAAAACTCTCGTGAGACTCGAACATATTATTTAAAACGGGTCACTCACGTAATCCCTCCGTAATCTCCTGATGACGTTCTTCGTAAAGAACGAAACATGTCGAGCGAAAATCGACTAAATTACGTGAGTGACCCGTTTTAAATATTATTTAATAGTATCTTTTAATATTTCTGCCGTCCGACGTCTTGTTCAAATTTAACTCCTTGAATTTTTTTCTAATGACCTGATGGTAGTGGAAATAGCAGCCACTAATTTTAGCAACAGGAAAAACGGCTCTTATAGCATTAATTTGTGCAATTTCGAAGTCTGACTTGAAATGACAAATTGAACTGGAATGTAGCTAAAACACATTGTTGTCTATTTGACGATGTCGTTAATATTACTTTGTTTAACGTCCAAGTAGTCAAAGAAAGACGAAAAAGGGTTATTTGCGTATAGGGCGAACCGCATTTGGGGCGAGCAGCGAGTGTGTCAAAACGCGTATACCGAACTCCGATTGGGACCAACTGCTACTAAGTCAATTCGCTTTTGGTCCGGATTTTAGGACAAATTGCGTATTCGACCAAACGCGAACTGGACAAACAGCGACGGGCCAAATGCGAGCCAGACGAACGGCTAACAAATCCCATCTACTATTACTATTCGTTTCACTTGGTTTATATTATTTTTAACCTACCTTGCATTCTATATCATTATAGTGACTGCTGCCATGAGCTATTAGGACATATGCCGTTGCTTGCCAACCCGTCCTTCGCTCAATTTTCTCAAGAGGTGGGACTAGCTTCTCTGGGTGCATCTGACGAGGATATCGACAAGTTGGCTACGGTAATAATTTTTCTGTGACATTTTATTTTAGTTTAGGAGTTCAATCATTTTTTTAAAATATTAATTACGTTTTTATTTATTTGCCAGTTTGTATATCATACTGATGGGCAAAGACCTCTCTCTTTTTCCACCGAAATGCATCCAAGTCGTGCCACCAACCATCCCTTTTACATTTTTAAATTTATTAATGTATCATTTTACTCTGATATATTGCTAACATTTTATCCCTAATCCGCTGGATTATTCCAACACATTTTTTCTTTGTGTTTGCCAGTTAATACTAAACATGTACATGTACGTTGCAGCTTTATTTTTTCACCGTGGAGTTCGGTCTTTGTCGTTCCCCGGACGGGTCATTCCGCGTGTACGGCGCCGGCCTGCTCTCCTCCGTGGCCGAACTAAAGCACGCGCTAGTGACTAGCGCCAAACACAAACGCTTCGACCCCGACGTCACCGTCAACGAAACCTGCATCATCACTTCGTACCAGAACGCTTATTACTATACCGAATCGTTTGAAGAAGCCAAAGAAAAGATGCGGTCAGTACCTATTCATTTTATAAATATTATTGAGTCTTGTCATAGACAAATGAGTCGTAGTTTTGAAAGTATTTTTTTTACTGGGGTATAAATAATTAAAAATTGTCATATACTACAGAAAAAGTGACCTAGGCCCCGAGTCAGCAGGGCTGGAATCGAACCAGCAACCTCCTGCTTTCTGTAGTAGATATATGACATCTCTTTCAATTTATGATTTATATATAGTAGTATGACTACATAAAAAAACGTGAATCAAAACAATTATTACAAATAATGAATGATTTGATTAGTGCTTTACAATAGTGAGGTATTTATAGTTAAAAATACTGGCTTATTAGATTTTTATTCCAATGTCGCTTTGTCGTGGGCTGCCAGGATAATCTTTTGTGTCCACTCTATTGTATTCACTAATAAGACTAGGGAATCATAATGTCTCCGTATACAAAATGTCCAAGTGTTATATTGTAGAACGGTACATAATTTTTAAGAAAAAAAAACCGACTTCATTTGGTTCCCGGTAAAAGTGAAATTTTGAATTTGTTTGAGTTAGCCAGTTTACTTCACAAATATCCGATACACCGCACGTGTACGATTGAAAATTGAGGAGATTTCTTAATGTCCCAGGGCTCCCATCATTACATGTGAAGTATAATCAAACGGAACTCCCTTGTATAATAAAACAAACAAAATAACAATGTGTTAAATTGGATGACAGACTGTAAATTATCGAGCAGTTTCAATATGCCATCCCTGATTATCAACATCAGGTCCACTCCAGCAAAATGATGGCCACAGTAAGAAAATGCCTAAGCTAATTATGAACACCCTCTAATCACAATCAACGTGCCGTTAAAATTTGAGGAGTTCTCTGAATTCTTCAAGAACTCCATCATCAGAATAGAAATCAAATCAAAAAGATGATGACACAACTAGGATAACAAGTAGAGCTAGGTTTATCGACCAGTTCCCACTTTGCCATCCCTGGTCTTCATCATCAGGTCCACTTCATCAAAATGTTGGCTCCCCCAAAACAATGTTTTAGTTACTTAAGGAAACCCTCAAATCAGAATGCATGTGCCGTTAAAATTTGAGGAGTTCTCTCAATCCCTCATGAATTCCATCATCAAAATAGAACTATAATCAAATAGGACTATCTTGAAGGTATTTCTTTACAAAGAAAAGATGAATGTCTCAAATCGGATGATAGAGCTGGAAATTACCAAGCAGTTCCACTTTGTCAGCCCTGGTCTTCATCATCAGGTCCAATCCACCAAATTGATGATGTTCGTAAAGAAATGCTCGAGTGTCTTAAGAAACTACCCAAATCATCATGCATGTGCCTTTCAAATTTGAGGAGTTCCCTCAGTTCCTCATGGATCCCATCATCAGAAATTGATTTTGAAAAAAACGGGACAAACCTGGAACCATCTATTTTCAGACAAAAAAATATTTTTTTAAATCGGATGATAGTCCTGGGAATTATCAAGCAGTTCCACTTTGCCATCCCTGGTCTCCATTATCAGATCCACTCCACCAAATTGATGATTTTCGTAAAGAAATGATCGAGTTTCTTAAGAATTCACCCAAATCAGCATGCATGTGCCTTTCAAATTTGAGGAGTTCCCTCAGTTCCTCATGGATCCCATCATCAGAAATCGATTTTGAAAAAAACGGGACCAATCTGGAATCATCTACTTTCAGAAAACAAAAAAAAAATTTCAATCGGTTCAGTAATGACGGAGTTCTGAGGTAACATACATTAAAAAAAAAAAAAAAAAAAAAAAAAAATTCAGACGAATTGAGAACCTCCTCCTTTAGAAATATTGAAGTCGGTTGAAAATAATCAAAGTATCAAATTGACACCAATATTAACTTGACTGGAATATCATTAAGACTATACTAACAAAACGACTAGAATATGATAAAGACTATAGATACCAGCAAAACTACTTGAATGTCATCAAGACTAGTATGTAATACTAAAATGGCATTTAAGTTATTCACTTATTCCTACAAGCTTTCACCATTTATTAAACGCAATGACGTAAATTTTTGACAATTGGGGTATTTTTGAACGACGCCTAAGGGGTCATTCACACAGGAGCTTTTTCAACGCGCGTTAAAAAAGCATTCGAGTCAGACAAATGGATACCCATGTACGAGTATGTGTTCACACGGAGGCGCTTTCTTGACCGCGGCGCTTTTTTATCGCACACTGTAGGATTTTATAACATTTACGGATTTATAAAAATAAAAATGGGCGCTACACAGAATTCAAAATCCAAATTTTGTCCGTTCCTGCGAGTAGACCTATTTTTGTCGTAAATTGTGTAATGTATGTTGACGAGGGTTTATTCCAGTGCATTTGCTGAAGGCATACAGCGTCCCTTCGGCGTGCGCTACAACCCGTACACGCAGAGTGTGGAGGTGCTCAGCAACGCGCAGAAGATCACAGCTCTGGTGCGAGAGCTGCGAGGGGACATCTGCATCGTGTCCTCTGCCATCAAGAAGATATCCGCGCAGGACTGCACGCTTGACGTCGAGACCATCGCCAACATGCTGCACACCGGTTTACAGGTACGCGAGCTGCGATTATACCACCATCTGACCCAACCCTAATACATTTTTTGTAGATTGAAGAAGGATGAGCCGTTATAAATAAGCTTACGTAGCTCCAGATTTTAGATTGAAATATATGAAAAACCTGGCATAAATAATGGATAACTATTTCTGTGCAATTCTGCCATTGTTTTAGCTAATTATCTTGAATTAACTAGTTTGTTAAAAATATTAACAACCAGCAATATACGTCACACTAATCACACTTCGAAGCCGGAAATACTGGTTACCATTACAACTTTGTTAGTCCAGAACATAATCAAACAAGCGCCGAGGCAATCTCCTGGCTCGTGTCGATCTTTTGGCTCTCTGTCTCTGTCTGTGACTGTCGCTGTAATGTCTTCACTCTGTAATGCCTGTCTCGTCGGTTCAGTTCCGATATCGAACTCACCTGCGACAAAAAGCGGTTTCCTCTTCAGATAGTTCGGCAAAATAAAACTTTTGTTATTCAATATCAATCATTGTTAAACGTTCATCACTAGTTATTTTCAATAAAATTTCTATTAAAATTAAACACTTTAGAACGGATTAATCGCGTTTATTAACACCATGACCCTACGTTTCGAGCCCTTTACATCACTCGTTTTCACATTAATACGTTTTGAAGTGTTTAATTTCAATGAATAACAATCGCGGTAACAGAAGACAATATAATAAAATACCTAGTTAATAATCTTTAAACCCATCCGCATCCGCACATTCCTTTTCAGTTCAGTTTTATAAGATAAAATGGCTCTGTCCAGTGGGACAATTCTGCCAGTGTCAAGGTATAATGCCTCATGGTGTAAACATTAGTGTACGGTGAGTTAAGGAGTAGGCTCTTAGAGCGACGTTGTACGATGGAGGCCTAGCTTGGGCAAAAAAGATAGCTCTCTTTGCGAAGCCCGTGGCGGCCTGATCCCGAACTACCGACTGATGACGAAGTGTGATTACTAGAGCTCGGATTTTTCACGGCAAAACAAAACACTAGCGTAATTTAGCCAGTGCTTGAAATATTATTTTATCGATATCGATAATTCAGAACTAGAAGAAATAAAAGTCACCAAATAAAATTAATATGTAATAAAACTAATAAAAACATTTGTATTAAGTTACTATATATTAGAAACAGACGCAATTTCTTCTTCAAAATCTACGTCAGTACACACAGCAGCACAAGACATTTTATTTGGGTAATAGTGATAGGAGTAGATAATCATTATCTTTTCAACATTCTCTGGGAGTAAACAGTTGCGTTTATCACTATAAATCCATTTATGTACACTACGAGTAAATGTACGTTCAACTTCAGTTGACGTCAAGGGAGCAAATTTATAGAATGCATTATCAGTTCGGGTAATATTTTCAGATATGTCTCTTAAAATTTCGTAATCAGGATTTCGTTCGAGCACGGCTTCAAATTTACGTATCACTGGTAAAAGTTTACTCCAGTTTACGTAGCAACGAACAGTATCCAGAATGAGGAAGGATTCCGCAATGGATAAAGTCGAACATTGCAATTGTTCTATTGAAGAGGCTATTACTTCGTAGTTGTCGCGAATGAAATTTAACTCCGGTCGTAGTTTGCGTGTTTGAAAACATTTTTTTGCAGCTCTTATAGCTGCCGAGTCATTAGCAAGTATGGAGACGACATCACGTATTTGCTCATAGTATCTGGAGATTTTAGGAATATCTTTTTGACATTCGATATCAATCCATCCACACCTTTGAAATTATCTCGCACTTCTTCGGCAACCCGGTGCAGACCATGAGCTAAACACGTAATGTGTTTCATACGAGGAAACGTTGCTTTTAAAATAAAACCGGCTATAAGCATATATGCGGCACTAACTATGCAAAGTAAAAGCAAATTGTTTACGTTATCACTGAAAGAATTTTGAAACAAAAATTTTAATTGGTTTATTATTAGGTTAGCTATTGTTTCCCCATTTACCTTCTCTAAAACCTTCGACCCCAAAAGATAAAATTGCTCAGAAAAATTTTTTTGCAAAGACCGAATCACCACGTTTGTCACACATTTTCCCATGAAATCTGGTGTTTCGTCTATAGATATCCACAAATAATTGGTTTTGTTTACCTCTCTTATACCCTATATAAGTAGTAGTATAGTTTTTTTGTACACGAGATTTAAATAAATTTTTCGCAGGGTCGATTCGTCCGGTAAAGAAGTCATAGAGCATTCGCAACATAAATACTTGTCAAAAAAATGACGAAAATGATTGTTGTTGACTGTTGCCCATGGTATGTTGCATGAAATAAGAAAAATAATTAAATCGAAATAAAATTGATGTTTCCTATTTGGTTGCCCCGAACGGTAATTGTGGCGGTTGCTTTTCACATGATTCTCAATATTGCATTTCTTCAGTTTTAGATACATATCGCACACAGAGCAGTATATAGTGGAGGTCACTTCATTATAGACTAACTCAGGGTGATTTTCAATCCACGTTTTGATCCGATCTTGTACATTACTCATTTTTGTATTAATTGATACCTTGCAATATTAAGTTATTATACGTATATCCAACACGTCGGATTCAATGCGTTGCGAAATAAATAATACCTAGATGCAATTTACGTTTTACTAGAGACCTGTTGCGGCGTCAAGACGCCGCTAGAATATGGTAATAATCACAGAGAAACAGAAAAGGAACCGTTTTATCGATAAGAAGTTTTTCCTATATTGTAAACTTACCTTTAAAAAAAACAGCTTTTATTGGAATCATGCCTTAAAAATCGCTTCCTTTCCCTGTCATAAATATCATAAATATCCTAAAATAAAGTCTCACTTGCCTTTTCCTGTAAATAGTTACCGTTCGTCTATCTTCATTTATCGTAATATCCCGAAATATGCGATCGATTACTGCCAAGGCTGCTGCGGGTATCATATATTATAATATATGCTTGCTTTATTAAATAGACATAGTCATAGTCATAGTCGTTTATTCCCATGCCAGAATACAAAATAAAACATTTAAAATTTGGTTCGCTACCGTAAATGGGGTGAGTAGAATTTGCGAGGGCAGTTGGGTTATGAACGGGGAGAAGAGAGATGGCAAAGGGCTGAGGACGGATTTTTACCATAAATCCAATGAATGTGCAATTATAAATTATGTAATAACATAAATATAATAATTATGTTACTTAAAAAAGGCTTTAATCTCCATTAAGTACATGTACATATATATAAGAAACGACTTGTAAAATTTGTAAATTTTACCAATAAAAATCTCATTCTCATTCTCATTTTAGGCTAGAGTTGTCAATTTGTTACAATGGAACTTTTTTGTGCCAATCTTAGCAATTGTCAAATCTCCCCAAAGTGCTTTTACCACGGGATGAGATGGAATTTTGTAAATATCGTCAAAGTTATCAAATGTAACAATAGGTAAAAAGATGAATGACACAACTAGGATAACAAGTAGAGCTAGGTTTATCGACCAGTTTCACTTTGCCATCACTGGTCTTCATCATCAGGTCCACTTCATCAAAATGTTGGCTCCCCCAAAACAATGTTTTAGTTACTTAAGGAAACCCTCAAATCAGAATGCATGTGCCGTTAAAATTTAAGGAGTTCTCTCAATCCCTCATGAATTCCATCATCAAAATAGAACTATAATCAAATAGGACTATCTTCAAGGTATTTCTTTACAAAGAAAAGATGAATGTCTCAAATCGGATGATAGAGCTGGAAATTACCAAGCAGTTCCACTTTGTCAGCCCTGGTCTTCATCATCAGATCCAGTCCACCAAATTGATGATTTTCGTAAAGAAATGATCGAGTTTCTTAAGAAATCATCCAAATCATCATGCATGTGCCTTTCAAATTTGAGGAGTTCCCTCAGTTCCTCATGGATCCCATCATCAGAAATCGATTTTGAAAAAAACGGGACCAATCTGGAACCATCTACTTTCAGAAAACAAAAAATTATTTTCAATCGGTTCAGTAATGACGGAGTTCTGAGGTAACATACATTAAAAAAATAAAAATAAAAATAAAAAAAATTCAGACGAATTGAGAACCTCCTCCTTTAGAAATATTGAAGTCGGTTGAAAAGTAACCTCTAAATTTACGGCCGTGTTATTTTACACTTTCAATTTAAAACTTATTTTATAGCCATAATAATATATTTCCAGTATTTAAATATATTTCTATGTAGTAATTCCTCTAAAAGTGCATATTTTTCGAAATAAACACGACTTAAATTAAAAAGTAATGAGAAATGTACTGAAAATTACATATTACCTCTTTTCGTAGGACCCACGGTCCACTAGCGCCCCTAGCGGCGAATTCACTCGCAGTAGTCCTCATAGCCCACCATTTTGAAAATTTCCAATAAAAATACGTAATCAAAAAAAGGGCTTACAAATAATTGGTTGATAAATGCGACCTGTAGAGGTGAACAAATGGACAGACACACAAAAGCATTTTTTGCCTAAGCTGAAACGGAGACGCTTAGCTCGCTAGGTCAATTAAAAAATAACATCATTAAAATACAAGGAGAGGGGAGGCCTTTGCCCAGCAGTGGGACACACCTTAGTAGGCTACAAAAAAAAAAGGGCTCAAATAAAGGACAATAGATATGGAGCAATTTAAAGGAAAGGCGAATTTTAGCCCTTAGTTTTAATGGCATTTATGTAAAAGTACTGTTTCATTTTTAAAATTTGAATTTTAAAGCAATGTCTATTTTTTTTCGTTTCGGACCTTAGCTGCCGAGACCGGGTGGACTAGTGGTTAGGAACTGGCGCTGGTTCGATCCTTTACGATGTAGGTACATCAATACATTGCGATGTCAGTAAGTACATAGGATGACTCAGACTGGAACGGGACGGGACGGGGTGTGTCATTAATCCTTATCTATAGAAATAATCACGTGATAGATGGGAGCCCTCTCGGAAGTCAGAGTCAGGTATAGAAAGTGATAGATCGGCCCGGCCCGGTGATGACATCCCGGTCCGTTCTAGTGTGAGTCATCCTTAAATATTGGGTACATGTACTTATAAAAAGAAGGTCTGCCTACAAAAAGAGATGAGATCCCATCAAAACCCTTTGAGATATTACGTTAAAACAAGTCGATTATTTTAGTCGGTACCTAGGGTGTTCATAGAACTCGACTTTCACCGACTTGCCTATTTTTAAATCGTTGAGGAACTATTATTCTGTTGGAAGGACTGGCTTATGAGTATTTCAAATTGAGAACTCTAGCCAGTGCTGTCACACCAAGGGGGCGTTCATGATTGATTCCGTGCGTGGCAGCCTACACGTAAGGTTCTATATTCGATGATATGAAATAAAAAGATTATTAATAATCCATAAACCGTGTATTGCTCCTCACCTCTAGGCCGACCCTTTTACATACACTCTAAATAAAATAAGCATAGTTATTGAAATAGCGTTATTTAACCACTCAGTTGCTTCATATTTATTGGTGGACTCTATTGCCTAGTAAAATAAGGATAACAGCTGGTTCTGGTAACCACAGTTACCAGTACCAGTAGATTCCTGATACCGTATCCGTTGCCTCCTTGATTTGGGCTGTTGAACTTTTACAAAGTCGGCGTTGTTGCAGGTGAGCGAGCGAAGCCCACAGAGCGCTTCCGGCGGCAGCTCGCCCAATTCCGAGCGCGGCGCGTCCCCGAGGCCGGACAAATAGACTGGTTTCTTCCTTGCGTCGTTCCCATCGTTATATTATTAAGCATATCTATCTATAAAACTACCTATTTTTAACTAAATCATATATGACACATTTATGAAATATTTCGGTAAATAGTTTTTCAATACAGTTGCTCAAAAAGTGCCCTTTTTTGGCTGTTTTGCGTTCGCAAAGTTTGTTTTTGCGAACTAGTGCTTTTTACTTTTCCAATCTTTTTAAATTTAGTTGTGTTCCAATTCATGACTGCTTACCGAAGAGTATTATTGTTTGTTAACTTTACCGAGCCGTAATAAAACTAAATACCTACTATTAACGCAATAATATTAAAGATATTGATATTTCATATTTCAATAATTACTTCCTCATCATACTAATGATCATTCATTAAAAACTATTAACATTGAAAACAGTTCTTATAAATCTGTGTGTATGAAACGGAACAGAGCCTACGAAACGTCAGTCAAAGTAGAGGCGTTTTTCAATCAGGTAAACATGTTCGAAGGGCCTCTAAGACATGACGATACGATTTGTCACATGTGATTTATTATTTTGTTTATGAGAAATAATTATTATGAGATTGAAAATGAGAAAGTAAAGAAGATAAGATAAACATTTTGAAGATGTTCTTAATATATCAACTGTATTACATTACAATCGTGTCACGGAAATAATAAAAAACTGTAAATTCGTTCTTATGTATTTTAATTTTTTTCGCATCTGTATTGAAAAACGTCGTTCGATTCACGTGCGGATATGTCATTTTTAACTTGTCGCGAGTATTGCCACTCGCCTACGGCTCGTGGCAAGATACATCGGGACTCGTGAAGTAATGAGAATGACATTCTTTCCGCACTAGCATCGAAATGTACTATTATGTTTTGTTATACCCTTTCTTATTACTTCTTCTTGAGCAATAAGACATCTGCTTAATTTTATAATTTAATTATATGACTATAGTTCATATTTATTAACTTTATCGTGTTCCGATTACTTTTAAATTCTATCATTTACCAAAATATCCAAAAGTCAAATTCAAAATGCTTCAAAAACAAAATCTCACATTATCTAAATAACTAAAAACAATAATTTGAAACTGTCAACCATAGATATTTTTGAATTTGGTTATTATGAAACTAATAAATTTTTACCTTTAGTCATAAACAATTAGGTATTCGAAGGGTTTATTCTATTTACCGACTATATTACGTTTTAGATATGGGACATAACGTGTTAACGTCATTATGACTATTTACCATATCGAAAGCAAGTCTATTTGAGATTTTTGTCATTTAGAACTTTTCTGTGTTAACATTGTGACGTCTTAGAAATATGTTAATTACGATATCTGGCTTTAGCAAACTGGAATCACATTGGGATGAACACGGTAAAAAGCCGTTTAAACCATCTTGAAGGTTCAACGAATTATCGACCATGAAAAACAAGTCATGTTTTTCATGGTCGATTTCAAGATATAGAATAGAAGAACTGGATACCCAACTAGCCAAATAAAATGACGCCATAATAATGCTGCAGTTGTGGCACTTTTTCATTGGTTTAATCTTGTTTGAAACATGACGTTTCGTTAAGTGCCGACAGCATATGAAGCTTTAACAATATTGGTAGTTCTGTGTATGAATTTGACACTTAATGCTTACGGCAGTCAGCTCTGTTTCGTACGAAACTTGTATCGTTTGTATCATCATCAATGCAAAACTGTTCGCTAATGTCATTCTGACCCACATTTTATGACGTTTTTATTCCGCTTTGTGTGTCTATTTCTTTTAATGAGTCAATGGTTTAAATGCAATAATTTAATGTGAATAAACCTTTGTGTACACCCGACTACCTGAATTGGTAATTCAGATTACAAAGCCCTTTATCTTTTATTATTAGACCTGTAATTATTGTTCTTAAAAGATATATTTGGTAACCACAGAACTATAGAACGAAAAGGGTTTGTCTCAATAAATTTATTTAGTTAATCACTGATAGTACTGGATCTAAATACATACTAAATCTACGAGTGCGTCTATCGAACGATTATGTTTCTACCGTTATAATAAGATAATTAATGTCTAAAACGCTGTTCTCATGTAAGTGACTTGTGTCTTTTTTGAGAATAAATATCTTTAAACCTAAACCTAGTACTGGATCTACATACATACTAAATCTACGAGTGCGACCAGGGCCCAATTTCACCACGGCGACAGGTGTCGACAATTGTCAGCATCATTATTACTGGTATTACAGGCGTCTATGAGCTACGGGCGCCGCTTACTATTGTGCGGGTTTTATAGTCGTTTGCCTCCAACATGTTATTTTACATAAAAACATTATTACCATTAAAAACGAATACTTTTGTGATGAGCTCTTGAAATTTGTCGCAAGAAACACGCCATATGTCACTAAATTCCGACACAGGATCATTCTCATGTCAAAAACTACCGACAATTCTTTAATACACTAATAGATCTAGTGACAATTGTAAAAAAGTATTCACCAAGAAGTTATTTTTTTATTGGCGATACTTTACAATTTTCTTAAAATTATCGAAATGGTGGCAAATAAGCACACAGCAAACGCAATGGTAAGCGGTTTCTGTAGCCTATGGACGCCTATAACGCCAGTGATTCAGTCATTTTAAGAATTGTTACACTTGTCAGCGTGACGAAATTGGGGCCAGGCTCGAGCCCATTCCAGTCGCGCCTCGGCGCTTGAAGAGGATGGACGTACGTCAGTGATTTATCGAGGTTCTCTGTGTCTGCATATGTGTGTAGTATGTACATTCCACCAATTGAAGCCATATAGCGGCACTATGACATAGTCCTACAGTGGCCTAGCCTAAATCTCTTGCTGCTTGACATTTTGACATGGTTCAAGAGAGTAGCCTAGGGTCCCAATTGCTTGACTGTACCTACCTAGTGTTTGTAATATATGAAATATATGATGCAATAGTATAGATTGTTAACTGTATGTTCCAATATTGCCTAGTCTTTAAAATGGTGTAAGTGTAATAAATTTTAATCATTCTTAATGTTGCAAATAAATAAATGTAGGTAACTTAGTACAATAAATACGCTAACCTTTATAATGTTTATTGTGTCAGAAATAAACAATAAGAAAAATATCCTTTGCGATGACAACGATTTATAATTTTTATTGAAACCTTATCAAAAAATCAACTATTCAATTACAATAAAGATTTATTTGAGTCAGAGTTCGGCTGTGAAGCACTTTGTCGTACGCACTAAAGTCTTCTTCTTTTACATAATGGCGGGTGTCCGAGAGTTGGAAATTTTTTCCAAGGTCAAGTATTATCAATATATCAGTATATCTTATAATATTAAATAGGATATTGCCACTTGGGCGACGTTGTTACAGCTATAAGACGTAACAACTACCTAATTTTCAGGGGGCCGAGATCCCGGGACGACTGGGTAGTGAGTAAATAACGGTTACACGCGTTTCAGGATTAATTCTTAATTAGTTGCACTAGTTTACTGCACAATAAGCTTGTTTAATGTCATATACACATTTAAAACTTTCAGCAGACGAAAAACAATTCCAGAGACGCCTTCGCCATCTTGAGTATCAACCGGAAGTCCCACAAAAAAAGTCTTGAAAAGGTAAACTTTCCTATATACGTATAAAATAAGCTTGGCCGCTAACATCACTACTACTACTACTACTGCTACTACTACTACTACTACTACTACTACCACTACACTACCACTACTACTACTACGACTACTACTACTACATCACACAAAAATTAACCAACCAAATCAAAAAGGTCGAGTCAACTTATACATACATCACAAAATTGGCATGTAAAAAATGAAACAATATAAGGCCTGATTCGAAGGCAACTTTAAAGCCAAAATTAGATTTTCTATAGTTTTTGATTTGTTTTATACATAAGTATTATTTAAACATAATTATTAAACGGGTCTAACGCGAATTAATTTGTTTACCTTATTTACCGACGTTTCGACTGACGTCCCAGCAAAATGTCAAAACAGAGATTTGTGTAACTACCCAACGAAAAGTCTATGTAGAAATTTGGGGTAAACACACAATTTTTAAACTACCCACAAAACATATGTTAATAAATAAATAATAAATAAATAAATAAATATTGTGGGACAATTTTACACAAATCGACCTAGTCCCACGGTAAGCTCAATAAGGCTTGTGATGTGGGTACTAGACGACGATATATATAATAGATAGTTACATATAAATACTTAAATACATAGAAAACATCCATAACTCAGGAACAAATATTCGTGATAAACACACAAATAAATGCCCTGACCAGGATTCGAACCCGGGACCTCCTGCTTCATAGGCAGGGTCACTACCGACTAGGCTAGGAGGCCGTAATTAAACATATGTTAAGAAACGTCGGTAAATAAGGTAAACAAATTAATTCGCGTTAGACCCGTTTAATAATTATGTTTAAATATGTGTTTAAATCGCGAAAGTTTTAAATGTTAAGTATTATTTATTAGTAAATTCATAATTTTCCGTTTTTTCCAGCTCCTGTCGTAAGACTCGTAAGTATTGTTGTATGCCCTTGAAGAGAAAAAATACAAGTGGTATCCTTACAGGATACTACTTGTATTTAACTTAGGCGAATAGCTTCGGAATCAGTTAATTCCATCAGCACGTCCTCCCCAATCCTTAGAAACCCGTGGGGTGACCTCTCGATGTGCATTCCTACTATCATCCGTAATGAAGGCGTTACGATGGACCGATCATTTTGTCCAACTCGCTGTATGCAGGTGCGACCTCACCCATCAGAAATTCCCTGAAATCCCAGTTATCTCGAATAATCGAAAACAAAAAGAAACATATTATATTTATCATTGACAGTGTCACGTGAGAATAACTTAAGTATGGAAGTAGTATATCAACTGTCAAATGTCACCGTTTAGAGCGGCCTTAAAATTGGCAGTGGATTTTTCAAATGTCGTTAGTCTAATCTATGTACGAAAACCAGTTACAAACATATTGGAAAAAAGTGCCAGATACCGCTATGATTGCTATAAAAAAATTGTCACACTTACCGAGCATCTGGATTCATGTGCGGCCGACCTCAGTCACAAGTTAACGCTTCTGCCAAGGACCAAGTTTACCAATTCATCGGAGGCAATCAGGAAGACTGTCAGTATTCTGTGTTAGAAATAAGAAAAGCTAGCAATATCACTCTGCCTAGTGACGCAGTAATCAAATTTCATTCGGCAATCTATCAATTATCTGTTTTTTGTCAAACAGTCTTCAAGTTATCCAAAATAGTTGGTATGATAAACGGCAAAAAATTACTACTTAGAAAAACTAAGGATTGTTGAAATGGCTGGTAAAATTATACTACAAGACATAAAATCTCGGTCATACGAAACCGTACATGTACCCACCTGCCAGTAATTTCTTACAGACGGTGGAAAATTAGTGTCCAGAAAGTTTACTTCTGTTATTAAAACAGTATTAGTAGATATATAAAAACCAAAATAAACAAGAAATACTCCAACGGAAATGTGTTATTATTACTGATACAATAGTTAGCGCGGTCTGGCCACGAAGTTTCCGGTCATGGAATTGGGAGATTTTTTTCACCATAAATACGGTTCGCGATACTTGATAGACTTACTTAGTTGGTTAGGATTCTGCATGAACTACGATAAAAGCCTCAAATTTGAAATATCTGCCATAGCGTCGTATGCCCCAAATTAAGTGACGCCAAACATGTCACAACTTGTTTTCGATAACGCTGATGTTAACATTAACACGTTAGACGGAAGGAACACACTTAATTCTATACAATACAATGCATACAATGTCTTAATCCGGTTCGAAGTTCTAGCTTGACTGAGGAAATTCCGCGGCTCTAGTACGTTTATAAAGGATTTCTTAAACGTTTTCATCAAGTTTCCATGCAAACTTACCAAAAACCATCGAAATCTGGCTTAGATAATATCATTTACAAGGCCCAAGTAATTGAAGAAGCATTGGAATTCTTGCCGTCTGATTTAACTTAGCTGTATGGCAAATCACAGGAAACGTTAGAAGTTTCGGGTTGGCACAGCTTCATGATTGCAACGCATAAAGATAATGTCCACCCAGAACACCTTACTGAAGTAAAACTATTGCTATTAGCGCCAGCATGTACCTGTGCACAATGCGCTGCAGATAGTTAAATCCTCTCAACATCCGATGATTCAAGTGTTAACTATTTAATTAACCACTACATGTTATTCGAATGTACTAGTCATATATATTGCAAGTGTTGTATTAGGCTGCTTAAACGCGCCGCAGTAGGCTCCTAAAACGTATGCGCGCGCAATGAGCGATGACAGGGCCAAAGAGAATATAATCACTACGTTCGACAGGGCCAGAGCGTCATGGCGAGAGGCTGAGTCTGTGTGGGCGACGGAATGTTGGTAATTTGGAATAGTTTAATATAGCCAATATGTCCATTGTGTAAGAAATTATACAATAAAGCAAATGTAATTGAAGACAATAGTTTGTGTGCTAGACTCTTTTTCCTGAGGACTCAACCGAGTGGTTGTTTATTGTGGTAAACCTATTTATATCCTTTTATTTTTATGATTTCATGTCTATTGATATGTCATTCATTACGTCATATTTTTGCTAATTAAAACCTAAGATATGGTTTTGCTTATTATTTCAATTTAATTAGCAAATGAAACTACTATTTAAACATGGAGAAATATTTACGCCCAGAACGGTTTGAAGGAGATCCATCAAAAAATATAATTGCATATAATTGCATATCTCATAAAGCATTTAGATAGCATTTTTAGTATGTCTGGCACGCCGGGCTATGTGCACTCAGATCGTGGAACATCATTTTTATCGGCAGAAGTAAAAGAATTTCTTCACTCTAGACAAGTAGCTACAAGTCGTACAACGCCATACAATCCTCAAGGCAACGGCAGGTTGAAAAGCTAAATTCTACGCTCTGGAAAGCGATACAGTTAGCATTAAAAACCAGAAACCTGCCTATGCCTTGGGAAGCAGTTCACAAGCATTGCACTCCATACGTTCACTTTTATGTACCAGTACCAACTGTACGCCACACGAAAGCATGTTTCACCATTCTCGGAGATCACCAAATGGAGACTCAATACCAACATGGCTAACGGACTCAAGTAAAGTCCTAATGCGACGTTTTGATCGAAAAACGAAATACCAACCTCTAGTCGAAGAGGTAGAGGTCCTAGAGGCTAATCCCACTTAGTCTTATGTTCGGACATTGGATGGTCGTGAAACTACTGTGTCCAATCGCCATTTAGCACCTCTTGGATGTAACGGCGAAGAGATCTCTGAGTTAGATAGACCACAGTCACCGACACCATCGTGTTGGCCGACACCGACAACACCGCATTCATCACCGACAGCACATTCGCCTCAAACTTTGCCATTTGTCACACCTTTGGCACAGTCACCATCGGAAGGTTTACAAGACGGGGAAGAGCAGATGTGCCCAGGTAGTAATGGTGAACCTATAGTTTCAGATCCACTCCGAAGATCGGGTAGAACCCGTAACCCGCCAAAGTTTTTACTCGATTACATCTGGCCGGGGTGAATGTGGTAAACCTCTTTATATCCTTTTATTTTTATGATTTAATGTCTATTGATATGTCATTCATTACGTCATGTTTTTGCTAATTAAAACCTAAGATATGGTTTAGCTTATTATTTCATTTATACAAGTATCATTGTCAGATTAGGATGTTTTCATCTTCTTATGTCTTTTATGGTATGGCATAGGCATGCAATCAGCTGGATTGCATACAGCCGATGCAACGGAATGTATAAAGATGAGTACCTAATAGAAATGCCGAGCATTCCACAAGGTCGACCAAAGTCCAATGTCTCATAAATAGCAAAGGAAACATATGAATGTTATTACTCGTCTTTAACATTCCAAGCCCAACATATGGCAATAAGGAAACAGATGTAAGCTAGTATAAATAACAGTGTTTCTAGTAATAAAGCGTTCATTACGTAACCGACTTTGGTGTGTATACTTTCTACCCTGAACGTCCCTCACTATATGGCGACCCTGCCAGCTGGGCTGCTGGAGCAGCCCTTGTGTTCTTGACTTCTGAGAAGCCTCAACGAAGACCACCTGCATCCACCATCCTGCATCTGCATACCATCAAGCGACCTACATATTAACGTACTTGCGGCGCAGAAATATAAAAATGGGAGGACCGTACTCAGCTTCAGCCCAGTCCACTTGGAACACGATGACCGTAAAACTATAATAATTCGCGAGAGCCCGACACCAAGAACAGTACGCGGTGGACCAGACAACCAACCACAACCAACCAACCAACATCAATCCCGCCGAATCACGATGACCAACCGCACCACGGCCAAAGCAGAACTTCACCTGGCCAACCCTTCGCGAAAGCAAAACCACGCAAGAAAGACGTTTGCAACAGCCGAACGAGCAGGATCAAGGGGCGCAACAGGAACCAGACCAAAGACGAAGAAATAACCACTACATCCAATCAAGTAAGCGAACTATAAAATAATGTTAGCACCAACTTTTTTTTCTTCTCTTTTTAAATTATGTAAAAGTTTACGACAACTTGATGACGAAACATTTAGACATATATGTTTAATTTAAAAACAAAAGTGTATTTTCACGAATTAAGGATAACTAAGATTTCTATTTAATACAAACTCTTCCAAGTGTTTTGAAATAATTTTATTCAATAAAACAAAAACAATAAAAATATATATATATATCAGGACGTGGGTAATAAAAACCAATATATAAACGAACAATAGGTATGATTATGACGCGTTACTTACATAATTATCTCTAAGGAACAAAAATTATCGACAAGATTAAAGGCGTGGGTGCATTCCACTTGAATTTATTCCAGACAACAATTTAACTAATAATAAAACTTCATATTTTTTTAGTTTGAATAAAATAAAATAAAAGATTGGTATTTTTTGCAACTTCATTTTCTAATTAATTATTTAACACTAGGTTGTGCCCGCGACTTCGTCGGCGCAATAGCTTTATAAATTGTAGCCTATGTGTTATTCTGATACTTAAGCTATATTATTGTAAATTTTTTACGTGAAAGAGTAACAAACATCCATACAAACTTTCGCATTTATAATATTAGTAGGATTTAAACCATACATATTCATAATTATCATTTCAATAGATTACCTTTAAATAAATTTTTTTTTACAGACCGATAATATATTTCAATAACTTACAAAAAAAAGCAAAATTAATTTGTTTGTCTCGTCAAAATAAAACAATTTACGACATTAAAACGGTTCAAATTTACAATAAAACCCTTTATCAAGAAAAGGATTATAACCGTTTACAATCAATTCCATTTAAACTATCTGGCATCCAATTTATCATTACAAAATAACAATTTATATTATTATAGTATTCACGCATTATTAAAAACAAACTTAACAAAAAGACGCAGACCCGGAAAAAATAAAAAAAAAGAATTACGCTACAAAAACGCTAAAAAAATATATCTATGTACTATATAAAAAATATAATTAAAAATAATTCAGAACATTCATATCTCACACAGTGTTAATAAATCAAAGAATATCAGTTTTAAGTTTATTTTTGAATTTAATTTTATTGTGTGACAAATAATACCAATCTCTACCTTTTTGTATTAATATAATTTAAACAAACAGTACATAATGGAATGCACCTGCACCCGTGTCTGCTACGTCACGCGTACTTCAATTACAATAAACTTGCAACGCGGTCTATCTCATCTCAAGTACCATAATCAGCTTGAAGCTAAGTGCATCAAAAATAAAATAAAAAAGAACAATAAGAGTAAACAGTTAATTCTTAAGTATAAGTAAAATACTTAACTAAAAATGTTATGTATTAATATAAGGAAGTACCGGGTAATAATATAAGGAAGGGAAAGTCATAGACATCACACTAAGAGAGCTAAATCAAATAAGTGTCGCAACCAACGATTAGCCTGATCACCTAAAAGTTGTTGTGATTCCTCGTTTTATGTTTTCAAAGTGATGAACTTTTCCTCTTTCCTTCTCGCAATAATTGGTAGCTCGAGAAGCGCCATTTAGCGAGTCTAAAATGTAAGCAGAGTACACCAGGATACAAACCAGGCACGGAACCCTTGAAACCAAAACAGTTCGATTCGAGCGAGCCTCAATCGTAAAGGTCCTTGGGCACTCGGAAAGTCATTGTACACCGATGTGTTAAAATAACTGCCTGGTAAATAAAAGCGCGCTATAACAAGTAATAATCTTGTATCCTGAATAAATTATATTAATAAAATATAAATGTATGTAAGGTCGGCCGGCCATATGCGCGAAAATGCGCTGTGTACTCTTGAAAAGAAAAGTGACAATTATCACGAAGAAGCTTACATAAGTCACAATGCAGCCATGGTACTATGGCTCATTAATGATTGGCTTCCAGGGATCGCGACCGTGAAGTCTAGTATAAAAGCCAATAGTAAAGTATAACTATGGCATATGTTTACCCAAGAAAAGAATATATGCACTTATTTGTGCATAAAAAGAAAAAATTTATTCTATCCGCGTAAAGTTAGGACTACTAAGAACAAAGCTACGTACCAAATAAAATTAATAAGATTTAATTATAGCACCATATTAAACTGAATACACGAGGGGTGCAAAGTTAACTAATAAGCAAAAATAAAAAACAAAAACAAAACTATTCAGACATATTATAAAAAATAATAAACGTGCATATCGTTACAACACGGAATTGCAAAAAAAAAGTATTCAAAACGTATTTATTTTTCCAAATATTCATATACGATTCAAAACAAATAGTTGAAAAAAAAATTAACTAAATAAAACAAAAGTATCAGTATCGCAAACTAGTATTTTTTTAAATTGACTTTCTACTTATACTTGTTTATTTTGTCACCAACGCAGAATAATTACTTATCACCGTAGAGAACTTATTATTTCTATAATTTTCAGACAGGAAAACTTCGTACATAACCATAAAATAAAACCCTATCAATTTTAAACTAAATGTCAACGTAATAAGATAAACATTCTAAAAACTTACCTATCAACAATCCAATTCATTGCGTCAACACCCAACACATAACACATTTAAATATTGTCTTCTTAAAACAAAATAACAACACCAACTCATCCAATAAGTTAACATAATGTCAGTTCAATCAATCCAAGTCCAAATAATGACAAAAAAAAACACAAAACAATACATTCTCAAAATTGAACGAAAAAGCTCGGATAAAACACACTCATCGCACAAGAAGCAAGCGCGGAATAAATAAATCAAGTATTAGTCAGTATAAACACGTATGAATTAAGATATCAATACCTAACAAATCTTGGTCACCATATGACACCATCATAATAATAGAAGGTTCACAATCTTTCTTATAAATTAAGTGTAAGCAATAAGATAAAAACAAAATATTTATTTATTTATTTCAAACAACAGTTTACAGCATAACAGTCAAAACCAAAGTACTGCAACCATCAAATAAAAAAGCAAAACATATAATAAGTACATACAAAAAACACAAATAAAACCATAACGTATAAAACCATACCGTAATACTACTTATAATTTAGGCGACATAACTACGTGGCTTCGTTGCGTCGTCTGATCAGGCGTAGGATTCGGCAGGTTGCCCCGGAACCGCCGAAACACGACACCCTTCGGCCAGAAGTCTGGGCTCGCGATTGTATCCAACAGAGGCCGCGGCACGCGCACCACAAACGAGCTGAAGTGCACGTAGTGACGCGACCGCAGCTGGTGCACCCTCAGCTTGTAGCTGGTCTTCTGGCGGACGTACTCTACCACCTCATCGGCTACGGCAGAGTGATGAATATAAACAATGCATGCCATGCAAAAGCGTAAGATATATGATATTTATATGAATCGCACTAGGTAACAGACATTTTAACCTACTTTAGATATAGTCGAGATCATTTAATTACTATACCATACTATAAATACTATATATATTATGTTGAATTTTACATGATGTGAAAAAAAAAATACGATAAAAAAGGAACTTAAATATTTATAAAGTAAAAATATAATATAAAAATAAAATAAAATATACCTGGCTCGTACCTGGTCCAGCAAATATCGTTGGCGATACAGCGAGGCAACGCCATTTGGCACATTCGCGCCGGGTACTGTCGCTCCGGGCATTAGTAGTTAAATGTATTTTAGATTAATTTTAATGTCATCTTATATTTATGTTAGTTTATTTTCTGGTTTTACCTGTACTATGTTAAAATAGTTTGCTACTGAATAAATATATTGTATACATATAAAAATAAATTAATAATGATTAAATACGCCTATCGCATCTTCGGCGGCCTAAGAGTCAGCCTTGAGCAATACAGCGAATTAAACCAGGCAGGCAGAAGAATCCTTGGTGATCGGATCATGGTTTGGTCGAGAACCAACCGTCCCGTTTCCCTTGGACACATGGGAAGTTATGAAGTATAGAAGTGTTAAAAGAACTGCCTGAATGAATAAATAATATGTATAGGTATTTAATATGTAAAAGCTTAAAATAAATAAAAATCAAAATAAATTACCTTGTGTCCTGACCACAAAAAAAATGTATATTAAAATATTAAAGTAGGTAGAACACGCACGTAAGCGTTGTTTACCTAGCCTTGGAGTAATAGAGGATTATGTTTTAGATACATCATTTTAATAACCAATTTAATACACATACAATATAAATATGTGTGTATGTAATTATAAAACTAATGACGACAAAGAAATAATAAATAATATATACCTACCTAAATAATAAATACAGATAAAAATAAAATAAAAGAGATAAATATTTACTTTATTCAAAAATGCCTAAATAAACACGATTTGCTAATGACAACTATAAACAATAAATATACTATATTAGGAATTAAAAATATAATTATCTTTTAGTTATCCAGTTCATATTGTAAGATAATGGTTAAAATAATGCTTCGTCATCAAGCGCATCAAAAAAAAATTCCACTTACCTAAATAGATTTAGTAACTATCATAAGTATTTGTAGTTAATGATATATTTTCTTAAAAGTTTACAGAAATCAGATTTGTTTTATATGTGCGTAACTTTATGTTTATTTGAACTGTCTAATTAACTCATATTATTCCCAGGAAAAAGTTTAGTTTAAAAGAAAAAATGATATATTAGAAAGAAAAAACTAACATCAAAATATTAAAATATTTTTTTTAATTTTACATGTATAAAATAATTAGCTTATAAAAGATTACTAAATACTGAAAGTAAAGCAAAAGTTACAATTTGTTAAAAAGAAAATGAAAAAAAAACGTATAATTTACCTAAAATTTATTGTAAAAAAAAAAAGTTATTGCATAATATATCACAACAGATATTTCATTTGCGTTTTTATATTTTTGATATTTGTTTAATTTGTTTAGTTTAAAGTTATAATTTTAAGTTTACGTTATTTTATATTACATAAAGGGAAACTTAAATCGAAAGATTAAAATTTTTGTAACCAATACCATGTTCAATGTCATATTATTAATTTAACCATTTGTTTGCTAACTAAGTTTAACCCAGAAATATAAACTGTAACCTACTTCCGAAAATAATCCATCAAAATACACAGCGTAAAATATAAATCGCTAATCAGATGTGCTAACACACGCACACCATATAAGGATACCCATCTTTCTTGTGTAAACAACAATGCATCCCAATATGTAACGTAAACATAACTCTAAGTGCAAGTATTAAAGTATTGTCGCAATAAGCAACATATGATCCAGTAGAAATAAAATGTACACCTTATGGAATTTATAATTTATAAACCTTTAAAACGGCGTACGGGTGAATGTACAAAAGTTGGTTAACTTTTTGGGATATTTTGTTTATGATAGTTTTTTAATCAAATTCCTACAATTTCGGGTTATTAAGATAGCGAATCTAATGAATATATTGCCCGTGAGTGGGCCAGTCACTTTTTCAAGTAAATGCGGATATTCCGATTTTTCCAAATTTGACTGCCAGGGGACTGACGGGGGTGACAAAGTACTGATAAAACACACAACTTCATAAGATAATGCAAACTTTTTATTAAGAATTATAAGAAATCTCTTAGAAACTAATAGTACCAGCCTCTCCTTTCTCACTTTTCAACCGACTTCAATATTTCAAAAGGAGGAGGTTCTCAATTCGACTGAATTTTTTTTTATTTTTTTTTTAATGGATGTTCACTCATAACTCCGTCATTACTGAACCGATTTGAATTTTTTTTTTGTTTTCTAAAAGTAGACGGTTCCTGGTTGGTCCCGTTTTTTTCAAAATCCATTTCTGATGATGGAATCCATGAGGAACTGAGGGAACTCCTCAAATTTGAAAGGCACATGCATGCTGATTTGGGTGATTTCTTAAGAAACTCGAGCATTTCTTTACGAAAATCATCAATTTGGTGGAGTGGACCTGATGATGAAGACCAGGGATGGCAAAGTGGAACTGCTTCGTAATTCTCAGGACTATGATCCGATTTTAAAAAATATTTTTTTGTCTGTATATAGATGGTTTCAGGATTGTCCCGTTTTTTTCAAAATCAATTTCTGATGATGGGATCCATGAGGATCTGAGGGAACTCCTCAAATTTGAAAGGCACATGCATGATGATTTGGGTAGTTTCTTAAGACACTCGAGCATTTCTTTACGAACATCATTAATTTGGTGGAGTGGACCTGATGATGAAGACCAGGGATGTCAAAGTGGAACTGCTTCGTAATTCCCAGGACTATCGTCCGATTTTAAAAAATATTTTTTTTTCTGAAAAATGATGGTTCCAGATTTGTTCCGTTTTTTTCAAAATCAATTTCTGATGATGGGATCCATGAGGAACTGAGGGAACTCCTCAAATTTGAAAGGCACATGCATGATGATTTGGGTAGTTTCTTAAGACACTCGAGCATTTCTTTACGAACATCATCAATTTGGTGGAGTGGACCTGATGATGAAGACCAGGGATGGCAAAGTGGAACTGCTTGTTAATTCCCAGCTCTATCATCCGATTTGAGACATTCATCTTTTCTTTGTAAAGAAATACCTTCAAGATAGTCCTATTTGATTATAGTTCTATTTTGATGATGGGCTTCATGAGGGATTGAGAGAACTCCTCAAATTTTAACGGCACATGCATTCTGATTTGAGGGTTTCCTTAAGTAACTAAAACAGTGTTTTGGCGGAGCCAAAATTTTGATGAACTTGATCTGATGATGAAGACCAGGGATCGCAAAGTGGAACTGGTTAATAAACCTAGCTCTACTTATTATCCTAGTTGTGACATTCATCTTTTTGATTTGATTTATATTCTGATGATGGAGTTCTAGAAGAATTCAGAGAACTCTTCAAATTTGAACGGCAGGTTAATTGTGATTAGAGGGTGTTCATAATTCATAATTAGCTTAGGCATTTTCTTACTGTGGCCATCATTTTGCTGGAGTGGACCTGATGTTGATAATCAGGGATGGCATAATGAATATGCTCGTTAATTTACAGTCTGTCATCCAATTTAACACATTGTTATTTTGTTTGTTTAAAGGTCTACAAGGGAGTTCCGTTTGATTATACTTCAAATGTAATGATGGAAGCCCTAGGACATTAAGAAAGCTCCTCAATTTTCAATCGTACACGTGCGGTGTATTGGATATTTGTGAAGTAAACTGGCTAACTCAAACAAATTCTTAATTTCACTTTTACCGGGAACCAAATGAAGTCGGTTTTTTTTTCTTAAAAATTATAATCTTAAGCAGCCTTTAATTAACCTTTGTTTTACTTAACTTTACTACATTGAGGTTTATAAGTAATCAACAAAAAAATTGAAACAGAAATAAGAATCTCCCTGCCTTAAATTAACATAAAAATAGTTACCAAGTAATACTATCACAGTATTTCTAACAGCCTTCTGACATGTCTATTATGATAATAATAATATAACCTATGCCTTATAGGCAAGTTATAGAAATGCGATCTCTTTCTCAACAAAAAATAAAAATAATGCTTCTAAATAGTTTAACACTAAAAATCACTTTTCAAAAACATCAATCTGCTCTTCAAATTGGTAAAACACTCTATTACCTTTTGTAAAGATATTTGGCACAGGTAATTTTTTAACTACTTGGTCCATCGGAAAATCTGCTACATCTTTTTCATTCAATTGAAATAGAGTGGCTTTCTGTGTACTATTTTTGAGTAATTTTGGAGTAATGGGTAACGAGAAGGCAGATGAGCTGGCAAGGGAAGGGGCGGAGAAGGAGCACACAGGTCCAGAACCAGCTCTACCGCTATCAGAGGAAGTAACGAAAGGAGTTATAAACAAACTACTGGAAAGAGAAGCGGAAAAGAAATGGAAAGAGGAAGATGGCTGCAGGCAATCCAAAATGATGATTGTAGGTATAAACCACAGGAGAGCCAGGTATCTTCTCAAACTAGGTAAGAAAAATCTAAGAATATTGACCGGTATCATAACCGGACACAATACACTTAATAGACACCTCAAGATACTAGGTATAATTAGGGACCCATCCTGTCCGCATTGCGTTAAGGAGGAAACCAGTAAGCATGTACTAGCAGAATGTGCCATGTATGCAGCAGCACGATATGAAGTATTTGGGAAAGACACGTTAGAGGAAACCGAACTAAAGGATGTCGAATTAAATGATGTCCTTCTGTTCTGCAGGAAGACTGGAAGATTCGAGGAAGAGTGTGGGATGGGGAGGCAGCCGGATCAGTAACCTGCAGCTCAAACTTCAGGGAACTGGGCTGAATGAACACAACAAGTGCTCGACAGCCCGCCTGTGTCCGGCCGGGCGTCCCTACACTACATCTACATCTAGGTGGGCCAAAATTGCTCCGGCGTTATGAGATAAATTAGAAGACATAGTGCAGTGTGAAGTCGTAGAGTCTCTCAAGTAAACAACCACAGTATGTAATGAAATTTTCGGCTTCTCTTTTCTTTTTCAATATATCTTCTCTATCTTTAGCCATGTTTTGTTTTTTTTTTAGGAGCCATGATGTTCTAAACTGAAATAAGTTAAAAAAATGCTTAGACACGCTCAAAAAATCAGTACCCTGGAAACACGTCAGTCCTTTGGCGCAATATCAGACAATATCTGACACCAACGGACTGACGAACCAATCATGAATTTGAGGTTTTCTTTTGAACTAACTTTTAATTTGATACTTTAGAATATCAAGAAGCTACATTTTAAGAAATCAAGGTTAACTATGTATAAGATAAAATATAACACAAGTTTACAAGGAAATAACGACTCACCATAAGACTGAAAATTTGTCTGGATCAGCACGTGGTCCCACGACGAACACAACTCTAGCACTGGCACAGTAATGGCGGCCGAGCAATGGCGCGGTCTACAGCTAACTTCAGTACCAACCTTGAAATTTAACGCGGAATTGAAACTGAGCCGCCGCTATTTAGCGGGAAATTCAAATTCGAGCATTCAAATTTATGAAAGTTGTGATTATATATTACAAAATACATCACAGATTATAGTGATATAATAAGTTTTATTATAAAAGAAGTATTTTTTATCACACAAATTTTTGATTGCGCGCTTTTGAGGTTGTGACACGCCAAAGTACTGACGTTTTGAGAACATATTGTAAAGTTTTACAAACTTCTATTTAAAACGAAAAGCTGATATTGAGTGACCAAATAAAAGGCGTTTAATTGATTTTAAATGAATTATAAAATCTAATAATACATCGTTTTACTGACTGACGACATCGAGTTGACCAATTTTTGTATATTAACCCGTACTTAGAATGTTTAAGAGCGGCCGCCTTCTCCGAGGCCACATCTGCGACGCAGCCAGTATAAGGGAGGTGAGATGGAGCAAAGGTGCTCACGCAAATAGCGTCCCAGAGCAGGCAGCGACCCTTGGCCCATGGAACCAGCGTCAGGCCATCCGGCCGCTTTCCGTCCGAACGGCTTAAGCCCTGAGGCTCCAACACGCAAGGCACATTCGCCGAGACCATGGCGCGACGTAATTATTTGTTTAGTTCGCCATTTTAACCATAATAAAAATTAACCACAGTTTAAAATCCTTTAGTCAGGGGCACATAGACAGATCTTTAGGCTTTGCAATATAAAAATCAATTTAATATATTACAGACTTAATCCTCGTACCGTACTTACTTAGCTGGCTCTAACGATCCTCCAGTTACACTTGCAGTCATGCCTCGCTGAACTGCCAAAAAAATTGTTAAACCGGCTTTGATCCGCAGCGAGGATTATCATCCTATCCTTATCTCTAAGTTTACGACTCACACCACGCGTCATGGACGAACTCTTAGGCCTCTACACAGAAAATTAGCACAAATAAACATTACTTCACCTACGGCTCCCAAATATCGAGTTGAGTTGCATCAAGCGAAGATCGAAATACACGAAGCCGCGTAATAGTTACCCAATCACCTGGCAGCGTGCCAACGACTGATAATGTTAATTGTAGGAAAGAATACCTACCTAAAGCATACTCAATGTCTATTGAACGATCAAAACCCGATGGCCGAGGTTCATTTCGGTCCGGAGATTGATATTGGTTTAGGAACGTTGCCAAAATGTTCAATGAATTATTCTTAGTCAAATAATTTATTTAAAAAAAAGTAAACTGCACGTGTTTTAGTTGCTATGTACAAAATATTACCTACACCAATTGAATAGACGTCGAGGAAAAATGTATGCTGTTTATTATAAAACCAAACTAATTATGCGTAGGTGTAGATAGACGTGGCAGGTATAGACAGTAACGCTACGAGTAATAGTTGTTAATAATTTATTCTTGTAAACGAATTATACTTTGCATCGTGTTATCTACTACTTACCTACATGATAATAGATCACACTATTTATGGCGTAGTATGTAGGTATACGCTTACGGAATTAATCACATGCCCGTGTAAATGAATCCCGTAGTCCTTGGCAATGCTTCTTGAATTTAATTATAACTAGTTACGTATCTGTCAAAACCGCTTAAAAGTTGGCAAGTGAGCGGTGAAGATCGCTAACAGACCGGCAAAATTAGCTTTTAACATTGAAAATTTTTGATGTCATGACGTATATTATCTGGATAATTTCACCTTAACCTCATTTAAGACAGAATTAATAAAATTAATGTAGCTGATGTATTTAATAATCTGTATTTTTTGTGATTAACCAAAGAATAATCATAACAGGTAAAAATTATCACTGTTAACGGAAATTAAATGAGACGTAGTCTTTCATAACCCTCGAACGTGTTATATAAATATGGTTATATAGATATGGTTTTGCTGAGCGCATCCGTTTGTGGTTTGCGAAAATTGCTAGGTATTTGTGAGACCTACGCTGACAAACATGGGCTGAGATACAATGTAGACAATACTAAATACATGGTGTTTGAACCTACTGGTTATAGGATTCCCAAAGTGCCTCCCATTAACTTAAATAGTGGTTGTCTGCAAAGGGTTAGTACTTTTAAATATTTAGGCCACGTTGTCACTTCAGACCTGAAGGACAACATGGATATTGAGCGCGAACGGAGGGCCCTGTCAGTGAGGGCAAACATGATTGCGCGTAGGTTTGCGCGTTGTACGCGGGAGGTAAAAATAACTCTTTTTAGAGCGTATTGCACCTCCCTGTATACGTGCAACCTATGGACGTACTACACGCAACGGGCCTATGGGGCCCTTCGGGTGCAATATAACGACGCGTTCCGGGTGCTGGTGGGGCTGCCCCGCTTCTGCAGCGCATCAGGGATGTTTGCTGAAGCGCGAGTGGATTGCTTTTTTACCACTATGCGTAAGCGATGCACATCCCTGGTGCGCCGGGTGCGGGCCAGCCCCAACCCCATCCTGCGTGCAATAGCCGAGAGGTTTGACTGCCCTTATATGAGTCATTGTGACGACATGCATGTTTCTAGGAGTACCTATTGCGTTTAACCGCTACCTACCTAGGTACCTCTAGAAATAAAGCCCTTTGTTTTTATCAGTGACATTTTTATTTTTATTTTTATTTGTTTTTAATTTTAGATTGTGTTTTATGTAATGATTTTATTTAATGGAAATGTATGTTTTATGTGGTTTTTAGTCTTAAGTTTATATGGATCCATTGATATCTGAAATAAATGATTAATAATAATAATAATAAAAAAGAGAATCTTTTTTTACAGAATAACGATAAAGTGGCAACCGTCCCGCGTGAAATAAATATGATTATGTATGGGTTCTGTCTGGAACGGTCCCGGCAGACCCGTCTTGTTTTACAAACTCAGCCTATATTCCCCCACACAATACTCCAGATAACAGACAAAGACTTCGCACCCTTACCATATTACCGTCTCAGCTCATGTAGAATCAATGTCAATTAAAGATATTTTATACATATTATTTCTCTCTTCTTGTTAATTGGACATTGTTTTAGTTGTTTGTTTAGCGATGACGGAAAGTTGAAAAAAATATCATACACAAATATTTGTTTCATGTTTGACCCTAAATAACGTTTATGATTGCGAGCCAATAGGTAACGTGACCTAAAATACAATTTCCATTAGGTAAGTACACTAAAGTGTCGGCAACGCACACCACACTACAGAGACACCTATTACCTAAAGAGTAAGCAGATCTAAGTGGAGATTTAAATTACACGAGGAACTTCCTAAATAGGTCACTAGGTCGACGGTGGATGGGGCAGGATTATATTATAATAAACTCGGGAAACTTCATCGTGCGTTTCATAGATCTCCATTAAGTTTCACAATATGAACAAAGACATTGTTAACCTAAAGTAGGTTTCTTGGAGAGTTTTATACCACAGAAAAATATAACGATGCTTCTTTATCAGGTTAGCTATTAGGTTGTCTAAAGTTAAATAAATACTACCCAATTATATTCCCAGAATTCTATACCTACGTATAGAATTTTGGGAACATATTCAATTAATTTATGTGACCTTTCTTAAATAAAAGTCGAAATAATTTATAGTTAAAACCTAATTATTTAAGTTAACTTGTTCCTGTTGTTACGAGTATTATTAGCAAGACTTATTTAAAGTAAGATAAAACATTTAAATATTTCAAAAATTGACACATTTATTAATGTTAATGTTGGTACTAAATTTCTTAGAGAAGATGAGCGGTCGGCGGCTGCAGGCGCGGCGGGTCGAGCTCGCGGCGGCGGCGGGTGCCGCAGTCGCGCCCGGCGCCCACCGCGTCGCCACGCCGTTCGCTCCCACGCAAATCGATAGAAACGTGCCACATGCACGTTTTACTACCCCACCTAGACGTGTTATGGTCGTTTAAAAAGTTTTATCGCGCGGTTCTCTGATACTTCAGTCTATTTCATTCTAGGCCATTTTTCGTCAGCTTGACGCGCGCCGGACAGTTCCATGCCGCAATGTAAACACTACCAATATAAATCATACGATCTAACAGCTGACTCGGGGAACAGCTGACTATTGTTATTTAGACTTTACGGGGTTATTAACGATAATCATTTTAAGACGTGTTGTTTCTATTTCATGTGTAAGTTAAACATGGAGTTGTTAAAGGATAATTTTCTTCCATTATAAGCGAAATTAGAAAGTATTTTTAATGTGAATATAAGAGAGAAAATCAATGGCTTGCGTTCAAGTCTGGTGTGTCAGGCGGATTAATAGACCGTTTGAGATATGCCGCTGATTTTGAGTTTATTAACGTAAGCGAAGGCCGCGGTTTGCGTGGACGCGGACGCGGGATTTGGCAGCGGCGCGCGCGTTGCTGTGACGGCGGCGCGTCATGCTCTGACTCGGGAGTCGGGAGCGCGTGCTCCGCCAGTACATCCTTGTCCGTCGGTGGATATGTCCCTGTTATGGACTACCAATGCGTCGTCGTGTACACGGTCATCAATATCGCGCCGCCGCGGTTTTACCAGAATGCGGAATTTTCCGATGGCTGCATCACATGGCTTAAAAACAAAATCAAAAGGTCAGTGGCGCTATTACTAGTCAAACCATTTTCTGTTCCTAAATTTAAACAATCTCATTTTTTTATTTTGATAATCTTTTCGGGCATTGGACATTTTTGTTCTTACAATATAAAAAAAAACGGAAAACGCGTCTGTAAACTTAAAACTTGTTTTTAAATTTTATGTTTACATAAAATTTACATACAAATTTTTTTTGTCAGTTTTGTAACGGCTCATACGAAATGTATGAAAAAATGCGTTACAAAGCTGACCAAAAAAAACGGGACACTCTTTTTCTTTTTTTAAATCAATAGTACTCGTGATTCTGGTTATAAAAACCCAAAACTTCCTATATTTCCCATAAAAAACGAAAATGGTACCCTATTTTTGAAAATGCCCGTAAACAAAATTTAAGTTAATATTATTTAATGTATTGAAATCTAAAACGACGCGGTCCGTATATTTTCAGATCGGTAGCAGTCTATCTGCGATCTTTGAAGCTTACTCCCCACAATGGCATTATTCACGGCAATCTTGCTTGCTTGTACTACAAACAAGGCCTAATAGATCTCGCAATAGACACGTATAAACGTGCCATAGAATTGCAGCCCAACTTCCCGGATGCCTACTGTAATCTAGCTAATGCTCTGAAAGAGAAAGGGCACGTCTCCGAGGCTGAAGAATGCTATAACGTGGCTTTACGTTTATGCCCCTCTCATGTCGACACTCTAAACAATCTCGGCAATGTTAGGAGGGAGCAGGGAAGAATTGAAGAGGCAACTAAGTTATACTTAAGAGCTTTAGACGTGTTTCCAAATTTCGCGGCCACTCATAGCAATTTGGCGTCGCTTTTACAGCAACAAGGTTTGTTAAATTTTAAATTAAGCTAATTTATTTTTAATGAAAGTAGATGGTAATTTTATTAATATAGATCGCTACATACCTGCTCCATGTATTTATTCTAAGGTTTAATACAATATTATGCATTTTATTTATAGTAGGTATATCGTTTAAATTTTCAGTGATTAAGTTCTTAGTGTTTATTCGATGCCCTATTAAAACTATTATTGGTCTTTACATTGTAAGCACATGCGAACGTATAGGTACAGTCCCCACCAGATATATCGGAGCGCCCAAGGTGTTCAAGAATATCTGTACAAGCAAGCACTCTAACGCCTTGACAATAGAGGCGTGTTCAGATATTTGTGAGCCTACATTAGACTTGTTCACGAATAAAAGTAACCATCTTGAAATAAATCCACACGGTTACCCGATAGTTATTATTCTGTTTTTTGTTTACCAATCCAAAAACTTAAATTTGAACCATAATATTTATTTATTTATATTGTTTATTATGAAACTTAGATTTTATAAGTAACTAATAAAGTAAATAAATACATTCTCTGCCTTCGGGCCGGCAAGTAGCCACTTGCAGGCCGCTACGCTAAACAAATGCGCCGCTTGCCGACTGCGTCGAGCAGAAAAATAGTGTACCTACTGACCTTGGCCAGTAAATAAGAAAGCCTCAGATCACATGTTTGTCGACCTCAGCTTCGCTTCGGCCGACAATTACACGAGATACAATTCTTTCATCTACTATTACAGTGCATATGGTGCTTCATTATCGCACTAGAGCAATAATGAACACTTTACATGCCTACGTCAAAAATTCAAAGATGCATATGTACTGTAAAAAGTTTGTACTATACACGTTCGTTCCCGTTCGCAACTCGTGTCTATTTAAAAGACTCCCTTCGGTCGTATTTTACTCGCCACTCATTGCGAATTTCCTACTTTTCACAATTGTATCGTAATGTACTAAAGTAGATATGTACCTAACCTAACCTACAACATTTGCTTCCTTGTCCCATTATGTGATTTTTTGATTAATTATTCCAATTATTTGCAGGAAGGTTAAAAGAAGCATTAGAGCATTATAAACAAGCTATAAATATACAGCCAAAATTTGCCGACGCTTACAGCAACATGGGTAACACGTTGAGAGAAATGCAAGACATAAATGGCGCTCTTGCTTGCTTTAGAAAAGCAATTGAAATCAATCCAAGTTTTGCAGACGCGCATTGCAACTTGGCTAGCATTTACAAAGATTTAGGTATTATTAATAACGCAATAGAAGCATACGAAAATGCTTTAAAACTTAAACCGAATTTTCCTGATGCATACTGCAACTTAGCACATTGTTTGCTAATCATTTGCAATTGGGATGGCTATAACGAGCGAATGCAAAACATTTTGGCGATAGTTGAAGAGCAATTAAAAAATGAAAAGTTACTTTCTGTACACCCACATCATTCCATTTTATACCCTTTGTCAAACAAAACAAGGAAGGAAATCGCCGCTCGACATGCTACCCTGTATGTTGACAAAGTAAACATGTTGAAAACAATAAAGTTTAAGTTGCCCACAACATTGAATGGGAGGCTTAAGATTGGCTACGTGAGTAGTGATTTTGGTAATCACCCCACGTCACATCTCATGCAATCGATACCAGGATTACACGAATCCTTAAGTGTCGAAATATTTTGTTATGCTTTAAATCCAGATGATGGAACCACATTCCGTAGTAAGATTAAGAAAGAATCAGAACATTTTGTTGATTTGTCTTCTGTCACGTGTAATGTAATAGCGGCTAAGAAGATTAATGAGGATGGTATTCATATATTAGTTAACATGAATGGCTATACGAAGGGTGCTAGAAACGAAATATTTGCATTGAGACCTGCACCACTTCAGGTAATGTGGCTAGGATACCCCGGTACCAGTGGAGCGGATTATATGGATTACATAATTACTGACGAAATTTCATCCCCACTATCGTCGGCCGAATATTTTAGTGAAAAATTGGCTTTTATGCCGGAAACATATTTCATTGGAGACCATAAGCAAATGTTTCCACATTTAAAGAAGCAATTTAGAGTAAAGAGTGATGACGAGAAATTTGAAGAAACCGTCGCAATAGTTAACTCACCCGAGAACTTAATTGATCCACTTGTTAAAGTAGTTACAGAAGGTAACGAAATTATCCTGTTTGAGAAATTACCACCCATACATATAATTACGAGAGAGATTTACATTCCTAATAAAGTTATTGAAACTTTAAGCACTACTCATCTATCGCAGGTATATAACGTATCACATCTGTTATTAATCATTATTTGGTTGAAACACGTTTCAGTCGTAGAATGTTTAAGATAAGGGATAGTTAAGGGAAAATTGTGGGTGTTAAATTAATTGATCTGTCGATCCTGTTTTAGGTAATTATCAACGATATGGCGATTCACAATGGAGTTTCTATAAATAATAGCAACAAAAACGTTGCTTCCGGGGAAGCGGTACTCCAAAACGTTATATTTACATCGAGAATGCAGTATAGTCTACCAAAAGATGCAATTGTGTACTGTAACTTTAATCAATTATATAAAGTCGATCCAGGTGTTTTGAGCATGTGGGTAGAAATATTGAAGAAAGTGCCAAATAGTGTCCTTTGGCTTTTAAATTTTCCTGCTGCCGGGGAACCAAATATACGCAAATCTGCCGAGGATTTAGGTAAACTCCTATTTGTAAGCTAACCAACTTTTTTTTAACAATCTTATACCACCACGTATGTATTAACAAGCAAACTTTACTATTGCCTCAGGCTGATAAAATTAAAAATGATCACATGCATCAGCTAAAGGAGATTGCCGAGATTTGCTTCTTACCATAGGTATCAATTGCGTTTATTGCCGCAAACTGTCCTATTTATGTTTTGAACAGGATGTGAAGGACATCGCAACGAGGGCTGAAACTGTAAGTTTAGATCTTAATCATGAATTTAATACCAGTGTTTATTCTTTCCGGAAACTCTAAGAAAACATTTGCTAAAATAGTTGATAAAATCCGCTACGCGATGTATTCCATCCAATGCCGCTCCCCGCCCCGCGCGTCTGAGCCTATACCACGAAAATCGAACGATTGCGGATTTGTATATCCATCTCTGTCACACTTGCATATTGGAGTGACAGAGGTTTTCCCGTCACTGCCAATTTTTGATGTTCGTGGTAGGCATGCTGTTCTCTGGGTCCCGCTCGGGGAGAGGCGCGCGGCGGTCATTGACCGGTCGAGCACTCGTACAAGTTCAATGCAAAACCTATTAACTACCGCCAATTTGTTGCTGTGAGGGTAGGTACTCTCACAACATTTACAGTTAGTTCACAAGCATACTTGCAGCAGTTACGGATTTTGTGTTTGTTTACATTAGTAAACAGTACCTAAGTGTTCCACAATAAGAAGTGAGAGGTGACATGAGTGCCTACTACCAAAAAGTTATAGGATATCCAAAGTATTGTAAGATCCAGAGTTCAGAGAGTGATCTGCATTTTAACCAAACCTTAATTATTTCTGTTTAGCCCTATGGTTGACTGGTAGAGAATGCCCAAAGGCATTAAGTCCGCATTTTCTACACTTTTTTACGTGCAATAAAGTTTAAAATAAATAATAAATGAAACAAAACCGGTGCTACCGTGTAACACCTATGACCTCAGTTAATTTTATGTCACATATTAAATTATTCATTATTATATTGAACATATTTTTTACACGGTACTATTAATATTGGTAATTCATTTACTATTTAATACGGTATAGAATGGCATAAGTCTCTTTCAATCAGATGTACTTACCAAACCGTGATTAAATTAGGTACTTAAAAACGAACCTAAAAAAACCACGATTTCGACCTTAATTTTCTACGTATTCTAGCGCACAATTTTCAAAATATTTAGTCATATGTGATGTGCAGTTGAAGGACATTTATTTACAAATTATTTCATCAGTGGACAACGATTTTAATTAGAGTACGGGCATTCATACATGAAACGGCAATCTCCTTTTACCAGAAATAAACCAAACTCTCTATATCACGGTGTAACCCATAGGCAATATAGACATCGAACGAATCATAAATAATGACACTTTTTCAGGTTTAGGGCACGACCGAATAATTTTTACAAAAATTGCGTGTAAAGAGGAGCACGTGCGCCGCGGGCAGTTGGCCGATGTTTGTCTGGACACGCCTTTGTGCAACGGGCATACTACGGCCATGGACGTGCTGTGGGCCGGCACTCCGCTCGTCACCATTCCCGGAGACACTCTAGCGTCTAGGTAAAAGATTATGTACACATAAGCCAGGCCATATTGACTCTTCTTTGATCAGTTGTTAGGACTGTAAAAATATGAAACGATAATGGCTTTAGATAACAGAGGACGCTTGAATACTTACTCATTTGAGACCCCTTGCTTGGTTGCTGGTACCAGAAATGATAATATTTTTATCTTTATATAGACGTCAAATCTTTTTATTTTAAATGTGAATTATTTAACCAACACTTCTCAATTGTTAAGCACGAATCAAATCATTTATTAAATGTAATAAATGTTTTGATTCATGTTTTTTGTTTTTTTTTTAAGTAGTCACACTACCCCCCTGCTCACCTTGGTCACTTTTTCTGTAGTATATGACATCTCTTTCTCAGTATATGACAACACTTCTCAGTTATTTATTTGGTATATTTTACAGAGTGGCCGCATCGCAATTGAAAACATTGAACTGCCCAGAGCTGATCGCAAGAAGCAAAATTGATTATGTAAACATCGCAGTCAGATTAGGATTAGACAGCCGATAGTAAGTACCTAAATTTTGGTTTAGTTGTAATTATATTTTGTTTATACTCAAATTCATTGACATGTCGGGTACTTAGTATAAATTGATGATGTTGTTCGTGTACGCCAAGGTAGACGTGTAGTTGAAATACTAAAACATAATTTTACCACCCAGCTTTAGACTTTGAAAGTATACCCTGGCCCGCCATCTCTGTCCGTAGAAAATTCGCAAAATTAAAAATTTATATGGATCGGTAAGGCCTTTTTGACTCCGAATGGCTGACCAGAGTGTATATAACTTATTCCATTACTTCAATATCCGGTATTTTTTTTAATATTATGGGACAATCTTACAATTACAGACCGTGCCAACCAGCATTTTGCAACGTTCAATAATAGATATTTTTCTTTTGTTTCAGCCGTCGATACATGCGTGCGAAGGTCTCCGAGGCACGCTTCAGTAGTACTTTATTCAACTGTGAACACTACGCGCGCGGACTGGAATCTTTATATGATAAAATGTGGAAGCAATATCAAAATGGCAAAAAAGCAATTCATATGAAAGCGTAGCGAGAAAAAAAAATTGAATTCATTTCTAAATTTGGGTAGTAAATACCTCATGCATGACCTTGCGTAGTAGAATCTTGTTAATAATTAAAACACTTACTTACTTACTTAATTTATGAGCTGATTGTTAGTGTTCAGTATTTTCTAGACTGTCATGTGCTCTTCAAATTAAAAGTCTTCGGTATATTTACGTAAGAGATGCTAACTTGTCTAGAATTTTGTCAGGTTCTAATTGTTAATATTCAAATACTTTCCGTAATTTTTTACCAATGAATAACTAATATAATAATGTGCAATAATTGGCGTTGTTTACCAAAGTCTTACGAATAAATGACAATATTTCAAACATTATAAGGTCCCAATATTATAGTTTTGACACTGACTGTGTCGAAGCTGTTATTTATGAACAGCTTAGCTGAGGAGTAGATACTTGAAGAAAACTCCTGCTTCACGTTAACTATTTTAATAACTTAAAAGTGTACATATTTAGGTGCGTGTAAATATGAAGCGGTGGTCTAAAGTGATGTGTCGGTCGCCGCGGACGTGACGTCATGTACGTACCTCAGCCCTCACCCCTCTGGGACTGGTTTGGCCGCTGGCGCGTTAACAGAGTGTATAGATCGATTCACGAAAGCTGGCGTGGAATATGTATAAAACTGTCATTAATTTCATAGACACTCCGAGGTACCTAATAGATATAGTTTTGAAAAACACTTGTCGAAAGAAAAGGGTCCTTAATAACATTTTCTGTAAATTAACTCTTCACGACTACGTTTTCATTTTGTAACCTTATGTACAACCTACCTACTCACCCAGGGTGTATGAAAAAAAACAAGAATTACTATTTATATCAACGCTATTTGGGATTATGATCGTAAATAATGCTATTAAATACATTGACCAAAAATTGTTTAAAACAATATTTTTTGGATTGTTTTCTACACACTTAACACAAACGGCGTACAAAATATCTCGTAGTCGAGAAAGACACCTGGGTGCGTATGCGTAAACAAGATGCCAATTGCTCGCACTAAGCAGCGTATCGTTGCTTATCTCTCGCTATCACTCTTCCTTATTAGTGCGCCAATGACGCGATTGGCATCTTGGCCACGCACGCTGTCTCTTTTACGGTTTCTTGGCTGGCCCACGGACTATAAACACGCTGATCATCACTTCAGTTAAGTTACTTTGGCAGTAGGTTTTGGTTTGTTGTAGGTATATAAAATTACGAAACCCTTTATTGTTCATGATGATGCGACGAACAACATTGCTAATAATTATGTTCAGTATGAATTGGTAAATAAAATATATATATATATGTATTTGCGTAAAGGGGGTTCTTTAGTTGAATACCTCGTTGTATGTACGTTTAACAGTGATCCTAAATATTTTCAGCTCATCTTTAAATATATTTCTCCGTCCAGTAACATCCATTTTAAATAGAGAAAATTATATATGTATAAATTGTATGTAAAACAGTTAGTCAAAATATGAAAGTCATAAACTTTATTGTCAAATATTTCGTCTTCTGTACACAAGTGTTTTTTTAACCTAAATAAATATTTATTTTTATTTAATGTCTGTTATTTCATTATAGTTTGGATAAAACATGAGTTTTTCTCTGAAAGTTAACTAATATCAACTAAACTAAGATTACCTGTTACTTCAATAGTATTTTAAATGCATAATTATTAAACGGTTCTAACGCGACTTTACTTATTTACCTTATTTACCGACGTTTCGACACAGGTTTCACTGGTCATGGTCGCGGCTAACTGATGTCCCAGCAAAATGTCAAAACAGAGATTTGTGTAACTACCCAACGAAAAGTCTATGTAGAAATTTGGGGTAAACACACAAATTTTAAACTACCCACAAAACATATCTTAATTATTGTCAATAGTCCGACACACGACACTCACAATATCCCCGCGCACATCCGAAGATATATCCCTTGGCTTGGCTGCAACTTCTGGATCACTGGTCCCCATGTTGGTGATAAGTTAAAACCATCTTCCCTATTAAAATTTCTAGGGTGTTTCTTGATTTCAATTGCCTCTCGAACTACGCGAGGATAATAATGGCGTTATCTTCGAGTAGTTCGAGAGGCATGCATGGATGTGCGCGGGGATATTGTGAGTGTCGTGTGTCGGACTATTGACAATAATTAAGATATGTTTTGTGGGTAGTTTAAAAATTGTGTGTTTACCCCAAATTTCTACATAGACTTTTCGTTGGGTAGTTACATAAATCTCTGTTTTGACATTTTGCTGGGACATCAGTTAGCCGCGACCATGACCAGTGAAACCTGTGTCGAAACGTCGGTAAATAAGGTAAATAAGTATTCGCGTTAGACCCGTTTAATAATTATGTTTAAATATGTGTTCAAATCGCGAAAGTTTTAAATGTTATATTTTAAGTGCCTTCTTATTATGTGTTTTTAATAGCTTAGTGGATGTGGGTGCCTCCCGCCTCCTGCGCCGGGTCAATAAATAAGTATGCTTGCATAAAAACTGAACGTCCTTTACAAAGGTTTAAAAAATAATGACGTAAAGTCCTAAACCTTCTATCCCTTCAATTAAGTTAACAAGTTTCTCTGTTTTTTGCTGGTGCAAACTTTATTAATTACCGTATTAGGACTACTAAAAGCTTTCTTTTAATTGTGAATTATTCGTCCTTTACAAAGGCCTTTCGGCCTTTATACAACTAATATATGCCGCTTTTAATGGCGGAATTGTATCATTTTGTATGAAAAACAATGTTCTTTTGATTAAGAAATAATAATAAAATATTTATTATAATTGCATGAAAATGAATACTAAACAAGTAAACATCATTTTGTCCTTGAAAAAATTGATAAACATTTTATTTATTTAAGTAATTACCATCAAAATGTGAATTATGTAAAAATAATCTTCCTGTAGTCCATGTAGCACCAACTCCAGTTACAAGCGGAGACTTTACACTCGAAGTTGTAGACGATTATATATACCTAGGACAAACTGTCCAGTTAGGTAGGTCCAATTTCGAGAAAGAGGTTAATCGTCGAATCCGACTCGGTTGGGCAGCGTTCGGGAAGCTGCCACATATCTTTTCGTCCAATATTCCGCAGTGCCTGAAGACGAAAGTCTTCGATCAGTCAAGGCTCAAAGTCACCCAAAGGGCAATGGAGAGGGCTATGCTAGGAGTCTCTCTGCGAGATCGTATCAGAAATGAGACCATCCGCAGCAGAACCAAAGTAACCGATATAGCTCTCAGAATCGCTAAACTTAAGTGGCAGTGGGCGGGGCACATTGCACGTAGAACCGATGGCCGTTGGGGCGGAAAGGTTCTCGAGTGGCGACCGCGTACCGGAAGCCGCAGCGTGGGTAGGCCCACCGCAAGTCTTAATCGGATCACCAGCATTTTTGTTACACATGTATCTTTGTGTCTACCACATAACAATATTTCACGCTGTAGATATGGTAAAAAGTACATTAAAGCTGTTTACATAAATTATATTTAAATTAAATAAGTAGTAAGTCCGAGTGTTTCTGATCACGGTTTAGAACACTATCTTACGCTCACTGAATTTAACCCACGGAATGTCATTTGATACCTATTACAACTAACTTCCCAGTGACGAAAAAGCATTGCGAGGATACCAACCTAATTACGTCGCGCATATAAACTTTCATTAGGTAAGTGTATGTCTTATCCAAGGACCATCCTGTGATAGGGTAGAACCAAACCACGTTATCTTTTCTCAGTAAATGAACTGTCAGACGTGAAAGTGTTATTTTAAACGTCTAACTTCGATGAAATTATGACGTTTACTTAACACTTTCACAGTATGTGCTATCAAAATCTAGGAAACTTAGCATAGACTGACTCTAGGCATATGGCTATACCCGTACCTTTATTTGCATCTACCTACTCAACGTAAGGTAAGAACAAAACGTAAAAAAGTGTATAGCATATTACACTTACTTAACCTAGAACTTAATTCAGAAGGTTGAATTGATTATTTCACTTGCTTCCTTCCCCCTTCGCACTTCTATAAAGGATGATTTTCGTAACAAAAACTATTCTGTCTCTTTTCCTCATGCAAAATTTCACCTTAATCCGTTTAGCGTTTTTAGTGTGAAGTGGTAACAGATAGAGAACAGTTACTTTCAAATTTGCATAAATACAACTTCCAACTTACTAAATTTTATACCTACTCTTTTGCAACTTTTAAAAACCCTATAAAATTTCTTCGCTTATAATATTAGTGGGATTATATTACACATTAATCAAAATACAAACTGTAAACAGTGGGTAAAAATTTAGCATATTGCGTAGGAAAATCGAGATTAAACTTACCTATGCATGGATGACGGGTTACCTTGATTAACATTTCGTGATGGACTGAACGAAATATTAATTATTTCGATTTAGTGTCTTTTGTAAAAGAGAGACGAATATATTTCGGATTGGTGGTTAGCGATTGGATATCGAAATCACGCCGTTTTAGTTCCTACTTTGTATTTAGCTTCAAACATTTAGTCCTGTATAAAGGACGCCCGCTTTTATCGATACACTTTATGTAAAAAATTCAGGTCTCTACGCATGTCACTATTTAGGCCTTTATAGAGTTATAGAATCTTTATCGACGTTCCAGATCGACTGTTTAGTATCTGGCTAAGATGATTTTGAGCCTCGCTGCCGCCGTGTGATTTCTTTATTTTTTGGATGATTAGAAACAAATAAACAATATGTGATTCCAGAGCAATTTTGTTCTTATTCGATGGTGGCATCCATAAGTAATCAAACTGGGTAATTTTGTTAGTTGCACGTCGCAAATGACTTACAATGTCTTAAAATCCTGCCGCACATCGAACAAGAAAGCCGTACCGCTCTATTGTGCCAAAACGTAGGATAATACCCTACTTAACTTATACGCAGAACTTACCTGGTTTGATGTATTAAATAACAATTGGTTTCGAAACCCCGTTGTTTTCGATCTTCTTTTGGAACATCTTATTTTGGGGGAACGCTACGCTCTGAGAATTCTGGGTAGTATGCAGTTGAAGGGTTCAACTGCATACATACATACTGGGACTAAGGTTTCTAGTCGGTAAATCGTCTAGGGCAATCGCTGCCGTTGTGGAGATAATGAAGCTGTTTTGCCGAGTCGAACCAATCAATCAATTCTCCTTTTTTTTAAAGGGCCGGCAACGCGCATGTAACAACCCTGGTGTTGCAGGCGTCCATAGGTTATGGTGACCGCTTACCATCAGGCGGGCCGTATGCTTGTTTGTCACCGTCGTAGTATAAAAAAACATTTATTAAACAGGTACAAAACAAATAAAGATTTATCAGGTAAATATATCTTCGAAAGATGACGTTACTGCATGGCTCTGAAAATACTTAAAAAATATATTACATACATGAAAATGGCAGTAATATATTTTTCTGCCTTCCGGCCGGCAAGTAGCCACTTGCAGGCCGCTACGCTAGACTAATGCGCCGCTTGCCGACTCCGTCGAGCAGAAAAATAGTGTACTGACCTTGGCCAGTAAATAAGAAAGCCTCAGATCACATTACACGAGATCTGAGACATTTTCTTACTTTACAGGCCTCGGTACGTAATCTACTATAAATATCCGTTCCATTAGTCACCACTTCTACTAGTGCCGTGTCGCAACACAAACTAAAAGCGGTTCTTGTTTCGAAATGCGTTGAAAGATGTAATACCTCAATCAATGCCGTAAACTACTTGCGCGGTAGACGCGGCTGCAAGTTATTAATAGATGTGATTGTGCTTGTTATAATAAAAAAATCTTTAAAAAGTATATTGTTAATCAAGGGGTGACAGGCACACGATTTAGGCATTTTGGCGCTCGAACGTAGTTAGAGCGCTGATAGTCCGTCACTGAAATACTGCCTTCCAACCGAGTTAAACACGTTTCTTTTGATATCGAATACGAGGAAATATGTACGTATAAATTACAAATACCTATTCGAACGTGTTTAAGTGACATTTCGATACGAAATTCTGTGGAAATTGCTGGCCATGTACGTTCGGGCATATCTGCCGGATCTGCCGATAAATGTATGGGAAATTTGTCTGGCGGACATAACCACTATGCAGATCTGACGGATTGCCAGAACGTATATGACACGCAAATGATATGACATGATATGATATGACATGGTGATGACGTAGGAAATATGAAGTGGATATGTCAAATGTCAGTTTAGCATGTTACGTTACGAATAGTCTCCAGTAGTAGTGGTCTCCAGGTGTATTTGTGAAATATAGATATCTTAACATAACTTAGACTTCTAGTACGAGTGTCTTAAATATTTAAAAAATATATAACTAGACATTTTCAATTCGGAAAATAAATGTACAATGTGTAAACGTTTTAATGTGGATGCAATCGTACATTGCATTCATATTAAAACGTTTTTTTACAGCATTTGAAAAGTAAAACGCCCTAAGGCGGAACGTATCATTTTCTACCAGCTTCATAGTTTAAAAATGATCCACTTTCTGAATATGAAATACTAGCTTTAACCCGCGGCTTCGCCCGCGTGCTAAACTTAATTTTCAACCGTCATACAAAAAAGGAGGTTTTTTTATTTATTTTACGTCCGCTAAGTTGGATTTGAGAATCGTTGTTGGATTTGAAAATCGTTGTTGTTTTCGAAATCAGCGACCCGATAACGACACCCAAATCAAATTAAATAGTCCTAACTATTCTTGTTTCCCCTTTACAAACTTTGGACCATCATTTTACCCCTACTTTGAAAAATCCTATCTTTGTGCACTGCTCCACCTTATAAGAAACCTACGTACAAAATTTGGAATCTCTAGAACCAGAAATAAACAAAAACGACACCCATATTGATATTTTGAGATTTCAACCCCATCGCACCCCATCAGGGAAGATGGTATCTCACGTCAGCCTCTTTGGATGTTGAAACTGTTATTATTTTCGAAATTGTTAGTGTTTTTACTATATTACTCCTTTTCCCCTTTTTGAGGGTTGATTTCTCAAAAAGCCTGAAACACGTCTTTACTCATTTATCTTTAGGAAAATTCCTGTGAAGTTTCGAATAAAATAAACCAACTAATATTGTTTCCCCATACAAACTTTGTACCCCCATTTGACCCCCTTTGGAAATGAATTTTGAAAACTCCTTTCGTTGGCACCCTACAAAGTATAAGGAACCGAAGTGCTAAATTTGGAATCTCTAGAACCAGAAATAAACATAATTATAACGACACCCGTAGTGATATTTTTAGATTTCGACCCCATCGCGTCCGAACAGGGGGATGGTATTTCACAATCGCCACGTTGGATTTTAAAATCTACGTTGTTTTCGTAATCAGCGACCCAACAAACCATAAAAACTATACCCATGTTGTTGTTTTTTTCTTTTTGACCCCTTTTCCCCCTTTTAGGGATTGTTTTCTTAAAAAACCTGAAACAGATGTTAACTTATTTATCTTTGTAAATACTCCTGTAAAGTTGCAAATAGAATAACCAACTAATCTTGTTTCCCCATACCAACTTTGTACCCCCATTTCACCCCCTTTGGAGATGAACTTTGAAAACTTCTTTCTTTGTGCACCCCTACGCTTTATATGAAACCATAGTGCTTAATTTGTAATCTAATGATATTTTTAGATTTCGACCCCATCGCACCCCAACAGGGGAGATGATATTTCACAATCGCCACGTTGGATTTTAAAATCTACGTTGTTTTCGTAATCAGCGACCTGATAAACCATAAAAACGATGCCCATGTTGTTTTTTATACTTTTTCACCCCTTTTCCCCCTTTTAGGGGCTGAATTCTCAAAAAACCTGAAACACGTGTTAACTCATTTATTTTTATAAATACTTCTATAAAGTTTCAAATAGAATAGTCCAACTAATCTTGTTTCCCCATACAAACTTTGGACCCTCAAATCACCCCCTTAGGGAGTAAGTTTTGAAAAATCCTTTCTTAGTGCACCTCTAGACTTTATAAGGAACCTACGTGCTAAATTTAGAATCTCTAGGACCAGCGGTTTGGGCTGTGCGTTGATATGTCAGTCAGTCAGTCAGTAATGGCAGACACTGAGACGCTATCGGACCACCGATACATCCGGTTTGGAGTTACAGCACGCTCTGCACCCCCTCCCCCAAGGCGGAACGACCCGGCCGAAAATGGCCCGCGCTGGGTTCTCAGAAAACTCGACCGGGAGTCTCTGGAACTGGCGGCCTTGGTGCAGACCTGGAGTGCGGAACCTGAAGGCGCGTTAGACGTCGAGTCTGAAGCGGACTGGTTCCGCAAGTGCATGACAGAGGTATGCGACGCCGCCATGCCCAGAGCTAAGGCCTTCTCTCCTCGACGCTCCGTGTACTGGTGGTCTGCAAACCTTGCGCAGTTGCGCGAGGAGTGCGTGGCTGCCAGACGCCGGTACACGAGGCACCGCAGCGGACAGCGACGGGACGCAGCGACCGAAGCGGCTTTGTACGCCAGGTACAAGGACGCGAAAGTGGCTCTAAAAACCGCCATGGCAGCAGCCATTGATCGGTCACGGGAGGAGTTCCTGGAGATTCTTAACAACGATCCGTGGGGGAGGCCATACAAGCTTGTTCGGAAAAAGCTTCGACCCTGGGCCCCCCCACTGACGCAGAGTCTCCAGCCTCAGCTGCTTGATGACGTGGTCTCGGCCCTGTTCCCACACAGGCCGCTGCAGCGTCCTCCGCCCATGGCTCCGCCTAGAGCAGCCCAAGGGCAGCAAGAAGTCGAAGTGGAAACGCCACCTGTCACCGAGAGGGAGTTAGGAGCGGCGATACTCAGGCTTCGAGCCAAAAACACGGCTCCTGGGTTGGATGGAATACCAGGCAGGGCGTGGGTGCTCGCCATGGAAGCTGTGGCGCCGAGACTATGTCGGCTGTTCAGTGCATGCCTGGATCAGGGCTGCCTTCCTGGCACATGGAAGGTTGGGCGGCTGGTCTTAATTAAAAAGGAGGGTCGTCCTGCGGAGTCCCCATCGGCGTACCGGCCCATCGTGTTGCTTGATGAGGTTAGCAAGCTCTTTGAGCGGATTATTGCGAACCGCCTCATCAGGCACCTAGGGACGGACGGGCCGGACTTGGCGGAGTGCCAATACGGTTTTCGGTGCGGTCGCTCTACCGTGCACGCGATCCTGCGGGTAAAGGAGCTCGCGGCAGATGCAGTGTCCCAGGGAGAGGTCGTCTTGGCAGTGTCGCTCGACATTGCCAATGCCTTTAATACCCTCCCCTGGGAGTGCATTAACGAGGCACTGCTCTACCACCAAGTGCCCCACCATATCAGCCGTATTGTGAGGGCCTACCTCCATCAGAGGTACGTGGCCTTCCCCGGGCAACATGCGTGGGGCAGACGGGAGATGGTGTGCGGTGTTCCACAGGGGTCGGTGCTAGGACCACTCCTGTGGAACATTGGGTATGATTGGGTCCTGCGGGGAGCTCTCCTGCGTGGGGTCACCCTGATATGTTACGCGGACGACACACTTGTGACGGCGCGGGGGGCCTCGTTTAAGGAAGCCGCTATCCTCGCCACGGCGGCAGTTGCGCACACAGTGGGCAAAATTAAACGGCTGGGCCTAGAGGTCTCCCTGAACAAATCGGAGGCCATTTGCTTCCACGGACCTCGCAGGGCGCCCCCGGTGGGGGCTCAGATCATCGTGGGTGGTGTCCAGATAGCCGTCAGACCAACTATGCGGTATCTGGGCATGACGTTGGATAGCCGCTGGAACTTCCAAGCCCACTTTGAGCAACTGACACCAAAGCTACTTGGTGCGGCGGGTGCGCTTAGTCGCCTGCTGCCGAACATTGGAGGGCCGAAGTCGTCCTGCCGGCGTCTCTATGCGGGAGTAGTCCGTTCGATGGCCCTGTACGGAGCCCCAGTGTGGGCTGAGGACCTTAATAGCCGGAGCTCCACCCAACTGCGCCAAGCGCAACGGGTAATGGCGATAAGGTCCATACGGGGCTATCGAACGATTTCTGGCGAGGCTTCATGTGTGCTGGCAGGGTCTCTTCCATGGGACCTGGACGCAAAAACCCTCGCATCTGCCTTTTTCTGGCGTGAGGAGGCGCGAGCCCGAGACTTCTGGCCAGCGCCGGCAGAGGTGAGAGCAAAACGGGAGGAGCTCTCCCGTGAGGCAGTCGCCACGTGGATGGAACGTCTGGAGAGACCAAGTGCTGGTGTCCGGACGATAGCGGCGATCCGGCCGGTGTTACCACAGTGGCTGGAGCGGTCACATGGTGCTCTCACCTTCCGGCTTGTGCAGGTTCTCTCGGGGCACGGCTGCTTTGGGAGATACCTGCACAAAATTGCCGGCAGAGAGCCCACAGAAGAGTGTCACGAGTGTGGTGCCGCATCGGACACCGCACATCACACGCTAGAGGCATGCCCAGCGTGGGGGCCGGAGCGTGACGACCTAATTGCGACAGTAGGACAGGACTTGTCGTTACCGGCCGTGGTTAAGGCCATGGTAGAAGACGAGAAGTCCTGGGAAGCAGCTAAAACCTTCTGCGAATATGTCATGCTGCAGAAGGAGCAAGCGGAACGGGCCAGGGAGGTCGAACCAATGGCTGACCAACGGCGCCGCAGACGCACCGGGCGCAGGCGAGTCGCCAACGACCGCCGCCTGCCCCCGTAAGGGAACTTGGGATGACAGGCACGGGGACGTCTGTCATCCAAACACCTCCAAGTCCCGGCGAGGGTGGCCATTATATATGGCAAACGGCGATAGAGGACAACATGGGCTTCCGGAGGTGGTCCGGCTAACGGACAAGTGCTGGTGGTGCTGTAGAAGTTAAGCGCAAGCGTTCCTGCAGCCCACCGCTATAGCACACTGGCGGCAGACAGAGGGGTTTTTAGTGGGTATACCTGGGGTCTCATCAGCCTAACAGGGAGTCCCACATAACCGTTCCGGGTCCGTCCCCGCACCCGGACGGTATGCGTGACGCATTTTCCCCTCTCAAAAAAAAAAAAAAAAAAAAAAAAAAAAAAAAAAAAAAAAAAAAAAAAAAAAATACGGGAGCTCCTCTATGTGGAATAAAGTATGAAATCAATCATCCGAAATTCGAACATCCCGTTCCGTATAGGCGGTCAAGTAACTTCTAATGACATTGAACAAAAATTATGTTCCGTGATAGTGTATGTAAATTGTGAATTTCCTATTAGTATTTTCTTTTCTGTTATTGTTATATTTTCTATGTATAAAAAAAATATGTTCCTAATGTCATTCGTAACTTTTTGTGTTATCTGTCGTGGCATCACTGAATGGGCCAACTCGCGGTTACGTTACGGAAGACCAGCGCCGGCTTTTTAGTCGGCAATATGCTGAGTGGGGTCCATTTTGTGATGCACACACAACTTACTTTTATATATTGTTTTGTTTTTATGTCTGTTTATTGTGATAGTCACAAATAAATTTATTTCTTTCTTTTCTTTCTTTCTAATGGATATGTTATTTTAAAACTAAATTACAATGGATATAAATTTGACCATTCTTTTTTTGTATTTGAGAATTTATCATGTAGCGTGGATGGTATTTTAGGCCAAGACTTTTTCAGAAAATACAGAGCCAATATTAACTTTGAAACAAATATTTTACGATTGGTTAAGCAGGATTGACAACTGGTTATAATCGGGTTTAGTTGTTTGTCTGCGCCGAAGAATAGTTATTTAACTATTACTGCTCGTAGTGAGTTCATACATTATTTGGATACTAGTATTACGGAGGACTTCGTAGTAAATAGTCAGGAATTATGTGAAGGAGTATACGTTGAGAGTGCTATAGTTATTTAAACCAATCCAGGGCAAAATACCTATTAAAATATTAAATGCACGAGATAGTGACGTAAATTTAAGCCGTTTTACAATTAATAAGAGTAGATTAAGCGATTTCTTTATATGAGTGCCGATAGAGTTAAATCATTATTTTCTGTGCTATATTTGAGTAAATTAAAATAAGAGGAACATAAATCCATTGAGAACATAATTATGTGCAAAATATCCGGATGTGTTTTTCCTACCGGGTGATAAATTAACCACCACAATGCTTTATACCCAGTCGAAAGAATTAAAACCGGGTAGCTAACCAATTTATGTAAAACCGTAAGATTACCTTATTCACAAAAGTCTGAAATTGATAGGCAAATTCAAGGAACGCTAGATGACGGAATAATTCAAGAGGGGAGGAGCGCATGGTCAAGACCGTTACTCTTAGTCCCTCAAAAATCAGATTCGTCGAAACAAAAGAAATGGCTCGTAGTCATCGACTACAGAAAATTAAATAACCAGATAAAAGATGACAAATTTCTCCTTCCGAATATAACTGAAGTTGTAGACTCGTTATCAGGCGCTATCTATTTTTCGCATTTGGACTCCGTTTAACGCCGACGACGTTAAACGCTTTGCGGCATTTGCTAGTTACTATTGTCAATTTTGCAGATAAGCATATCCACTCAATAAGTTATGTTGCAAAAATGTACCATTTGTATGGTCCCAAGAATGCAAACAGTCTTTTCAAACTTTAAAATCAGCTTTACGTATAGTTGAACCACCGGTAAGTAGGTACTTCAATTTTTTCAGAATAAAATCAGTTCCTCTTACAATGTGATGCTTCAGGAAAAGCTTTAGATTCGGTATTATGCAATTGCGATGGATACCGATATCGCTTACGCTAGTCGAAGTCTTAATAAGGCTGAATTAAATTAACCAACAGTTCAAAAGGAACTTTTGGCAATTGTATGGAGTGTGCGCTATTTTAGACCTTGTTTGTATGGCAGACATTTTAAAATACAGACAGTCCACCGACCGCTAGTGTATTTGTTCAGACTGAAAGAGCCCATTAGCAGGTTACTAGCGGTTCGATTACAGTTAGAGGAGTATAATTTTACAGTCGAGTATTTGAAAGGTTCTGAGAACTCCACGGCAGATGCCCTGTTCCGCATTAATGTCACGTCAGAGAATTTGAAACATATGAATGAGCAAGTTATGACGCGAGTGCAAATATGAAAGATTGAGAGTATGCAAGGTACAGATAGTACAAATTCTTCGGTTCCTAATGTGCCTACTGATTCGAGGCTTGATCACCCAAGAGTTGTGGATATCATTAAAACACTTTACTGAGTTATGTGTTACGTCACGTACATTTCGTAAAAGAGACGTCCAAGTATTATAATTTCGTGCCCAGAAAATCGTGTGTTTATTTTAATCCTACATCTCAATCGCTACTGACGCGAGCTGAATTAGCGAGAGATTTGGATGCAATTCGCAAGAAAATAAATGTTATTGAGTTATGCTTAAATAAAGATTTAATTGCGGACTTAATAAAATAATAAATAGCTACGACATTTGGTCCGGACCGCGAATATGTGTGTTAAGTAATGTATAAAGAATAAATAATTAACACGACAGACGCGTAATAATTAAAGACTTTCACCTACTTTCCACGAGTGGCCAAGCGGGGATTAGGAGAATGTCTAATAACATAAAAAAGCAAACTTAAGGAAGGAGAAATATGACTCCCATACGAGGCCAGTCAGCTATAGCAAGGATAGTTACATTTGGTTACGAAATGCATCAGATAACAAGATGCAAAGCATTTATTTAGGACCTTACAAAGTTTTAGAGGATTCAGGATGTAATGTTAAAATACTTAAAAATTGCAAGGAAGATGTTGTGCACAAAAATCGCATCAAGCCATGTATTTTTGAATTATGTATTTTTTGTTATTACTTAATGATTTTTTTTTAAATTTAATTTAAATAAATCATTTATTTTTGAAATATATACAATGAGTGTAACTTACATAACTACCTACCTTAAATCTACAATAGGTCCTTGAGGCATTCTACCTAGGATGCTGGCGGCATTTCCTCGTTGTATCGCAATGGTGATACGTTGTGCGAGGAAGCTCTTCGGTCACCAGTAACATCAACCAGACGTTTCGCGATTTCTACGAAAAACTTGCGTGCGATGGGACCCCATGAACCAAGAGTTTCGACCCCGAATGGTACAAAAAGGTACTCTCTGCCCAGGCTCTTATATTTATTACGTTTTAAAATTTCGGCGTATATATAATACTTTCCAGAAGTTATATATATACTATGCATTGTCCATTCTGCAAGATGTGGATTGAACTGCAAAATAAAAGATCTACATGTCCTCGTTGCACTAAGAAATTATTGAGATGCGACGAATGTCATACAATAGCCGCTGAAACCTTTAAGTACTGCATCAAATGCGGCCATGATGTGAGCCGAATTATTCGTATTACAAAGGCTAACGAACAAAAAGAGCGAACCCAAAAACAACTGTTATTAAAATCCAAGATCGTCGCAACTATGCCACTATTACCACCACCACCATCACCTGTGTCATCACCATCTGTGTCATCATCTGAACAAATTACATTTATAGAGTTTAATTTAACTGCCGAAGAACTGAAAGATTTGGACGAAATTGAAGAAAGTCAGGAGCACAACATTATTGGTATTCAGGGTCAACCAGACATGCTTAAGTCACCGAGGTCTCCGGCATCTCTATCAAATCCTGGCGAGCCAAGTGGAAACATCAAGCGGGGTTCGCCTTTGATGTTAGAAGAATAAATTGTTTAAATAATAATAGCCTGCTGGGACCGGTTCACGGGTATATATTGATGCACCCGTGAATGGGTTCTAGCAGGTGTACTACACGGCAAAATTCTCCAAAAGGCCTCTACGTGTTGGATCTGTATCCCCACGCAAGCCTACCAAAAGACCGGGATGTACAGGCCCGTGATCCGTAAAGGAGAAACAAATAATATACTTAATCATTGTTGAATAAATTGTTGTGAATTGTTTCTGTAACTGTGTTCCTTGTATTTATTTTTGTTTTAATGTACAATAAATATAATAATAATTCGCGACCCATCAATCAGCGTCCACTACACGCGGATTACTGGGTCGTACATTCTCGTCCCGTAATGAAGATATACGGACCAGCAAAACTCAGTCGGCCGTCAAGTCAAGTCAGCAGTCAAGGATGGAAAAAAGTCAGTTCTGGCGCTTCGCTATTATTATTATTCATCATTTTTGCATCATTTTCTAACGGCACGTACTGCATTTTTAAACGAAAAAAAAAGACATTACAATTTACTCCAATGATATTGATTAATGTATATAGAATTAATATACAATTATTATTTCCGGTTGTTTTTATCTTGCAAACGGCGAGTACTAAACTTGCACAGACATTATCTCGTAGCAACTGGCACTTCTGAACCGTAGTGTAGTGCCGTACTACAAAAATGCTCCTGCCACGCTCTATTGGGATCGATTTATCATTACGGACAGGACTATTGTTGCTAATAGGCCTGATATTGTTGTGATAGATCGATCGCAGTGCCGGGCCATGCTCAACGGCATCTCACATCACCATCCCCCATGACTAGAACTTCGTGAAGGCCGAATAGTATAAGTTTATCAAGGCTTGGCCCACGAGGTAACAGCTATGTGGGAGGTTAATTCGGGGATCATTGTATCGATAATTGCTCCGGCGGACGGTCTTATAGAGAAGAGTCTTGACCAATATCTCGAGAGGCTCTCTCCCCTCTCTCGAGAGGGAGAGTTGTGGTCGGATCAAGGGTCAGATGCAGAGAGTTAATACTGAACACGGCGCGCATTAGCTCGACGGTTCCTCTTTTGAGGCCCTAACCACCGACAGCCTGGACCCTGCCCGGTTGCCGGCAGCACTCTAGGTTAGGTTTTTTATAATGTGCTTAGATTGTTTTGTATTTTATATTTAAAAGGATTAATTATATATTAATAAGAAGCTAAACATCAACGATCTAGATTAAAAAATTCGTATATGTACTCGTATGTGAAATAAAAACAACTCTTTGAAAAATGATTTATTTTTTCTCCATTATTTTACATAATATTTATCGTTCATAAGTATACATAAATACTATGGTGTCGGTAATAATATTTTTTTAATACAAAACTGATTTCACGACTCTTTCTTTTGATAAGTTTACATTCCCATTTCGTGTAGTCAGCATCTATCCGAATGGAAACCAATGCAGTTTACTGGGAGAGGTATACATTACAAAACAACTTAGTGACCTACTCGACACGTAATAAAGCGTACACATGGATTAGTCATTCATGGGCTATTGCGACGCGACGATCCTGGGAGCGCGGCCGCACTGATCCAATCAACGACGGAGTTTACCACGACAATCACAGCAACTGGAAATTTTGCAGAATAATAGTGGGGCTTATAAGCTAGGTATATAAAATCATCCAGGTTAATATCTGTAGGCACAACTGGTCCATTTAATCTATAGTGCCGACGCCCTACCTTATGATTCTGCAAAATAAATACTTATGCTGCGACGACAACATAGCCTGCGTTTCAAAAGTCCCCGCTGACCGGGTTCCGAGCCGACGGCATTTAACACTGAATGCACTTCACCATTATTTATCAACATCTTTACTTATGTTTACGGAAAGCACATTGTTTTCATTCTATCGTTTCATTATTGATTTAGAATTTATATCTTATTACAGCATCGTTGTAATTAAAAACTACTTTTCAATCTACAGTCATAGTTGTTTATCCCTATATGTATATATATTTTTCTTTAACGTCTACTTTGTATGTTGCTTGGTGGCATTGGTGTTAATGGATCACTGCTAACTGTTTGATTAATTATTGCTATTATGAATATCTGCGAGCTGTTATGAACTAATGATTCTAGTTTATTAGAGTTTTTTGTGAACTTGCACCTTTTTATTACTCAAGGTAAAATGGGATAAGTTAGTTGATAAGGTACACAAATATATGGATATTTTGAAATGGAATAGAGAAGAGCGGCTGCAGCGATGCGCCGCTCGTGTAAAAAGTGCCTCATATTAAAAAATCGTGCGAAATACCAAATTTGAAATACAAGTTTGACATTATGTACGCATTGGATGAAAATGGTTACTTTATAATGTGAACACTGAAGTAGTGATATTTCTAAATAAACTACTCTTCGTGTCGACAAAATTATACTTTATTATTATAAAATTGTGCAGAGGGCTTTAATATCTAAGGTTTAAAAAGTGAAAGCATCGTTAGTGACTTGGTATAAATTAGGTATAGTTTGTGAGATCCGTCGAACGTAAGTAGTTAAAAGACGATTGCTAAATTTATACTTACTTTTCTAACCTATACGAAAATGTCGTTATTGTGTTCTTACGAAACGTAAATTACGCACTATTTTGTATGTTTTAAGACACGAAATCTACAGATTGAACTGTACTGGTAATTATTGCTATTGTAAACTTCTTTAGAATTTTTGTTGCAATGGAGACTAAGTACTATCAATTCAGTCGCCCTTAATACTCCTGCACCCCTAGATCATGCACCGCGACGCGTAGTGTCACGCGAGACAGACTGCTCGTCTTCAACTCATGATTGCGTCATGGTGTCGCGGTGCACATGGGCTAGGGGTGCTGAAAATATGTCTATTGATGGGTCCGTACTCGTACGTACTTCCTCGTCAAGGTATATGGCTAACGAGTATTTTTCATATACAAACTCTGCTTGGTTTAGGTGGTGTAAGACTCCCGATACTTAAGAAAATCGATATTAAGGGTAGACAGTTCCATCAACGTCGAAGTTTTATCGTCAAGAAAAAACATCGAGCAATTCTGCAAAGGTCTTTCGAGCAACATCTCTTAAATATTTCCCCCGACTTCTAATATTTTCTAAAAACATTTTTAATTGATACTATTATCGCATTTATTGTAATTTCCATCAAAACTGATATAAAATTACATTAATCAAGTAATCACTTAACACTTTATAATACCGTTTAAAAAATATTGATATTTCTTTTGAAGCGTAAGTAACAAACCAGCTTGTGAACTAAACGTTGAATCAGACTCATATAGTCAGGCACGAAACCATGCTAGCACTTCAGACTTGGCTCGCCACGACGTGGCTCGAAAGTACTCGGCACAGTTCGGCAGCTGACCCTAGCACGAACATTTGTACTTCTGGTACTTGAGGAGTACTAACTTTGTTATTGTCGCCCCTCTCTTGTCGCGTTCGCCAATAGTTTATTCGTTCAATAACCTAAACAATTGACTTGACTAGCGTCACGTATTGAGCACATAAACTATCCCCTCGGGCAGATCGGCAGACTGGACACATTAATTACCTAGCGTTCATTTACTTATTAGAAAAATGATATAACACAAACTTATAAATATAACATATTATAACAAATATCATTTAAGCAGTCACTCCCCAAATGAACGCAGGTTATCCTAAGTGAGATCTTTGCAGTAAATATATTTTTCCAAATACATAGACAAATTAATAATCTCAAAAAACTTGTTACTAACATCAAAATATAGGGTTTAATGAGCTTAGGTTATCTATATTTTAGTTTAATACACGGAGTTATATTATACACTTCATTTAGTAAATACATGAGGCAAAGTGTTCCTATTTATTTTCTGAGCAATTCATATAATATAAGGTACCTACTACATACGACCTGGTGATAATGCTAAAACATCATCCGTTGGTTTACCTACTTATTATTATTACTATCCAACTGACTTGACTAGCAAAGTGTACACAGTAGGTATTAATTCGTTCAGGCAAGTACTCCTTGGTGAGTTATTGTTTTTTGAACTAAGCTACAGTTTGTATGTCCGATGGAATAAACAAATTGAGAAGAGGTGTTTCTAGTTGTCGGGATCTTGTAGGGGCGCGCAGCGCAGCGCACAGCACAACACAGCGCCGGAGGGCGGCGCTGCGACCGCCTTGTACTCGTACTGTGATCGTGTGTGCTGTGCTGTGACTGCTGTCAACACCCGGCTACCAGTCGCCGGAAGCTCCGTCCCGACTATGGTGACGGACGGCTAACTCTCAAGTTACGTTAATGTGATTTACCTTACTTGTGACGTATTAACGTGGATGTGGCTGTTGTATATAATATAAGTATTTATGTATATAATAATATCTAAGATACATTTCCTTACAACTATTTGTCTCGTACTTAAATCTAATCACTAGACAAATATTTTAGAATTTCGTTTCGGAGAGACGAAGCAGAGGCTACGCCGTAGTACCTACTCTCAAACGTCTACCAGCGAACCTAAGTCTTAATCTATCAATTAATTGTATTATAATTTAGAATGTAGTAACGGTTTGCATTTAAATAAAAAGTGAGTATACAGTTTTAAGAGGTGCCGTTATTATCAGAGTGCCTTTGATATACTTCAAGTAATGTAAATTAGTTAATCTAAAACGTACATATTTAGTACATTATATTAATTAGTAGACATCTAAAATTTACAATACTACTTCTTGTTTCTATTTTTTTCTGATTTTGTTATAAATTACGGGCACGAGCTAACTTTCAAGCGCACAGCTGTTGGTTGAATGGCGTAACGAACTCGCGGGCTCGGCGACCAGCCTCCTTCATAGCAGACGGAGGCGTGAGTAAGTCAAATTACTATTTGAATGATTAAAATTATAGCACTCCCTGGTTACATACTTTATAGAGGGTTTCGTAAGGCGTATAAATCGATTTTTGTCAGCAGATACAATTTGATGACATCGGAAATCAACTCACACTGTTTTACTTCATTTTTATTTGATCACACGGCAGTGTCTGTTTATGTACTTAGTTGTCATATTTTTTTATTTAGTCGTATTTATAAATTCATCCTTACGGAACCCGCTACCAGTAACACATTCTCGCGAATTCGTAGCTGATGACAGGAGCCCTGCTTGTCAGATATTCGAGGGTACCGGCGAACGTTGTTAGTGGGAAACCGCTCGTGGCACCGTCACGGTCACGCTGACGTTACGGCAATAAGCCGTGACGTGGGCGTGGCGTGATACGAGCGCGATCACGAATCGGTTTCCCTGCCACCAACGGCTCTAATGCTCAACCAAATGCTTCCAGCTACGAGAGCTTACTTCTAGCGAGCAGTACAAGCTAAATTTTCGTCTAATTCCAACTAATTATGGAAAGCATTACATAGACTACTGTGCGCCTATTCTATGGAGGTAACACAAAAATAATGTAAAAATCGATAAATTAATGGGTAATTGTACAAATTACTAAATATTTTTTATAAATTCAAATAATACAGTTGAGTATGGGAGTAGTCAGATGAATGTATGAAACGTTTGAAACTAATTTATCATTATTGATTACAAAAAATTTAGAAACATTGAACGACAAAACTAAGCGCACGTAGGCTTGGCATGCTAGGAAGCGAATAGATAGTTGGAAAATAATACCACAGCTTAACTTAAAGACATCACACAAAATTTTAGTCTAATGGAATTAAATGATAAGATATTGATCGTTAATATTAGTATAGGTATGTAAAAGACACACTTAACTGACAATTCGTAAACCTTATTAGAATGACATAAGGTCCACCGATGGACAGCTAAGAATGACTTTGTAATTTGCGTTCTTTGGATGTTAGCAAGTAATAAGATTTACTGTCAGTCTAAACTAGCACAAATAACTTATCAAAATAGTCGGGCGGCAACCCGCCCTCAAATAACATCCCTTAGTGCAAAACTGCTTTCACTATTTTATAAATAGTTGCGATCAAAAACAATCGTCTCATGCTCATGGCTCTAGACTATAAAATATTTCAATGTCAATATAAAAATTAACGTGTATTCGTATATTAATCTTATTCATTCATATTATAATCTCAACAATTCCTTTAACGAAATAAATGTTTCTTAAGATTGAAAGATAAACACACCATGAGTGAAACAAAATGAGAGGTACTCATGCTGGAGTTATCAGAAAGGTCAACAACAACTAACTGCACGCATGCACGCCGCTGATGGAGCAAACTAACGTGATTAAAGTATTTATAATAATAGTATATTACTGCAAGCAAATGATGAATATTTATTTACCTGTATCGACATCAAACGATGTTATATTAGCAAAATGCACTCGACTTTTTCGACATGGTCGATATCATCTTTCTCTTTTTTTTTCTTTAGCTTGTATTTACAAAGAAAACATGTTCCAATGTTAAAAGAATCGATGTGCATTATCAATGAGAAGCTTAAATTATTGCTGATTTGTAACATTTATCATATACAAATTACAACACGTAGCTACAAATTTGTATTAAAAAGAAATAAAATATATTTAATAGGTAGATAGAATTGGATAGGTTTGCACTACATTCCAACAGAAAACATCTAATATTATTATCACAACAATGTAGAAATAGCAAAGAATAAACGAACAACTAAGTAAGTTTTAACGTACCTACAAAACTACTATAACTAAGTAATCAATATGTTCAAGCGGAGAAATTTGAGCATCAGATTTTATTACTTATACATTATTTTGTACTCCACTCATTTTACCACAGAAATAATAATAATTTGAAACTTCAATTTCACGATTTAGTTTAATCTCATACAACCATTTGCTACTCAATATTAGTTTAGGAACTTTTCCCAATTATTTCGAAAAATTGCACTGTGTCAAAATCTTAATAAGAAAATTGGAAAATGTGGAACCAACATTGTGTTCCAAAAACGTCCACGATTTGAATGAATGGGCTCGTTTTATAAAGATATTTATTCCTAAAGCCTTATAGTAAACACCTACTCATACGGCAAGCTAGTATTTACAGAGTTTGACCACCAGGAAACTGTCTCACAATCGAACTGGCAGCCCGGCAATTCCGACACTCGTGCGCCTTCCCTTCCCCGTCCAGCGATACACTCTGAGCTTCTACGGAAACTAAAACACGTCTTGTCCATGTTATCTAAATTGTTCAGTCGTTTAGTTACTACTTCAGACTCCAAGAAAAGAGATTTATTATCTTAGATTAACACGTCCATATTTTATTATATCCTCGACACGTTATTTACATTTTCATTACATTATTAAATTTAGTTATTTACTAGATAGTGCTGTTATATCTACAAATTCTTTTTTTTTGGAATAAGTTATGTTATCGATGAGTCCTACGACCCACCGTATGTTAACTTTTCACTAAGTCGTACGAATAATTAATACAGCTATTTCTATTTTTCGTCATCAAACATATTTCGGAAATAAGCGCGGTTCGTTTCAAATTATTATTGTATGCGATAAAGTGGAAAAATAAGTGGATATAAGACATCGTCCCCTCTATTTATCCTCTTCCAGAAGAACCAAATCGTCAGCCACGACGTCGGAGACATGCAGGTAGATGATCCAGTACATGAGGTTGAAGCACACGAAGCACACCGGGAACACGATGCGCGAGTACTTGTCGATGTCCGAGGGCGTCATGCCCAGCAGTTTGCTTATATCCTGTAAACGAGACATTGCTATTTCAAGTACTTCATAAGCCAGTTTCTTACCTACACTGTATTTTTAAATATGTGTTCGCAAGCATAGGTATGTACAGACGAAAAGAAAGTATTCAATTTAGGTACTTATTCGCGTAGCACATATCTAAATAAAAGACAAGCAAGGGTTGTGACATGACGTATACATATATTATACCTACATATTCGCGTAAGAACATTAAAATGATTAACAAAGTTAGAAGGATATATTACCTTGCCTGGGTGGAGTATGTGTGGCGGTGGCCCTGGATTCTCCTCTTCAGCTCCGCTCCGCCCTCCGTTTATAGTATTCTCTAACGTCCCGCCTTTTGAATGTGCTTTCGGATCGTGGACTTTGAATCTCACCTCCTGGAAAGTATAATTGGAAAATTATTTAAGGAACGAATACACTGCCATTTTGCTATACGAGGAACTAATGAGTAAGTCATATTACCGAACAGCTTACCGAAGCTCTTCCCGGAGGACACCTCCCTAACGTCCCCATTTTAGAAAGGGTATGTGGATCGCCAACTGGAGGGCAATCAACAGGCAGTTTCTTTTCGGACGCTATTTTCTGTATGGCAACGAATCTTTGTTTTCTCATTTGTATTCTCTTTGCCATATATCCTACTGTAGCGTATTCTGAAAAGAAAGAGAAGTGCTTCAGTCAAAGTGTTTCGAGGGCATGATCTCACAAACATCACATCATTATTGAATTTCAAATTCGCTTCGCTTACAAGTGCATTGCGTATATATCATTATACTATACTCGCTATAAAGGCAATAATAAAAAAAACTCGCATTTGCTATAAAATATACTTTTATAGGGGTTAGTACAACCTGTAAAACTCAGTTATCGATTTTAGCAGTGATGACGTTGGAAAGAGTTGTGTTGTAAAGGTAAAGAAAAGTTATACAATATTTATCGCAAAAACACGTAAACTAATTGTACTAACCCCAAAATGTTGCACACTAAGAGCACATGTTGAAACTTTTTTTATATATCAACAATGGCTACAGCAATAATATTCTTGGTCATAACTAAACGCACGCGCTCTCTTGTGCATAGGTTTATATTAAGAAAGTTAATCAAACTGTACCTAATAAACTGGCGAAAACCATGACGAAACAGGTGCCGAGGTAAACGTCGATGGACTTGACGTAGGAGATTTTAGGCAGCGCCGCGTTGGTGGAGGACATAAGCGTGGTCATGGTGAGCACGGTGGTGACGCCGAGCGACACGCGCGCCGGCGTCGCGTTGCGGTTCAGCCAGAACGATACCCACGAGATGATCACGATCAAACCCGACGGAATGTATATCTGGATTAGGTAGTATCCCATGGACCGAACAAATTGTATCTCGCAAGCCAACCGAGAATAATTTCCTGTAGAGTATTAAAATGAATATTATATTAATCTTGAAAATGTAAGAGTTCTATAAATAGGTACATATCACACACCGATTTTTTTACAAAAAATATACAATCAGTACAGTCAACTTACATTTTGATAAACATCGATATTATTAAGTAGATACCTACTATGAAAAGTTCAACAAAGAGTTTTGCTATGTTTTATGTGAATTTGGTAGACATTATACGAGTGTTAATTACATTAAGTACTAGTATTATCACACCACTCTATCGTGTTTTTTGTGCAATGATACAGAAGCAGGACGTGAAAAGAATCGTGACTGTTTTGTCCAGTGTTAAAGGTAGTGGTCTTTTCACTTGTTATTTATGGGTTAATTCCCCCGAAGTACCTGTGGTGAGGGAGATCTCCATGGCTCGCTGGCGATGACCGAGGACCTTGAACTGCGGCAGCGACACTTCGCTCGACACGCCCACCGAGTTGGGGCCTTCGTTCCATTTGTATCGGATGTCCCGCATGGTGTAGCCGACTGTGCGCAGCGGACACATACATGAAATAACCCCAGGCCCATCGCAATGGGTTTTGAGCTCGAGCCGTCATTCGGTCGGGGTGAGAGCGGGGGAGTCACGAGCTCGGATAGTCGCAATCTCGTCGTGCGGTAGTCGTGTCGTGTTAGCGTGTGTGCTAGTGTCGCGGTATCGATCGTCTGCACACGGGCTGAGGGAGACGGGGCGGTGGCGGAGCGATGAACAAACAGTGCACGGGATAGCGGGTGTGTGATGTTACCTGTCGTCAGCGTCACTACTGTCGCGCGCTGTCGGTGCCCGAGCACTCGGAATTGGGGCAGTTGCACCTCGCTGCTCATTCCGACGCTAGAATGTCCGTCTTTCCAATGGTATCGAATGTCTCTCATAGTGTATCCGACTCCGGAGACATGTCAAACACACAAAACGCTATCACTTACGCTGCGGCAGCATTGCGGTTCCCTCACCCACGAGGCCGCAACGATATCGGAGATGAGACTCGCGCCCATAAATGGCAAGGCGCAAACGAGCAGACCCGAGTTGTCACATTTAAACATAAATTCTCGGGTCGGCTCGGGGTGGATGATAGAAAAATATAGGTACATTCTACTAATTCTACCAAATTGGTGAAAAGGGACCGTAATCAAATCAAAACTTTAATGATACGATATCTAGGTATATAAATTATAAATTTACGATAATTACAGTAAAAGCGGACTCAAACAGAATGAAATTGAAGATTTAATGTAAGCTGATAAATAAAAAGGCATGCAGGTGCTATCAGTCAGTGAGGAGCAGGGTGCGGGTGCGGGGTGCGAGTGCAGGGCGATGCGCACGCGGCGTGCGGGGTGTCGCCGGCGCTGCGACTCGCGCTCCCGGCCGGCGCTCGTCTACGGCCCGCTCATGCAGAATCCGGGGCGCCACCGTCCCCGCCTCCTTAGGCCCGCAGCTATCTCAGCGTCGATGTCTCAGAATCATTTTTTCGCAATATGCTCGTGAGAACAAAGGCTTACTATCATTTACGAGTCTGCCTTCTGCGGGTGCTGTATGCGAGAAGGAGACGTTCCAACGTATAAGAGAACACGAGGGAAATCACGGCACGTGTTGGAGATAACGCTTGTGCTCACAGGATACCCTGTGTAGCATCTGTGATACAAGAAAGTGATCACGACACAATATCGGTAAGCCTAGTGATATTTGCATTGTGGCAGGCTCAAATTAATGGATGGTTTTTGGTGAGCACAATTAAACACAGTTTTTAAATGTAATTAATTATTTTTCTATCATCGGTGATTATATACGGTAGGCCTTGCTCTTTTAGTCTCTTTGATTGTAAATACAAAGTCCCCGTTTATAAAAATACCGTGAACGGTTAATGACAGACAAAGAATGCAAACACTCATTGAAAAGCGTGCTCTCATTTATACACTGATATATGATAACATTGTTAACTTATATAACATTTCTGAAAGTACATATACTTAATACAATATATTGCATGGAATATTTTTTGTCAGTTATTAAGGCACTCTTTTGGGCAATTGGCACACTCAGTGACTTAAAAAACGTATTGTTTCAAATATTTCAAGATACTTACAACTCTCAATTTCTATGTGACATAGTTGTCTATCCATAGGAAAATATTGTAGATGCATAGGACATGATGCTGTGATAGTTAATCTGAAATTTAATAAAATATTGCATAATTTTTTTTATTAGGCAACTAACAACGTTTGTAGCGCAACGCATATTGTGTATGGTGTAGGTACTTTGGTATATTTTTTACCTGATACTTCTAGTAATAGAGCCTGAATGATGGATACGTATGAATTCGTTGCTAGTGGTTGCTATGTGGAAATATGACTGTTTTTCATTTACAAAGAAAGTGTCTGGCACCCATATGTTTTTTATGAACTCGGATCCCACTGACAACGTCTCCACTCCAGGTCGTTTTTTATATGCCAGTCGTGGATCTGTCCAAAACTGTCTGAAGTAAAAATCCAATGTGAAGTCCTGTTGAAAACATAATAATATAACTTCAATACTCATCGTAACTTTTGAAATACTATCAAGCGAATGAAAATATGAGATTGAGGGATGAGACAAATGAACAAATTATAAATGGATTTTACCAATTTACTTTTAATACATAGTTCCTATTTCTTTAGCATAATGTTATCGATTTCCGGGGAATAAATATAATTTACAACACATGGTAGGAGCTATGTTACGTCAGTAGTTTCTTGAATGAAATTTTTAATTTTAATAAATACAATAATAAGTACTATTATTACATCAACATCTAACATCAGCATGCTTGTTTTGGAAACAACTTCGTCTTACAGTGATCAGTACACACTGCGAGAGTCGTGTTCGGCAGACTAAGAACAAAGTAAGTAACAACAAGTCCGGAACTTGGTTCTTAAGCTCCAGATAGCGTCAGTTTGTATTGAGTTTCAGTATTAAGACACTGTACTACATTCAAAAGACAAAATTTAGCGAAAAGCTTAAACATAAAATAAAGGTGCGCACAGAGTGTATCAGTGACATGAAGCCTATAGACATTAATGGTGTGAAGTCTAAGAATGAACAGGTAGGTGGGTGCGCTACGTGGAGGAAGGGCGAGTTGAGTGGGTGGCAGCGCAGGCGGGCACCCACGGCTCGATTTAGGCAGACCTCTCTCAGAAGCTAACAAGCCGGCACGAATACAACTTGCCACGATTAAACTTTGTCAAGGTATAAACATTTTCAACGTTCGTAAATGAGCACCAATCGCTGAAACGCGACTTTATGTTCAGGCAACCTCCCTCCCTGGGCCATGGGTCACGTCTTATTGTGACCTTCCCAACCTTGATTTGGTTTCCACTTCGGGGTCTTTCACCCAATCACGCCTATTGGGCTCATTCAGCTTGACTCATTGGAAAGCCGACTTCGCTCCGCGCGACCGCGTGGCGTGCAGCGCAAGCGGGCATTGTAATCTAGCTAGGTGATAACGCCTACTTCATAAGATTGTCCTTCTGTTGGCTATGAAGTATACGAGCGAGATGCAGTCGGTGTTCCAATTTACTGAAGACCGAAAAGGTACGAATACTGGTAATGTTCTGTAGATACACATAGACGTACAAACACAACAAACTACAAAATGAGTCACGACAAGAATTGTACAGTCGTCGCAAATCCATAGAGCATGAAATGTAAAATATTCGGACATTAAAAATAAGAACATAATAATAGAAAACTGTTATAAACCATGATATATGCTGACTACACGCTGTTCGAATACCGCGACATCTGCATTATACACATTTTAATATGATTCCATTGTGAACGATAGGATTAGGTACCTCGGGACAACAAAAGTAATGAACATCTGTTGCTATATTTTTATTTGTTATTTACAAGTTTTTAGCGGTTTCTTATAATTTTAATATCAACAGATGCCATTATTTTATTATCACATTAGTATAGCAGCAACTTTGGAGTTACGAGTACTGCTGGACACACAACTGGATAAACTTCAAGGTTATAACGAATTGCTTTTCTTATTATGATGCCCTTGACGTATAGTGTTTCAAGTTACCATTTTGGTGTTTTAACTAGAAACAACATAATAAGAAAGCAAGTGGGCGGACAAAGGGCGATCTGCTCCACCAAACGCGGACATGCTCGCAGCCTCGTGTCTGGGGCTGCTCGGTCGCCGCGGCAGGCGCGCGCCGCGGCGCCGGAGCGACCGAGTCAAGCGTGAGCTGACAGGGGCGAGTACCATGAGCACTTCGGAGACGGAGCTGATAGAGAGCACATACATGGTGACGCCCACCTCCACTGGCGGACCTGCAATCAAGCCCAATCGTGAGTGCGCGCGCGCCTCGCGCCGTGAAAACCAAACCAGAGGACGGTGACGTTCCCCATCGCCTGCGGGCGGGCGGAGCAGAGGGGGCGCGGCGCGAGCGCTGCGAGCGGACGCGGCCGCTGTGGCGCGACTAAGCTACGCGCGCGTGATACGCCTACTCTATTTGATCGAACCGTGGACACGGGTGCTACGATGAACGGTATAATGCTGGTGATTGTACTAAGGGACATATCTTGCTATATATGCGCTGTGTCTTTAATACTGTTTTTAAAGGAAGATACCATTTTCACTTCAGATAGAGAGCTGATGGAGAGCACGTACATGGTGACCCCCACTTCCACGGGTGGTCCTGAAAACGACACAACATATTCATAATATGGTGAATATTTGGCAGATGGGTTGTATATGTGCTGAGCTCTCTTTAAGTCGGATTTTTTTGTCATAGTATTATATTACCCAACAGTATCTTAAGTTATTGTTTTTCAGCATATTCATGGCAAAAAAATATCCACAGCCTATCAATCAACGCTTGTTGCACACACACTTTTATTAATATCCATGAATCTTAAACTATCGCTTTGTTGGTAGTAGATTCTAGTATTGCATTGGACTTATCTGTTTGAACAATATAGTTTTCAAAAATGCGGAAAGATTCAGTAGTGGCAAATAATCTATCATATTTTTCAGTAATTTCTCAATAATGGCTTTAGCGATATAAATTAATTTTAAAAGTCGATCGATTAAGGTTTTGTCGTTGGTAAAATTATATTTTTAGCGTTACAAATAATGAATTCAGTATTTACAAGTGGCGTGTGTAATTAATTGGCGCGTGTGAAGATCGCAATCCGCATTGAGAAAACGTGGCCTGCCGTGTAGGCGAGCTTTAGTAGCCATTTATATCTTCCATCAATTATATGGTCGTAGTGATGCAATAATTGGTTTCATGGTATAAAGTTTTATTTCCCAATTGTTGATTGAAATGCATGCAATACGAGTAAATAGCAATAAGTTTTTGCCGCTACTGTATATATAACCATTGTGTACCAGTCAGAAACAAAATGAAACATTTTAATTTTCATTTAAAAACTGCTTTTTCTAGATTATTCGGGTTTTGATGTAAGTTGGGGCATGTAAATTGAGTTGCAATGCAACGCCCGCTGCGGCAGATTTTTGCACAAATGTACGCACGTTGTAAGTTGTATTGTAACATACGGTCACACCGACCATGCCGGGCCGAAATTCAGCTCTGTAGATATCACAAAGAAGTTCGATGTTTTGGGTAAAGTTTACTTAAAACATGCTATTATTCCCCAACTTGTAATTACGATTACGATTCACTTCGCAATCGTTCCTTATAAACAAAGAGATAAGTGGCGCATCCAGGATTTTAGTGAGAGGCTTGAACGCAATAACTTCGCGTATCAGAACCCATTTCTTAGGGAGGGAATCAGATACTTGGAGGGGTTGAGCAAACTATCTTTCGATTATCTATAGTAACTGTACCTATATCATACAGAAGCTTAAAAAATCTTTTTGACAAATTTAGGTGCGCTTCGGCCTCTCCCGGCCGGTGGGAATCGTACAAAATGCCACTTTATTTTATTTCATCATCGTGGCTTAAAGCAACTCTTCAATTAAACAAATCTGGATATCGCCTAAGCAAATAAAAATGAGGGTATAACTGTTTTAAAATACATAAAAGTTCTTGTTTTGGTAACGTTTTTATATTTTCAATCACTGTACGCATACAAAATGTACACTGTAAGTTTAAGATGTTAGAGAGATGTTACGTCCATAAAAACATTGAACAGTAAGACATGCAAAAGTATTCCGCAAAGTTCATTTGGTTATAGTTAGTTTGTTATTAGGTATTTTATTTCAAAAATTGATATTTTGATAAAAACTTGCATTTACACTGCGACCCAAAATAAAAATGCAATTTCCTTATGAAAGCAATTGTAGATAAGGCAATTTTATACTGAGTCGTGGAGTTAACTAAGTCCTAAGTTAAAATGATACCATGTGTTACTAACCTCCATAGTTAGGCCTTACTCTTTTATCATAACTTATACTAAAGGAATCCAAGATGGCTGATATATTGACATCGCCGAACATTCCACCCCCACCGGCGCCCCTGTGAAAAAAAAAGCTATGTTTAATAATTTATTTCTAGTAATTCAGTAAAACCATAAAATTACGCGAAATATCGCCATATTAACTTATTTACCGCGAGCGAAAATCGTAAAGCAGGGACAGGATTCAGTTTAAAATTAGCTTTTATCCCAACTTTACATTGAAAATTATGTAAATTGTACAATTCGTTACTGAATTCACAAACGCAAGACGTTATTACAAAGTAAGTATAAAATCCGGCCAAGTACGTATCGGGCCACGCTCAATGAGGTAACTTGATAATCAATTAACGTAAGCTTCTAGTTGACTGGTTTTATATAATTGCAGATTACGTCTAGTAGGCATATTTTTTCTATTTATGGTTTATATGGGCTATATTATGGTTGAACCCTGACTTTGTTCTTATTTAAATAAATAATTTAGATACCAAAGTTAAATACATCGTGTTTTAAACTCGTCATCGTGTTAAAAACAAAGAAGGTTTATTATTCTATGAGGATTTAATACCTCATGAGTTTTAGTTGCATACAGGCTGCTCTATAGTAGAAAATAGTAATTTGTTAATTTTCAAGCGACTTCACAATTTCAAAAGGAGGAGGTTCTCAATTCGTGTAGATGTTTTTTTTTCGTTTATTATTATTCCCTTTATTAATGTTCTTTCCTAAGTTAGGCTTTTACAATATGTCTATAATAGTAAAATATAAAACAACTTATAAAACATAAACACATTATAAAAAAACCTAAACTACAGTGCCGCCGGCAACGGCGCAGGGCCCAGGCTGCCGGTGGTTAGGGCCGCAGAGAAAGGAACCGCCGGACTATATAATTATATTATTACTATATTTAATGTTTGTTACCTTAGAGCACCGTCATTACTGAACCTATTTAAAAAATATTTTTTTATCTGAAAGTAGATGGTTCCAGATTTGTCCCTTATTTTACAAAATCCATTTCTGACGATGGAATACATGAGGCATTGAGAGAACTCGTCAAATTTTAACAGCACATGCATTGTGATTTGAGGGTTTCCTTAAATAACTTAAACATTGTTTTGGGGGAGCCAACATTTTGGTGAAGTGGATCTGATGATGAAGACCAGGGATAGCAAAGTGGAACTGGTCGATTAACCTAGCTCTACGTATTATCCTAGTTGTGACATTAATGTTTTGATTTGATTTCTATTCTGATGATAGAGTTCTTGAGGAGAACTCTTCAAATTTGAACGGCACGTGCAATTGTGCTTAGAGGGTATTCATAATTAGCTTGGGCATTTTCTGACTGAAGCCATCATTTTGCTGAAGTGGACCTGATGTTGAAGATCAGGAATGGCATAGTGGAACTGCTTGATAATTTCCAGTCTGTCATCCAATTTAACACATTGTTATTTTGTTTGCGACCCTGGAGGTCTACAAAGTAACAGTTCGATTTTACTTCAGATGTAAGGAAGCCCTGAGACATTAAGAAAGCTCCTCAATTTACATAGGTACTCGTGTGGAGAAACGGATATTTTTGAAGTAAACTGGCTAACTCAAACAAATTCCAAATTTCACTTTTACCGGGAAGGCTAAATCAAGTCGGTTTTTTTGTTCTTAAAAATTATGTTGTAACCGCTGCTTTGATTATTATGATACTTTGTATACTAGTTCTAACCACCGTAACGTGTAGGTATGTACGTTTTAGCTTTGTACAATGGCTAATGACAGCCTGTATACAAAAATTGTTTAAACGCCCAGTTATTTTTTATGTATTTCTTCTGATTACTTGACTACAAACTGAGCTTTTGAGTATGCTGTCATAATTCTTAACCTCAGGTCGTTAGATTAAACATTCTTGATTTATATATAGGTACATGTACACTCCGTGTCATCGAATTCGGACACGTTTTAAAATAAGCGGTGGAGTAAAGTGACTCTAGCTCCTAAACAGTGAAATTATTCTACCTAACAAAATTTCGAATAATAAAAAAAGTAATTTTTTAATAGCGTTTAAATTATGCGAATTTGATCCAGGTAGCGCTATTTTGCCATAATCGATTAATTGCACCGCTGATTTGTGAAGTTGTGTGATTTTGGTGACGTTGAGGTCGTTGAGTGTAATAACAATACAATAAAATACAAAACACTCTTTTTTGTTTACCAACACGGAAATACAAACCATAAAAATTAAACACTAAATTATATACACCGGTAGACAAGAGGCGGTCTTATCGCTAAGAAGGCAGGTAGTGGAGAATGCATGAATGAGTACCTACTTATTGAAAAACACAGAAACTAAAGAAATGCAAATAAAATATTATCATAAGGAACTCATGCATACATATCATCGGCCTAATTTGTCAAGTTTCCCTCCATTTTTTTTAAATCATGTTTTGACACTTTAAGATAGTTCTGAACGAATCTAAAGAAAAACCTCTTATATACCAAATATAAACCGTATAAATTTAAAAAGCAAAATAAAAAACCTCTCAACTCCCGACCGTCATTTTGTAAAAGGAATATCTCGTATCTCCCCATAGAAAAATGTCGTGCCGTGGACATACGAAATTTGCTTCGCGTGGAACTTTACGCATGGAGAGTACGTACGTGGTTTTCTTCGCAAATTAGTTCATCTTTCTGTGACTTTGGTCAAGACTTTATGTCGTGTTAAAATAATTAATTTATACATTCCGACGTTTCTAATCGATGGCTGTGTGACTCAACCTCGTATATGAAATTTTGGAGAAAATGAGATAATTATACAAAACTATTTAAAATGTTACGATTTACGTTACGACAAAAGCATTCAGCGTAAAAAAGATTTATTTCGTATTTATTTCGTCAAAACCCAAACACGTATTTGGTATTGAAATATTTGTTTATGGCACAGCCTCGTAAATTGTTATACAAGTTTGCGACACACATTTTTTAGTCATTAATGCAGAGTACCCAATACTATCACTTATATACAACTATTGATACGAATGATAAATGCCGATCAATAGTCATTAGGTACTCATAAAGTATTAGAACACTCTAGATAGTAAAATGATTACATGAAAACAGAAATACATCCTTCATAGTAACTACTGGTAGGTATAGGTAAGTACAGTCACCTGCAATAGTATATGACGCTGTGAAGGCCGCAAAAATATGTGACACGCTCTTATAGCGGTACAAACAAGACTGTGTCACATATTTTTGCGGCCTTCACAGCGTCATATACTATTGCAGGTGACTGTACATTATTTTAAGAAGTAGTGTCTTGACTTTAGCCGTCAATCGTAATGATTTATCGTTTTGAGTGGCACATTTATGCGAGAAAAAACAAATATATTTATTTCATTCGGTTTGTATTTAACGAGTTTGTCGTTTAATTAGTTGCTATGTCAGCAAGTTCGAAAGACGGCCGAGATCACCTGGCATTGGATGATAGATCGGGACATTTCACAAAGGGTCACTCTTTGATCGATGAAGATTTTGTGGGAGACGTATTTACAGATTTTATTTTGGACGAGAAAACGGGAAATATGGTTCCCAACATAGAAATACTTGTTGAGTCTGATGAATCCTCAGATTTTTTTCAACCTTCTCATGATGTTGAAGGTATACCAGGGATTGCATGTCAAAATTTAGATGAAAAATCAGGAATTATTTCAAGAAAACGTAAACGAAAAAGATTAGGAGATAAAAACCAATGGAAACGAAAAAAAGTAATTAAAGTTAGAGAGCAAGGAAAGCCATATTACAGCATCGTAAGGAAGAAAAAAGAAACTTTGAAAGATTTGGAACTACGGAAAGCATGGAGTTTGAAGAAGGGTTGTACGTCTTTAAGATGTTTAAAAAATGCTTCCAAAAACTGTGCCATAATTACAGAATATGACAGAAAAAACATCTTTGACTCATTTTGGAGCAATATGTCATGGGGACAACAAAAGGCTTATGTGTGTGCACTTGTAACAAAGACAACTGTTAATACCAATGGCAAAAAATCGCGTAGAAAACATACATTGAAATATTTCCTGAAAGTTAAGGATCAAAACGTACAAGTATGTAAAACAATGTTTTTGAATACTTTGGACATTGGTGAATGGTGTGTATTGAATTGGGTAAAAAAAGCTAATAACCATGGTATAATAAAGAAAACCGTTGTAAGAAAAAAAGACGCGAAGACTTGATACAAAAAAACGTGACCATATTAAGAAGTTTTTAAATAACACACCTAAAATGCCCTCCCATTACTGTCGAAATGATTCCACTAAAGAATATTTAGAAATGACTTACTCGTCAGGTCGAGATGTGTATCGCACACTTAAAAAACTTATCTAAAAGATCAAAATGTGCCACGTAAAGAAATACCTAGTTACGAACTCTTTATGAAGCTAATGCACGAGATGAACATTGGGTTATTTAAGCCCCGCAAAGATCAATGTGACTTATGCTATTCATTTAAAAATGATACTTTGTCACTGGAACCTTACCATAATCATGTGATTCAAAAGGATAGGGCTCATTTGGAGAAAACACAAGACAAAGCTCTGGCTATCGAAGGAAAACTAAAAGTATACACTATGGACGTACAAGCAGTACAGTTAATTCCTCAATTACCCGCTGGATCTCTGTATTTCAAACAAAAACTGGCTTGTCATCAATTCACTATATACGAGTTAAGTACTAAAAAAGTATCATGCTATGTGTGGCACGAATGCGATGGAGCCATGGATAGTGAAGTATTTTCTTCTTGTATCATAGATTTTTTGGAAAAGCACTGTTTAGATGCGAACGTGCCTATTGTCCTTTATAGCGATGGGTGTTGTGCTCAAAATCGGAACGTCACTTTGTCCAATTCATTGTTACATTTTGCAAAATTACATGATGTAACAATCTTTCAAACATATCTCGTTAAAGGGCATACACAAATGGAAGCAGATTCTGTCCACGCAACTATTGAAAGGCAAAAAAAGAACAAAGAAATATACGTACCCGCAAACTATGTACAGCTTATAAGAGAGTCTTACACTGTCAATTACGTAGACTATCGGTTTTTTAAAAAGTATTCTATTTTGAAATACTATAAATCTATACGACCTGGCAATCGAACTGGTGACCCGTGCGTAAATGACCTGCGTGCCTTGAAATATACCACAGAGGGCATTTTATATAAATTATCGTTTGACGATGACTGGGAGGCTCTGCCCCGACGTATGATCGTCCCAATCACGGTTTCAGCAGATAATGATATTCGACAGTTGTATCAAGCACAACTGCCTATAACGCCTCGAAAATTTAATGATCTACAAAATGGTGATACATAAAGATTACCACCCTTTTTTTGACAACCTTCCATGTGAATAGTAAGCTGACTTCGCTAAAAAAATATATATTAAAAAAGGAATCCTGTCATGTTTATGTCATTATCATAAAATCTCGCCAGAAGAATATCAATTGGAAGAAGTGTATTAATTTAATTAAAATGTGTTTTTCAGTTGTAGATTACCTGTTCAAAAGAGAACACGGACTTATTAACTCTCACATGTGTGATAAACTAAACAAATATAGCAAAAAAAAGGAGACCTTTGAAGTACAATGGTTTGGGGAAGATATAGAAATCATCAATGGCCAGCCACTAAGGGAATACATGGCTATACATTACAACTATTCCTATAATGTAAAATGGTGTGTTAATTTTAACACTTTACATATAGTCCTTTACATATAGGTCTATGGGGATAGACCTTTGTCACCGGGCGAAGAATCATGCTAAATATATTATTATAATTAATAACATGTAGGAGTGCATTTTTTTGTCATATATGGCAGTATTAGTTTGAGGAGAAGACCAGTTTTGTTCTGTTACATTATATTAAAAATATATAAACCTTGCACATTACTGTTTTATTAAGTATTATACTGAACCTTGATCTGGCCCGATCACTTTTCTCATGTACATATATATATATATAGTAGAGTTACTACTTAAAAATCGCAAAAAAAAAAGAAAAGAAAATAATTTGATTTGCTAATTTCACGTGTATATAAGAAGTTAGAGCGGTTGGTAGTCGTTTATTTAATAAAAATTACACTTAACAGATATCTTGACACAAACACCTATAACATGTTAAAGTAACTTACATGTATAACACAAACTCGTAGAGACATATAATGGGCATACACGACTTCAATACTTATAAATTGACTATTGTCAATTTGGTACACATTACATCGTCGAATCACTTATCTAATTATTAAAAAATATTTTACTTGTTCAGTACAATAAAACGAATTAAATAGTTTTTACGTGTTCCCCTGAAGTAGTTATTTTTCATATACGAGGTTGAGTCACACAGCCATTCGTTATGCAAGGTTATGTCCGTAATGAAAATAACCGATTCCGGTGGTTTTGCCGCTGGTCAAAAGTAACGAAAATGTACGTAGGCAATAAACTGAAGTATGTAATTTTGACGTCTTCGAATAGACATCTGTTTTGTTTTTGTCACTATTTTCATTTTATTTTAGCCGCCTGACCGCGGCGGCGCACGCTTTACACTGCATTACCAACATTTTGCATATGCTACATAGATTCTCGCAGACGTAATTTATAGAAAACGTATGTAGCGATAAAAGAAATATACCTACTTCACACTCAAAGGAAACATTATTTTATTTAAAAAACATTCAAGGTTTTTTTTTACCTTCCAAGAAGAATTATTGTATCCATTAGTGAAATATAATAGAGAAAGATTTTTTTGACGTGACAACGCATTTATTTTATATTTTTTATTTTTCCATATGAGAAACTTTGACCTAGCTACATTTTCATATAAAGTTCTGTTTTTTTTTATTCAAACTTAACGTGAAAGAAGGTGTTATGTACTCTCTTTTATGGATAAAACGTACTTACATGCAGTTATTTTATATTTTTTATTTTTCCATATGAGAAACTTTGACCTAGCTACTCGGTTTTACGGGCGAAGATTTTACGTGACAACGTCTTTTTCTCGGTAGAATGTTTATTGATATGAATATAATTAAATTGCACAATAGGAACTTACTTAACACTATGTTATCCATAAAAGAGAGTACATAACACCTTCTTTCACGTTAAGTTTGAATTAAAAAAAACAGAACTTTAGTGCAAGAAAGTGTTGGGTGTCAAATAATTATAGTTTTTGTAATAAATTAATATCTGGCAATAAAAAAAAAGGAAAAAAAATTAATAAGATTGGGGTCCAGGATATTCATAACTCATAAGATTTTATGTATTATTAATTTTTGAAACACACCTTGGGAAGGGAGAGAGACATGTAAAAGAAAATGAAACTTTATAATAAGACAGAAAGTATAGAAAAGTGTAGCCTTGGATAGTTGGTTTTGCAGTCTCAGGATCTGTACTAGGTTTGACTTATATAATTAGGGTTGAAGGTATGTTTTGGAAATGTCATATCGATGAAATGGATTCTTGTAATGAATTTTATTGAATATTATCGTAAGACCAGCTTTTAAAAGTCTACATATTTTTAATAGTGGCTAAAAACCCTATAAGAACACATTTTTTCAGTTAAGGTATAGTTTATTTTTATTTAAGAATTGCTTGATGTTATCTTATGACCTTACGTGTGTAAACTATCAGTGTGATTTGTGTTAGGATATAAGCTGTACCCTCTTTGTTTATTTCGTTATTATGTAAGTACATACATATATTGCTGTTGTTACCTGTTCCCCAATAAAGGTAAATAAAATAGAATGTACTACAGTACCTAATAGGGTGGTCATGAAAAAAAATCATTTAGGCAAGGGTATAAATTAATTAATAATATTGACCGTCAGGTTATACAACAATAACATGTCACGCCTATTTATTGTGATAAAAACACATGGTTTCTTACCGTTTTTTATTCAATGTTAATGTCAGTATGACTGACGAAAGTTTAAACTGTAGCATTTACATAATTAACAAGCAATAACAAAACCAACCGGTTTCCCGAAATTTGTATCATGCATCTTTAGCTTATTTCCCTAAGTATGTTGAATAAAATCTTATACTTACGAAACTAACCTAATGATATACTAATTATTAATCTTGGATTCATAAATCCATATTAATTTAGTTTGTGTTAAGGACTATTACTGCATCGTACATTTTTTATACCTTGACATTTTTCTCGATATTGTCTCAACCTTGGCTCCGAATACAATACTGTATTATCGCGAACACCCCCAAAAATAATAATATCAGCACACATGAAGCTGCTCTGAATAGCACATAACACCTACTTTCGTTTACAAGAGAGTAAAATAACTAAACCATTGCGATATCCGTCGTGGAAGAATATGTCATGTGCGCACTTAACAGGTTCATCCATTGAAACAGCGACATAACACTTCATCCATGGAGAATTTAACTTTTTTTGGTACATAGCACGTTCATCAATTGCGTTTCAGGCACTTAGAACTCAAAAACCAGAAATCTGAAAATGTAGAACTATTCCTTATGCCTTTAAATATCCATTTATAGCAAAAAGTCAAAATCTGAAAAAATGTAACATAGCACGTTCATCCATCCACTCATGTCTTCAATTATTAAAGAGTAAAGTTATGTTTGTTTTGAAAATTAAAATAATGTTTCGGTTTAGTAAAATTTTTTTCACGCTGAATATTCGGTTTTATACTCGTATATCCTGAACGAGAGACGAGTGTAAAATCGAATGTCTTTTGGATAAATTTTATCTTTTTTTTTATGGGAAAGGTAACAAACGAGCAGACGAGCCGCCTGATGGGAAACGGTCATCGCCGCCCATGGACATAAGCAACATCGGAAGAGCCACTCATGCGTTGTTGACCTTTGAGCCTTTTAAAGCCCTGAACACTCGTTTCTTGAAGAACCCCATATCATATCGCAAAGGGAACACCTCAGAGCGCCTACCACGAACCGCGAACGAAAGTATACCTCCCTTTCGCACTTGTGATTTCTCACTCAAGTGCGACAGAGAGGTGAAACTTCGTTCGTGGTTCGTGGTAGGCCCACAGGAGGTAGGTCGTTCCACATTTTACATGTTCTGGGTAAAAACGAGCGAGAAGCCCGTTTATTCTTGGGGTGCCATGTATCTAGGAAATGTGGGTGAACCTTATTCCTTTGGCGGGAGGTGCGATGGTAAAAACGAGACGGAGGCACCGTGTCAAAGAGTTCTTCAGAGCATTCCCGATTGTACAGACGATAGAACAGGCACAGAGAGCCAACATCTCTCCGAAGGCTGAGCTGCTCTAAATTGTTAGTAAGATCGGGGTCGTCCACAACACGAACCGCCCGACGCTGGATGGAGTCAAGTGGGAGAAGCTGGTACTGAGGAGCACCAGACCAGAGATGGGAACAGTACTCCATATGCGGTCGAACCTGCGCTTTGTATAACAAAAGACGGTGACTCGGTGTGAAGTACTGTTTCGCTCTGTTGAGCACTCCAAGCTTCTTAGAGGCCAGTTTGGCTTTGTGCTCCAAATGACTCCGAAATTGGACTTCGTTCGTGATTTCGACACCAAGTATCCCGATACTCTTGGAGATGGAGAGAGGGATGCTCTGAAATTTAGGCGATATGGGAAATGGGGTTTTCTTAGCAGAGAACACGCACACTTGTGTCTTACAGGGGTTGAATTGGACGAGGTTGTGAGCGCCCCATTCGGAAACCTGTTCGAGAATGGTCTGGTCTTATCTTTGCCATTGGCTTCCTCGATTGTTGAAATAAAAAACAATATTTTGAATTTTTTTAGTTTGTGCAATTTTAGGATGCAACAGGTTATAAAAAAAACTTTAAATGCAATTGTGTTTATTTTTAAAAACAAGGGAATGTTTCTTTTAAGTAAAATGAGCTAAGTTCAGGATTTAAGACACTTTCCTTCCAGGGCCCATCAAAACTTTCCACACTGTATACAAATAATATTTACCTACACCCTGTTTTTATTGATTTCCGTTAAATCTTTAAGGGGAGATTCTCCGGGTTAAATCGAGTTAATTTCTCTAAGAAAGTAGTGTCTTGAATATTACAGTTTTTGAGATATTCAATAATAAATTTATTAGCTGAACCAGTGTAAAGGGTTACTATCTACTAGGAACTAAGATGTGTTTTGGCATGTGCTATCATATGTGAAGTTTCAAATTTGTTACTTATTGTGTTTTGTTTCGTGTAACTCTAATTGAACTTTTACAATGTAATACAAATTTATTTTGTAAGAAAGACAATTTTTTTTTTTTCGAATTTGAAAAATACCTATATTATCAAGCAGTTTGTATTAACGTACAAAGCAACGTGTCGAATTTAACGGAAATTCAGTAAAAGTGATATGGAAAATACTTTCCTAACGTACCTAGGTATATTTATATTTTCAAAGCACCAATATCAATTTTCGGTTTAACTCCCTATGCTTTACATGTGTATTTAATAGATATGTAGGTTCTTACATTCTAAAATTAAAAAGAAGATATTAGTCTTTCAATTATTACTTTTGTCTTAAATTTAGCAGATTTGAATAAAAAAATATTCATGTAATTTGTACCTGTAAACTGTAAGCGGTTGTGTCTCGCTATGAAGGTTCGACTTGACTTTGACATCACAGTTGTCATTTGGTAGAGTTCATTGCAGTGCCCGTTTCGCTCCTGTTCTATCCCCTAAAGCTACTGCACTTTCCCTATTATAACTTGTAGTTTCTTAGCAGCCAACAACATATGAATCAGTTCAGTTCACATTAAAGCTAGGCTCATACAAAATTAGTGGGTAGTTTCAAAGTTTTCCGTCAAGTCGCACCTAGTGTACCTACATCATTTATTTTAGAGCGCAGCGTATAGCTTCTTGAGTCCAGAAAGTCTGCCATGAGGTATATTACAAATAATTAAAATAATTCAGTAAAACAACATACTTTTATTTTGAGAATCGTATGTGTAATATTAGAAAGTAAATATAACTTTTTATTAGCGTTATTCGCTTCACAGGCGTTTTGCATTCAGCGATATTAGCTTTGTGTGAAGTGCGTGATGGGGGGACGAAATGCGATAAAGGGGAAGGCCATGGAAAAAATAAAGAAGTTTTAAGCCCAGACTTTAGACAGTAAAAAAACTAAATAAAAAGAACTTATAATATCATCCTCATATAACGCTCAGTACTAAATTCATCTCATCAATATCCGTAAAGAAGAATGTGATACTCGTATTGTTTCACAAAATCTGATCATAGAGTGGAAGAAGTGGACGGAGTGTAAGAAGAAAATATGAGCAAAAAAAGCGAATTGCATATTGAAGTGATGCATTATCATAGGTAAGTGGAGCAAACACAATCAATGGCAAATTACTCCTTCAACGCGAGCGACTGAAAGCCACGGAAAGGTGTGCATTTATAATGGGCCGGCGGGGTTGTTAGTTACTTGAACATGCAAACAGTAAATTACTGCTTTTAACGTGGTTTGAGAAGGGAATATTGTCATTTGTCTCAATGTTCTGTAAGAATGATTGTGGAACACATTTTAATAATGTAGCAATATATTTTCCTGGCGCAAAGGCTATCCATCGCAATCCAACGCGGTAACACAGCGAGTGTGATGGGCATCTTTGCCCCGGGATCTACTCGCGTGTGCCTCGTTTGAGTAGTTAAGCAGTTTAGCCTAAGCTATGGAGGTTATTGTGATTTATGATGACGTATTGACCTTGTGCTGACTGAAAATACTTTTTTGTTATTTATTATTAATCTAAATATATAAAAGAAGAAGCTGACTGACTGAAATATCAACGCACAGCCCAAACGGCTGGTCCTATAGACTTCAAATTTGGCACGTAGGTTCCTTTTATGGTGTAGGCGAGCACTAAAGAAGGATTTTTCAAAATTCACCTCCTAAGGGGTTGAAACGGGGGCCAAAGTTTGTATGGGGAAACAAGATTAGTTAAGACTATTTTATCTGAAACTTCACAGGAGTATTCTTTAAGGTAAATGAGTAACCACCTGTTTCAGGTTTTTTGAGAATTTAACCCCTGAAAGGGGTAAAAGGGGTGAAAAGTTGAAAAAATTAACATGGGTATCGTTTATATGGTTTTTCGGGTCGCTGATCACGAAAAAAGCAACGATTTGAAGATCCAATATGGCGAATGTGGAATACCATCTCCCCTGTTAGTATGCGATGGGGTTGAAATGCCAAAATATCAATGTGAGTGTCATTTTTACGTAAATTTCTGGTTCTAAAGAATTTTCCGAAACTTCACCGGAGTATTCTTTAAGGTAAATGAGTAAACACGTGTTTCAGATTTCTTGAGAATTTAACCCCTGAAAGGGGTAAAAGGAGTGCAAAAGTGAAAAAATCAACATGGGTAGGTATCGTTTATATGGTTTTTCGGGTCGCTGATCACGAAAAAAGCAACGATATGAAGATCCAATGTGGCGAATGTGGAATACCATCTCCTCTGTTGGTATGCGATGGGTTTGAAATGTCAACGTATAAATTTGAGTGTCGTTTTTTATTAAAATAAAGTAAAGTAAAGTAAAAAAAAATGAAATAAAATGAAATTAAATGAAATTAGATTAAATTAAATTAAATTGAATTAAATTAAATTACTCAGACAATGATCTATATATATAAAAAAAGAAACTGACAGAATGACTGCCTGACTGACTGACTAACTGACATATTAACGCACAGCCCAAACCGCTGGTCCTAGAGATTCTAAATTTGGCAAGTAGGTTCCTTATAATGTCTAGAGGTGCACTAAGAAAGGATTTTTCAAAATTTACCCCCTAAGGGGGTGATTTGAGGGTCCAAAGTTTGTATGGGGAAACAAGATTAGTTGGACTATTCTGTTTGAAACTTTACAGGAGTATTTATAAAAATAAATGAGTTAACCCGTGTTTCAGGTTTTTTGAGAATTCAGCCCCTAAAAGGTGGCGATTGTGAAATATCATCTCCCCTGTTGGGGCGCGATGGGGTCGAAATCTAAAAATATCACTACGGGTGTCGTTATATGTTTATTTCTGTTTCTAGAGATTACAAATTTAGCACTATGGTTTCTTATAAAGCGTAGGAGTGCAGAAAGAAAGGAGTTTTCAAAATTCATCTCCAAAGGGGGTGGAATGGGGGTACAAAGTATGTATGGGGAAACAAAATTAGTTGTACTATTCTATTTGGAACTTTACAGGAGTATTAACAAAGATAAATGAGTTAACGCCTGTTTCAGATTTTTTAAGAAAACAACCCCTAAAAGGGGTGAAAAAGTAAAAAACAACAACATGGGTATCGTTTTTATGGTTTGTTGGGTCGCTGATTACGAAAACAACGTAGATTTTAAAATCCAACGTGGCGATTGTGAAATACCATTTCCCCTGTTGGGACGCGATGGGGTCGAAATCTAAAAATATCACTACGGGTATCGTTATATGTTTATTTCTGGTTCTAGAGATTCCAAATTTAGCACTTCGGTTCCTTATAAAGCGTAGGGGTGCCAAAGAAAGGAGTTTTCAAAATTCATCTCCAAAGGGGGTACAAAGTTTGTATGGGGAAACAAGATTAGTTCGATTATTTTATTTGAAACTTCACAGGAATTTTCCTAAACATAAATGAGTAAAGACGTGTTTCAGGCTTTTTGAGAAATCAACCCCCAAAAAGGGCAAAAGGGGTAATATAGTAAAAACAACATGGGTATCGTTTTTAATAACAATTTCAACATCCAAAGAGGCGGACGTGAGATGGGGTGCGATGGGGTTGAAATCTCAAAATATCAATATGGGTGTCGTTTTTATGTTTATTTCTGGTTCTAGAGATACCAAATTTTGTACGTAGGTTTCTTATAAGGTGAAGCGGTGCACAAAGATAGGATTTTTCAAAGTAGGGGTTAAAGGATGGTCCAAAGTTTGTAAAGGAGAAACAAGAATAGTTACGACTATTTTATTTGATATGGGTGTCGTTATCGGGTCGCTGATTTCGAAAACAACAACGATTTTCAAATCCAACAACGATTTTCAAATCCAACTTAGCGGACGTGAAATAAATAAAAAAACCTCCTTTTTTGTATGACGGTTGAAAATTACGTTTAGTACGCGGGCGAAGCCGCGGGTTATATATGCATGACGCTGTAAAAATCAAAAAGTCAAAGTTATCTACAATGCTGGATTTTAAATACTAACTTAGAATGAAAGATCTCATGGCGGACTACAGACATTAGATAAGACCTGTAAGTAGTTATAAGACATAAATAAAATCTTTTTAACAAAAAAATAAAACCGACTCCAAAAAGTGAAAAATAAAGTTACTCGTATGTTCCTTTTATTTCAACTTATACGTTTGAAGTCGGTGCCAAGCCAATTCGCTATTTAATGCAAAAAAAAACATGCATTGAAAAGCATTTGACCCCACTTCGTTTTATTAGTTTTATGATATTTATGTATCTTAGCACCAACTTAAAACGTATTACTTAGTTGGTAGAAACAAACAGGAATATAGGTCAATAAAATTTGATATTTTCCTGTAACTAATTCCCAGCAAACTGTTTATCGTTTTAATATCTTCATTAGGTCCTCAAGACGTCTGAACCCGAGTTCACGGTTCCGGGAGTTGAGCTTGACTTCTGAGAGCCAAGTAACTGCCAAATTTTTGGTTATTTATCAGTTTATTTGCGTCTAGCTTGAAAAGTGGTACGTCGCGCGGAAAAGTCATTCGGGTAGGTATTAAAGAGGGTTCACGTCTACGTCGAATGAATATCTTCAATTTCAAATTTAGCCGAAATAAAACAAAGCCGCATCACACTTTTCTAGTATTTCAGACTTTACTTGCGACTATAATAATATGATATTCATGATATTCGACTAATCAAATTCTTGTTCAAGAAACCCCTAAAAATAATTTTAAAGAACTATAGATGATGTGCCACAGTTATATATATGAAAATTAAAAAAAAACACATTTAGTTACATGTATGGCGTGCCCCCCTAAATACTCGTATAGTGTTTTTCGCAAATTATAATCAAATATAAGTAGCGGCACACAAAACACGCCTATAACTGTAATATCATTAACATGTGCTTCATAGTTACTGAGTAAACCAGCTGTGACATACGAACTAGGAATCCTCTCAGCTGGGATTGGTAGTCCGTATATGTCACACTCACAACGGTTAAACTCAGCAACTACGAGGCATATATTAACGATTAATGATATTACGCCTGTAGGTGTATTATGTGTGCCGCTACTTACTACTCTTTTTCCTCCAAGTAGGATCGAAAGGGCTCGTGATTCTGAGTAGGAAAAACATTAAATTTACCTGATTTAGGAAAAAAAGTTTTTGGATCTCTTCTCGCGAAAATGCCAAGGTTGTGATTGTGAAATGGTTGTGATTGTGAATAAAAAAGAAAAAGTAATAAAAAAGACAAATAAATACTCGTTGTGTAAGTACGTATCGCGAACCTTGGTGATCAGAAAACTTTCTAACGGTAACGTTACTGTGTTACAACGGCTGAAAGTTGTCAATGGAAAACGCTACGGCTATTCTTTATGTATAGATACCGACGGAAAGACAAGGGGATGCATCGAACAACGTTTATCTATTGTGTTGTAAGCCAGCAAAAGTTTTATATAACGTGATTTTAATACGAACTCGCGCGGCCCGCGGGGGCTATCGGAATGCAGGAGTTTCCGCAATGGTATTAACAAGTTCGAGTTTTTATTATGATCTGACCTAGTAGGTACTCAAAATTGAAGTTGTGTAGCGTACTTTATTCAAATACATGTGTGTCGCGTTACTACAAATTCGAATAAATCTAATTCAGAGAATGTAGCGTCTCTGGTTGGTATAAGGTACTTGGGAAGGTTGGCGTGGCGGGTTGGTTGGAGAATGACCAACAAAATTACCTATCAGTACAATCATGACAATACCGGGTGTTGCCTGTTACAGGAGCAACAAATTTAATCGCAGGTAAGTAGTACTCCTCAAACCTAACAACTATTGTTCAATAACTTTTAAAAATGATTTACTCTGTAGGTTTTCACTTTTTCATACAAACTAAATAGTATTTTCGATGTACGGTCGGCTTCAAAAATATATATGCATCTGTAATAAGTTCCGAAGTGTAAAGATATTTATAGACGTGCCTGTACGTTAACATGAGCCAAATTGACGTCTCTTGTCGTAATATAAAAATGTCAAAATTCGCAGTACATTGCGTCTACTAACAAACGTTAAAGTGTAATAAAAATCAAAACACACGTTATTTTAAAAGTCACTGAACAAACATTCTCCACTTTGGCGAGGACTACCTACGATTAAATTAATTGCTCCTATTACAGGCAACACCCGGTATACTTCCACGCCAAAACCAATGAATCGTGTTCCCAGTATATGACACTATCTGAAAGTAAGCTATGATGATATATGCGTCCGCCTTTTCAGGAAGTTAGACAGTTGTCCGACAGTTACAGATAAAATCGTAACTATAAATGTTCAGTGTTTTGAAAACATCTTAAAAGTAAACGAGCGCAGTCAAGATTGAATTTAGCAAGCTGCTAACTAGTTGACTAAACGGGGCATTGTGACAACTACGAAGACTCTCGGACGCGTTATAATTCAAATACAACGCTAGGCCTTAACATAAAAAAATGGGGCTGCTACATGGTACAATGCCTCAAGGACCTATTTTAGATTTAAGGTAAAAAGAATTAGGTAGCTAGGTAAGTTACACTTACTGTATATATTTTGATTATACACGAGGCGGTATTGTGCAATAAGGAAGCCGATGTGTATAATGACCATGCACACACGTGTCATACGACATTTTTCAACACACTTGTTAAATACGTTAACTTAATTGTCAGAATCATGTCAGAATGCCTACATAGTAATTAGCATATGAGTTGCACTAACCTTTATGGACTACTTGAAGCTTCTTGCGATGCCTTTTCGACGTCGGTTGATGACAATATTTTACATTTTCAACTAATAAATCTCGAAGCTAAGGCCCAAACGTCACAAATAAGTAGGTATATTTATCACTACTAAGTACAACTAAATTTTCATTTCAGCACCCGCGTTTTGTAGTTTCAGAGGAGCCTAATCCACATATTGTTATAGTTTTACTTCTAATTCTCTTATAGTTGCATTTTATCATAATAATAAAGCGAGAAAACAATCAAAAATGTTTTACGTAAATAAGTTACCGCGGCGCGCCTTTGGTGTATTTTTTTCGAATCGCGTTGCGCGCGTAAATTTGAGGAAAAGGCCCGCCAAACAGCCAAAATAAAAAATGAAATTATTTATGTTTAAAGAACAAATTATTGTGAATTTTGAATAATTTAATACAATTTCACGTATATTCAATAATTCAAAAGGTTTTAATCCATGTATTCAACTAAATACGGAGATATTCCTTTTCAAGGCATGAGTTATTATGCGGCTAATAACAGTGTACTTTATATGTAAAAAAAAACTTTCCAAAACGACAAAATTTGAATGTATTATCTGTGTACGTAACTTAGTCTCGTAGGGTACAATCTTAATTTGATGGGGTTATCTGATTACAACACTAGTTCAATAATATAATGAAAAAACACGCGTGTTTAATATCTAGGATTATGAGCCTAAAAACGGTACGATAAGAACCTCGTTACGAGCAAGTGTGTTGAAAAAAATATTACTAACGTTTTGATGTTGATGGTTTTGTCCATAATGTCACGCTTGGTCACTTTACTTCTACTTTCATTATTTTCAACCGACTTCAATATTTCTAAAGGAGGAGGTTCTCAATTCGTCTGAATTTTTTTTTCATATTTTGGACTTGCGTTTATAAAGTTAAAATTGGCAATGAGCGGCGATAAAACACGACCGAAGGGATTGTTTTAAATCGACACGAGTAGCACCATATGTACTGTAAAAATGTTTTCCCACTTTAAGCCTAAACGCTAAGCCGCAGACGTACTATCGCGTTCAAAATTATATGGGCAGTTTATGAATCAAATCATTTATAAATTGCCCATGCACTTTTGAACGCGTGTGTACCTACGGACCAACGGACGGACAGACAGACAGACACGGCGAAACTATAAGGGTTACTAGTACGAAACTCTAAATTCGGTATTACTTCTTTTAAAATAATCATGTTGATAATAAGTATGCTGTATTTCGAATGGGTATACATAAAGTACAACCGCCATGTTTGGGAATCACATTAAACCTATTCTTAACAATTTGATCAGATAAGACGTGCATCTTCCTTCCCCCTGATTCTTCACTTCGATATCGGAAGTTATTCAAGTTTCATCGATTAGGAAGCTGGCTGCGGATCTTTAATCTAGATTTTTCCAATTCCATCGGGATCTGTTAAAAGCAAATTGAAGGGTCAGGTAAATTTTGAGAATCAGAGTATTTTAAAAATTGGATGACTTTTTCATTTCAATAAAATAACATTAATCTAACGAGCGAGCGAAGCGAAATAGTTCTCCTGCTTTACTTGGCCAACTCGTCGTTTGTATGTATGTACACACGCGATTTAATTGCAATTTATGAAAGATTGTTCAACGATAACTCGAGTAGCTATCTTTGATCGGATCGTCGTGAAATTTAGTAGGTGGTTTTAAGTTCGAATATGAGCCAAATCGGTCAAGGGGTTGCCGGAATATAGCGGCTGTGACTTCACGTAAGGGGCGAACCACTAGTTATTTTAAATCACCAATATTATGATTGTATTTCTGGGCAAAATGTATCTTAATTAACTTCTTACGTAGAACGATCGGTTGCGGTAGTTACGATCAATTGCTAACCACCACTAAAATATTAGCCCGTATTGTATTTCCATAGGTGGGTACCTACTGTATTCAAAACACTTTTATGCCACACCTGGCCATAAAGTGCCTTTTTCCGTACGCGTAGCGTGCGGAAAAAGGCAAGAAAAAGCCGATTTCTGCCCATGTGTAGGCATAAAATGATGTACCTAACACGTGAGGGAATAAATAAAGACCTTGATCGCATATTTACGTCCCTCGCTTGAAGCTCGGGTCGCAAACATCTGCGATCTCGGCCTTTCTTTGTTTTACCGCACTAGTTAGGTAATGTACTATTACAATGCATTAGCTCGGAAAGTGCTATTTTCAAGGATAACTTATGCATAAAAAGTGGCTCTTCGTCACATACGTGCGAGAAAGTAGCCTTTTAATTAAAAAAACTGTTAATATTCTAATAGTTTCGCGTTGTCCAAACCAAGGCATTACATATATGAATAACATCAATCGGACATACATTTTTGTCTTTATTATACAATATAGGTACATATTTATATACAATGCATTAAAAGTGGAAATATCGTAACAGAAATTTTAATTTTAATATGTATACAGTAACATATTTCCTTGTTTCAAGTTTAAAAAAAAATATCTTTTACATTTTAATTTTTCTCGATCTCGGACCCAATTGCAAACGGTGAGCGTGAGTATAATGCAGCGCTCTCATTATTTGTTCCTACTCCGCTTCTTTTTAAGAGTCAAAGATCAGTATCTTACCAGAAATTATAAGTATTATAACTCCATGGAAAAGCTTTTTATTATTTAAAATTTCCATAAGCATAAAAAACTGCACCCGAAAGTGAAACTATTATGATTAAATGTTGGTCTCTGTAATTAATAAATACAGTTTTTGTTTTCTTAAGTCTTAAATAATTTCATTTTGTGACACACATAACCCGAACGCTCAATTCGGACCAAACGAACGACTGTTTTGGTGCGCATTAGTTTATTGGAAGATTCTTTTCACATGTTAATTTGTTAAAAGTATTTCGTTCAGATTTCGGATGATTTGGCTTAGAGTTTTATATCGCAGTGGAATAGTAATATTCAATTGACATCTCGGAAATGGTAAGATTATTTTACATAGCAGCTGATTGAATAATATTGCAGTTGATTGTTTACTTTATGTACTTACAATTAATTACAAAGACCAACATTTAATTATAATAATTTTAGTTTTGGGTGCTGTCTTTAATATATATGAAAATTTTAAATAATAAAATGCTTAAGGAGTTACATTATTTGTAAAATTTAGATTGGTAAGATAAGATATGGACCTTTCATTCTGAAAAATGTAGCGGCTTTCCGAGCGAATGCATTGTAAAATGTTGTATGATATAAGTACGTGTTGAAAGGTGGGCTTTTTTCCAACTCTAATATTATAAAAGAATCAAGTATAAAGCTAATTGATGAATTATAAAAATACTAATCATGTTTGCGGACGCTCAAGGCGCTCACATTGAATCTGAAATACATGTCCTCAAGTTCTAAATACAGGGGAGCTCGATCGGCAACTTGAAAAGGTCGGGACTTTATTAATAGTGAAGTTCACTGATTCATTCTATTTCCACAAGCCTAGTTTACATCGGTTAAGGCTGTGTTCAAGCGCAGTCGGACTAAAATAAAATGCAGCAATACGGAACGGAACATTGAAAGGATTTATTATTAGAGTTGGACCCCGTGGGAGGCGGCTTTTAGTCAACCTTAACCTAGACCAAGAGCAATTGTTTATGAATTGCTAATATATATTAGGGATTTAATAACAATTATTGCAACATAGTTTTTGAGTTGTGCTTGACTAGAAAACGAGGTGAAAGGTGACTTGACTATCACATGGTTGGCCGCGCCCTGATTGTGTGGTTTGAATGTGATTATAATCCTTTTAGATTAAATTTCCTTGTTGACTGTGAATTTTTAACTATCTTGCACCCACAATTGCTTGATTCTGGTATTAAAAGACCCAAAACTTCCTATAAAAAAAAGGACATGGTACCCTATTATTGAAAATGCCCCTAAAGAGGCGTTTCTTTGCGACCAACCGATACGAATACGAATACTTGTTTTTAAGATAATGCCCAAATCGTGGCAAATTGATGAAAAACTATCACATTTCCCATTATGCTGTAAATATTTGATAAACATTAAGTAAATTTATTGCTTTGTGTGAAATTGCCATCCCTCAATAACATATTTTTTAATAAAAACGTTTAATTTTGAAAATTTTATAGAGTAAAATTTAAAAATAAAAATGTGTACCTTTTATTTGGCCACTCTGTATAAAATATAATATTTAAAACTTTCGCGATTTGAACACATATTTAAACATAATTATTAAACGGGTCTAACGGGGTTAGACCCGTTTAATAATTATGTTTAAATATGCACTCTGTATAAAAGTCATACGTGCCTTTTGTAAATGGTGAGAGAAATATACTAACACGCTTTGTATGCTATTACGAGGCTCACTTGGGCTCCCGTTACTATGCTTTTCGATGTACTGAAAAAAAAACTTAATGAAGAATAAATGTTAGTTTATTTACTTTCCGTTGCTCCAGTAATAGTTATAGTCTGACAAACCAAATTGAGCAGTAGATGAAAAACTTGATATCTATCCCGTTATTTAAAAGTGGCGTAAGAAAGATATAATATGGCTATGCACGAATGAAAACAGATTCTGGCCAAACTAAGAGTGTGCTGAATGACAAGAGATGTAAAATAATATTTTAGGAGATAAAGGAGGGAGCTGATGTATGTGAATAAAACAATTCAAGTATTACCATGTCGTCTAATGTAACGTGGCTATAGACAACAATATAAATTAATTTGGCATGGCAAATACTTCCAAGTTGATAAATAATAAAAAAAAACTAAGAATTACTATTGCAAATAATTGACTACGAATGAAACAAGTCAGGTCACAAGTTGATTCACTTCTTGTATTGTACAGAAGACTAGTCTGCACGCCATTTAATCACGAGGTGGCGTGTTTGAGGTCGGTTCTCCTAGAAACTAAATAGCATTTTTGATTCGCTGGATTACACTCAATACATGTGTATTTGTCTACTTAAAATATAATTTTATACATTTTATTATGCTTTACTTAATAATAGGGAAAAAGTGGTCCAGAAACCTAAGAAACCAACACATCTACATTAACTCGGACAGTCAAGCTGCTCTGCTAGCACTAGAGTCCCTAGAGGTTAACTCTAGACTAGTCCAGAACTGCAAAAATAATCTAAACGCCCTGGCTAACACCAACAAAGTTACACTTAGATGGGTACCAGGACACTCCAACATTGTTGGAAACGAAGCAGCGGATGAACTTGCCAGAAAGGGCGCGGACACGCCCCTAGTTGGCCCGGAACCGTTTTGCGGAGTTACAAAACGAGAGGCATACTCTCTGCTAAACAATCTTGAAAAGATGAGGGCAATCGCAGAGTGGAAATCCGTAAAAGGAAACACACACTCGAAAGCTCTGATAATAGGGTTCAACAACAAAAACACTAAAGAGCTCTTAGGGCTCAAGAGGTACAAAGCCTGTGCGGTAGTCGGAATTCTGACTGGGCATTGCAAGTTGAACAAGCACATATTTATAATGGGTAAGAAACAAGACGCAGCATGCAGGTTCTGCCAGGAAACAGAGGAAACCGCGATGCACATCCTCTGCTCCTGCGGACCACTAATGCACACAAGAAGCATCCACCTTGGTAGGCACGAACTGCAACCTCATGAGATAGACAACATTACAGCCCAAAGAATCCGGAACTTACTGGACTCAACGGGAATCAGTAATGAATTATAAAGGGCTGCCACAATAGATCACAACTGGTCGACGCGGCATCTTTATTAGCCCAAAATTACAATAATAAATAATAAATACTTAATAATATACCTTCCTATATTGTTTTTTATTATGCTTGTATTCTAAAATATGTAGTTATATAACAGTGTAACGTCCATAACTCGAAGCAACGAAATCGAAACTCACCGTGTACACCATGACGTGCCCCATACGAGAGATAAGTTGCCGCTGCTTACTATGAGCAGCGGTGTGGAGAGCATGGGGTCAAGTCGTGACGTTTACTTTAAGCGTTTTATTTTAAGCAGCGGTGTGTTAGCTTGAATTTCAAAACGATTCAGTTCAAATACCTCCATAAGTAGATTTTTTTTTAATTAAAACTTCGTATTTAGGCGCATTCCTTTATAATGCGGGAAAAGGTTGGGATATTTTTTGACGTTTTTATATACTCACACATCATTAGTCCTCAAGAATGCGTTAAAAAACCGCATTTAAAGACTCTCATAATAATAAACTTTTACAATGCATTAGCTCGGAAAATGCTATTTTCAAGGGTAAACTTATGGGTAAACTTTTTTAATTAAAAAAAACTGTTAATATTTTAATAGTTTAGCGTTGTCCAAACCAAGGCATTACATATAATATGAATAACATCAATCGGACATACATTTTTGTGTTTATTATACAGTTACATATTTATATACAATGCATTAAAAGTGGAAATATCGTAACAGAAATTTTAATTTAAGTATGTATATAGTAACATATTTCCTTTTTTTTTCAAGTTTTCTAAAGAAAATATCTTTCACATTTAAATTTTTCTCTATCTCGGACCCGGAATTGCAAACGGTGAGCATGTGCATAATGCAGCGCTCTCATTATTTGTTCCTACTCCGCTACTTTTTAAGAGTCAAAGATTCGTATCTTACCAGACTCAACATTATAAGTACATATTATAACTCCATGGAAAGCTTTTTATTATTTAAAATTTTCATAAACAAAAAACTGCACCCGAAAGTGAAAATAATGTAATAATTTCGCACTATCGAAAACAAAGCATTATTTGAATAACATCAATCGGACATAAAACTAAAAAGTTTACCTTTCTACATCTCTTTCACTAAGGCTGTCACATTCTCACAAGTTTGTAAGTGCAAACGTGACACACATCGTGGCAGCACTTCAGGTCTCAAAACCGTCTCGGCTACAGTCACCTACCGAGCGCTACGACCGTAGCAGATAGTCAAATGGGTCCCATTTATGCTCGTAGCGCGCTACGACGCAGCGCGCATACAGTTTTTTCCAAGAGTTGCGACGTTTTTCAAATGATTGCATTTTGCGTACAAACGCTATTAAAACAAAGTGGGTATAACGATAATTGTGCAGAACGTTCAAACATACTTAATTATGTAAAACGTTATCGTGTAATCAACAAAATGAATAATACCTAGTCGTCATGTACATATTTACAAAATGTGTGTATTCAAATAGAGTTGAAACTTTGAGGAGCTTCAACTTATTTCCACGCTAAGGGATAATTTATATTTATATCGGTAATATTAACTATTGTACATCGTATTGCATTTAGTATAAATAGCCTCGGCTTTAGGCACATAGGCTGACATACCTACGTATATCTGCATTATATGATTTTTTATTGTGATTACATAAATACATTATACACAATTATTAGCACCAAATGTGTGTCTAGTTATTTTGACATTATATCTAAAATATTATTGAGTGCATTCAAGACAATCATTAGCACCGGACGTGTGTTTAGGTTATTTACAAATTATTCCTGCAACATTCTGACGTACAGCATGGCTCAAAAAGTTCCCAAATTTCCTAATCCTCAACAGCCGCCACTCTATTTTTTGTATGATATTACTTACTCAAAGTAGGCTCATATACCTACAGAATGTCCCAGGACGTTGCCTCATGGAGGAGAAGTACCTACCTACCTACCTACCTACCTAAAGTTAACTTAAAAATACTTCATTTTTATTTTTAAAAACAAACGAACTGTATTCAAAGAATTTTAAATACTTCATCGCCTATCTGAACAGGGAATCAAACCCACTAAACGTGGTAAAAAAAGATGGAATTTTACTGTACTGATAGAACCTTCAATGGCAAGTACCTATGTAGGGGTAAGCGGTAGTAATCTTGGCCCGCCCCCATACGTTTGAGTAGAAGGTAGAAAAAAATTATTTATATTTTTCTTTGTTGACAACAGAATACAGTGTGATTGGTAGTTTTCCAGCATAGAAGCTATGACACGTGTTAAAAAAATCATTTTGCAACGATCGAAGCTATACATAGGTGTGTTTTCTTAGCAAAATCATAAGTATTGAGTACTTTTAAACTGTTATTTACCCTTTTTATTTGTATTAAAAATGTAATATTTGTGTTCCTTTATATTAGTTATACTTTCTATTAGCGTTATAAGCCGTAGTTCTTGAATAAAACTCAAGATGACCTAAAAATAGACCGGCTATGATTAGTACCTATGGCTTATATGAACTTCTAGTTGATTGGCCCCTGTGCCAATAAAAGTACTTCGTCTAAAATAGCAGTAACTAAATATTGGCAGGGCCAATGATTATACCTTCTCGTCATTGGCCATGCCGATCATCACTTTTACCTATGCCAATAATTGTACCAACAAATCTTCTAAAAAGCTGCTCGGCACATCACTATCGTTTATAATAATAAACACGTATAGTGATTGGCCCTACCGTGGTATAATCATTGGCAGGGCCAATAAACACAAAGTATAATGATTGGCATGCCAATCATTGTACTCTTGGTATGCCAATATATGTACTCTAGCATTGATTAAATTTTAGTCCCATTTTTTGGTTTTTACATTATAGTTCACAATAATAATTGGTTGTAAATATATTTATGGTTGTGATTTATTGAAATTCTCAACATTTTCGGGATATTTTGTAATCAAAAGTTTTACTATTTAGCCCCTTATTTGGGAAGGAAAAATGTTGAAACTGGAGGTTCGCCTTAAAGGGCCAATGATTGTAGGTACTGCTTACCCTTATGTCTTCTAAAGTAGCATCTTACATTTTTAATAAAAGTGCGTAAAGTACGAATAGTACGATACCTAAATAACATATAATTTAAACTTTCGTAAGTCATAATGATATTAAATTGCAACGGTTACGGTTGCGAAGGTGGCAACACCACTCTGTCTGTTCGACGATGACTGCCCAATGCAGTCGAAATATGTCACGCCTATTGTGATAAAAATACGTGAGTGTTAACCGTTGCAATTTAAACCTAAATAACACTTTAATGGGTATACTTTTGACCTGATTATTAAGCATTGTATATAAAGGTTATTCAAGAAAAATCGATAAGCAGTAATTGCGACATAATATTTACGGTAAAGTAGGACACCTTTTTGTACCTACGTACTTAAAAAGGTGGATAATTGAAATTGCCCGCATGAGGGACGACTATACAAATTAGAATCAATAAAAAACTTAACTGATTGTTTCCTCCAGCTAATAACATGAAAAGAAGCCCTTTGTTATTTGTTACTAGTAAATATTCAAATTAAGTACCTATTAGTTTTATACACTTGTTTTGTATATGTGATTTTAGTATGTATGGCACTGATGTTTATAGTAATTAGGTACCAACACGTTTAGAGACAATCTAATACAACTCAACCTAAACCCAAACAAATTAAGCCTTTAAATGTTTTATAGCAACTTATTGAACAACATTTAGTTGGTACGTTAGATATAAATCGCCGTTTACTTCTCACTTCAAAGTTAAAAGAATCTAGGTATGCAGTGTTTTTCAGAGCGCGCTCTTACCGTACTGCGGCATTGTGTCGCGTAGCCATTCCCGCGGATAAAACAAACGCCAACGACAATTCGGACATTCGCCCAACCGTATGAAATGGCAGCAAGCTAACAGCCTTCGCTATAACGGTTTCGCGCACGCGATTGTGCATAAATGAAGCCGAAAGGCCGTGTTAATCCCGCTAGGTTCATTTGGCTCGGTCCAATTTTCCACGCAATAACATTAACCGGTTTGTTTCAAATATCACCAAATAGGCAAGATACCGTAAAAAAAATACCTGTGAAAAAAAATCGGTATTCCATTCATAGGCTATCTGGTTTATAAATTGCTCTACTCAAACAACTTAGCATTTCGAAATATAGGTCCCTATTTACAATTGCAGAATATCAATGCTTTAGATCCGATAAATATTGCTGAAGCGGCAACGGATTTCGATGCCGGACATCGATTACTCAACGTAAGCTAAGAATAAAGCGAGATTGAACGATCGAATTGACAATATTTGTTATCGACGATGAGTTATCACAATAGCCATGCAACAAATCAATCTCAGGATTTTTTGTGAAATATTTTTCTTCACTATAGCTGACTACAGCATATTCAGAATATAAGTTAATCTTACTGTTATCTATATGCATGACTTTATTATCCGAAGGAGCACATTTTTACTGTGCAGTGCGAAAAGGAAGGCTACGTTGAGCTGGAGAATGCCCGGACCGGCGCGACCGGCGCGGCTGCGAGACAGAGCGAGAACGCTACGCGCGCTGAAAGATCAAAGCAGTCTCTTTCTGTCCTAGGGCGCTCCGATACACATGTATAAAGGAGAAAGGTCATGGAATCAAAAATTTTGACTAAGATACCTAAGAAAACTAAAACTAAGATACCTACTGTGATGTACGAATAAAGGTCAAATAATTAACAAATAGGAAGTATTTGCTATAACACTAGTTGTTCACTTGTAAGTACTTAAACCGAACGTTTATTACAGTAACAGATTTTTACGTTGGCATACATAATATCTATGGTAGGACTCTATTTTGAGCGTCGCACAAAGCCTTTTGTTTCGTTTCGTAAAAACAGTAAAAAATTTAATATATTTTATAGAGCAGACTTACAAACTATATACTCATTCATCGATATCTGTTGTTAGACTCGGTTTAAACTACATGCATAAGCAAAGTACCTACGAATTAAATTCGTATTTCGTAAAGGACTTGATGCCTTTTTCAGCTATCTAAAAATAGAAGCAGTCCCGGAGCCAGGGCGTAGCTAACCTACCGCGCAGCGCGGCCCCTGGATGTGAGCCGCCTGCCGATTTTTGCCCTTGTAATTTTGCCAACAAGATACCATTTCCCGCGCATCAAGTGGGAACAATTTTACTCGCTCTTTTAACATTTAATATACCGAACGATAAACATAACATGTCAAATATAACGTGCATATTTAAGGGTCTGTCATCGTAATTTATGATGGCACCACCAGTGATAATGATTACTGTCATTGCCATCTGATTTTCTAACACAAAAGTTAAAAAATTTGACGCAGAATTGCGTAAAATGTGAAAACAAGCTTTTTGTCAATTTAAATTAGTACGAATACCGCAATCAAACACATTAAAACACTTTTATAGCAAATTGTGTTTGCAACTAAAATGTAGGATGCGTTTTTACTGCGCGAATAAAATTTGATTTGCTTGATTGAAAGCTAGATTGTTACAATTTAGACTTTCGTGAGTCATACTGAACATTAAATTTCAAAAAGATTGGAGCTCACGGACCCGTCGTAATAATACGTGAGTTTTCACCGTTTTGAAATGTAATGTTAAGTCTCGTATTTTTAAGGCAATAAAGCCTATTCACAATGTGTAAACCACCTCTGTCTTCTGTGTTGTCAGTCATGAGTTATTTGGCAATTAAGTGGCAATTACAAAGCGAACTATCACAATAAAAACAGAATAGATTCAAAGTCAGATCTTGCAGAGTTATCAGGCAGGTTAGTTGAATTATCGGTTCTAAACTGAATATCACAGCATTTCGAATATCGGCAGCTGTTTAGAATCACTCCGGCAACCTTTAGATGTCAATACAGCTACTCTTTATGACTGCCAAGTTGTATCGATAGAGCTGATGATGATGCTGCTTATTCATTCGCTAAAATCTTGCGAATATAAGCGGAAAATTAGCTGAAATAGGTGGAGCGACCGTAGTGAATAGTATTATAATACATGTTAGTTTATTTAATTGGTTAGTTTTGTTAATTAATATACGGAAAACTATATGTTGCAACATTTGCAAACTACATATTGTTTCTTTTTTGATATGCTAAGGTAGACACGTGACGTAAAAGACTGGGCACTATATGCCGTTATTTACTAATATTTTAGAGAAGTTGTGACTTATAGTAGCTTACCTACCTACCGGGTTGGAGATTAGGATTCCTGCAGTAGAAGTAAGTAACTAAGCAGGCGTGGTTTCTGAATGACCTTTACATATTTTTATTGTTAAAAGAGTTAAGTGCCGTGGTAGTTCTGTTTGAACATCTCTACCGCAGCGTCTTCTGCTGCTTAACGTACCTCCATTGTTCAATTGTACATACTGTTGGTATTCATTTTAGTCAATTTTAGGTAGAAGGTTTGATGGGTACATGAAATATTGGTAAACGTGAAATCGGCTGACAAATTGTTAAGTAGAAGTTCGCGTGATAGGCACGACACTTTCAACTGTGTTGCGTGAGTGCCCATGCCTTTGAGGTCTGAGTATGCAAATATCGGCTTCTGTGAGATTATGCCACAATCTTAAAACTCGTAGAGAATAACAACTGTACCTACTCTTGCAACTTTACAAACAAGAATCAAGTACCTACCTACCTAATATTTGTTCTTCTGTTATCAATTAGACAGAACTTGGTTTTTGTTGTTTTTTTAGGTTAAAGGTTAAGTTAATTTGTCATAACTTTTTTTAATTTGAATAAAATTGCTTGTAAAAAAATGTGACACATTGTCAAAAAATAGACAATAATAGGAATTTAATTATAATTATTAATTCAAATATTGAACAGTAAATTTGTATTAACTGTATTTTGATTTTAAAATTTATATTTATAATATTCATTGCGATGCCTAAATAGCAGGGTACAGGGTGTTTCATGGTTATCACGGAGAAAATACTTTAATTACTGTGACTACGACAATGATCTAAATTCGGTATAAGTTTCGTACCTTATACCGAATAAATAAATTATCTAAATTCTGTTTTATTTATAAAATAATTGACCTTCTGATCGGTTATTTTCATTATGATATTTTTAAGAACTTGTTTATTGATGGACTATAGTTTGTAAACATGTTTTGTTGCTGTGTACAGCGAATTAGTCTTATGAGTAGGTACTTATTTATGTATACTGAACTTTATACGAATCCATCCACCGAAGCCATTAGCATACACTAACGCCCGCGAAACACCGCGAATCTTATTGAAAGTCCCGACACAGTCCTTTGCGAGTCGATACAAGTGGGACTACATTAATGCATTAAACTTACTCTTAGCATAAGTACACATCAGTATATTCAGTCCAGAATCGAAAACGAGGTGTATATTAAGGGTACTTGCACATTGAAATGAAATAAAATTTTCTAAATAGGTATCCAAATATGTATTATTAATACTGTTAACACGTTCGCTTTATTAAGAAAAAAACACGTGTGATCAATAACTAAGTCCCATTTTATTTCTGGTATAATTGCAATATGATGCCCTACGTCATCGGCTTAAATTACTTATCTACCCATATAGTCAATTAAAATTATGAGAATTGACAAAAGGACATTTCTTCTTAAACCCTCATTGGCACCCTCAAGTAGGTAGTTTTCTTGATTAAAATGGCTGAAATAGAAACTAAATCTATCGCGTTCCTTTTTATTGCCGCGCCGTGATTTATGATGTTGAAGAAAAGTTTACGTCAGCGACACATTTGGTTGGGATTCGTATTAGCCTTATACTTACGCGACATGGTTGGCTTGCGGGAGAAAGGCGGCTGCGAGCGCCAGGAGCAGGGGCGCGCTGCGGGGGCGGGCGCCGCTCATGTCGCGAGCGGAGGTCGCATGGAGCGTCGTGCCCCGGCCGCGCTCGCCTGCCGCCGATCTCGCGGCGGACTAGGTGTCTCGTCTGCCGTGGCGGCGCGAGTAATGCCGGGTTCGGGTCCTCCGCCCCCGCCGTGCCGCTATCGATCTGGCAGGCGTGACCCGGGACGGTACCGCCTGTCGCTCCAGCTATCGACCGTCGCGCCGCCGCAGCCGCTGCGACGCGTACTCACCTCCTAATTACTACTACCGGACTCCTTCACATTAAAACTTCAAACCTGCGCGCGACACCTCACTAAATAAATATCTCTGCACTTTGCGACTTTTTTGCCAGAGATGTATATATTTATATATGTTTTAGCTTCTGAAGTAACTGCTAATAATGTTCCAGTCCACATATTATGGGGTCGGATTTTAATTTGATTAAAATGGTGGGAACAGTGAATTACTCCTTTACGCGTTAACTTAATAATAAATAAATATATCGGGACAGTAAGAAATAGTTCCTCCTTTTCTTCAAGCGAAGCAATCATTTGTTATCTAAGTAATGTTACATTAATAGAACGTACATATTTGTTTTGGGAAAACAGAGTATATCTTAATATTGTCTTCTGTTACCGCGATCGTTATTCATTGAAATTAAACACTTGAGTTTTTACAATTTAATCATTTTTAATTTTGATTATAGAATGCCCTTCAGGCTATGTATTACTAGCTTTATAAGCCCCTCTGGACATTGTAGACCAACCTTTGTTTTTGTTTTTAATTATTTTTATATTTTTTTTATGTAGGTAGTTTGCACAAGTAACTTTTTTGATTGACGGGGAGAATTTGCATTCTCTCTGTCATAATCTTAACCCTGTGAAAACGAGTGCTGTAAAGGGCTCGAAACGTAGGATCATGGTGTGAATAAACGCGATTAATCCGTTCTAAAGTGTTTAATTTCAAGAATACGAGTATAATATTTTTATCTGGACTTGTTATATTTTTAATTTTATTATTTCAATGGTACGCTTTAAGTGAGATAGAAATCGACTTAAGATAAAATTAATTTTGTTTTTTCTAATGAAGATTTCAATTCTTGTAGATATGTTAACGTAAAGCTGTAAGGTAATTGAACGCAGCGTGTGTAAAGCGAGTAAACAGTCCGTCGTCGGCGCGGGCTAATGCACTAGATTGTCTGTGAAGTTCACCCAGTCACTCGTGTGACTGAGATGTCTTTTTAAGCGGCCATCGCCGCTACTTCTTTACGTTAATTTTCCTTTGCGCGTTATTTAGATACTTATTTAAATTATTTTTTAAAAATATCAATGTGCGCACATTTGCAGCTGTATTTAATTCACTATGAGCTAGCAGCAGTGATGGGCGTCTACTCACATAATACCCACACTCACAGAGTACCCTCATATGCACAGATAAACAGTTTATATCGTAAACATTCAGTAACAGTTTGTATTAAATTTATTAAGCTTGTGTGTTAAACCAAAATCATTCCGTTTCAGTTTCCTTGTAAGGTTTGTTTTCAAACTTATAAACACCGTATATTATAATATTATTAGCGGGTTAATTATGAATCAAACTTTATTTCGGAGGGATATTTTAAAACTTTTAAAAGTATATGTAGGAAATAATTCCCCACTTTATATGTAGGAAAGATCCTAAACTATATAAATTATCCTGCTTAATAAGAGCTTTCTTGTGACAAAGTTCACTACGCTAAGCCGTGGTAAAATGAACATGAGATATCAAACACTTAGTTTGAAGTTTATCTGATAAAATACGAATTGGTTGAAATGGATTTTTTGTCGTATACTAAAGAGGTTCAATCGAAAGCCGAGGGGCTTGACCTTCGATGGACTTGGCCTTTTTATTTAGTATATGACATAAATTTTTAATTAATAATTAGAATAATATATAATATAATATAATAGGCGTAGGGATGTGACGACCCCATCGCCCACTGGTTTCGACCGGTGCAATCAGTCAACGCAGGGCAGCTTGTGGCGAGCTGTTGGGGAGTAGCGACCCCACGTACCTGAGCGCTCCTGGGCGACTCCGTCGTCCGACCAAGTCCTCCGCCTCTGGCTTGCCTTAACCGGCCGTCCAGAGTGGGGTCGCGAGAGCTGTGTTCTCGAGGGTAGATGTGGAAACCTAAGTGGCGAGTTGGCTATATGTTTAAAGTCCAGTGACACCTCTCTACCCCCAGCCCCCATACCGGTGTTGCCCTCGAGCCATCTTAGATGTCGCTTTTTGTGGGGGCCCATCTTATGTGGGCGAGTCACCGTCTGCCGGAAATAAAATTGATTACCATTTTGTTAGGCAGACGTCCGATTTTATTCTTCATAACCCAGTACTTAGTCCACCACTTTCACCTAATAGTCCAGTATATTTTAGATTCCATTAAATCTCAATAGTCTATACACCCTCGCGGGTGCTGCCTCTGCGTGCGTCCCATGACTCGGGTAGGTGCAACATCCGCTCGGTGTACCCCTTACATTTCATTAAATTGTCGAAAGGGCCTCTGCGTGTTGGCTTCGGCTCCGCGTACGCCTCCCAAAGGTCCGGAACACCATTGTTCCGTGATGGGAAATACATACAAAAAAAAGAATAATAATAGTAGTGTCGCTAATTTAATAACAATAACAAAAACAAATTTTAAATCAAATAATTTAATTTGTTTCAATACGAACGTTGTATATTTCAAATAAAGAGAAAAAAGTAGGTAACTAGGAAGGTGCATTTTTTAACATGCATCGAAAATGGAATAAACATTGATTGGTTGGATCCTTCAATCGAAGAGGGGATTAGTGGCGATAATTCATAACGAAATCAAAAGATACCTTAGATAAGAATTTGTATAGGTTGCTTCTTAACATAGGTATAATTGTTATTTTTGGCGTGGTACCTTGGTACTACTTAAGTTACGTAGGTGGTTTGAGAAGTAACTCGGATCCATAGAAATTCTACATTCTGGCGGGAAAATTATCCTGTCAGTTGTTTAAATAAAAGTGGAAAGAGTGACACGATAAAATGAAGAATATTTGATAGTCTTGTGCAATCCGTCTGTCCGTCTTTAGAGTTTTTGCAAAAAACTATTTTGTAGAAAACGAAGTAAGTGCCCTGATATTTTTAAGGCACTTACGCCTTTTTGCTTGCACAATTTTTTTAACGAATGTCGGGTACGGAATTATGAATTATGCGTGGTCCGACACGCACTTAGCCGAATCAAATCAAATCAAAAATATTTTATTCAAAATAGATTCTTACAGAATACTTATTGAATGTCAAGCCGATTTTTTAAACCTATCGTTGCCGAGTTGTAACCATTTTAAGCACCATGTATACTTACAGTTTAAATTTAGAACTTTCGACGATGTATATGACATTAAATAAATAAGTTTTCCTTTTCATTTTACCATATTGGCATCAAAAGTAAAATGCACGTAAGTTAATTTTGCAAGAATCTACTAAATATCCTAAGAAACATACTTCAGATTAAGCAATATCTGGTCAAGTTAAGCACGGTGCAGAGGACCTTAAAACAATAAACTATTCGAAAATATTGACAGAAAGCAGCGAGAAGGTCAACCGACCAGGAAACCAAACAGATAGTTGGAGTCAGAGGCATGCAAGCTATTTGATAAAAACCCAGCAATCTCTTCTTGAGACGTATCAAAAAGGCCGGTGAAATACATGACAATCGAATGTCCAAAAAATTAAAAAGAAATGAGGCTATAAGTACATTTGTTTTTTATTTTATTGCTGCACGTGCAGGCACCATTACACAATCATTGTGTTACAGGTATTTTATTAGATTTAAAAAATTATAAAACTATTAAAGAAAGACATTAGCACAATATTAGCACACGCATTTGTAATAGACTCATCGCAATCTGGGAGGTCCGCAAAGTCAACGCATGCCGCTGAATCAAGCCATAACAGTTCGCCAAGTTCACCAATCGTGTTTGTTTAAAAGTTTTACTTTAATTGGCTTCACCGGTAAGTTTTTTTGGCAGGATTCGTCATAAAATCTCAAGGAAAATCTAATGGAAGAAAGAATGTCTTAAATCGGATGATAGAGCTGGAAATTATCGAGCAGTTCCACTATGCCATCCCTGGTATTCAACATCAGGTCCACTCCATAAAAATGACGGTTTCAGTAATAAAATGCACGTGCCATTCAAATTTGAGAAGTTCTTTGAACTCCTCAAGAATGCCATTATCGGGATAGAAATAAAATCAAAAAGATGAATGTTACACATCAGATGATACCTAGAGCTAGGTTTATCGAGCAGTTCTACTTTGCCATCTTTGATCCTCATCATCAGGTCGATTCCAAAATGATGTTTTCCGTAAGAAAATGTTCAAGTTACTGAAGTATATAAGGTTTAGAGTAACAGACGTTACGCTTACTCTGAGGAAGATGTGAGAATCCCAGTGGGTCTAAATATAGATTTTATGAAGTGGAACAATATTTAAAGACATGAAATCAATACGTACAATTTCGAAGTGTTATTTCTGCTGTTTGGAATCTCCGGGCTCTACATCTACACCCATTAATTATTTATATCTGCACTGGTCTACTTATCATTATCTCTTAGACCACCAGCGAACAGTAACCTCGTAAGGTCCAAGCTATTTTTAGGACATTTATCATAATGGCCCAGTGCCCTAATTTTAGGTCTAATACTAGCGGCCCAGACCTGTCACTTGCTGTAAAATCTGAAAATCGCATTCAAAATAGTTTTATTGTTTACAAAGGGGACAGCGGAAGACATATGTATGAGTACAATATGTATAAAATAATAACATTCTGAAAAAAAAGGCTTATTAAATGGATAGACAGATCAACAGACAGACGAACGGTCATAGCGAAACTTAAAAGCTTCCTAGTTGAATACGGAACCCTAAAATAACATGATCTGATTTTATTGCTTTCAGGTAAGTATCCCCGGCACTTTACCTTTGTTAATAACTTTAATACTTTAATAAGCGCTCTTTTAATTCTAAATGACCTCTTGAAAGATCAATGGAGTAAATACAAATTCAAAATCGTTCGAGTGTTGGCTCAAGTTAATAAAAAGGTCAGTGAGGTGGCTTTGAAGATGTCAACACTTCCTGGTTTGAAGAGGCAATCTCGGGCCTCTCATATCGCTCGCCTACTTAGTCGCGGTCGGCTCGGCGCGCGACAGCCGACACTTGCCAATTCCAGACGACTACACTTCTGTTCATTTCAAATAATAAAAATGAAACTGCAATGTCAGTTCTCTTTATTGTATTTTCAAATAACTAATATAAGTACTTAGTTACAAATCTGTGTTTTTTTTTTTTGGGAGCGCTAGTTTGCGAACCAACGTTTACCAAGTTCATATTATCCATAGTTTCATTTGGCATAGGTACGTTGAGTTAGGTTAGTATGCAAAACATTTTGTGTCATTTGATAATTCAGCCACATGAAAATGATCGTATAATATACAAGATTCGTCACCACTGATAATGTCATTAACATTTTTAGAGTTTCCTGTTTCCGAGTATTGCGACATGTTTTTTTTAATTAACTAAGTTAATATTGTATCCAGCGTGGGATACTTAATTTTCCCCCTAATTGATCATACACTATATTTTGAACACTGGTCCCTGAAATGCATAATGAAGCTTCTATGTCACGGTATGTCGCATGGCGATCTTCGACAGTCAGTTACCGTACAGCATCAATGTTCTCCTGGGTTACGGCTGTTTTTGGTCGGCCCTCTTGGTACCTATCACTAAGACTCCTCGTTCCATAGTCCGGATGCATAATGCTTTATTATTAAACAACGTAGTCAAATCTTGAAAGCACTGAAGACGTGTTAAACCCCTTTTGAAATTGTAGAAAAAAATCGCAAGTAAATTCTCCTTTAAAGTTTCCATTTTCACAACTGACTTGTCAACATTGAACCGACAACGCTGTACTCGGTTCGGTCGATCGCGAATCATTCTTTTGTTTTAGAATTCTGAATTCAAATATTTTAAAATGATACTAGTTTTTTGGGTTCCGTAGTCTTGACAAGAACGTTAAAAATACTTATGTTGTGTTATAGAATAATTACGTTTTTTCACAAACGGATTGAGTGTATTTACGATTGCGATTACGATCTTTAGTTTGAAAATTTAGTGATACACATAAACCACGGCGCCCAATCGGGTGTTGCTTGTAAATCTTGTAATATTGACTTTACTGCGAAATATGAATGTTTAAGTTTCCGATTTACGCAGAATGAAGTGACATATCCTGTAGGGAGCGACCACCTGCGTGCTCACTGGCGGGAAGAGGTGTCAATGTCACATTTAAGATTTAAATTTAAAGCACAAGCCAAAATACGCCCCAATTAATGCACGCGATCTATAGGTATAACTAGGGAAATATAAATTGAGAAAAGAAAGCAGGGCTGGCGCAACGACCTATAATGAGTCTTTACACGCACTTTCCTCGTTCCTTAATCTTCTGTGACAATAAACCACAACGGGGAAAATATTAACTAAAAGCGACCGAATTTAAAATAGCATTCGAATAGCTTGTATTTCATTGTTAATTATCATAAACAATCAACGCCCAAAGTTAACATGAAGAAACAACTCAAAATTTGCATTAAGAAAGTTTGTAGTATACAATGCAGCTTTGCTTACTGATTTTAAAGAATAAAGATGGACGAACTGAATTTGTGAAAATAAATTTAATTAGTTCCTTAAGCATGTCTACCTTCCTTAGTGTAGGTATGTTGAAGGTCTATAAAACGTGCATCTCATTTTAAAGGTGACTGCAACGATATTAATTTTATCGATATTGCTAGTTTAATTACGTGCGCGATTTCTCGAGCTACCGCATTCCGAAGTAATTACATCAGACCTAGTTTAGATCTAGGCCTAGTTTTCACATGACTTCTTATAAATTATACTTATTTAACACAAAAAAGATAATATAGTATTAATAATAAAAAGGAACAAAAAGCCATGCAAGCGTAAAGGCGTATCTCCGTGGTATACCTACGTACTTACCTACTGACGTCGTTTTTAAGTAAGGTCAGTTTTCTGAAAAACCCAAAAAGGGCTAAACCTACATATACAATAATTTCCGTGAGGAGTTTAAATTAGATATCTACCTAAGGTCCATTTGCACAACCCAGGATTAGCCATTAACCCGAAGTTAAAATCCCATACAAAAATACGCTTAGTTCCGGGTTATGTGGCTATCCCCGGGTAGTGCAAGTCGCCCTAAGCCTACTTCTTTCACATGCTCATTCTGGTTCTTGGGGGACTTTATTTGGCGGTTTAGTACAAATACAATCCAAGGAAGTCTAGAATTTCGTCCTCAATGACAAAAAATATGCCTTCTTGTATGTGTGGGTAGTTGCACACATTTTCTGGCCATACCTACCTATTCATTCATTCTGAACTAATAACTTTTTCTCGCGGAGGTGGCGGAGGTGTCTTAAGGACCACCGCCCGTTAATTCGTCAAATCCCAAATTAGAGTGCGTAGCCAATATGCCAATCGCTAACGCTCAGTCGCGAACGAAACGCCTTAATAATGTCCCCTAGAAACAACTGTTTTTGTGAATTTGGGTCCTTTAGTGGTCTGGAATGAAGCATGAAAATTACATGAAATAAATCGAGAAAAAGGTAGGTTGCAGTGATAATGGTGAGGTGGGTAGTGACTCGCCTTCTGTTTAGATCTTCTAAGCATTTCGATTTTAAATATTCATTGAGAAACAATACTCGCTGTATGGAGTACATTTTCACTGTAAGTCAGTTATAGGTATACGAGTATATTATATATATATATATATAAATAAATTGAAAGAGATGTCATATAATACAGAAAAAACGTCTTTGTCGCAATAATAAGGAAGAGTGATAGAGATAGAAAATTACGCTACGCTACTGAGCGTTAGCGAATGGCATCTAGGCTACGCACCCAGCCATATATGCTGTAGCTGTGCTCTTTACGTTTTTAATTAATACAACCAGAATCTTCTATCATCTCCTCCGCCTTTTTTGGCGGCCTTTAAACTGACACAGAAGAATAAAATATAGCTATTAATCGGTTTTATCATTATCCGGGGTTAAAAAGAAATATCAACTATAGTAGATTACATACCAAGGCCGTTTTAGTGGGAAATGTCTCGGATCCCATGCAATTGTCGGCCGAGGCGAAGCCGAGGTCGACTAACATGTGATCCGAGGCTTTCCCATTTAACGGCCGAGGTTTGTATACTATTTTTCTGCCCGACGGAGCCGGCAGGCGGCAATTTAGTTTTGCGTAAAGTGGCGCTTACCGGCCGGAGGACTGAAAACATAAGTATATCGATGGCAACGGTATGTAAACACTTCCAAAAGTGCCTTGTAATAGTTGTAATACGGCAAAAATATGTACCTACTTCTTTATACGTCAACTGTACAATGAATAGCAATGACACGTTTTATCGCTCTTGGGTGTATGTAAGGAATCAGCAACAACAATGAAGATATGTATATACAATTCGGTACCCACATACGTACAAATCAACGTTCACTTAGGAAGTAGGATTTACGACTCCCGGAGGTTTTGGCACGTGCACAAGATTGAAGATAGAAAGCAAGATAAAACCAAATTACAAATTTCCAATTCGATTGAAATAAAATACACTACACAAATGTGCCTTTTATTTTCCTCATAATGAGCTACACCCTTTGGCATTTTAGAGTCCCGAAAGCGCACATAGTAATTTCGTACGTAAAAATATAAAACCGGCCAAGAGCTTGTCGGGCCATGCTCAGTGTAGGGTTCCGTAGTTTACCGTCCGTCACAATAGGCAACCTTAAACCGGAAAAATCTTTTCTCAAACATGCAATGAAATGTTGTTATAACGTTCGTTATAATAGGCTTCAAAGTACCACGTTTCAGGCGGGGCAACTGGAGAGACACGTAATGGAATTTCATACAAAATTGAAGGCCTAGGCCGGGAAGTAATATATGTTTAATTTTATTCCACATAAATGTGGTTTTTAGCCATATGGTTCATGATGACATTCTGCCAGTACGCCTATTAAAACAAACAATAAATTATATATTCGAATATATTAAGTCGATACTTAATCGATATCGACATGAACATAACAAATATCACATTATTAATTTAAACATTAGCGGTAAAAGTGTCTACTCAAACCGTGCCGTTTTGTTTCATGATAACATTCTGCCACAGTGCCTATTAAAAATAAAAATAAATAATGATATTTTGAGAGGTTAATCGTCGAATCCGACTCGGTTGGGCAGCGTTCGGGAAGCTGCGACACATCTTTTCGTCCAATATTCCGCAGTGCCTGAAGACGAAAGTCTTCGATCAGTGTGTGTTGCCAGTGATGACATACGGTACTGAAACGTGGTCGCTTACAATGGGCCTCATAAGAAGGCTCAAAGTCACCCAAAGGGCAATGGAGAGAGCTATGCTAGGAGTCTCTCTGCGAGATCGTATCAGAAATGAGACCATCCGCAGCAGAACCAAAGTAACCGATATAGCTCTCCGAATCGCTAAACTTAATTGGCAGTGGGCGGGGCACATTGCACGTAGAACCGATGGCCGTTGGGGCGGAAAGGTTCTCGAGTGGCGACCGCGTACCGGAAGGCGCAGCGTGGGTAGGCCCCCCGCAAGGTGGACTGATGACCTGGTGAAGGTCGCAGGAGTCCGCTGGATGCGGGTGGCGCAGGACCGGTCATTGTGGAAATCTTTGGGGGAGGCCTATGTCCAGCAGTGGACGTCTTTCGGCTGAAATGATGATGATGATGAATGATATTTTGAAGTTTTATTTATATAAAATGGACATCGACATGAACATAAGTAACAACACGTTATTGCAAATTTACACAAATATAGGTACATTCTAAATATTAAAATAAATTTAAACGTAAAAGCGTCTACTCAAACCGCGTGTGAAAAAACGCCTATGTAGTTTTTTTAATAATTTTGGAGGTTAAGTTAAATAACTTTGATTCTTTTAATCTATTTCAATGGTTTTATTGTTCATTGTTATTTATGATTGTTATTTATTCAGTGTCCGGTGCATCTTTGTGCCGGCTGGACGTTAACTGTGCGTACGCAATGTTATCTAAGCCGTGTGGTACAAGTTATAAGTGATGGCGAATGTGATAATTATCGAATTTTTGACCTTTGTCCAAAATAAGTTAGACGTCTTAGATAAACTAAGCATAGTGCAAATATGTTCGTCAAACTTTACGGACGCGGAAATCGTCGAGGGCAAGAATATCCTCTATAGCTCTTGCGGCGGAAGCTTAAAGAACATTAATCGGAAGGGTGATGACAAGAAGAAAAAGAACATAAGTGATGTAATAGCGGTCCTGGAAGAAATTGACCCCGACGCCCAGCCAACTTTTGTTGCCAAAGACTTAAACAGGTTACCACCTGTTACGTTCGATTATGTAGATGTAACACGTCTACTAAAAGATCTGACTGCTATCAAAGCCGAACTGACAAATTTTCAGCAAAAGATGAATAATGAAATGACCGATTTGCGTTCCTCCGTTGGTACACAAAACCAAAGAAATGAAGCGAATTTCACCAATACTCCGAAGAGAACGATGGCGGCTGAACCGCTGTCGCCTGTGATCGAGACCGCGCCGCGTGCAGCCGATGATAGTTCGCCGCAGACTCGGTCTTATCGCGACATAGCAGCGAACCAGTCTAAACGTCAGCATCGCAATCAGGCGAAAACGGACCGTATGCGCCCTGTCGATACAGTCGGAAAAAGTATGACCGCTCCCGGTGACGACTCGATGTTGGGTTCGCAAGAGAATTCAACAACTGTGCGGGTGATCTCGAATGACGACCAAAATAATTACAAGAAAGTAACGTATAAAAAACGCAAGCTCTCGAACATGCGAGGCTCCTGTGTTGCGAATAGTCGTATTCAGGTTGCTGAATCACTTTGTCATATTTATGTCTCCCGGGCAAAGAAAACTGTATCCGTGGAAGATATTCAAGAATATATACGCGACAGTGGACATGTTTTCGTTAACGTTGAACTTCTAAAGGCTTACCGTGAGACTTCTTTCAACTCCTTCAAAGTTACTGTACAAAGTGGACAATTGTCTACTATGATGAAAGCCGGTTTCTGGCCCGCGGGGCTAGTGTACCGCCGCTACAGAGAGAGAAACGTACGTTTTTTTTTTTAATGCTATGTTTGAATGCGGACATCGTAGCACTTCAGGAGACGTGGTTACTTCCACATGACCTTGGATTCGTGAATGAAATTAGTGATGATTTTGCATGTCACGCCAAATCATCTGTGGACACGTCGGAAGGCGTGTTAAGGGGTCGTCCGTACGGGGGCCTAGCGCTGCTGTGGAGAAAGTCTAAGTTCCCTAACGTATCGATCGTGGAGTGCGCTGGTGATAGGGTGGCTGGTGTACAAATTAGTTTGGGTGGCAGCCACATCCTTGTCTTCAGTGTATACTTACCGGTCGACAAGGAAGAAAATCTAACTGACTTTACAGACTGTCTCGCTGGTGTGGCGGCCATCACAGCTGACAGTGATGCAGAAGCGGTGTGTGTATTGGGTGACTATAATGCTCATCCGGGCACGAGGTTTGGGTCAGAACTACAGGATTTTTGTGCTGATCACTCACTGGTCTGCGCTGATATGGAACTGCTACCAGAGGATACATATAGGATACAAGGATACTGGATCACTGTGTTACGTCACAAGCGGCACGGGACACTATTACAGCAGTTCATGTGGATTACGGTGTGTACTGGTCCGACCACTATCCGGTGTCTGTGTTATGTGAAATAGGTGCAATTACTAATAAGAAGGAAATAGATAGTAGCCTGAATATATTAAACGGAGTCCGGTGGGGCACAAGAGACTTGAATCATATTAATATGTACGCTAAGCACTGTGATACTAGGTTAAAAGATCAATTAGGTTTAGTAGTCAGAATAATAATTGTATAGACTGTCAGCTATGTTTATGTAAGAAACATCGGTACCTGATTGATATTTTTTATGACAGTATAGTATCGTCGTTGCAAAAAGCAGCTGTATTCAGCTCAAATGTATATCGCGCTGCGCGGAAACCAGCTAGAAAGGTTTTGGGCTGGAACTACCACGTGAGAGAAAGTCACGAGAGGGCCAAGTATTGTTTCAGTTGTTGGAATTTTAGTGGCAGACCGTCGAGTGGGAAGACTTTTGACGAAATGATGCATAGTCGAAAGGTTTCAAGAACAAACTGAAGTGGTGCCAGGACAATGAGGATACAATACGTATGAACATACTAGCCACCCATCGAGCTAACAAGAACTTTGTTAAGTTTTGGAAGGATACGAAAAAACTGAATCCCAAAACTAGTGTTCCGGTTAGTATCGATGGTGTTCATGGTGCACGCAATATTGCTGAGTTGTTCTCGCATCACTTCAGTGTCAAGCCGCTCCCAGCCAGTGTGGCGCCTGACACGAGCGCCGACCCTTCGACACAGTGCCCGCACTCGGCGACTGTGGAATGCAGTCAATTTAGAAACTGCCTAGATATTGCAGCGCGTCAACCATGTTTGCGGAGGCCAGGGTTCCTGACTTTTTTGCTGTCATACGTTGCCGCATCACGTCGTTCTGGAGTCGATTACGAACATCTGACAATAGCATTCTCCGTGGGTTGTCCGAGTGGCTGGACAATCCAATGTATAAATACTGGCTTTCCGTGCATCGCGAGGGTAACAAAAAATGAGTGTATTGCCATTTTTTTTGGAAATACAAATATTTTACATGTTTATTGTGCCATTTTATGTTTAGTGTGTTTTTGTATTTAACTTTATACCATTTTGTAATTTTATATGGGTGTCAAGCCTGTCAATAAAGAAATATTATTATTATTATTTTGTATGTCTTTCCCATCACGGAACAATGGTGTTCCGGACCTTTGGGAGGCGTACACGGAGCCGAAGCCAACACGCAGAGTCCCTTTCGACAATTTAATGAAATGTAAGGGGTACACCGAGCGGATGTTGCACCTGCCCGAGTCATGGGACGCACGCAGAGGCAGCACCCGCGAGGGTGTATAGACTATTGAGATTTAATGGAATCTAAAATATACTGGACTATTATTAGGTGAAAGTGGTGGACTAAATACTGGGTTATGGAGAATAAAACCGGACGTCTGCCTAACAAAATGGTAATCAATTTTATTTCCGGCAGACGGTGACTCGCCCACATAAGATGGGCCCCCACAAAAAGCGACATCTAGGATGGCTCGAGGGCAACACCGGTATGAGGGCTGGGGGTAGAGAGGTGTCACTGGACTTTAAACATATAGCCAACTCGCCACTTAGGTTTCCACATCTACCCTCGAGACACAGCTCTCGCGACCCCACTCTGGACGGCCGGTTAAGGCAAGCCAGAGCGGAGGACTTGGTCGGACGACGGAGTCCCGCAGGAGCGCTCAGGTACGTGGGGTCGCTACTCCCCAACAGCTCGCCACAAGCTGCCCTGCGTTGACTGATTGCACCGGTCGAAACCAGTGGGCGATGGGGTCGTCACATCCCTACGCCAAAAAAATTAATATTATTATAATAATGTTGTCGGCGAGTTTTGAAGCAGAAATGACTATTCATTGAGCCCCACCAGAATGAAGTGCGAAATGCGAAAGTAAAATTGAATGGGCTCTAAATTAATTGATGGCGCAAATAACAAACGAGTTGTCGGAAGGCATATGGCTACCCAAAATGCATGCGTGTTTAGTTAATATTACGATAACTGTTTAGACTAAATTGGTTTCTTGTTTAAGTGAGAACTGTGTCTGTCTATCTAAGGATAAGTAGGAATTATGTACAAACATTTGTAAAGAGGTTATAATTTTCATTGTCACAGAATAAAAAGTGCTGTTCGTGTTTGGTACATTTTACATTGCGACATATTTATACATCATGAAATATTTATGGATCATCTGTTTTATCGTTATAGACTAAATTCATGTTGGAATCACCACGAACTAAATAGCAATATTTGTGTTAGATATATTAATTTGTCAACTTTCTAGAAATAAAACTATCATATTTTTGGAGATTTTTTTATTTATTTCATTGCATGTTTGAGAAAAGCACTATACATGCCTTGCCGTGAAAAGTGCTTTAACGGCTTCGTATGGCTCTCCGGCCTCGCTAACGGTCGGCTCGTGTATATACATACTCACCCGTTAAGCCCTTCTTTCCCGGCGTCTGCAGTAATGTACTATATCTGCGCGAAGTAGACCACGGTACAGCGCCATCTCTCGGGAAATTGGATTACTAATTTATACATACTAGACGGGTTATGTATTGTTTGGTTCTCAGGGGTAACTTTTGATCGCGTGAATCGATTTGAATCATTCTTTTACGTGTGGGATGATAAATTAAGTACTCAAGATAAAAACAATGTTTGCATATACGGTTAAATTACAAACTTACTTCAGAAATTGTTTTGCACAATTTTCAAAAACCGTTCAACTAATCAAGTTTAAAATAACTTTCTAATGAAGTTCTACTTTCATAAATTTTTTAAATATTTTTTGAACTCATAGTTTAAAAGTTAGAGGGGGGGACACTGTTTTTTAAACTTCTTGGGCGATTATTTCCGAAAATATTAACTTTATCAAAAACTGTGTTTAGAAAACCCTCATTATTTTTTATTTCATTAAATACCTATCCAATTATATGTCACGCTATAGGGTTGAAAGTAAAAAAAAAATGTTACTACTTTTTATATTACCACTTTGTTGGCGTGATCGATGTACATATTCGTACAAAATTACCGCGGACGGACGGACAGACAGACAGACTTGGCGAAACTATAAGGGTTCCTAGTTTACTACGGAACCCTAAAAATGTTCTAAAACATGTTGCTATGCCTATGACAATATTCTCTAATGGAATTAAACGCATTTTGTGTAGATTTAAATTTTTAAAAGAAAGAAAATTAGGAAATAAATATGGTGAATACTGCAACGATTCATAAAACATTAACCTGTTCCTGTGAACATGATTAGTTGGCGAAAAGGTCGAAAATTGCAGTGGCAATCTTTTTACTGGTACTATTTTGTTTGATCTCCTCCCTATGCAGCGCATTGCGAATTATATATCCAACCGAAAAATGTATGTTTTATTTTTAAAAATGTTATTTTTTCCTTTACAAGATCGCTCATTAGTTCAAATTAACAAATTTTTTAACTGAAACGTCTATTAAAGTATTTTTTAAAGTGCAAGCATGTAACCAGAAAGCTTATCTAAAATTGCTCCCAAGTTTTTAATTCTTTACAATCCTCTCCCCTCTTAACTCAAGCTCACGGTTCCCAATTACCCAAGTGACATTCGTTTGAAAATATCATGAACTGACGAATTTAAAGTGTTGCACAAATATTACGACTCAAGCCATTTTTGAAGAGACTGACCATTGGCACAAAGACTGTGGACGCGTATGTATACAGTATTTTGGCGTAGCAAGCGTGGAGTATTGATGAAATAAAATAAATTGATATACATATTATTAAGAACTAAAGCGTAGATAAATACTAAGCCTTAAGCAGCAAAGAGTCTTTACTGTGCCATTAGCTGAACCATTGATTCACTTATTCACAGGCAAGCCATAGTATAAATTATTTATGTCGTGTCTCTGTTAATGAATGTTGTATGTTCTATGTATACTCCCTTTAAAACTAATTAATTATTAATGTAATTTACTAACGCGAATAATTGTAGGAAATATTCTAAAAGAACAAAGTGTCAAAGACGTTTTTTTGCTCTTGCTTTAGATACCTACACATAAAAATAAAACTATGATATTTCCTGGCTTTTTAATAAGTCTATGCGAGATAAAACGCCTCTGTGACACTCAATGAGTGTGGGCGGTGTGCTGGAAACCCTCCGCCCTCTACATTTTGAAAACTTTTCTATGGACTACGTTACTCGTATTTCAGAAGATTGACAAGACGCTATCATCCGTTGCCAATCTACCAAGCTGCCGGGGTCAAACACTCAGGTACGAGAAGTCCCGCTTTCGCGTCTCATTGGCTGCCCGACGTCGTCAAGGCGACGAGTAGGTATAAATTTACATACGCGGAGATGTTTTTGGTCATCGTAAAATTGTCATTTCTGTCATATTTTATATTTACTTTTAGTTGTGTAATTTATATATGTGTTAGTTGTTTTGCTCCCCCGGCTCATGTCGCCGACCCCCCACGTCCACTTACCAAGATAGAATCAGTACCAATAGCAACGCCACAGAGGATCTCATACCATGCCCCCAGTACTCTCAGTCCCGCTTGTACAAAGGCCACAATAGGACCTCAATATACACATCGCGCGTGATCACAAAACGCAAGCATCACAACAGTCGCAACGATATAATTCAACGCCGACTCATATCAGGACTGGAATAAACGCTTTTGACAATTTTGCAGCTTGACTTAGTCTACAACGAAATGCACCTCTTAAAAAGAATACCTAAAGGTGGTCGCTATTCAGTTGCAAATGCCTTTAGCCAAATCATACATAAAACGGTTAACAAAAATTAAGTGGACTGTTGGACTGATTTATTTTCCTTTTTTTACAGTACACTATTACCTCCCTGCTCTATCTTCGGCTTGTCTTAGGGCTGCCAGTATGGTGAGTCCGGTCACGTCTTTTATTTGGTCTTACCAACGAATAGGTGAACGGCCCCTGCGTCTCTCTCTACCCATGTCTTGCCCACCACAACGAGTTTGTCCTGTGATACAAAGCATCGAGGACCACTAGAGGGTATGGAAGAGTAAAGAGCTACACGGACTACAACTGGGTTCTACAAAGCCCTCATGGGCCCTGACGTAGATCTGCCCGCGTCGGTGAACTGGTTACGATTCGGAGAAACCGAAGATTTTATCTGTGCAATTGCAGACCAAATTATCATGACGAATATCTACCGGAAATATATCCTGAAGGACGGTACGGTCGACATTTGTCGGGCATGCCGCCGACCCGGAGAGCGAACACGATGAGAACAACTAGAAATCATATGCCTGAGTATTATTTCTAGTTGTTCTCATCTTGTTAACGACGAGTACTTGCACTGACATAATCTCGTAGCCCGGATTATTCACCAGCAACTTGCTCTTAAACACGGTCTTGTGGACCACGAAGTGCCGTACTACAAGTACGCACCTGCGCCAGTTCTTGAAAATGGTCGTGCCACGCTCTATTGGGATCGATTTATCATCACGGACACGACTATTGTAGCCAAAAAGCCTGATATCGTGTGCTGGTTGAGCGATCGCAGCGTCGGGCCGTGCTCGTCGACGTCATCATCCCCATGACGAGAATCTCGTGAAGGCCAAGAAGGACAAATCCAGTAAGCACCTAGACTTGGTTTACAAGATAACCGCTATGTGGGATCTTGACTCAACAATCATTGTCCCTGTAGTCGTTTCAGCGAACGGTCTCATAGCGAAGAGTCTCGACCAACATCTTGAGAGACTCCCGCTAGGTGGCTGGATCAAGGCCAAAGTCAGATGCAGAAGGCGGTAATCTTGGACATGGCGCGCATAGTCCGACGGTTCCTCTCTTTGCGGCTCTAACTACCAGCAGCCTGGGCCCTGCCCCGTTGCCGGAGGCACTCTAGGTTAGATTTTTACAATGTGTATTTTGTATTGTTTTTGTATGTATTTTTGTATTTTACTTTTATTATCATATAATACCTGCCCCTGGGGTCCCATGTCCTCGAGAGTCAGCCTGGCCCCTCTCTCCGGCTTACCTTAACTGGCCGGTCGGAGTTGACCTGAGCAGGGGCCGTAGGACTCTCACTTCTAGCTTGCCTTAACCGGCCGCTCAGAGTGAGATGTCAGACTGATGTCAACTGGATTGGACTGAACGGGATTGGATTGACGTCACACTCGACTTTGTGGCGTTTCAGCTGTTTTGGATTGCCCACTTTTTTAAGCAGATTTAAATATATAGTTTAATTTTAAACAAATAATTAACATGAAGAATTATTGATAGAGATAGAATGCTAAATCAATATAGTTTCGAAAAAAAAAGCTTAATCACTTTCACGTGCATATAAGCCTATACCTACAGAGCTGCCCGCACTTTTGGTAAAAAACACGATTATTGTAATTACCCAGTTTTTTTTAATTGTAATGTGCCATTAATAACCATCAACAGATTTATTTTATTATTATGTGTCAACTACGCACGCAGTAACAACGCTATAGTCTCGTATGCCTTTTGTGGTAATACATATTTTGTATAATAATGGGTTTCAAGCTAAAACTGTGCAATTATGAAAATTGGCGCGGCTGTAATAATAGTATTTGTACATGTATATTGTGGAGTAGGTAAGTCCGCTCAAAGTAAGCGACTGCGGTGGCGTGCGTCATTATAACCAGATTATTATTATCAGCTGTACCTACATGCAACTGTGACCCAGATCTATTATGCACATTTGCCATTTCCTCACGCAAACAATAATTTTATGGAACGCGGTTAAGAAACTATTTTTGTACTCCAGCACTTTTATCTGTCAATTAGATGATTGACGGCGATATTAAAAACGTACCTATACATTATAACGTTGACTATGGTATTCCATAGAACATTGCTAAACGATGCTCTTATGGATGTTCATACAATATATTAAATTAACACTTGTTTTTTTATATTCTATAGTCGGCATACGACATCTTCCACATTCTGCCATCATTCAAAATTTAGCGATTTTCGCTATTTTTGAAGTTGTACTCGTATAATAACTAGTGTATGCAATATCTCATAATTGGTTTTAAAGAATCTCGGGTCTATTATGGATTGGTAGTCTTCTTATGGAATACCATAGATAACGTTATAATGTATAGGTACTTTTTAAATATCGCTTTCAGTCATATAATTGACAGATAGAAGTGCTGGAGCAGAAACCCTACTATTATGACACCATTGGGTTTCTTTTAAATAAAATTGTATGTAAGCACGTATCATTAGTGCCCAGCATTACTAACCAGCAGGCATTAACGGAACTGTAATTTTAACATTACCTCCTGAAAGCAGGTTTGTATGTATTTGTATTTGTAATAAGTAATAAGAGAAATAAAACATCTGTTAATAGCTAAGGATTAAAAACAATGTATGAAAGTAAAAATAGTAACTGTACAAAGTATAAAAATAAAAAACTTACCTGTGTTGACTCGCTCCCTTCCTTATCCTGAAATATGAAAAGAAAAGTAATAAAATATATAGCTATGTAGATTAGTGAAACAAAATAGGTGGGAATCCCACCCACAGATGATATTATGAAAGAGATGCCTGAAAGAAAGATATCGAATGTAGCATAAAAGTACGAGAAGAATACTTGATATAACTGGTATGAAATTAAATCGCTTAACATAGACTCCGATCGTGTTGGAGAATGTTAGAAAAAAAAACTACTATACCTACTATTAAACATATTGTACTCCGCTCCGATTCACTTTCCGCCAGGAAGGCGAACATCGCTACCGATATCGCCGTTGACAATTCGCTGATTTATCAGTCAAGCCGCAACCATGACACATGAAACTGTCGAAACGTCGGTATATCAAGGTAAATTAAGTAAAACGGCAATAGATCCTTTGTTAGTTTATAATAAAAAATTTAAAGACGTGCAGACGTACATATATTTTATACATATATTTCTATACAGGAAACGGATTAAATCGAAACTTAAATATTGGCGCGACGCCAAAACTTGTAGCTTATGTACAGTCTATTTTCTCTTTCGACGTCAGAGATGGACCCTCTGATTCATAATGCAAATACGACTATTAATGTTGGTTTAAATAAGAATAAATTAATATCAATAATATACAGAAACACAATACACTACAGATGTTCGGTGAGCTCCAAACTAGGCTATATCTTGAAACTCGCAATGAATTTACAATCTATGTATATAAAAGAAAGTCGTGTTAGTTACACTATTTATGACTCAAGAACGGCTGAACTGATTTGCCTGAAAATTGGTGGGGAGGTAGTTTAGAACCAGGAGAAGGACATAGGATACTTTTTATCACGTTTCCGTGGGACGTGACATAAAACGTGTTATAACAAAACGCAACTGAAAGCAATTTATCAGTAAAAAAAACAGTCTAGCCGTTCATCTGCTGAAGATTTCTCAGAGCAATTACTGACTATCGGTAATGGTCGAGTACCTGTCGTTGATTTAATTTGCTTAGAATTTCTGTAACTCTGTCTCATCAAAAGACTAACTCATCAGTCATCAACAAAGTATTCCCAAACATCATTACTAACCACAAAAATAATTAATGGTTTAGTGAGCGAGCAATTTTGGCGGCTAAGAATAAAGATGTAGTTGACTTAAACTTCATAATTCAGAATGATATCATTGGTACACTGCATTATTTCAAATCAATTGACTGTGTAACAAATGAAGATGAAGCCACCTTCTATCCTATTGAATTTTTAAACTCCTTGGATGTGCCGGGCTTACCACCGCACAACTTACGATTAACTGTTGGCTCCGTAGTAATCATGCTTCGAAACATAAAACAACCAAAACTGTGCAACGGAACGCGTTTGGTGGTACGGAAACAAACAAATGAACAATGTGATTTACGCGACGATACTCAAAGGAAAATTCTAAGGTGTGGAAGTTCTCATTCCAAGGATCCCGATGATCCCAACCGACATGCCATTTGAGTTTAAACGACTTCAATTTCCGATCCGTCTTGCATTCGCCATGACCATCAACAAATAACAAGGCCAATCCTTAAAAGTTTGTGGTCTGAATCTAGAAAATCCATGTTTTTCCCAAGGTCAATTATATGTGGCATGTTCATGGGTCGGAAGACCATCTGCGTTATTTGTTCTTGCACCTGATAATAAAACGAAAAATGTCGTGTATCACAAGGTGCTTCACTAAAGAGTGGAACCTATGCACTAAAATACATGGCCAATAAAAAATCATTAAAATACTTCCAAATGAAAAATTGACCTTGATAAAATCAAAAGTCTACTCATTTATTGCCTCTAAGGCGGAACAAAGTTCGCCGAGTCAGCTAGTTAGATATAACAAAAGAAACAAATATTAATAAAAAAATGAAAGGTACACTTTTCTATTACAGTATGCGAGTGAGGAGTGTAACTGTAAGTGCCAAACAAATGTATTATGTGTTCTGTGTCGTTATACTTGTATTATTGCTTAGAATTATTGCCAAAGGATTTAAATTGACTTACTCATTACCGTTTTAATAGGTACATATTTTATGTAGTGTCGGTAGTACAGCTACCTGAGATCAGCAGCTCCTTCATTTTTCTTGCGAAACGAATTATAGACGCAGTAGATGGTAAGCGGGTGCCAGAAAAGGGTAACCAATTAAAAAGCAATCAATCTCCTCTAGTTAGTGTGTCTCATTATCGTTATTATTGGGATCAGCTGTAAAAAAAAACTTCAATAGCGCGGCTCTGTCAAACAGGGCAAAATGACGTAAAACGTATGATACTATCCAAGACGATGCCATATTTTTTCGTTCACGGCCTTGCAACCACCAGTTAAATTCACCAAAGTCCGTTAAGTAGGTTTCCAAATGTAAATACCTACATGTTTCATAATTTTATAAAGTTTGCAGTCCGAAGTCGACTAAATTAAATGTTTTTCAATACTTAATTCGTTTCGTAACCTTTACTTTTAATTAAGGAACTCGTTAATTGCAAAACCCTCGGGCAAACTTATAGTTTTTTAATTTAATTCCAGAACATGCAGCTCGTAAACAAATGTTTTATTGTTCTTTTCACGGCTAGCATTTCTGCAGCGGCAGCGCCAGTGCATTGTCTGTTTGTCTTGTGAAACTAGCAGGAACTAGGCTAATATACCAGTTGTAAAATGGATATCTGCTCAATTCATCAGAATTAACAATAAGCCATAGCCAAATCTATTAAGATTTGGCTATAGTCATAAACTTTTTAAGAAACAATAGGTGTACTTATTGTTTATTTTTTTCATTATTCAAACCTTGTTTGTCATATTTTCTGAGCCATCATTTTCCTACCACTTTTTAATTTTAAGCCTTCGTGCGGCATCTAATATTGTAGGAAGTCTCTGATATCGAGATTCGAGACGAATCATTGTTATAGGTCTTGTACTTTTTCACGTATTATATAAGAAATCCATATGCAATGAAATTACCACTTGTTTGGTCCGTTTTCGAGTATTTGTAACTACCTTGAAAACTCTTTCAATATTAGGTAAACAGCTAAGTCTAATTTACGTAGTGTGATGTACAGTACTGAAACATTTGGCTTGCGTATAAGGCGTGGCTCTTTGGCAGAGTCGCTGTTACAGATATGCCGCTGCGGCATCGATTTCGGGTAACTAACGTTGCCGTTGGCGCAAACACGTCTGGCGATGGCGCACTGGCGAATAACCGCAGACATATCAATATTGCGAATCGCTGCTTTCAATCAAGTATCATTTCTTAGTTATAAATATGCGCATTTCGCCGCTTAACCAAAATAACCTGGAATCTCAAAAGTATGTTTTTCAACAGAAACATTTAGAATAAACGCATGTCTATATATAATGTATTCACAGATTTAGGATTAACTAGATACCGCCAGAACACGACTAGCGCGTGTTTTTAAGTTGATTGTTAGTCAACTTCTCGATCAGTGGTGCTCAGCTCATGTCATCGTAAGTGCCAGACGTATATTGCTTAGCAAGAAAATGTCTCATTGTTGCATCTTATTAACTGTGCGAACACGTCGAATGTAGTTAATCGTGAAAAAGTTGACATTTCTTTTCATAAGTAAGTAATTTTGTTATTAATTTTCGCCTAATTTAATTTTAAATAATTCATTTTCAACGTGTAATGATGTCGTGACGTTTCTACCACAATACTTCGAAATATAGTGTTTTTACGATGTGGTGTACATCCATTGCGGCTTATATTTGATGCATCACTGAAGACATTTTATTTGTAGGCCGCAATGGACAGCAAATAAGCGATACTTTAGTTAATCGTTTAGTTGCATGGTAGTAGGGATTTTCTCATATTCTGTCGATGTCAAGGGACTAGTGTTGTACACTGCGATGTTTTATGCAATATCACTGTGCAATTCAATTTATAATCTATTTATATGACAACTAATCATTTCGTGTTACGTTTCTGTAAAGAATAGTTTTGAGGTCATTCAGACCTCCTACGGTCACTTTTTCTGGCAGACTAAAGTTAAATTGCAGAATTCCTATATCGAGGCGTCCCTCTAAGGAACAAAAGAAGGATATTGTGGAAGAATTTTCAAACAACGGGTAAGTCTCAGTTCAAAGAGAGATGGACATGTCTACCAAAATCACGAGTTTGAATCTATTCCAAGTTTTTTTAATAAGAAAACAAAACAGCAGAATCTCATTAGGTTGTTACCGCAGTTATCCGAAGTACATATATTTCTCAAATCTAAAGCACCGACTGTACTGAAATCGCTTTTAATCTAAATATATAAAAGAGGTTGTCCTCATCTACGATCAACGCACAGCCGAAACGGCTAGAACTAGAAACTTGAAATTTTTACCAAAGCTTCCCTTTAGTGCGTAGGCAAGGGATAAGAACGGATTTTAGGAAATTCCACCCCTAAGGGGGTGAAAAGGTGGTTGAAAGTGTGTATTTAAATGGTATTTTTTTTAGCTAGAGACTTGAAACTTTGTGTTAAAGACTCTTTATTATAATGAAAGAAAAGTTTTTTCATAGTTTTGGAAAATTCAATCCCTAAGGAGGTAAAAACGGCGTTGAAAGTTTGTATTGGAATGATTTTTTATTTTAGCTAGGGACTTGAAACTTTGTGTAAAGACTCTTTATTATAAATAGAGAAAAGTGTTTTCATGGTTCTTGTCAATTCGACCACTAAGGGGTAAAAAGGGGGTGGAAATTTGTATAGGAATGGAATTTTGTTTTGAGCTAGAGACTTGAAACTTAATGTAAAAACTCCTTATTGCAATTAAAGAAAAGTGTTTTCATGGTTTTGGAAAATTTAACCCCTAAGGGGGTAAAAAGGGGGTGGAAAGCTTGTATTGGAATGGATTTTTTTTAGCTACGGACTTGAAACTTTGTGTAAAGACTCTTCATTAAAATAAAATAAAAGTGTTTTCATGGTTTTTGAAAATTCTATCTCTAAGGGGGTAAACAGGGGGTTGAAAGTTTGTATGAGATTTTTTTTTTAGCTGGAGACTTAAAACTTTGTGTATCGATTAAAATAAAAGAAAACTATTTTCATGGTTTTTGGAAATTCCACCCCTAAAGAGGTGAAAAGAGTGTTGAAAGTTTCTATGACGGAAAGTTTTCTTTCTGAAGTATTTGATAGGATTCAAACCTATTATCTACAATATTTACATTTTGATGTATTACGGCTGCGATTTTTTCTACCTTTAAATGATCATAGCTTTTGAACCATGGCAGATAGGTAGTAGTAGGTAGTCAAAACTTTCAGGAAATGTGTGTCATTATAACTGTTATCGCTATAAATAATAATTAGCAGAACAAAGCAACAATAAATATATGTCTCCATACTACAAGCAACACACTTAAGTCGCTATTACGGGTAATATTGGCCGCTGTTTTGATTATCTCACTTTCGGTTAAGATTTCACGAGGGCAACCGGCAAATTCGGATCCAGCAGGGTATAATTAGTTTAAAAAATCCGGTTGCCAAAAAGTACTATGATTTGCTACTAACCTTCATTAAAAAAATCTGACTATTAATTATTCATTCTCTACAAAGGTAACGAATTAACCTACGCTAGAAAATTAAGAAGTCAACCTGTTTTTGTAATGTAACAGTCCGTACGTGAAACGAAACTTTACACAATTTTTCTCTGGTTGGCTCCCGGTACGTTACAAATCATAAATTTCAAATTCATATTCTTACCAATTCTGTCTTGGTAGAATCTTTTTCGCAGTTATCTGGGTTTTCCCTACGTTTAAAAAACCCGTCAAGTGCCAACTCAAAAACGGCTTAATCAAATTTAGTCAAAATAGAATAAAATCGTGGTATCGTCTTATATCCTATCCCGTTCAAAAAACCCCTGTAACTTTTGAACGGAACATTTTCAGATTTTCAGAGCGATCATTTTCGGAAATATTAGATTATTACATTGCAACGGTTAACACTAACGTATTTTTATGTGACATGTTTCGAACTATGTCTGTCCGACGATGACTGCCCGATGCAGTCAAAACGTAACACCTATTGTGATAAAAAAACGTGAGTGTTAACCGTTGCAATTTAATATCAGTATGACTCACGAAAGTTTAAATTATATAATATTAGATTAATAAAACGTTAGTTCATGAAACATTTAAGTTGTTGCCAAAGGCCTATGCGATGATATGGCATAAGTAGATATTTCTCAAAAAATAAATTATAAATTTCAGTTACATGTATGGGGCGCCCCCAAACACCAACTTAATAATGAATTGACTTTTTATATAATAATTATTTTTTCCTGAAATGACTTCTAAATCATAATGTTATTTCGATTTGATTTGTATACTTACACAATTTTAAAACTCAATAATCCACATAATAATATATAATTTTTATTGTAATTTTAATGCAGAATATATATGACATGTAATATGAAACAATAATATTAATAAATGAGTATGAGTATGAGTATGGGCATAACGGTAAGATTTCTGTTAATATGTATTTTGTTGTCATATAGGTATATGTATAGTAGCAATTATGTTACAATATTGCCTACAGGTTTTTTTTGTGTTTAAAATATTATCATTTTCATTATAGAGGAAAACAGTTCGTAGATTGATACGAAGGTATCAAGCGACGGGTGACGTGGAATGCGATCGTCAAGGTCCTCGGCCAGTTGCTTACACTGATGAGTCGGAGCGACACTGAAATATTGTGGAAGTTCATTCAGTGGCACCTTTTAAAACTACACGATCAACTGCTGAAACTTTTGGAGTGTCGCTTAGCACGGTTCGAAGACACCTCTGCGCTGCGGACATCCATAATTATAAACCGGCGAAAAAGTTTTGGTTTTTTATTTGATGGTTGCAGTGCTTTGGTTTTTACTGTAAAGCTGTAAACTGTTTTTTGAAATAAATAAATAGCTAAGTTAGTGATAAGGTTATCAGAAATGGTGATAACAGAGAAAGATGTAAATTGCTAACACTAATAATGGTATTTAGCATGTTGGTTTCTTTCTCAGTGACTCACTCCCAGTAAAAGATTTGTGTCATGTATAGATAGTCTCTATAAATAACTATAACTATAAACAAACTGTTAAGTGTCTGTTTATAAACGTGGTAAATTTCATCCAGATACCTATCTATTTTGTGTTTTGTAAGTAAATTTAGTTGGATTCAAAATTTTAGTAAGTAACCATTTGTTTACGCAGGTAGAAAAGTGTATAAACTACTGAATTATATAATGGTTTACAATTTTTTTTTGTTTTGATCTCGTTGTTATTTAAAAGTAAGTTTATAAGTTAACTGCATAAAAATAAATCGCAACCATACAAAATGTAACGCTGTTAATTAAATAAATAAAATAAATGTATTGTATGCAATATACCCATCTTTTCTTGTATACCTCATTTCAGCTAATGTCTCTATAATAATAATATAACAGTGAAAAAGAAAAGGTAATTAATGAAAAAAAAGAAGAAAAAAGTGATGCCATCGGTGGGTTTGAACCGGCGTCCTCATATTAGCAGCCTCACAGTTTAGCACTGGACCATTTCAACTTCTATTAGACAAGACGAAAATACTTAACACTTTCATGTCATTACCAAGGGGGAGTTCTTTTCTCTGATGCTTACTGTACATTACAATATTAATAAAATACGATCTTTTATTTAATTCTGTTTCATTATGAAATTAGTAAATTGTTGAAGTAATTATTGACTTTGTTTTCTGACGCTACCTAGATTTGGAAAACTCAGGGCGCTAATTCCTACAGCTTACCAGTGCAACTACTCGTCCAGTAAAAGTGAGACCTGTTTGACTTGTAAATATGCGCAATCGGAGATCACATCTTAAATTGTTCATGTCTTATCCCGCACTTGGTAAGCTATTGGCAATATCGAAGTACCAGGAGTAAAACTTTTTGATTTGATATTGATAATAGCCCTATTCGCTTGCTTGCATAATCGTCCGTAAGGGACGGACTAAGATTACTATCAAATCGAAGTCCTCTTTTTTAAAAATGGAAATGACACGGCATATTATTTATAGAGGTATTGTAAGAAATACGGGTGTCTCGCTTGCGCAAATGTATGAATGCTTTTGTTTATCTCTATCGCTCCGTGTGTAATACGAAAAATAGGGGAGTCTCGTTTGCACAACCATGTAAATTGTATTATTTTATCTCTATTGCGCACTGTGCACATACACATTACAGCGGTGTGTAAGAATTTGCAAGTGTGTGGGTTTTGGCCTAGCTTTCCGTGTTGACAACTATGAGCGTCACACATCTTCCTTTTACTTATATCAATGACAACAAGAGACCAAAGTTCGCATTTGTTATGAGTGCCAATTTTGAGTCCTGAGCAAGTGAAAGATTCTATAATAATTTAGAATCTTGAGCGTAGTGAAGGACTCAAAGGCACGAGATGCAAATAACTTTGGTCTCGAGTTGAACATACAACTTTTCACTCAGCAGGAAGAAAAATAAATTTCGTAGGTTGCATTTTTATCACTTTTATCACAATATCTCTTTAAAACTTTAATAAATATAAGATAATTTGTTTACTTCAACAAAACTATGCACTAAATAATTATAATAAATAAAAATTAACAGAGCAGTTTAAATTTGCTGCTATAGGTGACAGTATTGCTTATACGGGGCGTTTTTCGGGTAATGATACCACTTTGTTGATTGTTGAGAAGTTGCTTATGCCATAATGAGTCTAAAGTACCTTATCAACTTAGTGGTATCTTCTACTAAACTTAATTAGTCATTACATATTATATTAACAAAATATTACCTTTTAATAAATTTAAAAACATGAGGTTAGATTCCAAATGAATCTTTATGGCATTTGCGCCCTTATTAACAACCAACAAAGTAGTACCTTTACCCGCGATTTGGCCGGGAGGAAACTTAATTCGGCGTTTTTGACCGCTTTCAATTCTTCGGGTGTTGCCGTAGCTTCATCCCTATCGCTAGTAGTATCACTCATGCTTTCAGTTCAGATAACTTTTATCTTTGCAATTCAAAAGAGAAGCTATTGGGGAAATTTTCAAATTGAGAATGAAAGCCGAAACACTTTATTGTTTTTAATAGCGTTCGGATACTAGATATCGTTTACAACAACGTGAATGGTAAATAGTAGAAATTATTTTACTACAGATTTATACGTGAGGAAACGTGAATCAAGAAATAGCAAATATAAATTATAAAACGTATCTATTTATAAAAATAAAATAAAAATCACAAAATTTTAATATTGAAAAATGAAAACTCGTAAGAGTTTTTGAACGTGGTTCTGGCTCTGTTTAAACATGATATTAGACGGGGTGATTTATCGCGAGCCGTCACTGGCATCGTTCTACATGCAGTCCCTCGATCTCACATAGCCTATTCCTGTATTGCATAGAAGGGTGCGACGGAACGGGCCCGACAAAACGCACCGTCTAGACATGTCCGTACAGACAGGACAATCAAATTGGCTTTGATGTGATTGTATGAAACTTTGCAACGATATAATCTAATTGCCAATTTGATCAAATTGTTAGAAAATTGGCCTCATCTGGCTGAATGGGCCAGGATGCCATTTACAAAAGGGCTCCATGTCTTGACTGAACATTGTCAATCTGACGTTTATTTTCCTCACGCTCGCAGCAAAATCGCATTTTGATCACTGGTTTCGCATATCACAGTAAGCCTTTTCGAGCTGCTGAGGTGAAAACATTATTGTATTTTTTCCAAAAAATTTGAGCTCTGCTGTTTATAATGACTATTATCTTTAAGGTAACGGGATATCAGTATTGCTATTGCCACTTAAAATACTATTGCCATTCAAATCCAGTTGCCATTAAAACCACCGAAACATGTTTTATTGCTTTTGGGCTATTGACGATGCTGCATCGACCAGTTGTGATCTACCGCGGCAGCCGTTTATAAATCGTTACTGATCCCCGTTGCGTCCAGAAAGTTCCAGTTTCTTTGGTTGGGGTGTAATGTTGTGCCTCATAATCATAAGGTTGCAGTATTAGGTACGAGCCTACCAAGGTGGATAGTTAGTAGGTATGGGTACTTATTTTAATCATTAAATTTTAGTGATTCGTAGTAGATAATGTGCATCGCAGTTTCCTCTGCTTCCAGACAGAACTTGCATGCTGCATTTTGATTCTTACCCATTACAAACATATGTGTGTTCAACTTGCAGTGCCCAGTCAGAATTCTGACTGCCGCACAGGTGTGTCTCTTGAGCGAGCCCTAACAGCTCTTTAGTATTTTTGTTGTTGAACCCTTGGATTTGAACGTGTGTTTCCTATGTCGGACTTCCACTCTGCGCTTGTTCTCATTTTTTTTTCTTGGTTGGTTCAGGAGAGAACATTGTTTATCTCCTGTTTGGTGATTCTGCAGAACGGTTTTGCGCCAACCAGGGGGTTGTCTGGCACGTTCATCCGCTGATTCGTTTCCAACAATATTCTCCAATATTTTATACAACGAAAAATTCAATAACATCAGTCTTCTTTTGCATATCTTTTTAAAAAATCACGTAACGTAATTTAAAAAAGTTACTTTTTAATTGTATTTCACACTTGTTAGTATGTAGGTAGCTACCAACGAGCAATGAAGGTACTGTCATACTCATACTCATACTCATTTATTGTGGTAAGGCGTGCACCCTTCAAAATAAAGGGCACGGGTTCAAACCCCGGCTCATAACATGATGGTTCAAATAATATTTGACGTTTACAATAAAAAAACTTACGGGAATAATTGCTATGATATCGGACTAATCCTTCTTTCTTCTGGGTTATAAATTCTAATGGCAGTCGTTTTTTAAAAAAAGTAGCACCTACGCCAAATCTTTAGTTTAGTTTGCCAAAGCGGACCCCAGGCTACCTGAGCCATGACAAAAACCGGAAAAACGCTAGAAAGAAGAGACGATAGGTACCTATGTTTTGTATAGTATCAGGGAAGCATCACATTACAGCAGCTTAATAGGTTCATATCTCTATAAGTGGGAACCTATAATTGGCTTTGTAATTCTATACTATTTATATATACATATATAGCGCTGTTGGTTTTCCATGTATTAAAATAAAATAAAATAAAGTAAAATTAGAAGGTTTAATTTCGTGACTAAGTAAGGGCATTTTACAATTTTAAAATAGGTAAAGTTTTCAAAGAACCACGTGTATTTTGTGTCAACTTAAAAAATTCTGTCTGTCCGTCCGTCTGCGGCTTAGCTCAGTGACCGTTAATACTAGAAAGCTGTAATTTGGTATGCATATACCTACATATTAATCATGCCTGCAAAGTAGTAAAATCAAAAGTCGGAATACTTTTATTTTTAAAGTACCAAACACGTAAAATGGGGGTGATTTTTTTTGTTTCAACCCTAAAGTGTGAGGTATCGTTGGGTAGGTATTTAAAAAATAATAAGGGTTTGCTGTAAACATTTTTTTTATAAAGTGAATATTTTAGGAAATAATAACACTTTCACAGTCTGTGCTATCTAAATCTATAAAACTTAGCAAAGACGGACTCTACAACGCGTAGAACGCGGAGTGACAACCCCCTGCTTTTGGTTATGTAACGATTTACATCCATTTCAGTTTATAGATAATTCACCTGTATTATTTTAGCAATAAAAATTAACTTAACTATTACATGTGAGACCTCTGACGCACCCCAAAACAATCATCCTCAACCACCACCTAAAGAAGTAACAGCAAAGTCGAAGAAATTACCTTTTTTAGACGAAAAAATAGTTATAAGCTAGTTAATGAAAAAAAAGCTCAATTATTACGGAAGAATATGGAAGCCCGAGAGGAAACATTTGCAATTGATGGACAGGAGGTGATATACGACCCTCCTCATTTATTAAAACGAATTAGAAACCACCTACTCCAAAGAATCCTTAAGTGTATTGTTACGCCGGTCCTGTGAACAAAACTTCAAATGTGATTTTTCATGCCTTAGAAGCGGTTTCAGCAGGCTGAAAAGTGATTTCAGGCCATTTTAGAGGTGCCTCTTTCACATACTTGACAGTACAGGGCACAATAACCTGAAAACCCGTTTTCAGGCGTTTTCAGGACCCCTTATGGGCCCCGAAGGACAATTCAATATATGGCGAAATTTCTCAAAGGAGTGAAAGAGATAGCACTCTTAGAAAGAGCTAGCTATACGGAACATTCCAGAAGTGTGTGAAAGAGAAGGATAGAAAGAGACGGCAAGAATCGAGAATGTTTTGGAGTACTCGCGAACACACCTGCCTAGTTACGTGTATACGGAACGTTCGAGAAGTGTGTGAAAGAGACCACTCTTAGAAAGAGATAGCTATACGGAACATTCGAGAAGGGTGTGAAAGAGAAGTGTAGAAAGAGACGGTAAGAGTCGAGAACGTTCTCGGATACTCGCGGACACATCTGCCTAGTACCCAGCCGCGTCTAGAAGCATCGCGAGAAGTACTTAGGTACCTACTCGCGAACTTACTAGAATCGAAACCGACCTGTCGAGGCAAGATTTGGCTGGAACATTCTGGAACCATCAGGAGTACCGCTAGGCTAGGGGGTATATATAGCGGCAGCCGGCGGCCGCCAGAGTAGTTCAATTCTGAATGCGATACAGTGCGGATCAAGAGCGAATCGGAGTGAAGTAAAAGTGACGAGTGCGAATTAGTGTGTGTTAATTGTGTTCAAGTACTGTGTTTAGTGTCTTTTAAGTAGCAATAAAGCCTCAGTTTTAATTAGTGGTTAATTAGTGCATTTTTTATAAAGTACGCACCCCTCAAACGTAACAGTATAATCGACGGTGACATCAAGATAGCTAAGTGGCAACATGTGGAAATGTTACTCCAAGAAGATGCGGGGTACAAAGGCATACGTCTTGTAAAAAAGCTAACGGAGCAACACGTTAAACCCGTCATCTTTCAAAAGATGAAAGTTAAACTAGCCACACAAGTGATTAGCCAAAAAGTGGCAAGCACCATGGGATATTTAGCTGGTAAGTTCGTATAGGCCCACTTGCATCACCCAGGGTTAGCCGCTAAACCGGAGTTGAGGTGTCAAAATCCATACAACAAACGCTTAACTCCGGGTTATGTGGCTAACCCTGGGTGGTGCAAGATAGTTTTACTTTATTATATACACTCAAAGTTCTACAATAATTAAATAGTTTGTTAATTTCTTTAAACTTTCACGATTTACACACAATAATCGTGTGCACAATAATGTCGCCCTTGAAACGTTGGAGGTTAGTTTTTAAAGTTTTACACAATTACTCGTACCTAAGCCCCGTTTTAGTGTAAGTTATAATATGCATAGCAAGTTTCATGCTTTCTGCCACTTGGTGCCATACTTCATGCTAAGGACCCGTAATACCTATGTATATGGGAAATTTGTCTGGTGGATGTCCGTCTGACATACCGCTATGGAGCCCCATTTTTTTGGGTAGAGGTTTTTTCGTACGGGTACGTAAACATACACCCAAACAAAAATAAGATTTTCATGCATATTCTTTTGGCAGAGGGTAAATAGTACGAAGACGCCTCCATTGTATTGAACTTTATATTTATAGTGTTACTTAGTTCTAGTGACTGATCATTTTGTAACTTAGTATATCATTTTACATTCTAGGTGCATACTTTATATGCTCTTTATGCTTGTCTATTTACTGAAACTTAACAGCCGACAGATACGTATGTTCGTACTATGTAATTAGAATTTAAAATCATAGACAAACAAGTCGCTAATAACAAAAAAAGTTAAATACCGATATCATATTGAGGGTGACTAAACTCCGCTTGTTGTTATGTTGCTATGCGATCCATAATAGTGGAACCGAATGTCTGGTAGTTATTCATTGGTAAGTACAGGATAAATGTTGCAAACCACTTGAAGAGTGAAAGTTTTAGAGCTCTGAGTTTGTGTTTCTTATTTGATTTTAATATCAAACTGCTAGACGCTTCTATTGGGAAACAGTAGTGCCAGGTGATATCTAATTAAACACGGATTTATGACCGGTGATTTTAGTTTCCACAATATTCTTATTCTAATGATAAGTTACACTTTTAATTTTGGTGTTCTTTAGTTTAGCTTACAAATCTTCTAAAATTGAGACACTTGTCTCGATTTCATAAGAGCTGCAGGCGATAACTTGGACCCGGGTATGTCCTTAAACTACGTCCAACAAGTGAGGTAGGGCACAGCGAAACGTCATCTCGCTTGAATCTGGAGCAGCCTGACTGGGGTCGTACCTCCACCTTACAGAATACCGAAGCCATAATAACATCACTACTTACTTTGTAGGTATGTGGTGTTGTGTTCCTCACGGTGAGTAAGGTTTCCAGAGCTCCAATCCCCCCAACCTCCCCCTTAATGACGATGACAACGCAGATTAATAAGCTACCCCAGGAGGGTACCAGCTGCTCTAGCGCTGGAGAATCCCTTTCTGGGCTTCCATGCTCAGGTAATATCGTGCCTGAGCGTGGACGCCGAGAGCGCCCCGTTTCGTAATCTGGGGGGGGGACCAATCTGCGCTCCGCCATCCGCCATCCTCCCGAGGCAAGAGCAAGACGACTACGGCAGCCCCTGCCACGCTCGCTGTGGATTTCTGCAACATCAGGGGTTTGCATTCTAATCTTAATGCTGTCCATCATCACCTCGAGACAGCTAAGCCGGCCTTGCTTTTTCTGACAGAGACGCAGATATCGTCTCCAGCGGACACAAAATACCTCTCCTACCCTGGGAACGAACTAGAGCATTCCTTTCTGCCTAGGGCTGGAGTGTGTGCGTACGTTAGAGGCGATATCAGTTCTCGTCGCCTCAGCAATCTTGAAGGTAGGGAGCTTTCCACCTTATGGCTACGTGTTGATTGTGATGATCATCCTCGCGTCTATTCGTGCCTCTATAGGTCCCATAGCGGTGATGCCGAAACTGACCGACTCTTGGAGCAGATTCAAACGGCTGTGGATTCAGTGCAGGAGCAGATCCCATCCGCTGAGATCATCGTTCTTGGCGATTTTAACGCCCATAATGCCGAATGGCTGGGCTCCAGCAAGACTGATCATGCGGGGAGATCTGTTCACGACTTTGCTCTGACCTACGGATTGACACAACTGGATACTGCGCCTACGCGAATCCCAGATGTGGAGAGCCAGGAACCTTCCCTGTTGGACCTTCTGCTGACTTCTCACCCGGTTGGCTATGATGTATCCGTTGCAGCCCCTCTCGGTTCTTCGGATCATTGCCTCATCCGGAGTACAGTGCCTCTCACGTGCCCGCCGCGTCGGCGAGTTGCTTGTAGCCGCCATGTGTGGCACTATAAGTCAGCAGACTGGGACGGGATGCGGGCGTTCTTTGCGTCTTACCCGTGGGGGCAGGTTTGCTTCACTCCGGATGATCCTGATATCGCTGCTGACTCTGTTGCTGACGTGGTGCTTCAGGGAATGGAACTTTTCGTTCCATCCTCTACGGTACCTGTTGGTGGCAAAACCCAGCCTTGGTTTGATCGCTCCTGCAAAAAGGCGTCTCGCCGAAAGCTGGAGTGCTACCAAGCCTGGGTAAATGCAGCGGCGGTACAGGATGTAAAGACCAGCGCTTTAAAAAAGGAGTTTAACTTTGCCTCCAGGTCCTTCAAAAGAGCCATTGCCAGAGCAAAGTCGTTGCACATTGGTAGGATTGGCGAGAAACTAGAGCGTCTTCCCTCGGGAACTCGTGCGTTCTGGTCTCTTGCCAAAGCTATCCAGGGGAATTTCTGCACGCCGTATTTTCCACCTCTGCACACGGGAAATGATTCGTTGGCCCACGACGCAAAAGACAAAGCCGATCTACTGGGTAAGCTTTTTGCGTCCAACTCGACTTTGGACGACGGGGGACAAGCGCCGCCGACTATACCGCGGTGCGAGAGCTGTATGCCAGATGTACAGTTCCGCCAAAGCTTTGTGCGTAAGGCTCTTCGCTCCCTCGACACCCATAAGTCCAGTGGGCCTGATGGAATCCCTGCGATTGTTCTCAAGATGTGTGTTCCTGAGTTGGCGCCGGTCTTAACGCGTCTTTTTCGGCTCTCCTACTCTTCTGGCGTAGTCCCGACTTCGTGGAAGTCAGCTTTGGTGCACCCGATCCCTAAAAAAGGCGACTACTCAAACCCATCCGACTACAGGCCGATAGCTATAACCTCCCTTTTCTCTAAGATTATGGAGTCCATCATCAGTCAGCTCCTCTGGTACCTAGAGGATCACCAGCTGCTGAGTGACCAACATTACGGTTTCCGTAGGGGTCGTTCGGCTGGTGATCTTTTAGTTTACCTGAAACATTGCTGGGCACAGGCGATAGAGACTAAAGGTGAGGCACTGGCAGTTAGTTTGGATGTAGCGAAGGCCTTCGATCGCGTTTGGCACAAAGCACTTCTTTCGAAACTTCCATCCTATGGGCTCCCCAGGAAATTATGCGAATGGGTCAGCAGTTTTCTAGCAGACAGAAGCATTAAGGTCGTAGTTGACGGTGAATGCTCAGACTCAATGTCTGTGAATGCTGGTGTCCCTCAAGGCTGTGTGCTATCACCCACGCTATTCCTCCTGCATATCAATGACATGTTGCAAACTAGCGGCATTCATTGTTATGCTGATGATAGTACGGGTGATGCCTCCTACACCGGCCGCGCCAATATTTCCCGGGAAAACGTCATTGAGAGCCGGAACAAACTTGTGTCCGAAATTGAGACCTCCCTAAAAGAAGTCTCAGATTGGGGTCGACTTAATTTGGTCCGTTTTAACCCTACAAAGACACAGGTTTGCGCGTTCACCGCGAAAAAACTTCCGTTTGTCGCGTCACCTCGTTTTGAGAGCACTCCCCTATCTGCCACAGCCAGTATTGGAATCCTTGGCGTTGACATCTCGAGTGAAGTCCAGTTCCGCGGCCAGGGTAAGGCCAAATTGGCCTCGAAGAAGCTCGGTGTGCTCAATAGATCGAGGCAGTATTTCACGCCGGCCCATCGCCTACAGCTTTATAAGGCGCAGGTTCGCCCGCATATGGAATACTGCTCTCATCTTTGGGCAGGGGCACCTAAGTACCAGCTTCTTCCTCTAGACCGCATCTAACGGAGAGCAGCTCGAATTGTCAACTGCCAACGTATTTCTGATCGGCTTGATCCCTTGGCGCTGCGTAGAGATGTGGCCTCACTCTGCATTTTCTATCGCATGTATTATGGGGAGTGTTCCGAGGAGTTGTTCGGATTAATCCCTGCCGCTTCTTTCCGCCATCGCCCTACGCGACAATATTTCCACTCTCACCATTTAGATGGTTGGCAGTCCTCAACTGTGCGCTTTTCCCGAAACTTCCTGCCTCGCACAGCTAAACTGTGGAACGAACTGTCGCCAGCGGTGTTTCCGGACCGATACGACCTTCAAACCTTCAAGAAAAGAGCGTACTTCCACCTTAAAGGCCGGCAACGCACTTGCGACACCACTGGTGTTGCGGGTGTCCATGGACGACGTTAATCGCTTACCATCAGGCGATTCGTTTGCTCGTTTGCCCCCTATAGCATTAAAAAAAAATAACTTTGGTAGCCGTTCACCAACCTTACCTGCGCCGATGAAAGCTACCAGTCAATCGGATTTAATAGGATGATATAAGAAACTACCTAGTGGGGTTCTGTTATATTCAAAATTGTAAATACGTGTACCTACAAGTTACGGAAGTTCCAAATTTACAGATACACACCTCTCATTTTGTCATTGAAGTAGCTACGTCGCTATCGCTGAAGAGTTGACAGTAGGTAATGTTCTGGTCTGTGTACTTTACGATTTGCATCAATAATTTTACCAACAGGTATGTAATCCAAGTGCAGGTGCGAAGGAACTATCTTCCATAAAAATTGTACATTTCGTGCATTTAAACTGTTACAGCTATATTCTTTTAGACTAAGATATAACTTCAAACTGTTTGTCAACTGTGCCATTAACCTACCTATTCAAATTGTACATTTCGTGCCTTTTAAACTGTTACAGCTATATTTTTTTAGACTAAGATATAACTTCTAACTGGGACATTTCACGTGAAGCGGACAGGGAAAAAAAAGTGAGGTTCTGAAAATCGACCACATTCGGCCCATTTGTACTTCTAGTAGGTATGAATGTGTACGCAAAATATTTTTTTTTGTATAGTGTATATTTACCAAGTTATAGGTTTCAAAAGAATTGTCGTTGATTGGTACTACAATTTTTCGAAAGTAATTTTTCGAATATAACAAATCTACTATAGAATATTTTACATAGCGATACATATTAAAAATATACTGTTCTTTTTGACAGTAAAAAAAAATTAAAAAATTAAAAAAAATTAATGGCCAAAACCGGAAGTAAACTTTTCAAACCAGAATTACAGTCACTTCGACCAATTTTTTTTTCTTTTTTTTTCTTTCAAAATATAGCTTAAATGATAATGAAAGTACACTAGAAAATTTAACATGGGATCTCTATTAGTTTAGGAGATACGTTGAATAATATACACCCGCGTCGCAAGGGGCGTCATATGTAGCACTTGCTTAGATCGGTTGGTGTGCGTCAAATAAAATGGCTTGTATAAATTACTGTGATAAAATAGTTCAAACATAATAAAACAACATTGGTACAACACAAGAACTGTTTATTTTGTAATTTTAACAATTTTACAATGGGAATCTATGGCAGAACTGGTCCTCTTTACAAGAAGGCCTGTGGTTGTTGGAATGAAGCTGTGAAACTTTTTGGTTCCTGAAATGGTGACCGTAGACGCAAACCGGGGTTCCAAAAAAATTCTCTGACGCTCTATATCATCTTTAGAACAGAAATAAATGGCGGTTTGTTTTAAAGATGATTTTGCCCATTCATATAATCGCATTGGTGTTATAATTGCTTTACTTGGAGGTAACTGTAAACTTGCACGCGCAGCTAAACGTTTCAGATCATCCTAGACCATTTTCTGCAGGAGGCACATACGTAAAGATCTTGTGAAAAACTCCACTTTTGAGCTAAACATTTAGATATTTTCCTTAAATTTTTAAATTTTCGATGAAGTACCAAGTGAAATGGGTTAAAACATCGATCACCATACGGCGCCATTAATAATAACAACTGTCACAGATTAAGACGTGCACAAGTCGCTGAGCGGTTAAAGCAACACTAAAGTTTAAGTTACGAAACCGCTAGGCGTCATATTTCTATCTCTTTCTTGTAGATAGGTTTGACCGTTTGACTCTATCTGAGACAAAAAAGTACTACACGTTACTAACAGATGGCGCTATTAGTCACGTTTCGCAAATAATAAAACTTTTCTACTGCTCCAAAAACGTTTTTTCTTTATAATATATTATTAACTTATATTTGTATTATGTAGTTATATTTATATTATATTATATTAATAAAACTTATTTCATATCATTAAATGAGGTTAAATATACGCTAAAACGATATAAAATATTAATAAAGTTGCAATATCGCGCAAAGAGCTAAACCTTGCAAGCGCTACATATGACGCCCCTTGCGACGCGGGTGTATATTATTCAACGTATCTCCTAAACTAATAGAGATCCCATGTTAAATTTTCTAGTGTACTTTCATTATCATTTAAGCTATATTTTGAAAGAAAAAAAAATAAAAAAAAATTGGTCGAAGTGACTGTAATTCTGGTTTGAAAAGTTGACTTCCGGTTTTGGCCATTAATTTTTTTTAATTTTTTAATTTTTTTTTACTGTCAAAAAGAACAGTATATTTTTAATATGTATCGCTATGTTAAATATTCTATAGTAGATTTGTTATATTCGAAAAATTACTTTCGAAAAATTGTAGTACCAATCAACGACAATTCTTTTGAAACCTATAACTTGGTAAATATACACTATACAAAAAAAATATTTTGCGTACACATTCATACCTACTAGAAGTACAAATGGGCCGAATGTGGTCGATTTTCAGAACCTCACTTTTTTTTCCCTGTCCGCTTCACGTGAAATGTCCCAACTGTTAGTCAGTAGGTACCATTAACCTATTCACACATTGGGCCAACGTAATGTACGAGCCACCGCTGCAGCGATATGGCAGGATGAGATGGCAATATCTCTTGCTCGCTTTAACAAATAGCTACGTCCTTTGGTTTGATTACTTTGCTCAGCAGGTGTACCAGGTGTATTATCCATTATAGATGTCTACAAATCTGGCCAACAATCGAAAACCTATTGAAAAATTCTACTTAAACTTTGTAATCGGAGTTGTCTCATGACCGCACTAGAAAAACCGCTCCACCGTCATCTTTGCCGGTGGTCCATAAAATTTGGTGACCAACCGCCTGCTACACGGTCAGAAACCAGCAAGGTAGCCTTGGCCAGGAGCCTTGTTGCCTTAAGGGGCTACCCGGCATATTTCACTGTTTTCAACAAGCACAACGTTTGAAAGATATATATAATGTAGCTCGGTATTTGGTCTACATGTGGTTCCACTAAATTGTCGAAAAACATAATACATCAAGAGAAAAAGAAGTAACCGTAAATCCTTTTTTCTACCTTAAATCTCTATCTACTCCCTTATTATGTATGTCGTAAGTACATGAAACTAAGACAAGCAGTAGATATTTATGTTTACTTTAAACGCGTCCACTGATTTTTGAATAGGTTTTGTACTTTTCGAGACTATTACACGGATTTCACCGAAAACGCCGGCTCGAGATGCCGGCGTTTTCGATACCTTCCGCAGTACCATTCCTGTCGATTCACCCTTTTGAAATCCAAATTGGTTCGGGTTCAATCAACTGTTACGCTCAAAATAACCAGTAATTAAGAAGTTCTTAATTACAGACTAATATTTTTGACATTGCTGGAAGTATGCAAACAGGTCTATAAGTTACTAGGGTCCGCCGCTGCACCTTTTTATAAAGTGGAGTGACTTTCCCGGTTTTAAGGTATTGTGGAAATATTCCCTTAGATAGAGTAGGTACTATTTATTATATGACGAAGTCATTCTAATAAGTATTTCTATAAATATATTTTTAATGAAATGAGAATATAAACTGTATATCTTTGGAACGTTTGTCCTTAATTTTCTTGATTATTTTGATTAATTCAACCTATTGGAATATTGGAATAAATTCAATTAGGGTAGTTGGCCGCGCTACTAAGCCTAGGAAATGTTCGTGTTTAAGATTATCACTATTCAAGTCATCTACAGAAAAAAAAGTAATTCAATGTAATAACTATTTTTAAGTCCTTTGTTATGTGTCTAACGTCTACATTGATTATATATTTAATATGATTGCATTATAATACCCTCTCTGTGATGTTTTTTTTGCTCTGTTTTTCTCTTTTCTGACAAGGTGCAAACTGTTGTAAGATAAGCTATTCTAAGATATTTCTAGATGTAATTATGCCCTTCGTTTGACGATTTACGTTCTGGGAATGCTATATTAAAGTAGTGACTTATCGTATCTATAAGTAAATCCATTTTATAATTTGGGTCAGAGCTTGACAGAATCTGCTCTGAGAGATCATTATCCTTAGTAATTAGGTTGTGGAAGTATTTATAATTCTCTTTAGACATGTTTCTTACAAATAAGGAAGAGCTTATACTTTTTTGTTCCGAGAGCTTGGTATTTAAGACTTGAGCGTTACAATATTGTTCATCAAGATTCGTAATGAAATTATACCTAAATACAAGTGGCACTTGAGGAGTGCAATAAAGATTATTTGTACCTATTGTAAACTGAATTTGTACACGTGAAGTCCCATTTAAAAAATATATAAGAAAATGCATGAACCTTTGTATGCGGAACCGCCTTATACGCGGACGTAGTTGTGAGTTGAAAGCTAGTATAATATAAATGTCAAATCAATACAATGTCTTCATAATGAAATTGCCGCTTCTATGCCGCAATGCTCCGAATTATTTATTAGTTCTAACGTCTACCACCGCTGAATGTTAATTGCAATATATAAGTGTCTATTATTTCTATAGAATTAGAACAAATAATAAAAAAACTTTTTAACCAAGAGTAACGCTTACTCTTGGATACTAATGTCAAAATCCCATAGTAATTTGACGTTACTATCCTCAGTAAGCGTTATTCTCGGAATAAAAATTTGGTAAAACGCAGCCTTAGTCTTACAATCTAACTACCTATACTTATAAAAGGAAAAGTCTTGACTGATTATAAATTGACTAAAACGGGACTTAATCGTGTACAAAATTTGAAAACAAACCTCCGACGTTTCAAGGGCGACATTGCCCCCGTGGTCCCGGAGAAAGACTGGCTGAGGTTGACATCAACATCTTCTAGCTGCGCGGGTTTTACGTAGCTCACTCGATAAATTTTGAGATGCTCGAAATTTGAAAATGGAACGCACCCATGTTATATGTTTTTAAAAAGCAAATTTATTTAAAAATAGAACACTAGTATCCAGTACACTCTAATTTCAAAAATAGATTAGTTCCAGTTGTTTTGCTACAACGTTTTCCGTGGGTTTTCTTTGAAACGATGGAGCTGAACCGCGAACATTTTCGTGCTATGATATATTACGATTTTAAATTTGGTTTAACCGAACAACTGACTTTGCAGCGATTACAATCGGCATTAGGAGACTGCTCCATCCCGGGCAACTGTTTTTAGATGGTTTAGTGAATTTAAAAGGGGCAAAACCAACCTCGAAGATGAACATAGAAGTGGTCGCCCTCAAACAGCAGTAACTGCAGAAAACGTATGGACTACTGAAATGTTAGTGCGAGAAGACCCACGAATTACATACACGGACATCGAGAAGATCCTAGGCATTAGTTCGGGGAGTGTTAATATCATCCTACATCAACATCTTGGAGTAAGGAAGCTTTGTTGCCGTTGGATCCCGCGTTTGCTCTCCGGAACTGAGAAACAGGCTCGTGTGGATTGGTGTCATGAAATGCGTTTAAAATTCGAAAACAGAACATCAAGACGTGTTTCTGAAATCATTACTGGTGACGAAACATGGATTTATCAATATGATCCGGAAAGTAAGCGGCAGTCGTCAGTATGGGTGTTCTCAGAGGGCAAGTTACCAACAAAATAACAAAGACCTCGAAACGTAGGCAAAAAAATGGTGGCTAGTTTTTTTTCTCGGGGGGGACATCTGTCGACTTCAGTGCTGGAAAATCATAGGTCTGTTAACTCGGAATGGTACACTACAGTAGCATTGCCGCAAGTTTTCCAAGCAGTGCGGGAGGGGAGACCAAAGGCTGGACTTCGGGGAATCATGCTGCATCACGACAACGCCTCTTCACATACGTCCCTCAGAACAAAGGCGTTTATTGCAGAAACTGGGGTTGAAACCTTGCCTCATCCACCCTACAGCCCTGACTTGGCTCCCTGCGATTTCTTTTTGTTCCCAACAGTGAAGGAAAAAATAAAAGGCAAGTTTTTTTCGAGTGCCGAAGAAGCCGTGGCTGCCTATGAAGGAGCGATTTCTGACCTATCCGATCAAGACTGGCAAAAGTGTTTCCAAAGTTGTTTTAGACGAATGGAACTTTGTATAAAGAACGATGGAGAGTATTTTGAGAAAATCTAAATATATAAAAGAAGAAGCTGACTGACTGACATATCAACGCACAGCCCAAACGGCTGGTCCTATAGACTTCTAATGTGTAGGCAAGCACTAAGGAAGGATTTTCCAAAATTCACCTCCTAAGGGGTTGAAACGGGGGTCCAAAGTTTGTATGGGGAAACAAGATTAGTTAGACTATTTTATCTGAAACTTCACAGGAGTATTCTTTAAGGTAAATGAGTAAACACGTGTTTCAGGTTTTTTGAGAATTTAACCCCTGAAAAGGGGTGAAAAGTTGAAAAAATTAACATAAATATCGTCTATATGGTTTTTCGAGTCGCTGATCACGAAAAAAGCAATGATTTGAAGATCCAATGTGGCGAATGTGGAATACCATCTCCCCTGTTGGTATGCGATGGGGTTGAAATGCCAAAATATCAATATGAGTGTAATTTTTACGCAAATTTCTGGTTCTAAAGAATTATCCGAAACTTCACCGGAGTATTCTTTAAGGTAAATGAGTAAACACGTGTTTCAGGTTTCTTGAGAATTTTACCCCTGAAAGGGGTAAAAGGGGTGCAAAACTGAAAAAATCAACATGGGTATCGTTTATATGGTTTTTCGGGTCGCTGATCACGAAAAAAGCAACGATTTCAAGATCCAATGTAGCGAATGTGGAATACCATCTCCCCTGTTAGTATGCGATGGGGTTTAAATGCCAAAATATCAATATGAGTGTCATTTTTACGTATATTACTGGTTCTAAAGAATTATCCGAAACTTCGCCGTAGTATTCTTTAAGGTAAATGAGTAAACATGTGTTTCAGGTTTCTTGAGAATTTAACTCCTGAAAGGTGTAAAGGGGGTGCAAAAGTGAAAAAATCAACATGGGTATCGTTTATATGGTTTTTCGGGTCGCTGATCACGAAAAAAGCAACGATTTGAAGATCTAATGTGGCGAATGTGGAATACCATCTCCCCAGTTGGTATGCGATGGGTTAGAAATGTCAACATATAACTTTGAGTGTCGTTTTTCATTAAAATAAAGTAAAGTAAAGTAAAATAAAATAAATATTGTACTTGAAATTTTACAGGAGTATTCATAAATATAATTGAGTTAACACCTGTAAAAAGAAAAGAAAAACAACATGGGTATCGTTTTTATGGTTTATCGGGTCGCTGATTACGAAAATAACGACGATTTTAAAATCCAACGTGGCGATTGTAAAATACCATCTCCCCTGTTGGGATTCGATGGGGTCGAAATCTAAAAATATCACTACAGGTGTCGTTCTGGTTCTAGAGATTACAAATTTAGCACTTAGGTTCCTTATAAAGCGTAGGGGTGCCAAAGAAAGGAGTTCTCAAAATTCATCTCCAAAGGGGTTGAAATGGGGGTGCAAAGTTTGTATGGGGAAACAAGATTAGTTCGATTATTTTATTCGAAACTTCACAGGAATTTTCCTAAAGATAAATGAGTAAAGATGTGTTTCAGGCCTTTTGAGAAATCAACCCCCAAAAGCGGAAAAGGGATAATATAGTAGAAAAACAACATGGGTATTGATTTCTGGTTTTTTGGGTCGCTGATTTAGAAAACAATAACAATTTCAACATCCAACGAGGCGGACGTGAGATACCATCTTCCCTGATGGGGTGCGATGGAGTTGAAATCTCAAAATATCAATATGGGTGTCGTTGTATGTTTATTTCTGGTTCTAGAGATTCCAAATTTGGTACGTACATAGGTTTCTTATAAGGTGAAGGGGTGCACAAAGGTAGGATTTTTGGGGGTAAAATTATGGTCCAAAGTTTGTTAATGGGTAAAAAGAAAAGTTACGACTATTTTATTTGATATGGGTGTCATTATCGGGTCGCTGATTTCGAAAACAATAACGATTTTCAAATCCAACAACGATTTTCAAATCCAACTTAACGGACGTGAAATAAATAAATAAACCTCCTTTTTTGTATGACGGTTGAAAATTACGTTTAGTACGCGGGCGAAGCCGCGGGTTAAAGCTAGTGTAAAATAAATAGTGTTTATATCTTCAATAGTTTTTTTGTATCTCAAAACTTTTCGAGTGACCCACGTACGAACTACCCGCACTTGGTCTTGATTATCCACTTGAACATTTTGCGCACTAGAGATGTGACTATGTCGACACATTACACTCACGATGTCCAATTTTTGAGCCGGTGATATTCGATTACGCTTACATTTATCAATGACCGGATTCCATGTTGACGAGATTCTAAAACCGTCATCCCGATTGAAATTTAAATAGGAAGGAAATAGGAAGGCATTTTAAAAATTTCTTCTCCTAGGGGGGTAAAAACAGGGGTGAAAAGGGTGTTGAATTTTTGTATGGTGGAAGGATTTCGGTTTTTGTTAGAGACTAATTTTGTTGAAAAGTTTCTTTTTAAAATACGAAATTAAGTGTTGTTAGTGATTTGGAAAGTTTTACCCCTAAAGGAGTGAAAAGGGTGTTAAAATTTTATATAGCGGAAGGTTTTCGGTTTTAGCTAGGGACTGTGTAAAAGTTTCTCATCAAAAAACAGAAAAAAGTGTTTTTATCATTTTGGAAAAAGGGGCGTGAAGGGGTGATAAGAGTGTTAAACATTTCGTTCAATATCGTAAATCATAAGTGTGACTTAAACCATGGTAAGGGAGATTTGGGAAGAGATCGTGGACTATGTCGTACGAAATTGGAATAAGTTCCATTTGGTGACGCATGAGTCACCCGAATGGTATATATGAGCGCTGAATCAAATTATTTTTCAATAGTAACTACCTTACCCAAACTTACTGTTAAAATATATATTAACATATTTAGGCCAAAAATGTCATTTAGAAAAAAAAAACATACTTATATTGGCTTTCTTTTATTAGTTATATTGTTTTGTAATTTTTTGTGCTCGCTTTCTACCAGAGTTTGAACTACAGCCATTGTGACAAGGATATCTTAAATATATTGCAAGTTTTGTGCTTCAAAACTATTCACCATAAATTCAATTTATTAATTTTAGATACTAACTAAATCAGAAGGATATCTGGAAGAGACGTTTCGCGTTTTAGCGATAATACCGCCTGTTACCAACGTCTACTTAATACTTTTACTACACATTTAATAAGCTACTCGTATTCAAGATAGCTAAAATGTCGAGATACTAACATTATACCTAAAGCATTTTATGTGGCCAGGGCCAGATCTTGACCCAACTGTAGAAAATTACAGACTATTTGCCATGGCTCAACTATTAAACTCACAAAAGAAACGCAAGATGGGTTTAATAGCATTTTAACGTTTCAGTGTAAAATGTGTGCAAAGGTTTTTAAAAAATCCACAGAAAAAGCCGAAAAGATATACCGAGAATAAAGCCTTTGTATGGGGCACGGTATCTGCTGGCAGGTATTACGCTGCTACGGCACATCTTGCTAGTTGCATGGATATCCTAACAATGTCAAGCCGTAAATTCAGCTCAATAGAAAAACAACTAGGAGAAGTTTGGGATAACCATTTAACAGTAGTAATTGAAACAGGACAGGAAGAACGTGACATAGCCATACAAAAAGGGCAAGTCGGTGAAAACGGAGTGACATACTGTGATGTTTTGTCAATCTACCCCAAGAGTCAGTAATTAACTACTCGTAGCTTCCACTGAGAACGGTCGTTTACCTTATCGCCACCTAACCTATATGTATATACTACATTTCTAGCGGCGAGGATGGCGAATTTTATCGGCAATTTAGGACTTTTCGACCACAAAACACAAGATTGGCAAATTTTTCACAGTCGGCTGAGCCAATTCTTGTTATTGAATTGTGAGAGTGTGAGTGATGACGCAAAAAGGTGTGCGGTTTTGCTAACTCATTTGTCCGATGAGTCATACAGCCGTTAAGTTTGCGGATCTAGTTAAAGTACTCGATGACCACTTTACTCCGAGGAGGTCGACGTTCGCTGATCGAGCGAAGTTTTACGAAGCGACCATAATGACCGTCGAGAGTCTGGAGGACTGGGCAGCACGGCTGAGGGGGCTCGCGGTATTTTGTGAGTTCGGGTCGGCGCTGGACATCTTACTGCGGGATCGTTTCGTATTGGGGTTGAAGGCGGGTCCTGAGCGTGATCGGCTAGTCGAAAAGGATTCGTCAACGTTAACCTTGGCGCAGGCGCTAGAAGTGGCGCAGCAGGCGGCGTGTGCTCGGGCGGCGCGCGCAGGCTTGGCGTAGGCCGCGCTAGCGGCGCGAGCGCATCCATCGGCGGCGGCGCGGCTGACGGCGCGCCTTGTGCCGTTTGCGGTCGCAGGAATCATGATGCAGTAAAGTGTCGTTTTAAAGGTTATCGGTGCCAAAATTGTAGTCAAAAAGGACATTTAAAAAAAATGTGTGTGCAAAAGGGCAGTGGCGGCAGATCGAAGCTTCATTGCATTCAAACGGAATCCGAGGACTCAGATGGGTGTAAAGAATGCGAAGTTTTTAACGCTAGAAGGTATGTCGATAGTTATAATCCTATTAGGTTGCCTGTAACTCTTAGTGACGTACAGATCTTGATGGAATTAGATTCCGGTTCAGGAGCGAGTGTTATCAGCGATGAACTTTATACAAAGTATTTTAAGAGGAAAAAGTTGTTTAAAAGTGATTTGTCAATGTGTCTTTATAATGGCCATAAGCCCATAAAATACCCCGAAGGCATTAGCCTTCGGGGTATTTTAGAGGTAGAATTTGTTATATGTCAACGGTCAAATATTTAAAAAATTATGTTGTCCAAAATGGCGGTCCTCCGTTGTTTGGCCGTGATTTCATGGCAAAATTCAAAGTTCGGCTGGTGTGTGACACTGACAATAACAAATAAACTTCTGAACCGCATTCCGATGAGGTGCCTCAATTGTTTGCAGATATCTGGAAGGACGAGTTAGGGTGTTTTAATAAATTTAAAGAGGATTTATTTTTGAAAGAGAATTCGGAACCAAAATTTTTCAAACCGCGCTCGATACCTTTCGCCCTAAAGGGTAAAGTTGATGAGGAACTGGACAGGCTTGTCAAAGTAGGTATTTTAGTTCCGGTTAGCTTTTCGGACTACGCGACGCCTATTGTACCGGTGTTAAAGGCTAACGGTAATCTTAAAATAATAAATAATAAAAAAATAAATAAAAAAGCCTTTTATTATTCCAAATGAGATTAACATGCAACAAAATTATGATTATTATATAATATTTTTTTTTTTACTTATCACTCTTTTTATTATTTTAATTACATTTTTAATTATATATTTATATAAATTATTAAACTAATACAATTGAAATTGATTGGTTACATGCATTTAAATATTATTAATTATTGTGTTCTGAATTATTCATTATTAAAACTATTTTAATTAAGAAAAAGAAAAATACAGTATTTCGCTCCTGTTACTGCGCTCGATTGCTTGTCATACTATAGTTCATACTGATATTTATTTACCAAAATTATTATTCTCTTTATTTACTTTTATTCTTATTATTCTTGTTATTATATATATACATATATATACATACATATATATAATAACTTATATAAATATATATATATTTATAATTTATATAAGTATATATATATTTTTCTGTTTTCTTAAGGTGAACACGAATTTATTTAGATATGGACCCCTCGGCGGGTAATCTTAAAATAGCTGGGGATTATTCGTGTACATTAAACAAAGATTTAAAAATTGATAAATACCCCTTACCAAGGATAGAGGAAGTTTTTGCCAAAATAGGGGGAGGGGAACATTATAGAAAATTAGATTTGAGTAATGCCTATAATCAGCTGTGTTTATCGGAATCGTCTCAAATTTTAACGACTATAAATACTCCTAAAGGTTGATTTAAATATACGCGATTATTATACAGTCTCGCTAACGCTCCGGCTATTTTTCAACGTACTATGGAAACATTGTTGGCGGGTATAGACGGGGTCACGTGCTGGCTCGATGACGTATGCTGCACGGGCCCTGACCGGGCTACCCATTTAGCTAGGCTCCGAGAAGTATTGAGAAGATTCCAGGACGCGGGTTTGCGTTTACAAAGGGAAATGTGTGCTTTTTTTCAAACTAGCATTACCTATCTGGGATATGTTATCGATAATAACGGTCTTCGAACGTGTAAAGATAAAGTGAACGCGATACTTGGAACCCCACCTCCTAAAAACGTTCACGAGGTCAAGCGGTTCCTAGGAGTTGTCAATTATTATCGCAATTTTATCCCTAACGCGTCTTCCTTAATGCATCCGTTGCACGAACTATTACGTAACGGCGTCAGCTGGCAGTGGGGTGAGCGCCAGCAGGCCGCGTTCGACAGCGTGCGTCGCGAGCTGGTTTCCGATCGTGTGCTGGCACATTTTGACCCGGAGGTGCCGCTAGTGTTGACAGCTGACGCTGGGCCTTCGGGCCTAGGTGCCGTACTGGCTCATATCGGACCTGACGGTTCTGAACGTCCAAATGCATTTGCTTCTAGATCACTATTACAGAGTGAAACGAATTACCTACAGTCAAATATTTAAGGAAGCAACGGCGTTAATTTTTGCCGTTAAGCATTTCCATCAATATTTATATGGACGTCAGGATCCTTTTATTTTGAAAACCGACCATCGTCCATTGCTGTCCATTTTTGGGAAGAAAAACGGAATTTCGGTCACCACGGCGTCGCGTTTACAAAGATATGCGATCATTCTGTCGGCATACAATTATAATGTGCAGTACGTAAATGCTCAGAATAATCAGGTGGCTGATTATTTTTCACGTACACCGCTACCGATAACAACAAGGGAGGTCGTTGACCGCGAACAAGACAATAGTGTATCTTTCCTTAACTTAGATGGAAATATTAAACCGGTTTCATTTGATGATATTAAGGAAGCGACGGCAGCGGATGATGTACTCATGATAGTAAAGAAGTACATGGGTATAGGGTGGCCGCGAAAAATTGATTGTAACGCAATTCAGCCGTTTTTCTTGTGCAAGGAGGATTTAGAATGGTCTAATGGGTGTTTATTCCAGGGGCACAAAATAGTTATTCCAGCAGTGTTTAGGGAACGCATGTAAGAGGAACTTCACACGGCGCATTTCGGCGTAGTAAAAACAAAAAGTGCGGCTAGAAGTAGATTCTGGTGGCCCGGCATTGACAGGGACATAGAGCAATGGGTGGGGGCCTGCAGCGTGTGCGCAGTGCAGCGCCCCCCCCCCCCCCCCCCCGCGCGGCACCCTCCGCCTGGCTGCGCCCCGCTTCGGCTTGGGAGCGCATTCATATTGATTATTTATCTATAGGACAAAAGGTATATTTGGTCATAATTGACGCGTTTAGCAAATGGTTAGAATGTGTAAACATGGATTGCGGCACTTCAACGAATGCATTAGTTACTAAGTTGAAGTACATTTTTTCTAGATATGGCCTCCCGTTTACCATTCTCAAAAGTTGTAAGAAAATGATTCGAAGCATATTATTATCAAACATTAATTTATCTGAAAAGGATTTAAATGAAAAGTTATTAAGATTCCTTTTTGATTATAGAAACACTGTCCATTGTGCAACAGGACAAACACCAGCGTCACTGATGCTGGGACGGGATTTAAGATGTAGATTAGATTTAGTTAAGCGATATATTCGTAAGGCCTAATGATACCTAATGTTGGTTCGGATAATAATTTAAAGCAAAATCGTTGTTTTAAGTCTGGCGAAGCGAAACCGTCTGGGCTTAATGGTTCAAAGGCCGAAAAGGTTATTGGTCAATGGCCATAATACTAGAGAGTATAGGCAACCGAATGTATTCTCTAAAATTCCAGGAAAACGATGTCATTTTATTTTTATTTTATTGTTAAATTTAGTTACACAGCATAACAGTCAATAAACTAAGGCACTGCGAAACTACATAGTAGGTACACATATTGTAACTTATAATTTAAACATAATAGGTAATAATTTAGAAAAAGCAAATAATAGGCAAGCACTATTGAACAGTAGAAGGACGCACATCCATCTTTTCACAAAACGCCAAACATTCATCACGCACTAAAATATTCCTGCCAGCAAACAAATCACACTCCGGTGCTGATGCTAAGAGCCCATTCAGAAGTTGCAAGGAACGTACTAGAGGGGACTGTTTACGAAACTCAGTTCGAGAGTGAGGCACTGCCAGCAGGGGACGATCACGAGGTCGAAAATCAATCCTAGTCAGAGGAGGGACGTATAGTCTTACCCATTGCGTGGCAAGCTCCACACAATCAGACTCCCCGCGAAGTATGCCGCAAGAAGTAGTAAGAAGGGCAAAATTACGTCTCACTTCGAGGGAGTTAAAACCCAAAGAACCCAGTAAAAATTTGGTTGGGTACAGAAAGGGGTAGTATCCGTACATTTTTTTGTACAGAAAACGTAAAAAAGCCTTTTGAACTCGCTCCAGAAGTAAAATGTATGAGGCTTCATAGGGGTTCCAGATGACGGACGCTGACTCTAATTTACTCCTGACAAGAGCAGTATAAAGAAGTTTGATGGCACTGATATCGCTAAATTCTCTGGAATTTCTTATAACGAAGCCAAGTCTCTTATAGCAGTCACGCGTCAAGGAGTAAATATGTTCATGATAATTGAGACGGGTATCTAGGGTGACTCCTAGATCCCGTATCGAATTGACACGGACAATTTTTTCTACTCCCAGCAGATACTCGTAGTGGAGTGGGCTGCGAGCCTTACTAAACGTAATGACCGCACACTTAGAAGTATTAAAAGCCAGTCTATTCCTGATACTCCATTGGTAAACATTTTCTACATCCCTTTGCAGAGATAGACAGTCGGATAATTCCTGCACGCCATAAATAATTTTCAGATCATCGGCATATAGCAAGCATCTAGCCGACCTGAGGACTGATGCGAGATCATCAATCATAATCCCAAACAGCAACGGACCCAGAACAGACCCCTGACTGACGCCGGAGCGAGTTTGATAGGGGTTCGAGACGAACCAGCCATGTTGTACAAATTGTTGCCTGTTCATTGCTAAGAGGCATATCGACCAGATAATTAAAATTGTAAAAGGAATACATTCAGAAAATATTGAACCAATTTCTTTGACGCCGCCTCCGATGTTAGACCAACCAACGTCCTCTGTCCCCATACTTCCGGCCACTGAAGAATTCCATGAATCGAGCCCAAGCTCATCTCCTCAGTTGGAGGACAAGAATATCGAATCGATTAATAGGGAAGGGGACGAGAACGATGAGTGGTCGGAGGCGACCGACCAGCTGTCCGCGCAGGCTACGCAATCCGGGTCAGAGTCTCAGGGTCATCCGATGATGCCTTCTGATCAAAGTCATGCCATCGACATGGAATCAGGTGACCCGGTCGATTGCTCGACCAGAGGCCGTCCTAGGAAAAAAGTAGACTATAAACAATATTTTTAAGTTATCTCTCTTTTGTTATAGGTTTCCAAAATAATGTTGGAGGAATGTGATGTTTTGTCAATCTACCCCAAGAGTCAGTAATAAATTAGTGTCCACTGAGAAGGGTCGTTTACCTTATCGCCACCTAACCTATATGTATATACTACACATACACAACTATTTATGCCGATAGAGGTTGGCTAAAACGTTCGTATGGTCATAATTGTAATTCATCGTCTGGCATGGCAAGTTTTTTAAATTTTATCATGAACACATAAAATTACACTGAAATTTTAATGCAAACAAATGTAAAAATCGGTATTATTATCATACAATCGCACTGTTGTGATGGATATAGATAGGTACAATGTTTTTATCTTCGAAAATTATTGATGTTGTTGATAATCCGTCATTAGACTCATTAGTAAATTGACTATAAATCCTTCTCAAAATACTCTATTTTAGTACCAAAAATGTAGGAAAAAAGTATCTACAATAGAGACGCTAACCGGTAGATTTTCAATCTTTTTTCGCTCTACTAATAGGTACAACTGAAAATATTTACGATATTACATTGATTTATTATCAGATACCTATTTCTTTATTGTTTGTACTAATCATGCATGTATTATTGGCAAGGAAACAAAAAAGTGCTTATTCCTAGGATTGAGAAATAAGTATTGTTACCACTGCCAATACTACGAAAATCACGATTTGGAGCCAAAAAATCACGTATGTTTTAAAACCTTCAATGGACCATCCCCAGGTGTGATTATCTTGTTACAGTACCTAACTAAATTCCCCCCCGCCTAGTACCCACATCACAAACCTTATTGAGCTTACCTTGGAACAGGTCGATTTGTGTAAGATTGTCCCACAATACTTATGTATTTATTTATACAAAATTGTATTTGTACGTATGATAAGGATTTTATTTCCTGCTTTACTTAACTTTTTTCGACTATGGCTAGCTAGAGCTATGGAAACAGACATTGTCGTAGAAGGCTTTAAAAAAAGCGAAGAAATGCATGGCCTTCGATATCTAGCATTAATTGGTGACGGTGATTCCTCTGTTTATGCGAACATCTGACAGAAAGTCTCATGGGCATAAAGTAGCCAAAATAGAGTGCAAAAACCATGTAGTAAAAAACCACACCGGACCCTTGTACAAGGTAATTACTAATTATATTCACTTTCACCTCACCAGTTCGGAAAACTTTGTTTTATCCACTACTTGGGGAAATAAATTGATACAAATTTTGACTTGTTTCGTCACGCAAGCTCGATATAATTAATTTTTACCCGACTGTGCAAAGCAAAGAAGGGTAATGAGTTTATTTGTGATTTGATAATACTTTCTTTTTTTTAGATCCTAGCTAATACGAAGCTGCCACTTCTAGGCAGAAATTTGTTGAAACCAAGGTTAAGTAAACTAACCACGGTTATGCGAAAAATCATCATACATTGCAATAAAGATCCACATGCAATGAGGCAAGATTTAAAGAATGTGCCTTACCAAGTGTTTGGTCGTCACGTGCACTGCAAAGCTTACTTCTGCAGATAGAAGCAACCAATTGAGACTGAGCCACTGCTGGACGCAGATAAGGATCTTGTGGAAGACATGACGACCAAAGTGCCAGCGGTTTGGGCACTCATCTGTGCCGCTAATGACAATGTAATTTCTAAGTCTCATCGGTTGACTAATGAAACCACGAACACCGCCGAAAATTTTATGAGCATTGTGAACAAATTCAACTGCGGCAAAAGACTGCCTTGGAAAAGGAGGCTCTTATCAAAGAAGAGTCCTTGTTGCTGGTAAACAGATATCATAATTTATTGCTAATTAATTAATTACACTCTAAGTAAATGTAACAATGTAAATTTATCTATTTTGTTTCTCTTTTAGTATTTAACGAACCGGATATGAATCCAACACGTAAATGTGCTTTAGAAATAGGCTGTGTAATAGAATTGTCATTTTTTAGGTCTGTCACAAAAAATAGGATATGCTTGGCACAAAAGTGCCAGGATAAAAGCCTTTGGTAATAAGATTGTCCAACATTTCTAAAAGTAAAAAAACAAAAAGGAACATATTCAGAAGCGACGCAAAATATTTCAACGGATTCGCTCTTACAAATCTAAGGATGCTCCACCTGACGCTCATTATGGCCCTAAAGCATGCAATCCAGTAGATATAAGCCTGGAGGAGGTACAAATACACGGAGAAGAAAAATTAAAAGAACTCCAGCTGACTGTTACGCCGTACGTCGAGGCCGTCACCCCTCCTGAACAGGCTGGTTTCCGAACTGGGAGAAGTTGCACGAATCAGGTTTTGGCACTTACAACGCACATTGAAGCGGGTTTCCAAAATGCTTTTAAGTCTACAGCAACTTACCGACTATATACGGATGGGTCAAAAGAAAAAGAGGGCGCTGGAGCAGCGTTGTTTGATCCTGTAGTATATCCCTAATTAACACTTTAACAGTAACTTCGCGTTACTGTCTGCAACATACATGTGACGCACGTAAGTGAATAAAATAGCATGTAAGCAATAATGTACTATAAGTACGTATTAACAATTCAGTGTGAACTAACTAAGTTCGTGGAAGCATACCCCTTAGAAAGAAAACTGTAAGTAAAGCATTTGTAAATAATTTCGTTTTAAGATATGGCATTCCAAGCGACATTATAACGGATCAAGGTACCGAATTTATGTCTAGTGTATTTAGCGATATTTGTAAATTATTAGGTATAAATAAGCTACACTCGACTGCTTATCACCACGAAACCATAGGAGCGCTTGAAAACACGCACAAAAACCTAGGTGCATATCTTAGGATTCAATGTAGTAACAACCGCACCGATTGGAGCAGCTGGTTAAGTTATTGGTGTTTCTCGTATAACACCACCGTGCATACCGAGACACTATATACGCCATTCGAATTAGTTTTCGGCAAACACTGTCGTTTGCCCAATAATTTAATTTCTTCTGTCGACCCTCTCTATAATTATGATAGTTACCCTAAGGAATTTAAGTATAGGTTACAAAGAGCTCAATCAGAAGCTAGAAATAATTTAATGTCTAGTAAATTTAGTAGAAAATTAATGTATGATAAGAAAATGAATTCTGTTCAATATAAACCAGGAGACTTAGTACTTCTGAAAAATCAAGTAGGCAATAAGTTAGATTCTATTTATAATGGACCTTATGAGGTTATAGAAGATGTCACCTAATGTTAAGATATTAAAAAATGATCAGATATATATAACTCATAAAAATAACACTAAGTTGTATTCGAAATAAAAATAAGTTAATTTTGTTTAAAATAAATAAGTAAAAAAAAAATGTAAATTCAAATACGTATGTCACATTTTTTTTTCTTCCTTTGTGGGGGTGAAGAGTAACTTTACGGGGAGATGTAGTATATCCCTAATTAACACTTTAACAGTAACTTCGCGTTACTGTCTGCAACATACATGTGACGCACGTAAGTGAATAAAATAGCATGTAAGCAATAATGTACTATAAATAACGTATGTTTAGTTTTACTCGCTCTCTCTTGTATTGATTATCGACAATACAACATATCATCCATAATTACCATTTTACTTAACCTCCACTCGACCCTCCAACTTCATCATATCTCAATCCCCAGACAAAATCGTCGATGAAATTCAAAATAAACAGCGATATTTCAATTATGCAAGTCGAACTCATTGCTATCTCAGAGGCTTTGTCATTAATTCTATCAATGCAGGAGGATAAATTCGTTGTTTTGACTGACTCAAGAAGCTCGCTCCAACATCTGGCTCGATGCTCCTCGAACTTTTCTATGCCTACACAATTTTGGAAACAATCTTGGCATTGAGTAAACAGTCCAAAACCGTCCGACTGCAATGGATTCCATCCCACATTGGCATTCCAGAAAATGAAATAGTAGATAAACTGGCAAGAGAAGCCTACAGTGACGGGATAGATTTTCATTATATACCTACTTTCTCGGACCGCCTTAGATTAGCGAAAATTCACTGTCGCGAACTATGGTGTGAGTTTTTTGACCAGAGATCGCAGGAGAAGGGAATATGGTACAGAACGGTCCAGCCACAACTTCCTCGCGCACCTTGGTTTATCGACAGTAATTTAAATCGCATTGATACAACACTTGCAATGAGACTTCGATGCGGACACATACCTTTAAATAAATTTGCACACATGATGCGTAAAGTTCCTTCACCTAAATGCTCTAAGTGTGATGTGGACGAAGACATATATCATATCTTGATGGAGTGTGTCCGCAACGAGTCGGTACGCAAAGAGATTACGGATGAGAATTTTCTTAAAATTGGCGGGTGTAACTACATGTTATCTCAACCGTTATCCGATGCTGCAAACTTAATGTATAAGTTAGTTAAAGTAGGTTTAAGTAGAAGACATAAATAATTGTAACATTTAGTTAGGTAGTACATACAGAGCGACATCGTCACCCAGTGACAAAGCTCTTTCAATAAAGAAAAAAAAAAGTCTACAGCAACTTTCATAGGCTTAACCGCTGCATACGACACGGTGTGGAAACAAGGTTTAATTTAAAAAGTCCTCTCAGTAATCCCAAGCAAGGAGGTGGCTGACCTTCTCAACAGCATGCTGAGTGAACGGGAATTCGAATTGTTTCTTGGAGATTCCAAGAGCAAAAGAAGGAAACTTAACAACGGTCTGCCACAGGGGTCGGTTCTAGCCCCACTACTATTCAATTTGTACATCCACGACTTACCACAAACAGACGCTACTAAATTCATCTATGCTGATGATATAGCACTGGTTAACCAAAGCAGTAGGTTTCCGACTGGAGAAATGACCCTGACAAAAGACTTAGAGAAGCTTGCACGGTATTTCAAGCATTGGCGTCTAATCCCTAGCACAAGCAAGACCGAAGTATCATGCTTTCACCTAAGCAACCAGTTAGCCAACTACCAACCAGCTGTATATCTCAATGGTGAGAAGCTGAGATACAACCAGTATCCTAAATATCTCGGAATCACCTTGGATAGGTCCCTGACTTACAAGGAGCACCTTAACAAGTTGTCGCTGAAACTGGCGTCGCGGAACAACATCCTGCATCGACTGTGCGGTACATCCTGGGGAGCATCTGCCGACTGCCTGCGTACTACTGGCATAGCCTTGGTCTATTCTGTGGCAGAATACTGCGCACCCGTGTGGCTAGAAAGCGCGCACGTGGCAAGCATTGATACTAAGCTGAATGACACAATGCGTTGTATCTCTGGAACAATCAAATCAACACCTACACACTGGCTGCCAATGCTGTGCCACATTGCCCCGCCACATCTACGTAGACAGTGTGCACTAAAGAACGAAGCGGCCAAGATCCAATCCAATGCCTCTTTGCCCATCCACGAGGAGTTCTGTCAACCGCCACCCCAGCGCCTGAAGTCCAGAAAACCCACGTGTGTCGCTGCTCAGTGTCTCCGCGAATTCGATGTTTCCAAAGCTTGGAAACATGAATGGGCTGCTGAGGCTGATAATAGCCTCTAGGGCCTCAGTCGGGAAACCGTGGATCCTACGAGTCAGCTTCCGAGGCTCGACCTTCCCCGAAAACTATGGTGCCGCCTTAATAGACTAAGAACAGGGCACGGCCGCTGCAAATACCTCTTACACCAGTGGGGCTGGCGAGACTCGGCCATGTGTGAATGCGGAGAGGTTATTATATAATCGCCGACTTTTTGTAATGTTCTCCAATACGCTGATGATTTACTTATATATGTTTCTGGGCCGTCTATAGGAAACAGTAGTAACGAGCTATCAATATCTTTAAGTGCCTTAAATATTTGGTTGGATGCTAATCGTTTAGACCTGTCGACCTCTAAAAGCACTATAGTAGTCTTCTCACGAAAGAAAAATATTCCCCCTGTTAATGTTAATAAGATATCATTACCAGAATCGCAATAGCCAAACAAGCCTTTAATAACAAAAAACACATTTTTAAATCAATAAAAGCCCAATAAAACACTTTATTAAATCCTACATATGGAGCATCGCCTTATACGCCTGCGAAACGTGAACACTGATACAGAGATAGAGAAAGATTAGAAAGCTTCGAGATGTGGTGTTGGCGGAGAATGGAAGGGATTCGCTGGACAGAAAAGATATCAAACGTGAGGGTTCTAGAGAGGATTTAAGAAAACAGAAATTTAATAGATACAATAGAAAACAGAAGAGGAGTATTAATTGGACATCTGTTACGACATGACCTGTTTCTTAAGAAAACCATAGAAGGAAAGATAAAGGGAAACAGAGGAAGAGGAAGACCGAGAAAAAGTTATTTTAACCAAATAAAAGAGAAGGTTCAGGTTGTGTCGTACCAGAAGGTTAAGGAGTTGGCAGAGGACCGGATGAGTTGGAGATTGCTCCACCGACAAGAGTACAGCTCTTAAATTTGAAGAAAAAGAATGTTAATTACAATGGCTGCCTGTTAACAGTTAAAGACCAGGTAAAATTTTTGGGAGTCATATTGGACCGTAAACTCACTGGAGTTCCCCACTTTGATCATGTCACACTTAAATGTGAACGAAATTTAAACATTTTAAGATGCTTGAGAGGAGTATGGTGGGGTGCCCACCCTTTTACCATGAGATTATTGTACAATGCCTTTACCATAATAAAAGTGTTACAACAATCCAAATGTAAGTAGGTTAAGCATTTTTTCTGCTAAATAAATTTGTTTTATTTTTATTATTTTATAATGCCTTAATCAGAAGTGTCGTAGACTATGGCACTTTTCTTTTACATCTCGCAGGTAACATAAATGCGTTCAAAAAACTGGACTCCATCCAGTCTAAGGCTTTAAGATTAATAACAACAGGTGCAATGAAATCAAGTCCAATCAGTTGTTTACGTGTAGAATGCTGTGATCCATCCCTTCCTTTTAGAAGACAGTTTCTCTGCGATAAATTTTTCTTCGGTACGCTGCAGTTGAACCCTCAGCCATTAATCATAAAAGTTAAACATCTAGTAGAACTAGTCGAAACCAGTAACTATTGGGTTTATAAGGATTATCCTAGTCTTGTTAAAAGTTATAAAAAATATGACCGATTAGATGCACCCACTTATAGAGGCGCAAATCTTCCTTTATATCACCACAATTACAACAATCTTATTACAAAACCATTAGATTAGATATAGGACTATCTAAAAATAATTTTAATTCAAAAATGGACTTTATCAACATTAATGTCTCATGAACAATCTCCAATTGTTTTTAATATTTAAACACACAGGTTTTGCTCTCTTAGACCTACGAGGACGAAGGAGGCGGAGGCGCAGCTTAGCAACAACAAGCCTGTGGTCGGTCCAGCAGTGCGCACCGCGCATAACACGGGTGATTTGGACCTGGGAAACATCCCTCTGCCGCACGATTGCGTAATCTATCAGATGCCAGTGCTTGGACCTAGGGTGCATCCACGTGTTTTTGTGCTTGGCTGGAAGTCTGAACATGGTGTTCGTAATCGCCAGATGGTATTGTGCACAAAGGCTAAGTAGCAGCTGTCCGTTGCTATTAGTTTTCCCTACGCCGTGTTGACCTAAAACTTGTGGCCAAGCCTCAAAATCGCGGCCTACTCTGGCATTGAAATAACCCAGTAGAACTATCTGTTCTCTGGGAGGTACGTAATCGATGGTGTTCGCAAGCTCCTCATAAAATCGGTCCTTGACGTCATCAGATTTATCCAGCGTAGGTGCATAGACACTCAACTGATGACGTTAAGAAAATTCTTGCCACTCAGGTGTAAGCGCAACGTGGTGACGCGGTCCGAGACGTGTATTGGGTACTCCTGCAACTGCTTTACTAACGTAGTCTTGGTCGCAAACCCCACACCAGACCTTCGAATTTCAAAGGAGGGGAGCCCTTTCCAGAAAAAGGTATACCCACCTCCGTGCTCTACCTTTTGCCCTTCGTCAGCAAGATGTGTTTCGCTGAGAGCAGCCACATCTATATTGTTGCGACGAAGCTCACGAGCAATTATTGCGATTTTCCTCTCAGGACAAGCATTGGTTTCGCGATCTAGGAGTGTTCGCACGTTCCACGCGCCGAGTATCGTCTGAAGGGGTGTTATTTCCTTGGATTTTTTGTTGCGTCGACCGCGAAATAAAAGATGCGGAGGCAGCCACGGTTACTACCATCCCTTCCGTTTGGGGTGAGGATTTGTTTAGGGCACCTTTTCTAGCCCCCTCCCTGGCTGAGCAGGGAAAGCAGTGCCTCCCTAAATAGGGCTGCTTTGTCGCCCCTGGTGCTGCCGAATCATTTCTGTCCCCCCGATGCAGAAAGGAAACGACCACGGCATTATACAACACCCCAGGGACCGCCTGTGTGCAGGCCTCAGACAAAGCCCAGTCTGCATCGGACCAGACCTCTCTACTTCAGCCCATCGCCACAGGTCTTTTAGCAATATCGGAGTCCTAATGCGGAAGGAGTCAGTTGCGCAGGATATATTATTGTGCACAAGTGTACGCGCGAAACACAGGTGCACATACTCATCCTCATCCTCCTTGACCCAGTGGGACGGAGACCGTCACGACCGGAGAAAGACTTGGACAGATGGAAACATTAAAAGCATGAAAAAGTTACAAGGGATCACAACGATTTGTTAGATGAATATAGCGAATGCATTATTCAGTTGCAGAAAATTTTTAAGTCGCATTTTTTAGCGAACGCTTATTTTATGGCCTTATAATTTATTAGTAGATTAATATCGCAAACGCCTTATTTATTTACTGCAAATTTCAGTAATCGCATTTTTTAGCGAACGATTTTTTAATGTTATTATAATTTATTAGTAGATTAATATCACAAACGCCTTATTTATTTGCAGCAAATTTCAGTAAACGCAGTTTTTAGCCAACGCTTGATTTATGTTCTTATTATTTATTAGCCTCATTTTTTAGCTAAAGGTGCTCCCGAAATATTTTTTACCTACTGTCTACACACATTTTTTCGAATTACTAATTTCTCAGATGGATCTGATTCAGATTGTGTGAGGTCGGGCCTAGATTTCAGAGTATGAATTCATAATTATATATCCACATTATGATTCAGAATGTATAAGGCCGGCACCGTAATAATGAATAGACTCATTCTAGCCTGCTCTACTCTCTCACTCTTGCTGAGCACAGCCGATGTGTGCGTGCTGTCCCTCTCAATCCTACAAGAAGTTTAGAAAGAATGGCACGAATGTCTCGATTGTTTTCGGCAATAGTGAATAGCGGGCACTAACCTGACTTATCGAGTCACCTGTCAGTTCATACATTTTGTCACCCGCAGGCCATAGCCAACCTCTACAACAGGAACCGAAAGACCTCAGGGAATAGCCCTGTTTAAAATTTAAATGCAAACTTATTTAGAGTTGTTTCAAAATAATGTTAATCCTTTTTCCTTTAGGTCTTTTAACTTTTTAGTGTTATTGACGTTTTATATTTCAATAAATCTTGCATATCTATCAGTTTGTAGTGGATATACCTATAAGCTATTTTGTTGCTGATTCCAAGATGGAAATTTCGAAAAACGAAGAAATTCTAATCACCAAGCCACTTAAAACCACAGTCTGATGACTTGTGATATTTATATCATAAATATATTATATTTTGACGTTTGGAGGCCTTTACACCTCCAAATCCTATTAGTATTATTTTTTGACGATGGGGACCGTTTACATCTCCAGTCTTTATTTTGACACTTGGGGAGCCTTTACATCTCCAAATTTTATTCGTATTTTATTTTGACGTGGGGGGACCTTTTACATCTCCCACACTTAATTTATTTTTAACTATAGAGACTATACATCTCTTGCACATATTACACATTTATTTTAATATTCTTTACCCAGGTTTTGTGCTGTTGTATTCTCAACATTTAGATTATAATTTTACTTCTATATATTGTAAATGTTTGTACATGCAAATGCTTTACTGTAATGCATTTTGACTTGTAAAAGTGCCCTTGAGGCCTACTTGCAGAATAATTTTTTGAATTTTGAATTTGAAAAGAACACCCGAGTGGTGTACTTGCATATTCGGCGGCTGTCCAAATTTAGAATTGTACGATGTACCAATTGTAATGAAGGAAAATCTCTTGGTGAAGTACAATTTATACATATCGCCGGGGACAAAAGCTTGCTTATTCCACCTAGAAAAAGAAATCGATGCGTGGGAGGAAATTGCCGACGCTGAAGAAAATTTGACAGATTTTAACGCGAATCATGCTCAAGATATTATCAATATTTTTAAACATGTGTTGAACTTTCTCGGTCTGACTGTGTTCGCTCTAGCTAAATAAATGTTTTTCCTTTGCTTGTTGCAGATTCATTTATAAATAATTAGAAGCACAAGCCTTATTGAGACTGTTCCGATTAGTTTGAGATTGCTTAGGAAGTATACCTATCCGTATAAAATATAGAGCAGTATTTACACTTCGTCATTCACCTAAATAATGCGGTCGCCGAAGTTGTTTGAAACGTCGTCTTCACATTAGTCTGTCCGCCTACTATTCGGCGACCCCATGACTGCCGAACGGATTCGTTCAAAGAACGTCGTCTTTTCGCTAGTCTTCACGAATAGGTACTGCGGCTGAACTACAAAGTCAACCATCAGATCTCTGTCACGATGTCAACTGATCTGCGTTCGTCGCAGTCGGTGACTTACGAGTAATTAGGCGACAGACGTCGTATTTACCTATACACTGCTTCGGTCACATAATACTTGGCGGCAGTTGTCGATTGCGAATGCGATCGACTAAAGTGTTATTTACACTTTTGCGGTCGCTTCAAGCAGCATGAGGCGAACGACTAAATGTAAATGCCGCTTAAGAGAAACCAATGCCCAGTGGTAGGACCTACTATAGATCTATATGCCTATGTATGTATAGGCTCACACAACACATCATATATAAATTATAATAAAAATACTCAGTATTAACATGAACTATTTATTTTAAACTAGAAAAAAAAACTAAATCAGCTGCACATAACTGAAACTTAATATTTCCTTACATTATTAATAACCACTTAATAACTATTTTTTTCCCTTTTTGCTCTTCTCTTCTGCTTTCCTGCTTATCTATAGTTTAAGTATACTTTAAAAAAGATAATTTTTCTATACACTTCTCCATAGATATTTTCTGATTCAGATATCTATTTACTATTTTCATTATAACTTCATCCATTTGTATATATTTTCTTAATCGTTTTCGTTCTGTCTCAATGTCCATTTCTTGTTGAAGGATGCGAAAATCAGCAGTCCTCGACTCTTCTTTCATCATTGCAATCAAATGAAATAAACTTTTATTACCTCGCACTAGTTTATTCATTTTATTATGCCAACCCTCTGTCACGTTATTTGTGCGGTGACGTTGGTCATAACAAGAAACAATGTTCATATTCCTGACATTATACCACTGTGAAGTTATGTATCCGTTGAACAAATCGATATTTTCTATGGAAGGCACTTTTTCTAATACTTTGAACCACGCTTCAAGTATCTTTGTTTTCGGCATATGAGCGACTGCAACACATTTTGCAACATAGTCGCAGCCGTCACGGCTGCTGGAAATTTTCATGTATTGCCACACAGCTTTAGAACAGTGAAAATAACAGGCACCGACCGATACTGACTCAAAACTATTTGGAATTGCATTTATTACTGCCAACTCAAAATCAGTCATTATACATTTTGGTTGAAAATTTGGGATAAATTCTTTTATACCATTAAACAATTTTTCATAAGTTCCTTTCTGCTTGTTGGGTGACAGGGCATAATAAGTGGGACAACTTTGGTGTATTCTGATGAAGAGCCAATGTCACCGTGAAATGTATAAAGCTGTACAAATGGCCGTAGTACAACTTTAAATGTTCCGTCCATAAAGATGCGATCTACACGCTGCAGGAAATCATTACATTCTGGACTTATAAAAATAAGTAGGTACGTCTTCAATTTGACCACATAAAAAAAATTCTTCTAATTCAGGTGGAATTACAACGTCTTCACAATTTTGGAACTGAAATTGTTTAATACTTTTATTCCGAGCTCTATACAAGGCATCCCGCTTTGAATGGTTTGTTCTTGATTCGTCGTATTCCTGTTTCGTCGTATTCCTGTTTCGTCGGATTCCTGATTCGTCGACATGTCAATATGAAATAAAACTATGCAATTACCGTGACTTCAGCTTTGTTTTTAATATAAATTGACAACATATTTACAAACGAAAAATTCTAACAAAACTTATCAGCAAATTTATATACACAATCATCATATCAAATCAATTTACAGAGCCTATTCAAGCAATCTAAAATTGTTTTTTTTTTTCAACTAAGTCTTTGACAATTGCTCTTTCTTGTTGATAATTTTGCATGTCTATTGCTTTGCGTACTTTTTTAACATTCGAAGAATGTAGTTGCATTTTTCGAATGGTTATATCTTGATAATGAGCTTCGGTCCTCAGTAACTGAATGAATAAAAAAAGGGATGGCTTCTTGCTGATTCTGTGATTTAATCGGTTATGCCATCCCTCAATGGCATTATTAGTCCGGTATTCGTCTTCGCTTACTGAAATCATTGAACCGGTAATTTGCCTCATCCAGAAATTTAAAAAATAGTTGTGAAACTGAGTCATTGCCTGATCGTCAGGTAGCGTTTCGGAAATTTTTAAATATGCCGCAGGTATTTCTTCCTTAGGCAGTAAAGCCAGCCTAGTACACAATTTTGTAACCAAGCGTAACTTTTTCGACTTTTCCCATAAGGCTTTCTGGTAATGAAAGTAACAACCAGTAACTACGACATTTGTATGTTCAGCTTTTAGACCGTAAATAGTAGCAATTTCAAAATCGCATTTATATTTTTTAATTTCTTGGCCAAATTCATTTTTCAATAGCGAAAACATCCGTCTATACGTATTTTCTTCCTTATTAGGCAAAAGGGCGTAAACAACAGGAACAAAACAAGTGCTATCTGATGTTTCACTTAAGTTTACTTGCATCGTGTACAGTTGCAAAAACGGAGGTGGTGCCACCTTAAACGTGCCGTCACCGAAATATTCAGTATGTACCGTGTAAGCAGATGGTGTACCAAATATTAAAATTTTATCCACGTCTCCATCGTAACATATAAGAAAACTGTCAGACAATTTTTCAGGAATTACCACATCACTTAAATGATTAAATGTGCATTTTTCTACACCGAAACCTTTGTTTAGTGCATTATATAGAGCCGTTTTTTTGGTCTTCCAGTCCGGTATAAGCGAAAAATCAAAATCTCCACCACACTTTTCAGCAAATTCTTGGACACTATTTTCAAAAATCGCCGGTATTGGTTTCATACTTTCACATACTTTGCGTTTCAATGAGTTTAGATGACCCTCGACCTCTCTCTTCATGAATTCTGGTTTGCACATGTGATTTGACTCCCTGATCACCTTCTCATCTTTGTTCAAAGAAATAGAAGTTGAGCAGATCGTTCTGTTAGAGCACCTCTAGTTAGTGGAACCACCTTTGTTTACTTTATCGAAATTATACTTGTACCCGCCCCGCAACAACACTCTTCTGCTTCCCCTTTTACTGTCTATAAAAACTAGTTTTTCAGTTTCGTCAGTATCCATTTTTATGAAATTAGATCAAAACACATTTGCACACTTCTCGCAATTAGTATTATTGACAATCAAATGACATTATAAACAAAACCTGATAAAATGATTACTCCATACAAGTGGCCAGTGTTAGATTATATTAATATTTAAGTCTTAAATAAGACCTCCTTCTACGTGGTACACATTATACATTCTACGTGGTGAAATAGTAATTTATTTAATTTAACGTATTACTTTTACATTTAGGTGATGCTAAGACCTTTTTGCACAACTGTCCTAAAAATGTACTTAGTGTATCAAATGTATCAATTCCTAATCATAAATATAAGATTTATTGCAACTGTAATAGCCATTTTCTCGTATTATAAATTAACCCTTTAAGGGCTTTAGGTAGGTACATGTTTTGAGAATATTGTCTGTATTTCAAAATGTTTAATACGCTATTTTATTTGATTCAGTGGTAAAATAGCATTTTATACAATCGTGATATAATGAAGAGTTTTTCAGTCGAGTACCGTGTTTAGGCCACGAAGCTTGCTGAGTGGCTTAAGTAAGGTACGAGATTGAAAAACTTAATTATGTTACGATTGTATACAATACTTTTTCTACGAGTCATCATCATCATCATCTATGGAGGAACAATTTTATCATTCAATTTCATTGACTTAACGCGGATGTAACACAAAAAGATGTAATTGCGCGCGGGGGGCGCGGTCGGGGCAGTCGCGGGGGGCGCGGTCGGCGCAGGCGCGGGGCGCGCGCTCGGCACAGGCGCAGGCGGCATCGCAAATAAGTATAGAATTTGTATGAAGTTCTATTATAGTTGCCTACAGCGTATCGAAATGAGATATTATAGTTGAGTTGGACTGTCTAATATCGAAAAGTATGAGCTTATAGTTTTGTCTATGTACTCGTAATTGACAGATTAAAGTAGGGGAGTAGAAAAACAATATTGTGCATTGCACTAAAAATGCTAGAAAAAGTACGATGACTGGTAATTACTCTCCATATTTAGTAAATACTGGTTTACTGCACGACATATTTAATTATATGTATATAATTCCGACGAAACAGGAATACGACGAATCAGGAATCCGACAAAACAGGAATACGACGAAACAGGAATACGACGAAACAGGAACAAACCCTTTGAATGAAATGACGGTAATTTTGCTGTATATTCTTTGGTCATTACAGGTAACATTACTTTGCGATACAATAGTGGTATTGGTCTGTAATTAGTTTTTACTTTTTTTTTAAGTATGCAAGTCGTTCTTCGATTTCATTCGACTGAAAATCGGGTATACAAGAATGATTACTCTCATTTAATATATTCGATTTATCTTTGTTTAACTTAACAGTCCCATTGCAACTTTTGCTTGTGCATAACCATACCGTAGACATTTTGTTGGATCTATTTAAGCTGTATCTATGTCCTGCTCGTAGCAAAATGTTTCCTCCGTGAGAACTTGGCACAAAAGTAAATTCAACTCTGTTATGACGAGTAGATGCACTAGATGATGCACTACATGATGAACTAGATGATGCCTGCATTTTGCACTACATAAGTCCACACGTCGTTATCGCGGGTGCAAAAACGATTTGACAGTACAGGAAGATTATGAAAAACAAGCATTAACAGACTCGTAACTCATTTTGAGGAACATCTATGCCTACTCGTACGAGTAAAAATCTTATCAACATTAGGTATTTCTAATACCCAACCTCCATACTTGACTTGATTATCAATACATACTTAAATAGATTAACTATGCAGTAGTCGCAATGCAAAATCTTTAGTAATTTTTCCTTTTTAAAGACCGTTTTTGGACTACTTGTATAACTCAAAAACGTTAGTTATGTTGTTTTTGTAAACATGCCTTCAATTAATATAGATCTTTTCTAGCGAAAACTCCAGCTCCACGTGTAGAGAGCTTCTTAGATGCTTTGTAGCTGTAGGCAGAATATGCCCGCTTCTACCAAATAGACATTATGTTATATGTGCTCTTTATCTAGTTGGTTATTGTACCCGCGATAACGACGTATGTACATAACACTACAAGGTTTATAAATATTTATTCTCACAAAGACCGATGCAATGTAATACTCGTATGTATTCTTATACAGAAGAAATTGTTTTTCTACGTCATTGTCAGATTATGACGTCTAATCTATTCTTCAGTCCATAATCTAAAGAGGTTTGAAGTGAATTGTTAGTTTATCATATTTATACTAGGTATAGGTACCTACAGGGTGGAAAGATTATATGAGCCCTAGACGGAAACTGCCTAAACTACCTTAAATTCTTTAGTTAGCTCATTTTAAATTCTTGATTATCGATACATTTTTGGGCCCCATTCAAATAACTTTTGATATAGTGGTTTTCCCTTCATTAAAGGCCGTAGCAGGATAAGGGGAAAAATGCCCTTTTGTAATTTTTATTTATACAGTAATATCATATTTCATAAATTTGGATTTAATTTTTTTGCACAATTGCACTACTAGATGTAAGTAACTATATTTTTTCATTGCATTTTTTCTTCCCTTATCCTGCTACGGCCTTTATAATGTTTGTTAGAGAGATTCAATCTTTATGATTAACCTTGTTTGTCGACGTGATAAAAATACACAATGTTTTTATTTCGTATATTAGCCGGTTCGATTCCTGGTTAAGGGAAGAGTATTTTGAAATGCAGTTTTGTTTCTTTTTTCAAATATAATAATGTTTTCTTTCAGTAAAATAAGGTAACTAATTAATTTAAGGTAGTTCCCCTTCAGGGCCCATAGTTACTTTCCACCCTGTTTACCTAGGACGTATAGGGAACGTGAACGAGAATTTCAAACGGAAAACCACTTGGTCTAAATAATTGTAAACATTTATTTGATTTTATAACGCACACATATTTACCTTTGTGAAAGATGTACCTTTGTCCTTATTCTATGCTTTTGTTTACGAAACGTAAGTTTAAAGATTCATATTTATTTGATTTGTTCGATATCCTAACCCAGGGTCGTCTAGTCCATATAGCTGGATTTGCCCATTCATATAGTGCCATCAAATAGTGCAATATAATTTATACTAAAGTTGGACAAGTTCTAATCTAATTATATGTAATGTTTTGATGGGATGAGTTATTTGCAAAATATAACTACTTAACATGAAATTTGCTTCGTTAAATGATGCATTCCTGAAATCCACTCGAACTAAATAAGGCGTTTGTAAAATATAACTAACATGAAAATTTGCTTTGTTAAAGTATGCGTTCCTGAAATACGCTGCAACTAAATAAGGCGTTTCAAAATATAAGGAACATGAAAATTTGCTTCGCTAAAAAATGCGACATAAAAATTTGCAGCAACTAAATAAGGCGTTAGCAAAATATACGGAACATGAAAATATGCTTCGCTAAAAAATGCGACTTTAAATTTGCTGCAACTGAATAATGCGTTCGCTATATTCATCTAACAAATCATCACGAGTATCACGACCGACCTGCCCGAAAGAAAAGAAACAAAGAAAAATCGGATAACCTACTACCTATTATTTGTTGTGTGCTGGCTGAGAAATACATTAAAATGCATACCTAATATTGGGTGCAGTTTATCATGCCCCCAATGGGTAACCTTTGCACGTAACTTTACAGGTGCAGTGTACGTATTTTCTGGGATGTAGATACCCGTATAGGCTCAGTCTAATTATTTTATTTTGAATTTATCACTTAGCCCTAGCAGCTTAGACATTTATTGTTTTGATTGACTTTAAATGGACTTTAAAATAAGAAAATAAACGCTGATTAAATAGTATTTCTACATGATATCTGAAGCCGTAAGGCAAACAATGTTGAGATGAGTTCTGTTTTCTTCTCACAAAACCGCCGTTAATATTTTGCATACAATACAAGGACACTTTCTACCGCTAGTAAGGCACATATTTAATTTAAATAGATTGCTAAATAAATAGACAATGACAACCTACCATATGACACTTTGTACAGTAAAAAATAAATCTGACAATAATACCAGCCCTTATTAAATATTCAACCTCTATCACCTCATGAACCGACGGTTCATTGTAGCATTAGAAACTTACGAGTATAGGTCAGACAAGAAAAAAAAAAGTGCTACTCTCGATTCTGATTAAACCATTTCAGGTTATTGTAGGTGTTATAGTTATACAAATTACACATAAAAAAGGTTACCTACTTTCAGTTTTTTAGATCGTAGGTATTGCTTATTAAACGATAATAAATAAATCAACACATATTTACTTATATCTTCTTATGTCATGTTCTGACCGAGTGTATCGTTTTCGATCCGTATGACATACCCGTAACCCGGTAAAAAAGTTAGTTATTAATTAAACCCTGCGTTCCAAAACACGCATTGTCGACGTTGGTGCCGAAACCGCCAGGCTGAAATGGGACTGGGCTGGCCACGTTTGCCGTATGCATCCACAGAGGTGGGCTAAAGTAGCTACGGAGTGGATGCCAAACCGAAAACGGCGGATTGGCCGACCCAGGAGGAGATGGCGGGATGATTTGGACGCATTTCTAAACAACTGGCCAGAAATTGCCATGAACCGAGCAGTTTGGAGCTCTAGGGGGGGATACATCCCAGCAGTACACATTAGAGGCTACATAAAAAAAAAAGCATTCCAAACCATTCAAAACCAAAATCGGCTGTTTAGTCGATCCTACCAATTCGTCAATAATCGCTAGATTTGACAAATTCTTGGCATGAGGCCAAGGCCGGTTCTTAGACCTCACAAAGTTTAATATTATTCTAACCCACATTCTTTGGCGTTTTGTTCTGCTTTGGGTGTCTATTTCTTTAAGGCGTAGGCGGTATACTCGTAATCCGACGCTTCGGCCGAATGGAGAATGGGCATATGGGAATTAAGGAGTAAGATGGAAAATGAGCTCGCGCGTAGTAATGCTCGTAGATAATTGATCATTTTACTGAGACAAACCCTGAGAATTTATCTAAATAATGTTAATACGAGTAAAAAAAAAGTTGATATTGTAGCTATACCACTCAAAAAATTACAAAAATAAAGGTAGCTTAGGGTTAAGTTTTTCTAATTATGTTTTTAAATGCGATTTTATAATTGCAAGATGCTTTAAGTATGACATTAACATATACAGTAATTTCTTTTTTTTTTACATTGTGAAGTATGTTTAAGACTCATTCAAAAATAAGTGAGTCTGGTGTCTACTGGGAAAAGAGCGCCTTAATAAGTCAATGTTTGGAACTGATAACAGTGTAATATATATTTTTAAAGAAGACGCCCCTTGAAGGTACTTGTTGATGATGGACTGGATTTTGTTGTCCAATATTATGTATTAGGTTTCCATTCCATACCAAAATGGTAAAAAAGGAACCCTTATGGTGTGACTCAGTCTGTCGGCCTATTATGTCGATGTCGTTAATTATCTCGAGAACTACTAAAACTACCGATTTGAATATAATAGTTATAAACAAGATTAACCCAGACCAGAGATTAGTTTACGGTGTTTTTTTTTTATAAAAATATCCGTTAACATCTTATGCTTTCTTGCGTAGTTGAATCAAAAAATATAATAAGTTATTATTACGTATTCAGTTGATTATCTTTTTGTGACAACTTTTAACAACATTATTAGTTCGATGTCTGTGTTGTCAATCTACATATTTTATGTACACTTTACGTACATTACTTTACTTTATGTACATTTTATGAATTCAGATGTTTTCATCTTGTTTTTAATTATAATTGACATGTATTCCTTTTTATAGGTATTTGATGACTAATTTTTATAACTTACATTTACATATTATGAATGTAAACCAATTTTATGTACCCGATTTTGACGTGTAATTTACTTTATCAATAAATATATCAATATCAATCAATATCAACTCGTTCTTACATCTCGCAAACTGTAAGGTAAGTATTATAGTTTAGAACTTGTATTTTTCATTTCATAAATTACAACGCTTCATGATATATTACTGAACTACCATGCAGTTAATCTGTATTCAGCTTAACCTCGACACACGGCGTAAACGCAATACTGCAACTACTGCTTGTGCTTAACTATGTACATGCATAAAGTACATGGTTAGGTCTCTGTGAAGCCCTATTAAGACGCCAGGCACGTGGCGATTTGTGTTCCGAGCGCATTAGCATGAATAAACATAATCACCATACAATGCAACGATTGTATGCAGCTCACATGCCGAATTTATAAAGATTACATGTAATCTTTGTAGATTACATGTAATGGTTACTGAAGCATTATTTAACAAAAAACGAGAAGCACATATATTCCTACCCATTCGTGTATTCAAATATACTGCTGTTATGACACTGTTTTGTCTGCATACATTACCAATGTCAGTGTATCTGATAAGTACCTATCAATTACCTACCTACTCGTATTTTTCTAGAGCGTCCATTATACCTACTGCGCATTAGCCTAACTTCAAAAACATTAAAAAAATATCTTAAGGTATCGGATATTAAGGAAACATTTTCGTATTATTATTGATGAATATAACCAATGTTGCTTCAATTTCTAGTTCCAGTATTTCTAGTTTATTTTGCGATATATATCAACTATACTCGGAACCGGAACTTTTTAGAAGATCGTTTTTTTTAATTTATCGTAAGGCATATATACAAAACTTTTCTTATACTAGTAATTAGGTACATTATATTCTAAATTTACATTTAGCCAAGTACATTGCAGCTTCACTCGTTAGGTTTTTAAAGTCTTCCACTGGGCCATCATACTTTGTAAGCGGGCACGTCAAAACGATATGCCGCACTGTTTGTTTGGGGCATCCACACTCACAGCATTCCTGATCGCTCCATCCCCATTTTTTTTCGAAGGTAGGCACAGTGTCCGATTCCTGTACGCAGGCGGTTGAGCATGCACCACACGCGACATTGTTCCCTGAATCCAGGAGCGTGTTCCCGCGGGTTTAGCTCGAAGAGATCAGTTGAAATCCCCGCCTCTATCCATTCTTCTGACCAGGCGTCGTTCAGGTTCCACTGGGTGCGCGGTTGATGAGCGAGCAAGGCAGGAGGATTTTGGGACTTCAGCCTTGTATGACCGAAGGTGGCCAGGTCCTTGTTAATGGGCAGATCCGGATGCTTACAGGCTTTGTCTATTTCTCTGAGCAAGTGCTGTTTGCGGCGGAGGGGCAATACCACTCAGGGCCGGGAGCCAGTGAACGGAGGTAGGTTTCATGCATCCTGTTATAAGGCGCATTGTGGCATTTAATTGCGTATCGATGGCACTTGTGTGAGCGCTGTTAAGCCAGGCGGGGGCGCAGTATTTCGCCGTCGGGTACACTAGCGCCAGAGCTGTTGTTCGGAGGCAGCTGGCAGAGGCTCCCCATGTTGTCCCTGTTAGCTTTTGTAGGATGTTATTCCTGGTTCGTAGCTTGGCTGCTGTGTTATTGAGGTGAGTGCTGTAAGTAAGGCTTCGGTCCAGGGTAACACCCCGATATTTGGGGAAAGGGTTGTGGGTTAACGTAGAGCCCTTGAATGGAATGCTGAGTTTCTTGCTGGCTTGGTGGTTATTAAGATGAAAGCAGCACACTTCAGTTTTCGAGGCGTTAGGACATAGTCGCCATCGGGTGAAATAGTCGTTCATTGTGGCTAAGTCCTGCTCTAAGCACTTTTCAGTGGTACACATATTACGGTCCTGTGTGACTAGCGCTAAATCATCGGCGTCCTTTCGGCCACATTGGAAACCAAAAATTCGAAACCAGTGTCGAAAACAGAATTATTTTTCTTTTTACGAAACCGGGTTTCCTAAAAATAAATCAATGTCTGTTTTAGAAACTCCTTACGAATACGGAATTTTAAATCTTTTTCGAAACCTCAATAATACCAACATGGTTTATATACATATACAAAGTATAAATAGCAAATGAGTCGGTGTCCTGTCAATATATTATACCTAGAAATACAAACTCCTTGGAAACAATTTCTTGGCCACTTACAACTTACAAGTATTTTATTTACTATGACGTCTGACAAGACGTCATACTTATATCACTATCGATGAGTGGCGATAATTTATTCTTGGATAAGTTGATTATTTTATTCAGTTTGGTCTTTTTCGCTAACGATAACATTCGGAAATGGCCTCAACCACAATAGATTTCATTAATACAAAGAGAGGTGGTGTAGCAGCCTTGTACGGTGGTCGAAAATATCACAGAAAAAAAAATTTGCTAATGGTAACTCATTCTGGTATTGTGACAATAATAGCGACTGTAAGGGAAGTATAACGTTGAATATTAAAAATGAGATTGTCAAGCAGAAGATTCACGACGTCCAATGTGAAGCAAATTTCTCAAAGACTGCATTTCTAAAGAGTATGGACCAGCTCAAAGAGAAAGTTAGTAACAATTTCGAATCAGTTAAAAAGCAGTATGAAGATATGGTATTTCGCATAGACGATTCAGGGGTCAGTTTATTACATGAACTACCGAAATTTGAGAACGTTAAAAGCGGTCTTTATAATGGACGAAACAAAGTTTTGGGGGCTCCTAAATTGGGATTTAAGCTGCCTAGTGAAGTAGTGGTTCCTGCAAAATTTCAATACATGGTTTTGGCTGATTACGAAGAGGATGAAAATAGAATGATATTATTTTGTTCTAAAAATGCAAGAAAAAATATTTATAACTACAAACATATTTTGTGCGACGGTACATTCAAGTCTTGCCCCCAATATTTTAAGCAACTTTATACTATACATGGATATGACGATGAAACACAGTCAGTAGTGCCGTTAATTTTTGCTGTGCTTGAAAATAAAAAAACTGAAACGTATGCACTATTATACAGATTAATTAAGACATGGTTCCCATTATGCTGTCCCGAAAAAGTGACATTAGACTTCGAGAAAGCGGCGATTAAAGGCATTAAAAAAGTCTTCAATACTATTGAAATAAAATTGTGCTACTACCATTTTAATAGGTGTTTATTTAGGAAAGCAAAAAAATATTCGCCTGTAAAAAAACGACACGTAGCACGCTGTGCTGGCTTAGCACGCTTACCCCCGGCATTTATAAATAAGGGATTTGAATATGTTATGAAACGAAGCCCCAAAGGAGATGACATTAAAAAAATTAATAAGTACTTTAAAAAACAATGGTTTGAACAAAATGAATTACCAAAGGTTTGTTGCTGCAGCGATGAGCTAATCAGAACCACAAATCATCTCGAGGGGTGGCATGCAAAAATAAATCGATTCATTGGCCGACGTAACCCCACACTAGCTCATGTTCTTGATGTTTTGAAAAATGAAATACAGATATGCAAATCAAACAACAGAAGTCAAAATTACATGGAAATAGATGAAGAAATCAAGTCATCCGTACAACTCCTGTTGAAAAATAAGATTTCAGTAGGTCACTGCATTGAAATAATTTCGCCTTTTTCATTCCGGTTCTAGGGATTATATACTAGGAACTATTTATGTTGTGTTTTCTTTAATAAAACAACTTCACACGTTGAACTTGACGTTTACTTTTACCCAAAACCAGGAAATTATATTCAATATACAACAAAAATTGGTTGTCTGTAAAGTCAGTAGGTATACGAACAAAGTCTCAGACATTTTGGACATAATTCACTAACAATTGGACCAAAGAGTTTATGGAATGTATTTCGTTTCTAAAAATACGAACGATATCATTTGTGTACTCCTGTCTAAAATCGCTAAGAGTGTCTTGAGTTTGTGATAGTTGAACCCAGTTCTTCTCTTCCAAGTGCTGCTGACAAATGCGACATTTCGGAGGCCAATAAAAGTTATGCCCAAGTAATATTTTGGCCTTCTCGGTGTCCGGAACTTCCAATAAATTTATAATTTCACAGCCACTAATGACACATTTCGTTGGGTCATCGTAAGCACGCCCCAGTATTCCATAGAACTCAGACATTTTCTGTTAGTATTTCTATTAAGACAACTTGGTTAAACTCGACGTTAGGTCAGTGTCACTTGGCATATAATAATGTCAACACCAACAAAAAAGGTTTGACTGAATAGTTAATCTTTAATTTCAGTCGATATATTTCTCCAGTTGTCCCGTTAGGAATATATTTTTTACAAAATATCTATCTGATCAACCAATTGGTTCGATAGGAATAGGTGGCTACATGGAGTTCCGTTTTGTACAACTGGTTGATCGGTTTAGTTGATCGGAGTGGAAGAACAGTTCTTGACTTATTATCATAACGAACAAAGCCGAACGCTTAGGCCGTTATCGTGTCTTGGACCTCGTCAATTTTACCGTGTCAGCTGTTTTAAAATAAATGCAGTTACGAATAATGAACTTTTTTCAATTTATCTATCTGTGTTCTTCTATCTGCGTTTCGTAGATCTAATTTAGTGTGTAGCCAACTCAAGCAGTAGTGGACTTAGGCCGGCTCGCACTTCGACTACCTGTGAATCTGCACTAAGTAGTACTGTGTGATCTCTGCTATGACTATGCTAACATTAACCTACGAGTCATCTTGGTGTATCTTGAGGTTTCGAAAAAAGATTTAAAATTCCGTATTCATAAGGAGTTTCTAAAACAGACATTGATTTATTTTTAGGAAACCCGGTTCCCTAAAAAGAAAAATAATTCTGTTTTCGACACTGGTTTCGAATTTTTGGTTTCCAATGTGGCCGAAAGGATCGGCGTATGCGAATTTCCTAGATTGCGTCTCAGGCATGTCGTAGGTGTATAAGTTGAAAAGTGTGGGAGCTAGGACCGATCCCTGTGGTAACCCATTGTGTAACATCCTAGTTCCGCTGGATTCCTCGCCTACGAGGACGTAGAAAGGCCTGTTAGTAAGAGCATTCTCAATCAATCTGTAAATTTTTATGCATGGAATTACCTTGAGCAATTTGAACAGGAGGCCTTGGCGCCACACGGTGTCATAGGCGGCAGTCAGGTCTATGAAGGCAGTTGACGATTTGAGGTTCTCATTGAAACCTTTTATTAGGTGAGTCGTGAGCGCAAGGACCTGGTCACCACAGCTGCGACCTGGGCGGAATCCTGCCTGCTCCTGAGGGATGTGTAGAAGATCGTAATTGCCCAATATTCTAAATTATTCAATGCGGATTCGGTCACCTAGGGCCTTTTGCTTCTTCAGGCCTTGGCGCCACACGGTGTCATAGGCGGCAGTCAGGTCTATGAAGGCAGTTGACGATTTGAGGTTCTCATTGAAACCTTTTTCTAGATGAGTCGTGAGCGCAAGGACCTGGTCACCACAGCTGCGACCTGGGCGGAATCCTGCCTGCTCCTGAGGGATGTGTAGAAGATCGTAATTGCCCAATATTCTAAATTATTCAATGCGGATTCGGTCACCTAGGGCCTTTTGCTTCTTCGGGCTTTTGCTACTACGGCCGAAAGACCGCAGTGCGAATTCCTACTACGGCCATTTCCCCGAAAGACTGCAGTGCAAATAAATACTGCGGCCATTTCCCCGAAAGACCACTACAAATTCCTACTACGGCCATTTCACCGAAAGACCGCAGTGCGAATTCTTACTACGGCCATTTCCCCGTAAGACCACTGTACAAATTCTTACTACGGCCTTTTCCCCGAAAGACCGCAGTGGGAATTCCTACTACGGCCATTTTCCCGAAAGACCACTGTACTAATTCCTACTACGGCCATTTCCCCGAAATACCACTGTACTAATTCCTACTACGGCCATTTCCCCAAAAGACAACTGTACTAATTCCTACTATAACCATTTCCCCAAAAGACCACTGTACTAATTCCTACTATGGCCCTTTCCCCTTAAGACCGCCGCGCAATTTTCCCCGAAATATCACTGTACTAACTGTATTTTCATTTCTGTGAAAACTGCCATACAAATGACAATTGAATGTGTTGATATGCGGAACGGAACCAACGCGCAGAGACCCCTTAGACAATATAATGAAATGTAAGGGTAAGTAACGGTGTTTTTATTATTATTAAAAAAAATAAAAAAATAACAGAAAACATATTGTTGCGAACTCCTTACGAAGGACTTCATAAATACCGACCTATTTTTTATTATGTTATACTTTTTCTGTTTTACAATCAATTGTCTGTCATGTCAGTTGCGAAAATAAATACGAACGTCAAAGAATGAGAAGTGCCTTTATTGAACTGAAATAATTAATATCAATAGTATAATAGTAAAGAAACAAATAAATCGTGCTACCTATCGGCGACGGCTTCGGTAACATGGGTATATAACAAAAACACAAAAAAACATATATTTAAAATAAAAAGAAGAACTAAGCTATTGAGGAGCATTGCACGGTTCGTACGGGACAAATCGTACGCATTTTTAATGATAAAATACAAAATATGTAGCTAACCGAATGATATTCTAAACAACTTGCAACAAATATGAATAAAGGAATAAGGGATGTGTTCTAAACAATTGTTTATTCTTGTAAAAAGTAACATATTTCTACGTAAATCCAACAATTAGTAGCGTTTGTACGTCCACCGTGTTTTCAGTTTTATTCAATCTTGCGTACGTTTTAGCGAAATTGGTCTATTTAACCGATAAATAAAAATGTACTATTAGGTATAGACATATACATACATGTTAAATAAAACGAAAAATATGTGATGAAATATTTATTTAATAACAACAACAAAAAACTTACCAGTTTGTACGGGACAAAAAAGAACCGTACGGGACTTGTGCGAAATGAAGTTTTTAATAACAACAGTTTTACCTACTATAAACCATTTTAAACTGAAAAACCTAATATTGTCGTCTCCCAACGCGTGTATTTGGCATTCTATTTCCCTGTCATTGACAAATATATGATGAAATTTGAATATTCCTGGTATAGGTATTACAGCTTCCCAGGGTTCAAATTTCTGAATATTATCAGCTATTTGGGCAGCTGATTTGTCTCTTAAATATCAGCTGCCCAAAAAACTGATAACATTCATGCAGGTAATGCGTTCACACACTTCAATACAGCTTTGTAATATGTTTGTTTCAACTTGTATGGTGAAAACTCGCAACAATCCACAATAGAACTAGTCTTTCCTTCTGAAATACTGCTAGTATTGGAACCATCAATTTTTTGTAGCATTTTTTTAGCTCGTTTAATATTTTTCCGTTCTGTTTCATGTTTTCTTTGCTTTTCCTTTTGTTGAGATGATAACTTTTCAGTCTTTTTCTTCCTCTCTTCTTTAGTTTTTGATAACACTCTTCTTGTTTTTGTCTCCATTTTCTATCATTATCTAAATATATAAAAGAAGAAGCTGACTGACTGACATATCAACGCACAGCCCAAACGGCTGGTCCTATAGACTTCAAATTTGGCACGTAGGTTCCTTTTATGGTGTAGGCGAGCACTAAGGAAGGATTTTTCAAAATTCACTTCCTAGGGGGTTGAAACGGGGGTCCAAAGTTTGTATGGGGAAACAAGATTAATTGGACTATTCTATTTAAAACTTTACAGGAGTATTTATAAAGATAAATGAGTTAACACGTGTTTCAGATTTTTTGAGAATTCAGCCCCTAAAAGCTGGAAAAGGGATGAACTAAAAATATCACAACAGGTTTCCTTATATGTTTATTTCTGGTTTTAAAATTTTGAAATTTAGCACTATGGTTTCTTATAAAGCGTAGGGGTGCACTAAGAAAGGAATTTACAAAATTCATCTCCAAAGGGGGTGGAATGGAGATACAAAGTTTGTATGGGGAAACAAAATTAGTTGGTCTATTCTATTTGGAACTTAACAGGAGTATTTACATAGATAAATGAGTTAACTGTTTCAGGATTTTTAAGAAAACAACCCCTAAAAGGGGCAAAAAGGGTGAAAAAAAAAACTACAACAACATGGGTATCATTTTTATGGTCTGTTGGGTCGCTGATTACGAAAACAACGTAGATTTTAAAATCCAACGTGGCGATTGTGAAATACCATCTCCCCTGTTGGGACACGATGGGGTCGACATCTAAAAATATCACTACGAGTGTCGTCATATTTTTATTTCTGGTTCTAGAGATTCCACATTTAGCACTTGGGTTCCTTATAAAGCGTAGGGGTGCCAAAGAAAGGAGTTTTCAAAATTCATCTTTAAAGAGGGTCAAATGGGGGTACAAAATTTGTATGGGGAAACAAGATTAGTTCGATTAATGTATTCGAAATTCACAGGAATTTTCCTAAAGATAGATGAGTTAAGACGTGTTTCAGGCTTTTTGAGAAATCAACCTCCAAAAGGGAGAAAAGGGGTAATATAGTAAAAAACAAAATGGGTATCGTTTTTCTGGTTTATTGGGTCGCTGATTTTCACAGATAATACTATTTTGATAATAAACAATAATAACCCACTCAACAATAAATATTCATTTTTTTAACTACATTTTGTTACCTGGGTACTCGAGAGTCCCGGAACGGATTATAGGATTAAATAGAAACAAGGAAACTTAGTTACACTATGTTTTTAATTCATTAGAATTAAACGGCTTTTACAGTCTACAACAGTAGGTAAAGTTTACGAGCTAGTTCACAATCTTATAATTCTCTAAATTTAAGGCTACCGGCTAGCGAGGATCGAGAGAGAGAGGTGGGTTAGCGAAATTGCTACCGGTTTTGGATCACTTGTACGTTTAATATAAAAGAATGGGCGCCATCCTGGAGTACGTCCAGGAAAATACAAAAAAAGCTTAGATCTGACCTTCTAAGAAAGGGAGGGGGCAGTGGAACAGCTGCCTCCGGCTGCACTCACGGCGGCCTTGGACGCTCCACGCTGTTGTCGTGTCGCAATCGCCGTTGTCCGAGCTATTGTCGACACGGCACCGTCGCCAGGAGCTTTAGCGGGTTAATCAGTGACCCAATTGTAGATAAGTGGCCTGCACCCCTCGCGCATGTCACATGTCCATACAATTGGGGTCACCGCTCCATCCCCTCGCGTCCGCATCGTCACGACTCCACGCCTGGGTTGGGAATCCCGGGATTAAAAGGGCGCTGGGTCCCGATTTCCGTCTTTACGGAAAACATCGCTCATGGCGGAACCAAAATCATCTGCCGGCCCTCCTGGGTTAAGAAATCTGACAGTCACAACCCACGGGTTGCCAGTCGAAGGAAACAAATCTCCACACTTGAAACGACCCTTTCGGCCGCGTATGTAACCGAGTTTTGTAACCAGGTACAAACTAAGAAAATTTTCTCTTTTCTTGTAACCGGGTGATTCATCAACCGAGTTTTGTAACCAGGTACAAAGTAAGATTTTTTTTCTTTTCTCGTAGCCAGTTACAAACTAAGATTATTTTATTATTTTTTCGTTTTCCCAGTTACGATATCAGATTTTTTATTCCTTGTTGGTAACCAAGTTGTAATCAAACCTTCAAGTAGAAACGATTCTCTTTTCTGAATGTTATTAGTACTGGCCATAAAGATAACAGTCTTTGAACGGTAATTGATAAATAAGTAATGTCACATATTATATGCAATTGAGATAGTCATTGATAAAGTGCAATTTTCTATTACGATTTTCCATTTTGAAGTGCATAAGTGATTTGTGGTTAGCAACATTTGTAATGTGCCCGCATCCTAAACTAAAATTTATATCAACAAGAAGAGGTGGTGTTCTATTACTCCACGATGGACGGCGATTCCATCGCAGAAAAATATACAAAGATGGAAACTCATTCTGGCTCTGCTATACTAAAAAAGGATGTAAAGGGAGTGTTAAGTTAAGTAGTAAGAATGAAATATTAAAAACGAATGGGCACGATAATGATTGCTGCAGGAATGAGGATAAAAATATATTTTTAGAAAAAATGGATAAACTAAAACAAACTACAAGTTGTAACTTCGAACCCATAGAAAAACAATACAATAATATGGTTTGTGAACTGAAGGATAAGGGTTGCCGCATGAATGATATTCCAAGTTTTCAAAATATCAAGACAGGTCTATATAATAATCGTAACAAAATTGTGGGTGCCCCAAAATTACGTTTCAGTTATTCAGAATGTTGTGAAGTTGTAGTACCACAAAAATTCAAACATTTTATCCTTGCTGATTACTTAGATGATGACGATACAAGAATTATTGTGTTTTGCGGCAAGGACATCAAAGATTTGACATCTTACAGTCATATATTCGCGGATGGCACGTTTAAATCATGCCCATCATGTTTTAAGCAACTTTATACAATACACGGATTTGACGAAAGTAACAAAACGATTGTACCATTGTTTTTTTGTCTGCTACCTAATAAAAAAACGAAGACGTATGCAATTCTATACCATTTGATAAAATCGCAGACTGGCAAATTTTTTCATCCACATAAAATAACCTTGGATTATGAGTTAGCGGCAATTATAGCTGTCCAACAAGTTTTTCCAAACATTATCGTAAAAGGATGTTACTATCATTTTAACCGAGGTGTATTCCGTAGAGCCAAGAAAATGAAAACAAGAGTAAAACAGAGGCACGTTGCTCGGTGCGTTGGTTTGGCCCGTTTGCCAGAAGAGTATACAGGGCGTCCCAAACTTATGGGACATGAAGGGGAAGTACCTTAAATATCGTAGATAGTGAATTTTGCTCAAAGAAGACTTTATGTTATTTTTAAAAGTTAGTAATTCTGCATTCATAGATTTTCTAAAAATTACTTGCTTCGTCTGGGAATCGAACCGACTAAAATGTGAAAAAAAAAATCACCCTTTTTTTATGATGCCAATCGAAAGAACAGCTAAAAAATAATAACTCTGCTTAAGTAACATAGTATTTTAAAAGAAAGGAACAACGTGAAATTAATCATTTTAATCAAATAAAAAACATACATGAAACTGCCGTAGTCAATTAGTTAAGTAGGTATTTTTTTGTAAATTAATTAATTAAATGCTCAAAATGTGATCCCTCTTGTCTTACGCAAATCGCCAATCTTGTAATAAGCCCGCTTTCAAATTTAACAATTATTTATTTTTGTTTTAAATTTGCCTTCTGTCTAGCTTACAGAGGACGTATTGAAATACTAAGTTTTATCAAATTATCATTTTATCCACACGTGCACTTATAATAAGGAAAACTTATGCCAGTACCTATTTTATGAAGTGGGTACTTATTTACGAATAATCAATGCTATCTTTAGAATGATAATATCGCTACTTTTCGAACGTCGTCTTCGGCAATAAATAACTTTCTTGAAATTTGACTCAATCATTTTATGGTGTTCCTTTCTTTTAAAATACTATGTTACTTAAGCAGAGTTACTATTTTTTAGCTGTTCTTTCGATTGGCATCATAAAAAAAGGGTGATTTTTTTTCACATTTTAGTCGGTTCGATTCCCAGACGAAGCAAGTAATTTTTAGAAAATCTATGAATGCAGAATTACTAACTTTTAAAAATAACATAAAGTCTTCTTTGAGCAAAATTCACTATCTACGATATTTAAGGTACTTCCCCTTCATGTCCCATAAGTTTGGGACGCCCTGTATACAAAGAGGATTTGAATATGTAATGTCAAGAAGTCCAAAAGGAGATGATATCGAACGCTTCAATAAATACTTCAAAAAACAGTGGTATAACCAAAAGGCATTTGATTTTGCAAAGACATGTGGCTGTCAAATGGAAACAATAAGAACCACAAATCATCTAGAAGGATGGCACAATAAACTTAATAGAAGTATCGGGACTAAAAAACCAAATATTGGCAAACTTTTAGATGTACTGGAAAAGGAAACAAAGATATGCAATATCAATTCAAGCTTCAAAAAGAGTCGAAAAAACATTAATTACACGGAGATTGAAGAAGAAATTGTTAAAGCTATTGGGGAACTCAAAGAAAACATGATAACAACCGGGCATTGCTTGGAAATTATTTGTCCATACACATTTATTTAAGTAACGTCTAAACTATTAAAAATAATAATTTATTTTTATAATGCGAGAAAGCATAATAAATAAATAATTTATTTTTGTGATGACCTTCGTACTAGGTACATCTATGCTATTTTGTAAGACAATGGCAAAATAAATATAATTTGTTTAGGTATCAAACTCTAAAGCAATAATGGTAAATTACTGGCCACTTTAAGTTCAAAGAAGAGTTTGCTAAATGTTAAACGTATTTGCAGATAGTGACTTGATACGTCAGAGCTGTCATTAAGAAACTTGATTCTATAACACGTACTTGCCTTCTAATAATCCACGTAAATATACATATAACTATGATGGAAGTCAGTGGCGGTTCCAGTTCAGAGGATCGTTATTTAAAAAGAGTTTTGGGTGACGTAACGAAATGTGTTTTTGGGTGCTCTATGGTGCACCTTATGCCAATACCATTGCTGCAGAAAGCGATGGTGTTGAGTAAACATAATATATATCTTCCTCCGGATTCAAGGGTGTGCCTTGAGCACGTGGATTCTGAAGACTGGAGGGCTGTAATGGACAATTCGGCACTCACAGACTACTTTAATGAAGTGCATGCTTTTGATATAGTGCAAATATTCAAAAGTGTACTAGAATTAGTGCAAGTTACGGTATCATCTGCTCTATATTAATAGTTAATTTTAAGATTATCTTATTAAATAAATAAATTTGCAAGTTACAACAGAAATTATGTGTATTAATTTTAGCCATAGGTAACATTTTCGAATAGATTAACAATAGAAGGAAATTGGGCAATTTGGTAGGTAATTAATTTTCTGTGTTATTTATTGTTTTACCAATTTATACACAAAAATATAAACTAACAATAGGAATTCACTTAACTGAAAGGCACTACACAAACACAGTACATAATAAACTAAAGTTATCCTTAGGGAGGTATGTACGTAGAGTCAAGGGCATAATTTTGCTTACAGTTTTAGACCGTATAGGCCTTAGCATTATTATGTGCTGAGTAAGTCCCAGATATTTTAGTCAGGACTTTACGTGGAGATGCTGAAACAGGCCCTTAAAGTTACAAAATAAGAATTTAACATCGTTTTTGGTAACTTAGTTTTTTAAATACAAAACAAGAACAGAAATTCTTTCATGGTAACTATTTAAAATTAATTCTATGTCTCTAAATATTTTACTAGTTCGTAACTGGCTACGAGAAAAGAAAAAAAATCTTATTTGGTACCTGGTTACAAAACTCGGTTACATACGCGGCCGAAAGGGAAACGACAACAATAAAACAAAGTTCATTTCGCCAACGATCCCAATTTGTAACTAGAATGTTAAAAAGTCAATAGGCCCATGTTAAATGACTAAACTTGAATATAAAAGGCTAAGACATTTTAATTACAAGATGAAAGAACAAAAACCTTTAAGGTATGTCAACTGGCAATACTTACCTTACGCCCTCCATCTATCGGCAGGGAACGGAATCAACAACTATTTGCTATAACCTCGCGCCCGTAGGGTCGTTCGAAGTAATCGACCGCTCTCGCAGCAGTCTTCATAGATGGCGCTGTGAGTCTCATATTGTCGATTGGAATAGAAAACGAAAACTTATATAGCTTCGAAATTTATATGTTACAATTTTGTATACATATATCCCTTCCACTCGAAATGTATTTACTAATACGAGTATATTAATATCTACATCTAAATCTTTATATTTCATTTTCTCAACTTCCTTTTCATAATTCCCTTATTTTTCCCTCCACTCGATAACATCACCATTAACAAATACTCGTACAACCAGTACAATTCCATATCAAATAATATTTAGAAAAGAAAATACTTAAGGATCTTTATAGAAACATGTAAATCAATAAAATAAAAAAAATTGTAACTCTACTCTTTTTTTTTAAATAACTTAATAATGATTCTGTTACTCATACCACACATACACCCCCTAAAGTGAATCATTATTCAGTTCAGTTCAGTTCAGTTCAAATATATTTATTTCTCTAAGATTACAAATCACTTAAGCGAGAAACAAACAACATTTTAGTAATAACATAAATTACAAGTAATCCATAAGCGAGCATAACATTTTCACATCATAAAAGTGTATGTCGGTAATTTTAAATTTAATTATAAATCACAATCATAAAAATACATCAAAACATACATAAGTTACTTAACCTAAAACATTTACTAATAATAACAAAAAACCCTGGCACATTAAAATAAAACAAATGATACAATAAAACAAATACGAAATGTCAATTAATTATTCAGTCAAATAACCCACCCCGAACCATTCCAGGCGCAAAAGTACCCAACACGCTCGCTGCGTTTCCGCGTTGAACCGCGATGGATAGCCTTTGCTCCAGGAATGACCCAGAACGGGGATCATGTCCCCTCTCCCGCAAACGACCACCGAGCTCCTTAAAGAAGGTCATTGCCTCTGTGCACCAACACCCAGTCGTCTCCACTGCCAGAGGAACAAACGTATATCCCCCCAAACACGCATACTTTTCGCATACTTTTCGCATTTTAAATTCAATTCGTAACAATAACAACTTAACTTATTAAACACCCCTTTAATTGTTACTTTGATTATAGTTTCTATGATCCTTAAGTCATCTTTTGACAAACATTTCTTTATTATTGACACATCCTATAAAAAACTTACACACTACAATACATAAATACAAAATAAAACCCCGACATTAATCCAAACATTGATAACGTTCACTTTAGCCCTCACTTATACTACACTCCACAACTCACTATATTCACTATCTTTAATCTTCGTTGACATTTTACAAACTTTACAGGTGGCAAACATCTCGTCAATATTTCAGCCAACAGTGATCCAGTCGGACAGTATTTAACTGTTATTTGATTTTCGTCAATTTTCTCCTTTAAATAATAGTATTTCACATCTATATGTCAAATTGCAGATTGATTGTCAACTCTCATCTCAACTTCTAGTTTTTCATTGGTTATCTCATATACCAGATCTCTTACAAATAGTAATTCTTTACAACATTCTGCTGCTGCTATAAATTCTGCTTCTGTATTATTATTATTTTTTTCTTGAATACCATGCCACTGGTCCACCATTCAGCCAAATCACAAAACCTGACGTGCTGCGTCTAGTGTCTGGATCTCTAGCAAAATCAGAATCACAATAACTCCTCAGTATTTTTTTATCTTTAGTAAAGTGAATCCCTTTTTCTGATGATCCTTTCAAAAATCGCAAAATTGTTTTAGCATTTTTTAAATCATTTAAATTTAGAGAATTTCGATGCCTCGAACAATATCCCACTTGAAAACGAATGTCTGGTCGCGTATTATTTGACAGATATAACAATGACCCTCTCATTTCTCGGTAAAGCTCGTGAGCCTTAATATCTACTTTAATAGACGAATGTTGCTCTATCAGAATTGTGGGACGTTTGCATTCTTTGGCATTGTCGAGATTGAATATCTTCATGACCTTCTTACGATATGTCTTCTGAAAAATTTGTATTCTATTTTCATCTTGCTTTATATCCAAGCCAATATAATTAGTCACTTCATCTTAAACTCTTAATTCCAAAGCCATTTTAATTGTTTCTATTGAATGCAATAGATCTTCTCTTTCTCCCATGACTAAACCATCATCGACATATACTGCAAGAATAATATTTCTTTCACCTTCAATGACAAATATGCATTGATAAAGTTTCATTTGTTTAAAACCCATTTTTAATAAAAATTCAGTGAATTTAATATTCCACATCAGTGCAAAATTTGCCTTCCTTATCATTGTAGCCTTTAGGCACCTTCATATATAAGGTGCTAACAATTTAGTCACGGATATTTTTACCGCTGATAGTACTCGGTTCTCGGAGTACATTTAGGTATGAAGCATCATAAGTTTTGTTATGTTTTTTGGAGAAAACTAGGAAACAAATTTGCAACGTTAAAACACCCTGTGAGTGTGATTATTAAATGAGTACTCTTTGAACATATTTTAGCTCTTTTACCTAACACCTAACTGGCCACTTAACGTCAAATCAAATACTCGATTGTCAACGTCATGCTAAACATCTTGTCAGTAAAATTTTCACATGTTGATTATTTTTAGACGGAATTATAATAATTATTTTTGTTCGGTAAATGAAAACAAAAAAATTATTTACAAAGGTTCCTTAATTATAGTTTAAAGTTAATTGTTTTAATACAATGTATTATCTATTAAAATATCCGTGACTAATTTGTTAGCACCTTATTATTATTACAAGTCTCCATGTAAAAATGCTGTTTTTACATCAAACAGCTTTATTTTATAATCTTTTGCTGCGGCAATCGACAGTAATATTCTTAAAGACGTACTATTTCCTACCGAACTGTATGTTTCATCATAATATATTTTGTATTTCTGTTGAAAACTCGTTGAATCTCGCTTTATATCTACCATCAGATTTTACTGTAAAAATCCATTTGCTTGTTACTAATTTTCTTCCCTTTGATTCCTGTTCATTTACAAATGACCATGTTCTATTTTCTTCAATGATTTAATTTATTCGTCTATCGCCTTTTTCCATTTGTCTTTTTAATTTGATTCTATTGCTTCCTCGTAGGTCAACATCGAAGCTTCACTATCATAATCCATCAAATAATCTTTATATCTATTAGATAATTTACTTTTTCTGGTAGGAAGAACTCGTCTATTTTGATTACCAACACTATCAGCATCTTGATTTTCAACTTCTTCATTATTCAAAATTTCTTCATTTCCATTATAAAAAAATTTGTTTCAACGGATGCATTTGTGCGATTAAAAATTGATTCATTTTCATTTGTTTCATTTTCATCTGTTTCACTACCCAATCTTCTCAAATAAACATCACCTTCTCGAACGTTTCTATTTCTTTCTATTCTTCTCAAGATTTCCTCTTCTCGACCTTCATTATTTATACTTCCACTTCTTAATACAACATCTTCTTGACCTTTATTGTTGTTGACACTACAAACTTCATTTCCTTTATTTCTGCCATCTTCTTTATTTATTGGAGTGCTTCAATAGTTTCTTCATTTACTTCATCTATTTTCCAAATATCCCAAATAATTTCTTTATTTTCTTTATTAAGATATATACCTTCTTCTTCTTCTTCTTTATGTGCCGTCTCCATCCCGGAGGTTGGCGACATTATGTCTAAATGCCGTTCTTTCTGAAGCCATGCGAATTAGCTCTTCCGTACTGTCAACGTCCAGCCAGTCTCTTATGTTTATGTTGTATGTGTCTGTTGTTTATATATACCTTGCTCATTTTCATTTATTCTTATATCCCTCGCTCTTATAATATTTTTGGTTCATCCACCCATATTTTGTAACCATTCCTTATATAACCAATCAGGATTCCTTTATTGCATTTTTTATCTAACTTCCGTACGCTAGAGTTTATTTTATAATGGGCTGTTGATCGAAAACGTCTAACATGAGATATATTAGGTTTAATGCCAAATCATATTTCCGCTAGAGTTTTATCAAGACCTTGGGCTTCTGTTTAATAGAAAACTGGCGGTAATGAGAGCTTCTCCCCATAGATAGTTTGGAACTAGACCATCGAATATAAGCGCTCTAGTTCGTTCTAAAAGAGTTCTGTTTAGACGTTCTGCTTTCCGTTTAATTGAGGCGCGTAGTGTAGGGTATTGTTAGATAGAGAACTATACCTTTAGAATTGCACCAAGACATCATGTTATTGTTCGAGTATTCGCGTCCATTATCACATCTTATTTTCTTAACTTTTGCATTAAAATCATTCTCCGCTAAAGTTACAAACTGTTTTATTTTATCAAAGGCTTTACTTTTAAAAGTAATAAAGTACATAACACAAAAATGTGTAAAATCGTCCAAAAAAGTAATAAAATATTTTTTTCCTAGTCATTTTTGCTTTAATACATATTTCACAAAAGTTTTCTTTATTTTCCCCCCCAATTTTGATACCGTTAACCAGTTTTGCTACCGTTAACCAGTTTTGCTATACGCGGCACGTCCGATACGTGACCTAACCTCCGATGCCAGATATCAGCAGTTTCAGGCAGTTTCAGGCAGTTTCAGAAAACAATACTTCACGAATAATTTTAGCAGAAAATTCTGTTTCATAAAGACCGTTTCGAGTTTTATAACCTGTTAAAATAGTGTGATTATGATTAGCGTACGGACTCGCGGTGGCGTTTGGAACAGAGTGGGTAATGTAGTCGCAAAGCTACATTTTATTGATTAAGTGAATAATGAATAAATAAAATTTCTTAATTTAAAGTAGTGCCAAATTTTTAAGACCGAAAAATTAAATGTTTTTCTTAATTTAATAATGCCCAATTTTTTTAAACTGAAAAATGTAATAATTTTTGTTATGTCCCAATTAATTTGGGGCAAAGGCAGTCAAAACATATGGGACATTTCTGTTGATGGTGACATGTCTTTACTACTCTTTCCCAGAAATCTTTATACATCATCAATAAAATCACGCACATGAATGGGCATTTTCACTAAATCGTGCACCTGGATCAAAATTATGAGTTTTAAAAATAACCTGTTTTTATGGTGAATGTTCTAATCTAAAATGAAGTTTATTTTCTAAAGTTAATAAAACTGTGATGAGTCCCACATAAATACGCTTATTTTTTGGTTATTGATAAACAAACGTTGTTGTCCAGAGCGGTCAGTTTTGTAACAATGTATATTTTGTTGAAATGCTTTAACTACAAAAGTAATTAGCTATGCTTTGCATTTGTTTTGCTGCAAATTACTTATGTTTTCTTATAAACAGATCGTTTTATAAAACAGACAGCTTATATTGCTTGAAAATAATGTTTAAGGTCAGTTTTATAACGATTGATACCATTATGTTATTTATTTTGTTTATTTCTGTCAACATTTCGAAAATATCGTTCTGAGTTGCATTTGTTTTAAATGTATATTTTTAGATAGTTCACGATTAAAAAGAAACTTTGGGTTTTAGGCGTATAGAAAACGGAATAGAGACCAAAGAAAGCAACTGAGCAAGTGGGACAGTTACAAAACTGACAAGCTTAAAGCTGATAGGTAATGAAAAAACTGTAAATATATTAATTTGTTTTATTATAGGATACTGCGGTAATTATTTAGAAACATAATCAGTCTTTGAATTGGTTAAGTATGTTAAACTTATCAATGATTAATACTTCAATTCCGGTTTAAAGACATTTATTTCTCAAAAAGAACATGCAGTTCACTTACATGAGATCATATTATTATTTGTATGTCTTTCCCATCACGGAACAATGGTGTTCCGGACCTTTGGGAGGCGTACGCGGAGCCGAAGCCAACACGCAGAGGCTCTTTCGACAATTTAATTAAATGTAAGGGGTACACCGAGCGGATGTTGCACCTGCCCGAGTCATGGGACGCACGCAGAGGCAGCAACCGCGAGGGTGTAAAGACTATTGAGATTAAATGGAATCTAAAATATACTGGACTATTAGGTGAAAAAGGTGGTCTGGTGGTCTAGATACTGGGTTATGGAGAATAAAACCGGACGTCTGCCTAACAAAATGGTAATCAATTTTATTTCCGGCAGACGGTGACTCGCCCACATAAGATGGCTCGAGGGCAACACCGGTATGAGGGCTGGGGGTAGAGAGGTGTCACTGGACTTTAAACATATAGCCAACTCGCCACTTAGGTTTCCACATCTACCCTCGAGAACACAGCTCTCGCGACCCCACTCTTGACGGCCGGTTAAGGCAAGCCAGAGGCGGAGGACTTGGTCGTACGACGGAGTCCCCCAGGAGCGCTCAGGTACGTGGGGTCGCTACTCCCCAACAGCTCGCCACAAGCTGCCCTGCGTTGACTGATTGCACCGGTCGAAACCAGTGGGCGATGGGGTCGTCACATCCCTCCTCTTCTTTCGTTTCTTCGGTCTGGAACCGTCTATTTCGTCGTCGCTATCAGGTTCAGGTATTCTGGATCTCTTACCAAATATTACCTGGCCTCCTGACACAAGCTTTTCCATGAACTCAGACATATGTCTTGCCACAGTCGCATTCATATGGAATGTCACGGATGAATCTCTCACTGCAGAAAATGCCTCACCACACACATATACATTGAAGACTTCACCCTCTTTTGTCTTGGGAGCGTCTATTTCAAGTTGCCTGGGAGTTCGGAATGGATTACCTGTACTAGCAGGCTGAACTAGCCTGTAGTTAGCAATTAATCCTGTCATCAGAGTTCCCTTATCCATTCTGTCCATTTTTCTATCAACTCTCTTCCCGAATAGGTAATATCGTTTTCGCTCCTCATCAAAAAACAATATCCCTTCTCTTCCTTCAAAATCTACTGTGTATCTATCGAAAATCCTGAACTTCATCCCCACTATTGTGTATGCACTGATGTGGCTGAAAGAAAGAGCATATGCAAGGCAGATCAATGCTGGGTGGTCTAGATTACTTGACATCATGTTAGTGAGCAATTATTATTATTATTAAGTAACTTAACATTCCAACACATCTTAACATAAAACATTATTATATACATATTCTTTTAACTTAGTTTTAAACATGCTTTCTGTTTGCGGTTCTATTAAATATTTTGGTAGGTTATTATATATTTGTGCGCCCTCTGATATAACAGTTTTTTTCCCATACCCAGTTCTGTATCGAAATAATTTAATTTTGTTTGTGTTTCTTAAGTTGTGCCTAAATATCCGTTTGGTTAATATTAGCTGCGAGTGTATATACTGCGTGAGTAATTTGTTGACAAGCATGCAGGTGCAGTATGTATACAGTTGGTTTAGATTTAATAATTTTGTTTTTTTGTAAAGTAATTTCGTTCTTGTTTCTTTTACACAATTCACTTAATTTAGGCACAGTTCTAAGAAAAATCTCACTATTAACGACAGCCTGAACGAGAATATGTGATTGTGTGTCAGTCATATTCTGAATATTATAGATTACTCTTAGTATAAATCTCACTTTTTTATATAAATTATTAAAGTTAACCAATTATTGTATCAGTCTTTCAACTTCAACTTAAGTACCACAAAAGTAATTCTCTAAATCGACAATTAAAAACATTCAGAATCTGTCAAAAGTAACTAAACTTGCTTTACTTTCCAGTATGAAAACTCAAATTTTAAATATATGTCACGGGACATAAGAAAAATATACATTTTTTATAGAAATAACCTAAAATATCGTAAAAACTGTGATTCCTAAAACAGTAAGGTACCATTGGCAAGAGATTGTGTAAGAAAAATATTTTGTGGCTTTTTTTTTACCTCTATCAAAGGCCCGTATCAAAAAAAATTGTATTTTATGATGTGGAATTTTCTTTTCAATTCAACGTATTAAGAGGAAATGTATAAATATTTATTTAAACATAATTATTAGACGGGTCTAACGCGAATTTACCTTTTTACCTTATTTACCGACGTTTCGACAAAGGTTTTACTGGTTAGCCGCGACCATGACCAGTGAAACCTGTGTCGAAACGTCGGTAAATAAGGTAAATAAGTAAATTCGCGTTAGACCCGTTTAATAATTATGTTTAAATATGTGTTCAAATCGCGAAAGTGTTAAATGTTATGTATACATATTTGTTTTTAAATTGGGTTACATGGGAGCATGATGCTATAGTATCAGACGCTCTTTTGAAACGGACCCTTTCGTAGCTATTAAGTTAAATGAACTCTAACAACAAGCACCTATTAACATGGAACATTGTTATACCATGTGCTATGAATTTTTTTCATACACTTTAAAGAACATGAAACGTCATTTTAACTCTTAAGGTGTTATACAATACGTCTGTCAAAGTTAACACGTTGATGATCGTCGTTTGCCCCCATCATTCATTTTGACATAGAGAGGGATAAACGACGATCATAAACGTTGATAAACGTTTATGTATAACGCCATTAATATGTACTTAAATAGTTAAAACACTAATAGATATCAGTCAAATTATGTCTTATATATAAATAAGTTACTTATGAAAATCAAATAATTATTATCATGTCTCAATTATTATAAAAACACACACAAATTAATTCATTACGAATCTCACATTCATCGCTTGAAAAATGGTCATAAACACAATAATTACAGAAATGGCACCAAAAATATGAGCTCGGTAATAAATACACAATGTCCGCTTGGTTCATAAGCAACGTGAAATGTCTGGGCCGAACTGTGCTGTTTAATTCTCGTCGACATCCGAAACACTTCTCAGCAACGGTGAAGTGTCAGACTCATAAAATGACCATGTCGTATATTTGAGGCCATATTATTATTTAGCTGTGAAATAAGCGAGTAAATAAATTTTTTTTGACGGTATTGTGATGATGGCCCGTCCGAGAAAAAAGGAATTACTGTCGTATGTCGTATCCGGGGTTTTTTCCTTTATTAAATCAATTAAAGGAATTAAATGTGCCCAAATTTCTGCTGGCTGATGACTCGTGTTGTCCAATATGGCACATGAACCCTATTTTTGTTGCATGCCTGTTTTATTCTAAAAATCGTTACTTTACAACTTAAATAACAAGAAAATAATGACTAAAAATAAAATTAAATAAACAAAGAAAATACATTTAAATTAAAAAAAAACCAATACCTACCTCTAAAACAACCCACACTGCATAGTACCCGGCTCAAAGGTTCCCATAATGCCTGCAGCATTCCCCCGCTGCACAGCAATGGAAACCTGTTGAACCAGGTACGACCCTGAGCGAGGGTCGCAACCCCTTTCTCGGAGGCGTCGCCCAAGCTCCTTTATCAGACGACGAGCCTCCAAACCCCAGGGCCCCGCCGTCTCCACCGCCACCGGTACAAAGTCATACCCTGATTCCAGGGCAGAGTATTTGGTGTGCTTACTTTTCGCAGCGAATTCGGCTGCTGAGCCAGCACACCGTATGGTCCGCCTCAAATGGGACGTCGCAAATGTGCTAACACAGGTTGCATCCCACAAGAGGCAGCGTCCAAGTTAAGTTACTTAATTTCTTTTTAAATGTTTGTTTTGTCATACTTGCGGTTTTTAAATCCAATGGCAACTCGTTATAGATCATAGGGACTAAATATTTCCTACATCTCTGGCCAAAATAATTCGTATAACTAGGTACTAGCAATTTGTTACTATCTCTGTTTCTTATTAACCTTTGATTGACTATAGGTATTTTAAACTCATCATTATACATTTGCTCCAAAGCTAAAAATAACTTCACTTTTCCATGTACTGTTAAAATTTTGCATTCCAAGAAGAGTTGATCGTAGGTACTACTTCTACACTTTAATTTAGTTTTTTTTTTTTTGTAGTTTCCTTCTGAGTGGTGACAATATTATTATAGTTTGTGATACGCCTGCATTTGTTTGATAGAAATTTACATTTCTTTCGCAATCTTTTGAGTATCTTTTTGTCGTCAGGGTGTCTACTCGTGTCATGAGACGTACTACAATTTCTATTCGGGTTTGAATTCTCATCTTGTCCAATTTCAGTAACCATTTTTTTTTCATCAGACTCTCCCTTCGATATTTCTTCCAGTTCTCTCTTCTATTTTCGGCTTCCTGTATCGTTAATTGTGCTATTTTTTTCTTGGTGGACCTAATTCGCACTACATTTTTTTCTTACTTATTTTAACTTTTCAGGGTATTCTTTTTAATCATTCTCTATATCATCGAGCCCTTTCTGCACCACTAAGAGGCATGGTGAGTGCAGCAAGCCTAAAATATACAAAACCGTGTTATGGGCGTTTAAATGAAAAAATCAAGTACGAGTCGTACAACTCGCAGCCGATTTTTTATGATTACTGCAACTCTCATATTTTTAAGGGAAACAAGTGTTTAGTCGTTGTATTAAGAAAGGGCGTGTTTGAGAAACAGCCAAAGAGAATCGTCAAAGATGATGATCCAATAGATTGACGGAAATCGGAGTCTCAGGATTAGGGCTCTGTTTATCACCCTTATTTGGTACGAAAATATAAGTTGACATCTAAGATCTACCTAGGTACTACAAGCTACTCGAAGTGCATAAGAACAAAATAAATTTGCAAAACCCTACCCGCTGAAACGATTCGGTCAACATTTTTTTAAATTAAAAACATACCTACTTGTAATTAATTTTGACCAGTTTTGGTTATTTTGGTTTTATTTGTACTCTGTTATTGAAAGTTAGGTAGTAAATAATTATACTTCGTGTCCAAATCGAAGATTACATATATTTACTAGCAGCAGTACACGGTTATGTGCTGTCCTTGTCACACATTTAGAGTTATAATATTATTCAAAAAAATGTTCTCGCTCTCGCCCGCCGGGTAGGTAGGATCTGCACGGCACCACAGCGCCCCCCGCGGCGTGGTTTATCATTACATGTTTTTGTGTTTGTCCGAGTCACACGTATTTTCTCGCAAAAATAGTGTTTTTAGTGTATATCTATTTCAGATTGAAGGATTAGAAAGACATTTAGAAATTTCACCCAGGTCTTGTTCGAGAGAGTAAGGGCTGGGTACATTCTCACATGGTTCGGTAAACAAATCAGCCTGTGCTGTACTAAGAAGTTTGATGTTTCTAAGCTTGAGCTCATAGATTAACTCAGGCTTGTTTAAAAGTGTTGGGTCCATACTTGATTTGGAACTAAGACCAAGAAAAGCCAAGAGACAAGTGACAATAAAATTGTTTGTAAACAAATAAATGTGTATATAAATTATTAAGAATTGTTTTATTTTAATTAAGGTTTTTATTATAATCCTGGTATGTTTAAGTAATAGATATAAGTGCCTAATTGGGCCGATTTTTATTTTGTTGTAGCATTTACAAAAAGTTGTATTTTTATAAATTTTGGTAGTTTGAAACAAAATTATTGTTTTTTTGGGTTGTTGAGACATTTAACTACATAGAATCTAAAGAAATATGTAGCGGTTTTATAAGGTACAAGGAAAAAACGGACTTTAATCGGAGTTTCTGGGGTTGGGCGATCCACTGAGTTACTAACTTATCCTGGTATAAACATAACAAAAAATGTCGTGTAGATGTGAAATCTTTTATTAATATCATAAATTGTTACAAAATTAATACTAATCAAAAACAAATTGTTGAAAAACATAAACTAAACGTCTAAAAATCTCTTTTAAATATCCACTGAGTGACTTTATGACAAAAAACCTTTACAATTTTTTCGGTATAACATAAAAATCTGCAGAAAAGTCACCTAAAAACATTTACAAATTATAATAAAGATATTAAAACTTCATAATAAAACGCAACAAGTAAGGTAATGTAGACAAAACCCTTTCAAAATTCAAATTTATGTCTTGATAATTCCTAAGACAATTTCTCAGTGAAACGTAACATAAAACTAAAGGTGCGTTTAAATTGCAGTCTTAATTTGACAAATCTCAATTAAGATAATATTAAGTTCAAGAATGGAATAATAACAACAATAAAACAGTTATTATTTAACTTCCTTATACATAAAAGCTAATTAAGAAACATTCATAGTTATTATCTAGTAATTATTACTTTGATTTTTTTTTCGTTTTTGATTTTTCATACTCAGCATGCTTCCTTGTGACTCTTTCTAGTTTATCGGGATCATTTTTAAAATTTTCTCGATATCTTTTCATTCGTTCCGCCGGTGTTAACGCCATTTCGAAGTTTTTTGCTAAAACTAATATTTAAGTACCTAATCAGTCATAATCGAAAGGATGAAAAGGGAAGGAAACGAAGTTTATTTAGGCTCATTCATACTAGACTAGAGACTATCACTTAGTTCGTGTTTAAAAAAAGGAAAAAATCTACTTTTCACATACCTAAAAAATTATCAATACCAAAAAATAACCAATAAGGAAATCATGTATTAATAAATGTAAACAATAAAAAACAATAAAAAAACTGTTTATAAAATAGGAACATTGCGTTTAATGTTACAGGAAAAAGTTAAGTTTGTCTGTATTCCGAAAAGCGGTTTGTATATTTAGTGCCACATAGCTGAATATTGACGAATTTTCTCCGTAACTCAGTAGGAGTTTCCACAGAGTAACTGTTTATGGTTTTTATTTGAAATGTTTTTTTCTTATTCTAAAACTATAAATTATGGGTAAAGTGGTATTTAAATTAGAAATTAGTATACAGAAAACCATTATAAGTAATCAAAATCTATTATTGTGATACAAAAAAAATGTTAAAACTCGTTTGAAACTTCAACACTTCGTGGTAGGACATGGAAAAAAACAACAGTTTTGCTCACTTCAAAGATGAGTTTTTACGAAAAATATTACAAATTTTCCCTAAAACCCTATAAAATCTCATCAGACTTCACATTAACTTATATTTTTATATAAAAGTTTACGGACTTCACAAAAACACGTTTCGACCGGTATTTTTTTTTTTTTTTTTACAAAAGGTGTACATAGTTACATTAATTGGTATTATAACCCGCCAAACTGAGAAACCAGTTTGTTGGCGAGATCGCGCTCATGCTATCTAACAATAGGTAGCTATATGCACCTAGTAATTATTATACTATAATACTTTATAACTAATCCTAAAACATAAACAAGAAACAAGCTTTCTACAACATCAATGTTAAGTTCTAAACACGTTAAGCAAACCCTGGCGTTAATAATTCACCTACAACTTTTTTTTATTAATTTTAAACTAAGGAGGCATGGAAGGTTATTTTTGCAAAACTTGACCTAAGGCAATTTCTTAGCGGCGATAAATTAAGTTGAATAAGAGCGCCACCTGTTAATCATGTAGTGCACTACTGCCTAGTACGGACATCAATGAACGGAATAATATTCAAATAATAAAATAAATGTCGCTACTAGTCGTCTTCGGGTTACGTTTGTTTGTCATGTTAGCTGGACAACAGTTGGGGCCCTGCACCGCTGTCAAATTAATGAATTTGATGACAAATCGTGATACATTGCGATAAACGATGATGAACTGTGATAAATGATGAATGAACGGAGCGGTCCGTGTGATCTAATTCACTTATTGTCCATTCCTCAACCGTCTATTCCCCGAATGTCTTTTCCCTGAAAGTGCATTCCCTTGAATGTCAATTCCCTGAATGTTAATTTTCCCCGAATGTCCATTCCCTCATCGTCAATCCCCCTGGAGCGGTCCAGTAGGTCTAATTCACTTGTCCATTCCTCAACCGTTTATTTCCCGAATGTCTGTTCCCTGAAAGTCCATTCCCTATTTTCCTCGAATGTCTATTACCTCATCGTGAATTCCCCTACAGTCCGGTCCTCTAAAAATCCATTTGCTTTTGCTTAGAGTGTCACCTAATTTTCTCTTCGGGGGCGACTGAGCCCGCACACGACTCAGCCCGCGGGCTCAGTTGACCACTATCTACTGCTATAAGGTCGGTCGACTCAGCCCATTTAAAAAATATTGAAGGATATTGTAGTCTGGTATAGTCGAGTGTAAAAACATAGAGGTGCATAGGCAAATTAAAAACAAAAAATATTCCAATGCTTTCTTTCTCTCTCTATGCCATTAAAATTAATTAGTTCCACTTACTGTATGATGCTGACAGTGCCTACTGGTACAAGTGGCACAGAAGAACAAAATTTGAATCATTACAACATATATATTTTATTTATCACATTATGACAATGGGCTAGACGACAAGTCGACGACGACGAAAGACGACGGTCTGTTAGATTATTAAAAAATATTCGACACTTATTTTTTCTTTTGTTCGTCAAATGAAAAACGGCGGAAATACAGTGCATTAAAGTTTCGCGTGAAGGCACAATTAAGTACGATTCTTCCCTCTAAGTGACGTCACTAGCCCCCACCCCGGAACTTTGATGCTCTATCATGCTCTGTATCTTCGTCAATTTAAGTTAACTTAAAACAAGAAAATTGATGACAAAAATTTTACCTTACAATATTTTTTTTCCTATGACTTCATTTAAATAAATACTACACATTACAAATAACATTTATATCTTAACTGCTGGCAATGTCATAAATATATAACCATGCTATTTTCACAATTTGACGCTCTGATATGTCTGATAGCGACTGTGCATGTAAAAATCGGACATTCGCGGAATGGGCATAAGTGGAGTTAGACCTATCCGGAACACTGGGCGAAATGGACTAAATGGACATATTTGACATTAGGGTAATTAGAACTTCGAAGAATAGACATTTTGGGAATTAGACCTAACGGACAGACTGGACATTTAGGCAATTAGACCACATGGACCGCTCCGCCGGGAACCGGAGACGAAGTTACTACTTCTCAACAGAAGCACAGGGCTACAACTCAATGGACTTTCTGGAAGTTTCACAACAGGGGTTTAATCTTTATTAGCGAAAAATACTAATCAAACAACACCATGACCAAACCGATACAAAAATAATTTAAAAGTTTTTTTCACTTTGACATCTTCGCGAGTGTTGCCAGTGGAAAATGCCTATGCGTTGAATAATTCAAATCTTATTCCTGCGTAGGAAAATACAATTTATTCACACATAATATAAAATATAAACATATTTTTGTTTATTTTTACTTTTAAATATAAACTTATTTAAAACGCGCAAGGTATTACAACATCATTATACATAAAGTTTAACAAAAATAAATAAAAATATGTTTATATTTTATATTTTGTATGAATAAATTGTATTCTCCTAAGCAGGAATACGATTTGCATTATTTGGCAACACTTGCGAAGATGTCAAAGTGAAAAAAACTTTCAAATTATTTTGGTGTCGGTTTGATAATGTTTGATTAGTGTCAGAATGACTGGTTTATTAGCCGTGTCAGTGTGCAATTTTAGTTGTTAGATATCACTAACGCCATCTTGTTCAATTTATAGGCAAACTTACAACTCTCAGCAAAAGGAGTGGTCATGTAAATTTTCCTTGCGGCTAATTTTGCAGCGCCACGTTGAGTTCACGTTAGGTGGCGCTGTTCACGATAAAATTAAGATTCTAATACAATCTACCAAGTTGACCATTCCGTATTGTGGACATCTGGGCCCTATTTCTCGTACGTTACAAGCCTTGTAATACAAGTGTGTATCTATGGTAACGCTTGTATTTCAATATTTTTTACAAGTTTCCGTTTCACGTAAATGTATGATTGTTGTGTTGTGTTGTTGAGCGGGGATAAAAGAGTTTTTACAAGTGTTGTTGTTTCACAAGTTGACAAACACTAGTAGATATTATATACTAAAATAGTACCTAATTTCGTTTCTCAAAAGCTGTACTTTATACTTGTAGCTTATGACTTATCACGAAATATTGAGGAGTCTCTATAAACTGCTAAAATGCGTTTTGGTAAAAATCGATTAATAAATAAATGAAGATATTGCATTTTTAAGATCTCAAACGTGTATGTTTTGAATGCACTTCGTTAAAATCAGTAATATTATTTAAATTTAGCTTTTATTCTAAAAAAAACAGTAAACTCATTCCTATAAAATTATTATCATTGGAAAAGAACCAGTAAATGACCAATAACATAATAATTTTGTAACGAATTCACCCTTTATTCGGTTAAGGACAGATTTTGGTTTGGGCAGATTCTGGTTACGGCAGATTCTTTTTAGGACAGATTCGTGTTTGGGCAGAAATTGAGCAGTCGCGACCAAAAACTTTAAAAGTCGATCAGAACAATCACATTGTTCAATTTTTTTTAATTTTCGTACAAATTGTATGGGGAAAGTTTTCTTCAATTTGTGGATTTTCTAACCGGAATTTTTTTTTTGGTTCCATACTAGCTTTTGATCCTGGATGGAAATAGGATCGAATGGCATAAAAAAAGTTTGTCACAAATTATGTTTTTCTCGCACCTTGTATGTTTTTTCCAAAATCTGTAAACGCCAATCTTCATTAATTTGAAATTGGTCGATGGTCTCCTGAGACCATTTTCGCGTAGCAACACGGGATCTAGTAGCTGCCCTCACTAACCCATTTGGATTTTCCACCCTGTATATTGAAAATTAATTATTGCTAGTGACCCGAAACTTTTGCTATCGGGTATAATATATGTATGACGCTTAGTTACTATGACCATACTGTGACATTATTGTTATTTTATTGCATTGCGTTCTCCGGAAAGATTTGGTTCTTGAATTTCTAAATCTTTGGTAAATAATTAGTAAATTATAAATTAATTCAACTAGCTACCTCTGCCTAACTTAAATCTAAAAAAGGTCTTTGAGGCATTGTACCTACTTAGGATGCTGGCGGCATTACCTCGTTGTATCGCAATGCTGAATACGTTGTGCGAGGAAGCCACCAGATCTTCGTTTTGCGGTTTCTACAAAAAACTTGCGGTCACTGGGACCCACGGACCAATGATTGTTCTCTCTGCCCAGGCTCTTATATTTATTACGTTTTAAAATTTCGGCGCTTTCAGCCGCTCCGCCCGCTTTTACATTAGTTAGTTGGGGGTGGGATGGTGCCAGTTTGAATTTAAATGTTTAGTTAAAAACTTAATCGTTTGAGTATTGAAGTAGAATTTACCGCAAAAAAGCACCAACTTTGCCCACATATCATAATGACACCACACTGCCACCAGACAATGCCTGAAAACATAAAACTGTGTGGTCCTTGAACACAAAAGTAAGTACCATTTTGATCCCTTCCAGGCAGGAAAGAAAACTACTACTTTGGTCCCTTCTAGAAGGGAAGAAAAAGCCTTTTCCGAACAGGTAGCGTAGAAAAACATTTTAGTTACTAATGTGGAAAATCATTTTATGTATGCCCTCGCGACGCGACTAGGTACTCAAGATTAGGTACAGTTTTTGGCGTCTTTGGTTTTTTTATTCCTAACGCATTTGAATATATTGATACGTTTGGAAAGATATGGTGGTTATGTTGTCGCTGCAATTTACAAAAGTAATTGATAAGTATTAATATTTTAAATTTATTTGAGATACGTCCACGCTATAAATTACATCAGTAAACGTCTTTAAAATAATTTTCATTTTAAAGTTTAGAATTTTAGAATTCGGAATTTTGGAATTTGGAATTCGGCATTTTCACTTTTGAATTTGGGGTTTGAACTTTGGATATAAATGAATTTGTTGAGTACCTTGTTTTTGCAGTTGGTTAATGGTATGTGTAACACCCTGTAAGGTTTGTTTACGTTTTGTGATAGTGCATACGTATTGCGTACTGATGATTTGTAACTAGGGGAAACTGATCCATGGTAACGCTCATGCGCTTTTAATACTATTTATCAGTAATCTAGGTAATCAAATAATGATCGAGGTCATTAGCAAAAATTCAGACATCATGCTTTGACACCTGTCTGTCAGTTCATAATGTAGGAGACGCCATTTATAAGATTGTAAATAAATAATACAGGGCAGTAGCAAAAGAATAATAATAAATATTATGTTAAATACAGAGACGCAAAAGCGTCCTCATTTATTTAAAATATGATATGTACCATGTTCATTTTTGTGATTAAAACATTATTAACAGGTTTCATTAAAAGGGTTTCGTTAGTTTACATACTGTATATTGACATTTTATTGCCTTCGCAGCCGCTGTGTCTCAAAATAATTTTTGAACAATTCGCGCACAGCAAATCCATCGTCTAATATCTCGTGAATGGGGATGGGGTCAGGTAATCAGGTAATTCTCAAAAGTTTGGTGGCGCAGCAAGATCGCGTGTATATGTGGCAGTACTACATAAGCCATGTCATTTCTATCTCTCAAAAAGATATGCAAAACACAAGTGCTTAGAATTATGAAATCAGCGTTTCGTGGAGCAGATTTCATATGACGAAAAAAATGCGAATCTTTTGTGTCAATAGCCCAAAAGCGTTTTCCACTAACCGTCGAGCTAGTGACAGTTTGAAGTTAAAATAAGTTTCCGGATTGTTTCCGTTTGCTTGTTGTCCAGGATAAGGTCGCATCAAATTAGTTCTCAATGGAAATCCCTCGTCGCCAACCATAATAAATGGAGCGGTAATATCAGAGTCGGGTAACAATCGGCCAGGAGGTAAATTTAAAGTATTATTAGTTAAATTTTCCCCTAAAGAACTTATGCAAAAATGCTATCATCACTGTTCCGTCCTACGTCCACATAACTAAATTTATAATTCGCATCTACTAATGCCAACAAAACTATAGAGAAACTTTTTTGAAATAAAAATACACCAAACCACTATTAGCAGGCGCTTCAATACAAAAATGTTTTCCATTTAAAGCTCCAATACAATTTGGGAAATGCCACGGCCTCTCGTACTCGTCAGCAATTCTTTTCCATGGCTGTGGGCTGTGGCATTACTTCTGCAAACATAGAATCAACAATGGCCCGACATGTTTATTTTACTATATTGCAAACAGTCGAAAGTCCCATCCGAAAATTGAGGGAGAGCGTTTTAAACGAATCTTCCGTTATCAAAAACCTAAAACACAATATATTTTAATTTTAATTTCATTGAACAAATACTAAGTTTAGTTAATGACTACGCCTAGGAATTTATTTAAAATTTATTGCACTTTAGAGTCATGAAGTTACTGGCAACTTCATGACTCTAAACATTCCATTTACCTATTATTAATGAATTTCAGGCCAAACAGACAAAAGACCTTCATATTTGTACCTTAGTTTCATAGGTATAATGCAAATGTTTGCGGGGCCTGTGTGCTTGTACGCAAGAGTGTTCGATAGCGACTGCGGCGCTCGAAAGTATGTCGCTAATCGCTATCGAATACACTGGCCACATGGCTACGGTGCGGTGGCGGCACCGTGATACGGCACGGCGGACGGCGGCTTACGACTCGGTACTTTTATTTCGTTGTTGCTTAGTTCGCACGAGATAACTAATGCATAAACATGGCTGACAATTTAGATGGTTGTGGCAAACATCGTTTTAAATATACAAAAAATTGTCGTTTCAAATATATTCAAGTACCTATAAAGTAGTAGTTTCAGCCATTGATATAATCATTGTTAGTTGTCGTTTTATTTCTTATAAAATTATCGTGTACCTAAATTATATTTGGTTAAGGTGAGGAGGACAGGAAAACCAGAGTAGCAGGGGTAATTTATGTTTAATGAATAAGGCACCTGTAAAGAACAGGTTCATTAGTTCACTTACAACAAATAAAATCTTAAACGGGGAATCGACAGTAGGTATTCTAAAGGTAAACTAACAATTTGTGCCTTTTATAAATTGCTGTTTTATACAGCTGCTGATAAAACTTCGTAGTTATGTTTAATGTCCCAAAAAATGCACTTTAAGAATTAGACGAGCACTAAAATAAAATATTAACGCTTAAGATAAAGTAAGAGCACTTTACGTCTGCACTGCTCAAGATCCTGGATTGAACTGATGTTTTGAAAGCCCAAAAATGAGAAGGATGTTCTGAAGGAATTTAAATTTGAAATGTAGAATTTGGAAGGTAAAATGTGCCGGTAAAGTAGTCAATTGTGTAACGTTACGTTTACGTTTCACGCACCGTTACACTATTCATTACCTTATTGTACCTAAATTGTAATTTCTCCCTCTTTGATTGACCTTGGATGGGCTTAAAACCAGCTAAGCTGTGCCCATACCATTTTCCTTTGTCAGTGCCTAATTTTGTATCCTATCTTCATTGTTTTGTTCAAGGAAATAAATTATTTGTATTTATTTTGTATCTGTATTTGTAAAGTTTGGTCTACTACTCCTATTCTATTGCTCCTGCTGCTACGACGACGAATGAAGGAGAAACAAAACGAAGATATTGGGTGAATAATTTCCACTAGTGATATTAAAAAGTCGACATTTGACTTGTCAGATATTTTTAAGCATTAATTAGCACGTGCCTAGTTGGCACGAGGCAATAAACAACAGCAGAATAAAACTACGGTCGGCTTCATAAATATATATGCATCTGTATTCAATTTTAACCCTTCCCTGGTAATAAGTTCCGAAGTGTATAGATATTTATGGACGTGACTGTACCAAGCAGTGCGGCGTCTGCCGATGCGACAGCATCGGCACCGAGCCGCGGCACGTCACCTTGCCGTAATCACTTACCTAACTAGTACCACTTGCGTTACCCGGGGTTAGCTAACTAACCAAGAGTTCAGCGTTTTATTAGCATGTAATTTGACAGCTAACGTCAGGTTAGTCTGCTAACCCAGGTTGGTGCAATTTGCCCTTACGATGAAACGCATGGAGTGTGGTTAGGGTGCGGGGCATGCCAAAACTATCCTTACCAACATACTTGTAAGTCATATAAAAATAACAATATATGAATTTGGACAGACGTTGTTTGGGTGGATATCGGTTCCCAAAACCTAGTTGTTTGTTTTGACAAATGGCGTTTAATTTTTTCATGAATAGCTGGGAATGAGTTTTGGATCATGTGAAAATAATCATAAAACTTGTCGTCATATAACCAAAGCTCTTTGACCAAAATCTCGTACTGTCCTTTGTCCGAACGTGTCCGCCAAAGTGGATGGACGCCCCATTGTCTTGAAGAGCAGCAAGCGTCTTCTTCCTCCTCGTCAACCAATATTGCGGCATACGCCAGGTCTAATTCGGATTCGGATGATTCAGAAGAATCCATATTATATTACTAAATATGTTTGACGTATTTTCTCTCTTCTGACGTGTCTTTTTTAAACTTGATTGAATTATATTGACATAAGTGACATTTCCATATCCGTTTAAATCTATTGATAGATCTGAAAGCATAAAAGTTCCACTCGGATCCATAATGGAACCTTCCAAATGCATTTTAGTGGACGAGGGTTTATTTTTTAGTGCGGAAGGGTGCGACTTTGGTTACCACTTGTTGTATAAGGTCAGCGAATCCCATTTCGATATTTTTTTAAGAGCGCTTGATCAAAAACACAACTTGCTACTCTCCGACCTTCTTCGCCTACAGGCTGGATGAATAACGTATGCGGAATGAAATATGGACAAAATTCAATAACCTATTTAATTGAATTATTATAACAAAATATGTACATGTTTGAGCTCAAATTAACAAGACATAAATACAATTCAAATTAAAAATAAAATTTGGGCCCATCCGGGCTGCTTTACGGCAGTTTTCTGGCATTTTCTTGAAGGCCGCCATATAAGTTGATGTGATTTTATTTAACTCCAATTTAATTTTTCTTTGTAAATTTTCGATGGTTTTGGGTCGAAAATTATAAGCGTATACGCATCTTTTCAAATTGGCACAAAAATCTTTAACTGGTCGAAGTTGGGGTACGTTAGGCGCGAATCTTTCGGTACGTACGGAATTTCTAGCTCATCCATTACCTTCAAGTCAAGGTTTTTTTTTGAGTAATGACTGGATGCTGGCAAAAACGCTACATTGGCTCCTCTATAGCTTACTTGTTTAAAATCACGCACAATTGGCAAACATCGCTCAATTTACCGATCCGCAGTAACCGCTAAGCCGAATTCAAAGAATAGCGGCTCGGACATACCACGAAGGCTTATTGCTAGCCACAGTAGAACTTTTTTTGGGAACTTCGTGTGTTCTACATATTATACAGATTCTTCGGTCCGGTCATTAGCATTTTCTAAATAAACCCTGCCCTGCCATTCCATCCCATCTAGGGTGAAATAAGATTCATCATCCATGACGCAAAGTATTTATGTCGTTTTTTTTGCGTAGAATATATTTTTAACCAAAGTTTGAAGTCTTTTCTTTTGAGATATGTTTGATTTTCTGACACGGTCGGTTTGACTTTTCTCGGTCGTTTAACAATACCCATGTTATTGAGATGCTTTTTCACCATTTTTCCGTCACATTTGATTTTTTATTCAAGTTCTCTGTAGGATTTTGCTACACGACAAGCCGGCATTTTCTTTAATTGACTACTCTTCGAAGAACTGCTGAAACTCCTTACTTTCCCTGATCCAGATTTTGTAGTCGTTGTTTTTCGCAAGGAACAAGATGACAAAATACTATAAATAGTACTTCTGCTCTCCCTCATCTTTGTGAAATGTTCTACAGCCTTTGACTTAGGCTAGGCTGGGTGAGTGTCGTTAAAATAACACACACTTTCACGACGTCTTTCTTCTCGATTTGCCATAATAAATCCAGAAAAAATACACAGCCGTTAAAATTAACCAAATGACTGACAGATGACAAACGTCTATCTCTGGCTCCAGGGCGGCTACATGCTTGAGGCGGTTGTGTTTGAGGCGTAACTGTGGAATGTCGTCTTTATCTAAATCATTGTCGGCCTGGAGGTAAAGTGGAGCATTGATAATTGTTAAGGGATTCTCCTCCGATGGAGCATCTGTGTTTCGTTTCCCAAATACCAAATTATGGAAGTCAGTCAATAATATATGGCAATTGGATCCTGCACTGTGGGGAGCCGTCAAACCAGTAATCACCGCAGTTTTGAGGGCAGCCATAAAATGCACGTCGGGCTTTTATTTGTTGGGCTGTGTTGCCGAATCACGACGAAATCATTTTTAAGAGCATCTTGATTTAATTGGCGTAATGTTAAGTACTTCAACCACATTGTTCTTGTTTTAATCCATATCCCTCTTAGCAATTTTAATGACGTTACAGATCCATTTGTACATTTTACTTTATTTCCAAGAACATTTTGTCGTAAGCTCCTTTTTACGTCTTGTGCACATGAAGGCCTGTTTGAAATGGCTGTTTAGTTCCTGGACAACTTCAGCGGGTTTAACAGCTCTGCTGTCTCGTCTTTGTCCTGTAACGCTTGGGATAACAACTTTAAAACTGCGGCAACAGGATTGCTCAATATTTAAGCGGCATATTTCACTGTCATTTGTGATCTATATTTTGGGTAGGTACACATGTAGAGTATTGTAGAGGACAAATTTTTGATAAGTCGGGAATTTTTTTGTTTTTTTTTCCTCTACCAGCCTGAACTCTGACCACTTTTCTTACTATCCCGTCCCAGGAAAAAACACCGTGATTAAAAAAATTGTTTCGCGCGGTATGTCAATTACTACAAATATTTGTTCCCTATTTAAAAAGAAGGAGTTTTCTGATGGGCTAATAGGAACGGAAAACTCTTTTAACAGGTTTACGGCGTCACAGTTAGTCGGCCCTTGGTAGTGTTGGGTAGGACATCAATTTAAAATGAGATAGAGTGAGTACCTCATTTTCATACATGATCTCACATCATTAAAAAAAAGTGACATACGGACGGACGGACAGACGGACTGGACGAAACAAATATTGAACTGCGTGACAAATAAGAGCTTTGGGACAAATTTGAGCTGTGACACAATTTTGAGGCGTGTGACAAATTTTATGGGACAAAATTATTGAAGTGGTACATTTACGGAGTGTGAGTTACTGTGACAAATGAATAACATGAGTAGTACAAATGACTCATGAGTGAGTAACGAAACCAACACTTGCCCTTGGTCACATACAGTAGCTTATGCCAGTAGCATTTATGGTTATTATTATTTATTTAACCAGCACCGACAGTCATTAACTGGAAACTGTTCCTTTCTTAATGTAAAAAGCTACCGTTTGCTTGAATTTTCGATAAATTCCTTGCAACATAAATACTAGAGCATGGTCAGCAACTTCACTTGATCTACCGTCTGAAGTACCGTAAGTACACTTAAAATTTTGAAACCCTTTCTACATTGTCGGTAGACGAATTATAAAGAAGCCTAGGTTTCAAAGCAACCTCGTCAAACAATAACGCACATGCCTCTTCTTTGAACGTATTTGTTCAAGCCTGGATCCTTTGGTCTATTTTTTAAACATTTTGAAGAGTTTTTTCGCTAGGCAGGGGAACAATATGCCTCATATAACGGTATGTTTTTGCAGATCTTGTCAGAATCGCTAAACAAGTAATTTTGTGTTTTGTAGTCCACCGTCGACCAGGTGCCTTCCTATTTTGATTTATGGTTGGTTGCATTTAGAACCATTTCATTCAGTACCGCAGATTCAATTTTCTCAATCGCCGTGGGACTTTTTTTTAGGGAGGCCATATGCATTTTGTTTTATTTGGAGCTAAATAGGTATTTTTTAAAATTATTTTTGTAAGTGAAGAGGCTTTGTGATTTTCTAATAGGAGGCGGTATATTATTCCAGCACTTCGTAGCAGAGTAGCGAAAACTACCACGAAATGCTGCTGACTTGCCGTGTTTTGGACAAACTAGGCGAATGGCTTCTCTTGGTGGCCGTGTCGAGAACATAAGCTTCTCATAAAGGTACGGAGGTTGTTGATGATGCACAACGCCGAAAAGAAACGAGGCAAAATGCAACTTATAAAAATTGATCATTTTTTGATTTTATGTACAATCTTGACCGTTCGATGAGATATTTCGAAGCCTTGTTATTTCCGTCAACGATCTGTCTTCATATGGACAGTTTAACAGTTTGCTTGCATACAAATCCCATAATACGATAGCTTCCAAAGTCTTTACACGGCTTAATGCAACATACATACATTAGCCCTTTTGCGTTTTTTTTTACCGATGTCAATTACCGCCTTTTCCAGAGTACAGTTTGTGCACTGTGATAGCCCAGCTTAAGATTAAAGGCGTGACAGCCATGCTTAACATTAAAGGCAGCATACGACGCTCTACATCTCCGTAACCCCTGGCTGGTTGAAATATAGTGCTCGCAAGAGGAATGGGTATGCACCGTCACTATTTTTTAGCCGAGCACCAATAGTTTTATCATCGAATTTAACGTATACGGCTTCCGGTAGCTCCCCATCCTCCAGTTGATCTCTACGTAGGGCTGGCCATTTCCGCTCCGTTAACCAATCCCTCAGAAACAGCAATGTTGCGCCTTAACATTACTCGGGATTCAACTGCAATTTTTATTGATGACAGCAATTCGCCGCAGTTGTTCACGTCCTTTGAAATTACAGATTCTGGTGGTTTTCTGCCATATGTCGCCGCTTCACGAGACTCATCGACTGCGTTGACCAGATATGTTCGATGCGATTTAGCATTTTTCTCGCTCATCTTACTGTTGCACGCATCGACTTGTTTGACGGTAGGGAAAATACGCACGGCAACCCCATTTTCGAATTCTCCGATTAAAGGAACGCGCCGCCTCTCGCACAGTAACTCTAACTGACCCGTTGTGAGTTCACCTACTCGTAAACTGTTTAATAAATCGATGAATTCACAGTCATTGCGCTGGCGAATATTTATGGTCAATTCACAAAAGGAAAATTGATGCCACAAATTAATTTCTGCTGAAAACCAAGATGGTTGCAAAAAACACCAGTGCCCTTTTACCGAAGGAAGCTGCAATATGAAACGAGGCGTAAACGGATATTGATAAACGTAGTCCAGGCGTCTTATCGCGATTCAGTAGACGACCTAAACTAAGTCGCCATACAACTGAGCCTAAACTGAACCCAAACTGAATCGCGTTAAGACGTCATGGTAAGGCCCCAGGTTTCATACACATTGGAAGACAAAATTAAACCAGTTTTTAACAATGAGACACTATATTAATTAGAGATATGAATACATGAAAGTACAAGATTATTAATCATGAGCATTTATCTACGCTACGCCAGCTCCAGAATATTAATAAACTTTAGTTATATAATTCATTTTATTAGTCTGTCTCTGGATCTATAATAATGTAGGTATACTTACATGTAAAATTTTAACTAAGTACTAAGAAAATCTGTAGGTATACAGTCAAGTTGTACTATTTCAGCATTGTTTTACGTTAGCATAAGTATAGTCCTAAAATAATATTAGTTATATTTTACGATACCCGATATGATAATAATATTAGGTACTAATAGTTCATCACTTTCCCATAATAGCCCAGTGTGTTTTAGACCCCATTAACTCTGCGTGCGTCCCATGACTCGGGCAGGTGCAACATCCGCTCGGTGTAGGTACCCCTTACATTTAATTAAATTGTCGAAAGCGTGTTGGCTCCGGCTCCGTGTACGCCTCCCAAAGGTCCGGAACACCATTGTTCCGTTATTATTTATTTTGATGTTACTATAAAGACAGAATTTGAAGAGGTTTAAGGTACATCCACCGGATGGCTTCTGAAAATAAAACAAACAAAATACTACGCCTTACGATGATTTACAATTTTTTTTAGTTGCGGGGTTACCTATGCAATAGTTTTTTTTCCAAATCAAAGAATACTTCACAATTTACAGACAAAAACATTCGGTGTTCTATTTCTTTTTTAGATTTCAAATTCTTATGTTTTCAGGTATCTACTGGCGGTTTATTTGGCATATTTGATTAGAACATAAAGTAGTAGATTTATGAAAAGCATCCATAGTTTTTCACTGTTTTGAAACAAGAAGTTAAGTAATATATCTTTGTAACCATACGTACAGTACGTATGGTTACAAAGATATATTACTTAATCCAATATTCAAAGCCGTGCTTTCATACACCGGCCTCGATAAAAACACAAATTAACGTTATTATATCAAGTACCTTCAGCAACAGATTGTGTTCAAACAAAAATTTAAAAGGAAACGTTATTGTTAAAAAAAATTGAAAAAAATGTTTTAGAATGTGCAAATCTAGACATCCATATGACCCAGTAGACCCCTCTTTTATCGGCAATAATCATTAAAAATAACATAACATTAATAACTTCTCTCAACAAATTCTTCAGGGTAAATTCTAGTTTATGAATGTAAACATGTTTCTGACAAAATATCCGGGTACGGCACTATGGAAAAAATCAATATGCTACAAAAGGGTCAAGAAGTAATTTTGTAACCGAAGAATAGACGATGTACAGTGATCACTTTACTAAAATTTGTTATAGAGGGGTCTATAACCTCTACAAAAATTGAAAACTCATTTAGCCACCCGATATGAATTTATCTCTTATATCTTACGCCCGTAATTGTGGAACTAATTCTGGTAGTTTACTTAAGTATAAATAGTAGTATATAGAATGGAACATTATTATTTTAAAATGGTTTAAGAAAATTATTAAATTATTAACAAAACTTTGTGTGATTACTAGTATATAGAACAAACTAGTATCGATGATTTAGTTTATCGATATAAGAAGTCCCTACTTGTCAAAAAAATATACCCCACCGATTCCTACGTCTGATAATTATGAATAATACGTAAGGGACTATGGTTTTATATTGCGAAAGGGCGCGGTAATCCCTTTAAAGGCGGTTTAAAGTTAACTCGGCAGTTTTTTGGATTTTGTAGCATCCATTGACAATAATGCTTAATAGGAAATGTGCACGGGGTATGACCAATTGTATACATTTTATATTTAAATAGCAAAGATTATATCCATCTACGGCTAACCTAGCATTCTAAGTAATTGATATCTAATATACAAAACATTTTTATTACACACAGGTTATATTTGCACAAGGTATTTTTCATAGTTTTTATACTAATTTAATATTGCTTTTGTTAATATTGAACACGCCTGTTCCGGAGTCTGCGAAAAGAAAAAAGGCACAGGATTAATAGCTCTGCCACTACTTCTCTCTTTCCGTACTAACTCTATTCATGTTATATGTAGTTATATTATTAATTATACGTACTATTAATAATTTATGCTTATGGCACTTCAAATATTTGACAACTGACCAAGTGAAGAATAATAGATAATACAATAGTTAATCAATGTATTATTACCAAATACATACTAAAGTGTAATGACACATTTTACGAACATATGCAATGAAAAAAAAATACAACATTTTATAAACAACACCTACTAATACCAAAATATTTACTAATGAACGTCTTATCAACAATTACAACGGAATTTTTAGTAAAATAAATATTCAAAAAGTACAAGTTTTGTTTTAAAAAATGATGGTATATCGATTTATTGAATTCATTGAATGTGCGTACGGGTAAACCGCCAAAAGATTAATTATTTAAAGAATAATTACACATATAATAGAGAAAGGCAAGCCTTATAAGATCCTGTGCCAGCAATTTAATTAATCCATTAAGTAGTAAAATTATTTTTTGTGACGTCTATCTACTTATTGATTTGAAGTTTTTGCCTAAATGTATAATAAACTATAACATGATTACAACTGTGCTTCCTAAAGCTATATAGTGGACATAACCTTATATGTACCTTGTCAAATATATTTATATATCGGTATATATGTAGATAGTCTTAAATCTATATCAAATAAATAACATTACGTTTGCTGCTATAAATTACATAGTTTTCTGTACTTAATAACTTTTGTGATCTTTACCAAAACCAGGGGACTTAATATTATTATCACTCAGAGTCGCGATTCGCATTTAGCTTCTAGCAAATATAAATAAATAAATAAAATAAATAACGCAGGTTACAATATTAAGTAGGTACCTTAACCCTTTGAACGCCAAGATCCCCTAAAGTGGTCCTGTGCCGTCGTGCCCACCACGCCAATAACCCCTAAAGTGACGGTGTCAAATCAGTCGTTCTCGATTTATATTCGTTATTCACTAATTAACAGAGATATTGGCGTGCAGCCCATATTTTGACGCGTTCAAAAGGTTAACAGTAAATTTATTTATATATGTATATACGTGTGCGTATTCCATACAATGTGTGTATATGGAGCGACGACACGTTAATGCGTGACCTAAACAGTTCCCTTTAAGGAGGTAATCTGTATCGTGGTCCAATGGTGTTTCCAATTATGAGAAATAAGAACAAAAATTTTGACGCGATTTTTTTCTATTATTTTCATAATTAGACCGCGATACGTATCGCCGGCATTTATGTTACACCTTGTAGAAAAGCACACGTTTAAATAAATAGGTACAAATACATAAGTCTCTTACATTGTCAAGTTTTCGAATTTTGATTCGAGTTCCGGTCGATAACTTCTTACCCGTAATTTGGCTGTCTCGCTCTAAGGCGGATATTAGGGGAGAGTTGGTTATATCGTACCACTTATAACTAAAACGTGGATAACTTTTTTCTGAAGGAAGATAGAAATGTAACTGTTTATTCATATGAAAGTTCAGTTTCTTAGCTAGGTTATATATCAAATTGACTAATCTGGAATTAAAATAACGATCTGTAAAAAAAGAGATCCGAAGGGACTGCCATCGGTACGATTTAGCCGACCAGTCGGTTAAATCGTACAACCACTGTTTAAACTGTATTAGTTAAGTATTACGAATGTTTATTGTTTATTTTAGATTAAAATATCCATTATTTATAGCAATACACTGAAATCGCACTGATTCCGTTAAAATATGGTCGGTTAAATCGTACCTTATAGGTACGATTTGAGTGAGCTATGGTACGAATTAACTGACCAGGTATCTTTTTGAAATAAATAATATAAAAATATAACCACAAAACTTTTCCAATTTCTAAATACCACTTAGTAAACCTGATAAATATAGGAGTGAAATACTGTTAATACTGTAATTTTAATCTATCTAGATCGCAAGTAATACAATTACGAAATCACATCAAAAGTTACATCGAGTCCGACGAAAATCAATGTTTTTCTCTCTCATGTAAATTCTTGAGTTTTTCTCATTTTTTATTTCGGTAACTGACGATTATAACATAGGTGCTCCGTTGGGTGCCCCATAAGCAAGTAAAATAGGCTGTCAAGTAGGAAATCTAGAGGTGGTACGATTTAACCGGCGGTACAATATCGCCGACTCTCCCCTACATAGGTCACTAGATACGCTTTGCAATGGACAAATACGAAACAAAGGGGTAGCCTGTGACATTACAGTTTAAAACTAAGTATATTTCCATAGACAATATTTGGCACGAAAATAATTTCTAATTTTTTTTATATATTAATGTAATAAAAAAAAATTAAAAGTTACGACTTCAGAAGTGTAATTCGTTAATCACTTTGAGAGGGGACAGTAAAAATTAAAGTTTTTTTGCAAAATTTACCTAGCAGCCTATGTATTACATCGATAAGGTTTCTCATGCGGCGTCGATGTGCGAACGAGACTGCGTAGAACACTGTCCGATTCACACACACATCTGCACATTATTCTAAATACTGTTCTGCCAATAGGGTTTACAAAATTTAAAACATTAGGTGTTGCTGTATATAAGCATTCATACACCAGATACAGGGCTGACACCAAGCAGATTTAATACAATCCTTTTACAAGATCATCACCCAGCGATATACATTAAGGTAACTTGGATGTAGGTGGTATAAGGGCGCCAAATCCAGGCATTTGATTTTGTCAATATGCTTGTGCTAGTGAAAGCCCCAAATTATGATTAAAACTTTTTGCCAAAACAGTTCACCACGTGTAGTGAATGTTTAGCAGTATGTGTCATATTTGAGACACATAAGCGCTGCGAGTGGGCTCTGAGCCAGTTGGCCTTATAGTTGGTAGAGGTCAACGGCGTTGGCGGGCTTGGTGAGAGAAGAACGGCGCACGTTAGCGCCGCCCTTCTCCGAGGATCACACGTGGGTAAAGCTGGCATGCACGGCGTCGTCCTGGGCGATCTGTGTACCGGCGGCAAAGTACTGGAATGTGATAGAGTAACGAAATTACCAACTCGGACAATTCGGGAATGTGTAGTCTTAACAACTGCACGCCTACCACGATCATCGAAAATTGGTATTGACGGGAAAACCTCTTTGTCACTCCAATATGCAAGTGTGACATAGATGGAGATACAAATCCGCAATCGTTCGATTTTCGTGGTATAGGCTCTGATAGGACATATTTAGAAGGCGCATGCACGTTTAGAAAATTAGAACACACTTTCAATAATTTCAAGAACCCTGACAGTTGAAACAAAATCATGGGTGCCTGATTACAGAAAAATGACTAATGTTTAATTGATATCTATGCTATTTTGTTAGTATTCCTATATTTATTTATTTCTCCTTTGTCTTACGAGTGCTTGGTAAAAGTTTAGCAATTTAAATAAATTTAAACCTCTTAGGCTCTCCTATCTTTGACGAAGCCTTTCCAAACTATATTGATAAACAGATTCAAAATTTTAAAAGCTTTTCGGACCGCTTGCTTCAAATTAACCCTCATATGGCTTACACAATTATGAAATTTTGTTTATTCGTGCCCAAATTTACATATATTCTGCGCTGTAGTCATTTTTGGAAATACCCCGACCTTTTGGCAAACCTAGATCAAGAAATAAAATTTACAGTATCTTCCATTTTAAATATTGCTTTTGACAACACACAGTGGTCCCAAGCCTCCCTGCCCATAAGGCACGGTGGTATTGGGATACGCCAAACTTCTGATATTGCTCTTCCAGCTTTTCTTTCTTCAGCGAACAATATTCAAAATTTGTTTAGAAAAATTCTAAAATCTGACCCCATACTCAACTTGGACGTCCCTTTCCTACCGGAGGCTATTGACAGGTGGAAAGCAGCCTGCCCTAATACGGACTTGCCCACTACTCGCCATTCGCAACACCAATGGGACGAGCCGCTCTGTTTGCTGGTACGGGATAATCTGTACGAAACGTCTTCCAGCACCACAGAGCGCGCTCGTCTCCTTGCTGCGACAAGATGGGAATCCGGTGCGTGGCTGCAGGCTCTTCCCTCTAAAAACCTCGGCACACTCCTCTCTGCCAATTATTTTAGAATTGCCTTGTGTTTGCGCTTGGGTGTTGCATGTGTGGCTCCTCATCGATGCCAGTGTGGGGCTTATGTAACAAGATTTGGTCTCCACGGTCTATCATGTTCCAAAAGTGTCGGCCGTATATCACGTCACGCAAGCCTGAATGATATACTTCGTCGGGCTCTCGTGACGGCCGGGGCGCCGGCGGTTTTGGAACCATCTGGTTTAGCGCGCCAGGACGGCAAAAGGCCGGATGGCATGACTCTCGTCCCCTGGAAGCTTGGACGGCCTTTAGTCTGGGATGCCACATGCGTGGATACCCTTGCGCCGTCCCATCTTCTAGGGACTTCAAACAGAGCTGGTGCTGCCGCCAACTCGGCTGAACACCTCAAGCGGCGCAAATATGCAGCCATTGATTCTGGCTGCATGTTTGAGCCTTTTGGAGTGGAAACGCTTGGACCGTGGGGACCTGGCGCCCACATCATTTATAAGGGCATAGCGAAGCGTCTTGTAGAAGCGACTGGCGATAGGAGGGCTGGCGCGTACCTAGCGCAACGTCTTGGTATTGCCGTCCAGCGCGGCAATGCCGCCAGCCTCCTTGGCACTATGCCACAAGGCACCGAGCTGGAGCCAGCTTTTTATTTATAAATATAAGATAGTTTAAATTTTTATTGTTTTTGTATTTTATGTATTTTTAATGTTTTAATAAATTTTTATTTCTGTAAGTACCATTTTATGACTTTAATTATGAGACATATTTTCCCTTAAAGTATTAACAACTGCAGGTCAGAAATTAACAGAGTTCTTGAAAAACAAAATATAAAAATATCTAAATGGATAGAAAGTATAAAACTTAACTGTGCAAATCAATAAACTAAGCAAACAGTTATAAAACTCGACTCCCAACGATTACACGACGTAGCCTGTCCCAAAGTTCTGTCAAAAATTTTAAGGGACATTTAAATAATTTAATGAATCACCGCCTTATTCATAAAAAAGTTACCTGAAGCTTTAGTTAAATTATGTTTTCTCCCATGCTGACAAACGCGATTGTCAAAGTGACAGATAAGGACAAACAATCATTTAGCAAAAGTGTTGTTGAAGTGCGTTTATGAATAACGCCATCAGGCGTTACTTTGCGGAATTCCATATTAACAACGAAAATATGTTATTCCGCCAAACTTATTTTGCTATTGCTTAGCAAATTTTTTATACCTTTCTCTATTGCTAACTTTGTTATTGTTTGGCGGAATAGCAAAGTAACATTATTTTGTTGACATTTAAATAATTAAAGTATCTTAAAATAATTCAAATTAACCTCCCTTGTTTTTATAATACAGTCCCGTAATCGCCGCGGTCAGTCGTCTATCGCAGCACGCACCATCTTCTCTTCTTCTTTAGGTGCCTCTCCATTACTGAAGGTTGGCGGTCAGCTCCGCATACTTCTCCCGGTCTTTGGCTAAGTGGAATAGCTCCGCAGCACTCGTGATTCCGGTCCATTCCCGAATATTAGGCAACCTGTTAATTTTTAATGTCCAAAGGATTAAGGTCTGGACTGGAGGAAGGCCAATCTTTGTGTTTTATACTTCAGGCTCGAGTGGTCTTGGGCTTTGTGTGCAGGTGCAGAATCCTGCTCAAACACAAAGTTGAGTTGGGCAGATCTTTGATAAGCTGATCCAAAACCGTCTTTGGGTACAGTTGTTTAGCTGATTTTGACCCCTTTTTCGCAAAAATGAACCTCAGTTAGCCCGTAATACTCCCAACCAGACCATGAGATGGATGATGCCCATGCAGCATCCGCGGGACTCTTTTTTCCTGTTTTTTCAGAGCTGTTATCGTAGATTCTGTTTATTTTACTTTCCTTCAATAACGCATTTATTTTCGTTTGTAAAGAGTATTTCACGTTGTCGACTTTTCGCGTATCACTTACCAACTCCCGGGATCTTTGAAGCCTTATTGCGTTTGGACGAGCATTAAGTAAGTGCCCACTCTATTATTTATATGCTCATAGACAAAGATCTTTGTTTAAAACCTTTTGACGGTTTTTCAACAGACAGCTATCTGCATAGCCAAGAACTTCTGTTTTCACACAGGATTTCTTGCAATGCGCGCCTTGATCGCTTTGATCACTGCTGGTGTTCTTACGGAGCGTGGCCGACCAGTTATTTTCTTGTCCTCAATACTGGAGACTTTATTGTTCCTACCTATCAATAGTACGGTACACAAATCTAAGCGTTATATTTAATTTTTGAGCAACTTGAAATTGGGACTTAGGAAGTGCCCATATTAGCGGTGCAACGCTAAAACAGCTATTCGGTTTTCTTTCAATATCCACTCCATCGTGATAAATCGCTACAAATGATTGTTTTTTGTGGTAAAATAATTGTCAAACGTGCAAAAATGGTAGGCAATAAAATTTTCCTTAAATCGTGTTCAAAATTTAAAAATGTGACAGTGACCTTGGGGACCGACTACGTACAGCGAAGATAAAAAATAGAAAAAATAGCTTTGCTTTGTCAATTTATAAAACTAGGCTCTGTGAGCTGTACTGGTATTGGCATAGATGTCTTAAGCGCCTTTGGGGTCTATGGCGCATAGGACCTTTGTGCCAATTCCAGCCATTTTGAAAATAACCAATGACTGAATCGACATTTTTTTTAAATTTATGAGCATGTACAAAATTTCACAAGAATTGGTTGATAAATGCGGCCTGCAGACGAAAACAAATGGACAGACACACGAAAGCATTTTTTCCAAGCTGATACGGAAACGCTTCGCTCGCTCGATCGAATAGTTCTAAATGCTTTAATTTACTCTACAAATATTCTAGATTACTGCCTTCCAAATAAAAAAAAACATGCAGTCTGTTATAAAAATTAAGCTGGGATCAATCGCAGCGCATTTAATAAAGGTACTGTTGATGAGCTAATTGAAGCAGATTATCTGTGCACATGAATAGCCGGTGCACGTTGGCACGTTTGGGCAATCCGTTGGATCTGCATAGCGGGTATGTCTGCTGGGCATCCGCTGGACAAATTTCCAGATCATGCGGAGAATCCGGCGGACAAGCCCGAACTTATATGACCGGCTAATATACTTATTTGACGAAATGTCATAATCTCCACAGGTGCCATTCCACCCCGAGAGTTACGAATTAATAGTAGTTTATGTGATTGTATATAATGAAAGGCATTAAAACTCGAGGGTGGGTTTATGAAACGAGTTTTGAGTTATGGACGTTTTCTATGTATTATGCGTATGTATTTATCTATATAAGTATGTATATCGTCGCCTTAGTGCTCATACACACACATAATATGTTATTATTATGTAAACACTTACACCTTATCGTCAATGTCCTAAGGGTGTACAGATATTTTCGAAGCCTTAGAGATGCTCATATATTTATGAACTCGACTGTACAAGCATTGCTTTATTTGGGACTAGGTCGACCTGTGTGAGATCGTCCCCAAATATTTATTTATTTATATCCAAGTGTTCGAGGCGGGAACAATAAAGTCAGAAATATAAGAACTTGTAATGGAACGTAATCAAATTTCAGATCAAACCTATAAACAAAATCAAATATTTAGTGCTTAGTCGCTTGAATATGCAAGAGTAATAGGGAGGCTGATTATTAAGAGCATTAATGGGTTAAAAGACACAAGAATTGTCGATGAAAATGGGGTATCTTAATAATAATAAAAACTTGCAAGCCAAATCAGGTGTGTGAGAAACATATTGTGGCGTAAATTATTCCTCTGGTTTTTTTAATGCGTGCATGTCAAAACTACTGATTGGGTTCCATATCAAAATGGAATCAGGTCGCTTAGGAAAGCTACAGATTTTAAAACGTAACGCTATATTTGGTTTAGACAGGGGTTCATGAATAACAATATAACGATAACATGCGTTTGTAGTTTTAGGATTTATCGTCACAATAGAATTTTAAAGAAACACAATCATATTCATGAAATCTCAGGTTAAGTTGATGCTTCGGTTATCTATTCGTGGGGCAATACAAAACTTACTTTATACTGTTACGAGCTTCTAATATATCTTCCGATGAACATGTCTCAAAATGTCCCTTCCCAGAAGATAGTCATTGGACTAAACAAAATAAGAACGGGTCTCAATTAACTTAAAAAAACACATTAATCTAAATATAGGTTAAATTGGAATGCTGTTAACTAAATCGTAATTACCATCGCAAAGGTTCTACTTCGTTTTGCGTCTTAAAGCAATAAAACAAGGAGATAAACAATAATCCCACCAAAAACATAAATGTGAAAATGGAAGTTCGTGTGTTTATATTCAGTAGATTTTTAGTATCAAAAGCGGTCAAAAGTGCCTCCGGATGGTTTGTGAAAATATACAAACTGCAGCTCCGTCGCCTGAACTTGGCTGGATACGCTGCCGCGTGTTTGTTTAGATGTACTAAGTTTGTGGGGGTTTCGCCTATTTTGTAGTAAAATGACCGGTAAAATATTATACTGACCCCTGCAAAAGCGGCGCCATTCCAGCCAAGTCGTTCGTGTTCGCGCTGCATCTGCCTGGAGGCGTGCGTGTGGGCATGCGAGGGCTTGTGGTCTGCGCGGGAAGCGAGCCGCGCCTTGGCGGACAGCGCGGCGCGCAGCGGCACGTTGGCGCGCGCCGCCTCCGCGCGCCCGTGCTGGCAGAACTCCAGTAGTGCCACACCCAGAGCCAGTGCCAAACCACCCACCAGCACGTAGAATATGCCGGCTACTTGACTAAGCGTCATCTCCGTTATACTCGTTTCCTGTAAAATCAAAATATTCAAATTGGAGACATCAATGTTCTTCTATTTACATATAGGCCAAGAAAATTTTAACAATAATAAGCATTTTAAGGAATGAATTCCCAACAAGCTGGATATCGGTGTAATACCTTCATTAGGTTTATCGATATCCAGATTGCTGAAAATTAGTTTCTGAAAATTATCCAATTTTCTTGGCCTAATAACCGTATTAGAGTTTATAAAAAGAAATTTTTTATCAAGAATATTTCGATGTAAACTTTCGTGAGTCATACTGACATTAAATATTTGCGGCACGGGCGCGACGCATTTAGAGATGGGCGCTGGGTAAATACCTCTGGTAAATATTAGGTATTTTTCGGGTGTTTACCAAACTTACCCGGTATTTACCCAGTTTACCCGGTATTTACCCAATTTACCCGGTATTTGCCCAATTTACCCGGTATTTACCCAATTTACCCGGTATTTACCCAATTTAGCCGGTATTTACCTTTTTTACCCAAATTAGTGGGTATAAATAAAAGTTGAATAAAGAGTGGAGAGTTAATGGAAATAAAGGAATAAAAACAAAGGTGTGGTATTAATCGTATACCTATTTGCAAACAAGGAAAATTAACTAAGATAGAGGTTATTGTCAGTTATCACAGTTTTGTAAACGAGACAAATCAATATTTTGAAAATAGTATAAAATTAACCTTTTTAAACCAACTTTGACTAACATTTATTAAAATCTAAGGTAATCAACGACCTAAATCAATAATAAATCATCTATAAAATAAATCAACAAATTAAAGAGAATTGGTTTAGCTAAATGTAATATAGGAAACAATATTCTAAAGACTTAACAAAATAAACTGTGTTTTTAGTCTTCAAGCTCATCATCTAAAATTATATCGTAGTTTCGACTATGCGAAGAACAAACAGACATTTCATCATCTTCATCGTCATGAACCTGGCGATTTTGTAGGTTCCCGTTATAGGCAATGAATGCAACTTTGCTTGCTCTTTCTGAAGTTAGTCTGTTTCTTTTTATTGAGTGTATATTTCAGTGTACACTAGATGAGCGTTGTTCTACTGCTGCAGACGTGGAGGGCGTCGTCAAAATTCTTGTTGCAATTTTACTTAAAAGCTTCGAGCCACACATTCCTTTCCACCAAGTTAACGCGTTCATGCTGCTTACGTGGCTCCACACGAAGCTCTTACTCCACAATCCTTCTCTAGCCCTAAATTTTGCTAAATCAGGCATAACATCGCAGTTGAGGTTATTTCCTATTTCGTAGATTATTTCTACAGAATCTGTCTCCTGGGCTTCATTTAGTTCTCCGCCTTGACAGAAAAGATCTAGCAAGTAAGCAGCTAAATGAATGTGCTTTACGCACATTGCTGTTCTATTTTCTACCGCTGTTAATATGAGTTCTTTGTCGTCATTGTCTATAATTTTTATATCGGATATAACGAATCCAATGTGTGACTTCCGCAGCGTAATGAACACATTATGCATGTTGTATTTATCTGATTCAAATTTGAAAATTACCGTTGTATAATGGGTTCCAAAAGAATTATAAATTAGTCTATAATTTTCCAAAAGTCTTCGTCCAGTAAAGTTGCTTTCATATCAGCACGGAGATTATTCGCCTCTACATGTACAGCGAACGTTTGTAGAGGTATTTTGCTATTTTGCGAGTTTTTCAAACTTGCTCAATGGCTTCCCCAGCGAGTTTTACAAGGCAGCTTCAGCGTTTCACCGACAGCCTTTTCTCTGATGATTTTGGAGAGCAATGCTGTTAATATTCGACTCCTTTTGATAGTCTTTATGCAATCTGTTGCTTGATTAATGAAACCTTTCAGTACAGCAGGCTCGAGTATATCTTGGCACAAAAGATTAAGTGTATGGACTGCACAATTCATATATATAATTTGAGAATGCACAGTTTTGACAAGACGAAAGGCTTTTGGCATGTTTTTCGCATTGTCTCCAACGAGAACCACAAATTAGTTTGTGCCATACTTAGCCATGACCTTAAGTATTTTGTCACGTACTCGTATATATTCACCAGTATGGCGATTCGTAGTCGTGTCTAAACTTTTGACAAATACTGGTTTAGATACAATGAAATTTACAATGCCTTCATTCTTTACACTACTCCAACCACATTACAAGTGTACATATCACATTGTAAGTGTAGAAAGTTTTCAGCTTCAATATCATCACTCAAGTGCATATCTTTGTGCATTTTATTAAGCTGAGTTGTAGATAAAGACTTCCTCGACTGCGGCTTGAACTGTGGTTATAATTTTGAAAAAAAAAATGTAACGACAAAGGATGTTCCACCATGGAAAATGGCGCACCAGTAACAAATATAGCCTTGGCTACATCCGAATTCAACGCTGCTTCTGAGAATGGTTCTTCACGGGACGTTGAACTGGCACTTGAACTTGCACTGTTTTGTTTCGTTTTGTCAATGTCATCTATAAAGATCACGTTAGCATCCTTGGATGTTGAAGTTTTGGCTTGGAATTTTTCGGGCATTTAAGACATTTAAACAAATGAACTTCCATTTTGTTTACATTAGCCACTTTGTATTTTGAGTCACAATAAGATGACTGAATTATTTTCTGACCGTCGGAAACACTTCCAAACTGACTCTTTTCTGTGTCTTCCCATGGTACAGTGTGCCCTGTAACACAAAAAATTACAATCGTACAAAAGTACTCAACGCTACAAAAAAACCGTGTAAAAATAGTTTTTTTTTGTATAATATATATGGGTCCATATGGTGAAGGTACCAGTGATCAACTTTTTAACAAATTATAGAAGTTCAAATTCGTCACTTTTCAGCTTTCGTGTGCACGAGATTAATACTTTTGTATACGAAAAATTAAAGTAGTTTGTGGCTGTCAAAAATAAACCAAAATAATGTCTACTATATAGGTAAGTACTTCAAGATATTTCAGTAAATATAAAGAAAGGGACATTTTAACCCGAGTTCAGCCTTATAAGCACCTAGCAGGGCTGAGAAAGTAGTACTAGTAAATAAATACAATACATACATGTTAGAGAATCCCTAAAATCGGAGCCCAACGGAGAAGCTAAATCGTCCACCTTGATGAATTAATAGGGTAGTCAGCGCGCACAAGTGGCACAGGCGACGCTCAGGTACAAAGTGAACCCCGAGAGCTGTGCGCACTGCTGACAGACCGCAGTGAAGTTTCTACAAACCACTATAGCTATCTTCACATCAATTACCACCGCCATCTAGCGGCACCACTTCAACAACACCAACACAACTTGCTACTTAACTAGCTTCGCGCACGCCGTCTATTGGCAGGCAGGTCTTAACTCTGTGCTCCGTTTTTAAGTTTAATGTAGGTATTGGTTAGGTTCTAAAATCTAGCCAATCACACAACGTATCATAATACGAAACACTAAACAAATAGTACTAAAAAAATTAAGGATTTAACAATTTACTTACGTTATGTCAAACATAACCATGGCAAATCAGTTACTGATACCTTGGAACAAGAATAAGTAAAACGAATAAAACTCACCGTAAAGTTCCTCTTAGCCGTCAGGATGTCAACTTTTACACGTATAATTTTTTTTAAAAAAAACCGACTTCATTTGGTTCCCGGTAAAAGTGAAATTTTGAATTTGTTTGAGTTAGCCAGTTTACTTCACAAATATCCAATACACCGCACGTGTACGATTGAAAATTGAGGAGGTTTCTTTATGTCCCAGGGCTTCTATCATTACATGTGAAGTATAATCAAACGGAACTCCCTTATAGACCTTTAAAACAAACAAAATAACAATGTGTTAAATTGGATGACAGACTGTAAATTATCGAGCAGTTTCATTATGCCATCCCTGATTATCAACATCAGGTCCACTCCAGCAAAATGATGGCCACAGTAAGAAAATGCCTAAGCTAATTATGAACACCCTCTAATCACAATGAACGTGCCGTTGAAATTTGAGGAGTTCTCTGAATTTTTCTAGAACTCCATCATCAGAATATAAATCAAATCAAAAAGATGAATGTCACAACTAGGATAATAAGTAGAGCTAGGTTTATTAACCAGTTCCACTTTGCGATCCCTGGTCTTCATCATCAGATCCAGTTCATCAAAATGTTGGCTCCGCCAAAACACTGTTTTAGTTACTTAAGGAAACCCTCAAATCAGAATGCATGTGCCGTTAAAATTTGAGGAGTTCTCTCAATCCCTCATGAACTCCACCATCAAAATAGAACTAAGTATAATCAAATAGGACTATTTTGAAGGTATTTCTTTACAAAGAAAAGATGAATGTCTCAAATCGGATGATAGAGCTGGGAATTACCAAGCAGTTCCACTTTGCCATCCCTGGTCTTCATCATCAGGTCCACTCATCCAAATTGATGATGTTCGTAAAGAAATGCTCGAGTGTCTTAAGAAACTACCCAAATCATCATGCATGTGCCTTTCAAATTTGAGGAGTTCCCTCAGTTCCTCATGGATTCCATCTTCAAAAATGGATTTTGAAAAAAACGGGACCAACCTGGAACCATCTACTTTCAGAAAACAACAAAAAATTAAATCGGTTCAGTAATGACGGAGTTATGTTATGAGTGAACATCCATTAAAAAAAAAAAAAATCAAAGTCCAGTATTCCGAAGCCCGAAGTCAAATAGAAATCATCACCATAGTCTAGATTCAAAGCAAGGTTGAAAACGAAATTTACACGTGGCACTTATTTAGCGAACTGGGTATCGAATAAAGATCTCAACCGTAACCTTAACCTTTCGGCGACTTGCCCTCTACCTGCAGGTATATCTTTTGCACGAGTGGATTATTTTAAGTTTATATAAATACTTCGCAAACCGAGGCATTTTCAATGAACACAGTATACCTTATAAAAACGAAACTACTTAACCTAAAGTCCTTAGTTGCTTTAATTAAATGTAATTTTGCTGTCGTCCCGTTTTCTTACATTACATTTTTTATTCAAAATTATATTTTTTAATGTTTATATGACCGTATGTTCATTAATTAGAATATATGTTTTTATACCCGATACTTTGGGTAAAATGGATAATTACCGGGTAGATTGGGTAGTTTTATTTTCCCGGCATGTTTATTATCTGGTAACTAGGGTAACGTCAGAAACACATGTTAAAAAATAGTATAAATCATAAATCAACACATAAAAAGGAGTCCGCAACACCCGCCGGCGCCCATCTCTGGACGCATTTCATTCGATTCGATAAGGTGAAGTTGTTTGGGCATAAGAAAAATGTTTCCTCCCACGCCTAGCGTAGCGTGGCCGCGAGCCCATTGAAATTTGACATTGCTCTAACTTCAACGGCGATGGTGGCTGTACTTTGCTACCGGCTTGGAATTCAGTGCTTCCTAAAGTGAACGTGAATATATGTGGTGACGATTTAGTGGACACGGTTAACTCGGTGTGCTTGATCCCGTGAGATGATCCGACAATCCACACTCCCGCAACGACGACGCCGGATACCGCCTGCATTGGCGCGCGCGACCCGTTACCTACACCGGTCTCAGGCAGTGATGTCTGGGCCGCGGAGGTGACAACACCACTCTGTCTAACCGACGGTGACTGCCCGACGCAGTCGAAGCATGTCACGCCTATTGTGACAAAGATAACACGGATTTTTAACCGTTTTTAAGTTTAATGTACGCATACATTAGAAATAAAATCGTGAAGACACACTGTTATAGCAGATATGTAAATTTATTATAGGCTCACTTATCAATCACAGACTTACTTTATCGGGTTTTAACGCATTTTGAGCCAATCTGATCTTTGGATATTAAAACCTTGTTTTATTTTTTATTGATATTGCATTTTGGATTGATCTATACGCTAATCGATGCTAATTTTATAGATTTCTCATTCTTTAAAGATAGAGCATCTTTGAAGAATGAGAAATCTTTCAAGTGACTGTCGAAAGTTTGATAAATCATTGATGGCTAATCAATCGATTGGCTGACTACGTTTGGCTAATTTGGTGTAGCGATCGTCATAGCTATGTGGCTACCAACCAAGCTACAACTATAATCAAGTTGACCCAAATCACTAAATTGTGTTTAAAATCGTTACTTTCAAAGTAGCCACCGCGGCTAGACGCATGACTCATGAATAAGGGACACGGACTGTTCCGAAACATGTCGAGCTATTTTCGACTTTATTGACGTGAGTAACCCGCTATGAGAATTTTAATATAGCAGATTAATATTATTTATCTCTTTTTTTAATAAATATTGGTATTTTTTGCCATTTTTGACCAAAACTGGTCGTAACTAGGAAGCAAGAACGGACGTTTTAGGAAACTCGAACATACCTATACTTCTGTCAATAATATACAGCGTGGAATTTAACGAGGAACCTTTCCAGAAATGGAAGATAATTGCAATTTATTTTCCCCATATATCATAATATTAACCTACTTTTCTGCAAGCCGTTTGTTTTTGTGGAGGTTTAAGTTTTAAGCTATTCTAACCTTCTTCTTTTCTGGAAGCCTTTCGTTGTTGGGGGTATTAGAGTTCTAACCTTTAAGAGGGGAAATGCATTACGCATACCTCCCGGGTGCAGGTACGGCCCCGGGAGGTTATGTGGGCATCTCGTTGAGGGCTAATGAGACCCCGAGTTTACCCACTAAAACCCCTCTGTTGCGGCCTCTACGCTCAAGGGAGAGGCCACGAGAACGCCAAAGCACACTACCGCGACCACTCTAGCAGCTGGCTGGTTGGACAGCTCCCTCTCTGGGAAAGATGTATATTTACCATCCGGCTCTTGGGGCGGTGTCGGTTATACGACACCCGGTTTCACTCAAGGACCTATCTCGTTCGGGTAACAGCCGTCCCCGTGACTGCTACCCCGAGGTCCTGGTTATGGCGGTATGCGGCGGTCACAGGCGACTCGCCTCCGCCCGGCTCTTTTGCGTCTCAGCGGATGGGCTTCGATATTTTCCTCCCGCGCACGCTCGGCCGTTTTCTTTTCGGTTATCACCTTTTCACAAAAGGTGGCCACCGCTTTCCAGCATCTTTTTTCTTCTGTCATGGCCCGTAAGACGACCGGTAGTGACAGGTCTGCTCCTATTTCCGCGATTAACTGATTGCGCGGCTCCGTCCAACCTGGGCAGTCGGCCAACGTGTGCTGCGCTGTGTCTTCCGCACTATTGCAGTGGTGGCACGCTGGCGTTTGCTCTCGTCCTGATATATTGCACAGGTATTTGCCAAAGCAACCATGGCTCGATAGTACCTGCATGAGGTGAAAAGTCACCACTCCGTACTTTCTCCCTATCCATTCTTTTAGCACCGGCTGGATCGCGCTGACGGTTCGGTGCCCGGCACTAGGATTCTCCAGCCTCTCACCCCATTCGAGAAGGAGCGTGTCACGTGCGTGAGTCCTCCAGCGCTTAACTTCCTCGAGCATTGGCTCTTGGCCTTCAGCTCTTGACCGCGCAATACGTCTATAGACGTATTGCGCGGTCAAGAGCAAGAGCAGAAGTCAATCGTCATAAAAGATTAGTTATATCGTAACCTCTTCCATCATAATAATAATCTCTGTTTACCTAGTATAATAAAATGGTTAAGTAACATTTTTCTTTTTCCAATAAACTTAAACTGCGCCCTGCTTGAGCAGGATTTTAACACATGTAACAAGAAATTGGTTTTGATTATTATTTTGGTTGAAAACGTGCATGAATAATATGAAATACTTAAAGTGTATTTTCTTTAAATAACCAACCACTTTGCGTGGTTTCAAATAAACTGGTTTTGTTTGACATCTAAGATAATATTACCCAAATTCCGGTTATATTGTAATTGTCGTTACCATACCGAATGTCATATTGATTAAATTAAAATACCTAAACGCGGAATGTAACTATAATTGGTATGGCAGAACTTAACGCAGATATTCGACTCACAAATCGAATTTAGTACAACGATTAGGCATGGATATGGATAGGCCGGTTTGGGCCGCGACTCTTGCCACTCAGATTCCCGGATCTAAGTTGCTTGGATTTCTTTCTGAGAAGCTTTATTATAAATATACTCGTAGTTTACAAAACTTAATACGATAAAGTGAAAGTAAAGCTGCCTTTTACGCCCTGCATCTGAAAAATCATGACCAGGATACATTAACGCATGTCCATCGACCTACTCGCACACAGGCTGCAGCCTACGTTACAAGACGTGGTGGAAAATTATTTGAATCGTATTTGAAGATAGCGGTTAATATTATCAATTACTGTAATTGATAAACATATTTTCGTTATTTTTTTAATATGTATGTGTTATACATACAAAGTGCAATTACGTCAACGCTCGGAACGAAGCGTTTTCTGAGTTTTCTCGACGACGATTCTTTGATTTAGGGTCACCACAGTTAAAAAGTAAATATGTTGGTATTATTTTTTTTACTTTATTTATGATTACAGTACAGATATACTGTATATCACTGAAACGATGCAATACTTCCACGAAGGTCCATAGTTTTGTTCCAGCCTGTATAGCGCAAAAGAATTTTTACAACGACATTTATGTTTGAAGCAAAAATATTTTACCCAATATTATATTCTGACAGTTATAAAAAGTCAATAAAATCGGCTTTGAAGTGACCTCCTGTTTTATTTACATAGGTATATTTTTTTTATTAACAGCTGGATCGACAGGTAAGCACACTCATGTGGGTGAGTAGCATTGCAAATATTAACTTTTGCTAGAGTACTAAATGTAATGGTACTGAAGCGACGGGTATTATAATACATAGTTATATAAATTTCGGTTTAAAGAAATTTAGTGCCCCAAAATAAATTTTACATTTCACTTAATGAGAAACTTAAATCTAACATGCTTAATCATTATTTTTTTAGTAAGCAATAAGCATTACGGTAATGCCGAAGTAAATATTTTTTTTTTACTTCATAATAAAAGGATTTAATTTTAATGATAAATAGATTAAAAATACACACAGAAACAGATATGGAAATAGGAAAATATGAAACAAAATATGTTAGTCGACGTGGGGAAGGGCGGCGCCGTCGTCGAAGCCAAGCCATCTGGCAGCGGGCTTGAAGCGGTGGCGTGTGCCTCGAATGCACATGCTTGTAGCGCGTATTACTGCGACATTAATTCTCGCTCTAAGCCAGCCTAGGATGGTACTCAAGGAGCGATTCCAACGTTCAGAAATGGTTTCTGCCATATGTTTAATAAAGGATGACATTTGAGGAGCAAAGACGCCGTCAACCGATGTTACAAGTGGGGTGAAAGTTGCATGTCGCAATTCTCAGGGGTTATTATATTTTCTATGTTTTTCATCTTCGGCTGATTTAAGGATGGATGATACAGGTCTTGAGATGTAAGAAGGAGCGTCGGTGTCAACAACACGGATGTCAAATAACGCCTCCCTCTGAGCGTCCCATACCCCACGGCAAGATAGGTCTGCACGTAAACCGCAATCGCTTTCAGCTATTATTGGTTCTTTTGTTACATTGCCCCAGGTATATTGGCAAAGTTCACAGAATAGATCCCTTACCTCGTTGTGACGCCTTGTGACAAGGCCGCCGGTTTTACATTACAGCAGAGTGCATGGTCGATGTTGAATGGGTTGTTACCGCAGCCGTCGCATGACTGTGGCATAGCGTTTGGTGATCTATGGTAGCGTATTGATAGTGCATCTCTGAACTCCAATGGGGATAGGTCAAAATGATCCCTCTTTGTGGGAATAACTGAAAGCCAATTTGAGGACTTCATTTTCATCTTAGATGCAATGGATCTTTCGATTGCCCTTTTCTTAATGGTAGTAAAGTTATTTACAATGCATGTGCTCGAAAAGTGCGCTTTCTATGAAGCTAAATCGTGCGGAAAAGTACAACTTTCCGCACGATTTGGCCGATGAAGACAAAATCGTGCAGAAAAGTGTACTTTTCCGCGTACTAGGGAAAGCGCAGTAGTCCGAAGTGTGGCTGCGTTGGCACCCCATGTAGTACCAGTAAGTTTCTGAATGATACTGTTTCGGGTATTGGATACCTTCGCAGAGAGACCTGTCAGGTGTTCCCTGACATTGAGACTCCTATCCAAGGCTTCTGTCGGGGTGACATTGCTTCCAAAGAGAGTTGGCAGGAACAGCGTTCGTAGTGCATGTGTTACTGGTTCAAAAAGTTCGTGGGAGTTTTTCAGGACTCTTAGTAAAAATGACCATTGGAACTGAATTGCTTTGGTAAGGGCAGTATAAGCAGCCTGCGGAGAGTTTTTACAGATTTCTGTAATTTTTTCTATGGTAGAGACGAATCTATTCACATTATTTTGTATGAAGTCCTCTTTCCCTTCGCCAATGTAGCTTCCCAAGAAACGTGCTCCAGTAACAATGCTTAGGTTAGTGTCTCTGAAGATTTGGTGGGCTGATTGTTTGTCGGTTTCGGAAACTATGAGTATAGTGTTTTTAGCTTGCGGGAAGTATCCAAAAGATGGTCCTATGCTGTTTAGTTTGTCCCACCAAGTGCGTAGACTTCCCAGATCACCTTGGGCAGAGGAGTCGTCGGCGTACCAGGATTGTGTGGTTCCTTGCTCTTCTTTTAGTTTATTTATGATGGGAAGTGTTGCAAGGGCATAGAGCGGCATGGCAAGTGGATCTCCCTGAGTTACTCCTTCTTGGCTGTAGTCTCATGTCAGCATTACGCATGACAAGTTCCGCATGACCATTGTAAGTATTATATAGAAAACGAGCACAGTGTGGCCAGTGTATTTTTAATCTATTTATCATTAAAATTAAATCCTTTTATGCCGAAGTGAATATTATAATATCACAAATCTTAACACAATAAATAAATAAAACAAAGTCGTTATTCAGGCAGTAGGTTCATCTAACAACGATAAGTGCAAAACGGGTACTTCTTTGTAATTATTTGTGTGTGACATGCTCTTAGCGACGTTTGCTACTTTGCTACACATCACGGGACAGAGCCGTATTTAGGTCACAGGAATATTAAACAGGATGTGAGTTTTCCGTTTTTTCTTAAAGCTATTTATCGTAGTCGCTAGTTTTATTTCTTTTGGTAAATTATACGATATGTGCTCCTTCAAAGGTTATATTTTTTTACAATTTTTTTTCGTGCGAGGTGGAGGCAAATATAAGTCGGCAGCGTTTCTTAAAGTTCTCTTGCCCTTCTCTCTATTTGTGACGAATGTTACTGTGACGTATGTTTTTGTTAATTTTTTTTTATAAGCAGGCTTACTTTGTGTGTGTACTGTTGATGATTTTATTTGTTGGCGTCATAATAGTCATAATGAAAAAGTTCTTTAATTATTTTATTTTGCGTAATTTGGAGATCCTTTAGAGTTGACTTTGCTGCACTCCCCCAGATCTCAATCAGATAATCCAAACGCGATTGTACAAGGGAATAATATATGTAATAATATATATACCTACTACCTGCACTATGCCACGAAGAGACCCTAGAAGGCAAGATAATTTAGAGCAAGTCTTGGCGATGTGTGCTTTCCACGCTAAATCACCATCAAGTGTCAGGCCGAGATACTTTTCTTCTGTAGGCTGGTTTAATTTTACATTATTATTAATAGCAGTTCACGAGCTTGTATTTTTTTATTTTTGGCCTTACCTTAATATTATACGAGGTTTTAGAAGTATTAATAGTAAGTTGATTATACTGAAACCATTCATGTAGCAAGTTCAGATCCTTTTTTCAGAACTAGCTTCTTTATGCAATGCCCAAAATAGAATACACAAGTATCATCTGCATATAATGTTACTTTACCGTGTAACTTTCGCTGACTAATACCTGTTGACGTATATAAAAAACAATAGCGGACCAAGTATAGAGCCTTGTAGAACACCGCACGTAACACTTTGACTATCGCTGTGGTATTTACCGATTTTTACAATTTGTTGGCTATTTTGAAGATTAGAAGCTAAGATTTCAAAAGCTTTGCCGGTTTTATCGATGTCAATTAAGTAGTTTTTCTAGTAGTAAAGTGTGACTTACTGTGAAAATTTATTTAACAACTGTAAATCCCCCCGTAGTAGTACTCCCGTGAGTATTAGACATATTAATATACTTATATCGGGTTACTCACCTCTATAAAGTCGAAAATAGCTCGACATGTTTCGTAACGGTCCGCGACCCATAATAATGGGACGCTTTTTATTATTCTCACTCATGATTATGGGACGCGGACCGTTCCGAAACATGTCGAGATATTTTTGACTTTAGAGACGTGAGTAACCCGATTAAAGTATATTAATATAGAAGTATGGTTTTTTAATAACACTTTTTGTTAAATACGCATCACAGAACGCGAACACAAGTGTGTATTCTTACTTATACCTATGGTAAATCGGAAATAATGGGAACGTAAATGAAACAAAACGTGAATTCATTTTAAACACCAAAGGTTCCTTAGAACAAAAATACTTATCTTTCTATTTTATGTAGATTCGGATCTCTCATAGGTACAGTCACGTTTATTTTATTTTTATTTTTATTTTTTAATTAAGGTTCACCAACAATATATTACACCAATACATGCAAAAAATTATATGCGACTTAAAATTAGGAGTAGTGTAAATATTACTTAGAGGTAAACACAACATGCACCATTTATGTGAAGATAAAACTAAAATAAGATTCTTATATTCTATAATACAATATTGTTCGTTAGCGCTCGCTTCGATCAGCTTTGATAGCAAGTAATAATTTACGCGGTGGGTCGAAGTAAATGTCCGTGAGATCACTGCAACTGTTGGCAACTTGGCATAGTCTGCATATTGGGGAATTCCTGCCTGATACTGTTCCTCTGACTGGCGGTTTCAGCGGTGTAATAGGATAACGAGGAATTCGAGGAGGTACTCTAAAATGAAAGAGATTCAGTAATTGAGGGCAATCTATTTTGTGCTGGAGAATTTTGTGGAGAAATAATCCGTCCAAAATCGTACGCCGTGTCTCCAGGGAGTCAATTTTGAAATGGGCTAGCTTACGTTTGTAAGATATGTATCTTTTAGCTACTACTCGTCCATGAAAGAATGCCAGGTGTCGAAGAAATCTTTTTTGTACTCTTTCTAACCTAAGGGAGTGTGTAGCGTAGTGTGGACGCCAGACGACACTACAGTACTCCATAATGCTTCTCACGAGACTGTTGTAAAGCAGTATTTTCGTTTTGCTTTGTTTAAAACACCTGCCATTCCTTATCACAAATCCCAACATTTTGGATGCCCGAGTGACAATGGTGTCTAAATGTGGTATGAACGTTAGTTTTTTATCAAATAGAACCCCGAGATCCCGAACACTCTCAACTTCGCCAATTTTATGATCACCGATATAATAGTTCGACGGAGTTATCATGTGTTTACGCGTGAATTTTATATGAAGGCATTTTTTAGAATTTAATTGCATTTTATTATTCATGCACCAAGTTTCAAGTCTATTCATGTCGAGTTGAAGCAAATTTACGTCCTCTGTAGAATTTACGATGCGCGCAAACTTCAGGTCATCGGCATACATAAATACTCGAGAATGATAAAAACAGTCAGGTATGTCATTTATAAACATATTAAACAATATTGGACCCAAGTGTGACCCTTGCGGTACGCCGGACGTTATAATACGAGAATTTGACTGGTATCCATTAACCACCACGTAGAACCGCCTATCAGATAAATACGAGCGTAGCCATTGAAGCAAGGAGCCAGATATTCCGTATGCAGAAAGTTTAGATATTAAAATGCTATGAGAGACTTTATCAAAAGCTAAGCTTTATAAATATCTATACACGTTAGAAATCATTACAGAGGAAGAAGGGTCAAAATTGAATATAAATGCATATGTATTTATGAAGCCGACCGTACTAATCTCAACCAGTATTTAGGTAGACGGTAGAAAAAAAATATAAATTAAACTACCCGTGCCTAGTATATAATAAAGTCAAGAAATAAAAACTAATGGAATGGAACAAATTCATGCCAGTGAAGTTTCATAATATTTATAATGACTCTCATTAAAAGCTGAATCGTGTCGTCCAGCGTTGAATCAAATGACAAACTTGAACGAACTGAAATTGTACGGCGCAGCTAACAACTCGTAAACGTCCTCGTACCGACGGGAGAAAATTAACAGGCTGTTGAACGTAAAAGCTTAATCAGAACTGTATATCAATGCTAACGCGACGAATATCGATAAACCATTCTGAAGTGACTAAATTACCCTGCTGTGTGCACTGCAGCGTGCTCATCATGTTGGTATCACAGTTTTGAATTATAATAGGTGCTAAACTACAGTCTAGAATTTTGGGGAGTAGCCGCTGACTGGACCCGCGCTTTCGTACTGCAGAAACGAGCTGTCAGAACAGTAGCCGGCGTCCCTCCCGGCACACCCGCTCGACACCTATTCCAATTTCTGCAAATTATGACATTACCATCGCAATCATCACTTTATTTTCTACCGTAAAATACACTAGAAAACACATCGCAATACATTTTTAATATAGTAAAATTTGTCAGAAACAATATTGACTCTTTTCCCTACAGACCGAGTAACCTCAGAAATCTAAGGGACAGAAACAGAGGAATACTCTTGATACCCAGATGCAGGCTAACCAAATCTGCCAAAATGATCTACACCATAGGTCCTAAAATATACAATGCAATCCCTGATTGTATTATTAATGAATCGAATGATGACTTATTTTATAATAAATTAAAAAAATTGCTTGTTAGAAATGCTTTCTATAATATTGATGAACTGTTTGACATAAAAAAATTATTTAGTATACATTATATAATTCTAATTCTAATTTTATTTGATTATCTCTTCTTTAATTTAATATTGTATTTAATTAACCTTGTGGTATGTAGTAATCGATTTTGTATTTTTCCAGATAGACGTGTAATATGTAATACTATTATAAATAAATGAGTATGAGTATGAGTAATGAATCCTGGAGATTATGTAGAACGTCGATATTGCTCAAAATCACTTCACATTTATAAAAGCAGTTTAATGTTGATATCGAAAAAGTACGGCTAAATGTGCTTGAAATAAAATGTATGAAATTAAGAGAAATATATTTTTCCACACCTCTAGCGCGGAAAGTCGCTCTGTATTCTTGGGAAATAGGGGCAAAAGTGTGCCTCAGAAAGTGCAAATTACGAGTAAGTACTTTAATGCAAGTTTTGACTTTTTTCTTCATGCTGGGCCAGCATTGTTGGCTGGTGGGATAGACTTTCAGCCAAAAATTTCGAATGATAATCTTATCATTCGAAATTTTTCGCCCATCTGGGCGTTCATTTGGATTATATTTAAAATATTTTACTGCTTGTGTTATACGAGTACTTAGTAGTAGTAATGAATGACTAATGAGTCTACACTTAATTATACGGCAAACGATCTATTAGGAAATGCATGTTATGCACTTTTGCATAGTGGCTCCTTATGACTTACAGATTGATTTAAGAAAGGGGAGCCCAAGCCCCAATCAAAGTCAACGTCAAAGTCATACACCCGTTCTTGACTTCATTACCAAGTCAAGAAAGAGTGCAAAAGAGATGTACTCGTATAACATTAACTTCATCATGTGGTTATAATTAACAGAATGGCATAGTTAGTTTTATTAAATTCGTTAATTTTAATTTTTTAATTTCTCATACAAAATAATTACATGTTGCATTGCATCAACCGCTAATATAAAACGGGCTTATAATTGACTTTACTAAGCAAGTGACAACTATGACATATCAATGTCATGTAGAATAGTCATACTCCGTTTGTAATAATTTGAATGTGTGTTTACACACATTCAAATGCCATATCAGATAAAATAAAATAAGTAGTTATTTTCTAAATGGAGCTAATAAGAATATCGGTGTCTTTGAGAATTTAACTTAATTTCAGCTAAAGAATGCACCCTTGAAATTAAACCAATTGCTCAAAAACACGTATACTAGTGGCTCTGTGAGCTGTAGACCTCGCGATATTTTAGTGGTATTGGCATACAATTCCTAAGAGCCTTTGGGATCGGCGCTTAGGACCTTCGTACCAATTCCCGCCATTTTTTTTAATGTTTTGCACAATAATTTTCTTTTAATTAACGAACTTGCTTAGAAAATTTCACAAGAATTGGTTGATACATGCAACCTGTAGAGGAGAACAAATGGACAGACACACGAAAGCATTTTTGCCAAGCTGAAACGGAGACGCTTCGCTCACTCGGTCAAAATTTGCGCTTGACAGGTGGTTTATATAATTTGACGCAAACAAAATAATATAGTTGTTAATCAAGTCTTTGTAATATCCAAAATTGTAAACACGAATCACATCATTTATTATTTATTTTAGTAAGTATATATATGCCATCTATATCAGTTTATACCTTTGTAATATACAAAATGTACAATTAATTGAACCTGGTAGACATTTCAATACATAGGCCTTATTTGTACTTGATATAATGTGCAACCCTTAACCACTGACGTACGAATGTGGTACGTCGTCAAAGTCGCTTTGACGTTCCGTTACAATTCAAATTCGGCTACCGCAAAAACACGTAAGTTATTTAGGGGTAAGAGTAAGACATTGTAAATACATACCTCATCCTTGCCTTCGTCGCAATCGGATTTTCTGGTCGCGAGAACCCATTTACGCCAGAGTTTCGATATAACTCCGGTCGCTTTCATATCGACGATGGCTAAATTTATCACCTCCCTAAAAATAATAAATTTTAATTTATTTCTGCCACCACTCCGACTCGCAGGACCATATATATAATAAAGGGAAGACTCAACGTGGGAATGCCCCGGCAGCAAATATTTATTTGCATTACAGAGACAGTAAGGGAGCCAATGATCATAGTATTATGTCATATGGCTTACTGGTCTGGGGCAAAGCAGCAGATATTGAAACAATCTTCATTCTCCAAAAGAGAGCAGTCCGTAATATTTATAATACGGGCACTCGTGATTCTCTGAGAGAACGATTCTAGGATAATGATATTCTCACTGTAGCTTCACAAGACATACTAGATGTTATAATGTATACGCGTGTTGTGTTGCGGGTGTCCATGGACGACGTTAATCGCTTACCATCAGGCGATTCGTTTGCTCGTTTGCCACCTATAGCATAAAAAAAATACGCATAAGAATTTAAAGTCCTTTAAGAAGCTGTCTGATATCCATGGCTTTAATACACGGAATAAAAATATGTTAGTGGTTCCCAAATTTCGTCTACAGAAAGTAAAAAAATCGTTTTCAGGCAACTGTGTGGCATTTTACAATAAAGTACCCTTGGTGGTATGGGATATGCCGTTCACTATATTCAAGTTATACATTAAGAATGCACTGTTTAAACAAGGGTACTTATAAAATCGACGATTACTTACTTAGGAGACAAGGAGCCATGACCAAGTATAAAGTCTCAAAAGCTGTCTTAGCAGGCTAGCAGTGTCCCGGAGTGGTTTGCACGATGCTCAAGGCGATGCTGTTACTGGCTGTTACATCATATTTTGACATTTGGAGAACCTTTACACCTCCATTTCTTATTTAATTTCTTAGTATTATTACATATTATTGACTATAGAGACTTTACATCTCTGTTGGGTTCATTGTTCAATTGTTGGATACATACTGGTTATATATTCTGTAGCATTAGATCTAAAACTGTTAACTTAAGAGTCTAATGACTTGCGGTACTAATATCATAAAACATATTATATTTTTGACGTTTGGAGGCTTTTACACCTCCAAATCCTATTAGTATTATTTTTTGACGATGGGGACCTTTTACATCTCCAGTCTTTATTTTGACATTTGGGGAGCCTTTACATCTACAAATTTTATTCGTATTTTATTTTGACGTTGGGGGACCTTTTACATCTCCAAAATTAATTTAGTATTAACTATAGAGACTACATCTCTTGCCATATTACTTAGTACAATTATTTTAATATTGTTTACCCAGGTTTTGACTATTGTATTATCAGTATTTAGATATTTTAGATACTTCTCACTATATATTGTAAAGTTTTGTAAATGCAAATGCTTTATTGTAATGCTTATTGACTTGTAAAAGTGCCCTCGAGGCCTACTTGCAGAATAAATTTTAGTAAAAGTAGTTAGAAATGTGACTGTTTGTTTATATGAAAGTTCTGTTTCTTGGCTAGGTTATATACTAAATTGAGTTTTCTGGAATAAGATTAACGATCTGCAAAAAAAGAAATTCGAAGGGACTGCCATCGGTACGGTTAAGCCGACCAGTCGGTTAATTCATACTTACCACCACCATTAAAACTATTAGTTTATAAATGGTACGTGTTTATTTTAGATTCAAATACCAATTATTTATAGCAATGTACTGAAATCACATTAATACAATTCATAAATATTTGGTCGGTTATATCGTACCTATGAGCGTGAGCTGTGGTACGATTTAACCGACCAGGTATTTTTTTGAAATAAATATTATAAAATATATAAGCACAAAACTTAGACAATTTGAAAATACCACTCAGTAAACCTGATGAATATAGTAGTAAATTACAGCTAATTCTGTATTTTTTAAACCTAAGAGTAAGAGATCACAAGTTATTTAATAACGAAATCACATCAAAAGTGACATCGAGTTCGACGCATTTTTTTTCTCTCTCAAGTTCGTTCTTAACTTTTTAACATTTTTTATTTCGGTAACTGGTGACTATGGCATAGGAGCTTTCTTCTTTTAGGCCTCTGTTAGGTGTCCCATAAGCAAGTAAAATATGTTGATAACTAGGAAAACTGGAGGTGGTACGATTTAACCGGCGGTACGATATAACCAACCTTCCCCTAAGTCAATGTCATTAAATTGTAAAGAAAACTATTTTTATAAATCGTAAATTTACGAGTTTGGTAAAAACTAGTGGTTTCAGTATACACATCTCAAATCCCACTAAAGTGCCCTTATTTCTCTACAGCGCTATAAACCGTACGTGTCATATAAAATGTAAATTTTTAAACTGTCGTTAAAAATCCCGTGCTTGCCTCACGTACCGTAAAAACGGAACAGTAGGTAGATATAAATTCGATATGGTGAGAGTACCCCACTGACGGGAGACCCATGTAAATTTACGAGTTTTCAGTATTCAACTGGGAATTACCGCGCAGAAGCGAGATTTCAGCTAGATAGTGTGAACTGGGAGCTTTCGTACACTGGAAATTTACTGCGGAGTTTGTGGCTGTCCTAAGTAATAGGTATGTGTGCACGTAATTCCGTTGTTCGTGTGTAGAGTGCAAAGTACATTAAACACTTATAACGTACATATGTTTCCACATTTTTAATCTGTGTTATAGTGATCTCTAAGCCCTGAATCAATCACAGTAGAAATCACCAGTCGAGGTAGTTTGGGTGACATATAGCGTGATTGCTGCCTTAGGTCAACCGACTACGGCAGTAATCTATTTAAGATATACTAGATATTTAGATTTATGACGTTCGAATAAAGGCAACATGTAGACAGCGATCCCGTCGCGTATCATCGCATTAGTATAAGAGCGCCATTACTAAAAACCGGCCTTAGAATACCGTTACCTTCGAAACATCACATATTATTCGTTTTATTGAAAAGAAGTATTTAAGAGTGCACATTTTTATTTATTACTAGCTGACCCGGCGAACTTTGTTCCGCCTTAAAGGAAATATCACATTATCACATTTGTTACTTTTTAAATTATGATAACTGTAAATAAAAAATAAAAAAAATTCAATGATACTTCTCGAAATGAGAACTTCTCACCTTTGAATTTTCCTATTGTGGCGTAAATCAAATTGTTCATCAATTTACTTTTGTTGGGGATTCATCAGGGGTACATTCGTTTGAACTACTAACGTCACACGGGAACGACGGGAACGGGATAAAAAGTATCCTATGTCCTTCTCCCGGTTCTTAGCTACCACCCTACCAATTTTCAGCCAAATCGGTTCAGCCGTTCTTGAGTTATAAATAGTGTAACTAACACGACTTTCTTTTATATATATAGACTAGCTTTTACCCGCGGCTTCGCACGCGCAGATTTCGTACTTCTAACAACATTTTGAACCGACTTAAAAAAAGGAGGAGGTTGTAGGTATGTACGTTTATGTTACGCGATAATTCCGTCAGTTATAAATCGATTTTGATGATTCTCTTTCTTTGGTAGATTCAGAGTTGGCCAAAATAAATTAAATTTTTTAACTAAGAATATTTTGGACTTTGTTTAGGAAATCAACTGAAAATAGTAGAAATGGGAAATAGAAAACTTAAAAAAAACACAATAACACCTTCAAAAATTACACGCACTTATTTAGGTAGTAATTTATATTTAAATATGCCCTATGCACTTTTTAAAGGTGGTAAGTATTATTTTTTTGTGAAAAAACTCAGCGTAGTACTTCTTTGTACTCGTACACAACGTTTACGGTTTTACCTTGAGGTGATAAGATGACTAAAGTGCGTGGTGAGCTTACTCTCGAGCAGGCCACGTAAAGTTGTCCGTGCGAGAAGCAGTCTCCCCTAAGATCAAATCCTGCCGTTTTCAGTAACTGGCCTTGAGATTTTTTTATTGTCATCACGAAACAGACCGTAAGGGGGAACTGCAGCCTTTTAAATTCAAATGGGTATTTGGAAGGTATGAGTGGTATCCGTGGAATATATACCGATTCTCCGCGAGCGCAACCAGTAATGATGATAGCCTCCACCAAGTTCTTATGCAAGACTTTAACCTGCAACCTTGTACCGTTGCACAATTTAGGCGGATTAAGGTTTCGTAGCAACATTACTGGAGCACCCACTTTCAGAACCAGAACATGTGAAGGGAGGCCAGGTGGACTAAGGGAATTTAAAAATTCCACAGGGTAATTTGTTGCGTCGTCCGTATTAACTACAGAGTCCACAGATTTGTATACGGGTTCTGCACCTTCGAACGATTTTAATAACATATTATTGATTGTTGATACCTTATCGTTCTTAGGTGCGAGAATCGCGCGCTCACATAACCACTCCACTGACTTACTGAGTAAGTTGCGGACATCTGGGTAAATCCGGGCTATAAGATCTTCGACAGTTTGTACAACTAAGGCAAGATTAGGTGGAAAATCAACCCTCGATTTCTGGATACTCTCCATTGCCAATTTGAAGGAGAAGATCGTATTTTATTTGAGATGGAGTTTATTACGCTTTGACTTCGTATGCCCGAGTTCCTCTCGGCACTACGGGTAGCGTTTGACGGAAGTCTCCGGCAAACAATACAGTGACGCCACCCATCATATCTTCGCATCCTCTGATGTCTTTTAGTGTTCTATCTAGTGCTTCAAAACCTCCTTTATGCGCCATAGTACTTTCAGCCACGTTACTTTGATTGGAAATATTGCACAATGGAGTTTGGACACGAATTGAGTTTAAAGGCAGCTTGAACGCGCTGTGAGCTGTTTTTCCTCTTTCCAGTAATGTCGCTGCGATTCCCGATGACGCGACCGCCAATGCGATGGCATGATTACTCCTCACTTTTGCAAGCAGTTGGTTAATGAGAAAGATCTTTCCAGTGCCACCAGGAGCATCTAAGAATCATATTTGACCAGTACCTTTATCAATGTTCTCCAGAATTAACTGGCAAACGTCCTGCTGTTCAGCTGTCAGCAACTCCTCATTATATGTAACACTACTTTATTACGTATTTTGATGACGATGAGAAACCTTTTCACATAAAATAAAGTCTCTAGCTAAACAGAAAACCTTCCGCCATACAAACTTTTAACACCCTTTTCACCCTTATAAGGGACGAATTTTCAAAATCCCAGAAATTACTTTTTTTAAACTCTAATGAGGATTCTTTTCACAAAGTTTGTAGTCTATAACTAAAAGGGAAACGCTTCCGCCATACAAACTTTTAACACACTTTTCACCCCTTTTGGGGTTGATTTTTCCAAAACGCTAAAATTACTTTTTTTGTATTTTAATAACAAACCTCTACACCAACTTTTGAGTCTCTATCTAAAAAAAAAAACTTTCTTCCATACAAACTTTCAACCCCGATTTAACCCCCTTAGAAGATGATTTTTTCAAAACCCTTTCTTATTCGTTACCTTCGTTAAACACCTAACGTAATGTGAAAATTTCAGGATCATACGTTTAGTAGTTTCGGCTGTGCGTTGATCAGTGAGTCAGTCAGTCAGGACTTTTCCTTTTATATGTATAGATAGATTTATTAATAATTCACAATATAAAACTTATATCTAATTCAGTTCCCCGCAAAACTGTATGTACAGTTTGTCTGCGGGTGTGAGTCTCTAGATAACAAAAAATCTTTAATCAAACAAAAATAAACAAAAATTACATTCTAAGCTAAACAAATATCACCTAAGGGCTTGCAACAGGTGCAGTTTTAATCCACATGTTCGAGCAAAATAGAGCGGGATAGATCTAATGGCAGTAGCACGCAAAAACTGAAAAGGCTATAGTAGGCGGGCGTCTCTAAATATACCGCGCATAAAGGGATAATTGATCTTTACAACTATACTAAATTGTATGTAGATAATAGCTTTTACCAAATTTAATAAGAAGTCATTAGGTACTCCCTTATTTCACTGAATCATTTTGATCATTTGAAAGGTTAAGACGTTCTAACAAATAACATCTAAATAAGGGGCTATGTTTGAAAAATAAAAGAATCCAGGCTTTTGTTAGTAATCGTGTTTTCACGTTTAACAGTCTGAAGGAAATATGTCAAAGTTTTATTTGTAGTAATATCAGGCAAGAAGTGTCATTAATATTGAGATTTAGACGTCTGAATGATAACAGCTTAGACACTATTCCCTAGTAGTATTCCCCGAAGCTCCAAATTTTAAACATAGGTAGTTTATAGCCTAACAAGTCATGGAAAATGGTTCTTTTTGGAATTTAAGTCACGTTTTAAAGATATGCAAACTGCATGTACCTATTGCAAGGACTATGTAGGTACTATCGCGTTCAAAATTGCATGGACAGTTTATGAATGAATTCATCCATAATTGCCCATGTACTTTTGAACGCGCGTATACCTATAAACATTCGGTACGCGTAAAAAGCAGGGATGTAACAGATGTGGTTTTATTGGAACCGAAAAGAGAACTAGATGTTTTAAATTTAGTTTATCGGAACCAGAAACGGAATCGGGACCGAAAATGGACCCTATCCGAGCCCAAGTGAAAGGTAGACGAGATGTTAAGGTCAGGGATGTAATGTATGTGGTTTTATCGGAACCGAAAACAGAAACGGAACCATGTTAAGGGTAGGCCTATTGAAAATAAAAATTCTAAAATAACACAAATAAATCAATACAACTAATTAAATAATTAGCGCAGCACTTGGCTAAACGAAACTAGAACCAGAGCTCTGTAACGTCCCTGGTAAAAAGTCCCGCAAAGCAATTCTTATAGGTACCTACTACAAACAAGTTTAAAAGTGTAATGGTATTAATGGTAAACAAGTCGGTTATTTTAGTCAGGAGGTCACGCAAAACATATAGAACACGATTTCCGACGACTTGCCTATTTTCATTTTAACTATTTGTTTCTCTACGATCTGTTTTTGCGCAATTATTACCATTAATAATTACGTATAGACCAGTACCAAAAGACAGTAGTTTAGCAATCTAATGTAAAAAGTATGATTTTATTTCCTGCTTAGCATGTATCGTTTTGGCGATATTCCGCTGAAAACGTTAGTTAAACGTATTAAAAATGGCATTTTTTGAAGGCTCGTATGTCAAACATAATAAGTATACCACATATCACTGCGCGTCGGACCCTGCAATTCCGCGATGTATATTTTGAAAACTGTGTACTTGTAAGGCAACTATTATAGACAATTTTATAAAGAGTATAATGCCCGTTGACGCTTTAATACAATTCGTTTTTATACAATTCGTGAAAAAACTGCAATTTGGGACACAATCTGCAATTGGGGTTTGTTATATGATTGCAAAACATATGTATATTTTAAACTTTTTATAATGGCCAATGTAATTTTTTTATAGGCGTATAAGAATGTGGCAGGTAGTTCATCAATATGGAACTCTCGCGTGATAATGTTCGTGCCTTAATTTACCATAACTTTCGCCGATGGGTGTCTCAGTGAGATTGTTTCTATTTATAGAACGAGCGAGCGAAGCGAGCGAAGTTCTCCCGGTCTACTTGGAAAATCCGTAGTTTGTATGTACCTATGTTTCTATGTTTGTTCGACGATACTCGTAACTCAAGTATATCATGCTTAAAATTCATGTATTTAAGTTACCAGACATTTCATCAATTTACTTAGTCACAAGGTTTTTAATAATAAAACAATAGATAAAAAAAATCAACATAACTTGAAACGAATGCAAGATTAAAACCTCTTAAAAAGGATTGAAAGGGACTGGAATAATAAAAAATCTACTTCAAGAAATAGCGTATTTTAAGGTGTTTCTTTATTGACTTTTTCCAGGTAATACGGAGTTTCAAACCAAATTTGAAATATTTTTAAATTTTTTTACTATTTATATTTAGTTGGTTTTAATAATATCATAAGATTAGGTACCTATTCAAAAGAGTACCTAATAAATAAATATAAAATTGTTTCCTGTCATTTCTGCCCATCAAAAAGAGTGAATATGACGTGACGTGAGAAATTCATACAATTAATTTTTTTAATACAAAAGAAAGAAAAGTTGCGAATCAAGCATTGAAATTAATCTGTGATATTTATGGGCCCATTATAGCGTTAGTAAATGTGGAGCAAAGTTCTTCTGGAGTTCTGGTTCAAAGTTGGTCTGGAGTTTTAGTGAGAGAATTTCAATGTCAAAGGTGCAAGTCACTCTATGGACGTTTAGATTTTGTTCCTCAACCTAATATTTACATGAAACTGGGAGTCGCTGCCTATTTATATTTTGCCTACCTTTGTGACAGGAATTATGACCAGACTACGTTTGTACCAATATATTTATGCTAAATAATATCTGCTCAATCATTGCAGTACTATCGGAGCACATTGGCTGTTATACGTACAGACGGACTGAAAGATAATAGTACATTATTGCAGAGGCCGGGAAACCGAATTTCGTGGATGAGTATTTTTTCAAATTACATACGAATCCACGAAATTCTATTTCCGTCCGAGGCATATATAGTGCTTTTCTCCAAACACGAAAGGAAATAAAATGTATCCTTGCATAAGATTTGAAAGGAAAAATAAGGTTCCCGCCTAAACTTTCTTTTAATGCACGGTTGTGCTCATAAAAAAAGTTGAAATGTCTTTAGTTTTATTAGGCCGTATCTACACGACCTTGCACAGTGAGCCGTATGCAACTCGCGATAGAACGAGACAACCAAGCATTTGATCTCCTTCTCTCTAGAACTACTACACTGCTACAAAGCCAGCCCAGACGGGGCATTTTTAAGCACGATATGATCAGATTGACAATTTGATGTCAATCAGATTGTCCCGTCTGTGCAGACGGTTTGGTCGCGGCTAAAGTATATTTGGCTGTTTGCAATATTGTTAGTCCAAATATTTATTTAAAAAGTAAAAAAACAATACAGTAATGGATTTTAGTACAACTTCCTGGACGCTAAAACGGTAAAATAATGAATTCGATTTTTTTTAATTTGAGTCGGTACATAAGGAGGTTCTTTTCGTACCAATTTTGCTACATTAATGTGAACATTTCCGAGCATATTGGAGAAATAGTACATTATTGCAGAGGCCGGGAAACCGAATTTCGTGGATGAGTATTTTTTGTCGGACGAAGCGAAGCTGAGTCTGACAATTACATACGAATCCACGAAATTCTATTTCCGTCCGAGGCATATATAGTGCTTTTCTCCAAACATGAAAGGAAATAAAATGTATTCTTGCATAAGATTTGAAAGGAAAAATAAGGTTCCCGCCTAAACTTTCTTTTAATGCACAGTTGTGTTCATAAAAAAAGTTGAAATGTCTTTAGTTTTATTAAGCCGTATCTACACGACCTTGCACAGTGAGCCGTTTGCAACTCGCGATAGAACGAGACAACCACGCATTTGATCTCCTTCTCTCTAGAACTACTACACTACTACAAAGCCAGCCCAGACGGGGCATTTTTAAGCACGATATGATCAGATTGACAATTTGATGTCAATCAGATTGCCCCGTCTGTGCAGACCGTTTGGTCGCGGCTAAAGTATATTTGGCTGTTTGCAATATTGATAGTCCAAATATTTATTTAAAAAGTAAAAAACAATACAGTAATGGATTTTAGTACAACTTCCTGGCCGCTAAAACGGTAAAATAATGAATACGATTTTTTTTAATTTGAGTCGGTACATAAGGAGGTTCTTTTCGTACCAATTTTGCTACATTAATGTGAACATTTCCGAGCATATTGGAGAAAAAGTATTTTTTTTTCCTTCGGTGAATAAAAATTAAAAATAACATTAAAAATGTAATTTATAATATTCTCTGCAAACGCAACTTTAATTATAGTAAAATCTTCATCATGTAATCAGGTGAAGCATCGCACAGTAACTTGCACCTCTTTTTTCCCAAGGGACTAGGTCCAGTTATTACACTGCAAACGAGTTTACTTTATATAGCTTGAAATGTTGCTCAAACCTCATTTCGCCGTGAAGTTTAAGCGAAAATTCCTCGAGCTTTTCTTACAGAAAAGATGAAGTCAGCTTTACATGAAATAGCTATTAGTTTTTAGTGTTGGGCCTAGATTGTCTTCATGATAACATCTTGTTGTTATATCACATTATCAGTTTGACTCATCCAACAAGACATTTGACTTCCAATTGGTTATAGTCGAGTTCATTAAAAGAAACAGAAATATTTTTATGCATCAGGCACACACAAGACGCATTACAGTTATGAAACAAAAACAAGGTGATGAGAAAACAATGCCACGAAATGGAGAATTACATGTTTACACGTACATTTCTTCATCTGAATCCCTCGTAATGAGGTAAAAAAGTGTACCTACCTACACATATTATTGAACTCGAATGAACAATTAATATTTATAAATAAATTGAGAAAAGAAAAAAAGAAAAAAAAAACTGACGCACATTAATTGACGACCTCTTCTACTGTTAGAGTTCTGGTTAAGCCAGTAGATAGTACGATAGCCGCAAACTAACATAAATACGCGTTGGTGTGGCAGATGCTATATAGTATGTTCGTGCTAATACATATGAACTAGATTTTGCCCACGGCTTCGCTCGCGTTACAAAGAGACAAAAAGTAGCCTATGTCACTCTCCATCCCTTCGACTATCTTCAATCAACGTCAATTCGTCGCTCCGTTTTGCCGTGAAAGACGGACAAACAAACTGACACACACACTTAACCATTTATAATATTAGCATGGGTATTCAGTCTTGACACTGATTTAAACGCGTTATAGGCTCAGTACTCGTATGTCACTATGCGTTCAACAGTGCCGAAAAAACTCAACCAAAATGTTTATGTTGCCGCATAATTCACTTCACTATCAATACCAATAGGTATCGTGTCTGACGTCACTTTCACCGCCAGCATCGCATGCTTCAGTGCTCACTTTTATTCACTGCCGCTGTGGAAATCAGGCTGAAGCATGGGTAGTTAGTTCAGAGTTTCGAGGTGACCACACCTGCAATTACTTTCATTTTCCATGCGGGTAAAGTTAGTGTTATGTACAGAGCTGGTAGCTTATTTAAATTAAGTTAGTGGTGCTTGTGTATCTCGCATTTAATGGCTAGAGTAAGATATCTAAATATAAGTAATTATGTGTTCGTGCTAGTATGCATTAAGTTAACCAAAACCTAATACGTTTACGTGTTAAGAAAAAGAATCTATATATTCAATTTAAAACATGAATTGCATGCAAAAAATACGCAAGTAGGTAGGTATAACGGATTGGAACTAATTGACTAGCACGTTTGGCGGAATAGCAAAGTTACATTATTTTCATTGTGAATATGGAATTCCGCAAAGTACGAGTAACGCCTGATTCGATAAATTACTTAAAACAAGGTATTGGACCTCTTTAATTCTCGGCTCGATATAGGTAGTTATAAATTTATACAGATGATGTATTTATGTTGATGCTATTTATAATTTATTTGTTGTCTGAGTACCCGTAACACAAGCATTCTTGAACCGACTGCGGGACTTGGTCAATTTGTGTAAGAATGTCCTGTAATATTTATTATAACAACAAATGTTAAGAAACAGAATGCAATCCCATACAACCAACGTGATGTTTTTGCTCGATATTAATAACGGCCACAGGTAGATGCTTGATATATTCATTCAATATATTCAGTTATAGATTCACTTTAAAAATGTATAATTAAATCAAAATAAAACAAATATTTATGGAGGCTCCCGTACAACATGGTTTTTTGCCGTTTTTATAGATCTGCATTCGCGAGTACGACCCGCACTTGGTCGGATTTTATTTTATTTTTAAATATCGGAGTTATTGGGAGCGAAACGAATAGAAAGCTTTTTTAAAAAACAGTCCTCGTCGACCGTAGGTTCAATTAGAGTAACGGACAGGGATTTACATGACCCTTCCCGTAATGGAATCTACGGTCACCGCCTAAGGCGATGTTCGCTATTTAACGTTTCAAAATCTCGGCACCTCGCCAAGGTATAACTATCTATAACCGTAATTCCCATAAATGAATTTTTTTTTTTATATTGTGATTTATGCCAACGGTTTTAATAAATCCTGAAAAATATTACCTGAGTGTAGATAGATAGTAGGTACATATAGCATCTCTGCTCTGCGGCCCTACGGTAGATGGTGAAGAATTTCTAAAACCCATTGTATATTAAAATGCATTAATATTAATAAATAAATAATAATTAATAAATATGAGATACTTTACCTTAATGGCGATCCTTTGGTAGTGGCGATAGCGAAGTCGACATGTTTGTAGCGGCAAGCACGTGGCATGGAACCGCAAGCAAGTTGATCTTCCTTTTCAATAGAGTATTGGGCAACGTCTTCATTCAAGACTGTTCCTTCTATACCATTCAGCTGAAAAAATACTATATTAGCAAAATGAAAAATCTTAATTATCTATAGGTAAACCTATTGTATTAAGTAAATAAAAATAATAAAGGCCTGCTAATAATCCACTAGCCAATACCGACACTTAGTTATTTATGAAATATTAGTTAAAAAATCACATAATTATGAAGTAGATAATTAAGTACTTGCAGTCAACTAAAATAAAAATTTATAGAATAAAAATAATTATTACAGATTTTTTATATGTTTACCATCGCCTTGCTCATAAGGGCTGACACTAAAGAAGGTTACCTGATGAAAAAAGCATGTCTCTTACTTCGGATTGTGGCATGCTAGGTGAGACGACGGGCTGGCTTGGCTCAGATAAGCGCTCTACTATTAGATAGGCAGCCAGGTTAGCCGTGTATGAACACACCAAAATCAAAGCAAAGAACCACCACACCGTGCCAACAATTCTACCGGAGAGGGACCTACAAGAAAAAAATACGATTATTTATATTTTATGCATAAAAAAAAATCGAAAAAGTATTGAGAAAATAGTAACTTCAGCTCCATAGACCAGTATTATTTTTCACTTTATTTACAATAGCATAGCCCTAACGCCTGCTGGGACCGGTGCACGGGTATCTATTGATAAACCCTTTAATGGGTTCGCGCTAGTAATCAATTATTTGAACAGAATAGTAGTTTTTGTTACAAGGAAAAGTTAAGTGAGCGTCAAGCCACGTCTTGATTTTCATTATATCAGCAGTGTTCCTTATGATTTGAGAAGATATCATGTCATCGTGTTGTGTTCAGTGGTAAAGAAAACGACTTAAATGTAGGCACTCATATCTTTTACGGTATATTGAGCTAATGTCACTCCAACCAACGGGAATAAACATTGCAAGAAATACAATGACAGAAGCGTCCCCCTAAGGCGCTTATAGGGAGCTACGGGTGTGGTCTCGGTAGCTCAGTTGGCAGAGCGGTGGGCTAGTATTCCACAGTCGCGGGTTCGAGTCCCGCCCGAGGTCATGAATTTTTCCACTTTTCCTTTCTTCATATCCCACCTTTGTATGATTTTATACTTATACTCATGAACAACCTATTACAATAAATTAGCTAGCTTTAGGGTTTACCAGATTGAGATGGTGATTAATACCAGGCTGCTAGCTCCATTAAGGTGCTTGGAATTACGCACTATTGACTAAATACATTACGTAACATATAGTTAGCCACTCCAGGCTTCAGTTTACAGAGGTATTCAATAACGCTGCTTTTACCTAATGGGAAGTTATACCCTCAAGTAATGTTTTTTATGAAATATTTTTTTTAAACGCTTGACTAACGTTTGGTACCAATGTAAGCGGATACATTTGTGTGTAATATTAAACCGAACTTTTTGGCTGTAATGTATCTGGAGTAAAATCCCATTATTAGTCATTAGGTTTTTTTTCAAAAGTCTTATTATTTTTGAGTGTTTTAGTGTCATTAAGGAAAGTAACCGAATTCTGAAGTATTTTCCATATAACCGTTATGGTAACTTCCGACGAAGTGAAACTCAGAATAAGTAATTTTATTACATGTGAACCGTCGCACACCCGTATAACAAGGTGATTATCGGGCCTCCCCTCTTCGGGTGTTGTCTTATATATACACAACATACTATCCTATATCTCAACCACGCACGATTTAACACAAGACTTGGAATTTAATCGAACTTCCATTGCCAACGCCGATGTGCTTATATTGACCGCATTACTTGTGTGCTTAAAAATTGGGACGCACTTTTATGTTCTTTCTATTGAATTCGTTTCATTGTTTAATATGTGGAAGTACGAAACTTCGCCTGCAAACTTATACGCTAAATAAGCAACAGTTGTCAACGAAAAATCCAATTTTATATTTATGGCATTAAAATTCACAAAACATGTTTTTTATTGGTAGTTTATTTCCTTTTCCATAACGGGCCATCTACCAAGTTACGTTTCTTTTAACATGCTGTGCTGCATTTGTCCCTTGGCCGACGGGACAGAATAACAACAAGAAATAATTGATTCACCCAGCCCTCCATGCGATTAAAAACCTGCAAATTAAGACGCCCATAATAATGAACTTTTTTGTTACAACAATTTTGTTATTTGTGAAAAGGTTATTATACACGTAGCTAAATAATAACTTCGACTACGGTAACATTATTATGTTCAAATTTTGAACATATCTGAAAAATAAGGAAATTTGAACTTTATTCTAATATCATATCGAGATGACGTTTAGTGCGAAACGAAGTGACAATTGCAAACAATGTCACATGTTATGTTACGTGTTATTATATCGAAAGATATGAAAATTGGGATCTACTACTTTGTTTCTAAATTTAAAAATAAAATAACAAAAATGTAATGTTAGAAAAGTTCATGAAAGCCGTAATTGCGGTCAAACTATGCGGCTTGAACGCATTATGGATAGCTCATGATTTATATGTAGAGTAGAATCCGATTAGTACGACTCCGCATAAAACAATCAACCGTTTTTAGCTACGTAAATATAGGCACATGGTTGATTTTCATACCAGCCACTATGAAAGTGCATCCGTTTAGTACGACTCTGGTTACGACGGACCGCTTTTGTATAATGACGGGATTTCACACAAAATTGTTCCGTTTTAACAATAGGTACGGTACACACACTATAGAACCTTTGTTCGAAAAGAATATTTTAAAACATACACGCGCAAGGGATACCTACGTTTCGTGTAAAAAAAAAAATGACAATTTATGTAGGTACCTAATCGGGAAGTACGAGTTAATAGGTCTATGGTTCAACAATTTCTTTGCTAAAGAGCAAAATAATCTAAATTTCCATTATTCAGTAAGTTACATGAACCATTATGATAAGTAATGTATACAGTGTGTAAATCGAATACGGGCGAACCTCTTAACGGTGGTTAGTATAGGACAAAAGAAATGTAATTAGGTAACTTTTAAATGGAATTGCAATTAAAATTTTATCCATAGAAAATAATTCGGCCCGCAATGTATAGCAAACACACTCGCGTTAAACATTCGTTGACAACTGTCAGCGTCAAATATTTTATAGTACATTGCTGCTGAAAATTTTATAAAAAAAATAATTATGGGGTCATAATTAAGTGTAACTTAAAAATATGTTTTAATTATTGATAACACTAATGAATTCTATGTTCGGTTAAATTTATCGCCCGTATTAGACTTACACACTGTATTACTCGTATGTGATTATTGAAATAGATAAACGACATTAGAATTGTTAGTTAATTTAGTACGTCTTCCGGTTAGTACAATCTAACATCGCTGGTCTCTTGGACGTGGTCATAACCCACACTCAAGTTTTAGTGCCTTTTATTATACAGTATGTATAGTAAAGAAACCTTTTCATGAAACTCGTTGATGTTTAGATCAGAAAAATGAACATGGTACCTATTTTGTTTAAATCTGGACACTTATGTTAGGTATTAAAAATAGTAGATTTTATGACAAGGGCATAAAGTAACCCATTTTAGCCGAGGCAATTTATTGTTCCGAGTGCAACGAGGACCACTACAGTAGTCGAAGATAAAATGGGCTTTTATGGTCCAGATATATACTCTGCTTTTCACTTCGATTGTGAGGAAAATATTGGGTTATGATTTCACTTAAAATCGTTGAAATGATACATCCATGTTTGCGCGCTTTTTAATTCATGTTTTAGAGCATAATTTTTTTATGCCACCTAGCCTAGACTTAAAGTGGAATTTTTCGAGCAGTAGGTACGCAGTACTGCAGCAGTTTTGTACGAGTATGCACTCACTTATCTCTGCAGTTGACTGTACCTACTCAACAAATTCACTTAGTGTTTTTTAACCATCAAACATGTAAGCAGGTACTTAAAAATGCATGTCATTCCAATATTCACAATTCAGTTTCCCATCTAATCCAGTAATTGAACTGAGAGGTAGTATGGAATTTTTTGTTATTTGGGAAATAATTTATAAATTATAAATTATTATAGCGGTTTTTTTTTGGTACGGATATATATTATGTAGTTAATAAAATCTAACAAAATATTGTTGCATGCTAATCGTCACAAAAATGTACACACTTGTAACAAAAACTTTACTAGAAATTTTTTATGTATTTATGTTTTTTAGTCAGGTCAGGACCAGTTTCTACCTATTACCCTTTGTTTCTAGCGAAATAACACATCTATGACCCGTGCCGTACACTATGAAGTTAAAACTGTTTTGCGTTTATAAGTATTCTTGGGTTTCGCTTTCAACAGATGTCGTCATATTAACAAAAAAATACTACCGTTAATTTAAAAAAATCGACTAGGTTAAGTTTTTTTTTTACTCTTGATCTACTTCCGGAAGAAAAATTTGTAGGATTTTCGCATATATTATCTAGAAATATCCCATTCGAACGTAATTTGAGAAAGTAAAGCTATTATAATTTAATGTCTGTCAAAACCGTATCTTTCCTGGGTTAATCAACACTTTTAAGGAATTGTTTTCGTTAGTTTACATAAGTACTGTATACAGTCACATAGACTACTAATTAATTTCATAAATATAAACATTTTAAATATTGTCTTTTGAAGTGTAGGTATAGTATACAATATATGATGATAATAATGACATATAATGTTTTAAGCAACTTCCTTTAATACTGGATACAAAAGAAATCTATACTTACTTTGGAACCACGTCGCTGCCCTGCTGCATGAATGACCCCAATGAAAACCAAAACGAATTCCATATGCTAAATTCGTTGTGCAATATAATCTAGAAAAAAAGAATGTCCTTATTGACCATTATTGGTTATCGGGTATAAATCGGATTAATTATTCGGCGAATTGAATTTAATGGCGATTATTATATTGGCTTAATGTACTATGGCGTTCAAAATTGCATGGGCAGTTTATGAATGAATTCATTGATAAATTGCCCGTGCACTTTTGAACGCGTGTGTACTTCTCGAACACAAATGTATACAAAACAAATTGATGAAGCATCTGCTCTGGGTTAGTATTAGTCCGTTGTTGAGAATGCTGTACATTATGGTACGTAAGGGGAAAGTTATCGCTCGTGATAAAGTTTCATAACAGCGATGATAGATTCGACATCCAGGCAAAACTGCCTAAGTTAATTACATGTTTTGGTGCACGTGTCGTTAAAGTTGTGATTTTCAATTTTTTTCTCGGAATCATATAAAGACATTTTACGGACCTAATCTGATGATAAAATAATATTTGGTTACCTCATTAGCGCTGCTTATTGGATGATCCAAGTGTGTATCGGTTATAGAAACCGAACGCCATTCGTGGGGTGAAAACCTTGATACAAGAAATAGTACTATGCTGACTGCGAAGAAGCTGAAGAGGACGCAAAGCTGTAAAATGAAACATGTTGATAAATAAGAGTAAAAATGATTATTCCTTCACTAATTAAGACACAAATATAATAATGAAATGGTCGTGCCACGCTTTATTGGGATCGGATTTATATCCTCCCAGGCGTATATAGCACCAGCCAATGGAGTGAACAGAACTAGTGTGTCTTGTTTTTACGTATATATATATATATATACTCGGCGACGCTATTCATCACTTTAGTCGCCAGAAGTCCTGCCTGCTTAAAAGTCATTACTAGAGTATGGTCTGTTGCTTTGCCTGTGGAAGTTGCATCTTTAAACGTAGATACGAACACAGTGTGAAAAGACCTTCTTTTCATCATTTCCCATTTTTATCACCTTCTCATATGGAAATATAAATTTGACTACTTTGTCCCCCTTCGATTTCTTTTGCGTCCTCAGCTGTGGACCTGCCTCAAATAGCATTTTTGTTGCAAACTCCACACCGTAATTTTTGCAATGTCTTGTGAAGTTCTCTTCTAGAACCTCTAGTAAGAACTCCTGCCCTGCGTACTTTAGTTGAACCTCTTCTGCTTTAATTCCATAGCATACGAGTACGTACGCTTTGAATGTGTTGCTGATGCAACCTCCTCAGGTATAATCCCACCTACGTTGTAGCATTTTCAGCTTCGTTGCCTGTCAGGTTGAGCTTCCGTAGGATGCTAGGAAGTTGAGCTTCCTCCGACATGGCGCAACAGAACTTCATCTAAGGCTTCACGAAGTGTTTCGTATATGGGCTGACTCTCGGTGTAATGGAAGGCAGCAAGTTGCTCAGATATACTGGTTATGCCAGCTTTGTGAAATATGCCACTGTGGATGAAATTGTCATCTACTCTGGATATCCCTGACACAAATAAGATGATATATATATATATATACTTGATGCACGATACACTACTGGGATTGTGTACACGACTCCCTCTTCTGAAGCTTTAAATGAAGCAGATTCTATACTCTTTGTCTCCCTCTCAATGCTGTAATGCAGAATGTTGTTGTTTGTGATTGTAATCTTTATTATATATTTATTGAACATTAGTTCATTAATTGTAAATAAATTAGGTTTAAAATATGATAGCATTAGTGATACTTAGTGATACCACTTTAATATTAGTGAATAATACGCCTTTAAGACTAGTGGTCGATTGTCGCAAACATTTTTTTTGCCAATGCCGTGTTTACGTTTAAGTTTCAAATGATTGATATGCCCAATGAACAGTTCATCTGCGGTTCAGACTTTGTAGCCGCCTTTAAAGCAGTTAGACGTTATGACAGTGGCGTAGCCACATTATTGCGCAAATTTACATCGAAACTGCTGCGATTAAATGAAGTAGAAAAGTTGCCTAAAGGCATTTTTATAGTACCTAGCCTAGACTTAGCTTACGAGATAACCGCCATGTGGGATGTTGAGTCGACGATCATTGTACTGATAGTAGTTTCAGCGAACGGTCTCATAGTGAAGAGTCTCGACCAATATCCTGAGAGACTCTTGCTAGGTGGCTGGATCAAGGAAAAGGCGGTAATCTTGGACACGGCGAACCACGAGAGGGCCCTGTCCCCGTTGCCGGTGGCCCTCTAAATTAAGTTTTTTTTTATAATATGTTTGTGTGTATTTTGTATAATTTTTGTATTTTACTTTTATAATCATATTATAAATACCTACCTAATTTAAGAAACAAAATAAATAAAGAGCGTAATAATAGCCCAGAATAAACTCAAATAATATGCCGATGAATTTTTGGACACAGGTATGCGGGGATACATGATCTATAGCTGCAATCAACTATAGATCATGTATTGCTTCCATGATAGATATTTAGATAGTCTTATTATAAGTACTGCAATATAACGGGCAGAGAGTATTTAGAGACGGTAATAGATATTGTAAATATAAGTGATATTATATTAAATTCTTATTAAGTATAAGTGAAATAACAACATATCGAGCGGTTAGGATTGACACTACTTAATATTATTTGTACGTGTTAATTATATTTTTTAATGAAGGACTCAGTATTTTTTTAATGAGTTGCGTGGTAATAATTCAATCTGCATATTTGCAGTTATTGATGGCATATACCTACATAATTAATAACTCACCCAAATCTCCTTTGACAACGGCCGAAGAAAACTGAAAGTGTCTGCTAGTTGCTTTGGAGTTTTCGCATGGCTGATTGGATAATCTATTGAAAGGAAAGCTTCACTGAAATCCACCACTAGCTCGCGTTCGGGGGTCACGGCCAGTGGAGCCACTGCGATATCCGCTTCCTGCGAATAATAAGTAAATGTTTTTTTTTTATCTGTTACTGCTGGGTTATATTCAATGATATAGAGCCTCTGTTGTTATTGTACTGTATTTTATGTGGTAATTAGTAACTCAGCTTTCACAGTAATGTCATCCATGGTAATTTTCCTAATTTACATAATCATTTTATTTAAGCCGTTTATTTTTGAGTGATGTAGTCAATAAGGAACCCATAGAGTTCCGTCAGTTTGTCTGTTCACAGCTGCAATTTGGCACGGCTATACGTATCAATACCGACAAAGTGGTAAATAGAATCATGATACATGTTTTTCAGTTTAGCTTCCATACATATACATGAAAAGTGGGAATAGATATTTTTTTTCTCGTCAACCCTATTGTGTGTAGCATTTTGGCAAAATATATAAGCGCTGCGAAACTTAAATAACACGTGTAACGCTATACAAACTTTTTAAAATCATTTTACTTAATAAACCTATATAAAATATTAAGTAAAACTTAACATTGACTTCCGAAAAATTTAGCCTATTTTGAAATTTTGCAAAATTCATCCGTTTATAGTCGAAGGACTTCAGGTGCTAGAAAAATACAGCACCTGTGAGATTTGGGCAACTACGAAACTCTACACGTGATTTGATTGTTTTTTCAAGGGACAACAGTGTGAGGTGCCTACTTCTAAAACGAGTATGCACAGTTTATAGGGTCGGCAACGTGATAATAATTATAGTATATATATATAATTATAGTATGCGTCTAGAGACTATTGTAACCGCTTATTTATTTATTTAAGCTTAATTGCACAATGCCAAAAAAATACAAATGGCGGACTTAATGCTTTGAGGCATTCTCTACCAGTCAACCATTGGATAAAACATAAACTTGTATTTGGTGCAGGATCGTAAACATCGAGAAGAGATAAGAAACACAAATCAACAATAATACATTGCTTAAATAATTGTATAAACATACACATATAAATATAAATACTTACCGCTTACTATCAGATGAGTCATTGCTAAAAGTGCCATATATTCTTTCCAGAAAATAATTAATAAAGATTTAACAGTAAAAAATAAATAATAAAGAAAACAACTAACAGCTAACGATGAACACATAATGTGTAATTTGAAAAACTTAGGGACCAATCCTTGGCTCACTCAGTAAAAATAAACAAAATAGTTCGAACGAGGCAGTAACAACGAGAACGATGCGCCAGGTCAGGGTAGCCTTTAGCTTCTCAATTACATTGCTTAGATGTCTACGTTGGATAGTTTTTCTATTTCATCTTACGCTTAATGCAAACGTAACCACAAAACAGGATAGAATATACGTACTTAATGCGATCAATTTGAAACAAAACCACGTAAGCAATTATGTTCTAAAAGTAGTCTGATATTATTTTCCCCAAACTTGACTGCCATAGAAAATAAAGGTGTGACAACTAGTAGCTGCCAACTTCCTGGTTTTGTGTAATAGGTACTATAAAATTGTTTAATAATATTTCGTACACGCATGCTTACTGTACAGGATTTAGATAAATGAGTTACAGACTTGCATCTCCGTCCATTTGTATATTTAGGCATCACAATGTTTAACTCGGAATAGGATACTCAATGCGAATACTATTTGTATATATTTATTTTATTTTATATTTCTACGACATAAGTTAACTAACTCTCCGAAATATTTCATTAAATGTAGCGGCGGAGTCTGAAATAACAAAGTACACATAAGAAACCTCTCGTAAAGACAAAGAGATTAAGGGAACCTTCGCTGGATATTAGATTTACCGTCAAATTTCTTCGCAAAGTTCAAGCAAACGAGTGTCCGTCGACTGTGGGGGCGCAAATCCTTTATAACTACAATTATACTCCCTTTAAGGGAGTGATGCGGTCATTGTACTCTACGAAATTGAACGGGAGGGAACAAAAATATTATGACCTCGATCTTCCCTTCTACAATATTAAATGTTTTTGCCTACAATTCTAGTAAAAAAGTATGTTGGTATTCGGCCGCTCAGTGTTAATGTAAAGTTCAAAATAATGTGCGTAACGGCAAATATCTTGATGATAAAATAATCCCGGAACTTACCACCAAGGTACAAGTGGGTAAGTATAAACTTTGAGTTATTATCTCGATATGAATTTCAGCGATCTGGATTTTCTGGTCAACCATGAAAAAACGGATCAACTACAGTGCATATGAATTATTTAGGTACTAATAGTGCTCCTCCAAATCTCTCTACTCAAAAACAAACTTTGTACAAAATATATCTACTTTGTACCTACCTAAAAAAACTAATTCGTTGTGTCGTGTTGTAGAAAAATGCTGGTAGGTATTATTACATAGGAGTATCCTTCCATACAACTAAGAAATTAGATCCGAATAAAAAGTCCATCGGAACATTGACAAAGCACGTCCCCTCGGAAAACACCGATGCTGCAATAATAAACTTCATTATTTTATCTAGGAAAGTAAATACGTTAAGTCCTTGCAGTGCAGCGGTTTATAACGCTGGGATTTACTTTTTCTCTGCGTTTCTCCCACAAGCTCCAAATTTAATTCTGGTTTTATTTGAGATAAAAGGAGGTGGAAGTGTCATTTTTCCTGTTTACCACCGAACACCATCTGAATCTTCTCATATTTTTCGCCACATGGAGTCGTAAACTAAGTGAGTTATGCTCATGCGCTATGAGCCATGTAGATAGTAAAGATTATAATATTATATTTCCTTTCACGTCGGTACAGAAAGCGAGTATATAATGCACTAGATTTTCATAGTAGGTAATATCACCGGACTGGTTCGTTTAATCTTTGACTGTAACTTGAATGCATGAATGTCAATTATTCATTCACAGAAGATAGATCAATTTGTGAACGTTTGAACAGGTTGAGTCGGTTCTGTGATTTTGGATCGGTGCGATAATCTAAGTCTCTTACTTACGGACCATTAACGGTATCCCTCGACCTCACTTAGAGGATTCAAACAGAGTGGGAGTGGGCGAGGCAGATGTAGGTTTAAAGCAAATTTAAAATTTACGGAAATGTTTTACAAACATATTTTTATTTCATTAACCTTTTAATAATCAAAACTTTTGGTAGCCTGTCTCTGAGCGATGTCATTTAAATATTAAGTTTCAAAGATATATAAGACTACACAAAAAATCCAAAGGATTTCAGTACGAGGAGATGTTTGGAATGGAATGTTTACATTATATTTTTTAGGTTTCAGAAACAATTGACATTTAGTGCAAAAACACTTAACACTAAACACTGTCTCTTAATTATGTCAAGCTCCGGTAAACTTAGAAGTAAATTTTCTAAAGCTGAGGTGGCAAATCATTCTTTGTGCTTTTTTGTCTTTAAGTGCTTGTTAATATTAAATGTTTGCAAACTATATAAACATCGCAGCGGGTGCAATTTACCCGATCACCTTGCAGTAGAAGTTCTGAATGCTTTCTAAAGATGTCCTCCCTTATTGAAAATATCTCGCGACTCATAATAATTATTACACGGAAATGAATGACAAAAGCATTGACATTGATGTTTTTAAACTACTAATCAAACCTACTTTGTCATATGTTAAGACCATGTAGGTAATATTCATTTATTATTTTATCTTATCTGAAAAGACACTTAAAAAACTTGTCTCATCTCATCACTAATCTCTTAAGTGCTACCTAAATGCCACGAGTTACCGATATGTAACTCAGTACTCATAAGCTGGCAGTGTCTCTTCTACGAGGCCCAATGCAGAAGAGTTCGTCAAGTCATAGATTATTTAGTATATGAATCTTATATCAACTCGTTTTATTTCTAGAAAGGCATTAACAGCAAACGGGTTCTTCAATATTATACTCCATAAATACAATGTTGCTTTTAAACTATTGCACAATAAACACAATGTAAGAAAAAAAAACCTGGGTATATTCATTCATGTATGGTGTCGCAAAACAGTTCGGCAGGTTCTTAATTGATGCAAAATAGTTCGTAAATGTTATTACTCAAATAAATAAAAATGATTCAAATAAATTAGGAACCCATTGTTATTTAATATGTCAAAGGGTATACATATATAAGTACAGTTTAACGGCCTCCTAGCCTAGTTGGTAGTGACCCTGCCTACAAAGCAGGAGGTCCCGGGTTCGAATCCTGGTCAGGGCAATTATTTGTGTGTTTATCACGAATATTTGTTCCTGAGTTATGGATGTTTTCTATGTATTTAAGTATTTATATGTATCTATCTATTATATATATCGTCGTCTAGTACCCACAACACACGCCTTATTGAGCTTACCGTGAGACTAGGTCGATTTGTGTAAGATTGTCCCATAATATTTATTATTTATTTTTATTTTAAGTACATACTCCAAATATTTTTTCATTATTATAAGTAATTCAGAGCAACACGGGCCGCGGAAAACCAGTCACAGAAGAAGTCAGGAAAATTATAATTTCCAGTAGTGAGAGTGAAAAATCTACCAACCAAATCGCCAGAGATTTATTCCTGCCAAGATCTACTGTCCAGTCAGTCATCCAGCATCGCAAGAAACACGGCACAATTTCATGTTTGAAGAAGTCCATGGTCGACCGCGTATGACGAGTGCAGCTGAAAACCGAGTTTTATAGAAAATTATCAAATAAAACCGCCGTGCTCGTGCGGGGGAACTTACTGTAAAATGGCGTGATATGATCCAGAAAGACGTTTCAGTGGATTCCTGCAAAAGGGTTCTCAAAAGAATGGAATATGGTTTTTACATGACCTTTACTAACGGCGTTACAGAAAAATAAGAGGCTGAAATTCGCTCGCGAGCATTCAAACTGGACTACTGACCAATGGCGTCAAATAATATGATAAAAAGAGTGATGAATCAAAATCCGAAGTAACTGTCGGCGACGAAAGAAGAAAATCGTTCGAAATACAGACGAAGCATTCATCAAGAAGTGGCATCTTGCCATACTGCGAAGACCACGAAGATTTGGCTTGAGTCTAAAGGAATCATCACCATAAAGTGGCCGTCGAATAGTCCAGATTTGTCACCCATTGAAACATTGTGGTGGAAAATGAAAAAAAAAATACGTACATCGAGGTCAACAAGTGATTTAAAAGAGAAAATCGTCGTTGTCTGGGAGTCTATAACCCCAAAAGAGTGCGAAGAGATGGTAGCGATGATGCAATTGAGGATCAAGGCTGTTCTTAAGAGTAAAGGCGAGACAACTAAGTGGCAGCCTGGCAGGCGAACTATTTTGCGTACCTACTCAAGATCGATAGCCGAATTAATGTGTTGTAGTTGATAGAAGAATTGTATTTTTAACACAAAAATATTTTTTGTTGTATTATATAGGAAATAAAGTTGATTAATTTTACAACACTTTTTTTTTATTTCTTGCTTCTATGCTACTAAAATTACTAACTAGATTTGACCTTGAAAAAAAGTGTCTTTCAATTTTAAATAGTAGCCGAACTCTTCTGCATTGGAGCTCGTAGGATACATAACTTAGAGCATCCTTAGCAGAGTGCATTTAAAGATACTTTACATAAATAAATAAATAAAAGACAATGATGTTATCAATATTTGTCTATCCTTTCCTAAACTCTTAATATGGGGGGGGGGGGGATAAAAGAAATAAACACTAAATATCCGAGGAAAACATTTTCTGCCAAGTTTAGGGTAAGAAGAACTGTACTCATTTGCCACAACACTACTCGTAGTTAACATAAGTTCGTATTTTTTTTTAAATTACCGCCATAATTTTTAAAAATGTTTTTGAATGTATACGTATTTTACAATTGTAGCTTATCAAGTAATTTTTACCCCTACTTTGAAAAATCCTATCTTTGTGCACCCCTTCACCTTATAATAAACCTACGTACCAAATTTGGAATCTCTAAAACCAGAAATAAACATAAAAACGACACCCATATTGATATTTTGAGATTTCAACCCCATCGCACCCCATCAGGGAAGATGGTATCTCACGTCCGCCTCGTGAAATGTTGAAATTGTTATTGTTTTCGAAATCAGCGACCCAATAAACCAGAAAAACGATACCCATGGTGTTTTTTACTATATTATCCCTTTACCCCCTTTTGGGGGTTGATTTCTCAAAAAGCCTGAAACTCTTTACTAATTTATCTTTCTAAATACTCCTGTAAAGTTTTAAATAGAATAGTCCAACTAATCTTTATAATAAACCTAAGTGCTAAATTTGGAATCTCTAGAAACAGAAATAAACATATATCGACACCCGTAGTGATATTTTTAGATTTCAACCCCATCGCGCCCCAACAGGGGAGATGATATTTGCCCCCCAAGTGGGGGTGGAATGAGTCGGCAGCGTGCGATTGCGGAGATCCGGAACAGACCATACAACATATGGTTTTCGATTGTCCCATCACCAGATACAACGGTCCTGTAGATGATTTTAGAAACCTGACAAAGGACGCGAGTGTATATCTGCAAAGTTGTAAATTTTAATTTCTTGTTATTGTTTAATCTAATGTGTAATACTATTTATGTAAAATACCAGTGTGTAAAAGCCATACGATAAATAAAAATAAATCCCTTTTAGGGGTTGTTATCTTTAAAAAACCTGAAACAGGTGTTAACTCATTTATCTTTATAAATACTCCTGTAAAGTTTCAAATAGAATAGTCTAACTAATCATCTTTCCCTATACCAATTTTGCACCCCCATTTCACCCCCTTTGGAGATAAATTTTGAAAACTCCTTTCTTTGTGCACCCCTACGCTTTATAAGAAACCTAAGTGCTAAATTTGGAATCTCTAGAAACAGAAATGAACATATAACGACACCTGTAGTGATATTTTTAGATTTCGACCCCATCTTGCCCCAACAGGGGAGATGATATTTCACAATCGCTACGTTGGATTTTAAAATCTACGTTGTTTTCGTAATCAGCGACCCGATAAACCATAAAAACGATACCCATGTTGTTTTTTACTTTTTCACCCCTTTTCCCCCTTTTAGAGGCTGAATTCTTAAAAAACCTGAAACACGTGTTAACTCATTTATCCTTATAAATACTCCTGGTAAGTTTCAAACAGAATAGTCCAACTAATCTTGTTTCCCCATACAAACTTTGGACCCCTAAATCACCCCCTTAGGGGTTGAATTTTGAAAAATCCTTTCTTAGTGCACCTTTAGACTTCATAAGGAACCTACGTGCCAAATTTGGAATCTCTAGGACCAACGGTTTGGGCTGTGCGTTGATATGTCAGTCAGTCAGTTTCCGCTTTTATATATATAGACTATAGATGCTTCTTAGTCAAAACGGTTAAAATTATTAATATAGCTTATATGTTTTATATTAACATCGCGACAACACCAAAATAGGTAAACTTTATAAGAGACCTCATTTGATGACTATTAAATAGAAAGTTCGGTTACAGAAAGTCATTATAAATGGATTGAGTTAATAAATACACCGGTTGAAGCGTCAAAGCGTCCGTCCTACAAACATATAAATGGTGGTGCCTAAAGTATAGTTGCGTTGCGTTTAATACAAAATCATTTCAGTTACGTATGATATATTTAAAAAATCTCCTGTTGTTCGTAATCTGGCGACATTCTTTCATCTATCCCTTCAATTCCGGATTTATTATGACAATTCGGTTTGAAACCCAAATATATGTATATTAATATAATCAAATTTTGCTGATTTCCTTTGTACATGTATTCTATTGCCGACAGTTGATTAATCGTTTGAGAGATTAAACGTCCCTCACCGCTTTTAGTAGGCCAAGGTTTAGAAATTTCTGATAAGTTAACTCCATATATTGTTATAAGAACATTATCATCACTAAGTAAAATGGAGTTTAGGAGGTGCGTCCAGATTAAGCGAATATTTTGAGTTGTTTGATGTATTTCTTTATGCGATGCTTACATGCGTTGCGCTTAATTAAGCGCGCAAGCGTCTGAGGAACGCATACGTGCGCACATGTATAAATATGAGTAGGTACGTAATCCTGTTACTTTACGTTTTTAGTACATTACGACGTAAAAGAGAAAATTCGAAACGAGTGGCGATAAGTTGAAACACGACCGTAGGGAGTGTTTTAAATCGACACGAGTTGCGAATTACCTCTTCGCACGTGTATCGTACGACGTTTTACAGTACATATGTCCCTTTGAATATTCGACGCAGGCACGTAAAGTGCTCATTATCGCCCTAGGGTGGTAAAGTAGCACCATGTGTACTGTAAATTTAATTTACGTTAACATGTGACCTATTGTGATAAAAATACGAGAGTTTTAACCAATACAATTAAATAATATAACTATGCATTTGCTAACTTCCTCGTGCACGGCGATGAAATGAGCCCACTACATATATGAACTTATAATTTTGATTTGGCTGTATTACCTACGTTTAATAGGTCCAAGCTAGGATGTGCAAACCGGTTTTTATTTGTATAAAATTTCGGTTAATACCCGGTTTTTCCATACATTTAAAAACCGGTTTGCATGCCCTACTCCAAGCGGGGGCATATGCGGCACTTTCATAAGACCTGAACGCGTATAGGCATCTCTACGCGTATAGGTACCCTAGCTACATATTTTAGTTCAAATTCCTCTAGAATAGGAAGAGGCCTGTGCCAATGATGAAACCGAGAAAACTACGATGGATTTAATACAGATATTTATAATGCTCAAATATTTATGTTAGTGGGAGCTAGCTAAGCTCAATAAGTGTTTTAACAAGTCGATGAACGATAAAAAGAGATTGAGCATTTAAGTGCAATACGTAAATAAAGACCTAGATCATTGAACGAAAGCCAGTTAATTGAGAAAACCGTTCGAGGGCCAGGAACACGTAACTTTCAATTGTTATAGAAGAAAGGAAATTAAATTTACGAATGGATTTCCTTCCGTTATTTTGTTTTTAGGTTGTTCTCCTTCGCACGGATACCTTTTTATAACAAGCTATTGGATAGCTAACGAAAAGGAAGAGAAATAGATTTATGTTCGAGTACGTTTTCGGGGGCATACGTGCTCCGAAGAGAATATGCTAAATCTATGAATGTCACTCATGTTTGAAGAAAAAGAAGGTCTCAATTTACCGTCGGGCACAGTTATAAAAAGTTACGTTATTATGTTTTTAAATAAATAGTATCTGAAGTTATTTTGGAATCTGAATTTGTTTTCTGCCTCCGGATCCAATTCAAAGTTATTAAACAAGTATTGGTAAATTTTTAAGCATAACTTAATAATATTTAGGTTTTGATTTTTTTTTCAAATTTAAGCTTATTCCGAATTTTATTTTGGGGTGGTAATAGGGCATTTTTAGTTTTTGTTGTAGAAAAATCACTTTTTGCTAAATTGGAATTTTTTATTTCTATTCTACTCAGAAATGCTAGCTCTTTCAATCCTAGTAGGAGAAAAAAAGTGTCTTACATTTTCCATACATTTTTCAAACTTTCCATTGCGCTACCGCCCTACTAAATCTATGAAATGATGGTGGCGAAATGGAAAACAAATCTTGAACCACTTTTTTTCTCCTATTAGAATTGAAAGAGCTAGCGATTCTGAATAGAAAACAAATTAAAATTTCAAGTTTTAACAACAAATAATAAACCCACTATTTAGTATATTGAAGGTTACAAAGCCGATTCGTTGAAAAAAAGCAAACAGCCACCTTCATCAAAGCAGATCGTGTTAGATCTATGAGCGCGTTTCAAGGTGTAGGCACCGATTTTGCAGGACCTTTTAACATTAAAGCTAGCACTCTAAGGAATGCTCGAGTAGAAAAATGTAGTTTTGCATTTTTGTATGTCTGGTTACAAAAGCCGTATACTCGGAAGTGGTCTCTGGATTTAAAGTAGAAGCATTTGTGAATGCTTTTACACGTTTCGTTTTGAGACGCGAAATGCCGACTCTTGTTAGATCCGATTGCGGCACAAATTATACTGACAGATAAATAACATGCTAAATCTGAAATAACATGGTTATTTAATCGTCCAAGCAGTCCTTATACGGGAGGTATCTTCAAAGCGGCAGTTAAAATAGCTAACACACATATGCGTGTAGTTCTCGGCGAGTAAAATCCTTTTATGCCACACCTCGCCATAAAGTGCCTTTTTCCGCACGCTACGCGTACGGAAAAAGCCGATTTCTGCCCAAGTGTTAGGCATAAATGATGTACCTAACACGTGAGGTAATAAATAAAGTCCTTGATCGCATATTTAACATCTGCGATCTCGGCCTTTCTTTGTTTTACCGCACTAGTTAGGTAATGTACTATTTTACTAGACTAGAAGCAGAAGCAGTAATGATCTGACTCCTTTAAGTTCTGACACAATTTATTTTCATGAACAGTCATTAAAAAAACTACTTTTATAGCCATCTAAATACCGTTTCAAAGTTGTAATTAACCATGCGTATGTCGCACTCGCGTGTGTTTAACAATCCCTAATTTGACAACCGATTGACAAATACCGCTCAAATAGAGCGAAAAATAAAGATGATTCTATAATCTATAGGTTCCTCGACTAATGAGTCTAGCTAAGTAGCTACCCGTTTATAGGAATTACACTTTTTGTTACAGTCGACTAATGGCCAGCTTTAAGGGGAGATACCCCTATGCCACCGTGGATTTTTAAATCGCTAGTAATTGAAATATTTAGGACCTCTTTGTGCTATTTGATACTTAATATCAAAAGATTACTACTTCGCTAAAAATCGAGAAATATTGAAAATAAAGTGATGAGTCATTCTGATGACGTCAGGTTGATAGGAAAACCTCCAGTTCCTTTGTAGGGGTTGATCGAATCCATCTTTTCGCAAAGATTTAAGTAGTACCTTCACTCATGATTTTTAGTATTTTAAACTGATTTACGAAAAAAGTTACGGCTAGAATAATTTTTGAATGAGAATAGCAAGGCTTGCTGCTACACGAACATGCAATAAAAATAACATAACGATTTAATTTGTGGAACAGAGGGCCTACCACGAACATATAATTTTCAACATTTCGCATTCGGCTTTTTGACCGGCAGACGCATACAAGCCGTTGTAGACAGAAGCTGCTCTGATAGCATGTTGTCTATTGACGACCTTCATTGCTATGCGGATGACAGAACTAGGGATGCTTTTAACACGGGCCGTACTAACATCCCTCGTTCAGTGGTGCTGGAAAGTCGTGGAAAACTTGTGTCTGACATCGAAAATACTCTATATACAGTCTCGGTGTGGGGTCGGGACAATCCAGTCCGTTTAAATCCCACTAAGACACAAGTTTGCGCATTCACCGGTAAAAAATGCTCATTTATTTACTGTGGCTCCACAATTCCAAGACATAGCTCTTACTGTGTCAGAAAGTATTGGAATCTTTGGGGTCGAAATTTCGAGCGACGTCCAATTCCGTTGTCACTTGAAGCGAGGGGATAATTTACTCCGAGACAAATACTGCTGTTATATAACTCTCAAGTCGGACGCCATATGGAGTACTGCTGTCACCTTTGGGCAGGAGCGCCTGGATACCAGCTTGGACCCTTTGACTCGTTCCAGAAACTCGCTGTACGAATTGTTGACGATCCAAAACTCACAGTCGGTATTGAACCCTTAAGTCTAAGGAGAGACTTTGTCTCCTTATGTGTGTTCTATCGCTTATAAAATGGGTTGTGTTCTGAAGAATTGTTTGACATGATACCAAAGTCTACTTTTCACCATCGACAGGGCGCTCATCCATACACCTAACAACCAAAATGGTCGCGCACTGTGCGGTTTCAGAGGAATTTTCTCCCGCGGGCGCTCCGGCTGTGGAATGAGCTCCCTGGCGAGGTTTTCCTTACATATTACAGTTTGAGGTTCTAAAAAAAAGGAGTGTACAAGATTTTAATGGGTCGGCAACGCGCATGTGATCCCTCTATAGTTGCAGGCGTCCATTTGCTACGGTGACCGCTTTCCATCAGGCGGCCCGTAAGTAGTATTTAAAAAAATCTCTATTTTAAGCGACGTATTTTTTTTTACATCAGGTATTACTCGCGATTTAAAAATCCACCGTGTCCTATCCTGACGGTCACTAAATTTAAGTCAATTTTAGCATTTCTAATCAATGAAGTAACAACTCATAGCAAGACGCATTGCCGAATTAGCTTTAAACATTGTCACTATCAATATAAAATTAATATTTTCGTTTTAACCTCTAACATACTTACACTAGGTAGCCATTTTCTACCAATTTAAGTTAGAACAAGTTAAAATAATAGTTGGGTACGTTCCGGTGATACGAGGGTATCATTCGAACTTACCTTTCGAACTATTTCGCCAATTATGCCGGACCAAGTGGAGGATGGGGTCTCCGATCCATAAGTCCCGTCCTTTACGAGCCTCAGCTCATCTAGAAGAAGTGTTTGATTTAAAATGTAGACTACGTTTAAGGTCAATCGAATTATTGTCCATTTCCGGACTTTCGATAATTAAAACAAAACTACCAGTTTAATTATTCAAAAATTTAATGTACTGGTAGGCTGAGAAAAGTAGACAATTTCCATGAATCCTTTGCTAGGAATGAATCCCTGGAAATTATCTACGCTGGAAGTCGTTTCGATACCTATATTTACTCCTAAAATGCCTGTATCTCGAGTTTGCATAATCCCTGGAGGTGTGCATACTTTTTTTCTTGTAGCTTGAAAACGGTACGTTGGACAGAAATGTCATGTTGGTCAGTATTGTAGAAGGTCAAATTATGCGTTGAATGAGCATTTAAAACATAAAATTAATTGGCGGTACTCTAAATAAAATTAAACCGCGACACGCTCTTTAATACTTTCAGAGCGATTAATTTTGAAAATATTCGATTCATAAAAGTCTTGTTCATGATAGTTACCGGAATAGCTTTAACATCCGACGTACCATTTTCGAGCAATACACAAAAAACTGAAAATGTAGGTACAGAAACTTTGTCAGATGCTTGGTTCTCAAAACCTCTTGGAATTATGAAGACTCGGTTTCTACGTATTGAGGACCAAATGCAGGTATACGTACTAGAGCGATTTCCAGTTTGCTGATAATTAATCTATTATGTTTAAGTAGAAACATCTGCGTACGATACATCCCTCGTATGCGCTTTAGGGGGGTGCTTACATCTACCGTAAGAAAGTACTTATTAATTGGCAAGGTGAGTCACAAGTTACATTGAGAATTCTCCACTAATTTAAAAACTATTATTTTTAAGCAGAAACGTCTGCGAACAATACCAAATCTCTTAGAAAGTAGATGGTGCTTAGCGCCCCCTAAGGCGCATACGAGAGAAAGACAGAGAGAGAGTTGGCAGAGCGATGGGCGAGTACCCCAGAATCGCGGGTCCGAGTGCCGAATTTTTCCACTTTTCCTTTTTTTCTAAGAAATTCTGGCAATTAATTCCTCAAAATGCTTTTTGTGGATCTAGTTTTCGTGGCCAACCTATGTGTTTTCAATGTAGGTATCTAATTTTTACTTACATTTTATTTTAAGTTTTAGCGCCAGAAGATCAATCAAATCCTTGCAAAATCCATGATATTGGCCTTCAGGCATTACTTGACCTGTTTTCGATTTTTGCATCAAGTAAGGTTCTTGCAGTATTGTGGTGATTATGTAAGTCTTGTTGGTGTCGTAAGATACAGGTGATTTTAGCTGTACTGGCTTTGGAGAGTTTACCGAGAGGCCGTTTGCGTCTGTCCATGTTCCAACCTGTTCAAAGTCAAATATAGTACTTATTTTGTACAATCACAGTCAAAATAAAACCAATTAACAAAAACAAATTTAAAAGGTCAACGTATTAGTTGTAGTGGCATTTAGTTAAATTAAAAGTAGTTAATGGCATTTAGTTAAATTACATTTTAGGAACAATTACAAAACATTTGAACATAACTTCGCCATACTCACGTATGTTGACGATTTGTCTGCGTTTACCTTGTTTGTACCGTAGCCTAGCCATCGTAACTGAACATGTTAGACTAGTTCAGGAAACATATATTTACCATATTTACGCATTTAAATATGCGTACCCTACTTAGCATTTGTAATTACTTGCAGATTAAGTTCATATATTGAACAGTATACAGTAACATACAAAATAGTAAGATAGGTCCAAATACTACCCAAGTACGAGTACGTAGGTACGCATTGATTTATGACCCTCTAGAAATCATTAGCAAGTTAAAGAAGAAATGGGGTGAAAGGTAAAAGAAAGTTAAAATTAAACTTTGGCTGACTTTATTGCCAGCGTTCGACCTTTGAACTTAGTTTCAAAGACACTTATTACAAAAGTAACGTAACTAAGTTTCATTATTTAATAAATAAAGTCTATTTACTTTATGTTGGCTTTTTAGTGATGCGAGTACCTAATTTGGCAAATAAAAGACAATAAGCTTATTTTAAGTTAATTTCACACTATATCCATCTCAGATGTGTAACTTTGATCTCGGCAAGACACGGAAATCATATAAATGTCATAAAAGGGGTCAAATTGATGTGTGCAAATATGAGTTAATAAATGCATCCTCGGTAACACTGCCATTTTACTCATTGGTCGATTCATGACTGCTCCGTAGTTATCGACGCCATCTCATACCTTATAGGGATAGGGTGGGACGACGTCATTCATCGCAGCTGACAAACTTTAGTTTTATTACAACATCACAATATATTTATTCTATGTCGATACTTACCGTCAACATAGCGCTTTGAACAGTCATTTCTACCACTTGCAAAGTAAAATTGTGTCTATGACCTTCTTCGTTAAACGAAATATTTCCTGTAAGACCCTCAATATCAGTCTGTAACAATAATACCAACAAGTTATAACAATTAATTATTGATTTAACTGAGTTGTGAGTATGGTTCGGGTGACATTCGAAAGCTAACGATTTTATTGTGTGCGTCTGCTACATAATCGAGAGAAATCTTAGTTTGTTTGTGAAGTCGATTGCCGAAATCAACTACAGCGCTGCGGCCTCTTACAAAACCGACGGAAATACAAATCAGTCACTCATTTTACCTACAAAAATACATTGACTTTTTCCGCGTAATTTAACAAATATAAAACGACTACGATATTACCGCTAGCTTTCGAATATAACATTCATTCAAACTAGTCTTTAAGAAAAAAAAGGTTAATCTGTCTTAAATATTTACGGAATAAAAGGGAATTATCCTTGGAATATTATGAGATTCAAATGAATACTTGCATAAAAGAAGTTACCTTTTTAATTAACCTAGATATCTTGTCGCCGTGCTCAAAAGGAATAACCCAGCTTTTTCCAGGGTTGCAGTCGATCACTTTGGTGGAGTTAGCTTGGCCAGCCGCCCTGCGAAGTGCGTTACGGAATGCGTCCGGCTTCTTCCTCGAAAGCCTTCCCAGTGCATCCATCAATACCTGCACTCCGTCGTACATGAGCGCGGCTTGAGCCTAATAACAAGCACCAAGCCTGTATATATTTATGAAAATAGTTATATATGAATTTGATGATTTATATGTTTTGTTCGTCTTCTCTTCAACAAATGCTAAAATCCTATCACAGTTAAAACTAAAATACTGTGACGATAGACTGAAGAATGGGACTTTTATCGATGAGTATCATACATAAAAGCTGAAAAAGTAGAAGCAATACATATAGACTTTCCGCACAATACCTTATGTTTAAATTAGTGGATACAAAGTCATAAAAACTGAAAATTTCACTTATAGGGATTTTCATAGTCGATATTTTTTACCAAATGTCATACTAATTTATTGCATAGTTTGATTTTGCTGAATGTGCAAGTGAAAATTCAACAAAAAATAAGACAAGCAAGATATCCATGTACATTTCTATATAAAACAACTGCGTGAGCATGAAACTGTACAAAGTAATAATTTATGCAGAGGATTCATTTACGGCTTCATCAGGGAGTACCACGTGAGAGTTACTGGAATCAACATAAACTGGTTATACTCGTAACTCTCTTCACAATTTTCATCGCAACTCCGCATCGGTGGCTTAATGTTGACGCGTGTGAGTTCTGTGATGCAGGTTCTACATAGTACATTACTACTTCACAAAATATTAACTTTACATTTAAATGTAAATTCATGTTTTAACCCCAACAGTCCGTAATTAATTGAAACGAGCGCAAAGTTGCTAAAAAAAATTACAATTAACTCGTTGTAACTTTGGAAATGTATGCGACTCTACCGTATTAGAGAACCTGCCTATATTTTCAAGACCTGTGTGAGTAGCCAATACGAGTGTGCTAATCGCTTACGCTCAGTCTCAAACGAAACGCAACTGTCATTGTCACACTAGCATGACTAGTAAGGTACCGGGTGGGCCAATAATTTTTGCAAATAGACACACTGATTTTATTAAACTATAAGAACTTGAGGCAGGAAAATGGCGGGAAAGTATGTGTCACTATGTTTGGTTTTTACTGTTATGCTGTAAACTGTTTTTTGAAATAAATAATTAACTAAATAAAAACAACGGTTCCTACGTGACTGTACGACGCCTGTTTAGGGTTGAATACGGATTACGCCATATAAGTGAGTGTCCAAGTGATAATTAAATTAAATCTTGGATTGAGAAGTTTGAGTAAACTGGTTCGACAATGAATATTAAGCAACCTGGACGGCCACGATCAAAAAGAAACGACGAGACCATACGTTGACCGTGAGGTTGAAATTTCTGTTAGGAGAAATCCGGAATCATCTACGCGTAAACGTTTAGCGGTTCTAGCTATACCAATATCTAAATGTATTTATTTGTATTTTTTTTTATTGATATAAATAATAGTTACATAACATTTTATATGACAGTACCGTTAAACCAGATCGGTTTGTCTCGATACCTCGTTCCGCAGTTCTTAATTAATCAAAGACGAAATTCAGTGCAACATAAAAATGCCGTTCTTCATAAACGCTCATCATTTATTAGTATATATAAATGTATAAATATATGTATTTATGTATGTAATGTATATATATATATATTTAATAATTGTGTATGAGTTTTTTGCTTTAGTTCTTTTCGTTTCTGCACCTCCTACTGTTTCTTTATTTCCTGTTTTATTTGCTCCGCTACCCTAAGGTTGTCTGGAAGAGATCGCTTGTTAGCGATAAGACCGCCTGTTGTTTACCTCTACTTTTTGTGTGTGTTTTTATTTTAAAGGTGTGCAATAAAGAGTTATTGTATTGTATTGTATCTAGTCTCCGGCGAATTTTACATCTGAACCTCAAACTGCACCCATACAAGCTTCAAATTGTGCAGGAGATGAAACCAAACGATTACATTAATCGTAAGTTATCGGCTGTGTACTATGCTGGAGCGATACTCTAGCCTTGAAGAATGTGTTGTTTACGGACGAGGCCCACTTCCATACGTTGATATGGAAATTTATTTTTTAAAAATAAAGTCATCTAGATACGAGTATATTAAAATTCTCATAGCGGGTTACTCACGTCAATAAAGTCGAAAATAGCTCGACATGTTTCGGAACAGTCCGTGTCCCTTATTCATGAGTCATGCGTCTAGCCGCGGCGACTGCTCTACGCACACTGCGAGCCTCAGCGCGGTCAGCTCTCGAGTCTCGACTGAGGCAACTGCGCGGAGGGTGCGGGCGGCGCAGGCGCGGAGGGTGCGGGCGGCGCAAGCGCCGGCAAAGTTAGAAGCGAGACACTACCATCTCTTTCACTCCCATTGTCAACTGCACGATTGCACACGACACTCACTACGTCACACTGTACGGCATCGTCCACACGAAGCACCGGCGCAGCACTCAAAACCTTCCAACTAGGGGGCACCGACCAACCCCCACCGCGATTAAAATTCGGGTGACGACTTATCTCGATAGCCTCCCGTACTTTCCGCGGAATGAAAAACTTTTCCCTCGCCAACACGGTTACCTTATCGAATCTGATATAGTGAGAACCCGAATCCATCGCATGATCCGTCACGGCCGAACCCCGAGTATCCCGATTTTTCATGCTGCGTATATGCTCACAAATCCTTGTGGAAATGTTACGGCCAGTCTCTCCTATGTAATTCTTCCCACAGGAGCAGGGGATCATATAGATACCAGGGGTACTTAACGGCTCCTTATCCTCCTTATCCTTTGGGGAGCGCACCAACTGTCGGAGCTGCATATTAGGGCGGAAAATCGTCTTGATACAATATCTACGGCGTAACAAGTGTCCGATTTTATCCGTCACGCCCTTAAGGTAAGGCAAGTACACAGGCAACCTCTCTACTCCAGCCGGCCGAGGACGCGCCGACGCACTCGCAACCCGATTACATTGCCTCCAGTTATACCCGTTGCGCTCCAAGACACCTTTCACATGAACCAGTTCACGATCCACGTACTGAGGATCACACAAACTTAAGGCTCGGTTAATCAACGTCCTAGGCACAGAAAACAAGTGACTCGGGTGATGGTGTTAATTTGCCCTAAGGTACCTGTCCATATGCGTTGGTTTACGATACACTGTGGTAAGCAATCGCCCACAAGGTCTACGCACAACCAAAACGTCCAGAAACGGCAGCGTGCCACCACTTTCTTTCTCCACCGTGAACTTGACTTTATGGTGCAAACTGTTAAGGTGCTCTGTGAATCCCTCAAGGCCAGTTTTTGTGACAATTGCGAAAACGTCGTCCACATAACGCCACCAACATTTCGGTGATAAAGGGGAGTTCTTCAATGCTTCCTCCTCAAACCATTCCATGAAAATATTGGCGACGACGGGAGCAATTGGTGAACCCATAGCTACGCCATCAATCTGAAGATAGTAGTCACCATGCCACAGTAAATATCCACTCTTCAAATAGAACTCAATCGCCTCCATGTACACGGCAGGTAAATCAGTAGCCCTCAATAGGTTTTCAATAATCTTTAAAGTTTTCTCTACCGGTACATTGATGAATAAACAGGTCACGTCAAAACTCACCATAAGTTCGTTTTCACACAACTGGATATCCTGTAGCCGACTAATCAAATGCCTCGAATGCTTAATATAACTCGTGGATTTGCCCGTAAACCCTTGTAACAAAGACGCCAAATGTTGGGCAAGCTTATAAGTCGGCGAGTCAATCTGACGTAACTTATTATTGACGTACTTTAGCTTATTGACCTTGGTCGACACTCTAGACGTAGGGTAGGGTTGTAGTTCACCTTTCTATACGTAGCTACGTCACTCAACAAGTGAGTAATCTTGTCTTCATAGGCTACCGTATCGACAATAACCGTCGCATTACCCTTATCCGCTGGCAACACCAACACGTTTAAGTCGTCGCGCAATTCTCTTAATGCTCTAAGCTCACCGTGCGATATGTTAGACTTTGGCAACTTAGACTTACGTAACATAGAGGACACATCCTGCCTTATACATTCAGCGTCCGTTGCCGGAATCCTATTTCGCATAATTGTATCCTTCACGCTCGTAATTATGATCTCAGTAGGCAAACGCTTGGGTGTAGGAGCAAAATTAAGTCCACGCGCTAAGGCTTTGCCATTTCACTCACACTATACGACGACAGGTTGACGACAGTAACGGTCGCATCACTCGCAACAACATTTTGTGTGGGTAGTTTACTTTTCCTTAACCCAGACAATTTACCTTCATGCCTCTTGACCGTCTCATGCAAAATGCGTTCATCTAGATACGTTATTTTAAAAAAAAAATTGCATTTCATTGTTTTTATGTTGAATAAATTAGATTTTAAATAACACATTTTATTTCATTTATATCGAAGTTTCAAATATGCAAGAATTTCTGGCCCAGCCTGTAGAATGATAGAGAGAGATAACGCTTCTGAGCGTAAACGATTGGCATCTTGGGTACGACCACAGGTCGGTCTAAATAACATCTATATCTGTCGTGGTAGGACAATACATACATATAAAATATTAATACAGGTTGAGGACTCAAACTTAAAACAGTTTAACATGTAGGTATGATGTGTAGTTTGAATAGTGCAAAAAAATAAATATCGGGTTCTCATGAAATCAAACATGTACTTAATAGGTACATGATCAATTCCTACTTTTAAATTATAGTTACAATATACTTAAATGACAATAATAGCTTAAAATCGTATACAGGTTCATGATTTAAGGCCATTCCTGGTCCCAATGACCTTCGATCTGTATCTCTGAATTTTCGAGTATTTTTGATTGCTTATCACATTAACCCCACGGCCTTAGGAAAATTAGCTTACCGTATGTACTTAAATATTAAGTTTCTTCGAGGTATACGGCATCAAACTTTGGCAATTTTAGTCCAAAATAACAGTTTTTTGTACATAACTTTTGTACCAATAAGTTTAAATTTAAAATCTCTCTTAGGTTATAAGATACTTAACATAGAAACAGTTATATGTAGATTTCACATGTATAACAGCTTAAACTTCTTTAGAATATCGAAAAAATCATTAAAAATCATCAAAATCCGGCTCTTGAAAGTCAAGATAAAAGATTGATGAATCGATGACAGATTGATTAGTAATTGTACTTATAGTATTCGTGGCGGCATATCGAGTCAAATCTCGTTAAAAATAGTCAATTTCCGCGTGGAGCCCCTTAAATTAGCCGTATGTTATAGTTATTATAATAAGAAGTAGGTAAGTTGCTATTAAATCTCGAGGTCGTAGGTAATAAGACGTTTTCTAAGTAACGGTTTGATCTGGAACATCAGTAACTAGTTCCGGTCTTTATATGCATATGTAAATCCACGATGTTATCGTCCGTCGTAATACGATATTACATGTCACGTAACCTACTAGAACTTGACGATAAGCTTAGTTATGCAAACGATATCAAATGGAGCCAAATTAATCTGCTGGCCTTTCGGAGTGAACTCAAACTAGCCAAAGTACTGCAGCATAAGCCTTGCCGCAAGTGAGGGTATTCTACTGCACAACTTTAAGTCTCATAGTCTGTGATGATGACGTTTCCGAAGATAAGTTAAATTGTTTAGAAAAGTTTATAATAATGGACTCGTCTGACCATGGCGAAATTGGGAAATTTAATAGGGAGGAGGGTGGTGTCCAAGTGGGTCTAACGAAGCTAAATTTTAACGAGTTCTCATGTCTCCGGGGCGTGGCCAGACTCAGGCCAGAGACGCGTTGTGATTGGCTAAAGCGCGCGGTAAGCGATCGTGTGACGCGACGCTAGAGAGGAGTATATGTCGATAAACTGTTATCCATTGATATTTGATGCGCTCTGAATATTAATAAATACAGTAAAATCTCAGGACAACCAAATCAGTCGTGGTTAAAAATATTGCAGAAAACGATGTGTAACAATAGTTATAATCATGACCATATTAAGTATATTGACGTTAAACCCGTGTGTATGTATTACTTCGGTGATCGGACGAGAACCGGTGTGTTCAACGTGGTATGGACGTTGGCTAATGGTGGGTTCAAGAGCCTGAAACAGAGGCAGCATCCTAAAACGGTACGCGCACAGTCGCATACGCATTGCCTTTCGCAGGGGCGCAAGGCACTTTGATAAAGTAACCACAAGATGATATTGTATTGCAGGTTACAAACGTGGTGTGTAGTATGGGCCATTTTTGATTAATCAATTACCTCAAACCACGTTATATCTTCCAAGTAAATGAACTTTCAAACTTTAGAGTGTTATTCTATGTCATTGTCAAAATTCTATGAAATACATTTACTTAACACTTTCATAGTTCGTGCTATCAAAATCTAGGAAACTCAGGATAGACAGACCCTAATACTTTATAGATCTAGTTTCATTGAATGCAAACAACTATTTATGATTCAAGATCATTGCATAATGAGCCATCCTCCAGCTAACGTTAATAACACGTTGAAGAATATCCAAGCATCAAATTATCCAAGCGTTCTGAGCAGGTGTGAGGTGAAACAGAGAAGACCCGTAAGTATTTTAATTTCCGACATGTGTACAGAATGAGCCCTGCTATTTACTGTTAAGTACACACTTAACAGTAGCAGGACTCATCTGTATAAAGGTCGGAAATTATAATAGACCCTGGAGGGAAAGTGCCTTAAAACCTTAAGTTAGCTCGTTGTACTCAAGGGGAACATAAAAAACTGCTTTCAAAGTATTTTTGATTTTCGCTTGTCTCGCCTAGGAGTCGAATTCAATACAAATTAAAATAAAAACGTTATTTTATTACACTTGTCCATACAGTTAATGTCAATGGTAAATTTTCTCCCAGAGACATTTTAGTCTTACACTCGTCGGACAAAAAACCTTAAAATTGAATAGATAAAACATAAGTCGTTTGTATTTTTACGCCTACTATATAATAAACATTTTTCAATTTGTTTTAATGACATTATTTAGATTGTTACCTGGAATCAGATAAATACAAATATTCAAAGATAAACCATAAATAAAGACGTCTCATCAAATATACCCATAAAAACAAAAATTTTGGACATAAAACTTTAAAAAGTTTGGGTTTTAACATACTCGATATTACCCTTGATTTTCTTTAAATAGATAGCAAACACTACAATAATAAATACATACAGATACAAAATAAATTTGTGTATTACACAAACCTACCGGAAACCGAAAATGTAATTTCTTATTTGAGTAAAATCAAGCCAATCATTTATCGACACACATCGGCACGGGTGCACCGCTTCTCTAGTTCCCGGCAAGGCACAAGCGGCCGTACCAAGTAATAATCATGTGGTTGTGGATATCGCTAGCAATTCGATACATTGCGCGGCTGCTTAACAAATTGCATCGCGACACAACTTGTTTGCTATTCTAAGCCGTCAATGTAAAACGCCTGTACAATTTGTTACAGATCAGTTCAACCAATTAGTCTGGCAGAGTAAAATCATACGGTCCTGGATATATTTGTAAAAATGCATGATTTTATCAAGTAAAAACTAATGAAATGAATACAATACATGTGGTACGTGACTCCTTAGTCCTTGAAGTTTTTGTTTTCATTCATATTTTTGCTCGTAACAACGTAGCAGTTCGGCATTTTATGAAAATATCGGAGCATATTTTACGATTGCGGCTAAGATGCAACTGGCTCGCGTCGAACAGTAATATGGCCATCTGGCCTCATCGCTGCGACGCGCGACACACCTTCGTTAGCTATCTATTCCTTTTTCTTTTATCTATGGTGGTGTCAGTTTCTAATTTCTACCTAATACAAAAAACAATTAAAACTAACACCTAGGTAAAATAATACCAAGATAAAGTTAATTCGCACATATACCTACATATATCAGCAAAAATCATGGGATAACAGTGATTTATTGTTAAAGTTATGAAAACTATTTAATTCCAATTTGTCACTTCAGATAATGCCTCCAATTTCACCCGAGCAAATAATGTGTGAAATGTAGGTATATTCGAAAGGTACTAAAAAGATACATACAAAAAGTTAATAAACTAAAAAAATACAAACAATTAGCTAAGGTTGAAATATAGGTACGAGTATCATATTACTTCGCGAAATTACTTCAGGAACATATGATATTGATGAGAACCTAGTCAGATAATAAGTACGATCTAGGCGATCATACTTGAAACAGTTTCTAGTTACGGCGGCGTTCGTGCGCGGCCGGTCTAATAGGGGCGAAGCACTTACCGATATGGTTCCCTTGAATCGGGGGTCCATTCGTCGCAAACCGTCCATGAAATCGCGCACAATCTTGCGCGAGTGATCGACGATGCGGAACCCGGTTATGTTGACTGCGCCGTACTCAGTTACTTCGTTCTCCCAGTGGTCGTCCATAACCTGTTAATGGAAATACGTTTGAGCCCTGACTTAGTTAGTTCCGTACCCTTTGTGGAGGATGCGACGAGTGTGTAGGTACTGTATTTTCCGGAAATCGTTTTTTTTTCATCCAATACCATTCGCATATTTACCCATATAACTTTTTTCTCAATAGCTTGTTTTCTCAAACGGTTTTCTTACCATTCGCCAAATTTCTCAATTTTTATTTTCTTAATAGCTCGTTTTTGTAGGTTTTTTAACTACCTATGTACAGTCAACAACACACCTGTGTATACAGCCAAAGTGCCAAAAATATGTATCCTGAACTTGATTGCCAGAGAATTAAGGTCGTGTATACATATTTTTGACACTTTGGCTGTATACACAGGTGTGTTGTTCACTGTACTTACAAAATTTTAGCTTATTTTTGTTCTTCATACTAAGCAAGGTTTAATAAACTGTAAATTTGACGGAGCCCGGTCTTATTTCTGCGTAGTTTTCCCTTCGGGCGTCTAACGATACCTAACTAAAATCTATCGTAAAATGAGGAGGTTAGAATTCCTACCAGGAAAACATACGAATAGTTATAAAAATGGAATGGTAAAATATGCCAATGGTTAGAAAGGCTTTTGAGAAGCGAAGCTATTTCGCAATAATCGCGTCTTGGAAAAATAACATTTTTGGAAAATACACTCGATGCGACGATCTTACGATTATATTCGGGGACGCATTCTCTTACTTTAACTTTAAAAAATATTAAAATCTCAATCAAAATTTACATGTTAGAATGTACTATCACGTTCAAAATTATATTGGCAGTTTGCGAAACCACTTATCAAACCACTCTATAAAGTTTCGCCCTCCTTTTTAAAGTTCCGGGGCCTTATCATGATGTTTTAATTTTAACGCGATTCTGTTTAGGTTATGTTAAGGCTCAGTTGTATGGAAGCGACTCAGTTTAGGTCGTCAACTGAATCGCGTTAAGACGTCATGGTAAGGCGCCTGAGGGTTACCACGGTCGCCTAACGCAATTCAGTTTAGGACCTAAACCGAGTCCCTGCCATATAACTGAGGATAGTTAAGGACGTAAACTGAATCGCTTTAGGCGATCGTTGTAAAGCCCCTATTTTTGTATTACATAATTTGTCGTTTATAATGCGACTTACGATACGAGAAACTTAGAACAAAAATGCGATCACGATAATGAAAGCCTTAAAGAGCTGTAAGAACTACTCGACGTTTGCCTTTGACTTTGTGACGTCAGCATGAGTGAAACATGAGATACTCATTTGGTAAATTCTGTCGAATAATTAGTAGCTACAACGTACGGGTATAACGAGGGCCAAATATTACAAAGAAAGACATCAGCTACACAAATGTTCGGTTGCCTGCTGACATTATTTCGCTAAATTTTTACGTTTGTGGTGTTAACCTAATGCATCTACCTAATTAGTCGGTAACGAGGTGGAACCGAGCCTTTCAATCAGTTTCTATCAGTTTTATATTTGTAATTTGGTACTTGAGCATATGCTACTAGCAAAGTTACATTCAAAGGTTTTATACAATACCAAGCAAAATATGTAAAATATTATATTTATGGTATGTACATACTTACTTCTTTCTTAGCATTAAAGGACAACTAACTTCAAAATATAACCGGTTTAGCTGAGTGATGGGTTTGATTTTGTCCCTTCAACTGAGAATAAAAGTTTCGCGTAGCAGGTCGTCCGTCATTCATAAGTATCGTCATTGTAGGTACACCGGATGTTTGTTGGACATGATATAGAATACTAATAAATGTAGTACTAGTACAATACAATAAATTATACCTATTTTATATTTTTTCTTAAAAAGAAAGGAAAAGCAGAAAAAATCATGACCAAGCGGGCGTTAGAACCATCGACTCTGGAATTTACATTCACCGCTCATGATTTTACCCACTTTTACTATATTTGAGGAAAATAATGTACCCATCGGCATCGCAGACGTTTCTGCTTAAAAAATAATAATTTTATATTTTGGCTGGCATTCTACGAATCGAGGTTTTAAAGATTTTCGGCAACATACCTAAAAAGCGCGCGTGATACATTGTGTTAACTACCTACAGTAGCTCCAATGTTCCTGTACAAACGACGCAAGAACAGTCACATTAAATATGTATAAAAGGCTTACGAGTATAGGATGCTAGTCCAGCCAGTAGCTTTGAAAATATTTTACATATGAAAACTATTCAAACACTGCCAATAAACAGACGAATTATTGTGAATGTATGAATTATGCACCCTAATTTTTGTTAATATAATGAAGATCGAAAACTGACAACCAACTAAAGTAAGCTAGTGATGTGATTCCAACTTAATCGGTTAAGTGGTTAAAGAAATCCTGCGGAAAGTCGATACGATGGACGAATGGTCAAAGACACTCCGTTAATAGGGTTCGCGTAGGAGGAAGTGCGAAAAAGACGCTATTCAATTGGTATTATCACATTTCCTGTAAGAACACACTGCAGGCACTGGGCTAGCTTGTTATTCGTTCTTGAAGCTCTGCCGCAACTCAAAATACTTACATTTTTCGCCGTAAATGGTAAAGCTAAATTTGCCTACATAACAACATTTAAAATATGACCCGATGAATGTGTTTTTATAAAATCACGAAGAGATTGAGTACAAATATATTGTTTGATTATATTGTGGCCGAATAAATATTAAAAACGTGCTTCTGAAATCCCATAGCGGTGAAAAGAGCTACAAGTACAATCAAACTTTACATACATAGGTACACAATAAAAGCAACCCGGAAAAAAATTATACGAGAATAAATAAAAAATCCTTATGCCACACTGTAAATGTTTTGATCACACTAACGAATAACTGTATAGGGTTACGTTACTTGTTTTCAGTATTAAATCTATATCTATATTGGAAATGTTAACATACTTTTTAGGTAGGAGTAGGCATTGTAAAGGTGTAGATAGCACCAGTGTTGCACTTACCAGTCCACTGAGCATGTAATGGTAGGTTCTCCTGCCCAATTGCACTTTCCGTACATGTTCGACGAGGATGCTTTTGGCATTTTTTGCGTTGCAATCGAGAACAATACGCTTGTTGCCCCATCGGTCATGTTGTTCTAGTGCCAGCAAAAAGTCCATCGCTTCCGATGCGTTAGTAATCCGTTTCACAAGAGAGATCCGGAACACCGTGCGGCCTGGCTGCATTGATTGATACAGCTGCTGCAGACGTAGTAATCCTGTGTGAATACAATCGACGTTCTTAGCACTTTGGCTTATCTCGTTTTAGAGTTTACATGTTGCAAATAAGTAAATACTTAAGTGTCTTAAAAATCCTGTACTGTCGTTGATTTTTTTTAACTCAAAATCATAGATATAAAGAAAATATACTAGTAATGAAAACAACGATAAATACCATTTAACCCACACTCGCTGCTAGAATGAAGGTAGGTAGGTATGTATATTAAAAACGTGTTAAAATATAGGTACACTGTTGGTATAGATAATGTGTATTCATAATGCGCATATTATTCATGAAATATCACATGAATCTCCAATTTTCATGTTGCAACCGGAAGCAACATAAAATAAGGTTTCTAATATGTCATTGTAACACCTAACAAAGATACCAAGCACTTCACTCTGACTCAGTTGCGTGAACAAAATAAAGATAATATAACATATAGAACACTGACAATGCCAGAAGCATTTATACGGTTCTCTAGTTTCCAGCTCTCCTAAACCAATTCGAGACCATGCGAATTTTATCGTATTAAACGCCCCATATAAAACAAACGGAACGAAAAGGGACAAAAGCGTGCTCAGAGGAGGCAAAAAATAAAAACTCTTTTGCTCTGCGTGAAAAGGTGCCTAAGTTGGAAGGTATGAACGACATATATACCCGATATAAAAGATAATACGACGCGGAGAGTTCTGTTTGCTACCTCTATTTCCGTTTAGTCGCAAACGAGTATTTAACAACAACATATCAATCTTATAGTAGGTACCTAAGTATACAATATATAATATGCTGCAGCTCAAATTATTAATTGTAAATATTAAAATAGTAGGTATATAATTATGTTTGTAAAGTGTACCTAATGACTAAATTGAACACTCATTATTCATTAATTGCTTCGATGGATTGGCATGCGGATGAATTTTGGTGTGAATCAAATCCACTTGGATTATACATTCAGTTAACGATTTTCTCGCCGATTAACTCTATTATTATTACTGCGTGTAAATTAGCATACGCATAAGCATAATACCAACAATTACAATATACCTTTATTGTTTAAAATAAACAAATGTATAGGAAATGTTACAATTATAGTTATTTATGATACAAGTGTAGAAAGTAGGTTTTTTTGCCGACGAGTGTCGGTTACCATAAATTACGAACGTAGTGAGTGTTTTAAACCGACAGGAGTTTGAAAAAAACCTGTAGGTTATACAACACATGTATTATACAACATTTTACAATGCATTAGCTCGGAAAGCCGCTACATTTTTCAGAATTAAAGGTCTATATCTTATTTAACCAGCCTAACATTATAAGTAATTATAACTGCATTGACAAGCTTTTTATTACTAGTGGCTCTGTGAGCTGTAGACCTCGCATTCTGTCTTAGTAAAGTTTTAAACTAAATAACTGTTCACCGCATCCTTAAAACAAAAAGCTAAGAAACATTTGTTAACATGGGCCCTACCGCCGTTATGGCCCTGTGCTGCGATCGGTCTTTCACAACGATATCAGGTATATTGGCAACAATAGTCCTGTACGTGATGATAGATCGTGTAGCATTACCTTATGTTTCCTGTAAGCTTCGGATTCATTTAGCGTCTTTCTAGCTCTATTCCTTGCACTTATCTTTCAGTTCATGGTATGTTTATGATATTGTATAGTTGATTAAGCTGCATTTTGTAGACCTGAAAGAATCCTGTTATTAACTTCAATACGTAAAACCTTTCACATAATGGTTTGACCTAAAATCTCCTAGCGGCTTACCGGCTTATGTGTATAACGTTCCTCCTTTTCAAGGATAACAGCTTATTTTTGTGAAATTTATCATAATTACTCATATTTTCCCCGTTTGTTTACACTTTTTGATATATTTATTTATAAGTATCCATGGTTACATACTTTGTCGTAAATTGTCAATTTCTAAATTTCTTACCATGCAGTTTAGGTTTTCTACATTTAAATAAGTTTGTTTTATATTTAATACTGGTACTTTGTAAATATTTAAATTTAAATTCAACAATTCTAAATTCTCGAGCTGGGCTATAAAACCCCGGCAGCTGTCTAGCTCTAGTCTAGAGCAGTTTCGAAAATTGAGGCCTGTGCGGGGTCTAGGCAGGCCCCGCACTCTCAAGCGACCTCCCTTCTTGGCCCTCTTCGTAAACTATCTTCGTAAACTATTCTTCTGAGAAATATATCTTCGAGGAAGCTACCCTACTGCTGCTTATCGGCTCTACTGGCATCTACCTTCAACTGACGACACTCGGCGCAGGCGAATCAACGCCGCCCGTGATTTTCTACGCCTGACGAACGCCGGGCCTGAAGACACCACTTCTGGTGCCCCATTTCGGTACAGGCGTACATACGCCGCCCGAAACTACCTTCTTCACCTGCTAGTGCTAATACTGGTTCTCCGCCTTGAGACTCATGCGACTGCCACGGGACTACTTCGCCCGCTGCTGACTGACTCTTCTTCTACATCCTGCCCGAATCAGCTCCAGCTTAACGCCGTACTTACCGCCATAGTGACCTACTGTTTACCGGCTGAAAATAAAGAACTCTAACCCTCATTTTCTTTCTTTTTCTTACTTTCCTCACTCTAAGTTACGTATCCTTAACATCAGTTACGGGAGAATACGTAACGTGACAATCGATCCCAATAGAACGTGGCACGCACATTTTCGAGAACGGGTACAGGTAGAACGCCACTTCGTGGTTCACAAGACTATATTGAAGTGCAAGTTGCTGGTATATAATTCTGGCTACGAGATTATGTATGTGCAAGTACTCGCCGTTAGCAAGATGAGAACTGTGTGACTCTCCGGGACGGCGGCATACCCGACAAACATCGACCGTACCGTCCTTCAGGATACACTTCCGGTAGTTATTCGTCATGATAACTTCGTCTGCAATTGCACAGGCAAAACCCTCGGTTTCTCCGAAAAGATCCCCTAATCGTAGCCAGTTCACCGACGCGAGCAAGGCTACGTCGGGCCCCATGAGGGCCCTGTAGAACCGCCCGCGTAGCTCCTTACTCTTCCATATCGTCTTGCGATCCTCGATTCTTAGCACCACAGGTTTGCGCCAATATTTTTATAGATATTAAAAACAGCACCCAAAAGTAAAATTATTATAAATAAATGTTGATCTTTGTAATTAATTATAAATTGAAAAAATAAACAATCAACTGCAAAATTGTTATTTAAATCTGCTTTTATGTAAAATACGCTTACCAATTTCGCCTCGTTACGAATTTCCGGAGGCGTCAATTGAATACGAATATTACGATTTAATTCCACTGCAATATAAAAACTCTTACACTATCCAAAATCAGAACAATATACTTTTAATAAATTTACATGTGAAAATAATTTACCAATAAACTAGCCAATGCGCGCCCAAACAGTCGTTCGTTCGGTCCGAATTGAGTATTCGGGTTACGTTAGTCACACAATGGAATTATTTAGGACTCAAGAAAACAAAAACTTCATTTATTAATTACCAACATTTAATTATAATCATTTTACTTTTGGGTGCTGTTTAAAAAAAATGAATAGTAAAAAGCTTGTCAATGGAGTTATAATATTTACTTACGAGTATAATGTTTACTCTGGTATAGGATACGGACCTTTCATTCTGAATAAGTTAGTGGAGTAGGAACCACCAATGAGAGCACTGCCTTATACGCATGGTCACCGTTTGCAGATGTTTTGGGTTGAGCTCCATCCCGGAGCAAAATAAAAATATGAAGGATACTTTCTTTTGAAAACTTAAGGAAAAACTAAATATAAAACTCTCTTGAGACTCGAACATATTAAATAATATGAAGAAACAAAACATGTCGAACAAACATGATGATGTGAAACATGTAAAGAACGAAACATGTCGAGCGAAAATCGACTAAATTACGTGAGTGACCCGTTTTAAATATTATTTAAAAACTAAATAAATTAAAATTTCTGTTTCGATAGTTTCGATATTTACACTATTGATAGATTGTATATAAATGTGTAGGTATATTGTATAATAAAGACAAAAATGTATGTCCGATCGATGTTATTCAAACATCGATGTTATTTACAATTTTTATTAATTTTAAAAGCTACTTTCTCGCCCGTGTGTGAGAAAGAACCACTTTCTATGCATACGTTTACCCTTATAAATAGCACTTTCCGAGCTAATGTATTGTTAAGTATTTTAATATAGATTAGTGCTAAATTTTTATATCTTTGTTGTTCTTTTAATGCACTTATATTCAATCATTGTTTGTTCTCATGTTTCTGACTTAAGTCGAATCAGAGAAGGGCTTTAGACTACGTATTTGAATCTCTAGAAATGCATCCATTATGTAGGGCAGTGGCGGGATATCGTGACTTAAGCCGCTTCGCGTACACGCAAGTGGAAATCCAAAACAGTTTCGTTGTTGAGAGATAAATGTGCGGCTGGAGATGCGGTGAAAGTTTCACCCGCACCCGGACTATTCTCACCATGTGTCGCATTTGAACTCGTGACCCTTGAGGTTTTCCACTGTCGTCACCCGACTAATGGCTTATGACGTTCCCCCTTCAGCCGCCTTGTGGGACCCGACATCAATTATGAACTTGTCGATCCCAAAATGAGATCTCTTTCTCATACAGCTGATATATGTTGGCTCTCAATGGATTTGTAATCCGACTTTTCGTATTGTTATAAATTGGAAGAGATGTTACCTTATAAACTTCAGAAAAAGCGACCCAAGGCCCCTGGTGAGCAGGGTTGGATTCGAACCAGCGACCTCCTGCATTCGCGGCAAACACCCTAACCACTGGGCTAGCTCACGGCAGTCAGAGTCAAACCATTTATTACGTATAATAAATGTATTGATTCGTGCTTTACGATTGTTTTCATATTGTCTCGGAACAGGGGGCGAATATTTTACACACGTCTTTTCCCGGCGAAAATGTACCGTAATTGAATTCTATGGCAATTTCTTATGCACGATAAAGTGTTAGTAATTTTGCAAAACATTAACAAAATAAATTCTTTGGACTTCACTACAAGATTGGTACATTGTACTAACTATATTTAGTTTAAAATTATTTCACCATTATAGTATTGATTTTGTTCAAAATCAAGTGCAATTGTATTTTCGGGATTGTACCTATTGTATAATGTGATCTGTACGTTCCTAGTCGTGTAACCAGTGTAGTTTGGCTAGTTCGGAACTTCAACTAAACACTAGTTACATTATGACGTAAAGTTTGATAGAATTAGGTGACACTTGAGAATTCCAGCAATCCTCAAGTTTTAGGAAAAATAAAGTGTTAATTTGTCACAATATTTTTTAGAGTAGTTTTCCGCGTCTCTTTGTTTAATGGTATAGCCGTTTAATATCTACTTACTTAGGTATGTACGTACTTACACAGTGTTGACAACCTATTTCGTGGAAATTTCATTGATGGTTTATTGTGTTCTTTCCGTTCAATTTTACCCATTTTCTCACTTTACATAAGCTGTAAATTGGGTTAGGATGACAAAGTAGGTATGGTGTGTTACCGAAAAAAATGTTGATAAAATAATTTATTTTCATGTCCCGTACGACACGGCTTGTGATGGAAAAGCATTCTACTTACTGCCGTAAAGATTGAGTGCGTAGATTGACTTTAGGTCCGATGTACAAGTTTTTTTTTGTTACAATGGCAGTGAGTTAACATGAATCAGTTAAGGAATAATACATGTTGCCATCGTTATCTTTTCACGCAGTGATTTGTTTACTAGTAGTCGCTAGCTCGAGGCGTGCCGACCGGACCGTGCCGGGGACTTTTTGTTTAGCTTCAGTTATGCCAGTCGTCTGTTATCCACGCTCTGCGATATCAAACCTTGTACATGAACTTACAAATTCTGAAATTACATCTCAATGCCTTTTCCGACGTTACATTTTGAGACCTGCCGTTTACATCTCATGATTTTATTGTACGACATTACCTAATTGTGGAGAATGCCCATCGTTTAATCGATAATGAGAAGTAAAAATTCGATTGCAACCTATTCTATTCCTTAGTCAGAAGAGGTAGGTACTCAATAAATCCCTAAAAACAAGTGGCAGCCTTTCAATTTTATTAATAATTTCAATAATAAAAATATAGCAAACAAAAAATAATATTGTAACTTAAGGAAAAAATTAAAAGTTTTAATATGTAAGAATATTTTCAATACAGTTGCTCAAAAAGTGCCCTTTTTTTTGCTGTTTTGCGTGCGCAAAGTTTGTTTTTGCGAACTAGTGCTTTTAACTTTTCCAATCTTTTTAAATTTAGTTGTGTTCCAATTCATGACTGCTTACCGAAGAGTATTATTGTTCGTTAACTTAACCGAGCCGTACTAAAACTAAATACCTACTATTAACGCAATAATATTAAAGATATTGATATTTCATATTTCAATAATTACTTCTTCATCATACTAATGATCATTCATTAAAAATATTAACATTGAAAACAGTTCTTATAAATCTGTGTGTATGAAACGGAACAGAGCCTACGAAACGTCAGTCAAAGTAGAGGCGTTTTTCAATCAGGTAAACATGTTCGAAGGGCCTCTAAGACATGACGATACGATTTGTCACATGCGATTTATTATGTTGTTTATGAGAAATAATTATTATGAGATTGAAAATGAGAAAGTAAAGAAGATAAGATAAACATTTTGAAGATGTTCTTAATATACCAACTGTATTACAATCGTGTCACGGAAATAATAAAAAAACTTTAAATTCGTTCTTATGTATTTTAATTTTTTTCGCATCTGTATTGAAAAACGTCGTTCGATTCACTTGCGGATATGTCATTTTTCACTTGTCCCGAGTATTGCCACTCGCCTACACGGCTCGTGGCAAGAGTACCTCGGGACTCGTGAAGTAATGACATACTTTCCGCACTAGCATCGAAATGTACTATTATAGGTGGCGATGTCGAACCTAATTGCTAGCCATATACGTATATGCATCTCCACCGGATCTGCCAATATATGTATGAGATTTTTACAGGCGGATGCCTATCGGATACACCCACTAGAGTCGGACTATGCTAAGTCTCCTCAATTTTGATTGCACAGATTGTGAAAGTGACTAAATAGAAACTGTAAGTCATAATTTCATAGAAGTTTGACGTGTGAAATAACACTTTAAAGTACGACAGCTCACATGTTTGGTAGATGTTTGAAATAACACTTTAAAGTAAGACAGCTCACATGTTTGGAAGATTTTTCATTTGTAACGGATTGCCCGAACGTATATGGCCGACAATTGATTTGTCGAAACGATTGTTTTTAATATTTTCTTTTAGATGCACGAAAAGGTCGTATCAGAACACGGAGATATTCTAATATTAACAGCAATAACATATTGTGACTACATATCAATATCATATTGCTGTTCATAGTAGAATATTGTAAAAAGCGCAATTTTCTATTAATGCGAGACAAATATATAGTTGTCACTAGTCAAAAAACATGGTTGTCACACTTTTTTCTCTGTGAAAAACCTGACTTATAAGGGTTCTGTTTTCTTTCGGGAATTGGTCAGATGGAATGGCAGTAGCTTTCATAAGATAGGCTTCGCTGAATATTGAGATACGGTTGCCAAGCCGACCATTGGCTCCCTTTACTCGTATAGATGTGCTAGGAACATGAATACGTATATAATTACGAGTATGTATGCACAGTCAAGGAATTTAATTTACGCACCATTTCGTACCTAGTGACAGTCAATATTATAGCCGCTATGGTTCTAACGTTTTTGTCACTGTGGCAAAGTATGAAATGGTAAATTACTTTTTGAACATCAAATAGACATGAAGTAGGTACTTAATACCACACAATGCGAAAATATCAAGTTCATTTAGTAAAAAAAATCAAAAGCAAAGCATTCATAGTTCCCGGCACGTAAGACAAAGCTCGCGCTGGAGTCACCCAAGCCACTTGGAACATTTCCAAACCAGTCTGCTCTAGGGATAATTATAGTAGAGATTAAATTATAGGCATTTCCAACACTTATATCGGGTAACGGTAAATAGATTTTAATACACGTTTTGCGAGTGAGTTTTTATGTATTATTAACAACATAATCATTAGTAAAAACGTATAGCCAGTCTCTGCTTTAATATATGTTTTTAAATTATGCCAGTCGGTTCTCGATTTACGCTTGGTCTCCATTAGGGAAGTAGTTTCTGCTGCTTTCACAGATTTTGAGTTATTTAGCCTTAAGGCTGCAGTCATCCACGAACAGACAGAATAGTGTTTACACCTCCGCGGCTTGGGCATCAGTGCTCGAGACCGGCGTAGGTACGTGTGATTCTCCAAAACGAGAGACTTGCATTGATTTTAAATTCCAAACTATTTGCTCTGCAGACGTCAAAATAATTAAAGTTTATATTTGATCGTTTTATTTTGTAATTAGATTTAATTGATTCTATTTTATGTGATTTTACTGTAATTAATTAATTAAAAGAAATAATAACAAAAAAAAAGAAATCGGATGCTTAAATATTGTTCTGGGCCTTTTATCTGGACTTTGGGAGTCATCGTCAAGTGCCAGTGTCATTGTTAGAAGTGGTAAGTAGTAGAACTAATCTGGGTGAGCTGTTGAAGGAGCTAACAGAGCCACTAGAGTCCTTGTACGCTAAGTGGAAGTCGACTTGTGAGCAGTGACTTTAGGATGAGACATGCTTTACCAACATGTCGTGGCCGGACTCTATACACACTTAAAAAAAAGTCAAGACGACAGTAATACCATGACACGTCCTACTAATCATCTTATTAAAAAACCAATTATTATTTAGTTAAGAAGACAAGCTTCTCCAGCCGTAAGGTTGGAGATAAATCTGTAGGGTCAAAGGTCTGTCTTTGTGTCTGAATACATAATGAATATGGCTTATTAGTCCAAAGTAATTTTTCAACCCAAAAGTTACCTACTGAGAAGAATCATCTTGCTCCTAATTCATTGCTACCGTTTAAGGAGTATTGTTCAACGACCTCCTAGCCTAGTCGGTAGTGACCCTGTCCACGAAGCAGCAGGTCCCGGGTTTAAAGCATGGTCAGGGCATTAAAATTTTTAAAATGCATGACTTGTATATCTGTATTGATTTGTTTTGCCAAATTGCTCTCTTGCTTAAACTCAGTTTAAACCTAGTGTAGCATTATTATTATAAATCTAGTTATTAAGTGCCTGACATGTCCTATATTGTATGCCCTAACAGGGTATCATGTACTGACTAAGAGTAAAATGTAAGACCTTTATGACCTAATGAACATGATAACAATGGATTAAATGAATATGAATATGAATATGAATATTTATTTGTGTATTTATCACGAATTTATATTCCGGGGTAATAGAGGTTTTCTATATATGTAAGTATTTATATGTATCTATTATAATTAATATATCGTAGCCGAGTACCCACAACACAAACCATATTGAGCTTACCGTGGAACTATGTCGATTTGTGTAAGATTGTCCTAAAATATATTTATTTATTGTTAAACGGAGTTAACTATTATTTAAGACAATTAATGACCTAGATATTACAAGAATTACACATTGACAATATTAAACTATTTATAAACCGGGTCACTTAGGTAATTGTTGTCTAAATTCGCTCGATTTGCTTTTGATTCGATCTTTACGAAAATCGACACCAGGAACAACCATACGCGGCAATTTTTAGAGTTAAAATGACTTACTATCTGACTTTATGTTTCGTGGAAATAAGAGCGCGTAAGTGTATCGCAGGGTAAACCGAGGTAAGATAATTCAAACAGTGTTTTAAATAAAAACATTTTTAAACCTCAAGACACGAGCACCCTTATTTATTTCCGGCGGTACGTTAGAACCACTCAAGTCAAGGTCTATTCTCGACAAAATTTACGACAGTGCATAAATATCAATTTCCCGGTTATTTGCAATAAATTCACATTTTGATGCTGAGGTCTGGTTGATTACGCAACTTTTTCTTGGCATTATTCTTAACCTTTCTGGATATTTTACTCGTAAATGGGGGATTATAAACTCATAATATTTTATATTTTTGCCCTGAAGTACTTGCATTTTATAAAAAAAGATCTGTCTTGCTCTTGTTTGAATCCACTAATGCACTTCTTTGTTCTCGGTGCTTTTCCAGCGTTGTTGTTTGAAAATTGTGCCACTCGTCTCGAGATTGCAGAGACGCTGATTTCTTCTGGTCCTATATTTGCTGCTATGATACAATTTTCCCTTCTTCTTGTGAAGTTATACATATATTAAGTAGTTTATTATAATCCCTGAGATTGTTAGATGTTATTTATGGTATGTTACTTAGGGCCACTTGCACCACCCAAGGTTAGCCACATAACTCAGAGTTAAGCGATTTTTTGTATGGAATTTGACAGGTCAATTCCGGGTTAGCGGCTAACTCTGGATGGTGCAAGTGGGCCTTAAAGATACAAATATATATTTCTATTATATTAGAATTTTCTTTTTGTATGCTATAGCTACGACATAATATACCTACATGCATAATTGGTAGTTAAAAATGTTGAATAGAAAAGTTCCATGAAAAACTAAATTTAAACATTATACCTACTCTACTTTGAAATCGATTTATTACAATAATGTACTTTAAGTGGCTATTTTGTCCAATACGAATCTCATAAGTGTTATGCGTATGACATGTAGCTGTGTTTCCAATTAGGATAGACATGGCTATTAGACTTACGGCATTTGAAATATCTATAAACCTATATTTCTGTCGGTAGCTAAAATATCTAGGTATTCAGAATGTTTTATTAACATGGTTTGCATTCCGAAATGCATTTGTTTTTAAGTTTCCAATATCACTATTATTGTGACCGTAATCAACTCACTGGTTACCGAAGTACTCTGTGCTGAGATCATATCAGGATTCAATTTATTCAAGGCGGCGCGCGACCGCATTTTCACAACGTCACATGTCACCGGCACACACAGATGCACCGGGAGTGCATTCAGGATTCATTTTGAAAAGATCGGCGAATCAATCATGTCGAACGGTATCACTCGCCCAGCTGACACGTGGCGCGTGAGACGACCATCAACGAGATTAATTTTTAAATTTGCACTGATTTTATATAAGAACTAGATTTTATATAACGTTGTCTATGGTATTCCATAAGAACACTGCTCCTATGGATTTTCATACAATATATTAGCACTGTAGGAGGTCGAATCTAATTCCTTGGTTTTTCAAAGATGTTTGAAATTTGAATGGAATAATAGTATCTAAGTATTTGATATTATGTAGCTATAATAACATTTCCACAAATAAGAAATTTGTTGTTACAAAAACGTTTATTGTTTATATGCAGCTTTTGAACGCATAATGATATGTGGGTATTATAGCGAAAGAGTTTTAATTAAATTTTTCGTACAGTTAAAATAGGTATGTTGAATACCGCACCTATTTGATTTCCTATCTGTTACAACTTCTGTCTACCAAATTTACACTCATCATTTTATATTAACTTTAAACCAGTAGGTACGGCTCTCTACCCATCTGTGATAAATGTTGTCTGTACAGGGACTACGAGCATTGGTCTATCTGTGTTTGAATTTGAAATGTCTTTTATCAATATACATAGCTGAACGAAATGCAATAACTGGAGGTGAACTTAACATTATAGAGATTCAATTTCTGATATAAGTAAGAAGGAGCCTTTGTGGTTTGGTGTAGACACTTAATTGAATTGTTTGCATAAGTTTGCTTTTGCCTCTGCGTATTGCTCGTTGAAATAGTATAAATATAATCAGTCTTCTGTCCACTTTGGTTTCGACCCTTGTTTCCTCTCATTAAGTACCGTAAACCGGGGTTACTTTGATTTGCGGGTCGACTTTGATAACAACTTCCATCCGCTACTTAAACGCTCGCTTAACCGAGTTGAAAAACGCCAAAGCAGTTTTTTTTTCTTTATTGGCAACTCTGATAGTTGCTCCAGCGCATAGTAACCGGACACGTGTGTAGTGCTACTATTTCGTCTAGAAAAAAAATATTAATAGTAAGTAAGCTTATCTTGCTCATTTTTAAGGTTAAAAAACTTTGACTATACTTGTGCCAATAATAACTACATGTATTTTTTAAAGTGTCTTATGTTAATCAGTGTTTATTCGTGAATTTGAAAACAAATAACCTCAATCCGGTAACCTATACACGCGCACGTTGCCGGGGAATCCATGGCTCGGGGTTTCTTTGATCACTTATACGTGGTGAAATTGATCAAAAAAGGCTGATTATATCTGTTTTTTTTTTTTTTTTTTATGCTATAGGGGGCAAACGAGCAAACGAATCACCTGATGGTAAGCGATTAACGTCGTCCATGGACACCCGCAACACCAGAGGTGTCGCAAGTGCGTTGCCGGCCTTTAAGGTGGGAGTACGCTCTTTTCTTGAAGGTTTGAAGGTCGTATCGGTCCGGAAACACCGCTGGCGACAGTTCGTTCCACAGTTTAGCTGTGCGAGGCAGGAAGTTTCGGGAAATCTGTGATTAAAAGTTATTCTAAAGTGCGTTTAAGTGCTTTTATACTTGTTCAAGTGGAATTCCTACGTTTTTTTGCAATAAATAATCTAACAGAGCGCTTGTTTGTTTCATTTGGTATGTTATCAAAGTAACCCTACATATCAAAGTCACCCCATACATTATGAATATAAATAACTTAAAAAGTACTTAACCGATTTTTATTTTTTAATTTTTTTTTGAGCTTTTAAACGGGTTTACAATACAATACAATACAACGGTTTAAACGGGTTTAGTTTGTACTTTCATTAAAAAAGGGGTAGTTTTAAAGTAACCCCAATAATACAGTAATTCTCAATATAACTTTGATCGTGTCGTTTTTTTTTTGACAAAACTATAAGTCCATAATTTTTTATTTATTTTGTGTATTGAAAGAAGAGAAAAAACCGATAATTATATTTTAATTTCATATTTTTATGTATAATGGGATCGTCAGAAATTAGTGTCAAACTTCAAAATTGATCAAAGTAACCCCCGGTTTACGGTATATACAAGTTTCTCAATAGTGCCCCATAAATTACGAAGTATCCATCAAATAATATAACTTCCTGTTACTGTTATTAGTGTCTAGGATATTTATTACATATAAATTTATATCTCGTCTGTTCATAAGCTTTGAGATGAATGCAGACTCAAGTACCTACTTAATTCTATTACTGAATTATTATTTTTCAACACACTTGCTCGTAACGAGGTTCTTATCGTACCGCTTTTAGGCTCATACATAAACCAAGATATTAAACACGCGGAAAGTTTTTTTTTTCATCGCATAATAAATAATAACTTATGCGTTAAAAGCAATATCTCCGTATTTAGTTGAACACATGGATTAAAACCTTCAGAATTATTGAATATACGTAAAATTGTATTAAATTATTCATTATTCACAATAATTTGTGCTTTAAACATGAATCATTTCATTTTTTATTTTGGCTGTTTGGCGGGCCTTTGCCTCAAATTTGCGCGCGCATCGCGATTTGAAAAAAATACACTCTAATGGCGCGCCACGGTAATTTGTTTACGTAAAACATTTGTGACCGATTTCTCGCTTTATTATTATGATAAAATGCAACTATAAGAGAATTAGAAGTAAAACTATAACAATATGTGGATTAGGCTCCTCTGAAACTACAAAACGTGAGTGCTATCATGAAAATCCTGTTGTACTTAGTAGTGATACATATATCTACTATATATATTATCAAATGCAGTCGAGTTAAATAGTGGAAAATCAATCAGCCTTAGCCGTGGTCTAACGGTTAAAGGTACCTATAGTTTTGAAATATAAATATGTATTTACAAAGCAGAAGTATAGCGTTATTAAACAAAATAAATAGTTTTTGTATTTTATGTGACTTTGGGTGTTGTAATAATTATAGAGGAAAAACAAAATGTAATGCTTAGCCGTTCCCAGAGCAAAACATACAAATATGGTACTAAATTCGGCTCTTAGTGCATTTATATGCGTGTGTTTTATTTATAAGATTACTTTAATTCGAGATACAATTGTAAAGCACGAATCAAATCATTTATTAAATGTAATAAATGTAGTATATGCTATCTCTTTCAAGCTAATACGAGATATAATACTAATACGAGATGTTAATGTAATCTGTTTAAGAAGGAACGGGGCGTGGCATTTCGAAAACTTGTGAAATGTAAGTAATTATACAAGCTTGAGACTAACCGGTAATATTGCAAACCGATGCTAAGGAGGAGACATGCTTTTACTATCGTATATACGTTTTACAAATATACTATACATAATTCAGACAAAAAAAACTATACAATTTTGGGCTTTTCATGCATGTGTGGGTATTAATCATAGACAGATAATTTTATAAAAATTGAAAACAAATTTCATGGAGACAATAGGGATGACGACTAGGTTGAAAAACTATTATTCTAATTAGTCCGTTAGTTAGATTATCTAAAATTATTAGACACGTATTTTTTCCTTTTTCAATTTAACTAAAATTGACGAAGATAAAGAGCATCAAAGTTCCGGGGCTTGCTTGTGAAGTTGTGACGTCACTCCTAGGTAAGAATTGTACCTAGGAGTGACATTACGCGAAACTTGAACGCACTGTATTTTTGTCATTTTTGATTTGACGAACAAAAGAAAAAATACGTGTACAATATTTTTTTATAATCTAAAAGACGGGCTAAATAGATTTTTTCAGTCGTCTAGCCTATTATTGCCATTTGGTATAGTGAATCAAGAGATACTTTTATCATCAACCTGCATAACGTTTTACTGTGCATTTCCGTAGTAGATACCTACAATTAAAAAGAATTACCACCATGCAAAACAAATTAAATATAAGTACATGAAATTCATGCTATTTGTAGCCCTGCAATTTTGCTAGAGATCATAAAACTTTACGGTCAAAACCGGCAAATGTGCGGCGATAATCGAGTGAAACCCTGTCGCATTTTACCAAATCTGGTGCATCGGAATGGCCTGCACAATTTGCCGTGACATATTTTTTTGATTGCCTAACTGAATCACTGACGCATACGTGATTTTTTGGTCGACAAGTCAAAGAGTTGAATGTTTTTTTCCAGTCTACTTCATTACGAATTTGATTTTTCGAGTCAGTTGGTGTTCATCATATTCAAATTGATTTGTGACTCGTCGCTAACAGATCTTCTGGACCCAATGGCCTTTATTATGAACTCTTAACTTATTCAGCAGGTTACGTTCTTATTATATGAAGATGCCGTTTACCTTCACGTGAAGGTTCGTTGCATTCAATACGCCTATACGCCTGTCTGCCAGGTCGTCGTGTTAAAAAACGAAGGACGCTTGTGCGTATGGGTCTATTATTAAACCTAGTAGCAACCATTTACGGAAGCGAAAGGAGACCGTCGATTTTGTTCGGGGATTGGGCTCATCAAAAACTTTAAGAGTATTTTATTCAAATAGATATTGAAATAATCTGCATAATGGAAATCGTGATAAAATAATCACGAAATCTAACATAAAATTAAAACATGACCATGACAGAAAAAAAACGTAGCACAGATAGGTAAAGAAAAATAATATGTAATACTCGTACTTGTGTGTTTTTTCTTAGTGTTTTTGTTTAATAAAATAATATTTTCACTCATAATTATTAGCTTAGCAATTGAAAGCGCCATAAAACTTTAAACTTAGGCTTTTTTATATTATTAAAATTTTGCTATATAGGTATCGCCAATTTTAAACTATTGATTATTATAAAGGGTCTAGCAGGCTAAGTTAACGAAGGCTAATATTACACATACAGTGTTCTTAGGTCCTGCCACTACCGCACCTCCGGTGGGCATTCTTGTTAGCTTAGCCGGCTAGACCCTTTATAATCTAATCTACTGGGTTTACTGGACCCATCTGCGACTAAAATTGTTCTAAATTTTTCGATATTTATGCCAGTAGGTGAAAACTTTACCAGGCGTTATGCTTCACAGTCATTATTTGTACACACCTTGCTTCTTCCTATTCGCGAGTTTGCATAATAATTATAAATTAATTAATCTCCTGCCGCCCAAAGACCTACCTGAAGGTCTTCGTCTGACTAGTGGTTCCGGCCCAAGCATATTGCCACATTAAATAGTCCTTTATAAAGGTGTCCAATTTCAACCTGTCGTAGAACTTCAAATTAACCATGTATTGAATTTAGATGATTTCTGAACAAATATGTCAGATTAGACGTTTTGGATAAACGTCAAACTGTCTACCATTATCTGTCAGTTCTCAGTTAACCTCCGAAACAATGGCAAGGCGTCGAGGACAGGGTAAGTAAATACATGATTTTCGTTGCTATCTCCTTACATTTATTTTATATTTTTATTGTTTGTAATACTGTAAATGTTCACCTTTAACAGTGTATATTTGGTCAATAATCTCTATATTTGTGTAAATACAACAATTTGTAGTTGGGTGGACTATACGATATAGCATGCGGGCGGCAACTTGTTTTAAAATTTGATAAGGTCCTTCGGGTTTTAACCGCAGTGAATCTTAACAACTAAGATGTTAAGAAAAAAATACAGCAATGTCGTATGAACGCACAATTTTTCATTTTTGAAATTTATGAAAAAACACGTTTTTTGACATTCATTGTTACAAAACGTTGATAATATTAAAAATTTCGAATCATTTTAAAGTTATTCAATGCGCTCTAACGTCATTATAGCATTTTTTTCTTAGTATAATTGGTTGAGGCGATGTTAAGCTAAAAAAAATAGTTCAATTCAAAATTTTACTGTACGGATTAAAGCAAATTTTTTTTGAAGCATCGTGCCTCGAAAACTATAAGATATATGGTGATGCAAGGTAGTTAAAATTATCCTAAATTACGTACATTCCATGTTTCAAAACAAGTAATGTCAAGTAATGTTAAAACTGTTTTTTATTATTGAAGTTAAAAATACTTACTCAAAAATTTGTCTGCAAAATGCAGTTTCATACTTCCCTATAGAAACAGAACAACATACCTACCTATCCGGTCAAATTAGACCAAAAAATAGGAGTGAAGCTACATTCATTCCCACCAAGCTGAAAATCGGTAAGATTGTTTAAAATACGTTGAAAAATAAAATTTGGAAGTTCCCCATCATTCCCCTGTAAGGAAAAAAAAATATTCAAGGTCAAAGGTCGAAAAAATGAGTTTTCGCGATTTTCAGCAAAACGGTAAGTTTTATCATTAAAATACCGTAGACTAATATGTAGATCATAAAATTATCTAGAAAAAATGTATCAATACTTTTTTTTCTACGAGCCGCCGTTTTTGAGATATAACGATTCAAAAAGTTGTAAAAGTTGTAATTGTCATAATATGCATGAGTACGCCACGTATATATATCTCTATAGCTGTAATATGTTAAAATATTTTCCTATTAGCCATTTCTATAAGCTGTTTTCAAGAGTCATTACGAATCGTCTCGCACGCAGGCTTGATGACTTCCAGCCTCCGGAACAAGCTGGTTTCCGAAGAGGCTTTAGTACCGTAGACCACATCCATACGCTTCGTCAGGTTATACAGAAGACCGAAGATCATAATCTGCCTCTCTGTTTAGCGTTTGTGGACTACGAGAAAGCCTTTGATTCGATCGAAACCTGGGCGGTACTACAATCTCTCCTAAGGTGCCAAGTAGACTATCGCTATATCGAAGTGTTGAAGTGTTTTTACGAGAGCGCCACTATGTCAGTCCGACTTCAAGACCAGAAATCGAGGCCTATTCCGCTGCAGCGGGAAGTCAGGCAGGGAGATGTCATCTCTCCTAAGCTGTTTACCGCTGCACTGGAGGATGTTTTCAAGACTCTGGACTGGAGAAGGCTAGAAACGCGCTAAGTACACTACCTCAGAAGCAGAGGACCTGCAGCCATGAGATGGATAGATACAGTGCAAAAGGCTACTGCGACAACTCTACAGGCAATTATACAAAAGGCGCAGGATCAGAAGGCCTGGAATGCGCTGGTCAATAGAGCCCCAACCCATATAAGTCACGTCCCTCAGACATGAGGTATCGAACAGGAAGAGACACTACCTCATAGGTGGCGTCGAAACGTTTGTTCTATGTATTTATGTATGTATTTGTATATTATATATACACGGTGCCCGTGAGCATTGCGAGAGATTTTAACAGCGTATTCCTGAGGCTAAAAGAAACAATAAATGTCATATTTAGAGCATTGGATTAGGGCTAGTTTCTGAGATAACTGCAATTTTTATTTAAACATATTTTACTGCCACTCGGTAAATAACGCGTTTTGGAATGTGATAATGCTACTATGTCTAGACATGATTTTTGGCAGATTTCAAAGTGAGACTGTGATGTCTCTGCTAAACTCGGCTCTACCAAATAAAACTATTTTTTTGTATTTTAAGTGGGCCTTTTCTAAATGAAATTTACTAACCACGTATCAAACCATATAAAAAAAGGATTTTTTGTTTTTTTTTCTTGGTCGAGATGACCAAAAATCATAAGATTTTTTGTTTCTTTTAGCCTCAGGAATACGCTGTTAAAATCTCTCGCAATGCTCACGGGTACCGTGTATATCGTTATCTGAGTACCCGTAACACAAGCCTTATTGAGCTTACTGCAGGACTTAGTCAATTTGTGTAAGAAGGTCCTGTAATATTTATTTATATATATTTATTTTAATTAGAAAACTCCCGTCAGTATCAGACATATTAAAATTCTCATAGCGGGTTACTCACGTCAATAAAGTCGAAAATAGCTCGACATGTTTCTCATGACTACTGACTCGCATGACTCATGAATAAGGGACACGGACTGTTCCGAAACATGTCGAGCTATTTTCGACTTTATTGACGTGAGTAACCCGCTATGAGAATTTTAATATATTTATTTATTTATTATGACGATTACAACTTTTTCAATCGTTCTATCTCAAAAACGGTGGTTCGTAGGAAAAAAGTATCAATACATTTTTTGTAGATAATTTTATGATCTACAATTTCTGTTTGAGGTATTTTATGATAAAACTTACCGTTTTGCTGAAAAACGCAAAAAACCTTTGACCATGAATAAAAAATTTTCCTTACAGGGGAATGATGGGGAACTTTCAAATTTTATTTTTCATTGTATTTTAAACAATCTTACCGATTTTCAGCTTGGTGGGAATTAATGTAACTTCGAATGTCTAAATTGACCGGAGTACTATGACTGGCGTACTGCGTGAAATTCATATTATGCAGAATCGCGAATAGAAAGAATTGTTTATTTCGATTGTGTAGAAATAATGGCCGAGAAACATAACTCTTGTGTAGAAATAATGACTATGAAGCATAACGCCTATGATAAAATCCAGCTTTGTGGAATTCATATTCTGCAGAATTGCGAACAGGAAGAAACAATTATTGCAATAAACATCGATTAATCCAATTAAACCTGTTTAACTGTTTAACGGCCTCCTAGCCTAGTTGGTAGGTAGTGACCCTGCCTACGAAGCAGGAGGTCCCGGGTTCGAATCCTGGTCAGGGCATTTATTTGTGTGTTTATCACGAATATTTGTTTCGGAGTTATGGATGTTTTCTATGTATTTAAGTATTTATATGTATCTATATATTATATATATCGTCGTCTAGTACCCACACCACAAGCCTTATTGAGCTTACCGTGGGACTAGGTCGATTTGTGTAAGATTGTCCCACAATATTTATTTATTTATTTATTTAATCCAATTAAAACTGTTGTTGTTTGGTTTTTTTCTCTAAATTAACGCTTTTTGTAATAATGAAAGGCAAGATAAGAGTATGTAATTAATGTTCTGCTATTATCGACACCGATATTTCATAAGGTTTACAAAATAAAATGTGTAAAAATTTAAAAAGACAAGTCGATGTTTCATCGTCTTAAATCACAAGGCGCTACGTTTTGATAGTACTTACCCAAAGAAAAGACTTTCATAACTTTTCCTAAGAGTGTAGGCGGGTCTTAACTGTCGGAGGTGAAATATGTAAATAGCTAGCCAGCGTTCAAATAGTGAACTCTTTCTGGAGATTTAGAGAAGGTATAATAACCTCATACATTTTCGTATGAAATTTTAATAGATTTTTAAAGAGGTATTGTTAATATTCCATATCTTAAACTGCCGTATAAAATAGTCATCGGTCTAGACTATGATACGGAAAACGATGAACACGATGGCAAACCTTTTTCATGGCGGCTCCGTTTGACTTACATATTTATTTGGGAAACGAGCTACTCGAAACTTTGACATGATGTGTAAGCATCCCCAAATAATTATAAAAAAACTAAGGTTATGTTATGTGGTCGAGTTTGGTATCATTTTGGTGTAAATTGAGGATGCTTAATTCATTTCTAGTATTATTTTATTACCTTTCCATACAAAAAAGCAATGAAATAGGTACTTATACCTAAGAATGAATGCATCAACTTTGTTTGAAAAAATACCGCTTGGTATATTTGTTATTATAATTTGTCAACAAGAAATAATAATTTTATAAGGAAGCCCTCATATTCTTGATTAAAAAAATGTACGCATTATTATATTTTACTTTTTAAATGTATCCAAAAATAAATTATAAACTAGAAAACAACCCTGTAAGCTATTCCTATGGCTATAATATCGTTTGATGATGATTATATTATCGTATTTTGTATAGAGAGTACTTTAGAACCCTAAAATCATTTTAGCAAGGAGGGTACCCCCCCCCCCATTAAGTCAAAAATGAATGCCAAAATTTCGAGTGGCTCCTTTCCTAAATGAATCTGTAGGACAAAAGGAGCCGCCATGGAAAGGAGTGTTCCTTGTTCATCATGTTCCGTATATCGAAGATATTCGGGGTCTCGGCCAGCTACTAAAATATTCGTTTATATGATACATTTATTCTGGGCATCAAGGAATCGGGGATGTAATATAATAAGTAACCCCGATTTATATCTAGGTATATACCATACCGATAATTTTGATTGTTTACACTCTAAAATAACAGCATTGTCTGCAGCAATGTTGCAACATAATTATTATTTGTAGTACATATGGTGCTACTTCACCGCCCGATAATAAGCACTTTGCGTGACTGCGTCGAATATTTAAAGGGCCATATGAACTGTAAAACGTCGTACGATACACGTGCGAAGAGTTAATTCGCAATTCTTGTTTTTCGCCCTTGTATCGTAATGTACTATTGTATCACGTCCAAATTATGACTACGAGTATAAAAAAGTAACATACATAATTATTGTTATGCGTCATTGTGTTTACGAACTGATTACCTATTTTCATATTAGGTACTAGCTTTAACCCGCGGCTTCGCCCGCGTACTAAACGTAATTTTCAACCGTCATACAAAAAAGGAGGTTTATTTATTTATTTCACGTCCGCTAAGTTGGATTTGAAAATCGTTGTTGGATTTGCAAATTGTTGTTGTTTTCAAAATCAGTGACCCGATAACGACACCCATATCAAATAAAATAGTCGTAACTATTCTTTTTTCCCATTAACAAACTTTGGACCATCATTTTACCCCTACTTTGAAAAATCCTATCTTTGTGCACCCCTTCACCTTATAAACCAAATTTGGAATACCTAGAACCAGAAATAAACATAAAAACGACACCCATATTGATATTTTGAGATTTCAACTCCATCGCACCCCATCAGGGAAGATGGTATCTCACGTCCGCCTCGTTGGATGTTGAAATTGTTATTGTTTTTGAAATCAGCGACCCAAAAAACCAGAAATCGATACCCATGTTGTTTTTTTACTATATTATCCTTTTTCTTTCTCTTTTGGGGGTTGATTTCTCAAAAGGCCTGAAACACATCTGTACTCATTGATCTTTGGGAAAATTCCTGTGAAGTTTCGAATAAAATAATCGAACTAATCTTGTTTCCCCATACAAACTGTGTACCCCCATTTCAACCCCTTTGGAGATGAATTTTGAAAACTGCTTTCTTTGGCATCCCTACGCTTTATAAGGAACCTTACTGCTAAATTTGGAATCTCTAGAACCAGAAATAAACATATAACGACACTCAAAGTGATATTTTTAGATTTCGAACCCATCGCGTCCCAACAGGGGAGATGGTATTTCACAATCGCCACGTTGGATTTTAAAATCTACGTTGTTTTCGTAATCAGCGACCGAACAAACCATAAAAACGATACCCATGTTGTTGTTTTTTACTTTTACGCCCGTTTACCCCCTTCTATGGTTTGTTTTCTTTAAAAACCTGAAACAGGTGTTAACTCATTTATCTTTGTAAATATTCCTGTAAAGTTCCAAATAGAATAGTCCAACTAATTTTGTTTCCCCATAAAAACTTTGTACCCCCATTCCACCCCCTTTGGAGAAGAATTTTGAAAACTCCTTTGATTGTGCACCCTTACGCTTTATAAGGAATCTCAGTGCTAAACTTGGAATCTCTAGAACCAAAAATAAACATATAACGACACCTCTTTTAGGGGTTGAATTCTCAAAAAACCTGAAACAGGTGTTAACTCATTTATATTTATGAATGCTCCTGTAAAGTTTCAAGTAGAATAGTTTTTTTTTTTACTTTTTTTTTTACTTTACTTTATTTTAATAAAAAACGACACCCAAATTTATATGTTGCCATTTCAAACCCATCGCATACCAACAGGGGAGATGGTATTCCACATTCGCCACATTGGATCTTCAAATCGTTGGTTTTTTCGTGATCAGCGAGCCGAAAAACCATATAAACGATACCCATTTTGATTTTTTCACTTTTACACCCCTTTTACCCCTTTCAGGGGTTAAATTCTCAAGAAACCTGAAACACGTGTTTACTCATTTATTTTTATAAATATTCCTGTAAAGTTTCAAATAGAATAGTCCAACTAATCTTGTTTCCCCATACAAACTTTGGACCTTAAAGAATACTCCGGTGAAGTTTCGAATAATTCTTTAGAACCAGAAATTTACGTAAAAGTTATATTTTGGCATTTTAATTCCATCGCATACCAACAGGGGAGATGGTATTCCATATTCGCCACATTGGATTTTCAAATCGTTGCTTTTTACGTGATCAGCGACCCGAAAAACCATATAAACGATACCCATGTTAATTTTTTCAACTTTTCACCCCTTTTACCCCTTTCAAGGGTTAAATTCTCAAAAAACCTGAAACAGATGTTTACTCATTTACCTTAAAGAATACTCCTGTGAAGTTTCAGATAAAATAGTCTAACTAATCTTGTTTCCCCATACAAACTTTGGCCCCCGTTTCAACCCCTTAGGAGGTGAATTTTGAAAAATCCTTCCTTAGTGCTCGCCTACATCATAAAACGAACCTACGTGCCAAATTTGAAGTCTATAGGACCAGCCGTTTGGGCTGTGCGTTGATATGTCAGTCAGTCAGCTTCTTCTTTTATGTATTTAGATATACGTATACGAGTATGTCTTACTAACTGAGCAACTAAAACCCATACTCAGTGTATAACTTGTCAAAACTCCAGAAAATGTAACGTTCCCTGTTAGTAAAGTTGAATTATTAACACTATTAATATCTACGTAGTTTACAAAATTAACCATGATTGGAATGTGTCCATCTCATAATATTTATTAAGATATCGCACAACAAAATTCAACGTTGAAACAACACAAAACAAATTTTAATTTACTTTTATTATTTTTCATTATAAGAGCTAAAATCTGCCGCAATGGATACCAATTGAAGCGACCGAATCTAGCAAATTACAATTTATAAAACCACCATCTCTGTAAAGCAACACAATAAAGTGAATGCAGTAAGCCGGCTTGACTTCCAAGCTCACCCCGTTCGCAGTCTCCTTTTATCTTAATATTCACTGATATTAAAAAGTTAATCTGCAAAAATAACAGGAGCAGCCGCCTCGGTCGCTGTTATCACAGACGTCTAAGAAAAACAAGAGCCGTGCTTAAAATACAAAGGTAAAAATATTAACCAATTCCTATGTTCTGCCTGGCCTTAGTTGAGTTACTTTTACCATATGGAAATCGAACAAGAAGGAATGTAGACCAATATTTTTTAATGCCAAATTTAAAGTTGAGTTATTGTTTTAGAAGATTTTGCTTTCATTGTTGCTAAAAGCAAACATTACTGTGTTTAGGCATGCTACATAAACGGTAGCAAATATAACATAAGTATACATACAAAGTTTGTTACATATAAAGAAATTAAAATGCCACGACGTAAGCAAAACAATCAATGATATCTCTCTGTAACGATAAAACAAACTGTTATTTGATGTTTATTGTCTTTTTTTTGAGGTGTTAACTAGTGGGACATGGTAAGAACACAGTAAGCATGTACCACTTACCATCATGCGAGTCGTACATGTAGATGATTTCGGTCCAGCCATACCATACGATTGTATCAACGATGGCCTTGTGATAGTCTGGCCTCATGCTCACTGCGTGGTCGATCAATCCTGACGAAGGTGGTATTACCTGTTTAAAAATTAACCCTTTTAAGTATTGAAGTTGGGTGTGTTAATTTCCTAATTCGTATTGGTTACTAAAAAACAGTATTTCTTTATTTCCAATATACTTTCCTTTGTAGTTTACACTTATTTTATACATGCATCGCTCATTGATAACCCAACGATACCTACCTACAGGTAAAAACCGGAAACGTTTAAACGGCGCATTCCTAGTTTCAGCAAACATATTTTACGTCGTGAGTTTAAAAAGTTTTTTGATTCCAATGTTTATACAGCGTCAATAGGATCCTGTGCTGTTGTGACGGGAGCAAATTTTTATTGTCATGTGGGCTAGGCGTCAAAGCAGTGAAATGTCTTTACCGTTATCAATTGAGCAAAAGATACAGTCGTGGGCAGATAATTAGAGACAAGATTTTTTTCCCCCACACTATGCATACAAATAGGATTTTGCTAATTTGATGATAATTTCAAAAGTAATTAATCATTTTAAAATAACAATACAATTTATGCGTGCTTAAAATAAAGGTACTCAAATGTATTAGGAAAAAAGGTATCAATATGTTCCAAATTACGTTGAAGTGTTTATTTAATCATCCATATTTTTTATCTAGAGATTTTACAAAACTTTGCAATAGATTAGAGTATGCCTTATTTAAATATAGTAAATTGTGGTGTTAATAATAAAATGGCCGATTACTTCTTAAATTATCATCAATTTTGTTGTTTGTAATGGGGTAAAAAATCTTGTCCACAATTATCTGGCCACGACTGTATTATATTAACAAATCATAAGTTTACCTTCTCAGGAAACCATGGCGTTACAAATGGCATCTGAAAGGTGTTGGTGTAAGAATGGAGGGTATCGAACGATTCAGGCGTCACCGCGCCGAGCATGCCGAACACGCCGCGCGCGAATTGGTTGCAAACTGAAACAAATACACATATAAGTTATCATATATTATTTCTAAACAATATCTCTCTATTTATCCATATGGTTGACTGGTAGAGAATACCCCAAGGCATTAAGTCCGCCTTTTGTACACTTTTTACGTGCAATAGAGTTTTAACACGTTCACTGCGGCAACCCAAAACCCGAACCTGAATTGTAGTGCATTACGGGGCCTAATCCGCCCCGTAGTGGTTTACTCAGTGGTGCGTTACGGGTACAACCCGTAAACCTGCGTCTGTTTAAACTGCTATAACATCCTGAAATTATGACTTTTTCAACTTTTTTTTTTACTAAGTTAAATAGTACGAAATTTCTTATGTCATATTCACTCCGCACGTAGATACGACGAAACTGTGTAAAATTATAAGGAAAAGAAAGTACGGGGTTTTTGTGTCCCCGTATCGCACTAAAATAGAGAAACTACGGGGCTTAGCAAGCCCCGTAACGCACACACTTTATTTATGTCGATAAATTGATAGTGATGGGAAATAAAATACACGATATTCAGAAGTATTTTATTATTTAAAAAAAAGTAGAATTTTAAAGGGACAAGTTAGTAAACGCCATCGTCAAAAAACTGATGCTCCAAATTATAGCAGTTTAAGCACAATGGTTTTTTGCATTTTCTACACATTGTTTTTACTTTTTTTACTTCATTATCAGCTTCGCGGCTGTTCATAGTTTCTTTTCTCTCAATTTCTTATAACAGCTCACAAAAATCTTGCGGAACAAAGGTGACGATAAGGACGGTCCTCGAGATGATCTTGACGTCGATGGAGCTGCTTCTTCCTTGTCTTTAGGATAAGACAATTCTAACATACGTCAGGAGCGCTTCATGTTCAATTTACCGATAACTAGACTGGTAATGGAGACTGCACTAGTGATACTAATCACTTAACCCCGTACGGGCCTGCTAAAACCTATACGGGGTTCTATAAACTCCGTATCGCACAAGAAGGTAATTTGCAATGCTGTGGTCGGTACGGGGCATATGGGGCCCCGTATATTTTAGTTATATCAATGATTAAGCGAAAAACGAGAAATTCAGAGGTATATTTGTCTCCATATCAAACATAAAAATACCAAAGATACAGCTTCCGCACCAGCGAGTAACACACGATTTATATGCGCCGCACTGAACTTCGGCACCGTACGGGGTTCAAAAGCCCCCGTAACGCAGTGAACGTGTTAAATAAAAATAATAATAACGTAGGGATGTGACGACCCCATCGCCCACTGGTTTCGAACGGTGCAATCAGTCAACGCAGGGCAGCTTGTGGCGAGCTGTTGGGGAGTAGCGACCCCACGTACCTGTGCGCTCCTGGGGGACTCCGTCGTCCGACCAAGTCCTCCGCCTCTGGCTTGCCTTAACCGGCCGTCCAGAGTGGGGTCGCGAGAGCTGTATTCTCGAGGGTAGATGTGAAAACCGGTGAGTTGGCTACAATATGTTTAAAGTCCAGTGACACCTCTCTATCCCCAGCCCTCATACCGGTGTTGTCCTCGAGCCATCTTAGATGCCGCTTTTTGTGGGTGCCCATCGTATGTGGGCGAGTCACCGTTTGCCCGAAAAATAATAATAAAACGATAGGTAATTGTGTGTGTGTTTGTTTTCTTTTTTTTTGTAGATTTGTTTTTTCTGTTTATGTCATATATTTTGGTTCTCACATAATACTTTTTCCAGTTTTGCACCACCTACAAACTTTTAGGAGATGTGGATTTCAATGTACCTCAGACACATGTTAATCGTTTGCGTAACACAAAAGTTCAAGGCAGCGAGTGAAGTCTGCATGCGGCAGAACATGGCCATATTTGCTCAAATATTTTGGGGGTACCTACTCTTGGCGATCTCTCAGTGATGCTGGCATTTTTTTTACAAATACAGTCAATTGAATGTACAATATACCAATATATATAATATGTTTGATTTAAAACTACTTATACGAAAATTTAAACTAAAACATAACAAACGCATCTATTGCTCATTTTATTAAGGCCTAGTGAGAAATACGAAACACTGTAGTAGGCATAACATATAGCTATACATAAACATAATATAATTCGTCAGAAAATTTATATCTGAAATCTCACATGTAGTTAATACGTTTTATAAATCGGGTTAAAGTAAACAAAGGGTGAAACGCTTGACTGCTATTAAAGACTTATATGTAGGTATGTATTATACCGGCTACATGCTAGTAATTAAACAGTATTTATCCCCGAACTTACTACAGTTATTTTGGGTCGTTTAATGCAGTCTGTTTTTGTTGTCAGTTTTAAATGCACAGTAGGTACTATGCTGCTAAAAAAATTACGTGTCACCATATTGCTGCAGCTATGTGCATAGTTGCATACGCACAAACAGACACGCGTACTCAGGTTCGGGGCACAACATAGCGTAAAGTTAACATCTTTAATTTGTAACACGAAGCTTTCTACCATTTAGGCATTAGTGTCGTTACTTAGAACTCGTCGTTCTAATTGGCATCGAATGACATTATTAAGTAAATATACTTCTATTTATTTGTAATAGATTGATAACATTTGTATTGATTGTATTGTATTGTACTGATTAATGTTTCCTAACCAAATTTAAAACAGAAAAGTATCAATGACAAAATCGAAATACATTTTATACTTGTTTAACGTAGACAACGTTAAACAAGTACTGAAGAAGAGATGGATTAAATCGGACGTTCACTTTATTTTCAAGTTCATTAAATTTAGCTTTACTGACAGGCTTTTAGGGTAATTGCATTAGGGTGCAATTACAATGGGGAGGGGCGATTGAGCTGTTGTCAATATCGGTGTCTGTTGGGACTGTTAAATTGAATTGCTTATTTCGGTAATCGAATGCGTATGAAAATGTCTAGTATCTTATTTGAAGTCGAGCTTTCTTAACTTAAATAATGTGTAAATTTACATTTCAAATTATATATCTTATAAAAATACAGGTTTGGTTATATGTATTATAACGGGCTTTTGAGAACAAGGTAAGTATCTATTTACTAATTAATTGTTGTTGGCTATTGATTAAAAAGAGTAAACTAAACGTTTTATACCGTTTCATACAATATTTGTTACAAAACTGCTGTTATTAGAAAAGTTTCTTTTTAAATCGATTCTCTTTATATTTAATAAAATTAATCAAAACTTTTCAAATTTGCGATATACCCGTTTTATGTTTATTATAGTTTAAAACTAGATAATCCAAAACTTAATAGATCATTGGTAGCTATTCGTTTTAGAGGTTGCTAGTTTTCAAGTTTCCCACCCAGGATCATGCCGTTGAACAGCAGCCAAATACCGTTTAACCCTTGTCTCATACTGCGGTGAACTCGCACTACGAAACTAAGGATGACAAGTTTAATAATGTGAAGCGTAACAAACCACGTTTATAAGAAAAACTATGTATATACACGATGGAGTTTACGATAAATTAGACTTCACACTGCAACATAACAACAGGTCCTCCGCCCTGACTCCCATTCGAAGATGGCGGACGTTTTGTCATAAAGTTGTGTTTTCATTACATGTCATTTTTCTATCAAAATAAAACGTATAAACCTGTGGCTATTAAGTTTTTTTTTATTTTATATTACTTTATATTTTATTACATACATGGAAAACCAACAGCATGAAAACATGACTAATAGCTAAATAAAAATACATAGCCAATTACAGGTTCTCACTTATAGAACAAAGATATACCTAAAACAAATACAGGTTTTGCTCAATTACACGCATGCAAGTCCATTTGGGCTTAGGGCCACTGGGTACCTACAAGTCACTTATATAACACTTATATGCTTTACGGAAAAGGAACAAAAGGGAAGATTTATATTAATAAAACTAAAGTAAACCGAACCCAAACCCGCACCTGCGCAAGAGGTGTCAGTCACCCATATAATATTGTATTAATTTCTTCTTTATTACAGATATACTGTCATTGAACATGTCAAAGTCCAAGTCTGCAAGTTGTTTTCATTTACCAAAAACAATCTCATATATTAATGTTTATTTGGCAGAAACATAAAGATACAATTCAATACACACCTAACAAAAAAAACTACTTAGTAAGTAATAGGTAGGTACTAAATAGAACTATAAACTAAATCTCATATATTAAGTGGACTTAATTGGTTAATTAACTGTTGCTTACAGAGCTTAAAATGGTGCTAACGAAGAGGATTTCTTTCCTGAACTATTTCAGGAAAGAAATCATACTATCAAATGTATTTCGTGTAAAACTCTTGAATTTATTTTGTTCTCTATTTATTTTTATTTGTGGTATTTTGTTTTCACTATTTTTTATGGTTTCTTATAGAAACGAATACTATGAACTGTCAAATATTGTTAAGATTTTATGTAATTTGTTTTGAAACAATAAGTCCCGCCGAGTATCTTGCCGTTAATAATGTTCTCGGGCTGTGCTGCAAACCATTTGTAAGATAAAAAAATCAGCCCTTTAGCGTTGGAATGATATGTAGATTTCTCAAAATAATTACAACTGCAACGACACTTATAACAACAATTATTTCCGAAAGAAATATAAAAAAAAACACTCGAAAAGCAAAGTTCAAGCCGCAGTCACCGGAAAGTACTTGCCGTTAAACCGAATAACCGCTGCCACCGTCTGCGACAGCATCCTCTTTCACGGCCTATTTGCCTTTGTTTTCTCTTTTAATTTCCGCGTCACTTTTTTCATTGTTCTTCTTTTACGAGTGATAAAATATGGCCTAGGCTTATGTCTATCTGTCACAATTAAGTTGGGTTCTTTCATTGATGGTACGAGACGATCCTAGTGGAAGAAACATAAAGTATTGCGATAAGGTCTTTTTGTTTTCTTTAGTTACCTACTGCTACTGCAAAATAAAGTAGATGGCAGTGTTTTAAAAAAGGGTGTTTTAAAATTTTAAGGGTTAATTTCTTGTCACTAGTTGCCATGATTACGGTCTCCTGGGTCACTTTTAAAATCTGTTTTTTTGGCATTAAAATCACTAAACATCATTTTTGGTAGTTATTTCCCTTTCCATGATGGGCCATCTACTAAACATGTCAGTAGAATAGAATATACCACAAACTTCTTCTAAAAACTGTGCTGCATTTGTCCGCTGGCTGATGGGACAGAATATCAATAAAAAATACTTAATTCACCCTTAAATAAAGCTCATAATTCGTTTTAAACCTAGTATCGTATATACCCAAATAATTAAAGAAAAGACATACACAGTATAAAACGTTTTAACGGCCTCCTAGCCTAATTGGTAGTGACCCTGTCTACGAAGCAGGAGGTACCGGGTTCGAATCCTGGCCAGGGCATTTATTTGTGTGTTTAACACGAATATTTGTTCCTGAGTAATGGATGTTTTCTATGTATTTAAGTATTTATATATATCTATTCTATTATACATATCGTCGTCTAGTACCCACATCACAAGCCTTATTGAGCTTACCGTGGGACTAGGTCGATTGTATAAGATTGTCCCAGAATATTTATTTACTTATTTATTTATTTATAAACTATTCAAATGTTCAATTTATACTAACCACGCACCTGCATTAGTCAAAACATTGTAAAAACGAAACCGTCAAAAAATCGTTTAACATATTGACAAAACACTACGTTAAATAGGTAATAGAGATATCCCAAGAAGTAGAAAATGTAATCGAAATTTGGGGTAAAGTTCCCTGCAGCAATATTAGTAAATTTCTACTGGCTGGGAATTTTCACTTCCTCTTTTCTTACATTAAATACTGTCTTAGCATAACAAGTAGCTAGATTTAAAGCTTTTTGAAGGGAACCTTTGTAATGAAATTAGGAATCCTATACCTATCGGGATTGTACTTTACTTTTTGTTTGCCGTACTAAATGAACTAGAGAAAAACGTACGGGTGGTTTTTCACTCGCACATGTTGCCAATGTTAAAAAGATGTAATTTGTAGCGGTATGTATATCAGATGAATGTTAAAAATCCTTCTTATACTATTTTAGTACTACAGTCAGATAAGGTTCTCTTACACTTTAATAAATTTGTAAAAAAGTGTGATAACTGCTGTCTATGATTACTGGATACAGGGAACATCAGTTGTCACAACTGTCTGCCAATAATAATTATAAGAGCTGTGTCCTCGAGGGTAGATGTGGAAGCCTAAGTGGCGAGTTAGCTATATATTTAAAATCCGGTGACACCTCTCTACTCACAGGGCTCATACTGAGGTTGCCCTTGAGCCATCTTAGATGTCACTTTTTGTGGGCCCCCATCTTATGTGGGCGAATTACCTGCCGGAAATAAAATTGCTTACTATTTTATTAGGCAGGCGTCCGGTCTTAATCTCCATAACCCAGGGTATTTAGTTCACCACTTTCACAGAATAGTCTAGTATATTTTAGATTCCATTAACTTTCGATAGTCCCAAACCTCACTCCACCCCAAATAAAGATGTGTAAGTATATGTTTGCCGTTCTACTGATGGTCAGATTGTAGTCAGAAACACAAATTTTATCAGTAGCAGTAGGTACAATAAATAACTAACATCAGAATAGCCTTAGACAGTACAAGGAATTGATCTCGCAAACATAAGAAAGATTCCATTATGAACCCATTTTTTACGTAAATATTTACATTCTCTACTCGATTTACTTAAACGTTTTTAAACAGTTACCAGTAGCTTACGGCCTGTCAGAGTTGTAAATATGCGCGTGACGAGGCAGATTTTAACTTCACGTGATACCTACCTTATATCCGTTTTTGGGGTATTTATTATATTAAGCCTAAGAAAAATATAGAATGTTTGTCTCCAGTGAAAAGCGCCCTAGCTAAGCGGAATACTTTGGCAAATCAATTTTGTCAGTAACAAGGAAAAAAGCTATATCCATATATTTTTAGGCAATAACACCAGCGCAAGAAAAAGAGTACGATTTTCTTTGACTACGCACAAATGTAAAGAGATCTTGGCCAAACTATAATTATTCCAAGTTTCTAATATCCATGTTAATAATGAGATGCATGGGTCTGATTTGTCTCTTACGTAGACACACTTTTTTAGTCACATAGGCCAGTCCGGAGTAAATATATGCAGGTCCGTGTATCAATATAACCCAAACTTAACCGTCGGAAGGCTTTAAAAAAAGGCAAAGGAAGTAATTATGCTACTCTTGCAATACATCCTTAAACATCTAGAAACAATGCTCAGTTTCGGCACAATAGGGATGATGACTAGGTTGAAAAACTATTATTTTAATTAGTCCGTCAGAAAGATTATCAAAAATTATTACACACGTATTTTTTCCTTTTTCAAGATAACTAAAATTGACGAATCTGAAGAGCGTCAAAGTTCCGTGGTGGGGGCTGGTGACGTTACCTTAGAGTAAGAATCGTACTCAATTGTGACGTCACGCGAAACTTTAAAGCGCTGTATTTCAGTCGTTTTTTATTTGACGAACAAAAGAAAAAATACGTGTCGAATATTTTTTAATAATCTAACAGACGGACTAATTAGTTTTTTTTGTCATCTAGCCTATTGTAGACATACGTATTTACAGAATTATACACACAAACTTACTCTTGAATAACTGTTATTTTTTCCTACACCAGGAAGGCTAGCATAGTTGCCATTTTATCCAATATCACGTTATGGGTCACTTTTGCACCTACATACTTGTTAGAACATAACAGCCACGGTGATAGTAGTTATAAACCCGACCATAGTAGACTAGTAGGGGTCTTCAACCTTTTCTGAGTAATGGGTCACGACTTAGTTTTTTTACATAGCGGGCTGCCTTGAGAAACAAGAATTTACTATTAAACATTGATGAAATTCTGTCACCTATTATTATCCTGGTATTATTCCTGATATAGCGAGTGTCCATGAACGAGGGTAATCGCTTACAATCAGGAGATTTGTCTGCTCGTTTGCTTCCTACGTCATGAAAAAAAACCTACATACAATGACTCAACGGGACAAAAAAACAATCCAAAGACACATCAGACATAACAAGAGTTCAATCAGTAATTCAGGCGTGTTTTATTGCATAGCAGGAATAATTGTCCTTAGCCCAGAATCGTTGAGTGACAACAATAGCAATAAACGCCGCTCGGTCACATATTCTGAGTGGAAAGCCAGGGATGAAATGAAACACTTTTTCGGGCGAACTGCTTTGTAACGATAGGAATTTAAAACAAACGCATCACAAAGGATTGTCTATCGCGCCAGGTCTAAACCGAGGATCATAAGTTGACTGCAGTCTTCGTTGGCTGTCAAAGCTGTGATAAAGTCCACGCATTTTATAGGTTCCAACTGTATTTTGTCTATGCCAATAAATACTCTATGGTTGTTAGAATTCGATTCACCACCAACCTTGGCGAATTTATGTCTATTGGTCTCGTATGTTTACTCGACCAACGACACAACACTAATGAGAAAGACATGCTTTAACACTGATTCATAAAACACACAGCAATGATAATAGTTATTTATTATACAAGGGGCAAAGTTGTTGTTTAACTCACGGGCTTATATTGAGACCCGAGCAAGCGAACGATTCCAAAATTGAGCCACGAGCGTAGCGAGTCGTTCAATCACTGGAATCTTGGACTTTACGAGGGTCTCAAGGCACGAGAGTTGAACAAACTTTGTCGCCGAGTGTAATACAAATTTTTTCCCCTTACTATTGCGAGGAAAATAAAGACTACATACGATTACAAATCTTATCCACATGTACTTAAGTTATCTTAATTGTTCGACATGTGTTTGAACTATAAGAAAATATGACATGCGTTATCACAACTAACCTGCATTATTATATTTTTCATTCACATTGACATAAAGCTGAAAAGAAGTATTTTCGGTGACTATAAATTTTTAAAACAATATTGAAATTAAACAATGAGAACGGATTAATCGCGTTTATTAACACCATGATCCTACGTTTCGAGCCCTTTACAGCAATTGTTTTTCACAGGGTTAAGATGATGACATCAGTCATCATCAGAAACGTAGGATCATGGTGTTAATAAACGCGATTAATCCGTTCTTAAGTGTTTAATTTAAATGAATAACAATCGCGGTAACAGAAGACAATTTTAAAACAATATTTTAAAATATTCTAATTTTGTACTTTTAATCATCATAAATACATTTATTCTTTTTTTTCAAAAGTATGTATCGGAAAAGCAATGAAGCCCATGGCAAAAAAATACGACCTGTATGCAAAATGTATTGAGCAACAATTCAGATTCTGATGTGTTAGCCAAACGTTTAATTCTTGGAAAAGACTTCATTACTCTTTGTTGCAACGCCAACCGGGACCGAACCGTAAAGAGACACTGGCTATAAAAAGTCCTGGTACCTGAAAATAAAGACTTTTCCGGACTTTGTGTGACCGTAGTACAACGTTTGCTTACACGGCTACCAGTTCTTGACCCTGAGCGCTTCTCTTTTCGCTTTGTGCGGATCTACGCGGAGCAGACGTACCTCTTTTCGAAAATCTGTAGTGAATCTCGACGAGAAATCACTGAAAGCTGTAGTAGTGTAACAACCGAGCTCGCTGAACGTTTATTCTACCCCCTAGCCCCCATTGGGATGGGACACGGGAGCGCTTGATTCGGATAGTCAAGAAATCTCTTCGAGTAATTTTAAGCGAACGAGCGCTCAGAGAGGAAACATTGAGCAGGTACACTCCTAGCGCAAATCGAGGGTATAGTCAACGGTCGACCTCTAACACATGTGTCTGTAACTTCGCTATTACTATCCGGTTTTCGATTAGCCCGTGATCACGATACTTGTGTAGAACATAATTCATCCTTTTCATAGTACGATACTTACTAAGTCGACTGAGCTTAAATGCATCCGCAGTGTTGATGACGTCGACATACGCCTGCAGCTCTAGGCGACGGCTACTGATGTTTTGGTTATGAGTGTTCATGGCGTACTTGAATACATTCTGAATTTCCTCGGTGTTCTGGTCGAATATAGCACCTGCAACAAACAAACAAAATGGTACAAAATAGTATTTGATAATTTATTATTTTCTTATTTAACTAAGAGTCCTACAAGACGTCCTGTGTCGCGGAATAAACATTTAGTAGTCTCTGCCCGTGTAACTTCGTTTTCAGGGGTTAAATTATAAAGATCGTCCTTAAAGACAGTTTCACGAAATTTTATGTTTGATGACTTAGGATTACCTAGTGTTATCTATGAAACAGAAAATATTTATTAATAAAAACATTGTTAATATCTATGTAATCCGCACATTCAATATGATAGTAGGCATGATTTATTTATTTTTTATATTATAGTTGAATATATTTGATAGCAACTGATCATTTAACGTTTCCTCTAATCTTTGCATTAATTTATAAATTATCAATGTACTCTTGAACGCGATAATACATGCGCCCTACAAAAGATAGAATTATCATTTCCACCGAACATCCCCCGACATGTAGTGGAACACTCGATTCGACATCTTTATCGGTCGTATAATGAAAAAACGGGTCCGCTGGTACTCTGAAAAGCGTCATCGGCTTGATATATGAGTGCTGACCAAAAGTTTATCGGAATCAGTGCCCACAGCTCGCTGGTTCCTTTAACGCCCGATTTTGGCCCGCCTTACGTTACGTGCCCATACACTATCGCTATGTCTTTTTTCTCCCAAGCCGACCGAACATTATGTCCTATCCTAAGAGCCATTTTGAACCTCAATTCTTTGCAATATTTCTTCCATTTGCAACGTCATTTCCTTCTATATTACGTTCGAAATGGCCGCGTGTGCGAGTTTATGGAGTTACAGAATCACGCGAATTATTTATATCGATACCTCCAACTTATACCTACATAAACTTTAAAATGTATTGATAGAAAATTTTATTTACTATTCAGTGTTTTTAGTCAATATTCTCACTACTTTACATGAATAGACCTCGTTAGTTTATTAAAAAAAAACAAAAGCGATGTTTCTTCATAACGAATACTTCTTTTGAAAGTGGGATTTGTCGACGCTCGGTAGTGTCCTACCTGGCTGAAGCTGTAAGTTCATTAAAAGAAGATTAAAAGAAACTTTTTTAGCTCTGCAAAATGTTCTAAGCCTCGGGCGCAGTAAGAGTGCTATGAATTTTATGAGACGATAATGGCTCGCAGCAAAATCACGCTTATATTTTGCTCAATTTGATATATTAAAAGCCGGTAGCGATTTATTTGGGTGCAGTGTTTTATCTCTATCGTTTAAAATGCTTACAGTTCAAAGCTTTATTAATGTGACACTCAATTTAAAGCACGCTACCTGCTCCGAAATGTATTAAATAAATAAGTAGTAATATTGGTATCGTATTATTTATTTACCTACTATGAAATCTGCTCTGCGTCCGTTCATTTAAACAGTCAACAAATACATCTGTATTAAATTAAAATATTTGTTTTACAACGATTCAAATGTTGATATTGGATTCAAAATTGATATCGATAAAACTTTGAAGCCCGCAGGCGTTGATAACCATCAGTTGCTTTACAGTAATTAAACTACCAAGTAGGCAACCGACTAGTAAAGGAGGATTTCATCAAAATCTCAATATATTATTACCCGACCTTATAAAGGGTTCTCCAACGAAGTTAGTTTATTTATTAACTATCATAAATCATAAAACAATTCAACAAAACAGCAACATAGTAATGAATGCTTACCTAATGTAATCGCCAGTAGTTCGTTTAATTATATTGCAATTAAATATTTTGTGGTAGGTACGTTTCTGTCCATTTTTTACATATATATAAGTAGAGCCGTATTCAACTAGAGCGCTCGGGTCACCGTTACTTTACGCGTTTATGCACTTAGCCTGGTGGGGCATTTCTATTTTTAAACCATTAATTTAATGACACTGTATAAAAAGGGATCTTCACTGGAATGCGCTTTAATCTTCGGACATAGTAATTCCAAGTATGAGTATGTGAAATATAAAATTCTAGAGTAACCAAATATATGGCAATACATCTTTGTTGGTTGACGACCTTATCGTAGTACTTACTACGATAAGGTCGTGCTGCATGAGTGGTCAACATGTAATTTCTATGGCGAAACAAGAATAATAATGATGCGATATATTTATCAACCAACAAAGATGTATTGCCATATATTTGGTTACTTTGAAAGTCGCAACTTTTATGACGCACACTGTACGTTACTTGTACCTGTAATTACAGAGTTCACAAAAAAGTTTGAAATAAGTACCTATTTATGTACCTACGTACTAAAATTTTATTCTTTTAAAGGTCAATAATTAATGTTTCAAATCAGGGTGCATGCCTAAAAAATAAGGAACTACACGAACCTGTAGTTATGACACATAATTTAGATTTGCTAATTTGTTACTTTATCACCCAAACGGCGAATAGTGGACACTTTTATCCGTTTAGGTGATAACGACGATAACGTGGATTACTCGTATAGAGAAATGGAAATGCGGGCGCTACTGGGTGGTCTGCGCTTTCTTAAATCCATTATGTTAAAAGCAAGAGAAGTCGCATTCGAAATATTTTCCCTCTGCCAAAAAAAATGTGCAGTAATATCATAACACTCTATGGACTGACATGTTTTTTATTATTTTCTTTTGACGAGTATTGTATGTGTGCACGAAATAAATGAATATATTAAATATGAATACGTAACCTTATGGCAGTCGGCAGATGTACTTATATGAAATGTCGGACAAGCTTTACCTCCGTTGTCTAAGCGTAGTCATCTGTCTTCTTTCTACATCAGCGTATGATAGTTTTCATTTAAACAAACAATCAATAATCAAACAATCTACCTAGAGACCTATTCGAACGTGTTTAAGTGACATTTTGATGCCAACTTCCGTGACAATGATGAATATGATATGCGATCGACGTAGGGAATATGGTGTGGATCACATATCCATTTTAACATAAATGTTAATTTAGAACGTTCAAAGATCTAGTACTCTCCTGTTCTAAGTGTGTGAATGAAAATAAAGAACCTAGCAGCGGGTACAGCTACAGCACGTCGGATGCGGAATCAGCAACGGTAAGCCCAACTATTTTATCTGGGTCAGTGATCTCAGGACCTTTATGCCAAACCTTTTCGTTGATTAAAAATACAGTCCGCAACACAGGTCTACCTACAACTTTTGTTGTCGAATTATGGATGCCGAAAACCTCGTGCCGAAGCTTCATTTGAAGTATTAGCGGATAGGTACGATGACTTCTGTATTTTTTCTTCTTCCTTAGCGTTTTGCCATGGATCATATGCCACGGAGTTTATGCCTAGGATCCGCTTTGGCAACTAATCCCAAGATTTGGCGTAACGTAGGCGCTTTTACGAAAGCGACTGTAATCTGACCTTTCAACCCAGAGGGTAAACTAGGCCTTATTGGGATTAGTCCGGTTTCCTCACGATGTTTCATAATGTGAGTTCTATATTTATCACCATGTATTTCAAAGAAGAAAATGTAACTAATTCTAAATAATAGTAAATAATTGCTAGCTACGGAATGGCTCGTGTATTCATTTGTAAGCTCGAGTTATAAGTCTAAACGAAAGATCTCGGGAATCCGTTTAATTTAACCTTTTCAACGCTTGTCCTCTCGCCTGAAAATGTGGCTAACACGCCAATAGCTTCACTAGTGAATAACGAATATAAACCTAATTTGTCAGCAGGACAGTTGCTTCCACAGCATCCGCCATGATACCTTTAGGAGTCGTTGGCATGGGTATGGCACCTTAAGGTGTTCTTATCTTGGCGCCCAAAGGGTTAATGCGAAGCTTGTAATTGCTTCTTTTTAGGCTTCTGTACCCAAACGGTAAAACGGGACGCTAAGAAACACTAAGAAACTGCTGTCCGTCCGCCATCAGTCTGTCACCAGACTGTACCTCATGTATAGACAGTTGAAATTTTCACAGATGATGTATTTCTGTTGCCTCTACGAGTATAACAGCAAATACTAAGAAACAAAACAAAATAAATATTTTAGGGGGCGCCCATACTACAAACGTGATTATTTTGCTCGTTTTGACAACGGCAACAGGTAGATGCTTTAGATATTCTATTTTATTTTATTTTATTTTATTTATTTTAGGGATAACACACAACTATACAATATTAGTTACAGTAAGAGTAGCAAAAAATAAGAATTACAATATGTATAGTCAACAGCATTATCCACGAGTTACTTTAAACAGTTTGTAGTTGCCAAACGTGGAGCTGTTTTAGAAAAGTGTAAATACAAGATGAGGAACTGAAGAATAGAATTGGAGGTAAAGAATATTGACAATTCAGTATAATAAAATAAAGTAACATAATTCAGAATTAAGACAAATAAAGTTATGTAAGTACCCAATGAAAGGCAAAAAAAAAAGAGATTTTTAGATACTAACTTAAAAAACATTTTTTTTAAGGTACTTGAGTTATAGCTTCTACGACGGTGTGTCTATATTTTGGGAGAGAAAGATGAAATATATCAATATGGGTAAAATTTTGGTTATATTATAACCAGCGAGAAGCCGGCGCAGAGGCGCGCGCTCGCCGGCGTTCGTACGGCACGGAGCGGTCGCGAACTGCCGATAGGCGCGCGACCCGCGCCGGTTAATGCTTCTAGGTCTACAATCTATTTTATTATGACAAAGTCCATGGAGAAACTTGGCTTGTAGTAAAAGGCGCCTATTCCTAAGTGATAGCATCTTATATTTAGTTAATAAATAATTATATGATAGACGACCATTTCGAAACAGTTTGAAGTTTACATTTTTAAGAAATTTATATTGTATTTTCTCAATGGCCTCTATACAGGGCGTCCCAAACTTATGGGACATGAAGGGGAAGTACCTTAAATATCGTAGATAGTGAATTTTGCTCAAAGAAGACTTTATGTTATTTTTAAAAGTTAGTAATTCTGCATTCATAGATTTTCTAAAAATTACTTGCTTCGTCTGGGAATCGAACCGACTAAAATGTGAAAAAAAAAATCACCCTTTTTTTATGATGCCAATCGAAAGAACAGCTAAAAAATAATAACTCTGCTTAAGTAACATAGTATTTTAAAAGAAAGGAACAACGTGAAATTAATCATTTTAATCAAATAAAAAACATACATGAAACTGCCGTAGTCAATTAGTTAAGTAGGTATTTTTTTGTAAATTAATTAATTAAATGCTCAAAATGTGATCCCTCTTGTCTTACGCAAATCGCCAATCTTGTAATAAGCCCGCTGCCTGTTGATTTTCTTATCATTTTATGGTGAACACTCGATGTGATATGGCACAATTCTGTTTGCAACTCGCCTACGTTCTCGTATCGCTTTTTGTATAGCATATCTTTCACGTATCCCCAAAAGAAGAAATCTAATGGTGTGAGGTCCGGGGATCTGGCCGGCCATCTAATCGGTCCATTTGTACCAATCCATGTAGGAAAACATTCATTTAGAAAATCTGCTGCTCTCCGACTATTATGAGCCGGAGCTCCATCTTGTTGGAAAATTAAGTTTTCTTGCTCCGCCGCGGAAAGGTTTCTTATCTTATCCCTTAAAATTTGAAGTATTCCTAAATACTTTTCTGTGTTCAAGGTTCCTTGGTAAAAATGGATTAAGAAAACCCGGTTTTTTAAAAGTCCGCACCAACAGTTAAGTGAAAAACGCACTTGGTTATTAGTTTCAGTGACTCGTAGGGGATTTTCTTTAGACCAAATACGATTATTGTTGCGGTTATACATACCGTTATTGCTAAAGTTAGATTCGTCTGTCCAAATAATATTATCCAAAAAATTTGGATCTTCGAGCAAGCGTGCCTGGATATCAAGACAGAAATTTTTTCTCCTTTCTGTATCGCCCGGAAGTAACTTTTGAACCAATCGTCCTTCAACATAACTCTTAAAACCGTGTTTTTTTAATACACGGTGTATTTTACTTTTTGAAACTCCAATTTCCTGTTCTCCTTCTCTCACCGATGCTTTCGGAAAAGCCGAAAAGTAAATTAAAATACCAAGTTCTTCGTCGTTGATCGTATGGTTTTCTTGCTGTGGTTCTCTTGGGCGTTTATCGAAACGTCCCAGAGTTTTCAAATTGTTCACAAGCCTTTTCAAAACTTTACGAGACGGTATTTGTCTATCAGGATATTTTACGCCATACCACCGCAAACTTCTAGAGATATCTTTATCGTTCAAAAAATATGCTTCTATTAGATCAAAACTTACTTGATATGCCATGTTCGCAATAAATTAACACAATAACACTTGTGTAAGTGAATTAAGACTAAACAGATCAATATCCGAAAAACTAACGCTTGCACAGACTGTTCCATTTTCAAATTTAAGAACAACATTTAAAAATATCACTTCTTTTTAAAATATCTTAAAAAGTATGCATTCAAACAAACGCTGTCATAAACTGTTCCATTTTCAAATTTAACAATTATTTATTTTTGTTTTAAATTTGCCTTCTGTCTAGCTTACAGAGGACGTATTGAAATACTAAGTTTTATCAAATTATCATTTTATCCACACGTGCACTTATAATAAGGAAAACTTATGCCAGTACCTATTTTATGAAGTGGGTACTTATTTACGAATAATCAATGCTATCTTTAGAATGATAATATCGCTACTTTTCGAACGTCGTCTTCGGCAATAAATAACTTTCTTGAAATTTGACTCAATCATTTTATGGTGTTCCTTTCTTTTAAAATACTATGTTACTTAAGCAGAGTTATTATTTTTTAGCTGTTCTTTCGATTGGCATCATAAAAAAAGGGTGATTTTTTTTCACATTTTAGTCGGTTCGATTCCCAGACGAAGCAAGTAATTTTTAGAAAATCTATGAATGCAGAATTACTAACTTTTAAAAATAACATAAAGTCTTCTTTGAGCAAAATTCACTATCTACGATATTTAAGGTACTTCCCCTTCATGTCCCATAAGTTTGGGACGCCCTGTATACTTATTGTAATAGGGATCCCAAATTATACTTGCGTATTCAACCTGGGGGCGGACCAAACTGTTATATAGATACATGTAATTACTAGTTCTTTTGAAATCTATTGCAGCCCTAATAACAAAGTTGTACATTTGGTAACCCTTAGATACAATCATATTAACGTGTTGGTCAAGATGTAGCTTGCTGTCAAGAAGTATTCCGAGGTCCCGCACTAGGTCAACTCTTGTTAATGGTTCCTTACACAGTATATAGTTATGAACAAATTTATTCTTGTTTTTAGTGAAAGTAATAACGTTACACTTTAATATACTTAATTCCAGTTTATTTGTGGTACAATAGTTACTTAGTCGATCGAGGTCTTCTTGGAGATGCCTGCAGTCAAGTGATCTAGTAAAATTTTAAAAAAATGTAAGGTCATCTGCATATAATAAGATTTTAGTATTTTTGAAACACGATTTGATATCATTAATAAATATATTAAAGAGCAATGGACCTAAAATTTCCCCTAAAATTGTCCCTGTGGGACACCGGAAGTGACTTCTACAGTACCTGATTGGAACCCATTAATGACAACTCTTCGAGTTCTTCTTGTAACATAAGAAATAAACCATCGGAGCAAGTTTCCATGAATACCATTAAATGCTATTTTGTCCAGGAGGCGCCTGTGATCGACTCTGTTGAATGCCTTGCGAAAGTCCGTATAAACTGCATCTACCTGAGTGGCACGGTTCATACTATCGAAGAGGAATTCAGTGTATACCATCATGTTGGTAACGGTGGATCTATCTCTGGTAAAGCCGTGCTGTTCAGGAATAATTTTGTTTTTAATAAAAGAGCTCAACTTAGCGTGAACTAGTTTTTCGAAAACTTTAGCCAATGCACATAATATAGAGAGATAGGGCGATAATTTTCTATATCCTCTTTAGAGCCTTTTTTTTTAAATAGGTATAATATTCGCAGATTTCCATATATGTGGGAAAGTGCCCTGGTGAATACATTTTAAAAATACTACGTGTAGAGGTTTAGCTAAAGATTCAGCAGTATGTTTTAAGAACACGGATGGTAGGCCATCTGGACCAGGACCTTTGGATGGATCCAATGATTTAAGTGAGTATTTGACTTGGTCTGTCGTGAAATATAAGTCTGAAATGACTGAACTGTCGTCGCAATTTGAACTGGGAGGTAGCCACGAACTATCAAGCGTGGTAGGTTCATATACCGAACTGAAGAATACAGAAAACATATTGCATATTTCCTCTAGGTTGCTGGAGTGAAGATCTTTGTATTGCATTTCCGAGGGAATACCAGTTTTACCTCTGCGGTTTTTTAAATAAGTCCAAAAATATTTTATATTTGTACGTATACTGTTTTCTACATTTTCCTTATATTTAGTAAAACACTGGTTACATTCAGTTTTGAACCTATCTTTGTATAGTGAAAATATTTCATAATCTGATTGATTTATTGCCATAAACCTTCCATTTTATCCATGCCTTTTTTTGTTTTTGTAAATATGTATAAGAGATTTAGAGAACCATATAGGAAAATTCGAATTTTTTGGTTTAGAAAGTGGAACGTGTTTTTTAATAACCTCGTATACTTTGTTATAAAAGTTATCTACCGCTATTTCCGCTGTTGTATTGTTTAAAAACGAGTTCCAATTAATATTACCAAGTTAAGTATTTATTAACTCATAGCTTGCCTTATGATAGCTAAAAAGCTATACTTAATTATGTTATTTGACTTTAAATAAGAACCCTGTTTAATATTAATCCGTGTGATAATACAAAATGGTGGGTGATGCTGATCTACTGGTAGTAAAGGGACATTTACAGGAGAAATAGTACATTTGTTATTAGAAAAAACAAGATCTAAAATTCTGTCATTATGATTTTTGATATAATTATATTGTCTAGCTTTGTATACTGTCATAAAATTACTTAGGGTTAAACAACGGCTGATGTACCCGTAAGAGTCTGATAAGTGTCAAAAGGAGTCCAAATTGCAGCGGGAATGTTATACTCTCCGAGAATCAAGAAGCTATCCATATTTGGGTCACTAAGAAAACTATAGAGTTGATGGAAATGAGATTCGTAAATAATATTAGGAGAAGAGTTAAGGATGTTAGGCTACAGTAATAATGTGACGTTTATTTGTACCAATATTGGGTATAGCAATAACCACATTTTCGATACTATGCGAGAGATTGGAATTTAATGTTTGTAAAATACAGATTGGTTTGAGATAACGCATCACAGCTATTAAAACTCCACCCCCATCCTCCTTTTGCGTCGATTTTCTATTTCTGTCACATCTAAAAACTATATATCTTTGATCTATCAACTCACTATCATAAATTTCTGGTACCAGCCAGGTTTCTGTGAGCGCTATAATGTCGTAATTATTAGACGTGATATTCATAAATAGTGTATGCAGCTTAGTACGGATTCCACGGCAATTACAGAGTATTAATTTATAATAATATATTGACTTAAAAATAAATAATAAAATTGTAATAAAACAAATATTTAAGGGGGCTTCCATTCTACCACAACGTGTTTTTTTGCAGTTTTTATAGATAATTGTACGGAACCCTTCGTGCGCGAGTTCTAATCGCACTTGGCCGGTTTTTAGAATAGTTTTTAAAATTACTACATTTGAATGTTATGTGGCCGTACCTTACAAACGTAACTACGGACCTCACAGGACGGTCACAAAAAACCTTACTCGAAAGTGAAAAAATATTATCAAAAATGCAGTCTTAATTATGATTGATTCCGGTACTTTTTAACTTATTCCACGCCGGACAGAGTTGGAAGAAGGCGTCGTTAACTGGTTTTTAATATTTTCTCACTTTATGCACCAGGCAAATTTACAAATTAAAACTTACACGATTGAATGTACCTAAGAATTGATCTACATTTTGTCTCAAATTGAATTCATGTTATTAATAAGATTTTTCTGTTTCCAGAAAACAGGAACCGCTATATAGTTTTGTAAAATATCTAGTGTTGTTTTATTTACGCTAGTAGACTTAAGAGTTTCATAATAGACAAAGGAATGAGAACTTGACAATCCTTGTTATAAATGAACAATAGTTAAAGACGAAGCAATGTTGTCATTTCTTTGTTTAAGTAAATGCAGTACGATTTGTATAGTAAAGGGATCAAATTCTATTCAGGTAAATAACGTAAATTAATGTTACTATAACGCAAAAGTCTTAGTACCTAAAGAATACAATCATGAACGTAAAAAAAAACTGGGACCTGATGAAGGCATTTTCTTCGAACTAAGTACCTACTTACTTGGTTTAATAAAATGTGATACCTAGTTGTTAGTCAGTTTTTGGAACATCTCCGACTTTCGTAAATATATTTTTTACAAGGCGTTCAATACGGTTGTAACAGTATAATAGTACGTATGAAGTCACGCTAGTTCTTTGGGCCTGGTAAAGGGTTAAAGAAAAAAAACAATTTAGGTTGGTTAAATTTTAACTTTTGTTTGAAAAGTTTCTTTTTATTTAAAAGAAAGTTAATGAAGTTAGGGCTATTTCATGTTTATCCTGTAAAAAAACAATTCTTTTTAAGGGGGAACGGTTTTTCCATTTTCGTTTATAAATCAAAAAATTTAATCATAAAAAGAAATTGTTTTAGAATGTGCAAATCTAGTCCTTTCAAATGATACCTAACATGACCCAATAACTAAACTTTTAATCTTTGCCCCCTCTTTTATCGAGCATTTATCATTGAAAAAAAATTAAAAGTAGCGCAAGTAGTTCTCGAGATATTTAACGATGTGACAGACAGACAGACTGACTTGCACCATAAGGGTTAATTTTTTACCATTTTGGTACGGAACCCTAAAAAGAATAAACCTAAAAGTTAATGCAACATATAAATGAAATATGCTTTTCTTAAAAAGGGCAAGATCACTTGGTGTCTACCAATATACCATATTGGTGTTACCATAATATACTTATTACAAGGAATTAACTACAGAATAGTTTCATTAGTCGTTTTCAAAACATCGAGGTTTTTAAACCCCGTAGTAAGACCCGGTTGATTTCCGGTGAATTCTGTGTTTTTGAAATATAAATCTTTTTTCTTATCTCAAAACTGTAAATTTATATCTTTCCTGTCCAGAAAATGACGAAGTGGAAATATTAAAATGAATTAATATTTAATTTTCATAGCCAATGACATGAATTCTTGTTAATGGATTTGCGGTACCTGCACCAGGACATGCTATTATTTCATTTAGTTAATGTTCTGAAGATATGAGTAGGTTAAGAATGCAACTTCATTACGAAGAAGTAGTTTTATTGCTAAGAGATAGGAACTGGCCAGGAGCCAACAGCTTACACGGGAATTCTTCACGTAATTTCATTTTATGTCACATAAATGTGTTGAGGGTTAAAATGTTTAACTCCCCGCTGCAAGAACTAGTCACGTACTTTGCGGTAATTGTACTATTATACATGGCAGGTACTTAAATAGACCATTAATTTAATGTTTTCTTTCCAAAACATACTGTGTAACTGAAATTTAAAACCGACACACACAACATTAAGATAAAGTAGAAAGCTCCCTAAGTTTTTTGCCCAATGCGTGTAGGTAATGGGTGTAGGGTATCGTCAAACTTGGAATGTAAAACATTGCAAGGTGTATTTATATGAACACAAATATAAAGATAAAATAGCAAAAGTTTCAGGTATCCACGTGAGATCGCGGCAGTCAGAGTCGCAAGATAACTTTGGCACGCCAAGTTTATACAAATATTGTTAAAACTTCCCTTACTCACCTCCTATAGGTGAGACTATAAAGGTAACAGATAAGGAAGCACAAGTATGACTACATTTAATTAAAATAATTAATATAATTATGTATTGTTTTTGAAACTAAGTTGACAGTTCTTGTCTGAAGTTCATGAAATCGTTTTGTCTTGTTGACAGTAGGAGTTACAGTCGAGTATAAACGGTTTTGAAAGTGTTTGTTTGCGTTAGCTGGGTATTAAATACGAAAAACTTCGCTCTGATAATTAGATTAAACTTAAATTGAGCCGGCATTGGTTTGCATAATGTAATTATGATTTAAAGTAACTGAGCGCTCGAGCGAAACTAGGAGGATATTTGAAACGATATATATAAATTATATCTCATAACGCAGATGAAACGGAAGTCTATTTTTGTCTTGTAAAAGGAGGGGAAGAGGGTAGGGGGAAGCCGGGGTTGTGTATCAAAATTATTGTATATAATTATGTTATGTAAGCGTTATGCGAATATGACAAGGGTTTTCGTTCTGTTGTGACAATAGTAGTTACGCATGCTGAAGAGGACTCCTCTAAATCAACAAGTAGAGTAAAACAGTGCCATTGTTTTGCTCGACTTGTTGATTTAGAGGAGAGGCCGTACCAATCTTTTTTCGAAGCCATTCAGGGCATTTTCAACCTCCTGTTATTTCGCGCTGGTTGTCACGTTACATATTCTCCCGCAACTTACGTTAAGGAGAATACGTAACTTTACAAGGAGTGAGTTAAGAAGAAACGGAAAGTGAGATATTGGGTTAGGGTTCTTTATTTTAACTGATAGAGGTCACTATGGCGGTACAGGGCAAATATTAACAGCACGTAGGCAGTCTTCGTAGACGGGGCGGCGTTCAAATGGAGGCAGGATGTGGCAGCAGGGCCAGCCAGCAGCGGGTGAAGCAGTTCCGGTTGGCGTGAGTCCCACACCAAGAAGGGGCACCAGTAGTCCAGTAGTAGCGCTGGTAGGTCCGGCAAGCAGGCAATGTAAGCAGGTAATGTACGTAGTGCCTTCAGGGCCGGCGTTCGCCAGGCACAGACGACCACGGGCGGCGAAGAATCGCCCGCACCGAGTGTTGTCCACCGGTCCGTAGAAAGTGCCGGTGGGGTCAACCAGCAGCAGTATTGTAGTTCACACGATGACAGATTGCCACCGAAGAATAATACGTGCAGTGGGCCAAGAAGGGTGGTCGTTAGAGAGCGGGGCCTGCCTTAGACCCCGCACAGGCCACAATTTTCGGAACTGTTCTAAACTAGAGCTGACGAAATACTGAATTCTGTCGACGACAGGTTATATAGCCCAGCTAGAGAATTTAGAATTCTTGAATTTAAATTCAAATATTTACAAAGTAATAAATATAAAACAAACTTATTTAAATGTAGAAAACCTAAACTGCATGATAGAGATTTTTCAATTGACAAGTTACGACAAAGTATGTAACCATGGACACTTATAAATAAATTATACAAAAAGTGTAAACAAACGAGGAAAAGTATGAGTAATTAATTTATGATAAATTAAATTTAATAAATTTTACAAAAATAAGCTGTTATCTTTCAAATTTAATGGAAGAACGATATACATGTGAGCCGGTAAGCCGCTAGGAGGTTTTAAGTCAATCCATTGTGTGGAAGGTTTGACGTATTGAAGTTAATATCAGGATTCTTTCAGATCATGAAAGTGCGGTTTAATCAACTATAAAAGATTATGTACATATCATGAAATGAAAGATAACTACTAGGAATAGAGTTTGTAAAACGCTAAATGAATCCAAAGCTCGTAAGAACAAAAGGTAATGCTACATGGTTAAAGCTAGATCCTTGAATTTTTAGTGACAGGTTGGCTATAACGTGACTTAGATATATTCTCAATTACATTTAATTTGAACTTGTAGTTCAAGAGCTATCGAACGTCAAAGTTCCTTAGTATGGTCAGTCACGCAATCAGTCACCGATCATGAATAACTCAAAGGTACTTCTAGCAGGCACAGTAGCTCCAAATTATAAAGGACCCCGCACAAAATGTTCGGTAAAAGCCGTTCGGTCGATTTGGCTGAAATTTTGTAAAAATTTAGCCTCTAATACTCTTAGTAAATGTGTGTAATTGCAACATTAATTAATAACTAGTTTTTGAAATATCACATTTTTTATGTTTGATTGATACCAAGAAAAAGTGAAGTATCCGTCATTAAGAGCGCTTTATACCATACTTAACGCATTGAATGCACAAAGGTAGCCCTAAAACCAATCCTAAACTCCTTCTTCCTAGCGTTTTCCCGGCTTATGCGGCTTATTAGGATTAGTCCGGTTGCCTCACGATGTTTTCCTTCACCGAAAAGCGATTTCTCATCAAATGATATTTCGTAGGTACATAAGTTCCAAAAACTCATGGGTAGGTACGAGCCGAGGTTTGAACCCGCGACCTTCGTATTGAAAATCGCACGTTCTTACCGCTGGGCCACCAACGCTTCATTGCACAGTTTAGCATCGTAATGTACCTAATTACATGTAATTATACCTACTTCTCCGCGCTCACGCTCGGACGGAACTGGATGAAATACTACGTGCAGTTTAGTTTGAAGTTCAATCCACCTGCAAAAAAAAACATCATTCGTCGAATGATTTTTGTTTTATTCCGCTATTGCCACGGGAATAATAATAAGTCAGTTTGCTACAATGTATATTAACTAATAATAATTATAGGTTACATACCCAAAAAATATTAAAAATAAAAATGGAGATATTTCAAAAACTAGTCATTAATTAACGTTGCAATTACACACAGTTGCTTAGAGTATTAGGGGCTACATTTTTACAAAATTTCAGCCAAATCGACCGAACGGCTTTTATCGAACATTTTGTGCGGGGTCCTTTAAGTAGTTTATAGCTTACCAAGTTATAAAACATTCAACAATTTTAAAATACATTTTAATATTATAAATGAGAAAGTGTGTCGGTCTGTTTGTTTGTCCGTCTTTCACGGCGTTTTAAGTGGAGATAGTTGGAGGGATGCAGAGGGACATAGGCTATATTTTGTCTCTTTCTAGCGCGAGGGAAGCCGCGGGAAAAAGTTAGTACAGTATACATACATATGGGGTGCATGTATTAAAAAAAGGACTGCCAACAAAAGTATATACCTAAGATCCCATCAAAAACATTATCTGTGCAAAGACTCAAGTCTCGTTCCGCAGTTTTCTAACAAGTCGGTTATTTTAGTCGGTACCGGGGTGCATCCATAGAATACGAATTCCACCGACTTGCTTATTTTAAAACCGTAGAGGAACACAAATAGGAATTCAAATAAAAATTTTAAGTTTTACGGATACTCCCCGGTACCCACTAAAATAACCGACTTGAATGAATATAATACCTAATTACATCTCAATTTTTGTTTGCTGCATAAGAACTGCGGAACAAGACTTGTGTCTTTTACGAATTATGTAATGTTTTTGATGGGATTACTTTATTACGAATAAGCATTCAAATACAGAATTAGAACCGCAAATATTCGTTCGGTTTGCATTTGTAAACGCTTAAGTAATACATACCAGAAGTGTTTTTACATAGATATCAAAATTTCTATCCTCTATGTGTTTTAAGTTCTGCGCTAATATGACTAATATCATACTAGGAGTAAGTATAAAAAACATAACTTTGAAGTTATCCGATAGATATTGCCCGGTAAGTACCAGCTGGTGCTTACCTGTACCTACTTATACAAAGACCCATTCGAACAGGGCGATTACGGTAACTTTCGTCAAATGTTGCTTTCAAGTTTCAAGTGCTGCTGTTAAAGTTTCCATTGGGGCACAGCATAATGTTCTACAAGTATAAAGTTTTTTAATGTTTGTTACCTCAGAACTCCATCATTACTGAAACAATTATTTTTTTAGCTGCAAGTAGATGGTTCCACTTTGGTCCCATTTTTTCATAATCCATTCCTGGTGATGCGATCCATGAGGAATTAAGGGAACTCTTCAAATTTGAAAGGCACATGCATAGTGATTAGGGTGCTTTCTTAAGAAACTCGAGCATTTCCTTACGAAAACTGGCAATTTTGTGAAGTAGACCTGATGATGAAGACCAAGGATGGCATAAAGGAACTGCTTGGTAATTGACTTGGTAAATGGTCAGCTGTATCATTTAATTTGAGTCATGCCTCTTTTGTATGTAAGAAAATACCTTCAAGGTAGTCCCATTTGACTATAATTCTATTCTGATTATACTCGTAGAATTCATGAAGAATTGAGGGTACTTCTCAATTTTAACAGCACATGCATTATGAGTTGTGGGTTCCTTAAGTAACTTGAACATTTTTGATGGAGTGGACCTGATAGTGAAGACTAGAGATGGCAAAGAGGAACTGCTTGGTTATTCCTAGCTCTATCATCCGATTTGAGACATTCATCTTGTGTTTGTAAGGTAGTCCCATTTGGCTATAATTCTATTCTAATAAAATAATTCACAAGGGATTGCGGGAAATCCTCAAACTTTAACGGCACATCTGAAGTGGACTTCTCGAGATTTTCCAGCTCTATCATTTGAGACATCCTGATTTTCTTCGCGAGGGGTACCTCCTCCAGGTAGTTCCATTTAAGTACCTCCAGGTAGTTCCATTTAATTTTATTTCAGATCTAGTAGTGGAATCTATAAGATACTAAGAAAGCTCGACCATTTCTAAAAGTACACGTGTGGTGATTTGGTTTAAAAGTACACGTGTGGTGATTTGGATATTGAATATTTTGAAGTAAACTGGCTATCTCAAACTTTAACTTTTAGCGGGAAGGCCAATTGATTCGTTTTTTTTCTTAAAAATTATTTACTGATGATTTGTTTCTCACAATGGAACAAAATAATAATAGTATTTTTTCTACTCGCCGACTTTAATCTGTCAATTACGAGTACATAGGCAAAACTATAAGCTCATACTTTTCGATATTAGACAGTCCAACTCAACTATAATATCTCATTTCGATACGCTGTAGGCAACTATAATAGAATTTCATACAAATTCTAAACTTATTTGTGATGCCGCCTGAGACTTTGCCGAGCGCGCGCCCCGCGCCGGCGCCGACCGCGCCCCCCGCGACTGCCCCGACCGCGCTCCCCGCGCGCAATTACATACGAGTATTTTTGTGTTACATCCGTGTTAAGTCAATGAAATTGAATGATGAAATTGTTCCTCCATAGATGATGATGATGATGACTCGTAGAAAAAGTATTGTATACAATCGTAATATAATTAAGTTTTTCAATCTCGTACCTTACTTAGGCCACTCAGCAAGCTTCGTGGCCTAAACACGGTACTCGACTGAAAAACTCTTCATTATATCACGATTGTATAAAATACTATTTCACGTTGCACCAACAAACTAAATTCAATATAGTATAGTGAAAAGATACAATTAACTATAAAATAGCTCGGTGAATTAAAAAAAAAGTATATTTTAAGAGGTATTAATATAAGAAATTGTCGACAAAGCATTAGACAAAAAATTTAAGTACTTTGGAGTACATAATATGAAAATTTATTTTTATTGTCTTCCTCATGTTTTTCCAGCTTATGCCACAGCTCAAGGAGCCCGGGGTCCGCTTTGGCGACTCATGCCAAGATTTGGCGTAGGCGCTAGTTGTACGAAAGCAACTGCCATCTGACCTTCCAACTTAGAGGGTAATCTAGGCCTTATTGGGATTAGTCCGGTCTACTCGCGATGTTTTCTTTCACTGAAAGGCGTACCTACCTACTACTTCGCTCGCTTTTATTTTATAGCATAATATCTATATATATAAATTTACTTATATTTATTTCAGTAAAATATTGACCAAAAGTGTTGTTTTTAAATAAGCATTAAATAATAGTTATTTATTATACAAGGGGGCAAAGTTGTTGTTTAACTCTCGGGCTTATATTGAGACCCGAGCAAGCGAAAGATTCAATAACTGGAATCTTGAGCTTTACGAGGGTCTCAAGGCACGAGAGTTGAATAAACTTTACCGCCGAGTGTAATACAACATTTTTCCCCTCACTATTGCGAGGAAAATACAGACTACATACAATGATAAATCTTATCCACATGTAAGTTATCTTGAAGAAACCATAAAAAAACAATTTCAAAATTTGTCATAGAGTAAGTACGCTCCTGATACTTAGATATTGCCAACAGCTTACCAAGTGCGGGATAAGACATGATCACAAGACCAATTTAAGGTGTGACCTCCGATTGCGCATATTTACTATGGGCATATAGGACTCACTTATACTGGACTGGTGGTAAGTGATAGGAATGAGATTACTTTGCCCCACATGTGGATAAAATGCGTTTTTTCATGCTAGTTTTAAAGGACAAAACAGCTCTTTCCGAGCTAGTGAGGGGAAAATAAACTAACCAAATCATACGTATCCAGATTGTATCGTGTACAGTCTTTATAAGAACGTGTACGGCCAAGAGCTCTTCGCCTCTACAAGGAAATTTCTAAGCGACTGGTTGAGATTTCTGGCGTCCTGAGATCAGCATTGTTATTCATCGGGGCCACACGACCAGCCAGACACAACCTAGCAACGAAAACTTGAGCATAAATGTTATTTTCAGATGATAAGTAGAAAGAAAAATTCATTGAATTTTTAGATTGTGAAGGTCCCATAGGAACCAAGACGCTTATAGCCAGGCCTACTAATAGCCTTTACTTAAATTGACGCGACGTAAGCCTGACCTTTAGCAAATACCTTGAAACCGAGATATCTAAGACAGCTTATTCAAACGATCTTCATTGCAGCTTGTGCATCGTCTCTGCCCAGCACAATATTTTAAAAAACGAAGTTAACAGACTTTATCTGAAGCTAATTTTGTGCCCGGTGAATAGTAGGAGTGATATGTTGAAGTCGAGTAGAAATGGTTATTATCGTGATATTGCAAGTTTTTTTTGGCGGCGTCAACACACTACTGTTCAGTGACTTGATGCAGTTACCGACCTTATCCAAATCGACTAGCGGCGCGTATTGATTTGAGTAACCGAAGCATTTCGAATCGAATGTACGAGTTGACAAAGCTGTTTAGTTTTTGCGAGCTGCCGCAGTATAGGAGGCAAGCAGATGACACAATTTTGTCGGCATTTTCAATAGCCTACGAGTTCCGTTAGTCGGTCCATTAGTAGTCGGTGAATGTATTCATTTATTCCCCACGACCCTACATGTCAACGATTACAATGACATGATGACCACAAAACTATCCAAATCTTGTCTGTATGACGTCGTGGCAGTTGACGGCTCCTTGGAGGCAAAACCTACGGACAGACACCGAAAAAGGATTTCGGGTATTCCTACTACATAATTCCATAATTATAAAAATCGGAAAATAATATTTCGGATTACTTGGGTGATTCGAGGGATTTCATATCGGAAGATATGTATGAGGTAGTATAAGTTACTATAAGTTTTAGGGTAATGCTGCGGAATGATTTGAACGTCGATGACAAACTAGTAAATGAAGCTATGGGTATCATTAAAACAAAATCGCCCGTGCTGCGCCGTGACCAGCTCAAGCTCAAAGAGTATTTGTTGAATTTGACAATAAAAGTATTTACTTATAATAGTATCTCAATTTTAACTCCCACACTATGGTACTATAGTGTGGGAGTTAAAATTGAGATTAACACAACAATATCCGAGGCAAAGGAGCCAGCGTAAAGTGGAGGTATTTGCTAAAGGTCAGGCTTACGTCGCGTTAAGTCGTGTAAATTAAGTAGAAAGCCTGGCTGTTAGCCTTTTGGATTCTAGAAATCTGATCTACTTTTACATATGTACGAGTAAGTATAATTATGTATTATGTATAAACGACAACACTGAAAGTGACCCAAAATTTTCATAGCGCTACCGCAATACAAAATCTGTGATTAAATGGTAACAAAATCTAGGTACACTTTTCTCTTACTAGGATTCGCTCTTTCGAGCTCGCGATTCTGAGCCGAAATCACATAAAAAATTATGTCAGTTTTTTTTTGTCAACAGAAAAAATGTTTGGGGATCAACAAAAAATTATAACGTCCATAAACTTTTATCTTTGTAGATACCTGCGGATTCCAACTAAACCCTCTACCGACAGTGCGCATCAAATTATGGTTCGCGACTGCACTTGCTCTATCAGATATTGGATCTTACCAAATTTTATTATATGATAGCCCTGTGGATTTTTAACCTCTTAAATTGAAATTCTATTAATCAGTCTCCGATTAAAAACTAAATCTATATCACTTAAGCATAGCGGTTAACTTTCTCTTTCACTCTTAACTAAATTCAACAGCCTGTTGTTTTTTGTCATCTTAAGGTACTTCATAAGCTCTGTAAGTCGGTATACTGATAGCTTCGTGTAGGAACAGCTTACTAATTTATTCTTATTCGTACAAATTGCGCGTGTTTTAGTTAATTTGAAGTCCTAATCCAATGCTCCTTAAGAGAAAACTATTTGAAGGTATACAGTTTCACTTAATAAGAAACGTAAAATTGTTCACCATTCAATGAGGCTACCGCAAATTCAGAAGACGTAGGTTCAATGCTGAGTACTGAACGCCTTGCGCCTTGGTCACTTTTACTTTAATAATAATAATAAATTCTTTATTTGGCAGGCAAGAATCCCATAAAATTACAATTAAAAGTATAATAAAGTAAAACTTGTATAAAAATAACTTAAAACCTAAAACACTGAAATAAAACGTTTACAAAAATTTACACTATAACTGCCCATTCTCAGACCGGTGCAATTTCCGCCAGTGTTCATTAAATTTATCACTGTAGTCTGTAGCTACTAGTGACAGAATTTCATTGCTGGAGGCTAACAATCTCGCTCGGAAGGCAGCAGACCTGGCTCTCAGGATGGCAAAGAAGTCGGGGACTCTTGCATCGGCGAACATACCCTTCGCACTGCAGAAACGAGGTAATTTCAGCAAGATGCGAAAGGCATTGTTGTATTGCACTCTCAGCGCGTTGAACGAGCGCCTGAAGTACCTATTCCAAAGCTGACAAGTATAAAAACATTGGCAAAAGGCTTTAAATAGGGTCACCTTTACTTCTTTCGAACAACGCGCAAAGCGTCGAGCCAACATATTGCAGCGAACTGCAAGAGCCCTGCGCTCCCTCTCCATGTCGACATCATCTTTCAAATACTCATTGAGAATATGTCCTAGGTACTTGAAGCTCTTTACAACCCGAATTGGCGCACCACTCATACACACCGTAGGCATGACCTCCGGACCCTTTCCGTACCTAAAAACGAGCATTTCGGTCTTGAGCACGTTATATTTCAGGCCGTGAGTGCTTGCGTAAGTCTCGCAGATCTTCAATAATTTCATCAGGCCACTTATCGAGGGGCTGAGAAGAACCATATCGTCTGCGTAGCTCAAATTGTTAACACATACGTTACCAATATGGCAACCGACGTTGGAACCTCTCACTTCCTCGATAAGGTCATTTACGTATAGGTTGAACAGGTTCTGAGATGTCAGACCCCCTTGGCGCACTCCACAGTCTAGCCTATAGTCGCTAGACTGTGAGTCACCCCACTTTACATTATTAGTTTGGTTCTCGTACCAGAATCTCAACAGCCTCACCATCTCAGGCGATGTTCCTGACGCAAACAGTTTATTCCACAGCAAATCATAGTTGACTAGGTCAAAAGCGCGGCTGAGATCTAAAAAGCACGCGTAAACTGACGTCTCTCTATTGACATAGTGATTTACTGTGTATTTTAAACCTAATATGGCTGAGTCCGTCGAGAGTCCTGGACGAAAACCAAACTGGGCTTGATCTATTTTAAGATTTCTAGTCAATTCAGGCTGCAACAGTCTTTCAAGCACTTTGGCGAGTATTGTAGCTAAAGAGATAGGCCTGTAGTTGTTAAGACTAGAGAGGTCTCCGGTTTTATTTTTAACTATAGGGACCACCAGTGTTTTCATCATGCATTGAAGAAATCTGCTAGGACACGGTGTAGTTCGTTGCTAGCGTAGACAATGTGCTCCACGCTGAGTCCATCGTGCCCCGGAGACTTACCACGCTTCACTACATGCTTCATGTTATTTACTACTTTCGCGATATCGCCAGATGAAAAAGTGATCTTATTGTCATGTAGGAGTACAAAAACCGCAGGCCCCGACGAGAGCACGCCATCCACACACAGAGGCGTAACCTTGAAATGAGTGGCGAACATTTCTGCTATATCCTTTGGTTCACTAACATTATTGACTGAAGCAGGCAATCCTTGTTTACCCTTTAGTGACTTAGTTGTTTTCCAAAATTTTGAAAAATTATTGTTAGCTCTATTTAACGTTAAAGTATTCATTTTTATTTGTTCCTAATTTTTTTGACATCATTTTAACTGTTATCCACACGCACACAAGTCTTTAGTAGTCCATATAATTTATAGAAATGTTCCACCCAATTCAGTTACCTTTTTAACTTTTTAAGGTAGGTAGGTGCCTAGTTCTTCTGAAGGGGCCAATCATTTTGTACTATCTATGTTAATGGTATTGCATGGGTGGTTTTCAATATCAACATTTTCATCACCTCCGTAAAGATCAAGCAATTGTCGTAAAGTGAACCAAACTTAGTAACAGTACCTATTGATAATATGTACCTACAAAAACTCATACAACAAGTATTGTAAAATAATTAAGAAAATAGAGGATCACCGAATATCGGAACTATTGGTAAGCAACCGCAACAAACACTGTTATCTGGTTTAAAAGAGTTAACTTGTCTACGTTTAGTCCGACCGTTTAATCTACGTTTAGATACCTAACTAATTACTTAAAACACGTAACTTAGAATATTCAAAAGGGAAAGCTAATTAAAACGTGACAAAACTATCAGAATATTATATTATTTTATATATTAACGGTTTACAAACAGTGCCGATGTACGCTTGTAGAACGCCATATATAACCTTAATTCATTGCCTTCAGGCCGAGAGAGACATCCCATTGGGTTGGAAAGAGAAAATCGATACTCCCTCAGACAAGGCACGGGAGCGTACTTTAGAGAGAAAAGGACACCAAACATACTTTTATCACCTTCGCGCGCACGAAAAAGCAAAAACAAAATTCAAATAGAAAAGTTTTTTAGAAAAGCAAACGGACATGAGACAAAGTTGTCAACTAAGAATTGAGATGAATTATCTCACTTATTGCGAGAGTATGACACTTACCGACGACTATTTTCTCGACGGGAAAAGGCTGCGCCGCCACACCGACGTACAACAATAACAACCCGGCGCCGACCGACCACCGTACTTTGCGTCCGAACGCCATTGTGCGCTAGCAACCCGACTACTTTCATGCGCTATAATACGCAGAAAAATACATAACACAGCCTCTTAGTCACAAATCAACAGAGAGTATTTTGTGTGAAATGCGAGGAGATAAAGTGTCGGGATGCTGCGTACAAACCTGAGACTTAGGGGCGACTGATTGCGAGGCGGAGCGGCCGTGGCATGGGGCCCCCCCCGCCCGCGACAACCGCGCGCTTACTTTCTGACTGAAACCTTATTTTCATATCATGTATATTGCTTTTAAACATTTTTTACACTAAACTTTTGCCATAAATGATGTTAAATTATGTTTACAGTATTCATAGCAGAGAATTGTAAGAGATACTTTTTAGTATTTATGTTAAGGGTGGTGTTTGAAAAAATGAATATACCTCTACCCAATGATACTTTTTTGTAATATAGATAATATAGGATTTACATAGTTCTAAAGTATGTTGATAATACGTGTGGTGCGCGCGTCGCTTAGCCGAGCCGGCCCCCTGCCCCTTCTTCACCCCCAATTCTGAGGTTACCCCTCTCACATTAGCCACAGTTCTCTGGAAAACCACTGCTTCCAAGCTCCGCCTATTAACTTTAGTTTTGTAATAGCGCGTACTTATACTGAATGTACGTAATTCTATCGGGGTATTTCTTTTTATGTTAACTTGTTCACAATAACGGCAACTTTCTGTTTCGTTTTCGAACACGTGGAGATGCCATCTATTTAAACGTATTTTTAAAAAACGCCTTTCCTAATAAATCTAATCTTTAACAAAAATGGTTTTACAAAACCAAATCAAATTATTTTTAATAATAATAAAAAAATAAACGCATACCAAGCTAGAAGTCTATATTTAAGTTATTTAAATTTAATAATCAAGGAAAAAATTTTTGACGAGTTTATAAAGGATCATTTATCTTTGAATTATTAATATTAAAATCAAGAACAATTAGCATTTTTTTAATCATATTTTCAACAGACTTCAAAATTTCAAAAGGAGGAGGTTCTCAATTCGTGTGACTTTTTTATACTGAAATTAACTCAAACTTTAACTTTTCCGGAACGGCCATTTGAAGTCTGTCTTTTTTTCTCAAAAATCATTAATACTCATGTTTTTCTACTCTGATTAAAACTTCAAGCTTCAGTGGACTTGATTTGGTAAAGATGTTTTAGAACAGATACATTTTAATTGGGTGAATTGTACTAAATTAACAAAAGCAGATGTTTATAGTTTTATTGTAAATAGCCATAAGACTCTGTCCACGGCAAAATTGCAGGTATTTCCGGGTTAGATATAATTTATTATGAAATACTTCTCAATGTATTAACCAGGGTTGGGCGGTATTGAAATTACATAGATTTGAAATATAAATAGTGAATACGGGTAGGTGCAAATAATCTATCAAATTGCTATTTATTGCATGCGTTTCATTAAAAAAATCATGAAATTTTACTTTATAGTCGATTGCTAAAATAATTTAAGTTATATGACTTCGTAATCTATAATCAATTAATCACAGCATTATTGCTTTTATCCCTTTAAATGGGCCACTTGCCAATTTCGGTTTGGTCAACTAACCTGAAGTTAGCTTTCAAATTCCATACAGTTTGCTAAACCCGGGTGGTGCAAGTGGCGCTAAATGTACAGTCAGCTGCAGAGTTAAGTGACCCCCCTCCCCCCTGCATACAAACTTTCTATGCAAAGGTAAAAAGCAAAAAAGAGCTAAATCATCCATATAGGTAGTGTCAGGATTTTGCGTGAGCAACCTAAGCGGTTAGCTTGTAAAATTCTATTTTTTCAAAAATATGCCCCGACTGAAATGTTCGTTAACTACGTACATAAATTGCAAAATGTTCATCCAGTCATATTTGATTTTTTTTTCGTGTTTTGATTTCATGCATATTCCTGACGTCACTTGTGAAAGTTATGAATTTATTATTATCAAATATATGTATATAGGAACTTATATCTGAAAATGTTATGGTTAAATTCTGAGAATTCATAACTGTTGCACGTCCCTGTTTAGATCATTACGGCACGCTTTAGTACGGTCTCTAAAGTGCGAACTTTCCAGTGTGTTCGAGCAAGACAAACATTTCAGCTACAGTTGCAAGCTTCTCAGTTACGTAAGATAGGGGAGAAATTAATGGTTAGTTCGGACGAATCTTGAGTGCGTTACAACTTTCTAGTTACCCTACGAAGTTACGAAATTAACATTTTATGTACTTGGAACTAGGCCTCATTCCGGCCTCGCTCCTCGGTGGGTTTCCAAAGCAGCGATCAAAATCAAACTTGCTTAAATTTGCAATTGAAATATCTTTTTATTTTCCCTTTGAGCTTTCGAGGTTTAAGGGACCCGAGCTCGTCAACTGCTTAAGGATATTAAACTTTCTAGCCCCTTCCCTTTAAGTTATTTGAGGGACAGTTTTTTATTTGTTCCCGCGAATTTGTTTATCTTTCGTACTAAGTAAACCTTTAAGCAATTAAATTTTATCTTTTAACTTTTCTTAAAGTAGGTATTTCACACAAATAAACGAAAGTTACTAAAATGTTACGTTTAAAAGAGCGGAGACTACCGATATCGATACCCGATAAAATAGGATGAAGGTGATGGGAGATAGGCCTAAAATAAAGAAGATGTTTTGATATAAATTAAGTTTTGAAATTGCTGTTTACAATTTGTAATTAGTTAAAACATCGAGGGAGTATAGAAAACAGGACATGAAAATCTACAAGAATAAACAACATTTCATTTTTACGTGTTCTACGTATTATGTGTGTCATCATCTTTCATCATCATCTGGTATTCTTCCCCTTTTTGCCTTTATTAATTTATATTATATCTCTCATCATTACATGAGAATATAATCCATGAGGGAAACCCTGGGAAGGGCCTCTTTTCAAACAAAAAAGGATTACTCAAATCGGATGAGCTACACAAGTTCGGTTGATAAAGGCTCTTCGGGAAGCATTTCTTCAAAATTGTGTATTCCTTTAAGAGATTTCATAAAAGTCTTTTTCTGAAGAGGTTGATCCTGACTGACCATTATTATATATGTACCTATAACTGAATGTGGACTGATGACCTGGTGAAGGTCGCAGGAGTCCGCTGGATGCGGGTGGCGCAGGACCGGTCATTGTGGAAATCTTTGGGGGAGGCCTATGTCCAGCAGTGGACGTCTTTCGGCTGAAATGATGATGATGATGATGATAATAACATTATAATATATCAATGATTATTATTTATTTATTTTTCAATTAATTACTCAATACGTATAGAAACCTGCCAGAGTACATTTGTAAGTCAATACCAATTATTTGGATAATGTCAAACGTTCCCGCTCTGAAAACCGGGATGTTTGCTTAAAATGTAAAATATTTCAGGCTCAAATGACCGATGCTAATTCCTCCTGCAAAATGATTAAAATAAAATTAGGTTCGTTGACATATTTCCTTACATTGTACAAGAGCATTTAACAAATCGTCTCCCTAGAGACCGTAAAATATAAAAGCAATAAATGTCAAGCGCAAACAGCCAAGTTTCACAACATAAAAGTTTGTGAACGGTCGTGGCGACGGCCTGTGAGACCGAGTGGCTATTCAGCATTTTTCTATATTATTTTGGAACGGAATATAATCGGTTAGCATGTACAAGAGACATAACGCTTCCGCCTTGCAACATGCCATACTTAGATGTACTTTCAAAGGTTTGTGTTTCGTGGTAAGACACAATTTGCGGGCGAGTAGGCAACATTAGGAGTTTATTGCATTACACCCAACTAACATTGTAACACGTGTTCATGCTCACATTTCTCATATTAAATAAAGGCATTAAGGTTATTATTAAAATATACAAATTAATGTTTAAGACACAATGTTCTTGTACGAGTAGGTAGTTAGTGGTAGAAGAACTTGCCTTTTACACCAATCTTGACTAAAGCGATTTCGTACCCGAATAAAGTAAAAAAATATTTTGTTTTATTTTGTAGGGTCCACTAAAAATCAGCGTCACTGCACTATACGCTTCAACAAATCCTGAGTGGCTTCTTTTTTGAGACAAGATTACAATGACATAGTGTTGTTTAAAATAAAGCAATTTTCATTTCATGTCACTTCAATAATTATTAAATATTAATTATCTTCATTCGCATGTTGCTGAGTCGGACCTCTCTCTTCACTAGTTTCATTAAGTAGTACTTGAGCTGATTATCGTCTGGCAGAAGATAGCCGAAAGTCTCGGTGCTTAGCAGTCTCGTTTGCCAACATTTTGCGTATAAGAGTCAACCTGTGTTAACGCTGTTCAGCGGTCTCCTTAGATTGTCGCTCGTGACTCACAGGCAAGCATTGATTGTGCTGTTCTTCTATTTACTTGGTCGATTAGAGTATTGTCGCATTTGAGTCACGGGCTTTCGAAGACTCTGCGAACTACAAAGCAATATTTTTTTTAAATGTAAGTACATAAATAATCTAATCTAATCGCGATAAAAGAGCTTGGCCTCGAAGTAAACCCTGCAAAATGTGAGCTTTTCTCCCCCGTAGCAATACCCGCACCTTCCTTGCTAGCACTCGAAAATTTGTTGCCTGGTATCAAAAAGCTTGACAAGGCGTCTTTTTCTTTACTTGGAGCGCCCATTTTTCCCGATGGTGTCAGCGCTGCTCTGCAAGCTAAAAAAAATGCCCTCGTTATAGCTCGTGACCAGTTGTCCAACCTATCATCACATGTTTCCCTGACTCTTTTACGTAATTGTTTTGCTACACCTAGAATGACATATATCCTACGGACATCCCCATCATGGCTTTTTACCAGCGAAGTCAAAGAAATAGACAACGAACTTAAGTCCACATTAGAATCTGTTCTGAATGTTAACCTCACCGAAACACAGTGGATCCAAGCGAGCCTCCCCATACGATATGGTGGTTTTGGAATTCGCCGCGTCCAGGACGTCGGACTGATTTCCTTTCTAGCGTCTTCGCATGGAACCGTGGAGCTTGTCACTCAAATCTTACCTCGTAATGGTGACAACTCCCCGATTCCATTCGTACCAGAGGCGCTGGCAAGGTGGTCAGCAGCAGTCCTGAATGACGCACGTCCTGACGATCCCACCGTGCAGAGGCAATGGGATGACATTTGGAGCAGGGGCATCCACAACATGTTATTGTCTGGCGCTTCGGGAGTCGATTTGGCGCGCCTTAAGGCCCTCACACAGCCAGAGTCAGGGGCCTGGCTACACGCACTGCCTTCGCCCCAGCTGGGTACACTGCTAGACAACGACTCGTTGAGGATAGCAGTGGCACTCCGGTTGGGGACTAAGGTTTGCGAAGCTCATCGCTGCAGATGCGGGGCAATGGTTGCCGAAAATGGTCACCATGGTTTAAGCTGCCAAAGATGCGCTGGTCGACTCCCGAGGCACCAGTCCTTAAACGAAATTATTCGGCGGGCTATGGTTTCGGCTGGTGTGCCGTGCGTCCTGGAACCGCCGGGCTTGAGTCGCACGGACGGCAAACGACCTGATGGGCTTACCCTGGTTCCATGGCGGAGAGGACGCTGCCTCTTGTGGGATGCAACCTGTGTTAGCACATTTGCGACGTCCCATTTGAGGCGGACCATACGGTGTGCTGGCTCAGCAGCCGAATTCGCTGCGAACAGTAAGCACACCAAATACTCTGCCCTGGAATCAGGGTATGACTTTGTACCGGTGGCGGTGGAGACGGCGGGGCCCTGGGGTTTGGAGGCTCGTCGTCTGATAAAGGAGCTTGGGCGACGCCTCCGAGAAAGGGGTTGCGACCCTCTCTCAGGGTCGTACCTGGTTCAACAGGTTTCCATTGCTGTGCAGCGGGGGAATGCTGCAGGCATTATGGGAACCTTTGAGCCGGGTACTATGCAGTGTGGGTTGTTTTAGAGGTAGGTATTAGTTTTTTTTTTAATTTAAATGTATTTTCTTTGTTTATTTAATTTTATTTTTAGTCATTATTTTCTTGTTATTTAAGTTGTATGTAAATAAATATATTCTATCGCGATATTAAATTATATTTATGATTTCAGTACCTACATGAAATCAACTTAACTCACTTCAATTCTTATTTTGACACTAATTTAATAATAACGACGGGATATCTTTTTATTAATAAGTAGCTACCTAACAACCAATATACAATTTCTTAAACATCTATCCCCTTTTAAAGACGGTGCCTTTTTATACCGAATATATCTTAATAAAAATAAATAATCTAATGAACCGTAAAGATACGAGTAGACACTAAAAGTATTTTTTTATATTAAAATAAAATTATCTAGTGTAAAGTGAGCAACGAAGGAGTAAAAAAAAATTGGACTCGGAATTGCGTATAAATTTTTTATCCCGCTAGAAAAATTAGAAAATTGTGCTTATCAGGAGTTGAACGTGCCCGTATTAGATAGCGACTGCGGCGTTCGGGGGTATGTCCGACTCGCTCCTGCCAGATTAGTGGTAGGAGCGAGACGGACATACTTTCGAGCGCCGCAGTCGCTATCGAATACAGTTGCGTGCAACTCATGGTAAGCACAAGTATTTTGTTTTTAAGTTACTTAAAAATAATAGATACTACTACTATGCGACTAAGTTTACTGGTCAATTTATTCGCCTCTATAGATAACTTTGTTTATTTGTCGCAAAAATACGGAAATCTACAAAAACTTTCTTGTCCGGTTATTTTACTAATTTGACTTACTCCTTACCCACAGGCTGACTAAAACTTGGCAAAGATATTCGCAATTATGTTTAATAAAAATGCAAATATGTTTTGATAAAAAAAAGCTGATCTTTTTACGATACAACTAAACCTCGACGTCAATGCAATCCGCTTGCAAGTTTCAAGCAGGTTGAAGGGGTCCACTGAAGTTTATATCGCAAAGGACAACCTAGTCCTGTCAAAGAATGTCGTCTGGATATCAGTTACACTCAATTTAACTCTTCTCGATACTAGTGAAAGACTGAAAGACGATTCTTGCTATAACTTTTTAATGTAATTCAAGTTCGCGATGAGAGTTTAGGTACGTTCGGTGTTTCTAGTATATAAAAAACGTTCGACCGGTTGAAATGGACTAGCATATGGCGGATAGTTTGGCAATGGAGAATGCCGGACAAGGTTGTATAGACCATTAAAAATCTTTATGAGGGATCTACCTGTCGAGTTTTGCACAAAGGGCCAGCTATCAAAAGAGACGGGGCTTACCCTGGGTCAATGGCAAAACTCTTGGGGACATTGACTTCGCTGATGACCTGTGCCTGTTAGCCATCACACAAGACCAGCTGCAGGCAAAGACGGACGACCTTGTCGATGCCGCTTGCGTATTAATTGCTCTAAGACTACAGATATGCATCTCAACACTAACAATGACCAGCCAATACTTGTGAATGGAGAACCGGTCGAGCAGGTGAACAAGTTCACATACCTTGGCAGCATCATAGATCTACGAGGAGGAGTAGAAGCGGATATTGAAGCGCGCATCAATAAAGCCCGTGCCGCATAGGAGCAACTAAAGCCCGTTTGGACATCTTCCGTCATCACGCGCCGCACAAAGTTAAAGCTCAAACGTCAAGTCGGTCCTCCTATATGGGGGCGAGACATGACTAGTGAAACCAGATACCACTAGTAGAACCCAGGTATTCGTCAACAAGTGCCTGCGGCAAATACTGGGTGTCTTCTGGCCACGTACCATTTCAAATGCTAGACTATGGGAGTTGACCGACCACATCCCTTTAGCCAAGGAGATCCTGAGCAGGAAATGGCTATGGATAGGTCATACTTTGCGAAGACCAGCGAATCACCTATCCAAAAAAGGTCTGCGCTGGCAAGCTCCTGGCCTGGACTGGAAGGAGCTCAAAGACGCTGCGCAGGATCGAGCCAAATATAAACTACTTTCTAGAGCCCTATGTCCCTGATAAGGGATAAAAGGACGTCATCAAACCACATGCATGTAAAACGAAATATACTCAAACTCATACTCATACTAATTTTTTATACTAAATAAAATATTACATACTATAATACTGAAATATTACATATCAATATTTTTTTAAATCTAGTAATAATATTAATGTCATAAATTCAATTTAATAGTAATTTGTAAGTCAAAAGTAAACAATTCGTAAACATTCTTAATAATTATTAATACCACGCAAAAAAGGCACATTGGATGTCGAGTTGCGGAAAAAGCCCAGAAAAACTAACTAATTATTAATACAAAATACAGGACTGTTTCTAAATTAGAGTTATTTTTATGTTATTTAATGCCTTAGTCCCAGTAATATCCCAATAATACTGTAAATAACTGTATCAGTCGCTTAATATTTGCGTAACTGACATCGGACATTCTGTGGTCGATCCTCGGTTGTGGGGGTATATTAAACGATTTCCACTCTGACTTCAACCTTAAAGTAATCATAAAGAGTATTGACGTATTATTGCAAAAAAGAACATTAATTTTGCAATAAATTATTCTAAAGCGGATCCCAGCACCCTGAGCCATGGCACAAGCCGAGAATACGCTGGAGAGAATATAAATATAACACAAGTTACTGCGATAATTGAATTGAAATATAAATGTAATTAGGACCCACTTACTGTACATCTATTACATAGTAATTTCGGTTGAATAATAATGGCTCCTACCTATAGAGTTAAAATTATACATTTGATAAATTAGAAATCAGAAACAAGTGAACCCTAAATTATATAAAAGAATATTTGCCGTGCTCTTTTGTTTCTCCTGGCATACGAATTCGAATCGTATTCAAACAAGTGATTTCAAGTTTCTCTCACTGAAAGCCGAAACACTTAATTGCACAGGAAAGCCGTCACTGTTGTGAATTGAGGCACACTCGAGTTATTTGAGTGGAGGAAGTTACTAGCTAAGAGATGAAGAAGTTCATTAGATATTCAAAGTTTCATTATTTGTGTGCACAGAAGTCTGCAGTAAGAAAGTCACCTGAAGTTGGTGATTGATTTCAGCGTCAATCTGCCGAGTTTTATAGTTTCTTCAAAGTGATAAATAATAAAAGTTTATTATTTATAATAAATTACAAAATATCATAAAATAAAATTGAATCTAAATATATTTAAAAATAAACTAATCTTAAATACTTAAATCTAAAACGAACTATAAAATACAATGATTAAAGCTATCTTAAAAATAAATTATTTAATTAAAAACTATTCCTCCTCCATCGAATCCTCCAAACTTTCGCCTGGTGGCAAGGTGCCCATCACACAGGCAGCATTCCCGCGCTGGATCGCGATGGCAATCCTTTGCGCAAGAAAGCTGCCTGCTCGAGGGTCCCCCGTAGCTTCCCTCAATCGTTTGGCGATCTCTTTATGGAGCCCGCGAGCACCCTTGCCCCACGGGCCGAGTGTCTCGACGCCAAAAGCTACGAACTCGTAGCTGGCGCCGAGACAGCTGTATTTATTAACCTTAGAGCGCTCTCGCGCGTCCGTCGCCGCCCCGGCCTGTCTGGTGGTCGCTAAAAGATAGGACGCTGCCAGTGTGTCAGCACAAGTGGCGTCCCAGACAAGCGCGCGACCCATCCTCCACGGAATCAAAGACATCCCGTCGGGGCGCTTGCCATCGTCCCGCATGATCCGTGGTTCCAAAAAAGCGGGGACGTTGGCACTGACGAGAGCCCTTCTGAGGATGTCATTGAGAGCGGAGTGGCGAAGCAGGCGGCCGGCGCCGGAGGAACACGAGAGACCGTGGTACCCAAGTCGATCAACGGAGGCCCCACAAGAGAAGCAATTGTGGTCCGCGCAGATTCCGACCCCAAGGCGGAGGCCGACGGCAATGCGTAGGGTACTTGCATTTTATTCCATTGTAATAAGAGCGAAGTACCATATTTACGATTTTGTCGATACGTATTTTTGCATTTGACTGTAACATTCAGCCAATGCGCCTATTAAAAAGAAAAACAAGAAATCATATTTTAAAGTTTTATTTATATATAATGGACATCGAGATGAACATAAAGAATAACACATTATTATTATATATTTTTTGTATGTCTTTCCCATCACGGAACAATGGTGTTCCAGACCTTTTGGAGACGTACGCGGTGCCGAACCCAACACGCGAAGGCCCTTTCGACAATTTGATGAAATGTAATGGGTACACCGAGCGGGTGTTGCACCTGCCCGAGTCATGGGGCGCACCTAGAGGCAGCACCCGCCAGGGTTTATGGACTAATGAGATTAAATGGAATCAAATACATACTAGACTAAGTATTAGGTGAAAGTGGTGGACTAAATCAGTATTTAGTCCACCACTTTAACCCAGTGGTTATGGAGAATAAAATCGGACGTCTGCCTAACAAAATAGTAAGCAATTTTATTTCCGGCAGCAGACGATGACTCGCCCACATAAGATGGCATCCACAAAAAGCGACATCTAAGATGGCTCAAGGGCAACACCGGTATAAGGGCTGGGGGAAGAGAGGTGTCATTGGACTTTAAACATATAGCTAACTCACCACTTAGGTTTTCACATCTACCCTCGAGAGCACAACTCTCGCGACCTGGACGGCCGGTTAAGGCAAGCCAGAGGCGGAAGACTTGGTCCGACGACGGACTCCTCCAGGAGCGTTCAGGTAGGTACGTGGAGTCGCTACTTCCCAACAACTCGCCACAAGCTGCCCTGCGTTGTATGATTGCACTGGTCGAAACCAGTGGGCGATGGGGTCGTCGGATCCCTACGCCTTATTATATATTATTATTAACAAATTCCAATATTATTAAATTGCAAATTTACTTACACAAATCTACCGGTAACGTTAAAATTAAATATTTAAAATGTGTATTTTAAATATTTAATTTTAACGTTACCGGTAGAAGCGTCTACTTAAACCGTGTGTGAAAAAAAAACGCGTACGTATTTTTTTATAATTTTGGTTTATGGCAAAGTAAAATAATTTTGAATATTTTTTTCTATTTTATTGATTCCATTGTTCGCTGTTACTTATAATAATTACCTTTGTTCTTTTTGCTGTTGAGTTTCGACGAAGTAATGAATATTCTTGAGTGCAAAGCATGTGCAAAGTGCAAAAGCAGAATTAAAATGGCGCAAATGTCAAACTTGAAGTAGTAAGGCTACCCGATATGCATGCGTGTTTTGTTAATTTAACAATAACTCGACAGTTTAGACTAAATTGGTTTCTTTTATAAATGAATTGTGTCTCTCTATCTAAGGATAAGTAGGAATAAGTAATAAAAATAAATAAAGGGGTAATAATTTTTATTATCATAGAATAACAAGTGGTGTTCGTGCTGTCGTACATTTTACATTGCGAAATGTTTAAACATCATGAAATTATGGATTATCTGTTTTCTACTAAATCCGTGTTTGAATTACCACGAACTAATTAGCAATATTTGTGTTAGATATATTATTACGTTAACTTTTAGTTTTTCTAGAAATACAACTACTATATTTTTGGAGCTTCTTTTTTATTTACTTCATTGTTTCAAATGCCTTACCGTGAAAACAGCTAGCTTAACGGCTTCGTAGCCTATAACCTACTCACATTAAAATAAAATAATATAAATCTCAATATGAGTTTTTGATTTTCATGTAAGCCTTGTAACCTACGTATAAGTGTCTTGCAACTATTTATTGTAAGACTCAGGTCAATTTCCTCGTACCCACAAAATAAAAAAAATAAACTATGATATATGGAATAATTGGAAGCGCGACCGCTTATTTCAGTTGCACCCACGTTTACGATTTGTTCTCCTGAATTTAAAATGTATTGTGTTTTATTGTAGTCAAAAATGGTGTAGTGTAGAAGTCTAACATCTGTGGAGATAGCATATTTCAACTTTTTAGTAAACACGTGCGTCACGGTTAAGAGCGGACTGCCTGTGATTGGTCGACATAAAGCTATTCTTCCACATTGAAGAAGTACTTAGTAATAGTCTTTAGACTCACTAGCCAGTTTGGTTTGATCTTCCTCAAGTAAAATGAAAATTCACTGCATTCTTGTTTCTCTTCCAGTCGTTATAAAAATGTATGCGAGAAAATACCACAGACATTTGTATTAAGTAGTGGATTGATAAGTAGAATGTCTTTATTGGGTACAAACAATTTCCTGAATATCCCAACCGTAAAAAACATATATTAGCTGTATGTCTATGTGGCACTGCTACGTTTTTTTTCTGGAGAACAGCGCACAGCTTTGAAGACTAGGTGTGAAAGTTCCTCTATACATATTACAGCAAAATACAACGTCTACACAAAGAACCATTTAAAGCGCGCAGAAATCCGAGTTTTTACCTTCTTTGTATTAAATAAGAGGACAGCAGCTTTTCTCGGTGACAGGCATGCTGATAATTAAACTGAATACTGACCTTTATAAGCGACTGTTGTTTATTTAGTAACACGGAATAAATAAGAGTAGGTACCTACATATTTATTTTGGCAGTATAAACAGATTTATCGTGTTGTCCACTTCAAGTAAAGTAGGATATTATTAAAATTAAAAATCTAGGTTATATCTACTTTTAAAATATGTTTTCCCGTAATGTAATGTCCTTACTCATTTGATCAAAAGGTGAAGAAAAAAGTTAACTTCTGGAGCTCTTTACACACATGACAACTTTTAATCCAAAACTATTATTAAGTTTTAAAACTTAAACTTAGGCTTAGCTTTTAGACATGTATTAAACTTAACATTTTAATTGCACTACTTCAAAAAGCGAAAACTAAAGACTATATAACTATGCCAAATAATAAATATGTTCACACTCATTAATAAGGTGAAATTTAATTTTAATACGAGATCAGTAATGAACACAACATTTTCTTGGTTAAGACACTTTAAATCTTATATTACCACAATGGGCCTACGTTTCGAGCATAAAACATGCTATAACAGGACAGGGCTTCTATCTGTACCGTAATTTTGTTGTATGTTTAATAATTAAATAAATAAATAATAAGAGTTACGTGATGACTGAGAGAATATTTTTTTAGATTAAAAAAAAACTTTAACAAATCTCACTTGAAATGTAGGTATTTTATAATTTAAGTAAGGACTTTAATATTATTAATTTATTTAAGTAACCACCTACTAACTGGAATTATTCAACATATATCGCATAGTTTTAATCAGATTGTACTATTTCAGTCTACAGAATATTCATATGAATGATAATGCCGACATAATGTTTCAATGTACGAATAAAATACTTATGTTTTGTTCTAGGCAATGCTGGCTCTGCGCCAGAAATAAAACTGACTCCAGAAACTTCCTTTAGAAAAGCTACTGCAAAGTTAGTGACGTCAAAAACTATTTAAGCACTTTAACAATGGCACGTAAACTTTTTTTGGCCAAGAGGCGGGTTGTGCTCTTCAGCGAACTTAGGGACAATTTGGATGTGTGAACCGGTGCCGCGGGCGAACGTAAGCAACAATAGATGGAAGCTTCATAAAACGTTTTTACTCCGGTTTTTATAGCATCACGTTTATTTTTGTGTTGGCGCAGACAATACAGTATCTGTCAATAAATTCGTACCACGTCAATTCAGTTTTTTTAACTTATTGAAATATACTGTAGGAAGCCGAAGCACAATCATTTCTATACGAGGGGGGCACTCGTAAAGAGACTAGTCGGAAACTTTACAACCTTCCGTGCTCCACGAGTTAAAATTGTCCACGCCGAAAAATTCCAACAATGACGACGTGCCGGCAAGCCGCCAGGTCTCGAGGGCGTGGCATATACCAACCAGTCTTATCTTATTACTGTTGTTGGCTTACTAAAATTATGCATCAATATCGATACCAGCGATAAATATAAGTATTTTGAAACGTAAACTAACGCTAACACTAACGTTTTACGTATTTTAATTGAAACTTGTGTAAGTGACAGTTTAGGTTAGGTATAGTCAACCAATTGGAACCCTAGGCCACTCTAGAACCATGTCAAAATGACAAGCAGTAAGAGATTTCTTACAATATGATTGATAGCGTCACTATGACATAGTTCTAGAGTGGCCTAGGGTTCCAATTGGTTGACTGTACCTACCATAAAAGCGCCTTCGCGTTAATATGTTGCATTATATATTGTGAAATTTCGACTGCTATCACTGTGAGTCGGTTGGCCTACGGGTTATGACGCCTGCCAAGAATACAAAAGACGCAGGTTAAATTTTTGCGGATTTGCCATAGGTATTGGAGACCATAGTCACTTGTTTAAGGGTTCCGTACTTCAAAAGGAAAAATCGGAACCCTTAAAGGATCACTTTGTTGTCCGTCCGTCCGTCTTTCCGTCAAGACCCTTTGTCTCGGTAGTGCGTGGAGGTATCGAGTTGAAATTTAAACTATATACTAAGGTTTACGGTCCCTTGAAACCGTATTCCGCGTTTTCCGAAATTCATCCTCCAAGGGATAAGAGAGTAGGGTCCCCCCTAATCATCGGGAGGTTAATCATTTATATGATGATGCACGGAAACCTCGGTGGGCGAGTCTGACTCGCACTTGGCCGGTTTTTTTAGTACATGAGATCTATTTTCTTTTGGATGTTTGTATGAGGTGTGAATCATTATTCAGGTTGCAGACTTAAAACTTCGTTATAGACTCGTTGATACTACACAAGAAAATTATATTTAGCGTTTTTCGAAATTCATCCCCTAAGGGATAAAAAAGGGGTTGAAAGTTTATATGAGGTGTGAATAATTTTTCAGGTTGCAGACTTGGAAACTTCGTTTATAGACTTTCTGATAATATACAGGGTGAAAATAGATTTTGGGTCAGTGAGGGTAGCTACCAGATCCCGTGTTGCTAGGCAAAAATGGTCTTAGGAGACCTGTCTTCGATTTCAAATTAATGAAGATTGGCGTTTACAAATTTAGGAAAAAGCATACAGGGTGCGAGAAAATGGTAATTTTTGACAAACTGTTTTTTTGATGCCAATCAATGCCATTCCTGTCCAGGATCAAAAGCTTCTATAGGACCAAAAAAAAATTTTCGGCTAGGAAAGCCATAAATCGAGAAAAACTTTCCTCATACAATTTGTATGAAGATGAAAAAAGTTTTGTTTACATGTATTTTTTATGTCAATCGATTCCATTTCTATCCAGTATCAATAGTTTCCTTGGGGTCAACTTTCGGTAATATACAAAAAAGCCAGAAATTAAAGTAAACTGTTTTCATACATTTACTATGGAGAAAAAGTCTATTTCCACCCTGTATAAGAAAACCGCATTCCACGTTTTCCGAAATTCATCCCGTAAGGGATAAAAAAGGGAGTAGGTGGGGGGGTAATCATTTTAATAATGTACGGAACCCTCGGTGGGCGAATCTGACTTGCACTTGGACGGTTTTTTTAGAACATGAGATCTATTTTCTTTTAGATGTACTTACTTATCTATTTACCAATACCTCCAAAACGACTAGAGAAGTAAAGTGACTCACGTTCTTGATGAGTCCGAATGTCATAGTCGCCAAATCTAAGGGGTCAGACAAACAAAGACATTACTAATTATATGTACGTGGATCACTAGGAAATAAATGAGATGCTCAAAATCTAGACAAAGAATACACGTGTTATGTTAGTCTACAGAATATTCGTTAGTTAGGTATTTCATTAGTAGTAAAACACCAGTATCCAGTTTTGTTTGAATATATAAATAACAATATTACAGCCATTTCAAATCACCGGTTCGCACATTTTCCGAACTCACCTTTTTTTTACGTACTTTATTTTTTTAAAGCTATGCTATGTTCATCTAGTACAATATTTTTTAAAGGAGTTTTTGGTGTTAAAGCCTACTTGCACCACCCAGGGTCACGCGTATAAGCTGTCAAAGCCCATAAAAAGATTATGAATTTTGAGATTATCTTACCTACAAAGGTGTTAAACAGACTAATTATTTTTAATATAACCTCCATTGGCAGTGTGTTTGTCACAATTCCACATTTTTTTAAACTTTTAGGTAATTATTACTATCTGCCAACAATTGTAACGATCGTCAAATTATTTTATGCATAAAATAACTAAATAAAATATTATAATTATTGTATAGATATTAATAAACATTTTAAAGCAGTGATATTTAAGAATTCATACCTGTAAGAGTTATTCAACCTTTTTGTCGAGGCAGTACGGCTTTAGCCTGTCCAACTTTAAAAACTGTCCAAGGTTAAAAAAATATATTTTGGGGATCTGATAGCTAAATCAGGCTAAATATCTTTGATTGATTGACATTTGATTATTTTATTTCTCTCTTTTTACAATAGCGATGTGAATGAAATAGAATGGAATGGAAGTATTTCTATTTCGTATAACCCACCCTTTGAAAATATCATTCTAATTTTGACACTTCAAGGTCATTATGTTTCTTGCTCGCAGCAAAATGTGAATCTGGTTTCGAGCAACAAAATACGTAGGTAAGTCGTATCGTAAGTCGCGTCTATTCGCGCAGTACCAAATTAACTTCATAATATTTTTATTTAAATACTTAAGTACTAACTAAGTTTAATAAAATGTGATATTGGTTTTTTATTTAAACTCTAAAATGCTATATGAAAACATATATTTCTAAATCTATAAATAGAATGCAATTCATAGATTTCGCAAATCTTAAAACTTTCCTAGTGACTAATTTGAACACTAGGCCACCCTTGAACCATATCAAAATGACAAGCAGTAACAGATTTCTTACAATTTGATTTATAGCGTCACTATGACATAGTCCTACTGTGGCCTAGGGTTTTAGTAGGTTGACTGTACAAGTACATACAAGCCGTAGATGGAGGGAAGCAATTAGATCGAATGACAGATAGCTACCAAATAACAACTTTTTGTATTTCAGAGATTGGTGCTCTTAATAAGGAGAGTGTGGGTTTCTCAATGGTTTTTATACAGGCACTAACTTTTGTAAAGCCAATAAAGAACTCGTACCTGAAGGAAACGAGCTCACCTTTTGTAGGATTTTATACGACTCAAGCTCTTTCAGAGCTGAGTTTCTTTAGGTCCTTTATAATTGCTTCGGATCTTCCGCCTACATTATCAAAAACTATACATTGAACAGATAATTTAATTTAAATACCAGTGAAAAAAGAAATCGGATTTAATTTTCTTAATTTTAATCTTAAAAAAGGTAGATAGCTCCACTGAGCCTCAGTGTTAAACCAAATAAAATTTAAAATAACATTAGGCTAGGACTTCTTGTCTTGATGAAAAATGGATAGAGGATAAATTGTATTCATATCTGCAATTACATTTTGTTTTTAGGAATATTGAAATACTTAATCGAAAAATTTTTAGGTATTCGTCTTATTTACGAATAAAAAATTATATTTGATCAAAATCGCAGGGCCTTTTTGAACCTGTGCAGCTGTGTTTTAGCTCGAAAGGTGGGTGCGAGGCAGCCGTCCATGCCCTAAGGATCTACCTCCTGTGATGATTGTGAAATTGTAGTCAAAAGCGACGTTAAAAATGCTTTTAATTGGGTTAAGACTAAGAGGGACACTTTGCTAACAGAAATCAGGGACAAAATTCCCGAACTGTACAATTACCTTTTCTTATGCTATTCGGACTCGTCTAAATTAATGTACAAGTCCAATGAATTATCTTCTGAGGTCAAAGTCAAAATTCATCTTGTAATTTTACCGATTTAAAAAACAAATTTGACGATCTGGCTCCTAATATCAAGTTAGTAGAAAAACGTTTTTTCTGACTATATTTCTAACTCGATATTCAAATTTAAAAGTCACACAAATCGTTTTCTCGAAATTAGCCCTCATTGTGCTCTTGTGATTATTAAATTCGGTCTTTTTGACCCTAAATTCACGTATGTGCTCCGATGCTGTCCTTTTTGGAAATATCTAAATTTACTATCACCTATAGATGATTTGATCAATCACACAGGAGTTGGGATAATGTTTACTGCGATTTAACTTACAATACTCTTCTAAATAACTCTACAGGTCAAGATTACGCGAGGCTTTTGGCGGTCGGATCCCGGGAAGCTGGTTACTGGCTTCATGCCCATCCTTAGCCTAATACTGGTAATTTCTTGTATCCGGCCTCCCTTAGATTGGCGACTGGTTTGCGACTGGGGATTTCGGTGTGTGCGCCACACTCATGTCCTTGTGGTACAGACGTGAACCGACTGGGACACCATATATTGTGTTGTAAAAAAGTGCAAGCCTTTTTTCGAGACATGCGTCTCTTGATGACATAATTCGTCGGTCTCTTGCCACCATCAACGTGCCTGCTCTCCTTGAGCCGACTGGCATTTTCAGGGATGATGGCAAGAGACCCGACGGGGTGTCCTTGATTCCTTGGGGTTTGGCCGTTTGAGTCGGATGCTAGTGTGGGACACGCTGGCACCATCCTATCTCCAATGAACTAATGGGAAAGCGGGCGGAGTGGCTGAAAGCGCGAAATTTTAAAACGTAATAAATATAAGAGCCTGGGCAGATATTACCTTTTTGTACCATTTGGGGTCGAAACTCTTGGTCTATGGGGTCACAGCGCTCGCAAGTTTTTCGTAGAAATCGCGAATCGCCTGGTTGATGTTACTGGTGACCGAAGAGCTGGTGGCTTCCTCGCACAACGTATCAGCTTTGCGATACAACGAGGAAATGCCGCTAGTATCCTAGGTACAATACAATGCCTCGAGGACCAATTTTAGATTTAAGGTAAGTTTGGTGTAGGTAGGAAGCTAGGTAAGTTACACTTACTGTATATATTATAAAAATAAATATTTTTTTGAAATAATACCTACTTGAAATCATCCAGATGGAATCTCACTTGAAACTTCCAAGTGGCCTTTTCCATTAACTTTGATGGTAGGTAGGAAGAAAAGATTAGGTATATATCTTTTTACTTCACGAATAACAACAAATTAATGAATTGCTCTTGACCATATCTAAAATAAAAATAAGTTATTGAGTCTAATTGCGAGTATGTTAGAGTAAATAATATCATGATATTTTAATACTATAACAAAATAAATATGTACCTACATATGTATCACTACTCCCCAATCTCTATCAAGCGCCTAATTAAAATTTTGTGTTGAATTTATTATAAGTACTTTTATTTTTAGAATAACTTATTTTAATTTTTGGCATCAATCACCAATTTGGTCTGTTGTGAGAATTAAAAGCAATTCAAAAATGCCTGTCTTTATGTAAAAAAGTAGTTGCGAAACAAATCATTTTTTCAATACAGTTGCTCAAAAAGTGCCCTTTTCTTGGCTGTTTTGCGTGCGCAAAGTTTGTTTTTGCGAACTAGTGCTTTTTACTTTTCCAATCTTTTTAAATTTAGTTGTGTTCCAATTCATGACTGCTTACCGAAGAGTATTATTGTTCGTTAACTTTACCGAGCCGTAATAAAACTAAATACCTACTATTAACGCAATAATATTAAAGATATTGATATTTCATATTTCAATAATTACTTCTTTATAATACTTATGATCATTCATTAAAAATATTAACATTGAAAACAGTTCTTATAAATCTGTGTGTATGAAACGGAACAGAGCCTACGAAACGTCAGTCAAAGTAGAGGCATTTTTAATCGGGTAACAATTTCGAAGGGCCTCTAAGACATGCCGATACGATTTGTCACATGCGATTTATTGTTTTGTTTATGAGAAATAATTATTATGAGATTGAAAATGAGAAAGTAAAGAAAGATAAGATAAACATTTTGAAGATGTTCTTAATATATCAACTGTATTACAATCGTGTCACGGAAATAATAAAAAAACTTTAAATTCGTTCTTATGTATTTTAATTTTTTTCACATCTGTATTGAAAAACGTCGTTCGATTCACGTGCGGATATGTCATTTTTCACTTGTCCCGAGTATTGCCACTCGCCTACGGCTCGTGGCAAGATACCTCGGGACTCGTGAAGTAATGACATACTTTCCGCACTAGCATCGAAATGTACTATTATAAATTAAATAAATAAATAAATAAATATTACAGGACATTCTTACACAAATTGACTAAGTCCCGCAGTAAGCTCAATAAGGCTTGTGTTACGAGTACTCAGGCAACGATATATATAATATACAAATACATAAATACATAGAAAACATCCATGACTCAGGAACAAATATCTGTGTTCATCACACAAATAAATGCCCTTACCGGGATTCGAACCCAGGACCATCGGCATAGCAGGCATGCAGGGTCACTACCAACTAAGCCAACCGGTCGTCAAGATGTTCTTGATGGATTTTGAAGATGTTCTTGATAGTTTAGTTACAATAGTGTTACGGAAGTAATAAAAAACTTTCAAATTCGTTCTTATGTATTTAATTTTTTTTCGCATCTGTATTGAAAAACGTCGTTCGATACACGTGCGGACATGTCATTTTTCACTCATCCCGAGTATTGCCACTCGCCTACGGCTCGTGTCAAGATACCTCGGGACTCGTGAAGTAATGACATACTTTCCGCACTAGCATCGAAATGTACTATTGTAGTCGCTTTTACTACCTAAAAATGATTATATTGACTAATGTAGTTGTGTCCAGCAACTTGCGAACCTACCCGCACCAGCATTTTAGCCTTGAAAGAGGGTAAAAAAAAAACATTTCGATACCCACCCTTAACGCTACCCTATATAAGGCTTGACCGCAGTTCAGTGCATGGAGCCCCTGCCAGGTTCAAAAAAAAAAAAAAAAAAAAAAAAAAATCCCTACCTCATTATTGTCCGTGCGCGCGCGGTATTCGCACTAGTAATACAAATAAGTAGTTATTTACTGTGTTTTAAAAGTGTCATATTAATCTACAATGCCTAAACGTAAGAGGTGTGAAACAGAAGAAGACAACAGCGTAGACGAATAAAAAAATACGCAGCCAAGTTAAACGAAAGATGATGTTTATGTTTACTCGAGTGACGAGGGACAAGCTTTAATCGAAAGTAAGTACAAACTATTATATGTTTCGCTTCGAGCCAACACGCGATATTAGCCAATAGCATTTTGTGCGCAGAGTTAATACTATGTAGATATTAACCCGTAGCTATTTTTCTTCACTGCATTTGTAGTGGAAAGTACAAATTTCTTATTTGTAAAACAAAAGTACAACGTGTTATGTGCTATAACTCTCAGATTACCCTCAGAGAAAAAAATACACATTTTATGTCTACTTACGTGTCTAATCACGTTTTATTTGGCATTTTTCAGATCCGTTAGAATGTGAACCAGGCACGCCGTATGAGCCTGCAGGTTCCGTTTCGCAATATGATGAGTACATGTACGACGGCGACGAAATTGAAGGTAGACATACCTTTACCTGAATTGCCATTGCTTTAAAATGGCTGTATTAATTAAATTACTCGTGTGTTATTTACATGCGTATATTATGCTAAATGCTTAGTTTTTAACCCCCGACGCAAAACGACGGGGTGTTATAAGTTTGACGTGTCTGTGTGTGTAAATGTGTATGTGTCTGTCTGAGGCACCGTAGCTCCTAAACGGATGATCCGATTTTAATACGGTTTTTTTTGTTTGAAAGATATATCAATCGAGAGTGTTCTTAGCTAATGTTTGGTGGAAATCGGTTCAGGTCTTCAAGGCCATCAGGTCGTTTGTTAGGTGTGATAGGAATGTTACACGCTCAGTTTACTTGCAAGCATAGGTGGGATCTGACATTTGAAACACTAATGTCTTCTGGAACCATTGAGCTGGTCTGCTGTTAGGGCACGAAGATAGGAGGCGTAACCCCGGACTGCCTTTTAGTAAACCCATCGAGTTTAGGCTCGTTGGATTTATCTTAACTAGTTCTCTTTATGTTTCTAATTGACGAGGACCTGATGCTGGAAATGGGATGTGGCGGATAAAACCCTGGAATGCCGGAATGAAACGGATAAACCGATTTATATTTATGCTGAAAATCTAGAATGACCAAAGTCTTTATTGTTTCTCAATCTGTGCAATTCTCCCAGAGCCAGTTTGTCATGAGAATTGTTAAACAGCTACCTTTGGTCGAGATAGCATATAGCGACCCCATCTAAACTTTTTACGCGGCTTAATAGACTTGTATAGACTTAATATAACAGACAATTTTAAAATATAACACAAAATTACCCATAAATGGCAAGAATAAAAGAAATTAAACGAAAGAATGAAAAATTAAGGAGCTCCTTCAAAAATAATGAAAAAAAATTAAATTTAAAATTAAAAAAACCCCTGACCCAAAAAAAGTACGCAATTAATATGAGAAAAGGTTAAATGCTAAACCCTATAAAAAGCAAAAAATAACTTTTAACACCACGTAAGTACCAACTAAAGCATGTCAGACTATCTACTCGGGACGTGGTGCCACCTTTGTGTCGGAGGCATAACCGCTAATTTTGAACTGCAAATAGTTATCTTGGCCTGCTGTTGACCGTACGTATGAAATTTTTGATTAAATTTTGTCGCGTCGAGGGACCGCTTTTTACCTTCAAAAATACTTACCTAAATCAAATGATTCCTATCTAATCACAACATTCGTATTAAAAAAAAAACCTATCTAAACAAAATTGTATTTATAATTACTGATATAATGTTTTAAAGTAAGTAGGTATTCAGAATTAAAGTGTACTTTAAAACTAAATATGTACTCAACTACAATAAATGATACAATAACACTGGACAAAAAATTAAAACAGACGAATAGTACGACTCACAAGATTTACTTGTAAAGAAAGAAGAAGATAAGTAAACAAAATAATATTTAAATTACAACGAAAATGTTAAGAGCCGCGGTGCGTGGTGGTGACGTCCGGACTACGCGTGCGAGTTAGTAAGCTATTACAACAATGGGATTGAGGACTTCTTAATGTGTGCTTCTAACGTTAGGCTAATAAATTACAGCGGTCCCCCGACGCGACAAAATTTAATCAGAAATTTCATACGTACGGTCAACAGCAGGCCAAGATAACCATTTGCAGTTCAAAATTAGCGGTTATGCCTCCGACACAAAGGTGGCACCACGTCCCGAGTAGATAGTCTGACATGCTTTAGTTGGTACTTACGTAGTGTTAAAAGTTATTTTTTGCTTTTTATAGGGTTTAGCATTTAACCTTTTCTCATATTGATTGCGTACTTTTTTTGGGTCGGGGGTTTTTTAAATTGTAAATTTATTTTTTTATATTTTCCAGATAAACAGGAAACAGATTCAGCTATATTAGCAGCTCCTGCTAGTCACGTGATCCAATGCACCGCAGAAGTGCATGCCGAAGCCGAAATTCCGGCGCATATAAATGTAGACATGCAAACTCCAGCTGAAACTAAAACCAATGACGAGAGCTCCGCAGACGCCGCCGAGGCTTTTGATCCAGAATTATTACGAGCCGTAGGCGAGTTTGAGACAGATACTGTGGAGTGGGGCGATAACATTGATGAAGATATTCCAAAACATTTTCAGCACACTCTTTTGAATGGGCTTAAAAAATAAGTAAAAGAAGAATAACACAAAAGGTATTTATTTTCGAATATTTTAACCTTTTCAAAAGCCCCAACTCTAAATCCGGAAATCGCCGGAAATAGATATAAGCGAATCCTTGCCAAACAGGAGCAGATTGGAAAAGCCCTTTCAGGTCTATGCATAGGCTATGACATCTCTTTTGAAAAAGGAGCCAAATATAGCTGACGCTATACGTACGTTAAGCGACGTCGGAAAGCTAGTTGCCGACGCTCACTTCGCCGAAACGGAAACTCGTCGGTCTGTTGTGATTCCTCTGGTCGAGAAATAGCTCATCGGCCCCTTTAAAGATAGGAAAGAGGATAGCTTCTTATTTGGTGCAAAGCCTAAATTGCCATGATTTAGTTAAAAGCTTCCGCGCTATCAAGAAAACTGGACAGTTAATCCAAACAATACCTACAGCATCTGTTTCAGGTTCCGGTTTAAACTGGAGGCCCCCACCGTCACGCCCACGCCTACAGCGTGACGGCCAGCAGCCGTATCACAGCCGCGGCGGTGGGCACCGAGGCAACCCGTATTACCAGAACAGGCGCCGAGTACCCCCAGTCCAGAAGACGGTATCTCGTCGGCAGACGCAGCCTCCGCCGCCGACCAGCCGGAGTCATAGATCCACAGGTACACGCTGGGCACTTACAATGTTTTTCAAAAGCGTGGGCGTCAATAACTAATGATAAATTTATTCTAAATACTGTAAGAGGTTACAAAATTCCTTTTGTAACATTACCAAATCAAGAAATTACCCTACAAAGTCTTTTGCCGTTTCTGAAGCAAAACTTATTGAAAAAGAACTGTTACATTTAACTAATATCAATGCAATAAAAAATGTCTACCTGAAACGTGATCGTCAGGATGGCGGGTGTACACACGCGTTCAGAATTGTATGGGCACTTTATGAATGAATTCATTAATAAATTGACCATGCAATTCTGAACTCTATAGTTCATCAAGAAATAGAGCTGCGGTAAATGTCAGGAGTTAGTGCTAGCAATGTGCCGAATGTGCGCCAAAATTCGAGCAACGTGCTTTTTTAAACTCCAGAGATATTTAAGAAATTAATGACGCTCGCCATTCTGAAGCCAGGTTGGCGGATGAAGTATCAGTACCGTTACCAAAGAGATGTATGTATCCGCAGTTTCTTTTTCTGTGCTGACTTCGGATGTATTTGGACATCCTGCGAATAAGTGCACTTGGGCGATTTATGTAACCACTACTAGCTATGCAGATAGGCTTGCTTTCAAGCGAATGAAGACGAAGAAATGGTCAATATCATACTTGGCTAACAAGTGGATCGCCAACCTGATTTAGAATGCGCCGATTCGCATTGCCGGGGAGTATGTTAGCGACAGAATCAAGCCTCCTTGGTTTTAGACTAAATAGTTTTATTTTATAGTCTTTTTACTTAAATTGCTTTTGAAGTTTGTTGCTATAGTTACCAGGTAATAAACATGTCATGGAAAAGGAAGTATGTTTATTTACGAGCTTAGTAAATATATAACAAAAATATAAAATACACTTGAAACGTGTGACCGAACGTCGCGTCGGTAACAATTATTATACGAATATCACTGAAAAAATTATAACCTGTGGCCCGTTTCACGATACAATTTACAATAGGAAGTCTTTGTCATAACTGCCATGTACGTAATATCATGCAAAAAGTTCTAATTACAATACTTATTGATATAGCATGTAGCCTTTCATAATTTTATTAATCTTAAGTGGCAAATGATACACTTTCCTGACACTACAAACAACGTAGTACAGTTATTGCAATTCACGATGGAGAGTGGATTTATTTATCAAAATTAGACCTTATCATCATACCAACAGTCTCCCCACTCGCCATCGTGAATTGCATGAGCTATAATTGAAATTATTAGATACATCGACGTGTATATTTTTTACAGTACATATGGTGCTACATTACCGCACTAGTGCGATAATGAGCACTTCATGTGCCTGCGTCAAAAATTCAAAGAGTCATATACATATATGTACTGTAAAACGTCGTACGATACATATGCGAATAGGTTATTCGCAACTCGTGTCCATTTAAAACATTCCTTCGGTCGTGTTTTATTCTGTCGCCACTCATTACGAATTTTCTCCTATCTGCACTTGTATCGTAATGTACTATAATAGAAACAATGACGATGGCTTGCATCCCTTGACAGGCATAATTGCATGAATTGACTACATACTTTAGATTAATTAATCACACTAAAATTAAATACTGACTGAAAAAGTATGAATGAGGAAAGAAAGCTTGATATTTTTGCTATATAATACCATCATAGTTAAATAGAAAGGAGGATGTTCTTCTCCGTAAATGTTTATCAGAAGAGTAGTTTCCAAATCGTCTCTGCCTTATTAAAGGTTGATTATAATATTATCTAAAAAATGTAGATTATATATTTGTACAATTCCTATAACGTTTATAGAAAATGCACAAATTTAAAAAACACATTTCAATACAATAAAAAAAAAACCAATCGTGGTATGCAGTATTAAAACATCCTAAAAAGTTAGAAATTAACGAGAAAGAAATTAAAATTAAGATTTACCATATATCAAGAGATCATGTGTTATGAAGTGTTTTTTCATGACGTTTTCCGAATGTAACGTGGAGTTGTACAAAACCACAATATTCGTTAAATTATATCTAATGTTAATCACTATTAAATAAGCTTCCAAAACATATACATATATGAATAACAGGGAATCGCTGCCTCTTCGTATTTTAACTGTAAATACCTCTGTGACAGAACTTATGACCTGACTAAGTAGGTATATGTATATACCGGGTGTTGCCTGTATCAGTAGCAATACATGTAATCGTAGTTAGTCCATGCCAAACTGAATAAAGTTTGTTTAGCGACTTTTAAAAATAACGTTTTTTTATTTATTTTGATTACACTTCAAAGTTTGTCCGAAGGCGCAATGTACAGTCAACCAATTGGAACCCTAGGCCACTCTAGAACCATGTAAGCAAGCAGTAAGAAATATCTTACAATCTGATTTATAGCGTCACTATGACATAGTCCTACAGTGGCCTAGGGTTCCAATTGGTTGACTGTACGTACTGCGAATATTGTCATTTTTGTACTATGCAGCTATGACAAGAGACGTCAATTAGACTGATGTTAACGTAAATTGAAAATACTATTTAGTTAGTATGAACAGAGTACATCCGTTTTAAACAATGTTGAACAAAAGTTGTTAGGTTTGAGGACCTCCGATTTACTTTATTGCTCCTGTTACAGGCAACACACCTATATATAGCTACTCAGTTTTATTGTTTTTTATTGTTATATATTGCGAAATATAGTTTGTTCTTTCTTGCATGCTGTGTTTACCAGTAAGTGGTTATACATTTAGCATACGAACAACTTGTGTATGTAATCGTCAAATTATTAAACTGATATTAAACCTTAAATAAAATAAAAAATGGGGTTATCACATGTTTTATTAATGTAATACTTGAAACTTTCAACTGGGATAATTATATTTACAGACATTTTCTAAATAAATGAATCACTTTAAACTGTAATTTTAGTATTGGTCATAATAAATTTAATGTTGACACATTAAAGTCCAGTGACACCTCTCCACCCCAAGTCCTCATACCGATTTTGCCCTTGATCCATCTTAGATATCGCTTTTTATGGGGGCCCATCTTATGTGGGAAAGTCACCGTCTTTAAGCAACACAGAGAGGGGAGTCGGCATACGTAACGTTTCCCCTCTGCCGAAGTACAAGCCCAAATGGGCATACGCGGGTCTATGTTGTGACAAGTCCGTACACAAAAACAGACCCAAGTGTGCAAGATTTGTCAATCTAGTTGTACCATTTTCTATGTGTTAGTGTCATCATTACAGATTGCTTTGTGTATGTAATGTGTGAGAAGTGCGTCTGTGTGCACGTTTCCCCCCGCAAAAGCTGACAGAAAAATTTGTACGGTATTATGCTGCTATGACGTCTCCCTTCCAACTTGTTGGCAGCCCATGTTGCTCGAAGGTCACCGTCTGCCGGAAATAAAATTGCTTACCAGTTTATTAGGCAGGCGTCCGTGCGTTTTATTCTCCTCTTTCCATCTGCGTGCGTCCCATGACTCGAGCAGGTGCAACATCCGCTCAGGGAACCCCCTACATTTCATTAAATTGTCGAAAGGGTCTCTGCGTGTTGCTCCGCGTACGCCTCCCTAAGGTCCGGGAAAACCATTGTTCCGTGATGGGAAATACATTAATAACATAAAAAGTATGACAGCATTTTTTGTGGTGAGCTGGTTTAAGTATATTGACTTAATATTTTATCATGATATTCGTGATACATACTTTTTACATGTTAATATTTTTTTATCTACCATGTTTATCTAACTTTAACTTCATCTCTCGTAGAAAAGAGTTCAATTATAATACAATTAATTATCATCCCGCATAGAAAGGGAAATATTCGACGCCACAATTTCGGTTCGTTGACCAGAAATGTAATTATTGTAATAACACATTTTCTTTCGTGTTACCCTTTTCATAATCTTATTTAGTCTCATGGCCAAAGAGACATCTCCGGGTAAATCTCGAGCTCCCAGAAGGGTCACAAAGATCGTTTTAAACCCGTGACTTCTTATGTATTAAATCACCTCGGATTTTTGGCTATGTTGGTGCGTCGGTTGCGATTGTAGGGATGAGCTGAGCTAAGATATTATACAGCCCTTGTCTGCTTGGCTTATTTATAACCTTGGATTGGATTTTTATGCGTTTGTTGCGTATTCCGATTATTTTCAGCGCTCACAAAGCGTTATAAGCTATTTTTAACTCTGACGGAAAAATAGGAGTCATATAAGTTTCTCGTTTGTATCTGCGCATCAGTGAATCTGCTTGTGGTATTGTAACAGAGTTGTGTGCATTTTTAATCGAAATTCTTGTCCGTCGAAATGATGAATCAGCCAGCAATCTTTCAACACTTTTTGCTCCGCAGATCGCTACGCGTGTCGCCCGCAGTCCATCTTAGCGTTTTCCCGCTTCGAAGAGGAAAACGACTAGGAACAGAGACTTGCAGACTTTAAACTTCTGGACGATTATTAAAAAAAACTGGGAATATCAAAAACAATAAACAACAGGTTCCCATTTCACTTATCAATATGTTTTAGTATTAATTTTTTTAGTAATACGCGCATGAAGTTGATGGATCTTATAGCGGTAGCACAGCCTAAGAGGTACTTAATGACTCTGAGTGATGCAAGTTTACTCAGAAAATAGTTCTTATACAAAAGTTTTAATGGTATGTATCGCGCCCGAAGTTGTTTTCTAACATACGGAACAGAGAGGAAAGTAAAGGTCGCGTTAAATAATAACTCTTTCGTGCTATATAAAAGCTGTGTTACGTAACGTACTCTGGGATTTGACATGTGGTCTCGAGGGGCAAAGGTTTTCGTCTCGAGAAATTACGTTACTTATTAATTTTCAATCCGCTAACATAAAAATAAAAATTAGGTAAGTAACATGTATACACTCCTATACCAATCGACATAACCCAAAACTAAGCATAGACCAGCGGTACAAGGTGATACAAATCTATATTATACTTCGTATCCAAATCGAAGATTACATAATATATTTACTAGCAGCAGTACACGGTAATGTGCTGTCCTTGTCACACATTTAGAGTTATAATATTTAAAAAAAAATGTTCTCGCTCTCGCCCGCCGGGTAGGTTTCCGGCACGACCGCGCCCCCAGCGGCGTGGTTTATCATTACATGTTTTTGTGTTTGTCCGAGTCACACGTATTTTCTCGCAAAAATTGTGTTTTAGTGTATATCTATTTCAGATTGAAGGATTAGGGTGAGTGATTTTACACATCTTCAGAACGATGAATTCAAATTACAGAATAAAACCGCGGCCTAGTTGCCGTTTAACGAATCTTCTTTCGGAAAGTGATTTTGTGCAAATGTTTGATTTTGCTTCCAATATATGTGTGGTAGATTACAATTTAAAAACGAATGTTGGCGTGGTGTATTAATCATATATTAACTAAAAGAATAGATCAAGGAATCTTTACTTTGTTCGAAATAATGCTTTGACATCTACCTTCTTTTTTCTAAGTAATATAAGTAAGGTACATTTTAAAGGCACGGGTTGTTACTCGTAGATAAACATACAAATCTAAACCTAATTAAGAGAACTTTAAGGTTCGTTATGTATTTACGCGTTATAGTATTTACGTGTTATATTTCGTATAAGGTTTGTCTACCAGACCGCATACTAAAAATTGCGCCACACGCCATCCATACTCGAGGGTTAGATACTTACTTCTAACCCTGGTATTTAACGAAAACAAATGTAATCTCATCTACGCAATGATTTCATCTACCTTTCTAGAGTTCTGAGATAATTATAGTAATAAGTATTGAAGTATGCAATGCTAAAAAATTATGAATATCGACATAAATTTCACAAATTGTAGTAAATTCGGTTAACAAAATGGCATCTAAAAGTAATTTAAAGAAAAATAGCCATAGAGGTTCACTCATTTATCTATAGTTTTGTTAATAAAAGCTAGCTTATGATCCGGATGTTGCCGTTCCGACGTATCGTCGATCCTTCGGGGCAATATAGGTATTTTAGAGGTTCCCCCTTTTATCCCTAAAAGGGAGGTATGACCTCTTCAATTCTTCATGTTTGTCTTGTATTATTCGTGAAAGACAGCCCCGATTAGTCAGCTAAGAAGTATACATACTTATAGCGCCTCTTGTACGTCGTCTACCTACTTCATTTATATGAACTGTCATAAAAATATACTCGCCTATAAAGAATAAAAAAAAAATGACTACAATCAATAATAATCATCATAATGTTGTTGCAGAGAAAAATTGTAAAATAAAAACAAGATAGGTTTCGTATCAACTACGTTCCTATTTACGAGTAAGCTTATTTCAGGTTCTATCAAGGAAATACTACTTTAATGAGTCGGAACATACAATCTTGATCATGTTTTAATGAAGTCAAAATACTATGACATTACGATTTTGAATCAGGTAAGGCTCTAAACTAAAGGGAAGTGTAACCGCAGCGGCAGTGCCGTAATATTACCTTGCTCCGCTAAATAGCGCGAATGCTTGCTGCAGCCGCTGCAGGAGTTTAATTTTCGACCTAGTGTCTATACGATTAAAGAAGGATAATTTATGTTCAGAGTTGTATTCTTTGAGTATAGGTAAGTTATTTAAGGTAAAGAAAAACGTTTTTGTTTTGTTCAAAGACTCGAAAGAGAGGTTATTTTTTTCCTCATATTTTAGAGAACGTAAACCGTTCAATATAACAACGATATAACCACGTCAAAAATATGATATTTTGGTTTATGTAAATTTTAACAAAATACAATACCTACAAAATATGCGGACATTACAGGTTAGTATATTATGTTTTGGTGGTTCGTTAACAAATCGCACACCTAAAAGATGTTTAATCGCTTTCCTGCACGCTCGGGAGCAAATTACGAGAAAACTGGTTAAAGACACAAAATAGTTAAAGAAAAAAAAAATATATATATATAAAGCTTACTAATTACTAAGCTGTGCCCCATTACGGTACTCTGGTCCAAAAGTGCCGAATATACTTGCAGCATTGCCGCGCTGCACGGCAAGTGAAATTTGTTGGACCAAATAAGAACCAGAAAGGGGGTTACAGCCCCTATCCCTCAAACGCCGCCCCAAAGCTCGGACTAAGGACTTGGCCTCAGCGCACCAAGGTCCGGCCGTTTCGATAGCGACGGGGACAAAATCGTACGCCGGTATAAGGTTCGCGTACTTTGCACGTTTGCTTTTGGCGGCATTAATAGTTAAAGTGTTTTGTGGTTTTTTGTATAACAATAATACCTATACTTACTGTATTTCTTTATCAACTTTACGTATGCCCATCACGAAACAAGGATAGTTCGGTTCCGGAATTTGAACCAATATCTGATGGCGCAGTCTTGCGAATTGTTGCGTTTAGTAAAAACGAATTACAATGCTAAAAATAATAATTATATAAATCATATGATTTTTACATATACATATTATTATAATAGATGTATTGTAATTTGTATATGTAGGTAGTAAATGTTGTGGATCACATTCTTATGATACCTACATATAAAATTGTAGATGATACCTTTTACGATAATAGGACTCAACACGACTTAATGAAAATTAAGTCGAATATTAATATTGTCGTACGTACCTACTATTAAAACCTCAGCGCTTAGGAAGGTGGTAACCAAAAAGGAATAATTTTACGCAGCTGAGTGAGTTTGCTAACAAAAACCTCATTGGAGAGTAAATGGTTTTAAGAGCGTTCTCGCCCTAGCGCGCTTCCAAAGTTTAGGTATTTCTCCGCATCGACCACGTGACCAGACGCGCGCAATGCTAGACATCGACGAGCGCCGCGCGTGCGACGGGTATACTATAGCGCGCTCAAGCTGTGCATTTTACCTTGATACTTAAATCAGATAAACTTACGTTACTTTGATTAGTAATCATTGTTTACAGTATTTTGCGTAAAATTGAGTTTGCAGTTTATAACTTTAATACTTGTAGTCTTGTACTAACTGAATTTAGTACTAACTATGTAATTAAAATTATTTTCCTATGTACTTATTTCCTTTGATAATAATAATCAACTTTCCTTAATAATACCTACTTATTTTGTTGCTATTTTAGTACTGAGTTTCTATTAATAATAGTTTTCATTTCACGTTAACGTTCGATGGTATCAATTCTAATGAAGCGCCAAAAATATGTATACACTACCTTAATATTGAGAAAATAAGATTGTGTACGTATATAATAATATATTTCTGGTAGTACATTTTTATAGATGTTATTAGATTTGACTGTACAAATGCGCAAAGTTGTTGTCAAGCTCTCGTGTTAATATTGAGAATTGAGACCCGACCCGACCAAGCGAAAGCTTTAAAAATTTAAATCTTGAGAATCTTGGTTTTAAGGTATGAGAGTTAGACAAACTTTACTGCGAAGTGAAACACAACATTTCTCATCACATTAGTCAGGAAATTGTTAATGATCGTTATTTCCAAGTTAATTTCTATTTTTTTTTTTATTTATTTATTTATTTTTTTTTTTTTTTAATACTACGACGGTGACAAACAAGCATACGGCCCGCCTGATGGTAAGCGGTCACCGTAGCCTATGGACGCCTGCAACTCCAGGGGTGTTACATGCGCGTTGCCGACCCTTTAAAAACTTTAACACTCCTTTTTTGAAGAACCCCATATTGTAGTCCTTTGGGAAAACAGTGGCAGGGAGCTCATTCCACAGCCGGAGCGTCCGCGGGAGGAAGTTCCTCATAAACCTATATTATAAGTGCATATAGAACAAAACACTTAAATATTCCGAAATATTTTTTTCCGATTTTCATAATCCCAATTTTTATAATTCTGAATTTTTATAAATCCTATACATCAAATTTCCGTATTTCACATTCTCAATATTAAAAATCCGATAGCGACTTGAACGAATACAAAAAAATCCAATTTTTTATATTCCGAAAATAATTTATCCGAATTCAAAATTCCGAAAACATAATATTCTTTCGGAATTACGGTGGTTCGGTAACTTCGTAATTTTGGAGATTCGGAGTTATGGAAATCAGAAAAAAACTCGCCAGCATTCGATGGGGCCAGGCAGCCTTGTTTCCGCGTAAGCTGTGGATCAGAGTTCGATCCTCGGCTTAAGCTTCCGATGTTGTTGATTTTTTTCTTTAGTTTTATGACATCTATTTCAATTTATAACATGACAATATGTTTATGGTCGTTGTTAATCCATAGTTGTCACCACCCACGTAGACAATGACAAACCATGATTAGCAAACTGGCTTCAACCTACAAAAAATACAGCAAATCAACGTGCCATGTTTTTTTTTACCCATATAGAGGGATTTCGTAATAATAACATATTGGTTCCGAACCTACTATGGTACATCACTACTCATCCTGCAAATGATCGCGGACAGGTGGGACTCGCCCGTCCTTGGCCGCTTCATAGATCTGCATGTGAAGAGAGGGGATCGATGAAGCGGGGGAGAGGGGCTTGTTGTAAATATAAGCGTAGCAATTAGCATACTAACGTAGCCTGTAAGTTATACTAATGAAATATGGAACCAGTATTCTGAAATAAATATTTTTTTGTATAGCAATACTTACTTCAACATTATAAATGCGTAACATTACTTTTAAGCTTCCCAAGCTTTTGCCAAGTTCTCAAACACGGTAAGTATAGTGTAAACCGGTACTTAGTCTCCAGGTTTTAATTACCAGCTAGTCTACTTGTGTTCAACCAGACAATGCATTTGATTTCAAACATGGTACGTATAGTGTAGGCCGTTACATAGTTCCTGGCCTAGCCATCTAGTTACGTATCCAGGTCTTTGTCACCACCCGGTCTACGAGTGCTCACCAAGACAATGTATTTGAGCTCAAACACGGTGCATCTAAGGTAAGCCGTTACATAGTTCCTGACCCAATATTCTGGTTACGTTTCCAGGTCTTAATTACCAGCTGGTCTACTTGTGCTCAGCAAGACAATGCATTTAAGCTCAAACACGGTACGTATAGTGTAAGCTGTTACATAGTTGCTGGGCCAAACTTCTGATTACGTCTCCAGATCTTTGTCACCAGCCGGTCTACGAGTGCTCACCAAGACAATGCATTTGAGCTCACACACGATGCATCTAAGGTAAGCCGTTACATAGTTCCTGACCCAATATTCTGGTTACGTTTCCAGGTCTTAATTACCAGCTGGTCTACTTGTGCTCAGCAAGACAATGCATTTAAGCTCAAACACGGTACGTATATTGTAAGCTGTTACATAGTTCCTGGCCCAAACTTCTGGTTACGTCTCCAGATCTTTGTCACCAGCCGGTCTACGAGTGCTCATCAAGACAATGCATTTGAGCTCAAACACGATGCATCTAAGGTAAACCGTTACATAGTTCCTGACCCAATATTCTGGTTACGTTTCCAGGTCTTAATTACCAGCTGGTCTACTTGTGCTCAGCAAGACAATGCATTTAAGCTAAAACACGGTGCGTATTGTGTAAGCCGTTACATAGTTCCTGACCTAGCCTTCTGGTTACGTATCCAGGTCTTTGACACCTGGTCTTCAAGTGCCGTGACAGGTCTTATGTGAACGGTTACAGAATCAGCACTGTCTTCTGATTACATCACCTAGTCCTAATCAGCAATTACTAGCTGTTTTGAACGGCGGTTTCCAGGTCTTACCAACAACTTACTACGAAAACATCACGCCCTGGTCACCAGCTGATGATTATTAAAAAAACGTACTATAGCTAATATATAAACAACAATTAAATCATCAACACAAATAGAAAACGAACTTATCAAGTATCTTGATCGGTTGGTCGCGGTATCACCGTCTATCTTATCTTTTTAGATATGTCTTTCTCTTTTTAATCATCTCTTTCTCTTTCTCGCAAACTTCACTCGTAAAAAGAAGGCCCGCGGAGCAAAGCGATACGTCCACTCTCTAGAAGGCATGGGGCCAGACTGACGAGCACGCGCCGCGCGCAATCTTATAAACGGGGTTTTGATAAAAAATCTAAATAAATAGTATTTCGTTGTTTTTGACACTTTTTTTTATTAAATGGAGTAACCAACGAGTTATAGTCTCATAAAAATGACAATCTGAACCATTTACTGCGAAAGTATAATACTAAAACACGCCGTGAATTTTGCAAAAATTGCGTACTTTTCATCAGTAAGTTTAGTTAAACAGAATCTGAAATTTACTAGTTTTGCACAATACAAAAGTTAGATAGTGTAATGTTCTTTCGTAAACCAGTTTTGTTTTGTATAAGATCATTACAGTGTAGGAATAGAGTGACGTATAAGACAACATGTTTCGGCAAATTTCAACAACGGCCGCGAAAGAATTGGCTAGAATTGCATATAATTATCTAAAACTTGTAAATGTAGACAATACAAAATTTGGCTTATGAGTTGTTTATTATGTACATATAAATATTTTGATCTAAAAGTCTAACAATCACATAGTACATGGAGCCCGAAAACCGCGTAAATCATTGATTTCGCGCTTTTGTGGTATAAACGCTCTTAACCCAATTGAATTATCACGAAACTAATATTCCTGTTTATCGAAAGGATGGACCAATATATACTGAAGTTATACAAACAACGACTTAAATTTTGATTTATAGGAAACGAAAATATATATATTTTCGTAAGCTATATCGATGAAATAGGCTTAATTTTATTAAATATCCTACGCTGCTCCGCTTTAACAGCGCCGAGTTACGTGACATAAATCACGTGTAAATTTGTATAATTTTGCTCTGTTTCAATAATTATGCCACAAAAATTGTGTCAGATAACCTTGCTTTAACAGCGTTGAGTTTTAACACATTAATGGTGTCAAGGATCGTCCGCTTTGGCAGCGTTGAGTTTCTCCACATTCATTGTGTCGAGAATTGTAGAACTTTGCTCCGCTTTAAGAGCGTTGAGTTACTCCACATTAACTTTGCTCCGCTTTAACAGCGTTGAGTTTCTCCACATTCATTGTGTCGAGGATTGTAGAACTTTGCTCCGCTTTAACAGCGTTGAGGTACTCCACATTAATTGTGTCGAGAGTTGTAGAACTTTGCTCCGCTTTAACAGCGTTGAGGTACTCCACATTAATTGTGTCGAGGGTTGTAGAACTTTGCTCCGCTTTAACAGCGTTGAGTTTCTCCACATTCATTGTGTCGAGGATTGTAGAACGTTGCTCCGCTTTAACAGCGTTGAGGTACTCCACATAAATTGTGTCGAGCGTTGTAGAACTTTGCTCCGCTTTAACAGCGTTGAGTTTCTCCACATTCATTGTGTCGAGGATTGTAGAATTTTGCTCCGCTTTAACAGTGTTGAGTTACTCCACATTAATTGTGTCGAGGATTGTAGAACTTTGCTCCGCTTTAACAGTGTTGAGTTTCTCCACATTAATTGTGTCAAGGATTGTAGAACTCTGCTCCGCTTTAACAGCGTTGAGTTTCTCCACATTAATTGTGTCGAGGATTGCAGAACTTTGCTCTGCTTTAACAGCGTTGAGTTTCTCCACATTAATTGTGTCGAGGATTGTAGAACTTTGCTCCGCTTCAACAGCGTTGAGTTACTCTACATTAATTTTGTTGATGATTGTACAACATTGCTCCGCTTTAACAGCGTTGAGTTTCTTCACATTAATTGTGTTGACGATCGTACAACTTTGCTCCGCATTAACGGCATCGTGTTACTTATTCTACAGGAATTGTGTAGAATGTAATAAAATTTTACTCCATCTGGTTGTTTTTACCATGATGAGACTTCTTTTCAACATTAGCATTCCGATTATCAAGATATAAAAATACTCCACGTGTCAGTTCTTTCTTATAACAATTATTTACAAAAATAGTAATGCTCTTGCTACTCTAGCGTACTGGTCAATATGTCGTTATCCTATAGTAGAATCGAAGGCACCTGCCACTTAAGTTTTTTATTACAATATTCTACTCAAAAAGAAAAAACTTAACGTATTAACCATTAGCCACCACTTTAATTATTGTTTGGTCTCAGTATAAATCTGTATATATATTTTATAACAAAATTTCTTTAGTAATCTTGCAATGAAGAAACTACTGATAGCTTGTTTTACTAATTCTACAACTTGTTTTTGTCTTCCTTTTTTACTTCGATATGAAACACAGGCATATCTAAAGTATACAATCACTATGCAGGGATTCATCGGTAGAGTTCAATTAAATGAAAGAAGTATAATTTAAAGTAGGTATATTCAAGTAATGTTCAAGTTATATCGACGATAATACACACTTCAGTGTTTTGCTTCACCTAAAAGGATATTGAAAGTAATTTCATTCTTTATTAATGTCGTTCCTCACTTTGACACGCACAGCATGTCATGCATAAGTTCAATCTAATAAAAATATTCATATAATATTTACATAATAGTACCGTTTTATTTTATTAGGCACTCATGTATGAAGCTAATTGTTGAAGATTGTTGTTGACTTCGATATTTTATTTTATTTTTTCTACTTAGTATTACAATTCTCTAAACATCTGGTAGTAAATATATGTAATCTTCGATTTGGATACGAAGTATAATTAATAATCAAACGAACTTACCTGTGAAGTTTGATTGGAATCATACGAGTATCCAAATCGAAGATTACATACTCCCACCCTCCCAGACCCTAAAAATGAAAATAAAATAGTCTCTGGTCCTAACACAAAAATATCTAGGTGCTCTAAAATAATGATAAACCACGCCGCTGGGGGCGCGGTCGTACCCGGCGGGCGAGAGCGATAATTTTTTTTTTAAATATTATAACTCTAAATGTGTGACAAGGACAGCACATTACCGTGTACTGCTGCTAGTAAATATATGTAATCTTCGATTTGGATACTCGTATAATTCCAATCAAACTTCACAGGTAAGTTCGTTTGATTATTAATTATTCATTCCATGCAAGGGTACGCTAGACGCGAATGAAACTATAATAAAATGAAATTGCGTGAAAAAAATAAGAGTTTTGAGTCGACAATTTATATTGGCAAAATTCGGATTGTCGCGTATTTTGCATTTAAAAGTGTTAATTTGTTGACAAAATTGTGACAAGAGGTAGATACATATTTGTTGTGACATATTTCGTTTCATTTTGGTAGACAGTGACGAAACGGGTGCATTCGGAAATTATAAACTATTTTTTTGAAAGAACGACGACTGGCTGTGTAAGAGTATTTGTAGAAACTGGGACTAACATTATGAATATTACATCGCAATCGACCCTTACTTTGTCTTATATAAATATAAATATTATGGGACAATCTTACACAAATCTACCTAGTCCCACGGTAAGCTCAATAAGGCTTGTGTTGTGGATACTAAGCGACGATACATATAATAGACAGATACATATAAATACTTAAATACATAGAAAACATCCATAACTCAGGAACAAATATTCGTGATAAACACACAAATAAATGTCCTGACCAGGATTCGAACCCGGGACCTCCTGCTTCGTAGCCAGGGTCACTACCAACTAGGCTAGGAGGCCGTTAAATCTTATAGGTAATAACTAAACCTGTCATTATTATGTCATAGTGTATTTGTATACGGTTTATGAATAAAATAATGCCGAAATGGGGTCAAATCCTACATAGTTCTGCTAGGAATATTAAATTAGTATCATTCGGTTCTGTCAGCGGGAACAAGCGGCGGAGAGCACAAATATAGAATTACAAAAAATCACAGACGGGTATTTATATTGTATTTTGTAATTACTTACCTATTTATTCGTTCCCCGAAGTAATTAGTCTTTGATGCAAAATCGGTAATTAATCGGTAATTCGTGACAAATACATAAATAAAATACATAATCAAAGTACATACATTTGCACACATCTAAAATCAAACGATATAAATGTTATATCTCGCTCTTTATCGCACTAGCTCATTTGTACAACAATAAGGTAGTAAATAGACGAATATGTAAGTGCGATAGAAAGGGAGAAGGGATACACAAGTTTTAGTTCGTTCCATTTTGGCGGTAGGCCCTAAGCGCGCGGTTGTTTTATGCGATAAACGCTACGGTATACGCAATGCGATAGACGCAGATCATTTCAAATCAGGTAATATAATTATAGACCATTGTTTTACGCGGTTAACGCAGCAGGTGAAACATACGGGGCAAACGCATTCCGTTAATCGCATGCGTCTAAACGCTGCGATTGCCGCACAAAACAACCGCGCGCTTACTTATTGGGCAGCACACTCAGCACAGTCAGTCATCTTGGCTAGTCAACACCAGCTAACTTGGTCGACATGCCGGACGCAACCAAAGTTTAGGCTTAGATAGAATAATATTTACTTCTTTTGCCACAGCGAACATCGACGAGGAAAAATCTCTCGCGATACCGCAAGCGTCCGCCAGCACGTGGCCAGCGCCCGGGTCGCCCAACCCTTGGGGTTTAAGCAAACATGGAAGCCAGAGGATATTTTTCGTACTCCGAGGCCGAGTAGCTGCGGCATTGTGGGGGATGTTTGTCACGATCTCGCGATATCAAAAAGAAATTCGTTTAACAGTATGCGTAGCGACCTTAAAATTCTTTTCAATACTCTCCCCGCTGCAATGCTGTCCCTTGGTTGGCGCTAAGCAAGGCACCGCTTCCCACTTGCTATTTTACCGGAGCAAAGCCCGGTCTTCGTGTAGTTTATATATAAATACCAGTGATCGTAAATTTTGTAGCAATCTAGTTAACCACGTAAGGTAAGTAAATTAATTGAGAATGAGCGTTCCTTCAATTTTTACTTTGTAAATATTTAATCGAAACCTTATCTTTTATACCCGACTAGTTACATATCATCCAAATAAGTCAGTAATCGAAATTCCGTGAACGAAAGAGTGGAATTCCGGCGAGGATACGCGTCAATGACAGCGCCATCGCAAATATAAGTTGGTTGCTAACTTTTACGTTTATTTACAGCAAGTAACAACCCTGAGTTTATTTTCTGGAAACTGAGCGGCAGCCAGCGTTTGACTAAGAAGATTACTTATTCAAAGTCATGCGCGAGATCTGAGCTTGCAGCGTCTCGTGTCTCTCGCCACTTCATTAACACATTTAAACATTAAGATTTGGGCCACATCTGTTAAAGACTTAGAGCTAGCCCAGGAAAATGCCCAACGATATGGATAGCAATGATACATGTTAAGTTTTCTATAGGTACTATCCTTATTGCCATATCCGGGCGTCAGGCATCAGGAAGCTGTTTATCGGTAGAAATCAGAGTCCACCAATGAATAATTGCCAAAGTTCTTATTTTTAAAGAACAACCCGGCTTCCCAGTCTTAGTTGGAGAAGCTAGTGAGTATTATTACATATATTAGAGCATGTTGTGGGTAGGTGAATAAAACAGCAACATATTGTGCACAATATTTATTCTTATAAATTACAAATATATACTTTTAGAGCTTGCAATATCTTTTAAATTTATGCAATAGTAACGCCATTCACCTACCAGTATTATCCTTGCATATTTTTATAAAGTTACACTATTATTTTTGAGTTCACTTTCACAACATGTCACAAGCTGATGCCATTAAAAATTCTATGACAGAATTGTCAAATATGTTCAAAGAGCAAATGGCAGCTTTCCAAGAAAGCCTTGATAAGGCAGATCCGGCCAGCCCTACGATTGCTTCAATGTCATCCTGCTTCAGCGTGTTTAAGGAGTTTGTGGTGCGATCCCTTCGGGCCCTTCAGCAGCAAGTTGAACTCCTAACCTGTCAGGTGGACAGTATTGAAACGCGTGCGCGTCGGAGGATGCTGCTAGTGCATGGAGTCGCTGAGGAAGAGTCTGAGGACACATCAAGACTGGTTGCCAGTAAGTTGCAGGCAGTCCGGGATGATATTTCTACTGCAAACATTGAGCGCAGCCATAGGTTGGGCGGGCGCGGCGGACGCGGTAAGAAATCACGCCCCATCCTCGTCGAATTCAAGGAGACCGCCGTCAGGGACGACGTGTGGTACGGCAAGGTTGCGCTGAAGGGCTCCGGCGTGACGCTTGGCGAGTTCCTGACTAAGCCTCGTCACAGTGCTTTTATGGAAGCTCGCGAACTTTTTGGAGTGCGCCATTGCTGGTCATCTAACGGCGATGTGATTGTGCTTGGTAAGGACGGCGTGCGGCGCCGCGCAAACTCCATCTCGGCGGTGAGGGCCTTGCCGGGGGTGCCTACATTGTCTGACGAGCGTGCTGCGGCCGTGGAGTCTGTTGAGACGGCCGTGGTTGCCTCCGAGGCTGAGACGGCCGTGGTTGCCTCCGAGGCTGCACCGCCGACCGAAAAGGTCCCGATCAGAAAAGAGAGGCCGGAAAGACGGGCAGCGGCGTCTAAGCGGTAATCATAGTGGCGAGATTTGTGTTTTACTTTATTCGTGATATACTGTATACTTTGTGACTGATCCTACTTCTTTATTTTGCCGCTTAGTAGTTTTAACTCCACCTTCTTTATTATTTATAACTTGTTGACTTAATGTTGATATTTAATTTTTCTATTGAGTTCGTTCTTATGTCATTTGTCATAGTGACAATGACAGAAGGTCAGTGTTGCTGCAGGTTAATTAGTGAGTTTTGTTTCTGCTTTGTTTTTCATATGTTTCTGTTTGTAAATTGTAACTAGCAAAAATTTCCTGTCTGAAGCTGGCGGGTAGTGTGCATAAGTACGTTAGGTACTTTATATATATATTTTTTAGTTATAACTGTCTTTGTATTATATATAACTACTTGTATATTTATTTTTTCTGTATTCTTATATATGGGTCTGTACAGCCATAGTAGTGAATCTGAAAGCGATGATAATTTCCTATCTTGTTCGTCCGATTCCTCATCTGATGATAGTTATAGTAGTTTACCACCTTCACTCCATGACTTATTACACGTCCAACTGAGTGAAGTCAGTAAGAACTTAAATTTCGTGCACATTAATGCGCAAAGTATTCCGTCGCACTACAATGATTTGCTTGCCACTTTTGATTTAAAAAACATTCATGCCATTCTTGTGTCAGAATCCTGGCTTAAACCGAGTTTACCCTCTACTTCCTTCTCTTTGCCTGGTTTTAATTTAGTTCGAAATGATCGCTCCGGAAGAGTTGGTGGAGGAGTTGCCATCTATATCCGTTCGCATATACCCTATTCTATTATCCGTATGTCGGCGCCTTCTTCTTCTTCTGATGCTGCAGAATACCTTTTCCTTGATATTTCCTTTTCTCATACCAAACTTCTCCTTGGAGTCTTCTACTCACCTTCGTTAAATGTAAATTATTTTTCCTCCCTAGAAAATCTTCTTGAAGATCTTATGCCCTCATTTGACCATCATATTATAATGGGTGATTTTAATACTTGCCTTCTTAAAGATGATTGCCGCTCTCGATCTTTAAAATCCCTTGTGCGTGCTTGCAAATTGAGTATTCTTCCTTCTGGTCCAACGCACCACTTTCCTAACTGCACGCCCTCGCTATTAGACCTTACTCTTACTTCTTCTCTTACTCATGTCGCTAAATCTGGCCAGTTCGGGGCTGATGCCTTCTCGTACCACGACTTACTATATCTGTCGTACAAAGTTAAACCGCCGAAGGCTAAAGCTAAGATCCTTTTGCAGCGTAATTTTGGGCGGATGGATAGAGAAAGGCTCCTTGATGACGCTTCAAAAATTGACTGGGGCGTAATCTCTAGAGCTGATACTGTGGATGAGCAGGTGTCTCTTTTTAATTCACTTCTTACCCAGCTCTATGATGTGCATGCTCCGGTCCGTTCAATTAGGGTGAAGCATCTGCCTGCTCCTTGGTTGACGAAGGAAATAAAGGTTTCACTGGATAAAAAGAATTTTGCCAAGTCCAGATACAAAACTAACCCATCAGACGCCAACAAATCTCGCTACCATACCTTACGCAATCGCTGTAACACCATTTGTCGAGATGCGCAAAGAAGGCATATCCATGCGTCCGTTGAAAATGGGGACCCTGCGAAGGTATGGAAGTTCCTAAAGTCGCTTGGAGTTGGAAAGTCACAACAGCACTCTTGTCCTAAAGATATCGACTTCAACTTGCTTAACCAGCACTTTTCAACTTCTGCGACCTTCGGTGGGCCCGCCAAGGAGAAAACCCTCCAGTATCTCTCGACACTTCCAACTCCTAACTCTTCTCCTTTCTATTTCATGCCTTTTACCGACAGTGATGTTAGGAAGAGCGTTGTTTCCATTTCGTCGAATGCCGTTGGTGTCGATTGTATTAGTCGTACTATGATCCTCCCCCTTCTTGATTTACTGACTCCCGTGATTACTGTTATCCTCAATAATTCCATTTCTTCTTGTTCTTATCCTTCTCTCTGGAAAGATGCTTGTATCGTTCCAATCCCTAAGAAACCTAATCCATCATCGTTTTCTGACTACCGTCCTATCTCTATCCTCCCTTTCCTTTCCAAAGTTCTTGAGCGCATTGTTCACCAGCAGCTTACTTCGTACCTTAGTAAATGCGATCTCTTTAACCCCTTCCAGTCTGGTTTCCGTTCCGGCCATAGTACGGCTACTGCTCTCGTTAATATCACTGACGACATTCGTGCAGGAATGAACGATCAGAGGTTAACAGTGTTGACGCTGCTGGACTTCAGTAATGCTTTTAATACTGTTGACTTTGATGTTCTATTCGGGATTCTGCGTTCTCTTAATATATCTCCTGCAGTAATTGGTTGGTTTCGTAGTTATTTAATTAGTCGTCGGCAATGTATAAAGGTGGATGATTTTCGTTCTTCCTGGTGCAACACGCTGGCCGGCGTACCGCAAGGCGGCGTGTTATCTCCATTATTATTTTCCATTTTTATAAACTCTATTACTTCAAATCTTTCTTCTAAATATCACCTTTATGCCGATGATCTTCAAATTTATTCGCAGGGTGGAACTAGTGATCTTCAATCTATTATTGGCTCGGTTAATAGTGACTTGGCAAGTGTCTTGAATTGGAGCCTCGGGTTTGGCCTTAAGGTAAATCCTTCTAAAACGCAATGCATTATTATTGGAAGTCCCAAGCTTTTACCGAAGGTCGATTTTAAAAATCTTCCCCCAATTTTATTTGATGGTGTTATAATTCCCTACTCACAGCAAGTTAGGAATTTGGGTTTAATTATAGATAAGACCTTATCCTGGGTACCCCAAGTCAACGAAGTGAGTAGGAAGATGTTTGCCGCGGTAGGTTCTCTTAGAAGGCTGCGAAATTTTCTACCCATTCCGACCAAAATTGCGCTTGCCCAAACTCTCCTTCTTCCCATTTTGGACTATGCTGACGTAGCATATCTAGATCTTAACGAGGATCAGCTTAATAAACTTGAGCGTATTCAAAATATTTGCATCCGGTTCATATTTGGGTTACGCAAATATGACCATGTTTCCCTTTTCCGCACGCAGCTCAAGTGGCTCCCTATTCGTCTTCGCCGTGACTATCACGTTCTGTCCCTTCTTTATACTACTCTTTTCTTTCCTGCTACTCCCTGTTATCTTAAAGAACGTTTCAATTATCTCCGCTCTGTTAGATCATCTAGCAATTTGCTTCTGTCCTTCCCGTCATCCTCTTCAAAATTTTATAGCTGTTCTTTTACATTCCAGGCTGTTCGGCTTTGGAACTCCCTGCCCCTACACATCAGGCGCGCGCAATCTCTTGCTGTTTTTAAAAAACTGCTTAAAGAGCATTACCTGTCTCTCCCGTAATATATACTATATAGACTTACCTATCATTTATTGTCTTTCTATCTGCTTCTTTTTCACTGTATGGCTTGTATGTTACTGTTATAAGAATATTATATATATATATATATATATATATTTATGTAAGTTTATGTATGTCTATTTATACTATTCTTATATGTGTATGTTTATTGTTTTGCTTGATTTGTGTGATTGTTAAGTGCATTTCATCCTTTTTTTTTTTTTTGCAACGCCTACTCTTCAAGGATACGTTTTTAATGTTTCCGCTACCCAAAGGTTGTCTGGAAGAAATCGCTTTTTAGCGATAAGACCGCCTGTTGTTTGCCTCTGTGTTAATCAAATGTTTGTACCTTGTAAATGTTTTGTTCTTTCTCATTTACCGAGGTGTGCAATAAAGAGTATTCTATTCTATTCTATTCTATATTAAACATAATAGAATCACTAGGGAAAAGTGAGAAATGACGTTTCTGCGCGTGCATATAACGATATTTAATAGGTATAACACTGTTTAATTTCAAAATTAGGTATAGGTAAGTAGGTAGCTAAAAGTATATTTAAAATAAAATAAAGATTGGGTCAATATTATAATGACTAAGTTGTGTAAAAATTTCATATTTTTTCCTTCGTATCTTTGTTACAATTTCGTTTTAAATAAAAAAAACACTGCATAAACATAATATAAAACTGTTTTAGAATGTGCAAATCAAGGCCTTTCAAATAATACTACACGTGACCCGGTAACTAAACATTTTAATTTTTGTACCCTCTTTTATCGGGGACATTCTTTTGAACTTTCGGAGCGATTATTTACAAAAATATTCTATTTCAAAATATGTTTCAGCAAATCCCTATTTTCTTTCTTTGGCGGCTGGGACGGCCCTTAATCTGGGACGCCACATGTGTGGACACCCTGGCGCCATCCCATGTCTCCACAACATCACTGAGAGCAGGCGGGGCGGCTGCAGACGCTGCAGTGGCAGAGTCAGCGAAATGCCGCAAATATATCGCTCTTACGAAACAGCATATATTTGTGGCTTTCGCTGTCGAGACCTGGGACCATGGTGCTCAGGTGCCCGTAAATTGGTGGGTGTTTTATCAAAGAAATTGTTTGAGGTCACCGGGGACCGTAAAGCTGGCTCGTTCCTCGCACAACGGATAGGTATAGCCATTCAAAGGGGGAACGCAGCCAGCATCATGGGAACCATTCCGCAAGGTTCGGATCTCGGTGACCTCAATTAAGTAGTTTTTTACTTTTTTCATATATATATCTGTGTTTTTTTTTCTAATATTATATTGAATAAATTAAAAAAAAACATTTAAAAAAAAGGGGAATCCCACTTTATGTGTATGGGAGGTACCCCTAAAATAAAAATAAATCGACTTTTTATTGTACCACTCCGTCGGCATAATTAATATGTACCTATACTCATACCAAATTGCAGCTTTCTAGTACTAACGGTCACTGAGTTAAGCCGCAGAAGGACGGACGTACGGATGGATTTTATTTGAACCCTGTGTTCCTCTACAATTTGAAAAAGGCAAGTCGGTGAAAGTCGAGTTCTGTGGATACCCCCCCGGTACCGACTAAAATAACCAACATGTTTTAACATTACATCTCAAAACTTTATCGTATGACATTTCCAATTATTATGATTTTTCTATGACTTGGTAGGCTATAAACTACTTAAGTTTTGATGATCGGTTAGGGAGTGAGAGAATGAGTGACTAAACTAAGGTTTTTTGACGTTTGATAGTTATTAAACTACAAATTCAAATCAAAAATTATTGAGAACATATCGACTTATTGTTATAGCCGATACGCTTCGATAGATATTTTTTTTTGTTGGTTGGTTTTATTTTTATCAAGGTATCAGGGTAAAATTATTACCAGGATTTAATTCTCAAGTAATTCTCAAGATATTCTTTCTTGCAAAATATAATCTTTGTATAATAATACAGTTGAATTAAGCCAAGGATCGAAATTTCTCCAACAGTCTTGATATTTGATTTGTAGGGCAATTGGAGGTCCACGTACACCATTTGACTTTCAGGGACCTCGAGAAACCGCCGCCATCTTGGAAAATGTATATCTTTTTGTATAAATTGTTGGGTTTGGTCCAAATTTACGCATGCTATGAAATAGCGTTGTAAAGCACATTAAAGCTCATTAAATTCTACATAAAAAAGTCCTACCCAACTTTGCAATAGTATCGTCAAAACCTTTGCAGTCATATTCCCTGGATACGAAACTTGCCTGAATACGATTTTCCCTTATTTTTATACAATTATGCATGAACTATATACTTCAAAAGCAACAATTTACCCGACTGTGACTCACAAAGTAGGGTGATGGTTTAAGAATTTGATACATCCTATACTAAGTGGATTTGTACAACCGACATATCATTCAATTGTAGGTACTAAAAATGTACCTAAGTCCAAACAATGAGTATGATTGTTTGTCATATGCATTCGGCAGAGGGGTAGGCCTGTCAATTGCTACTCCGTCTGGTTTAATAACTACTCAAACGTGTCGAACTCAAAAGTTAAATAAAATAAAAACTTACTAAAGAGGAATTTATTTATTTATTCATTTACATACTTCGTTTTTGCTTTATTACGTGAAGTATTTGTGAATTTCTAATAAGTAATCTGACTATTTGGAGCTAAACGATATTGAGTGTGGGGCCAAACATGTAGATATGGAAGAGGAACATCATCCTTTGACGCTGTGTTTTTTTATGCTTATACCTACACGTTAATAAATACAGCCTTAATGGAAAATAAATCTAAAACGGATACGAGTATGCTAAAGAGAAAAACTGTCCATTGTTACCTCTCTGTTTCCATTAAGGATATTGAAGAAAATTAATCAATAAACACATCATAAACAGGTGCCGTAATTGAGATCCATCTTATTTATTTAACAGCCACGTTCGCCGTAAGTAGGCTGGGCACGTCCCGCGTAACGTTACACGTTACTCATACGTGTCCGAACCGTCTGCGTCATTCAGTACGTAAATGACTTCCAATGGGTAGTTCACACGATTCCATTAGCAATCCAATCTAGACCAGACGTGGCATTCATAAATAAAAAAATCTTAACTTGATTTGATATTATTGTGATGAACTTGACAGGATTCGGTTCAAGTCGCATTCGGTGTAAGTTGCTTTGAGTTCGAATGATATCAGTAACAGATCAAAAAAGAATCACTTAAGTTTGATTGGCGTCCAGACTTGCAGTAAAACTGGAGCGGCGGCCGGCGCACGCTAAACGGTCGCACTCGCAAACAACGACTGCGGTTCTTCGCCGATAACAAATAGGCTCGGATTATTGTTTCGTTTAGCATGGTTTAGTTAAAGCCAGCAGGTACCGAACTGTATTTTAAGGGTTCGTACATGAGGCCTTTTTAACAAAGCTATGACCTCTGTGACCACTGTTGTACTTCTAAGATTATTTCCAAAATTAATAATTAGGTACTGTGATTTGTAAATTATATTACGTAAGTACTTAACCGTCAAACTACTATATTTTCTTATCCAATCTTTAAGGATGATGCCATTTTAGGTCAGGTTTAAAAGGTGCTCGTAAAGCCGGATTTTTAAACCTAAATAAATACATACTAAATTCTGCCCTCCGGTAATAGGCAAGCAGATAATTGCAGGCCGCTACGCTAAACAAATTCGCCGCTGCCGACTATGTCGAGCAGAAAAATAGTGTACAGACCTTGGCCAGTAAAAAAGAAAGCCTCAGATTACATTTTTGCACAGTTACACAAGATCTTAGACATTTCTTACTTTACAGAGGCCATACCATGACATCTGAACGTGATTCAGTTGAAGACCTAAACTGGGTCGCCTCCATACAAATGAGCCTAAACTGAACCTCGACTGAATCGCGTTAAGGCCTCGATACGTATTGTACTATTTCTGCTCTCCGGTCGGCAAGCAGAAAATAGAAAGCCGCTACGCTAAAAAAATCCGCTTGACCACTGCGGCGAGCAGAAAAATAATGTACGTAATCTAGAAACTGTTTACAACAAATGCAGACTTGTCATCTATTACAGTTTCGTTTAATTTCGAAATGAAATAGCTTATAGGTAACGGTCACAGTAACTCAAGCGTTTTTAACTTTGTGGTCTTAATTTGGTTCTATAAATGGGGGACCTAAAAGCTCTCGCATAAGAAATAGTTACGTCGCAAATACACGTATATGAACTTTTGGTCAGCTTTCGAAGTATTTTTACCTGATTCTTTGCCTTATTCTCAACCATTAAGTGTACTTCCGATAAAGTAGTGGCAAAAAGCGGAAACGTAGTATCTGCCAAAAAACAAACTTTAGAGGAGAGCCAAAAAGCTTATCGGTTTTTAGGAAAAAAATGCGTTGGTGGCCTTGCGGTATGACGTGAGACTTTCAATCCGAAGGTCGGGTTCAAATCCTGCCGGCTCGTACCAATGACTTTTTCGGAACTTATGTATATATGTCGTGAGGAAATCGGACTAATCCCAATAAGGTCTAGTTTACCCTCTGGCCTAGCGCCTAAGTCAAATCTTAGCATTAGTTGCCAAAGCGAACCCCAGGCTCCCTGAGCCGTGGCATAAGCCGGGAAAACCTTACATAAGTAGAGAGGCGTTTTTAGAAAAAAATCATAACTTCTTTATTTAGTGACCAAATTATTGCAGATTTAGAATAAATATACAAATATTATGTTATTTTCTAGTCTCATACTCAAAAGTCTCAAAACATAATAAAAATGATTGGTTTCGGTTTTAGGGGCGTTACGCAGAAAGGCTGTAAATGAACCATATAAAAGTATGGAAACCGCGGAACTAGTAGATTTTTTATAAGCAGAATAGCTGTAAGTGGGGACTTATTTTCTCGTACGTTCCAATCAATTGAGTGCGAACGCCATCTATGCATCATCAATAACAATAATAATCAGTAAAAATAAAACGATTTAAATGTAAATTGACTTTTATTGAAGTGTAATTTAAAAATGTGACTTGAATTTTCACTGTGGTTTATTATCAATAATTGACTTAATTAACAGTCAATGGCCGTATTAAGCCTAAATAACTAATGATACATTTTCACATTGAAAAATGTTATAAATCAACATTATCTTAGACAATTTCGTATTTAAATCTGCATTTTTCTCTCTTTTGGATCTCACTGCTATGCATTTCAGTCTCAGACAAGAGGCAGACGAAAAATAAAGTGACCGCTATTTTGTGAGTTATTGCACTATTAAGGGACTTCTATGCTTAAATATGACATTTTTATATGTCCAATCAATTATTAAGGAACCGAAAGTAACACTGAAATTTGATTGAAATGGCCTTATCATTTCCTTTTTACGAGCTTAAGAATATTACGGGTACATGCAGTAGGCTGTTCGATAGTTTAGAGCGTCGTATAACGTATTGCTCTCAGTTTAGTAACTAAAATATTGGGACTTGGTTTCTTGAAAAGCTTAAATAAGTTTTTTTTACCTATGTGTAGTATGTATGATTTAAATATAAAATATTTTGATCTCTTATTATTTGCGTGAGAATCCAAACTAATGAAATATTTACATACTAACACGACCTAGTTACCTTATTTCTCCTTTTTTTTGTGAACTCTTCATAAAGTAATATCTTGATATTAGCAGTTCACTTTACTGAATCATTGACGGTTGTCATAGCCTAGGTAAGTAGATATAGGTTATTACGTTGGGCGTGTCATACTTTGACTCTCGAGGGAAATACAGCCAGTAGCGATAGACGCTCGCTGTTGTAAGCCTATCTCACTAATGATTCTAAAGGTGCAATTGCTGTTTACTGTTAGTTTAAAGTGAAGGATGAACTTTGCTGCCACACGTAAAACAAGGCCGCCAGGTTTATTTAATCTTAAAGGAATCGGACTGTAGAGACTTGTGAAGGGATTGGGCTGGAGGACTGGAGAAATGGATAGAGTCATACAATACAAGCGACAAAGTGGTAAAGGTAAATTAGTTGTATCATATGAAGGCCATGAAGAATTTCATTATACGTGGTCCAACACGTACTTGGCCGTTTTTTGGTGTCTATCTTGTTAGTAACAGCCGAATACTTAGGTACCTAAATAAAAATCGAGTATTATCTAGCTTATTTTATCGAGTACTTACAAGGCAGGGTACTCAACTGTCCGGCTCCGATTTGATTGATTTTTATATATGTTATAGAGTAGTCAAAAATAGCTGACACGTATTTTTTTTTAGCTGCCCAATTTCAATCTGTTGGGAGAAATGGTCCTCCAAAATACGGAAAAGTGATGAAACCCTCTAACTTCTGTAGAGAGTCTTGTTCAAGCAAACTGCGTTGTTATTACTAGTTTTGATATATGTTGCAGAACATGAAAAAATAATGGACATGTGTTTTGTTATCTCTGCTAAAAACTCATATTTAATAAATAAAAACTTCAATGTTCCATACTTTTCATCGTTTCACTCACTTTCCCTTTGGTTATTTGTTTAGCTTGAAAACTGTTTGGTCCATGATCGCATGATTCGTGGAGTCGAAAAAAAAAACAAAAAAAAAAATTTGGCGGTTTTATTTATATTCATTCAATTTCAACGCAAACTAACTTAAAGTAAATAAAAGATAAATTCAAATATTGCAATCAGTTTGTAAGCTAAACAAATAACCAAAGGGAAAGTGAGTGAAACGATTAGTAAAAAATATGAACGCGTAACACAAGTTCAAGTTCAAGTTGTTTATTTGCATTCATGTTGTACAATAGGTGTTACATTGTTTTTTGTGTGGTGTTACAAACATACATTTTATTATTAATGTTCAAAACTTAAAATAGACACGAATAAGTAATTTAGCTCCTAACTAATTAATAATAACACTTGTTGCCGTACAATTATTTTGCAAAACATAGTTACATAACGCCGTTGTTCACAAAGCTCTGTTTATTTTTTAAAACAGTGTAACTCAATGTAAGATATCGTGGGAAAACCAAACAAAAAAACAGTGTTTTATAGTGTTAATTTGGTCGGATTATACATTCGAACAAGCACGGTTTCATTGTAAAGAGGTGTGCGACGTGCTTTGTTTACGTGCGTGAAATATCTGCATATGCGAGCTAATGGAACGTTGCACGTTGCTGAATGCAATCGACCGTCCGGACTGGCGCCGTGCAGCTTCAGTAAAAAACTAAAAATGCTGGCTAAATCGTTACCATGAATTAGAAAACTAGCAAATCATCATATTCGGTTTACTAATTATGACTACATAAACGTTATGAAGGTTAGTTTTAAATGATTTATGACTTTTACTGAATATTTTTTTATTGACAACACTTTTTTGAAGGCTCGCATATACAATCCAGAACTAATTAAAGTGCCTGCGTGATCTGCGTGAAGTGGTTACACGACATTAAACCTGTTGTTTAGCTGTGCTTTTAACATTTTTTTTAAATCATACCGATGAATAAAAAAAAATGTACAGTCAAATTAACGTACAAATATGGGGCACCGTAGCAACTTGTGCCAATGTAATAAGAGTTTATTACCATTTTTATGAAACGATGAAGGTATTTAACTTAACACGTTCAGAGCCAATGACCCGATATTGGGTTTTCGATTCGTAGGCGCTTTTCGCTACAAACGCATTCCCCATGTTATCGGCTATCAAGTCCGCGCTCTGGGCTGGACTTTCGAGAGCTGAAAAACAAAATTAAAAGTAAAAAGTAAACTGATTTAAGATTCCTAACTGCCACTTACAAGTTTTAAAATAACATAATTACGGTACGTATAGTGTCTGACCACTCTGACAAACACCTAAATTAAGTCTGTCTGTCACCTAAAAAATCAACCTCCCATTGCGAATGTGTTGGGTCATGTCATACTTTAACGCGTCAGCATTACAACATTCAACGCGGCGACATAACTAGTTGAGATATATTCAGAAAGGATTTTAAACTGGGGGCTTGAATAAAGTTCGTTAGCGATTCAGAGACATGCGCCTTCTTCCCGGGACTAGCTGGGGCTGAGACGGTTTGTTCCATTTTAAAACTTCGCTGCGGAATCAGAATTAAAATAGGCTAAGGAACAAGAGTAAACATTAGACTAAAAAACTGTATAAGTTGTATAATTTATTTGGTTGTATGTACGAGTATGTCTTTACCTTATGTATGTCTTTTTATCTCTCCTATCTCCCATCCTTTTCAACGCTTCTGGGGAATATATCATGCGGCGTACCCTCGAGGGCTGGGATGGCGGAGTCTCCATCGGTGGAGTTAAAATCACCAACATACGCGGATGGCACCACACTCGTCGCTACTGATGAAACTAAGATGGAGAAACTACTGGAACGCTTGGAACGAGTGAGCGGAGAACTTGGCCTGTCGATTAACAAATCGAAAACCAAAGTCATGGTCGTGGATCGAGCAAAGCATCTAGAGCTCAGTGGGCGTACCTATGTTATGAATGCTTTTGCGAGATGATGATGATGATAGAGAAGACTATTACTACCATGGGCTTAGTTGCTAAAAGTACATGGTCAGAATATTTCAACGAAAGACCTCTTACAAAGGGCATCTGGTATATGTAAAACCATCAGTTACGAACTTACTTATTTTAGTTTATGATTGGGTTTCCTGTCATTATTGAAATTGTCAAACATTGTCATCATTGGCAATGTGTAACTTTTTTGTGGCTATAGCAATATTACTGTTATTTTTACAGGACCACGAGCCAGAGTTACGTTACGAGTATGACCCTCAGAGCGTTTTCCTAAGTAACTAATAGATACTCGTAGTGCTTAAAAGTAAACGTTAACGCAAAAAGGCGGACTTAAAGCCATAAAGAATTTTCTAGCAGCTACTATTCTCTGAAGGCCTTCCTACATTCGATATCGGAGGTAGCACTTCCGAAAAAAACCCATAGGTGTGATAGCAAAAGGCGTGCCGGCTTTGCGGCAAAATGTTTAGTTTAGGTATTTACTGGATATAGTTAATTGATTAATAAATAGCCAGTGGATATAGTTTTACTATCATCTCGTTTTTTTAAATACAAAAGGAAATAAAAGGAAAACTAAAACAAACCAAACTTAGACAAGAACTTTTCAGACCGGGTGGTCTGAAACGTACTCGATGAAACTTCCCAAATGGGAGGCATGTTTGCTAGTTAGGTTTTGCTTTTTTAACTAAGGTCTCGATGTCTATTTATCTGGACCGGATGACATTACATTCTGCCCCTTTTCTTATAACGCATAAAGTTGCCCTCTTATTTTTTGTAGCTTTTGGAGGCTGAGGTATCATGACTAGACATATTTTTTTGGAAATAATTTTTACAACAAATACTCACCACGTAGTCATAAAAGTGATATAGCAAATTATTACGCTCACTGTATGTAAAGAAAGGGCCATGGTAAACTCCTACCCTTCCATAATTTGATGAAATGGCAAAAGGGCAAAATTGTCGGACAATTAAATAATTATCTTGGCACGTGTAACCTTTTCAACGCCATGGCAAACACAAAAGCTATCACTTAGGTGCCACAACATCGAAATGTCAAAACTGAAGTTGAACTGCTTTAGTAGTGTAGGTTTATTTTACATACGCGTTGAACCTGCGGTGCCAATATATACGTCTTTGGCCTGGAAAAGGTGAGTTTCTGAAAACAAAGACAGCCGCTAACTACAACATTTGGGAATAACTCTTTTTTTGCATTCATTTTAGGCTATTTCAAATGGCACATACATTTAACAAGCTACCACTTCGGACTCTCAGACTCAGATTTGGCCATAGAAACTTGTGATTTGATTATTTGAAATACTGTACGCGGTTCGTGGTTTTATATGTCATAAAATCGTATACCAAAGGCTCTTCTGGAACTTCCTCTGACCCCCCGTTTAGGGTGATTTCTAAGACCACACCTTGGTAATCAACGTGTAGTGTTAAACTCAACGGCAAAAAATTGCGAGATGCTATAGATAATTTTAGATAATTTATAGCAAAATATGAGGTAACGTGGAACTTATACCTGTGATGTGAATTTGGGTTATATTTTTGCGGTTTTTACACCAGAGTGAAAACTTTGGGTACACACTCCTGAAAATTGGAATCGTCGTCTTTTTCTTTTAGCTGAAACATCTTTTCCTCAATTTCATTAATTTCTTTTATTGTATTGTGTAGGTAGTAGAAGTATAGAGGTAATGTGTATGCAGATATACTAATACTAGTAATTGCACTTTGTTAAGGGTATATTTTAAATGCTGAATTTCTTTGAAGTTCTTATAATCATACAGAGTTTAGTTATTGATTCTTTTCATTTTATGCCTTAACTTTTATGGTTAATGTATTCGTAACATTAAAACGATGTAAAAAAGGACCACGAGATATTCCCTTTAATAAAACTTTTGGCTTTTGTTTCCTTAATTGAAATTAGATTTCAAGAATGACACAGCTGCTACATTGAAACCCTCATCCGCAGGGAAAAATGCTTCAATTCTTTTGAGTAGGAATACTTAAATTTCAATGGCGGTATTGTTTCATAAATTATTAAGTATGAAAGTGAGTTTGAATCAATGACTAAAATTAAAAACGTAATTAAGACGAAATCGTTTTCAACCAACATTACTTGTCCTTGCTCCATTACTTGTCACTTTTATAGTCAATTTGGCTAATTTTACAAGAGAGCGAAAAATCGTAAATATTTACCTATTTCTATTTTATAATATCTTAAAAATGTACATTCAAAGTATGCTAGTACCTATATGAAATAGGTAGGTAACTATAGTTTAAGCAAAAATTATAAAAATAACTTACATAGAATTTGCTTGCCTAATGCTTAAATAGAATGTACTTCGATAAAATTCTTGTTTTTCTACGATAAAACAAGTGAGTGTTCAATGCTTGCTTTGAAGGTACATTCATTGTCACTCAATAGTCGTAGAAATAATACACGTTTCATTATACAGTGTGTAAATCTAATACGGGCGAACCTCTTAAAGGTGGTTAGTGTAGGACATAAGAAATGTAATTAGGTAACGGCCCGCAATGTAATGCAAACACACTCGCTTTAAACATCCGTTGACAACTGTCAGCGTCAAATAGTTTATAGTACATTGCTGCTGAAAATTTTATAAAAAAATTAATTACGGGATCATAATTAAGTGTAACTTAAATAGTATTTTATACAATCGTGATATAATGAAGAGTTTTTCAGTCGAGTACCGTGTTTAGGCCACGAAGCTTGCTGAGTGGCCTAAGTAAGGCAACATTCGACATTGAAAAACTTAATTATATTACGATTGTATACAATACTTTTTCTACGAGTCATCATCATCATCATCTATGGAGGAACAATTTCATCATTCAATTTCATTGACTTGACAAAGTCCCAGGCGGCATCGCAAATAAGTATAGAATTTGTATGAAGTTCTATTATAGTTGCCTACAGCGTATCGAAATGAAATATTATAGTTGAGTTGGACTGCCTAATATCGAAAAGTATGAGCTTATAGTTTTGTCTATGTACTCGTAATTGGCAGATTAAAGTCGGCGAGTAGAAAAAATATGTTTTAATTATTGATAACAATAATGAATTCTATGTTTGGTTAAATTTATCGCCCGTATTAGACTTACATACTGTAGAAACTAATGAATCAAACATGTGACCTACTCTACGAAAATATTTCGCTTTTAAAATTCTGACAGGACCAAGGAAAAATCAAGAACAGAAAAGAAAACGAGGAGTCTTTGAATAGACCTTAGAAAATACTATTAGAAAAGTTGGAACTTATTATTAGAAAAGACACAGAAATATATGAAAAACATATAAAACTAACTACTTAATTGAGGACACCGAGATCCAACCCTTGCGGATGGGTTCTCATGATGCTGGCTGCGTTCCCCCTTTGAATGGCTATAGGGGAAACTGTTGAACCTTGGACATAGTTTTACCTCGGACAATTGGCAATATTTCTACTTTGCCAGGGTAATTAAAATATTTTATTTACATTATTTGTAACGTTATTTTATAACTAATAAAATCAACTATCAACGAAACTTGGGGGCCGGTAGTATCTCGAGAAAAATAATTAAATAGGAATCGTGTCATGAAAAGTTGGTATTTAGAACTTTACATCAAGGATGATCATTTCATGTTTTGCTGCTAGACAAAAAACGTTTATATAATAGGTTAATGTCAAGATAAATTTTTTTAACTGTTAATGTTAATGTTATGTATTTACTGTATTTCTAATTATTGGTTACCTGCGTTTTAAGTTACCAAGTAATTAATCTTAGAAAAACTTTGTAAATTGTTTTAGGCAAAAATAAAATATGACAATTGCTGAGTTATTTTTCTGAGATAATTTGTACTCGAAAACTTTATTGAATGGCATAAATATGCTAAAAATAGCGATGATTTTATAAACAATACCTAATTTTTTTTAAAATATAATATAGTTAATAAAAAATACCGTGTCCGAGGTACGTGTCCAAGGAACATCAGGGGTGTAGTTCCTTGGACACTTTTCCCTCTTTTTTCATCAACGAAGCCTCTCAAAATAGACATACCAATCCTTTTATTTCGTATTCTATTCGATAGTTTATTAATCTATCTTATAGTATTAGGATAAATAAGTTTTGCTGATTTTCATTTTTTTTCTAAAAATCATAAAAGAAAAAACTGACCGAGGTAGAACAGGTTCCCCTACCTTTCCGTTGTGCGAGTAACGAGCCAGCTTTACGGTCCCCGGTGACCTCAAACAATTTTTTTGACAAAACACCCACCAATTTACGGGCGCCTGAGCAGCATAGTCTTAGGGCCTCGACGGCGAAAGCCACAAATATATGCTGATTCGTAAGAGCGATATACTTGCAGCGTTTCGCTGTCTCTGCCACTGCAGCCGCCCCGCCTGCTCTCAGTGATGTTGTGGATACATGGGACGGTGCCTCCTTGTCCACACATGTGGCGTGCCAGATCAAGGGCCGTCCCAGCCGCCCCGATACGAGAGTCATGCCGTCGTCACGTGCCAGGCCATGGGTTTGATGAACTCCCAATAAGAAAGTGAAAAGGCGTAAGCATGGTTGGATCCTCTGGGTCTGTGGACACGTGTGTCAATGGGTGAAAGTTCGCAATAGCTTCGGCTTCTATCAGCAGCGTAATAAGCCTCTCTTCTTTGGGAAACCACTTTTACTGTTCTGACGACACGTTCCCAACATCCTCCAATGTGGGTGCTGCGGCGGAAATAAAACTCCACATGATTCCTCTGGTTGCCGCTTCCTCCTGAAAAGCGAGCTTTTTAGCAACGCTCCTGTTGAATATTTACATTAAAAAAACCGATAAATCCAATTCGAATGATTATAATGAAAATCCTACTTGGGAACTGTAAGATCTATTTAAACAGTAATTGTCATGAAATGGAATATACAGTGTGGAAGTCTAATACGGGCGAAAAATTTAATCAAACATAGAATTCATTAGTGTTATCAATAATTAAAACATATTTTTAAGCTAGACTTAATTATGACCCCATAATTATTTTTTTTATAAAACTTTCATCAGCAATGTACTATAAAAAATCTGACGCTGACAGTTGTCAACGAATGTTTAACGTGAGTGAGTTTGCATTACATTGCGGGCCGAATTATTTTGTATGGATAAAATTTTAATTTCAATTCCATTTAAAAGTTACCTAATTACATTTCTTATGTCCTATACTAACCACCGTTAAGAGGTTCGCCCGTATTAGATTTACACACTGTATTATTTTGATATTTTACTCAATTCACTGACAATTATCCCCCTCCTCAGAAATATACGTAAGACAATACATTTTTTCCCCGCTATTGAAATGAAGTTGTAGTTTGTTTAAGAAACTTTTCGTTGTTTAAAATAGTTTATTTAATGTCAAACCACATGCGCGACAATATGAATCGAAATGACATATGTATATTGCCAATAGAAGGCCGGTCATGCTCATGCGTAATAAAACTGTTTTATTTTTAAATAGTGGCAGAATGTCATAATGTTCCAAAATGTCATAAAAACTGAAAGCCATGATGATGCTGTGTCACAAATCTATGTAAATAGACAATAATAAAACAAGCACCGGCCTTGTTCTTTAATTTTGCATGAATTTCTCTTACCTACAGTTTTTTCGAGTTGCTCCGCCGGCAACGTATTACTTTGAAGCCTATTATACCGAACGTAATGACGACATTTCATTGCATGTTTGAGAAAATATGACTAAAGAATAATGATTATGTCAATACGTTACACGGTAAACAGCTTTCGTACGTTAATTTCCATATGAAAGAAATAGGTAGCTAATATAATTTATATCTGTGAGTCGCGCCGCTGCAGCGTACCTATGCTCCTCAAGATGTAGGTTTTGCTGATTAAATATAAATACTTCATTGATTTTCATTATGTTGGCGCCGAATTGCATGCGAAAAACTTTCTAAACTAATGTTCTAAACAATTCACCAACGTGATAACCATTTATTGTAAGAAACTAAACTAAACCATATTAAAACACACATTTAAATCTAGAACTATAACTAAACTACAGCTAAAATAAAACTATATAAAAACTAAAATAAATCTAAAACAGGCCCCTGCGGCATGGTACCGAGGACGCTGGCAGGCAACTCATTTCCTCGCTGGATTGCTAAACTGATCCGTTGAGCGAGGAAGCTGTCAGCTCTTGGATCTCCTGTGGCGTCTCTGAGCCTCTGAGATAGGTCTTTGATATCTTATTGTGAATTCACTTATGTTTCTAATTGCAATCAATTTTCGAAAGATGCCTTGTAACTAAGGTCAGTAAAGTAAGTACCTACCGAAAGGTTTCAACTTTATGATTCAGAAGAAAGTTATGGGATCTAATTGCATAATAGGTACATGTGATGTAGGCAAACCATCATCGTAAATGATAAATGATGGTAGTTGGTATATATTGATCATCTGGTAGTAACTGCCTGCCAACTACTACCTAAATTACTGTTATATTATGATATGACCACGTTTGGTATTTATCCACAGCATTAAGAAGCAAATGTAGGTACATGTTTATTTAGAGACATACCTAAGGTGGATGATTTTCAAATTTATTTTATATAATTTATTCGCAGGGTGGAACTAGTGATCTTCAATCTATTATTGGCTCATTTAATAGTGACTTGGCAAGGGTCTTGAATTGGAGCCTCGGGTTTGGCCTTAAGGTAAATCCTTCTAAAACGCAATGCATTATTATTGGAAGTCCCAAGCTTTTACCGAAGGTCGATTTTAAAAATCTTCCCCCAATTTTATTTGATGGTGTTATAATTCCCTACTCACAGCAAGTTAGGAATTTGGGCTTAATTATAGATAAGACCTTATCCTGGGTACCCCAAGTCAACGAAGTGAGTAGGAAGATGTTTGCCGCGGTAGGTTCTCTTAGAAGGCTGCGAAATTTTCTACCCATTCCGACCAAAATTGCGCTTGCCCAAACTCTCCTTCTTCCCATTTTGGACTATGCTGACGTAGCATATCTAGATCTTAACGAGGATCAGCTTAATAAACTTGAGCGTATTCAAAATATTTGCATCCGGTTCATATTTGGGTTACGCAAATATGACCATGTTTCCCTTTTCCGAACGCAGCTCAAGTGGCTCCCTATTCGTCTTCGCCGTGACTATCACGTTCTGTCCCTTCTTTATACTACTCTTTTCTTTCCTGCTACTCCCTGTTATCTTAAAGAACGCTTCAATTATCTCCGCTCTGTTAGATCATCTAGCAATTTGCTTCTGTCCTTTCCGTCATCCTCTTCAAAATTTTATAGCTGTTCTTTTACATTCCAGGCTGTTCGGCTTTGGAACTCCCTGCCCCTACACATCAGGCGCGCGCAATCTCTTGCTGTTTTTAAAAAACTGCTTAAAGAGCATTACCTGTCTCTCCCGTAATATATACTATATACACTTACCTATCATTTATAATCTTTCTATCTGCTTCTTTTTCACTGTATGGCTTGTATGTTACTGTTATGAGAATATTATATATATATATTTATGTAAGTTTATGTATGTCTATTTATACTATTCTTATATGTGTATGTTTATTGTTTTGCTTGATTTGTGTGATTGTTAAGTGCATTTCATCCTTTTTTTTTTTTGCAACGCCTACTCTTCAAGGATACGTTTTTAATGTTTCCGCTACCCAAAGGTTGTCTGGAAGAAATCGCTTTTTAGCGATAAGACCGCCTGTTGTTTGCCTCTGTGTTAATCAAATGTTTGTACCTTGTAAATGTTTTTTTCTTTATCATGTACTGAGGTGTGCAATAAAGAGTATTCTATCTATCTATCTATCTATCTATTTGTAATATTGATTGTAATCTATAGATATTATCGGTTATATAATAAAACCGTCATATGGCCAACTTTGAATATATATTTTTATAACTGTGGGCAATGAAACATAGTAATGTTTGAGACATGTAAATACCAATATAGTCCACCATAAAAAATGGCTTAGAATTGTAGCTTTCCGGTAAATGTCTTAAAAAATATTTGGGCAAAGTTATACCTAATAGCTAAGTTGGCGCATATGAATGACGGAACTGATTTTGTAATGTACTGTAGTAATGTACACTCATTCTTATTATGAGGAAATAGGGTTCATGCATTTATTTTGTGTCAATCAATTGACAACCATATGATATTTGAATTAAAAATGAAGTGTTCATCACTGGTCCCTGTCATACTACGTCATACGACATGTTTCACATTCTGCCACCTTTCGAGATTTTTTTTTATTCGCTATTTTAGCTGTCATAGAAAAACTAGCGTATGCAACAGCTCATAATTGGTTCTTAAAATTCTCGGGTAGATATTATTACAAAGGCGACCCTCAAGTTTTAAGAGCCCTTATTATATCACTGTTGCATAAACTACTATAGTTATATAACGTTAAAACCACACTCGATGAATCCGCTAATTATATTAATAAATATTTTGCTAATATAGGAAAGCGGCTTGCCCAAGAAATCATTCCCGTATCTCAAAATGACTTAAAACTATTGTTTGACAATCTTTCTACGCAACCTGGGTCATTTGTCCTGTACCCAACTACGGAAGATGAATTCTCCCTTACACAGTCAAACCTAAAATCTAGTAGTGCGCCTGGGTGGGATAATGTCTCATCAAGGTTTTTAAAATTTGTGTCTAGAGAAGTAGTTCCAATTATGACTCACTTAGTAAATTCTACACTTACTAAAGCAATCTCTTATAACCCCTGTGTATAAGAGTGGGGATAGCGACGTTGCCAGTAACTATCTCAGTCCTTCCTGCAATCTCGAAGATACTGGAAAAACTTTTAAATACCAGACTGTTAAATTACCTTAAGAAATGTGATCTTCTATCTCCTTCACAATATGGATTCAGGCAAGAAAAATCTACTGAGGACGCCATTACTGCTCTTACCTCACATGTCGTAGAAAATTTGGATTGTAATAACAAGTGCTTAACAGTCTTCGTAGATCTAAACAAAGCCTTTGACACTGTCTCTATTCCCATCTTAGTACAAAAATTGGAAAAATATGGGGTGAGGGGAGTACCTCTCTCTTTAACGGTGAGATTTTTTGCCGCGAAAGCAGGAGGCCGCTGGTTCGATCCCAGCCCTGGGCACTGGGGGCCTTGGTCACTTTTTCTGTAGTATATGACATCTCTTTCAATTTATAATTTATATATAGTAGTGTGACTACTTAAAACATGAATCAAAACATTTATTATATTTAATAAATAATTGAATTCATGCTTTACTATTGTACATAGGTATTTAATAAAGGCCAGTACTTTTATGAGGCGTAAATGAAACACACGGTGACGAATTACGTAATTTTAATTACTTTTATTATAACAAACATTAATGTTAGTTTTTGCATATAGATAAATTTACCATAACACTAATCCAAAATAAATACACCACTAATTAATCCTTAGTATGTACGTCAAGTAATGATCAATCGAATATGTAAAATGAAATGTCCACTTGATACTTTCTTAACTAATTAATTTTATTTCTTAAAATACGATTATCAATCGGATCATAGTTAATTAGACTCAGATATATTAACGATAACATATATTGTAATATCTACCTTATGAATACTTTAGTGAAACGATTATGTAAATCAGTCATTTGAAGAATAACATTTAGGTAACACATAATACTTATGATTATAAATTTAATACATGTAATCCATGTCTAATACATTATGTTATGTTTAATATTTGTCTGGTAAAAAAAGGTAACTAGATATAAGCCGCGAGATAGTTTAAAAAGGAAGGAGCTGAATCTCATAAAATATTATACCTCATCATATTTCTAATATTTTTTGTGCCACGCACAATTGGTTAATAACGAAAAAACGTTATACTGTCCTCCTTTAATATTTGTAGTTGTAATAACACCGTATAGGTTGCATGTGAGTTATTCAATTGGTAAAGCTATCCACATCACCCGTGCTGTCTTGTTAAGCCCCACATGCTGAGAACTCCTGCTTTAACAACTGCACGATTCTTCCTACTAGTTTACAATCATTATTTAATTAAACCTACGAGTCGTAGGAATCAAATGTTCTACTGACAGACGGCTGTAGTGCGGTCAGCCATTCGTCTCTCGATCCAACTCTAACTCTGTCCGAATAATCATTGGCTAGTTTAGTAACACCCAACTAACAGTTATCAACTCTCTGAAGGAAATGCTGCCATATCACTATCATTACTATGTCCAGCGATGCAGCTATAATCTATGTCCATCCTGCTTTTAATGAAACTACACCACCTACACTAAAGTAAGCCGCAGGTACCTACTAACCTGGACGCTCAAATAACTCATTACGTATAAACGGGGATTAATATCATAGCAAATCATTATGACCTAAATCCATTTGAATTTGAATTTGACTGACGAAAAGGCAATTTAAACAGTCTGAAATGATTGATGTCATGTCATAAACAAATAATTTTGACATTAAATGTATATACTTAAATATAGTAAATAATCTTTTGATTGGCTTTTGTCACTGTGAAAGCGAGTAATGATAATTATATACATACTTAATAAAGTAAAGATTCCACAAAAATAATCACATAATTATTCAAAATAAAATCTTTTAGAACCAGTACTAAGATAAGTATCCACTACCTAGATCCGATATTAAAAACAATATTAATAGATAAGGAATTGGCCACATTTGAAATACAGTCTTAAATTACTAGTATAATAACTTTTGCATGTCTCGAATGAAATTTCAACATTTATAACGTTAACAGTACTTCATTAAGGGGCTGACATGTTTTTAAAGATAAATTACCCATTTCTTTTCACAATGTAAAAAAAATCGTCATTTTTAAAATTAAACGATATCGACTCGATATAAGTTACTCGTAATTGCAAAGAATGGTCTTAAAGTTCACGATTTATCGGTTTTATGGTTTTATTTTTTTGAGTTAGGTGTCTGCAACTAGAAACACAATTTATTAACGCTGTGGTATTCACATTTAAACCGCCAATGAGTAACATTTCATCAATATATATATATATTTTATAGTTTTCGTGATTTTTTGTTCTAGAACTAGGCCGGTGGGTGATAGTGCTATCACGTTTACTCCAATACAAATAGACAGTGTGTTCTGACTTGGCTGTTATCATCCCCTTGATGTACTACGCATGGACGTTGCTGTTATCCAATTATGTATAATTATATTTAAGATAGACACCATGTTTTAATTAATTAGTTGTTAATACAGTGCAAAACAAATTAGTGTAAAGAAAGCAGTTTATCAGGACGGACCATTATTTATTTAAAAAAGCTGTTAATGCTATTATAATTGTACTAAACATACCTAGAGCCCCTGTATAATAATGTTCAACAACCGTCTGTGTCTGATATGGACCTTACGCGGCTGCGGTTCCACACGTACTAAAGGCCGTTTTACTAGGTACAGTCAAGTGTAAAAATATGGTGGTGCACATCTTACTCAAAAAGATGTCCCATAGCACCATATGCCGGTGTAATAAGAGCGTAGTACCATATTTATGAGTCGATTATGTCGAACCATATTTTTGCACTTGACTGTACAGCGGACAGTTAACAGTACCTACAATTCGAGTATTATATTTCTATAGGTACCAATTGTATTATATACTTTGAACTCCTATGTTACAAACCATAGAGTTTTGATGGTCACTCATCGTTTCATAAACATTTTAAGATTTAGATTTTACGCGAGAATGCAAAACATTCGTTTTCTACCTAACCTAATGATAAAATTATCATTTATCACACTTCCACGTTTGCCACTTAGTAACACACAAGGACTTCTCTAGCACTGCAAATATTTATGTATACCTTTATAAACCTCCTTGTGTATTAATAAATAAGAACGTAATTCCGCTATCTTACAATTTAGAATTCCATCATACCACTTCTCCGTTTTTCTTTTAAAGCGCACTTTTTTCAATTATGCGAATTTTGCCAGAGGTTTCTTAAATAATTTTTATACAGGTTTAAAAATGAAATGTACCTACTTTTAATTCAGGCATTTAAAATTATAAACGGTACATTTTCGTATTTAATTAGAAAGAAGAATTAGCTAGTAATTAAACGCGATAAAATATGTGACATATGACTGAAATACGATACTTAGAGCCATCAATATACAGTTAAATCTGTGGACCATTACACATATCTGTAAAATTATAGCTAACATCTATTACGGCTTCTTACCACTAAACAATGTCTGTGTATTTTGATTATTTTTACCAAATGTATATCTATTAGTAAGTTTATATTTAATATAAAATGCTTCTCAAGAACTAATATGATTCCGATAGATATTGAGTTAATCTCAGACTGTGTTCAGTAAAATCGGGTAGGTAATTAGCGCAGCGAAGCACCGCGCGCGATAATTCGCGACCATTATCGGTAACGGCTATCTGCCTCTCGCTAACTGGAATAACTTGGCAATTACTCAATATAAAATCATATCACCTAATTGAAAAAGTTACTTACTTAACACGTAATTATTAAGACCCTGATATTTATCTACTCGGTTAAAACCGCCAGGCGTTTTTGGAAATAAACGGGACGGGAATTACAATCTCTTCAATGATTAAGAGCTAGTTCCCCAAGAGGCAAGATATTACCGTTCTTGAGTAACCACTTCACTATGCTAATTCTAACAATATGGAGTAAGGAATTGGTTAAAACAAAAACTCAAAAGCACCAGTTTCACGAAGCTCCGAAGTAAGAAAACATTTTGAATACGCACGTAGTTACCTAACGACATCTGTTACATCTACGTATAGGTTAATAAATTGAAATACCATTTAGACATAAATTATGCTATACCTGCTCTGGAAGCCACAGGACGTGGCATGGCACGGGGAGTTGATGATATTAAGACAGCCACGAAAAAAATGCTCGGTGAAATTCGCTTTACGGTGAGTCGACTGCTATAACAGTTAGTGCTTATAGCCCATTTACACGAGGTCAATAATAAAGACAATCTACTGAGCCAAGACATTAGGAGATTAACATTAATATGGATGAATTTCAAGAGCCCGGCTTATACATAAATATTCCATTTTTCATCTACATTTGGTAGGTTGTCTTGGTAATTTAACGCTATGCAAACACTGTATTGTTTTTCTCTTAAGCGATTGTATTCGCCATTCCAGGACAATTATATATTATATTAACTGTTTTAATGTCTTGTCTCGGAAAGTGGGCACGTGTATACCGTTTTAACGAATGTTTTGCGCTCGAAGTGAAGCCGTTTGAGAGTTTTTACGTGGCTGAGGCATTGCAAGTTGATGCTGCAGTGTCCATGGGCCTACAGCTGATAGAGGTCCACGTTGGATGACTGCTTCGAGTGGGACGCGCGGCACGCGGGGCCGGGCTCCCGCGCCGCGGATCACACTTGCGTAAAGCTGGCGTGCAGTGCTGTCTCCTCCTGACCAATCTGGGTTGCGGGCGTGTAGTACTGGCAAAAAAATTCCAACTTACTTTACATCGAAATTACTATAAACATACTGGGAATTATAAAAGTTAATAAAAACTTTTTGCGAACGCTTATATTTAAAACGGGTAAAAACATGTTGAGCTAAATTTGATAAAAATACGTGAATATTGAGATATTTTAATACGATTAAGTTTTGCGAGAGTTTTAAAGTAAATTGTATATTATTTTTCTGTAGCATAGACGGTACACTAAGGCATTTAAAACATGTATTTTGCCGGAGTAGGTACTTACTCCGGCGTAGGCTCCTCCGTTCCAGCCAAGTCGTTCGTGTTCGCGCTGCATCTGCCTGGAGGCGTGCGTGTGGGTATGCGAGGGCTTGTGGTCGGCGCGCGAGGCGAGCCGCGCCTTGGCGGACAGCGCGGCGCGCAGCGGCACGTTGGCGCGCGCCGCCTCCGCGCGCCCGTGCTGGCAGAACTCCAGCAGTGCCACGCCTAAAGCCAGTGCCAGACCACCCACCAGCACGTAAAACAGACCGGCTACTTGTCCCAATGTTAGTTCATTCACGTGAACATTCTGAAAAACAAACCCTAGTTATAATAATGAACCTGTATGAATTTATGTTTTAACATTACAAAAAATATCGTGTAATATTGTGTACCTGATCAGCTATATCACACTCTGCCTTAGTAAACCATTTTCGTATCAGTTTTTGCAGTTCACCGTCATCTTTTAGAGATTGCAGTGCTAAATTGATGCCTTCCCTAAAATGAATATTACGTGTAGTGTAGGTACCACAAATAAATTATCGTTCGTTAGCAAAACGCGCAAAATAACAATACACTGGCTTTGCAATTTCGCTGAGCAAACACAGCTTTAAAATGCCAATGTACAGTTTCGCAATGCACAGATCGGATATAAAATAATGCTTACCGCAACTCTGATCCCTTATGTAATGCTACAGCAAAGTCTTTCACACCAGAGTTAGTAACGGTTACCAACATTTCGCACGGTTTGTTAGCGTCATCATCTGCAGAAGAGTGATCGAGGAGGAAAGTTAGCCAACTGTGCCGACTGCGAGGTATGGCGATACTCCTTATTCCTTCCGAAGTATCCTGGTTTAGAAATAAAATAATATCAATTAAAACTTATGATGTATGTACATCGATAGTGTTGTTCAAAGGTGTAGGTAATACAAATATTTAGGCTTTAAACAAATTACCTCGGGGCAAGCTGTCACTTTACTGTACGTCTGTGAGGGTTCAGCTATGCGTTGTAGCGTGAGATAAGAGGCGAGGCTGGCCGTGTACGAAGATATTACAATAAATGTGAAAAACCACCAAACTGTACCTACAATTCTGCCGGACACAGATCTGAAAATATAAATTATTTATTCATATTTACTGTTATATCACAACTGTTCCATTATACCCGTACTTATATTTTTGCATCTGGGTAGCATTAGCGAAGCCTTGGTAAAGCCCTTACATGATTTGAAAAGAAAACTAGGGTTGTATTAGGTCCGCAATATAAATTTCTTCTTAGTATTTATGGCACCTTGCCACTGTTTAAGGTAACTGAGATATTAAAGTAATAAAAACCATTTTCTCTGACAGTAACTAGCAATGACTTGAACGTTAACTACTAATGTAACTTGCTTGCTCCTAATTTTTGTAGCTAAAATGGCAAGATCGGAATCCTCACACATAATTTCATGTATGTCTGTGTATATGTCCTTCTCATATTACTCAGAAGCTATAAAATTAACAATAACGAAATTTGGAGTATCAGCGTGCATAGCCAAGATGCCAATCGCTCACGCTCAGAAGCGTATAGTAGTTATTTCTCTCTATCACTCTACCTTATTAGTGTGACAATGACAATTGCATTTTTTCGCGACTGAGCGTTAGCGATTGGCATCTTGGCTACGCATACTGTTTATTTTGTAATGCGTAATAAATAGAACGAGGGTAGATCGTCCGCCGTGTCGCCCCCCGCGCCGCTCCCACCGCCAGCTGCAAGTACCAGAGCAGATAGGGCATTAGCCCGCAGTGTACGACTTGCCTCTGTCGCGAGTGGGCGCTCCTGATGACGTTCTTCGTAAAGAACGAAACATGTCGAGCGAAAATCGACTAAATTACGTGAGTGACCCGTTTTAAATATTATTTAATATGTTCGAGTCTCACGAGAGTTTTATAGTTAAAATCGTAATAAATAGGTCAGTTAAGTACAACATTTAAGAATACATATTTAATTAAGTGTGCTAATTACTTAATATTTAATCATATTTTATGTAAAAGTAATATGTTACTAAAGGTAATTTTTTTTTGCAATAATTTTAAAGAAAAAAAAACCGACTTCAATTGGACTTTCCGGTATAAGTTAAAGTAAGCGAATTATTGCTAATTTATGTTTTTATTTTGTTAATTTTCCTTAGATCGTATTTAAAACTTAGGTACATACATATTACTACCAGGGTTCAGCATCAGCTCCATCTTGTGAACTGCTCTCCTAATTGCTCGTTAACATGAGTCGATTAACGAAAACAGCACACGCGTATGTTTCACCAAACCTGAGTTCTACTAGGTACTGGGGTTCAGCACCAGCTCGATCTTGTGAATTTCTCTCCTAATTGCTCGTTAACACGAGTCGAATGACGTAAATAGAAGTCGCGTATGTTGGACCAAACTTGAGTTTTACTAGTCACTGCCAGGGTTCAGCATCAGCTCCATCTTGAGAATCGCTCTCCTAATAGCTCGTTAAAACGAGTTGAATGACGAAAACGGAAATCATAACAATCAATTTGATATACATTTAACGCAATTATGTCCTCAGATTCGTTATATCGAACCTCTAAGATCCCCATGATATCGATATTTGTTAGGATAGGACCAAAAATGAAGAAATTCAAGATGGTGGCCATTTCTCGCCATTTTCACCGCATATTTGTTATAATGAACCTCTCGGACCCTCAGATATCAATTTTTATGAAGATAGGATGAAAACTGAAGAAATTCAATATGGCGGCCATTTTACGCAATTTTTACCCCAGATTTATTATAAATAATCTCTTGGATCCCCAGATATCGATTTTTGTTAGGATCTGATTAAAAATGAAGAAATTAAAGATGGCGGCCATTTCTTGCAATTTTCACCTCATATTTGTTATAATGAACCTCTCGGACCCTCAGATATCAATTTTTATCATGATAGGATGAAAACTGAAGAAATTTAAGATGGCGGCCATTTTACACAACTATGACCTCAGATTCGTTATAAAGAACCCCTTGGGTCCCCAGATATCGATTTTTGTTAGGATCGGATCAAAAATCAAGAAATTCAAGATGGCGGCCATTTCTCGTAATTTTCATCTCATATTTGTTATATTGAACCTCTCGGACCCTCAGATATCAATTTTTATCAAGATAGGATGAAAACTGAAGAAATTCAAGATGGCGGCCATTTTACGCAACTATTACCTCAGATTCGTTATAAAGAACCTCTTGGATCCCCAGATATCGATTTTTGTTAGGATCTGATCAAAAATGAAGAAATTAAAGATGGCGGCCATTTATTGCAATTTTCACCTCATATTTGTTATAATGAACCTCTCGGACCCTCAGATATAAATTTTTATCATGATATGATGAAAACTGAAGAAATTCAAGATGGCGGCCATTTAACGCAATTATGACCTCAGATTCGTTATAAAGAACCTCTTGGATCCCCAGGTATCGATTTTTGTTAGGGTCGGATCAAAAATGAAGAAATTCAAGATGGCGGCCTTTTCTAACATAAACAGTAAAAATACATAATTATGTTTAAATCAGTTCCCACGTTTCCTTTTGTGACCCCGTGTCAAATCCCCAAATTATTAAAAAAGTAGTAAATATCTTCCGCATAGTTATCAGCTCCATCTTGAGAACTGTTCCTCTAATTGCTCGTTAACACGAGTTGAATGACGAAAACAGAACTCTCGTAAGTCATACCAAACCTGAGTTCCATAAGGTACTGCCAGGGTTCAGCATCAGCTCCATTAATTCCTCATGATATCCATCATCACAATTTAATTCAAATCAAATAGGACTACCTCGAAGGCATTTCGTAACAAACAAAAGATGAATGTCTCAAATCAGAAGATACAGCTGGGGCCCGCGAATTATAGAGCAGTTCCTCTTTGACATCCCTGGTCGTCATCATCAGGTCTGCTCCACCAAACTGGTGGGTTTTGTAAAGAAATGCTCGAGTTTCTCATGAAAATACCCAAATTACTATGCATGTGCCTTTCAAATTTGAGGAGTTCCCTCAGTTCCTCATGGATCCCATCATCAGAAATGGATTTTGAAAAAAACGGGACCAACCTGGAACCATCTACTTAAAGAACCCAAAAAAAAAATTCAAATCGGTTCAGCAATGACGGAGTTCTGAGTTCAGACGAATTGAGAACCTCCTCCTTGAGAAATATTGAAGTCGGTTGAAAACAATTAATACCATACTTAAAGAGGCTTAGTAAAGACATTTTTAGTGTGGTAGGGTTTTTTTTATCGAAAGAAGATACAAAACATTATGCGTGGCCCAACATGCACTTAGCCGTTATTGTTATTGTATTCGTGACACTGGTGTAGACATCCCTTTACTATTTCGAATGCGATGCTTTCATGCAATATTTGCTTCGTCGAGTAACAGTGCCTTACAAGTTGAAATTAAATTTATTTTATACAGGGGCATTTTTATTTTTTGTTGTAGAAAAATCAGTTTTTGCTACATTTGAAATTTTTATCTCTATTGGACTCAGAATCGCTAGCTCTTTCAATCCTAGTAGGAGAAAAAAGTGTCCTAAATTTTCCATACATTTTTCAAACTTTCCATTTCGCTACCGCCATACTAAATCTATGAAATTATGGTGGCGAAATGGAAAACAAATCTTGGAACACTTTTTTTTCTCCTACTAGGATAAAAAGAGATCGCGATTCTGAACAGAAAACAATTAAGCTCAATAGCCTTACTGAGCTTACCGTGGGACTAGGTCGATTTGTGTAAGATTGTCCCATAATATTTATTTTTATTTTATTTAGTTTATTTATTTTATTTTCATATTTAAAAACAATGAATGAATGAATGAATGAGTTTTTATTCCAGAATAATTAGTTCCATATAAAGACAATGATATGTTTACAACAAATAATAAAAACGTCCTGTAGCAACTATACAGACTATACGACATTCATAATCCACAAGACGTCAGGACTTATCCTACACAGACAGTTAATGTTAATGAAACGATCACCATAGGATTTAATCAAAACAAATGCCTTGTTCATCTATCTTTTAACCTTTTGTTAAGTACAGTTTTGATTGTCTGCCATAATGGTCAACCTACAACAGCTAATGAATAATGATAAAACCTCTTTAACTGTAATGTCACATTAAGACAGTGTCAAGTGAGATACAATGTTTCAAAAGTTACCACAGTTGACTTAAGTATTTTATTTGTAGCGTGACTGTAATCGGCAATATAATTTAAACCTGATTGTTTTCATTATTTAAAATAAATAACGTTAATCTAGTATGGAACAATCTGGCAGCAATGCTTATCTTTTACTTAAACCGTGGGATTAATTTTGTTCACGTTTTCTGAATCACCCTGAATAGGTAGAATGTTTCTCTCTGCACTAGGGTTTCAGTTTCCAACCGCGAGTTTTATTACAAATGCGAATGTGAAGCCTTACAAATGTTTACTCAAATATTATCATTTAGCACAGAGACTAAGCACTTATATAAAACAATAAAAGATATATTCCAGAATGTTGTATGTCGTTGTTAGTTCATTGCACAAGATATGGTCAGGCGATAGTCTATAAAAGTAAATGTAAATAAATTGTTAGAATGTTCGAAACCGTTGAGAGGCGAACCTGACTGACACTTTTCCAGTTTTTGGCTGACAAATATGAAGTCAGTCTCTTCTGACAAGTATGAGTTTATTGGAATCAAAGGGTACTATCGAAAAAACGAGAGTAGAATTTATGTAAGTATTACGGTGACGGGACGCCATGTTAAATACAAACGCTCTCACTCAGACGCCTTGTCACCGAAGCGTCAAAACTGAAGTTGTTTTTTATGAGTGTTCATTAAGGTTTATGTTGCTCTGTGGTCCGTGACCGATTAATCAGTCTTTGGCGTGAAACCTGGAGTGGAAAAGGTTAACCAACCGGACTGGAATTTGACAGGCGTTCCTCTCTGTCGAAATCATATGAGCAGTGATCTTTTTCATTGTATGGACTGACGTTTATCTGACATAGCTATTGGTATGTTACGTACGTATAGCCATAAATTTGAACTGCCCCACTTGCGTATATATCTGCAGACTTTTATTGTATAGAAAATGACAGACAATACCAGTCGGATTGGTTAAATGTTCTAAGATTACGGACGAACCTAGAACTGTATCTGCAGAGGAATAATTTTAACTAAAGTGCTAGAATTGTGACTGAAGTTTATTTAAGAGGATCACGATAACGAACAAAACTAATATACTTTACACAATCAAATATTTAATTATTCACTGACCTCGGCGTAATGTCGCTGCCCTGCTGCATAAAGGAGCCCACTGAGAACCACATAGAATTCCAAAAGCTGAACTCGTTGACTACCGTATTCTGAAACATTTTTGGTGGTGACACTGGTGAGTCCATATCGGATTGACTTAATTACCCGTTTATATGAATGATTACAAAAGAAGAGCTACTCGTATCATTATTTAATTTAGTCCTTTACTAATTTTGATTCTTAAATTAGGTGTATTACAATCGTATATAAAATCAAATATTTTACATTTATTGTCATAGGTGAGGCAAATTATTTTACTAAAATAACAATGGTCTTAACAGACACAAAGAAGCGAAACAGTCGTATCATTTTATCAACAGGCACCATAATAAATAGTATCCTTAATAAAAACGCTGCCATTCACGAGATTCAGACGTTTGTTACCTTAGTAGTTGCAACTTCAGTGTGCTCCGAAGATTGAGTATCTGTGTAAGATACAACTCGCCATTCGTACGGTGAAAATCTTGATACAATAAACAACACCACAGTCACGGCCAACACACTGAACATCAGACAGAGCTGTTAACATAAGAAAATACAAGTATTTTTTAATACGGCTACGAGTAATTTAAAGTGCATTCTAAGGAGAGGTTTAGATACTGTAATCTTACCCAAACTTCAGTAGACAGTGGATCAAGGAAGCTGAAAATGGCGTTTGGCTCGTCGGCAATATTTTTTAGACTCGGCTTAATGTCGAAAGACAAAAACGGTTTGCTGAAATCAACTACCGATTCCCGTTCCACTGTCACGGTGAGTGGAGCTATGGCCAAGTCTACTTCCTACAACAAAATGTCAGGGTTAAAACAGTAAGTGGTTTAGTTAAATCTTAAAATATTAATACTCGTAGGAACGTTACTGTTCGCGATTCAGTTGACGACCGATACTGAGTCGCTTCCATACAACCGAGCCTAAACTGAATCGCGTTAAGACGTCATGGTAAGCCTCCTCAACGGATTGAAACGTACAGAATACTTACTTATCCCGAAACTCACACCCTGAGAAGGTGAAATGGGCTCAAATTACAGGAATTCTAAGCAAGAAGAGCACTAGCGATTCTTCTCGGATGAAGTTGCGGGCGGTACCTAGTGTGTGGGTATGAGTAGGGATGTAAATAAAAACCCATCTTAATTGTAAATTTGGCGTAGGTCGCGTAAATCAAAATAGTAACAAGGTAAAATATGTGAAAAAACAGATTGGTTTACTTCGTGGAGTCGTAAAAACCACCTAAAACTAATGAATAATCCTCCATTCCGTTGGTAAAAATAATTTTACATTTCTAGTGCTTATTTTATAAATTCGGTAATGCGAATGTCCAATGAGCGTCTCATTTTATCTTTACTTATATTATTGACTAATTTAGTTTATTTGTATCCTATGTTACGAGTAGCTTACCTTGCGTAATATTTCACCGATCATTCCATCCCAGCCACCTATAATCTTAGGATTTTCAGTTCCGTATTTGCCATCTTTAACGACTCTTATTTCATCTGCAAATTTGAAATAATAAAATATTAATACATTTTCTGCGTTTCGATAAACAAACCGTCGAGTGCGGACCCGGTCACTTCAACCGCGATAACATAGGTAGGTAGGTACTCGTAATCGCAATTAAGTTTGCTGAAATGTTAATTACTTTGAAATTTCGTCAAGTCTCCAAAGGATAGCCACTGTTTAACTTTAACAAGTTTGTCACAGGCGGTACATGTAAATCTGACTTTGAAAATAAATAGTGTTTTTTCAGGTAATACTTATGTACACTTTGTACGTAATGTATTTAGGTATTTCGAAGAACCAAAGGCTTATTAGAAATCGGAATTAACGTAAGCCCTTAATAGGACTATGTATGTACATTCCGAATGTAAAGGGACGTTTTTTTAACCTGATGTTCAACTTTAACATAGCAAATTGAATGACTTACACTTGATTTCCAACTTATCTAATAACATTTTGGCGAGGTCAACGCAGAACCCCTTGTACGGGTCGTTAGGCGTGAATTCTGCGTAGTCCGAGTTTTGACGCATTATGTAGGGGGGCTCTTCTATGGAAGACACTATGTAGGTCTTGTTCCTGTTGTACACCCCCGGGATACTTGGGCCGGACAGCTTTGGCACTACCGGGACAAAGCCTTTGTTGTCGTACCAAGTTGCGATCTGTTGCAGGAATAGTTTATCGATTAGCACACCTCCGGCGTTAAGGGGCAAGCTAAGTATAATAAATCACTTCTAACTCAACGCTCTCGAGCCAGTCAAATTCACTTGTAGGTAAGTCTTTAATGATGCTCCATAGCGATTTACGGACTTACGAATCAGTTAGGTACAAATATTTAGTCCTATATTTGCGAGTACAGTGACGTGATATTTTAGTAACTGTAAATGTTCTGCAGGCGTTTGATGGTCGTGGTCATTTTAAAGTGGCGTTTGTATCTAGGTGATACAAACGCCACTTTATAATGCCACTATTGAAAGAGATAGTCACTAATTTTATCACCACGCTGTCATATACGAGTAGGTACAATTAAGATCATCATATCAAGCCAGGTAGTAATGGAGACCGTTGGTGGCCCAGCAGCGGTGAGAGCGTGCGAGCCGCTTTCAACCCGAAGGTCGCGGGTTCAATTCCTGGCGGCTCGTACCAATGAGTTTTTGGAACTTACGTACGAAATATAATTTAATATTTAAACTCACTCGCATCCATTTAGCAGTAGGAATGGGATGCACTGCGAGGTCTGCGAGTGACCTTACATGGTTGGTAGTATTTTGTTTTCTCACCTTAATCATTTCCCCGTCGACAGTCATCTCCATGACTTGCAGCGAGAAATTCTTGCGATGGCCCTCCTCATTAAACCTCACTACGCCCGTCAAGCCTTCTATCTCCGTCTGCAGCAAACACATCCAATCTTGTTTTCTATCGCAATATTCAGCTAATGCATCATATTACATTACAATTATTTCAACTAAAGAATACAGAAAAATAATAATATCGCGTTAAGTATTATGCGCAAAAAATATCAATTTATTATTAGAGCTATGATAAGTTTCCTAGATTTTGATAGCACCAACAAAAGCATTGAGTTTGACAGTTCATTTGTTTGGAAGAGATAACGTGGTTTGCCTCTTGATCGGTTATTATTATAATACAGTGAACAAGGAAGCATTATTTCCGCTATATTATGGCACAACGAAAACGCTGCCGCGGTAGGCGGTCCTTATAAACGATGCCGATGACGCGCACGATTTCAGTTTTCATTTCATTTCATTTCATTTATTTATTCATAAGCAATATACATCGCATTTGAACCTCATATGTCTATAATTCAAATTAAAATTCATCCTTAAATATGTGAAAATACAAAAAACAACAATTTAACAAAAAAATATAAAACTAGTTACAGTTATTATAAATAGTACTATCTATGTCCTACCAAAATACTTATCTACACTATAAAATAATTGAAGACAAAAATTAAGGTTCAGAAATACCCTGCTCTGAAAATTCTTCTACTGAGTAGAAACACTTGTTCAACAAGAATGCCCTAAGTTTATATAAGTGAGTGACGGATGTCTATAACTATTTACCATAACAACGTATTTTGCAATAAAATGCCTTCATGTGTAGTGTTGTGCAGAAACCATTCAGACAATTATCCCAAGGACAGTGGGACCACTTTTCACAGATAAGTAAACAGACAAACTCAGTGAAATCTAAAAGAATATGCTGACATTTCTCTATATATTATATAAAATTTCAGTTTTTCCAGTATTACTGAATAAATATACACTGGTTCAGTTTTTTAATAAAATAAATGCAAAATGTTGTCTTATACTTTAAAACCAAAAGTTCACACCACCTCACAAATAAAAATTACGAAAATAACCGAATGAAATGAGAAATCTTTTTTGTTTCTTATTATTACATGGTACTGCTGGTTCCATCTGTGGGTGCTCTCAGAAGCCTCATAAACATCTGTGAATCATATGCGAAGAAAAAAAAAGCGAGTTCATGATTTTTAAGGCCGGAAGCAAGTGTCCTCAAGAGGTTCCTCCTGTGGACTTGAACGGAACGGTACTTAAACGAGTAACAAAATGTAAGTACCTAGGACATTATGTTACCGAGGATCTTAGAGATGATGTGGATATGGATAGGGAACGTAGAGCATTGTCCGTCAGAGCGAACATGTTGGCTCGTTGATTTTCCCGATGTTCAGATATAGTGAAGATTACACTGTTCAAAGCGTATACTGTACTTCCATGTACGCGGGAGGTCTATGGGTCAAATACACCCAGAAATCGGATAATGTTCTGCGAATCCAATTCAACAACGGGGTTGCCTCGCTTCTGTAGCGCATCCGCAATGTTTGCTGAAGCCCACACGGATGGCTTTCACGCTATCCGTCGGAAAAAAGTGGCATCACTCTTGGGTAGGGTGAGAGGCAGCAACAACAGCATCCTTAGCATGATTTCTAGCAGGTTTGATTGTCCGATAATTTTCGGATTAATTAAACTTGCGAAATATAATTTGGAATTTAAATTTTAAATTAGTGTTTAATATTAAGTACTTACTAAGATTTAGTGTAAATCTAGTTCTAGTGTATATTAACAAGATGGATCTTTGTTATTTTGATTTGATTTGATTATGATTTGATTATAAGAGGGTTCCGCTCCGAAACCTTTTTACTGATCCTTGATTATTTTCATACTCCACAAATGGTTACGAATAAACCCACGCAAGAAAATATGAAGTCAAGCTGTTCACGTATTCTTTTAGTGTGGGGGGGCTCCTCCGCCCGAACCCCCCTTCTGACCCTTAATTGCTTTCATTCTCTAGAATATTTTACAAATGAACCAATGCTAATGAAATAGGAAGTCAAGCTGTTTTGTTTTTTTTTTGAGCGGGCGGCTCCGCAAAAAAAAGATCCTTTCATATTCTAGAAACGGTTACGATTCCTACGCAAGTGAAAAAGAAGTCAAGCTGGCACAATATCTTTTATTGCAGGGGGCTCCACCTACGAACCCGCCTTCTAACCCTTGATTGCTTTCATACTGTTTAAAATATTACAATTGAACCAACGCTAGTGAAATAAGAAGTCAAGCTGTTTTCATGTTCTTCAAGCACCTTGATTGCTTTCATATTCATACTGTACAAAATGGTACGAATAAAACCTACGCAAGTTAACAAAAAAGAATACAATGATTATATTTGAAGGCGTATATACGTTAATAATATTGCAGTGAATGCATCAGGAGAACAATAATGTTACTAATATTAAATTGCAACGGTTAACACTCACGTATTTTTATCACAATAGGCGTGACATGTTTCGTCTGCGTCGGGCAGACCTCGTCGGACAGACAGAGTGACATGTCACGCCTATTGTGATAAAAATACGTGAGTGTTAACCGTTGCAATTTAATATCAGTATGTCTCACGAAAGTTTAAATTATATAACAATGTTACTATTAGTTATTTAGGTACTTATTTTTTTTTTTGATACAAGTAAAATGTTGCCTGTGAAAATTTTTCTTTATTGTATCGAACCGCCTACAGATGCGTTTCCAATCATTGATGTAACTAAAAGGGGAAGATATGGTACCAGGCGCACGTTCGTGTGCCACGAAATATAGGTTACTGCACCTATATTGAAATAGTCGTGTGACGGCGGCGGCCGATGTGCCAACAGCGTGGTCATCTGGCACCAATATCAAAGAATCATGTCGTGTTGCGCCTTTTTTGAGTGTTTCTACAGCTCTCTCTACATAGAAACAAATCTCACGGTATCACTTTCCATTCGCAAGTACCTAGTGTTTAAAATAGTATGAAAATATATTTTTTTAGCAAATAATATTCAAAATAATCTTTGTTTTTGAGTGAGGGAGACAGCTATATATCTAATACCTACGCGAGTAACACGTTTATCCGATTGTCACATTACGTTACGTCACTTTTCTTGATAGGGTCAGCAAAACAAATTCTGATAAATATGAAATGTATTTTTAGTTTCTGCGCTCCTGTTACTTAAATAAAACGCATCTGATATGAATTTTGTAACACTTATAAATAATATGGGTAAATTTTGTTTTTATGCATACGTAGGGTACCTATACATACTCGTACTTACCTCCTGTGATTAGATGCACTGAAAGGAATACGTATATATTTGCACCATACTTTTCGTAAAGGTGCTATTTATCCTTTAAATACAGTGTGTGATTTTTATTTTTACTTTCACATTTCACATAAACTTGTAGATTTCACTTTTAAATATCCAATGATTCTATATGCTAAATACCTAGGTAATGTAATTTTACTGTTTCCTAAGTGATGAAAAACGTTGTATTACACTTAGCAGCAAATTTTACTCATCTATTGTTACACTAGTCGCTACACTGAAAATTCCACTTATCGGTCCAATCACTACGCTCGTGGTTCAACCCTTGAATTTTTCGCTGGCTCAGGTCTCACTCAATATAAGTATGAGAGGTAAACAGACTTTATTTTTCATAATAACAGTTAAGAAGGTATTATTTTGAATTAACCTTTTTGAACCAACCAGCAGTGTAAATCGTATTGTTATTTCTCTATTGCGTATTATGCACATACACATTATAGTGGTGTGTAGTATTTTTAAGTGTGTGGGTTTTGGCCAAGCTTTCCGTGTTGACAACTATGAGAGTCACTCATTTTCTCCTTTTACTTACATCAATGTTTCCAATGACACTATATTTCTCTTAACTTTCAAGTGTCAGCGCTAGGGCCAATGGCAGCTAAGCCAAGCAATGCACAATGCTTTATAACTAATATTTGAGACGGGATAATTACCATGTGATAAAAACTCGCAGCTCATCACTTTACTCCGTGAACATGACGCTTGCAACAGTGTCGAAATATCGGGTGCTCCATAAAACCATAGGTACATGGTAATTATCCGGTCTCAAATATTAGTTACCTATAATGCAAATGACCATGTTAGCTTAAAATCGTATATAATGCACAATGCTGTCGCTGTTGAATTATGTTTTAGGCTATTTTATAAAAGAAAACCGACTGATATTTTCACGAATTTGATTGGCTGTGTAGCGTACATGCGCATATCGAGTTTGTGCCTGGCTTTATGTAGGCGATTAGTTTCAAGGTACTTTTCCATGTTTATTTTCGTTCACTGTTATCATAAGATTACGGATAACTCTCACGTATTTTCAGTCACTGTGCGCAACATGTTTCGAACATCCTATGATACCATCATCAAGCGCCGAGTGATAAGTGAGTGTTATCCGTAATATTAATATGTCTCACGATAGTTCAAATTCGAAAATCGGTATTTATAAAAATGTACATTCAACTTTAATTGTTATTTGGTAGACTGTCGTGAAAATGGTGACAGTCAAATCATAAACCCTAAAATAGTAGTGTAAAACTTGAGGGTCGCTGTTACAAAACAAGACGAAGTCGAGTTGTGTAATAATAGACCTGAGAGTTTTAAGAACCAATTATGAACTGTTGCATACGCTAGTTTTTCTACGACAGCTAAATTAGCGAAAAAAGCAAAATCTAGAAAAGTGGCAAAATGTGGAAGATGTCGTATGCCCACTCAAGAAATTAAAAAAAAACGGCCAAGAGCATGTCGGGCCATGCTCAGTGTAGGGTTCCGTAGTTTACCGTCCGTCACAACAGGCAACTTTAAAAAATGTTTTAATAGATACCATGATCACTACTCGTATGCTTATAATAATTAACAATTCGATGATACTTTCGATCAAACCCGTCCCGAACCCATCAACTCCGGAAAAATCTTAACAACGCAAAGTAGACCACGGTACAGCGCCATCTCTCGGGAAATTGGGTTACTAATTCATACAAACTAGAAGGGTTATGTATGTTGGGTTTTCGGGGGTAACTTTTGATCGCGCGAATCGATTTGAATCATTCTTTTTTTATTAGAAGGAAGATACGTGCAGGATGATAAATTAAGTACTCAAGATTAAAAAAATGTTTGCATATTCCGTTAAATTACAAACTTAATTTAGAAATTATTTTGTACAATTTTTCAAAAACCGTTCAACCAATCAAGTTAGGTTTAAAGATCTTTATTTTCTCATAAAAATACATAATATTCACTTACACGAGAAAACTTTGTTTCATGCAAAATACAATATTATAGTATAGTGGTGAGCGCACACTTAACTACTAAACAAAAACTACTAATACGTGCTACGTGCATAATTATAACTAAAATACACTTCTTTTTTGTCGGGTAGTATAACTAAACAAAACAATTCGCAATACAATGCGAGCGTAGTTGCTACGGCCGGACCATAGAAACAGAGATAAGACTATCCTACGTACTAAAATAATTTTAATAAGTTCAAAATATTTTTCTAATAAAGTTCTTATTAAGCTCTACTTTTATTTATTTTTTTCATATTTTTAGAACTCATACTTCAAAAGTTAGAGGGGGGGAGGGGGGACATATTATTTTTCCCAAAATATTAACTTTATCAAAAACTGTTTTAAGAAAACCCTAATTATTTTTCAAATACCTATCTAATGATGTGTCACACACCAGGGTTGAAATGAAGAAAAAAAACACTCTGTACCTACACTAAAAAAAAAACACTTTTTATTTGACCACTTTGTTGGCGTGACCGATATACATGTGTACAAAATTACAGCTTTCTAGTACTTACATTTATTGAGATTATCCGCGGACGGACGAACAGACAGACAGACAAAGCGAAACTATAAGGGTTCCTAGTTGACTACGGAACCCTAAAAAAGAGCAGTGGTCATATATTCTATGAAAATCCATAGGAGCAGTGTTCTTATGGAATACCATAGGCAACGTTATAATGTATACTTTTTTAATATCGCTGTCAGTCATCTAATTGACAGATAGAAGTGCTGGAGTAGAAAAAGGAGTATTTTTATCATTTAACATTTGACCATAGAAATATGAATTATAGTGAGAAATTGTAGTGTGCAAAAAGGTCGCATGGATGGAGTCGGTGCTGTGGGAGGGTTAATTAGGCGTCGACCGGCGAAACCTAATTAATCGGCCTGCTAGAGTCGCGGAATAGGGGCCCGGGCGCGCGTCTAGGGTCGGAGCACACTAATGACATCGGGCCTACATGCAGGCTTCCCTCCACTTTCAATACAGCCTGGGTAAATTGGAAGCATTATCAAAACTTTTTTATTAAAAAGTTAATTATCTCGGTATTTTTTATACTATTTGTAACTGACGTGAAACAACCTAGAACCTACCGAACACATACTTGCAAGACAGAAATTCACGTAAAATGTTGGGTAGAAATCGTGAACGCGGGTATTTTTTAACTTTACCGCCAATTATTTATGATGCCTTTTAATCGAAGTTGATATGGATAAAAATACAATTTGGGTGTTCTACATTTGGCCGTCTTCCTCAAAGGTTATTAGTTAAAAAAAAAAGAAACATTGATGAATGTACACAAAAAATGTGCACCGCGCTTAAGAAAACCTCTCGTATTCTACACCTGCGCTCCCCTCATGATTGCTCTCGCTTTAAATTTTGCACCGTTATTATGCGCTGATTCCACATCAAGGGACTGCCCGCGCTTATTTATTACCTCACGACTTTTTTAAAGTTAACCCTTTTCAACGTGGATATTACCTATCTGAAAGGTTGGGATAGGATTGGCATATGGAAAAGTTTCGAATAAACCTACAACTAGGTGCCTACATAATCTACATCCATACTTGCCAAATGTATTTCACGTGGGATTATTTTTTTATTGAATATTTTTATTGAAAGTTTTGCATTTCTGGGATGCTTGTTAATAATTTGAGCTTAGGTATTTATTTCAGGTACATACAAATTTCAATACGGTATTAACTGTTTATCACAATCGGAAATAATGAAACCTGAAGTTTTATATTTTTCATACCAAAAAAATATAGGTACATAAAATTATAACGTGTATTATTAATTATACCCCCTTATTAATAAAAAAGTTAACAGAAGTTATAAGTAGTCAAATTGTGTTAGGTTTCGTATATATAAGATTAATTTAGTGCACTCGATTGCAAAAACATTAAATTTTGGTCGGAATTTGTCTATTGATGATTTAAGCTTTTAGATGATCCGATTGGACGCCCGACCGCACAGCTAAATTAACAATTATTAAGCTCTAATAAATTGAGTCTATTTTATATATAACTATTAATAATTGCCAACTCAGTACTACTTTACAGAATGCCAGTTATGATTCTGCAAAATTATTTGTTTTCCAAAAAAATCTGCATATATATATCTATCACGATAATATACTAGAAATGTTCAGGTGGTTTGCTTAAAAGCATTAAAATGAACATTCGGCGACACTAGCGTAAATATATCCCTTTCTTTTGGATTATTTGAAATTCGGCGAGTTGTACCTATAATAGTGTGCGTAGGCACGATGCCAATCGCTCGGCTACGTAGCGTATCGTAGTTATCTCTCTCTATCACTCTTCGTTATTAGTGCGCCAGTGACAGTTGCGTTTCGTTCGCCACTGAGCGTTAGCGATTGTCATCTTGGCTACGCACACAGCACAGAAAAGCCGGCCATACAAGTTCCGATATTTCGGCGATGTTGCAACCGTCATGTTCACGAAAAAACAGAGTAGCTCGATTTGAATAAAAAACCGTAGTAATAACCCGTGTTCATTAGTTAGAATGTCAAATAGTCGTCTCGTATGTCGTGACGTAGGGATTTATCCGTTGGGTGTGTTCGGCGGCCAGATATGTTAAGGTTTCGTAGGATTTTGGCACGAATTTATCTGCCCATCCAAACTACCATACATAAACCAAATTACCATTCATTAGGGCATTTTCAAAAATAGGATACCATTTACTTTCTTTTTTAATATAGGAAGTTTTGGGTTTTTTATAACCAGAATCACGAGTACTAGTGATTTAAATAATTTTTAAGAAAAAAAACCGACTTCATTTGTTTCCCGGTAAAAGTGAAATTTTGAATTTGTTTGAGTTAGCCAGTTTACTTCACAAATATCCAATACACCGCACGTCTACGATTGAAAATTGAGGAGCTTTCTTAATGTCCCAGGGCTTCCATCATTACATGTGAACTATAATCAAACGGAACTCTCTTGTAGACCTTTAAAACAAACAAAATAACAATGTGTTAAATTGGATGACAGACTGTAAATTATCGAGCAGTTTCATTATGCCATCCCTGATTATCAACATCAGGTCCACTCCAGCAAAATAATGGCCACAGTAAGAAAATGCCTAAGCTAATTATGAACACCCTCTAATCACAATGAACGTGCCGTTCAAATTTGAGGAGTTCTCTGAATTCTTCTAGAACTCCATCATCAGAATATAAATCAAATCAAAAAGATGAATGTCACAACTAGGATAATAAGTAGAGCTAGGTTTATTGACCAGTTCCACTTTGCCATCCCTGGTCTTCATCATCAGGTCCACTTCATCAAAATGTTGGCTCCCCCAAAACAATGTTTTAGTTACTTAAGGAAACCCTCAAATCAGAATGCATGTGCCGTTAAAATTTGAGGAGTTCTCTCAATCCCTCGTGAAGTCCATCATCAAAATAGAACTATAATCAAAAAGGACTATCTTGAAGGTATTTCTTTACAAAGAAAAGATGAATGTCTCAAATCGGATGATAGAGCTAGGAATTACCAAGCAGTTCCACTTTGCCATCCCTGGTCTTCATCATCAGGTCCACTCCACCAAATTGATGATGTTCGTAAAGAAATGCTTGAGTGTCTTAAGAAACTACCCAAACCACCATGCATGTGCCATTCAAATTTGAGGAGTTTCCTCAGTTCCTCATGGATCCCATCATCAAAAATTGATTTTGAAAAAAAACGGGGCAAACCTGGAACCATCTATTTTCATACAAAAAAATATTTTTTTAAATCGGATGATAGTCCTGGGAATTACCAAGCAGTTCCACTTTGACATCCCTGGTCTTCATTATCAGATCCACTCCACCAAATTGATGATTTTCGTAAAGAAATGCTCGAGTTTCTTAATAAATCACCCAAATCAGCATGCATGTGCCTTTCAAATTTGAGGAGTTCCCTCAGTTCCTCATGGATCCTATCATCAGAAATTGATTTTGAAAAAAACGGGGCAAACCTGGAACCATCTATTTTCATGCAAAAAAATTTTTTTTTAAATCGGATGATAGTCCTGGGAATTACCAAGCAGTTCCACTTTAACATCCCTGGTCTTCATTATCAGATCTACTCCACCAAATTGATGATTTTCGTAAAGAAATGCTCGAGTTTCTTAAGAAAACACCCAAATCAGCGTGCATGTGCCTTTCAAATTTGAGGAGTTCCCTCAGTTCCTCATGGATCCCATCATCAGAAAATGATTTTAAAAAAACGGGACAAACCTGGAACCATCTTTATACAGACAAAAAAATATTTTTAAAATCGGATGATAGTCCTGGGAATTATCAAGCAGTTCCACTTTGCCATCCCTGTAAAGAAATGCTCGAGTTTCTTAAGAAAAAAACGGGACCAACCTGGAACCATCTACTTTCAGAAAACAAAAAAAAAATTAAAATCGGTTCAGTAATGACGGAGTTATGAGTGAACATCCATAAAAAAAAAAAAAAAAAAAATTCAGACGAATTGAGAACCTCCTCCTTTAGAAATATTGAAGTCGGTTGAAAAAAGAAAAAGAGTGTTCCGCTTTTTTTGGTCAGTTTCGTCATACATTTTATATGGATCGTTACAAAACTGTAATTTTTTTGTATGGAAAATCGAGGACCCAAAAAAGAAATGGCATTGGTTCCTCTATATCATCATTTATTGACTACGCTTGTAGCTACAAGCGGGTGGTGTAGGAGGACGGTCTGCTTCACGTGGAGTTGATATGATATAATAGTCTCTATTCGATTCGATGTCATTATTATATTGTACAGTACTACTGCACTAGTGCAATAATGCGCACTTCATGTGCCTGCGTCAAAAATCAAAGGGCCATGTGCACTGTAAAACGTCGTACGATACACGTGCGAATAGGTAATTGGGAACTCGTGTCGATTTAAAACACTCCCTTTGGTCATGTTTTATTCTATCGCCACTCATTGCGAATGTCCTCCTTTTCGCACTTGTATCGTAATGTACTATTATTGTATTCCTTAGCATGCAGTACAAATACTATAACGTACTTGGTCTAAAAATGTTTTGCTAATTTTTTGAAATTCGCCAGAAAGGCATTTTCTCAAAGCGAGCCGGCTTTCTTATTATCTTTCCAACGCAAAAAGTAATTATACGTATTCATATACTTTTCTTTTGACTTAGGCGGTAGTAGGCTTATAATATTAACTTCTTGCGCTTCTTGTCTTCCATTTTCCTGAGTTAACATTTTGCTACTTAAACTCTACATTTTTTCAATTACTTGCCTAAAAATAATCAAGACTGAAAATGAAATGACAATAGTAAAAAGCACTAGTGCGGAAAAATATTACTTTTCGCACAATTTAACTCCATTAGAAAACGCACTTCTCGAACAAATGTATTGTAATATTATTGTTGGACGCAAAAACACACATCCCACGCACAGTCGCACACATCACATTTAGAACACGGTCCCGAAAAATATTTCGTGATCAGGCCAATAACAAGCCTTATAGGGCTGAAAATGTAATTGAAAATGTAAATGTTCGATGTATGGTTTTTCCATAGTATTTTTATTTAGGTTACTCTTAAGTAAATGCCGAGGCAAGAATTATTTAGTTTTGTACTTATACAGTAAAGCATAAGCTATGATTTTAAGTCAGAAACAAGCCTAAAAGTCCTGAAAATTTATCAGCATAGCACACCTGAAATGTGACCACAATTGATTGGTGATGACCGGTGAACCTAAACTGAATCGCGTTAAGACGTCATGGTAAGGCCCCTATAGTTTTCATATAGGTACCTAGGCTTGTTTCTTTTTTCTTTTTCAATGTACCTACTTATATGAATTTTTAAATTATATTTTTGTTTACTTTTAAGTCAATGCCGAGATTGCCGAGGCTAGAACGCTTTAGTTCTGTACAGAACAGAGCATAAGCTAACGTGTCAGGTCAAAAACAAGCCTTTAAAGTGCTGAAAACGTATCAGCATAGCCCATCTGAAATGTTGATAATAGGTATATCAACATTTTTCAAACTATATTTTAGATTTTTTCGCACTCTTTCGTTTTGCATACAATGGAGGAAAGGCATTTGGCCAAAAACAAGACTTAAAAAGCTGAAAATGTTAATACATTTTTAGCTTAGACACAGCATACCTGAAATGTAGATATGGATTTAAAAAAAAGGTTTTGTACACAACAGATCATAAATCGTTATCGATCGACCCGTTATCGTTTCAGACCAAAAACGAGCCATAAAGTGCTGATAATGTATCAGCGTATTACACCGAAATTTAGTTAAATTAAGATGACCTGGATAGACTGAACAGTTGGTGCTCAGATAATGGGACTCTCAACGCTAAAAAAATTATCATCATTTAGTTTAACGCGTATTTAAGATCCATGTTGTTTCTTCATCGTTTCACATTGCTGGTGAACGTCTCCCTAAAGTTCAAACTATACGTGACTTAGGAATCATATTCGACACAAAAATTACATTCGTTCCGCATATTGATGCAATACTTAAAAAAGCGTCCGGAATGTTTGGTTTTATTTTAAGAAACGGAAAGATTTCGTAGACCAAATGCTAAGACGTAATAAATATTGATAAACCTAATAAATAAATAACAATACAAAATTGATAAAAATTAAATTCGTTTTTCTAAGTAATTTCACTACTTTTAATGCCCAAACTCGTTAGTTTTTTATAGAATAGAACCTTTCGGTTAAGGCCAAATCCAGGCCTGGCACACTACGTATATATTTCATATAACATTACCATATTATTAAATGATATCCTAATGCGTCAAGTTACCATATCATTTTCAAAATAAAAGCTGTGGTTAAAACGCTAGAATTATTTTTTATAAATTTTTATAGAACAAAGCATATCCTTTCGTTTAAGTTTAAGAAAGAACAGGGCCCTTATCATGACGTATTAACGCGATTAAGGTTAGGTTCTTAACTGTGCTCAGTTTTTAGCAGCGACTCAGTTTATGTCCTAAACTGAATCGTGTTAAGGCGTCATGGTAAGGGCTCAGGCCTGTAACACTATAAACTACATAATAATGCAGTTAAATAGTGTTTTTGCTAGGAAAGTTGTGGGGTAGTTCTGATTTCTATCATTTCATATGTAGTTTGGGGTGCTGAATCCGAATCTGAGGTTTGCATACTAAATTTCGAGACGCAACATTAAAAAAAATTAAAAAAAAAGAAAAAAATCGCCTTTTTTTCGGTTTTTTGCTTAAAACTCGAAAACTATTAACTTTTAGTAAATAGTCTGTTTACAGAAATTAAAGTACATAAAATTTTCTACAAATATCACTATTTAGTTTTTTTTTTCGAATGAGCCGTTCGGTCTCAAGTGCGCGTTAAAAGTTGGCAATTTTCAGCGGTTTCTGCAAAACTCACTTTGAACGTTCCAAAGCTATTTTTTTAAAATTAGATCGCAGTATGGAAAAATTATATGAGCCGTTGTCGTATAAAAGGTCCCGGCTGAAGTTCTTCGGTGACGTTGGGTCCTGGTACATATTCTGCTTGACCTGTAAAAAAAGAAGTGGAGTCATTTCTCAAGGAGAAAGAGGAGATAGAACGGATGAGGATTACAAAATTGATTGTGAGATTAAACTTACCTCCCGCATCTTGCTGAGGTTTTCGATGGCATCAGGTCCTGGCTCAGGGTTTGAGTGCGCCATCGTCAGCGTCGGGGGTTCTAAAAGATAAAAGAGGCGGTGAGACACTGACTTGTGATCATATATCTAGGAGAGATGAATGATTACAAAATAACTTGTGAGATTCGACATACCTCTGTCTTTTGTCTCGTCTACGTATATCTCTGAGCTGTCTTCCGGGGGCGCAACGTTGTCACACAGTCCTTCCTGCATCCACAATTTCGTTGGCAGCCCTTTTTATATTTACATGAAATGTACCGGAGAATTGAGTTTAGCGCAGGGTCCAAAGTGGTTGGCACTGGCACGAGATCACTACTAGTTTTTTTTACACCCCCACTCACTTGATTCACTGTTCACTGTGACCAAACTCAATTCTCCGGTACATTTCATGTTAAAAGGGCTGCCAATGAAATTGTGGATGCAGGAAGGCGAGACTCCATTGTTCCCCAATCTGCACATGGTGCGAAGGACTGTGTGACTCAGTGTGACAACGTTGCGCCCCCGGAAGACAGCTCTGAGATATACGTAGACGAGACAGAAGACAGAGGTATGTCGATTCTCACAAGTTATTTTGTAATCATTCATCTCTCCTAGATATATGATCACAAGTCAGTGTCTCACCGCCTCTTTTATCTTTTAGAACCCCCGACGCTGACGATGGCGCACTCAGACCCTGAGCCAGGACCTGATGCCACCGAAAACCTCAGCAAGATGCGGAAGGTATGTTTATGGTATGTTTAAGGTATGTTGTCTCACAATCAATTTTGTAATCCTCATCCGTTCTATCTCCTCTTTCTCCTTGAGAAATGACTCCACTTCTTTTTTTACAGGTCAAGCAGAATATGTACCAGGACCCAACGTCACCGAAGAACTTCAGCCGGGACCTTTTATACGACAACGGCTCATATAATTTTTCCATACTGCGATCTAATTTAAAAAAAATAGCTTTGGAACGTTTAAAGTGAGTTTTGCAGAAACCGCTGAAAATTGCCAACTTTTAACGCGCACTTGAGACCGAACGGCTCATTCGAAAAATAAACTAAATAGTGATATTTGTAGAAAATTTTATGTACTTTAATTTCTGTAAACAGACTATTTACTAAAAGTTAATAGTTTTCGAGTTTTAAGCAAAAAACCGGAAAAAAGGCGATTTTTTTCTTTTTTTTTAATTTTTTTTTAATGTTGCGTCTCGAAATTTAGTATGCAAACCTCAGATTCGGATTCAGCACCCCAAACTACACATGAAATGAAAGAAATCACAACTACCCCATAACTTTCTTACTAGGGGCCTTTTAAATTACAATTTAACTGGATTATAATTATTAAAAAAAAAACACAATGATTTGTGGTAAAAAAAGCTAGAATTATTTAAAAAAGTATTAGGAACACTATAAGTATTGTGCTAATAGAACTCCAACAAAATAGTGATATGCTAACTTCATGGACATCGTATCGATAGGTATACGTAATATGTAACTTTTATTAATTTATACCAATCCTTTACTCAAAACGTTAACGCTATATCCTGGTACTTATGCTGATTAATATATATAAACGTATTCTGACATCGGGCGGTCAGAATACGTATAAATAACAAAGCATTCGCATGAAATCGCAACAGCCATCAGATGAATGGTATCAATCATTCGCAGAGCCAATAGGGGGTCCTGATTAATCCATGAGAATAGAAATCGTAACCAGGGGCAAAAATTAATCCGCCCTTTGTTCGAGGAATAAAATTCTGGATTAGTTTATAACCCATATTGAAATAAGAAGTTAATGCAGATTAATTCGCGAAACTGACTATTTGATGTGGCCTTGTAGTTTTTTTCATGTTTATTTAAGTATGTAGTTATGCATAGAAAGTTTGTATGCAGGGGGGTCACTTAACTTTGCATTTGGCTGTACATAATATACATGCCACTGTATGTACAGGATGTGAAATATAGCGGTAATAAACATTTTTATGGGACAGGTCGTCAAATAAGCCATATCTCCGTACAAACATTTTTATCTAAGCAAAGTGTATCGTTATTTCCAGTGATCGGAATTAGGTGAACTAAAATACCTTTTCAACAGCAACAACCTTCACAACCGGATAAAAAGACGGAATTATAGCAACTAGTATCCTTTCTGGTACTATAGTTACTTACTCTATGTTGACACTAACAACTCTGTCTCTTACATGCGCTGTCATTGAGTAGAAAGACATAGATAACTAAATTTACAATATATTTCACAATTCGGATTCTTTACAATTAAAAATTTTATGACTAGAATGTATCCCTTTTTTACTACAAACTTTACAAACGTTCTATAATTGAAAGCGTGAATGTTCAACATTACGGTTAGTAATCAACTGAAAATATACTACAATATATACAACATTACGGTTAGTAATCAATAGAAACATACCAAGTCCACGCCACGCCATGTGCGTTAGCCGCGTAAGCTGAAGACCCGGGTTCGATCCCTAGTTTGGCTTCCGATGGACTTGGTCTTTTTCTTTAGTATACCATCGGTATGCCATCTTTTTTCAATTTATAATTTATGTAATAGTGTTACTACTTAAATAACAAGTCCAAACATTTAATTAAATAATTTGATTTGTACCAACAAAAATGCTGTAGGTACTTATTACGGTTAGTACCCGCAGTGCCCAAATAAAATAAATATCGAATACCCGGTATACCAGATATTTTTATTAACCTATATTACCACGCTATATTACCTCCTCTCGCGAAGAATGGGTATTTTAACTCACCGAATTTTGATCACTGATTATTTACTAGTTAAAACATGAAACTAATTATGGCTATTTACGCATGACCACTATTTTTGTTCCATCTTGTATGTGGCAATGTAAATGTGATATGCTGGAATACAGGACCCCTTTTTATGTATTTATGGAATTATTTGATTTTTAATTTTTCGTAATAATAATGTGCTTTTTTTCCAATTTTACGTCATAGGCGGCCAAGTTGTTAAATCTTTACCAATAATAGCAAAATATTACATTTATAGAACAAATTACATCTGATTTCGTTTTATTTGTGGTAAAAATGGACAGAGCACTGTCGTTAGCGACCTTCAGAAAGCATGCGCATTCGCTGATTATGGTTGGGCATATGATTAAAATACTCACTTTTTTTATCATTCTAGATATCTTGTCTCCGTGTTCATACGGCATAATCTTGTCTCCTGTTCTAGGGTTACAGTCCAGGACCCGGCTCGTGTTCGAATTGGTGTTGCGTCGTATCGGAGCTCTGAATATGTCAGGTTTCTTGCGAAGGAGTCGCAAGATGGCGTCCACAAGCACTTGCACAGCATCGTATGTGAGCGCCGCCTGGGCCTGTATTAAAAAACCATTCGTCAATTTCCATCCTACAATGTAACTCGACACATGAAATGCAGCATTCTTACTCGCTAACGCGTCTTATTTACAAATGCAAATGTTCACGTCGAGTTAATATAGGTAATGTCGGGGCGAAGACGTATAGTAATAGTTTTCAATACAGTTGCATAACATTTACAGTTCAAAATATAGTTTATTTGATGAAGTAAACAAACAATGTATACTTAAAATCTGCCAAACTGCAATGCAGTTTGTATGCAGAAAACTTGTTCAAATTTATAACACTTGTCTTATCTTAAATTTTATATCGTATGTAGTCCAAATGCTTTAATGTAATGCTTATTGACTTGTGAGAGTGCCCTGGAGGCGTACTAGCAGATTTTTTTTTTATGAATTTTGACTAGCGGAAGAAAACTGTGATTAGATTATGAGTACAATTGAAACTGTGTTGATAGTCAAACATTAGGGTCAAGCGCTGTGTTATTTTTTATTTGTTAGTTACGTACATATAAAATGTGGTACATAATTATCGTTGAATATGATTTAGTTGCATTTTTGCGTTTTTTCTGCAAGTTATGTTATGTTATGTACATACGTGAAAGGTTTGATTGCATCGTGTTAATAGAAGTATTGTATCAATTCAGTTGGGTGACGTGTATATAACGCCATATTTTTATCATTTACGGTGTCTTACCGGCTTGGGAAAATAATTTCACAACTGTTTTAATCCATTGTTACAAATTTTCTTTTCCCTTAACGATTTATTGAATGCGTAATTTGCACTGCGTAATTTGCCAAATAAGGCGAGTTGTCAAGTCAAGTGCTAATTTACGAGTAACTAACAATTTCAACGTAGGTACACTGCGCCCTACTTATTTTTTATAAGAGAGCTCGGTCAAGCCCTCTTCCACATCCCTAACTCGGAGTTAAGCGGTCAAATAACTCACAAAAAGTTTAACTCTGGGTTATGTGCCTATCCCCATGTGGTGCAAGTATTCTGAATTTTACATTAATACCTAAACATTGCTTCGGGCTTGGTTAAAAACTATGTGTCTCTGCATTATTTTACTAAGCCATCAGCCGGTAAAAGACCGGTAAGTCATTTTTTTATTGAATAGTCGAGCAATAAGTAACTGAATATAAACTATACTTCTTTATTCCAACGTTGTATATTAAACGTAGCGTCAATATAATTGATTTGATTATATTATCACCTATCAAAATTACTCAATTTAAACTGTAATCAAGAAGTTGATTAAGTAACCAATCAACAATCGTTTCGCCTGATGAGTAAAACAATATTTGACTTAACAAGATCAAAAAGTTTGTCTGTTCAATAAATTTTTACTTTGGAATAATTATATTAATACGTAACGAGTAATTAACCACTGTACTTACCGCAGTTCAATGGATAGCCCATTTTCATGATCGTAATCAAGTACGTTAGTATTTAGTCATCATACATGTACATATTTACACACGCTAAGAACATGAAAACGATTTAACTATAGCCGGCTTTCGAAATTCGGAAATTGATCTGATATTAAGTACTCTAGTGAGTCTCGTGGATCACGCCCGCCCGTTTTGGAGCATTTCGACTGTCAAATCAACATCAAATGTAGATTGAGGTTTGTAAAGCTTGAATGCCCCTCTATAGCGGGCCATATACGTTCGGGCAATCTGTCGGACCTTCCTAGTGGGTATGTCCGCCGGGCATCGGCCAGAGAAATTTCCCATATATTGATTGAACGGCCTCCTATCCTAGTCGGTAGTGACCCTGCCCACGAAGCCGGAGGTCTCGGGTTCGAATCCTGGTGAGGGCATTTATTTGTGTGTTTATCACGAATATTTGTTCTGAGTTAGGGATGTTTTCTATGTATTTATATGTATCTGCCTACTATATATGTCGTCGCCCAGTACCCACAACACAAGCCTTATTGAGCTTACTGTGGGACTAGGTTGATTTATGTAAGATTGTCCTGCAATATTTATTTATTTATTTATATTTATTATTTATTGATCGGCAGATCTGGCGGATATGCCCGAACGTATATGGCCGCCCAGTGATACATTTTGTGCGTACAACTTGACTTATTTATTAGTACTCTACTACTTACTCTATGTAGTAGCAGTAGTATTAGTATATTGAGGTTCCGCCGGCAATTATGCAATTTCCAACGAGTTGTGTCTTAGTATCCAAGGCAATAAGCCTTAGGTACTAAGATATAAGTCGTTGGAAAATTGAGTCTTGAAAATGGTCGATTTACAAGTGTTGCGTTACCTACTTTTAAAATCTTCTAACCTAAACAAATGTAGGAAATACCAATGTACCGAAAACAGATCCTATTGAAATAAATCGATTCTGACCGAAGAGGCGTTTTCCACGAGCTTTATTATTTTTGGTACCAAAAGCTATTTGGTAAACAGAGGAAATAATTGGCGAAAAATCATAAAGCGCATAACATAAACAACCGTTCTGTTATTATTTGACTTTGATTTCAAACTTACTACTATAGACATAGGGTTGTATATTCATACCGATATTGAGGTCCGTTTCCAATCATCGATGAAGTCTCGAACCATTTTTCTAGAAAAATCCAGTACTCGGAATCCAGTTATATTAATAGCGCCAAATTCAGCGATCTCCTTTTCCCATCGATCGTCCATCACCTGCAAGAAAACATTTATTAAAATTTAGGTTTCATTAGTTTTATCACAGTCCGTTTCAAGCACATTAGAGAATGTACTAAGAACGGACCTACAAAGCCTCTGCAAGAACAGAAGGGTCATGGAAGATATGAAAACGAATAAATCTAACAACTCTACTTTTTCCTCTCAAACCCCGAACGTGCTTTCATACATACTTGCACACCTAACAAAATGTCACGGAAAACTTAGCTAGCAATAATGTAAAATGGAATAGAGGATTCAGATTAGCGTTATTGCAATGGTGAGATAGAAATAGCCCGCTTGACCTCAATTTCGAAATGGACTATTATTTTTACAGGATAGCAAGTGCCAGAAGAGATTAAGGTATTACGTACCAATCCGCTTAAAAAGTAATGATAGTTCCGGCGGCCGAGTTGTACGTCTCGCACGTGTTGGATGAGGGCTTCCTTCGCGAGCTGGGTTGTGGAGTCGAGCACTACGTATTTATTGGTCCAGCGGTCGAGGCGCTCGAGCGCCGCGAGGAACGCCACCACGTCGCTAGCGTTGGTCACCCTCTTGACGTTCGATATGCGGAACGTCGCGTTTCCCGGCTGCAGGCTTTGGTATAGTTGTTGTAAACGCAGCAAACCTGGAATGCAAATACAAGGTATACGCTGTTTCTACTGATGTTTGAGCGAGTCTTTGTCAGCTAAGTTAGTTAGGATATTTGTTCGGTGACGACGCGGATTGTTAGCCTGTTTACTCAGTGGGAATGTGGTTACAATGACAAATAGTGTTACTTGTAACCGAGTATAATTATACAATTATGAATACTTTAATACTACTGAACTAATGCGGCTTAAACTTAAAATGGACAATCTCAGGGTATTTAAACATTATTACAATAACGGGTCTCTGTTATTGTAATAATGTTTAAATACCCTGTATTGAAATGATTGAACGTCGGAACCATTCATATAAAATTAACTTTATACGCTTTGCATCAACACAAGTAATAATTTGCGGACATACTTATATAGACAAGTGATTGTTGTTTAATTTTGGCACTTTTAGAACTTCTCTGAAAAAAATATTTAACCAAACTACCTCGCTTAGTTTGACTTAGTTCATCAACAACCATACGATAAGGCGTTATTAAAGTTCGTTTGATTTAACCATTTGGCTCATTTATAAGTTACGGTTTGTTTAAGTTACATGTAGATGAAAGAGCGGTTTCGTGTAACAAACCTTTTTTTTGTGTTGCAAGCGGCAAGCGCCATCATATATTTTTGCCATCTCTAGGCTCGCTCTAGGCAAGCGTCAAAAATATAACTATCTCTTTATACAAATAACACCTAGATGTGCAATGAAGGTTCCTAACATTATAGCTAAGTCGATCGGGCACGTGTATCTCCTGTATACTTCAATATTATTTGTATGTAATGAAAAACAAGGAGAACATTGCTTATCATTTGCCATTGTCACCATCTAAACCTATCCAAAATTCTCTATTTACAAAACAAAATCTAAATTTAGAAAAATATGTATGACATATTCGTTGTTTGATAGAACGGCGAAGACGTCCGCGTGCGACAAATCCGACGATAAAGCCTTCATTACCCGTGTGTCAACCCTCTTCTCGCGCGTCTTCGTCACCGCTTCAATCTTTTCGCGGATATTACCCTTAAATTATGACAAAAGTGCCACATCGAGAGCTGCATAATGAACAAATGATGAATAGCGGAATCCGTCCTTTGTTTTGCGTTTCGGTTTTTAAATTACTAGACTTTTGAAACAGTTTTTTCAGGATTATAAATTATAAGAATGGCATTTTAATATTTTATGTGTATTAGGTTAAACATTTAGGAATAATATTATTATTTAAAGAATACGGGTTTGCATAAAAGCAAGTGATAAACAATAACTCATAAAGTAATGCGTTACTACATATTTATTAACTAATTGTAATTCCTTCTTATAACATATATTGCCTGCAACAGGAGTAATCAATTTAATCGTAGGTAGCACTCCTCAACCCTTACAACTTTTCTTCAACAACTTTTAAAAAGATGTACCTAATATAAAGGGTGTCCCACGGCGATGCCACATGGAGGGAAAGTACCTTAAATATCATAGATAGGATATTTTACTGAAAGAAGACTTTATTTTATTTTTCAGACTTAGTATAACTGCATTTAAAGTTTTTTTTAATTTAGCTTGTCTCACCCGGAAACCCAACCAGATAAATAATTAAAATAAAACTTTTTTTTTCCTTTTCCACTAATCGATACTGTTAATGCCTGTTTTAAAAATTCTCAAAGAAACACGAGGTCTTACACTCGTATATCCGACAAATAATCCATAAAATTTTATATTTAGAATGCAAATAAATTTTGACCCTATAAAATTTTCAACTTTTTTTTTATTAATGCAATTTTACTAAATTTTAAAAATAAAATAAAGTCTTCTTTCAGCATAATATCCTTAAATATCTTCGATATTTAAGGTACTTTCCCTCCATGTGGCATCGCCGTGGGACATCCTGTATAGGGTTTCACTTTTGCATACACATTAAATAGTATTTTCAATTTACGTTAACATCAGCCTTATTGACGTCTCTAGTCATAGTACAAAATTCGCAGTACATTGCGTCTTCTAACAAACATTGAAGTGAAATAAAAATAAAAACACACGTTAGTTTTCAATGTCGCTGACCCGTCGTAGTTTTCTTTGGGGAGTTCTACTTACAATTAAATTTATTGCTCCTGTTACAGGCAACACCCAGTATATCCAGGCGAGAGAATACATAAAGATATAGTGTCAACAAAACTATGAATAATTTAGTCGTTTTTCAGGTTTACGTGTTAATAATTCTATTTTCATAAGACTTCGTGAATCTTTTGTCGGGTAAACACTCGCACGGAACTAACAAACTAACTCAGATAATACACAAGATACTTCGGTAGAGGGAGGTTTCATTCCATACTAAGAAGTCTTTAGATGTTTGGAGTTGGATCATCTAGGCGGTCGCGTCGTCGCGATTCAGTGCCCTAACTTTTCAAATGTCTTCGTGTAACATCTGCCAAATTCGAATAGAAAAGTTTTTCTTTACCTTTAAAAGTCTAGCTCGGTAACGATCCGGAAGCTTATTTACTCTAAGGAATCAGCGCTAAGTTTCAACTTCATCCAAGAAAACATACATGGAGAAATTCAACATAAAATATAACAGAAAATAAAGTAAAAAGGGAGATACAATTTTAAAAAGTCTAACATGATTCATTTAAACGAATTATCGCGTATATCATTTGTCTCGAACTTTTAGTTTACGTTTTCTAGAGGAATATTTGCTATCAATAATGTGGTACTTAATTTTAGAAAGATAGCAGCTAACGTACAATACAATAGCTGGCGTAACATTTTTTAATGCTAGGTGATGTTTGCTTTGAGATGTTTTGAGGTTATGTTTAAGGTTTTCAAAGTTTTCTATTGCAAACATTGATATATCAATATAAAGTGAAGTTCGTTCTTTATATCAGTAAAGGATTTCTAGTGAATGGAGTCCAAGAAAACCGATTATGAGTGCAAGGCAATAGCTGCAGAATTCTGTTGAATTTATTCTCACCACTTTTCAAGTACATACCATAGAAAGCTAACGTAAATAAATTATAGAAACGAGAAAAAAAAATAGTAAACAGTGGATCAAAGACGTTTGTTTTCAATAAAACAAAATATATTATGCCGTTACAATTATAAGGCATAAATCATTTGTTATTCATAGTTAATGTTTTGATTCATATTTTTTGAAGTAGGCACACCACTATAACTTCGTTCGAGCGCCAAGCTACCTCGTCGGAAATGCGTGCTTTCAGCCCTTGGTTAACAATATACTGTAATTATTTTTTTGTCTTTCCCATCACGGAACAATGGTGTTCCGGACCTTTGGGAGGCGAACGCGGAGCCGAGGCCAACACGCAGAGGTCCTTTCGACAATTTAATGAAATGTAACGGGTACATCGAGCGGATGTTGCACCTGCCTGAGTCATGGGACGCACGCAGAGGCAGCACCCGCCAGGGTGTATAAGCTATTGAGATTTAATCGAATCTAAAATATACTGGACTATTAGGTCAAGGTGGTGAACTAAATACTGGGTTATAGAGAATAAAATAAGATGGACGTCTGCCTAACAAAATGGTTATCAATTTTATTTCCGGCAAATAATGTAATTATATTACTAATTTTAAATCAATTGGATCACTATAGCTTCATTAATATGAATACCTAGGTACACACGCGGTCAGAATTGCATGGGCAGTTTATGAATGAATTCATTCATAAATTGCCCATGCAATTCTGAACGCTATAGTACATCAAGACTGACAGAAAAACATTAGCTTAACTCGTTCGGGAAGTTTGAATCAATACAGTATTCTATAGTTTCAGATAGGTACCTCCAACATTAGTAATATTGCACGCAACTTATGCAGCACAGTTTCGTTTTCACAGTTTAATGCGTGATGACAAGTTGCCGGCCGGTGAGCGGTAACACTACAACCGTTTACGATGAATAGTGTATTCATATTTTTCTCCGTTTAAAATTCCTATCTATGACCGTGTCCGAGATGGTGACAGAGAGACTAGATAGACGGTTTTTATCAATAACTAGCGACCCGCCCCGCACGGGTTATTATTATACATATAAACCATCCCCTTAAATCACTCTATCTATTATAAAAAACCGCATCAAAATCCGTTGCGTAGTTTTAAAGATTTAAGCATACATAGGGATATAGGGACAGAGAAAGCGTTTTTGTTTTTTGTACTATGTAGTGATAAAGATAACCAAATCAGTAGAAATCATTTAACAATCATTTAATTCTTATGTTTTTTGTAAGATAATAACAATAACTATATAACTTATTAAGTAATTCTTTCCCATCACGGAACAATGGTGTTCTGGACCTTTAGGAGGCGTACGCGGAGCCAAAGCCAACACGCAGAGCCCCTTTCGACAATTAGATGAAATGTAAGGGGTACACCGAGCGGATGTTGCACCTGCCCGAGTCATGGGACGCACGCAGAGGCAGCTCCCGCCAGGGTGTATAGACTATTGAGATTTAATGGAATCTAAAATATATTGGACTATTAGGTGAAGGTGGTGGACTAAATACTGGGTTATAGAGAATAAAATCGGACATCTGGGTAACAGAATGGTAATCAATTTTATTTCCGGCAAACGGTGACTCGCCCACATAAGATGGCTCGCCCACAAAAAGCGACATCTAAGATGGCTCGAGGGCAACACCGGTATGAGGGCTGGGGGTAGAGAGTAGTCAATGGACTTTAAACATATAGCCAACTCGCCACTTAGGTCTCCACATCTACCCTCGAGAACACAGCTCTCGCGACCCCACTCTGGACGGCCGGTTAAGAGGTGGAGGACTTGGTCGGACGACGGAGTTCCCCAGGAGCGCTCAGGTACGTGGGGTCGCTACTCCCCAACAACTCGCCACAAGCTGCCCTGCGTTGACTGATTGCACCGGTCGGAACCAGTGGGCGATAGGGTAGTCGACATCCCTATTAAGTAATTATTATTAGTTTTTGCATGTTGTGCTTATTTAACGACGTTTTAAAGACATTTTAGGTCACAAATAACATGATCAATTCAAATGTAAATTCAGTCCGATTTCCCATTGTATTACGTTTTAACAAGGTAGATATATACGTCTACTGACTATACCTAACCAATATAATCTTTAGCTGAAGCCGGTAAATTTTTGCGGCTTGTTATCCTAATTTTAGAGAAAATACGTAAGCAAGAAAGCCGCTTCTTTTTGTGACGAAAATTGCCCACTGTGAAGTCTGCAGGGAATGTCGGGTCCAGCGGAATTCCGGCGTTGTCGGTCGATGGACGTGATTCTTCTCGAGACATGATTACGTCTTTTCTTATATTGTGCGCGATGAATAGAACCCCACGGGTGGCAAAGGAGTCAATTGCTCGCAGTTTGTGCCTGCTAAAGAAACGAGCCACAGTCTTTAACTTCGCATATAGGTGTCGGCTGTGCTCTGATTGATCGATGGAAGATATTTGTGTAGCAAATTATGATAATTAAATTCCTTTTCATTTCTAAACTGTACACTTTACTAGTAGAAGATTTTTTTACTTACGAGTAGCGATCGAAGTAATTAATTCAAGTGATTAAACACCACTGAGTTTGGTAATATATATATATATATATATATATATATATATATATATATATATATATATATATATATATATAACTTTACTTGTATACCTACGCGGATATTAGCCAATAAACCTGCACAAAAAATGTATCCACTGTCTCATTCCGTTTAATATAATTTTAAAAGTTTGCGCCCGTCTCATAGAACAGGGGCGTTTTCGGTGCTGTGAAAATGCAATAAACAGCGTAACATGTCAACGTCACAACATTCAACTTTTAGCAACGGCTTAGTAGATTTGCCTTGCTTTAGTGAATTTATAGATACTTATATATTTAAGATCTGGCATGACGCCATGCGCCATTTTCATGTAATTTTGGCGCGTTGCTGAATTATAATTCAGTGATCTGTGTTACTTTAACGAAGCAGCAATGAAAATAATTTGCATTCCTTATATATTCCCATTTTCAAGAAAGCAAAGTCAGTGTCAACCTACTTTCATACTTTGACAATCATGGCCCTTACCATCTTAACGCGATTCAGTTTAAACTTATTAAACTGAGTCGCTGCCATATAACTGAGCCCTTACCATGCCGTCTTAATGCGATTCAGTTAAGGTCCTAAACTGAGTCGCTGCCATACAACTGAGCACAATAAAGAACCTAAACTGAGTCGCTGACATACAACTGAGCACAATAAAGAACCTAAACCGAGTCGCTGACATACAACTGAGCAGAGTTAAGAAACTAAACTGGATCGTTTTAAGACGTCAGGGTAAAGGCTCATTACTGGTTTGTACCTACGTTAAACGTTGTTTAGAAAAAGGTTGTGTAATTAATAAAGCTTTGCAAAAGCTCCCAAATGAATGCAGTTATGTCTCAATCATTAACTGAAGATGTAAACAAAAAGTGTAAATTTATGTATATTTTACGATTCATATGGGCTGATGGCTTAGCTAGGTGCGCCTGGTTTGAGTTACGCGTAGATCATTAAGAAAGAGTCGAGAAAGTATGAAAAAGGTAGGTAAGCAGTTTGAAATAAGTAGGTAGGTACAACAGAAAAATGGCAACATAAAATAGTAAGTATTTATGGTGCTTATTATTACGATTACTGAAAGTAGAGTCATACTTCTTTCAGTAATCGTAATATCGTTGCCTTGTCAAAAAAAAATCAATCAAACTCTCATAAGCTTCAATTTCAATCTCTTAATTTCAATACCTATAGGTATTTCATATTATATCTATCTATATTATTATTTTTATTTTATATCTGTATTTCATCTGTGTGAGGTGTGCAATAAAGAGTATTGTATTGTATTGTATTTATTTCTATTGGTAGATATCGTTTATTGAAATGCTTATATTTAATAATTTGTACGAGACTAAAAGAAAAACTATTAATGCTTACAAATGGTATCTATTAATTATAATTTTGTATCACCTCTCGGTAAAATAGACGGTTATTTTCGCTTACATATATAATAAATACCGATCATTATACTATACCTCTTATTAACCGGTAGACACAAATCTACTTAACGATTGGACTTAAATATATATTTTGCAGAAAATTCTAATGACGTTCGTGTATTTTGCTAATAAATTGTGATATAACAGTGTAAACGACTAAAGTGGTACATAGTTTAGCTGTAGTTGTTCAGAAATAATGCCAGTGTTGAAGGGAGCATTATTTGAAGTGCCATAAGAGTCTCTGCGGTGTAGGTCGGACCCGGTATAAAATTACAGCTTTGGTGCGCCGCTCTGTGCGAGGCGGACTAATGTTTTGTATGAAAATGTACTTTGATGCTCTCGGGAACTAGAAAACAATCTTAATACGTTTCCTTCAAATTGTTTTGTTCGGTTAAAGAACTGTTCCCAGTGTGTGTATTTAACTAGGTAGTGATTTAAACATTTCGATTTCTATCCATAACCCGTTTGAAGTTTTAAAGAAGTTACATCACTTATGACAGCGCCATACAAAAATATTTAGCCGGCGTTCGTTAATTTAAGTCACAGATTTCGTTTTTTAAATAATTCGGAAATGTAAAAAGCTTAGTAGGTACTAGCAGTACGCGCTGTATAATGACTCAATCATTGCGCTAAATAAATTGGCTGTATGATTGATTCTTACAGTCATACATACGTTACTTACAAAATCCATGTACTACGTAACTTTAATCCTGGACACTTCCGCCGTCGTTATAAGGCCGTTTGACCTCTTTACGGATTTAATGCCTGACGGCAATAGGATTTATTCCTTAATTGTAAGTTACTCAAAAGAAAACGGATTGTGTGATTAAGTCTTGCGTCTCACTCGCACTAGTCGTAATCACGCGAGTCCATAAAAGATGGAACCAGCGTAATCAAACGGTTCAGTTGCTGAATCGACCCGGGCTCTTCTACACATCTTCTATATCACGTTTTTGGAGAAATATTGAACGTCATCCTGATACTACTCACGTAATTTAACGTTCTTATACCTACAAAACAGTATTTGAACGATTTCATCGATCACAATAAATTAATTACATGACTAACATGAAGGTTTGTGCCTTATACTTGTTGGTGTTAAGGTGTGTGGACTAGGTACATTATAACAGGTTTATCTGTATTTATTTCAAGCTAATTGATACAGATAATCTTACGTAACGATGGCAAGCTGAAACACAAAGTTAACAATGGGAGCACACAACCATTATTTTTAAAGTACATTCTAGAGGAGTTCGTGTAGCGATGTATTAAATCCAGCCACTGACATCCTTTTGCCGGAGAACTGAAGCGAGGTACTCGCTGACTAGACGGCCTCATGTTGCAAGGATAACAAAATTAAACCACTGCTTTTATTAATATAAATTTCTCTTTTTAAATTATAAATGTACCTAAGTCGTTAGCTTCAAAACCAAGATTTAATATAGTTACTTAGGTTTTAATAACAATAACTCCTACCTCCTACCAACCATCTTCCTAATCTTTTATCTACCATGAAAGTCATTTTAACATTATTAATTTAGTCCGGGTTGTATAATGAATATGGAAGCTATCAAATTCATTATGGTTTTACCAGTAATCCCGGGCAAGGTGTGGCCTAAAATACGCGGTTGAAGGCTGAAAATCCGGGGCATTATACATTAAACTGGGTGAATAAATTGAAAGTCGATAAAACCATTTCTATCCTATATTGAACCTAGCTTCTCTAAAATGTGGGCGAATAAAATTTTATTTAAAGTAGCGTAATTTTAAAACATGCTCTAGCTCGGCTCACTAACTTCATATTGCCAATTAAATGGGATTACTTGGAAATATCAACGACATCAACTAAATAAGTATTTCATCGCAAGAGCTACTCTTAACCAAAGTTGGTATGTAATGTTACTTACTATTATATAAATAATAGTAAGTACCATTTATAAATGCCAGTATTGTTTGATTTCGAAATATACCAAAATGTGTTAGTTTTTACTCAGTTGACCAAATAATGTAATATGACGAATGAAAAAATATGACTAAAAGTTGGGGAATTAGTAGGACTACAACGATCTGATGGTGAGATAAAGAGAAATGAAATGGTTTATTAGAAATCACAATCGGCCCAATAAGTGCGCCACTGGCGGGCCGGCCCCCTCTTTACTACATTGCTTTGAAATGTAAACTCTTTGCCCGAGACTATAAAATACCTAGCCTAAGTAATATATCTGTGAGATATCTACTTTGCATAAATCTTCAAATTGCAACAGTCTGTATGAAAAAAAATAGATGTAAGTAAGTAGATACGTATATAGGTAAAAGGTTTTGTCAATTATATTCGTAACTAACAACTACAGGTATTTTGTGGGTAATATTGGAGGTCAGTACCCCTATCGCATCTTAGAGGGATGATTTCGCGCTAACGCTTAAAGAGGATCAAAGTGAGCATAAGAGAAGCCATATTTATATGAATATTTCACGAGTGCAAAGAGACACAAAAATTATGCAAAAATTGGAAAACCTGTACATTTTTCGCATCAACGCATCAATCCAGCTATACGAGAATATAATGATATCAGTCTTAAAAATATGAAAAGAAATGTTTAAGAGATGTGGTGTGTCGAAACGTCAGGGATTTATAATGTTACAAAAGAAAATAAATGTCATCATATGAATATTTCGATTTCAATTTTATCAATGAAAGTTGCCATTATGCGTCATGTTTTCAATTTGACAAGCATTCTTGTCATAATTTGAAACACAATGTAATATTGTTACTGAATTAAATAAATGAATTGAAATATTAGTTCTGTGCCCAGCTACGTCCGGGGCCCTATTCGAACTGCTAATTTGACAGATTTGTATATCCACTTCACATCACATACGTTACCACGTGACCATATCCCTAGACTCTTTTTTATCTAAGCTTAAAGATTAATAGTTTGGGAGCCCACCATAGTAAATTGTATTTTTATTGATATTTTGGAATCATTAGTTATATTTTGATTAATTATTAAGTAATTTGTTAGTGACGAACCTTTTATGACATAACTCTTCTATTTTTTAATATTTTTTTTTATTTCAATACAACTTTAATAATTTTTGACATTTTGAATGTATTGCAATCATAATTAAAGTAACTGACAATCACAATATAAAATCCTGAGAATGCACCATGTGTAGTTTTAAGTGACTTTGTATATTGTGAGATAAATAAAAAACTAAAAAAGAAAAACTTTTGCACCATGATGATACATTAACTTAAACAGGTTACTTACAAGAAAAATTTAGTTGAAATTATCATTAATAGGGATAACGGCTACAAGCTTTCAAAGATGTACAAAAATAGGTGCATCCTATTAATGACGATGGTCCACCATAGGGTAATCAGTTTATTGCCCGCACGCATAGCTTTGTAATCTCATACGAATTATATGAGATTTCAAAGTTGAAAACGTGACTGAAATTGCGTTATGTTTTGATGTATATTCGACTACTAGACTTGTTGGATTTGTTGGTAGGATTCATCTCATGTCGGTTAACCTGTTTAAAATGTTTAAATTATGCTAATATGTTACTATGGTTATTCAGAAAACTAATATAGTTATCATCAACTAAGCAAACATACAACTGAAGAAACGTATTTGTATTTGAAATTTTAACATTATAGCTGTGTTGTTAAGGTATCAAGCATACTATCCAATTATTCCCTCTTAGGCTCCCAGCCCACAGCAAGAGATAAGTACTACGGTTATTTCCCTTGCGGATTTGACGTCTATACGTCTATAAGATGATTTCCATAAACAAGACGCCCTAGTAAGATGATACGTATCATGTCCTCGTCAAAATTTGCGATAATTTAATCTGACATTTCATCTCTCTAGAATTTTTCTCTATGACTATCGGTGACATCTTAACATTTTTGACATTCATTAGGTGAAATATCGGTACACCGCATACATACGTTTATGACATTTGTGTACAAACAATATGACTATCGAGTATCCGACATGTCAGGCCCCAATTTCACGGCGACAGGTGCGACAATTGTCAACATCATTATTACATTTATTACTGACACTTCAGGCATCTATGGGCTATGGGTGCCGCTTACTATTGAGCGGGCTGTATGTCTGTTTGCCGCCAACATATCATTTATAAATAAAACCATAATTATTTCCATTAAAAACGAATACTTTTGAGAACACTACATATGTCACGAAATTCTGACATAGGATCATTCTCATGTCAAAATCTACTGACAATTCTATAAAACACTGTTAGATCTCGTTACAATTGACAAAAAGTCTTCACGAAGAAATTAACTATTTACTGACGATACATTACGATTTAATTAAAATTATAGAAAAGGTGGCAAACAAGAACACAGCCCGCGCGATGGTCAGCGGATTCCGTAACCTATGGACGCCTGAAACGCCAGTAATTCAGTCATTTTAGGAATTGTCACACTTGCCAGCGTGGTGAAATTGGGACCTGATCATTAAAAACGCACATTTAACCTATTATAAAAGGAACATGTTTTCCAACTTTTTTATGCAACATTAACGAACATTTAAATGTAATTCAATGTAAAAGGAAACACTAGAATTCAAAGACCTCTTGTGGCTTAAAGTTTGCCCACAAATTCTTTTCCACACAGTGGCATGGATGTGCTAGCGATTACCGCGGTGTTTACCCTCAGAGTGGAGACGTAGCTTGTTTTATTCAGTGTTAGTCTAAAGCCTTCCTATTCTGAAGCGACAATGCGCGGATCACCCCCATTGTTGGCTGTATTGAGTTAGACGATTAGGTGCTTCAATAACAGACCGCGGAGCGCGTAATCTATTGCTGTCGTCAAATCTTTAGCTAAGAATGTTTAGATGCAGATGCCTACATAATTCCAGCGCAAATATAAGGTAAAGGCGCCTTTTACCGTGGTAAATAGCAACATTTCGAATGACTTCAAAAAATTATAAGTACTTATCGAAGCTATTTAACGACCGGGTATATCTTTTTTATTTAGGAGAGTTTAATGAATTTTTAGCGTAGTTTCTTTTTAGGACTCATTTTTGTTTATTTTATTTGATAAACTAAAATTAATAAAACCAAAATTCCCAACTCTTCTATTACCGTGGTAGTGGATAGATTGTGATTCTATTACCGCGAAATGAGCTTTTATTACCGAGGGTATAGAGAAGCGCAATTTTCTACCATCGGTAATGAAAACCAGACTCGGAGGCATACTTGACCTTATATTCTAAAGTTATTACCGAGGGTTAAAAAAATGGATGCTACTTAGGGTCAGTGACCCTTTTATCTGATAACTAACTGTAAGTATTTCGTAATCGTATATGCGTCATTCTAAGGTTCCAAAGCCAAAGTTTATAAATGTAAAATTGAATTGCTAATTTCGCTGTAATACTCATTCATTTATTTTCCCAACTAGGAAATTAAGAAATAACGATACTAATATATCACTCGGTAAAATATACTTCTTTGAGAACCTATCACCAACCAAACAAATATTGAATGGGTCGGAAATAGATTCCCATACATTCTATTACCGAGGGTAATGTAATCGTAACATCGATAATAATAATTGATTATGCTGATGTGTGCTACTCTAATATCGTACAAGCTTCGCTAAATAAACTTGACAGACTGCTGAACAACTGTATTAGGTTCATTTATGGTCTTCGGAAGTATGACCACGTGTCTGCTTACCGTAGGCAGCTGAACTGGCTTCCTATACGTGAGCGTAGATTTCTCAGACATTTGTGCACATTGTATTCCCTTCTTTTTGATCCTACCACACCGGATTATCTCAAATCAAAATTTAAATTTGTTGCTTCTCGTCCCGGTTGCGAACTCCGTACATCCCGCAGCCTTAAGCTCTTCATCTCCCACATCGCACCAGTTTCATGGTAAATTCCTTCACTCTTCAGGCAATGCGCCTTTGGAATGACCTGCCTCTTGATATCAGAAAAGCTCAGAGCAAACTCGCCTTCAAGCACATGCTTCGCAAGCATTTACTTTCTAAGTTACGTGATTGATTAATCTTCGTGATGTTTCATAGTAGGTACACTTATATATATGTATATATATATATATATATATATATATATATATATATATATATATATATGTGTGTAAGTATATGATATAAAGTATATGTGTAAGTTTATTTTATATGTATTATCTAGTGTTCATTAGATATTAGTAATTGTGACATGATTTTAATATTTTCTACAGCCTGCACCTAGCAAACCTCTCTTTTTGGCCCAGTGGTTGACTGGTAGAGAATGCCTTAAGGCATTAAGTCCGCCATTTGTACTTTTATTTTTGTGCAATAAAGTTTTAAATAAAATAAATAAATAAATAATAGGTTTAATTTAGAGTATTGTAAAACCTTATTCCGTCCCATAAAAACATGAGTACACAGTATTAGTTGTATAAGAAATCAATAATATATACTACAATCTTCGTATATAACCAAAATTACGTAACTGGTGAGTAAACTTCGTTAAATATCTCAATATTTAAACAACGTGAAAAATTAAGGGTTTCTAGGTATATAAACTACAAAATCAGCCCTGAAGTTTTGCTATAAATTAACGGTTTGCCGAATATTTTGCATTCCACCGAAATAGTTATTTATTAGCGTGAATAGATCACGATTGGATTAAATGTAAGAAAGTACATATTCGATGACATATATAGCAAAAATAAAGCAAGGAAAACATAAACACCTTATTAAGTATTACCGTGGTGTACCACGGAATTGATATCCACAGTTAAAATGGCGCTTATCATCGCTTTATTTTGTTTTTAATTTTAAACGTATTTCCAGATCATAAATATTGAAACTGCTCAGAGGTTGTTCAGAAAACTATGTTTAACCGTATACAAACCACAGTATAACTAAAATTGCCTTAGTTATGACGTAAATTATAAAGTTCGAGTACACATACTTGTGTCGTCACGCGTTTGTATGGCACGTCCTCGTCAAGCGCTGCCGTCGCGGTAACTATCAAATTGCGCGCTCGTTGTTTCAATCACACACACTAGCACTATCAGGTCCGTTAGCCAAATAAATAAGCTTCGTTCATGAAAAATATATTTGAAAGGAAGTTTATTGGTTTGCTTTTAAAATGCGTATTTCGAAATGCCACGGTAATAGGCGCCAGATTTTATACCCTCGGTATTAGGCGCCTTTACCTTAATGTTTATCTTTGTGGATAAGACTAACTCCTAGTAAATCCTTATAGAATAGTAGGTATGAAGCTTTCTTCGTCTTTTTTGATTATCGTTTTTATTTATATCATTTCTAAAATTTTCATTGTTGACAAATGTCATAATTGAAGAAATTTGACGTTCTGACGAGATAAGTTCGTAAGTCAAACGAAGAACAGACAATAGAACAGTTCAAAGAATTCGCTCCGGGTGTTAAAATTATTAAAAAAGAGTTGCTTCAGCTCCTCAGTTGTCTCATTTTGGACCAATCATTCGAAAATATCATTAATTCAAAAATTCAAAAGTGCTGGGAATATCCCTCGCCATCAACGTCGTCATCCGAAGGGCCCTTGTCAGTACTAAGGTACCGGCAGTCTTCGAGCCCAATGAACGAGCCACAAATAAATGCCCTGACCAGGATTCGAACCCAGGACCTCCTGCTTCATAGACAGGCTCACTACCAACTAGGCTAGGGGGCCGTTATATTGAATACGTAAACACTGTCAGAACTTTATCACAAAATAATGGAGGCGCCGTTGCCTATTTACGTCGTTATTGAGCTCCGAGTGGGCTTAAATGTTTGAAAAATGTTCAAGTGTTTAAGTTTGCTCCTGACTGTGCGGGAGGCTCGATCGAGTTTCTCTGAAACAAGAATGGGAGAAAGTAGACGCTATTACCGGAAAGGAAATGCCGAGCGTAAGATGAAGTGGGTGGGTTTTGACCAATGAATAGATTTTATGTAGACAAACCAGCATCTGATGTTTGTAGGGTTAGACACGAAGTTTTTAAGAATCATAGCTTTATCTATGACTTCTGATTTAACAACAATCAGATGGTTTAACCTAGGCATTAAACAAATTAGTACTAACATTTGGTTGTTTAAGATAAATCTAGGTATATATAGGTAAATACATATTAAGATAATTGCTAAACCCTACACAGGGTCCAAGTTGTCCTAATATATTGTTAACAGGCTATTACAACAAAACTCGACTTTGTCTCGTTTTGTAACGGCGACCCTCAAGTTTTAAGAACCCTTATTTTATCACTATTATTTTACACGACGTTTTAATTTAAGGTACCGAAACACCTCAGTATATGCGTAGCAAACTATGGTTCGGACAGGCGTTTCCCTAGAATTGCTGCAAGTTTAATTACTAACACAGAGAGCTTATTACGCGTATAAGGTGATTAACTTAAATAAGGTGATAAGCAAAATTGATTAAAAGTTAACATCCTAGCATAGCGTACGCTTTTCTACCCATTGGCGGGCCTAACGCGAAATCCAGTTTAAGATTATCGAACATTAGGAATCCAGTGAATTATATACCGTTATATGCCTAAAATAAACAACATTTAGATACTTACTTACTTTATTTTTGAGCTATAACAAAAGGGTCACAGATGGGTATTTACCTATGTAACATACGGCATTTTTGTAATCGAAATTATTATATTTTTATTGTCTAATTGGCCCCTTGATCGACTGCTACGTTTATATTACTTATAATAAAATTACGGATAACACCCACGTATTTTAGTCATTATGCGCGACTTGTTTCGGACATCTTATGATGCCATTATCAAGCGACGTTTATACTTTTTTTAAATACTATCAAGAACGTTAATGTCTTTAGGCACTTATTCTGTTAGGATCATGTTATGCGCAGACATGCTCTTCCAGAATAGTATGGAACCAAATCACTGTTTGGCGAGTCAAGCACTTTAATTATAAGTAGGTACCCGATGCGATGGTATAAAGGCGCTATAACTTAATTATAGATCCTTTGACACAAAATCAAGAGTTCGTGTTCGATGAATAGTGGTGGAGTGTTAACGACCGATATTCAATCGTAATCGCCACCTGATAATGATAGCGGCGGCAAAAGATCAGGCATTGTCATAAAAGCGGGTTATATGATGTTGGTGATTTAAATGTTCATTTGTTAAAGGGAATATTCGAAGTAGATGGGTTAAACATTATTACATTCGAATCCTAAACTCATTTAAACTGGAAACATCGCTGCGCATAACCCTTATTAGTACACGGGGATATTATTTACCACTTCGTTTATTCATATAAAATGGATATCTTTATAAAAATGGTAACACTTAAAATACCTTCGCATACAATTTAACATTCTTGATAAATATTTGATTTATTTTACTGGCAACACCTTAGACACTAACTTCGTCTGTGATCAAACGTCAAAGTCAAAAGTTGTGTAAATATTTAAACAATGGGTATTTAATGGCGATATGCCTCCGAAATCTTTAAAAAAATCTGGTAAGAGGGTTTAGCTAGATGTAAAATTAACGATATTGTTTGTTATTTTGCATACCAAATACTGCTTGAAACTATTGTTTTGTCCAACATATGTACTTTGAAGTTAACTAATGTAAAAGCGGGCGGAGCGGCTGAATGCGCCGAAATTTTAAAACGTAATAAATATAAGAGCCTGGGCAGAGAGTACCTTTTTGTACCATTCGGGGTCGAAACTCTTGGTCCATGGGGTCCCAGCGCACGCAAATTTTTCGTAGAAATCGCGAAACGTCTGGTTGATGTTACTGGTGACCGAAGAGCTGGTGGCTTCCTCGCACAACGTATCAGCATTGCGATACAACGAGGAAATGCCGCCAGCATCCTAGGTACAATGCCTCAAGGACCTACTTTAGATTTAAGGTAGGTAGAGGTAGGTAGTTAGGTAAGTTACACTTACTGTATATATTTCGAAAATAAATGTTTATTTACTTTGAAGTTTAATGGTCCAAGCGGGAAAATAATTCCCTTTGTACATTTATGGCATTAAGTAATTAAATCGCGTTCTGAATTTTAAGTATTGATTCTTAATAAAATAAACAACACAATTTCATATTTAAACGCCCATTTTAATGAAACAATCCATCTAATAATATACCTACAAGTACACAATCATAACTTTTGAATGCATATTTTGCATTTTTTTATGTTTTTTTTCTGTCATAAAAGCCAATGTAAATAGAGCGATTTCCATATTTCGTAGTATTTAAAAAAATATATTGATCCAGATTAAAGAAAGGTACTATAAATCTTAATAACGGCTAACAGTCACTTGAAAAGTCACTATTTGTGACATTTTTAGCCTACACTATTGTTATACGAAACATGCGAGTAACACCTCAGTATAACATGAGAATAAGGGTTAAAGACAATGTCAATCTCAATGTCAGTGTACGTATTTATGAAATTACCGTTTTAACCTAAAATGCTTTACTGGATAAAGGCTTACTCAAATGTGAAACATGCAATTTTTATTTAAGCATTCCAATTCCATTAGCAACTATGTTAAAGCTATACGTTGCTAGCAAAGTTATTCAGCGAGTATCAAACATTCCTTATAGTACGGTACTGCGTGCTCGATCTCATGTATCATAGGTATTTATATTTATGACTATTTGCTCGCAGTAGTCGCAGTTTTGCATTTTAAACTAAGGATATTATATTTTAAATTTGCTGGTAGTGATCTGATCCGCCTCTGAAATGACTGGTCTACCAGTACACAAACGATATTGAACTTCGAAATTCACCAGTTAAATTTAAATTTTGAATTTAGTTACTCTTTAACAAGAAAAGTAAAATATTATTCACAATGTCAATGAGGGCAATGCCGTCATATTTTTTAATAAGTTGACTTTGGTCGATCATAACTGTGCTAATATATTATTTTTAGTAAATTTCATGCAAGTAATAGATTCAACATTTAATTGACTTCTTAAAGGTATTTGAGCAAAATCGCTAGAGTTCCGGGTTATTTGATTATGGTTTTTTTTTTCAAAACATGTCGGTAGACGGATTTTCCCTAAGGTTTGGGATTTTCCCGTCTACCATCTACTTTTCTAGTATAGGGATGTATTACAAGTCTATGCGTCAAGTGAGCGAATACTAGTGTATTTTAAATCAAAACTAGACCTTACAGGGTTCAATTGGACGTATATTTTAAATTTTATGACTAAATATATTTTTTTGGGGCTATCTCGGCATACTTTGAAAATCAGAGGTAATAAACATTTTACATTTTCTTATAAAAATTGTATTAATTTTAATTATTTATTTTAAAAACCATCTTACACTTCCAATAAATAAATGAAATAAATAAAAAAATAAAAATACATCAAATCATAAATTAACCTAAAACATCTACTAATTAAAAAAAAACCCTGGCACAATAAAATAAAACAAATTATACAATAAAACAATTGTCAATTATCTACTCAATTTGATAAAGTGAATATTTTCGGATTATACAATATACAACGAAGAAAATTGAAAATAGTTTTAAATAAGTACTGATCTTAGCATCTGGATTTCTTAGATGAGTTCACCTAACGAAATTATTCCTTGCAGCTAATTTTCTTTTCGCCACTCAACTCAAGTCGACTCGTAAACATATATTTTTTTTGTATGTTTATTCTGTATGTATGACGCATAACTTTTTAGAGTAGGCAGTTTGATTGTGATAATATTTTTTTTTATTGGAAACGGTATACCCCGAAGTTGGTCCCATATAAATTTGGAGAAAAAAATCCATCCTTAAGGGTAGGAAAATAGGGATGATTGATTTTGTACTCACCGATTGTAACGTATGACCACGCATAAGTTTCTACAGAGTAGTCCGATTTTTGATAAGTATTTTTTATCCAATAGGGTATACCTCAAAGTTGGTCCCGTATAAATTTGGAAAAATCAACCAAGGGGTAGGAAAATAGGGGATGATTGATTGTTTACTCACCGAACATAATGTACGACCAAGCATAGCTTTTTATAGAGCAGTCCGATTTAGATAATTATTTTTTTATTGGATAGTATACATGAAAGTTGGTCCCATAAAAATTTGGGGGAAAAATCTGGTAGGAAAATAGGGGTAACTTACTGTTCACTTGCAGATTTTAAAGCCTAATGAAAATCGCGTAAAATACAGCTTGGTAAAAAAACCGATAATATAGCACACCACACCCCAGTGGGGTGGGTTAATAGTTAAAGTAGGATTATTAATATAACAGTTAATAGCTAAAGGAAGGTAGGTATCTATTTTAAAAGTAATCGAAAATTAAGCATGTAATCATTTGTATAATTTATAGCCACAGAAAATTATAAAATAAAAACTTATTAACATTTTTTTTACCGCTGATTAAAACCTAAAAACAATAAATAAACCGACACTAACACAAAACGAATCGACAAACAAAAACAATGGCGCACTGAAAAGAAAAAAAAAATTTTCTCTTCAATAATGCAAGTTAATACCTACCCTACAATTACAATAATAATATTTTTCTAGGATATGGGATAGGATCAGAATGCATGATAATTTGAGTTTTACTTAACGTTAAAGATTGCCCTTATTTGTAAAATGAATCTATTTTAAAAAGGTTGGTAATATATGAAATGGGACATTTCCGGCATATGACGGCATATGGATGATGGGTTTGACCCATTTGTATTGTACGGAATTTTCCAACTTGACTATTACGATAACACCAATCTTTTACCACTCATAATTTCTCATCTACTGAATATAACGTAAAACGGATGAAAATATCAAAAAGCACGTATATCTAATAATATAATTAACATACTCTCTCAGTCGTAACTCGCATTTCTTGAGCGCAGCTTTAAAAGTTGTAACAGCATGTTAAACTCGTGTTTGGCGGTCTGAGCGCAACTGACCCTTAAATGCGATTTTTTGCTATTAAATGCCGAGATAGAGCCACCTGTCTTTGTCTGTTGGTATTAAAAACTGTGGCTGATTTATCGATCGAGTCAGCAAGTGCCTAATGTACAGCTAACGGGCGTAAACGCTCTTGTACGGAAATATCCCGTAGACGGCGTTACCCTCATTGACCCTAAATAAATAAATATTATACAAGTGGTATATTTTTTCGCTAGACTATCACATTTAACTTGTTCAACATCCAATTGTAAAGCACGAATCAAATCATTTATTAAATGTAATAAATGTTTTGATTCATGTTTTTGTTCAACATCACTTCTCACTTTAAAACACTACCTATTGTCACAAGCTTAAACCAGGATAATAAAAGTAAAATAAATATGCATCTTCTTAAATTATAGACAAGTGTGTGGCTATTTTTAGCAAGGCGCATGAGTAAACTGTAATATAACAAAAAGTGACGTTGCAGTAGTAACATGCGATTAGTTGGTAAAGGAAAGTAACACTAGTGTGTAATTTGGCCCTGGTGTCGCTAACAAATAGCTGATAACAAACACAACTCTGACATTGTGAGTTATTGTTCGTGTTCGGTTATGGGGCTAAGTAGGTATGATATCATTTATAGACAACACCATCCGAAATAATAGTTTACGCAACAGTGGTTCTCAAAATTCAAGGGTCGCTGTTACAAAACGAGACGTAGTCGAGTTTTCTTATAAAGGAAACAATAATTTTAAGAACCAATATTTTACGAGCTGTTTGCATACACTATTTTTTAGACGACAGCAATGGTGGCAGAACGGAAAAGAAAACAGTGTTAATATATTGTATGAAAATCCATGGAGCATCGTTTAGCAATGTTCTTATGGAATATCATAGACAACCTTATAATGTACCTATACTTTTTTAATATCGCTGTCAGTCATCTAATTGACAGATATAAGTACTGGAGCACAAAAAGTAAATAGTGTATCAAGAATGACAAGCAAACAAAGTGTCGATTGGTGTAGTTGATAACAGCTATAGTAGCACAACTTACGCTGTCGCCTTTCACTACATGTGTACACTAAGGGCCACTTGCACCACCCCGGGTTAACCAGGTAACCCGGAGTTAATCGTTTTTTTGTACGGAATTAGTCTGGTTAACTCAGGGCTAGCGGCGACCCTGGGTGGTGCAAGCGGACCTAAATTGCGGCCGATGTATGGACCCGCGCGCGAGAACGAAACATATGTATGATAGCCCGCCGACTGTCACTCGGCTAGGCCTCCAGGATTCGCATCAAGCGACTTTAGTAACGATTTTTTCGTATGAGCTCTACCTACATCGCATTTTCATACATATTCCCAATAACTTACCTAAATAGTATCTAGATACAAATTATAGATTAAGACAAATTATAGATAACCGTTTTCAGGTATGTTTAATTTTCATGAAAATTATATACCTAATAAGGGTTGGCCTTACGCAGGCGGCGTATGCATAATGTTGCAGTGTCTAGATACTGCAAAATCAAGCCGTTTCAATTTAGCAGGAACTACAAGTTACGTGCTGCTGGCGCAAGCAGCGTGGTCTAGCCTTAAGTGCACAGGATTAGGCAAAATCTTGAGCTAAATAACTAATAAGTGTAGAAACTTTACATCATATAGCGAATTTCATATATTTATTGAATTTGTATCCGAAAACTTCACTATCAATAATGTATAATATTTTGGCGACTCTCCTTTTCCCCATGGTGATTTCTGGTATATTTTAGGCCTGATTGTGGTCATTCGCGACATTATTTCGAATGTGTATTTCAGTATTGTTAGTTTGTCGATAGGACAAAATTGACATCCTTATTCGTACGTAACATTTATGTTTGTCGGCGTATACTTAGAATTAACCAGCAGCAATCGGCTCAACTCGGCTCACCCTGTTTACACTGAGCCAGTGCTTTTAAGCTAAAATGTGTTTTTATCCATGGATTCAGTGTATGTAATGCACTTTTCCTAAAATTACAGGCGCGGCAGCTACTGATTACATTTTCGGGAAAAATCCCTCGATTCGATACCGTATTAAGTAAGTAAATTCATTTACATTTTAAAACAAATAAACTATTGTTGATTTTACGCAACAACTAAGTATGTGGCCTTAAAATATATCGGTGTTGATATTTAACGACAGATGCGGTTAGGACTAGGATAACGGGAATCGTAATAAAATTGTTTCGTATAAGTTTTCGAATAGTCGACTTAATTAATAAGTGTAAATATTTCCAGTTTTCACAACTGAGTAAAATGAAACCTACTGGGGCCTTGCCATGACGTCTTAACCCAATTCAGTTTACGACCTAAACTGAGTCGCTTCCTTACAACTGACTCTAAACTGAATCGCGTTAAGACGTCATGGTAATGCCCCTATACATACCTAATAGTGCTCCCACACTAGTGTTTTAATGTTTTATAAAATGATTTTATTTTTTGAACATTGTAATGCCAAATAGTACTATCCCTGTCACACCGTGTTGTATAACTTGTGTACTGAAAAATATTAAGTCTCTAATGCGGGAGCACCAATAGTGTAGTAACCTACTACCACCAAAGGGTTTTTACTACGTAATCTTTGTTTAAAACATCAAATACCTAATCCCTGCTAACGTGTTATTAAACTTATGTTATTATAATTATTATTGTATGGCATGGCATTTATTCCTAGATTATGATTAGACATCCTCCTGAGGTTTGGTGGGGAGATAGAGATGGGACAGAGCAGGTGGCCTTCTGATTAGAGTGGATTGCTGCCTGATATGGTTCGCATGGTACGGTTTAGTTGAACGTCGACCTTATTAGTGTGTGCGCTTCTGTACCACACTGGTACACAGTACTCTGCTGGCGGATAACGAATCTGGGTCCACCAATACATTTCCCATTTCCCACGAATGAACACATTCGCAGAATAAATCCTAAGCCTTTCTGCATGTTATATACTCAATACGGATCTCCCAAAGCTTTTGATGTAGCATTCACTTTTGTAGGAAGGCGTAGTAAGGCCATGCATATACTTACTCTTTAACAAGGTAATGTATCCTCGAAGCCTAATATACTGATAGGGGGGATGATTACATAGCTGAAATTGTGTATTCATATTGCGCCAATTTATTCGTGTTAACGCGCCACATACATTCACAACTAGATGGCTCAATGGTGAATAGGCCCGAGGAGTTAGTACCTATACGTGCGTGCTACGTATATATCTGGGTGTCATGTATCCAATATTTTGTATTGGCGTACCTACCCTTAACTCCGAAAAGTTATTAAGTAATCAACCCAAAAATTAAGCGATAAAAAAATAAAAACAATAAATGTTTCTTTTAGTACCTACTGACGGCAAGCCATATTGATTTTCATAATACCTACTAGAATAGACGCCTGCGCGGGTTCGTACCTGGTGCAAAGGTTGTCCGTCGCCATTCAGCGTGGTAACGCGGCTAGTGTGATGGGCACTTTTGCGCCAGGGACGACTCGTGGGGGACTTTTTGACTAGGCTTAAGCTTAGTCTTAAGTTATTTTTTGTGTGTTTGTTTAGATGTTGGGCTTGTACGACTTGAAATGTATCTCCACTTTATGATAAATAAATTATTGTACTAGAATATTGTGAAGAGCACAATTTTCTAATCATGAGTTAAAAAATCTAGTTGTCACATATAATACCTACCCACAATTAATCTGTTTTCTCCGTGTGGCGTTAACCAAGCATGTCAATATAACAATTAGTGTTTGAACGTTACATATCAAAAACACCTAAATCGGACGACGCAACTCGGTGTATAATCGGTGAACATACATACAAAAAGATACAAACAGACAAATATATAACCGCCCCCTTCGAATTATCGAAGACGGTTAAAAATCCGCCTCATTTGTTGAAATAAAAAAATACACACAAAAAATACAAAACAAGTTCGGATATAATGGGTTTTAAAATTACTTTATTCGATAGATCACGTTTGTTTGATGTGACGGCTGAAGAGGGTGTTATTTGGGTATCAGGTCAATCTCATATTCCGCCCTCTCGGAGACTCCGATCTCTACTTTATTTCCGTTCTCGGATAGCGCCGAGCTATTTTAATGTACTTAGGTGCCTCTACACTAAAGCCGTGACATAATATGAAGCTAATCTTAGTTCACAAAACATACAGTGTATTTATTACAGGGAAAAAACGCGATGCATTGTAAAACAAAAATATTATGTAATATTTTACTTTTCTTAAAAAATCCAACATTTTAACTTAGTACAGATTATTTTGAAACCTTGGAATAGCGCATATATTTATGAACTCGACTGTACATTTCTCTATCTATAGGCCTCTTCTTAATTACGCCACTTTTCTCGGTCCAGTGCTAACCTTATCCACCACTATAAACCCCGTAGTACCGTGTAGTTATTATTTGTTGTCCGACACATATCATCCGAACTTCTTGTGTTTTTGCCCACCTTAGCCATCATTCAGTAACCTGCTTCGTGCATCTCCCATCGGTTCTCCTCGCCAAGTGTCCCGCCTATCTCCACTCAATAAGGCTCATAGTTAAGTATTTGGTATACTTTTATACATTACAACTTCCTACTACTTAGCATCTACCATAACGCCACTCGCTCGCCCTATGCTACGACATCCGCACTTTGCTTGCATTTTATGGCATTTCTGCGTTTTTATTTGTGCCGCACCCTCGAGATAACTAGTAAGTACCTACGAGCGGTTTATAGAAACTTTTAAATTGTCGTAAATCCCGTGACATGATGAGCGTTTCAAACTAAGATCGCTCTAGCTTTACTCAATACAGTTTTATAATTATTACGAGTATGGGCATTTTCAGAAAAAAGTGCACCTTTTTCAACGAAGTTTGTCCTCGATTTTCCATACAAAAAAAAATGGTCAGTTTTGTAACGGCCCATACGAAATGTATGAAAAATTGCGTTACAAAGCTGACCAAAAAAAACGGGACACTCTTTTTCTTTGTTTAAATCAATAGTGCTCGTGATTCTGGTTATAAAAAACCCAAAACTTCCTATATTTTCAAAAAAATGAAAATGGTGCCCTATTTTTGAAAAGGCCCGTATAAGTCTTAAATGATAATACAGTTAGTATTATCATTCATTATCATTTAGCAACGTTGGTTTGCTGAATTGTAGAAACTTGTAACGTAAAAAATAAGTAAACGTTTCACAAATAAAAAAAGTGAACATGTGGAACATAATAATATAGACTGTACAAACAGTAAGGTAAGTAAGGTATGTTTAAAACCACGTTTTATATGTAAATGGGATTTCCTTTAGCAAAGTGCTATTTTCTTGGTGATCCCGTGACATACTCGTAAAATGAATTTTACGCGGCTGGTATCCCGACTCCGTGCCGTGGATAAGTCCATTTAGTGGGGCGTATTGATTTCTACCATCATATTCAGTATTGATGTAAGGTAGAAGTACTAATGCCCGACGCTGCTCTAGTATTCGACATGGGCACTTTATGTGAAAGTGCCCTATACTTCTAATATTATTCAAATAATCTATAGGGAGGTACTATTAAACTGGCATTTTGAACAATGCTTGCTTTGTTGCTTAAATAATTATTATATAATAACAAATCCGACCTAAAACAAAAAAAGTATTTGTCGACCCAGTCCGAGCTGACCCTACACCGACTTGCCAGCGACAAAGTGTTACATCCTCTATAAACGTCATATTTTCATAGGAAATAGACGTTTTTGTCGGTTCATGTAAGTAGGCACACATTGTCGTTAGCCAAGTTAGCGCATTCTTAGCATAGTCGGAATTTACTTACCTGGACTGGAACCATTGGAGATTGAAAACACGGAACGGTGTTCGAACGTAAATAATTAGTAGATTACATACCTAGGCCGTTAAAGTGGCCATTTACCGGCCGAGGTTTGTATATTATTTTTCTACTCGACGGAACCGGCAGGCGGCAATTTAGTTTTGCGTAAAGTGGCGGTTGCCGGCCGGAGGGCAGAAAAAAATCTTTATTTAACTTTACTTGGTGTTTCTACCTTGCACTACATAGTAGTAGCTGTGTTGCATGACATCTTAACTAATAATCAGTATCTTTATTATTGACTACTTTATGTATAGGTAACTTGTAAAAGAACCAATCGATTTATTGTTTCAAGAGTTGAATGAGTGTATGAAATGTCCCCATCTAACCCTACATACGCCCGTATGATTGAGAAAAATTTGATACTTACGCAAAACAATGTTAATAAGAAATCGTCCCTCGCGTGAAACGTGACAAAGATATGTCAACATTATCAAATTTTCCAATACCGTTCACTAACTTTCCATAAGTAATTCCCTAGTTAAGTCTCGATATAGGTAATTTATCCTTATATTAAGGAAAATTCGAGTTACGTTCATTCAAAACAGGCTTCCTGCGCGACTTAATAAATTTACCAATAGGTCCGTTTCAAAGACCTTTAGTATGCACAAGGCCATCCAAACTCATTAATGAATGGTTCAATCAGCAATGCGCGGCGGGAATACAGAATAAACTCATTTTAGTAATGACTGCACTCATTATTCGCTGAAGAGACTTGGAAATATTGAGACCAGTCTTCTGAATTAACATTCTGGACGCGGATACTTCTGAAATTTCTTTTCTTTCCCTCAGAAATAAAGGCGTAACCTTTACCCATTCCCATTTCAACATTTTTACAGTTAAGAATATTAATGAGGAAGAAACAAATTTTCCAATAAATGTTTTTTTTTGAAGAATAGTACATTACGATACAAGTGCGAATAGGAGGAAATTCGCAATGAGTGGCGATAGAATAAAACACGACCAAAGGGAGTGTTTTAAATCGACACGAGTTGCGAATTACCTATTCGCGCATGTATCGTACGACGTTTTACAGTACATATGGCCCTTTAAATTTTTGACGTAGGCACGTAAAGTGTACATTATTGCACTAGTGCGGTAATATAGCACCATATGTACAGTAAAATGCATGGTAATAGGTGTATAACTAAGCTAACTGTAACAACCTAGGTACGTTGTTACAGTTAGCTTAGTTATACAATGTTAATTGTATAGCTGTTTATAGTGTTTATACATACGTATGATATACCTATATTTGTAGGGTCTTACCGTCGTGCGAGTCGTAGATGTAGATGACGTGTTTCCAGCCGTAGTGGGTGATGGTATCTATGACGGCGCGGTGATAATCGGGACGCATGCTCACGGCGTAGTCGATGAGCCCAGATGACGGAGGAATAACCTACGAAATAACCGACATATGTACTAAAAATATATATTGTAAATAGTACAAGTTAAGAGCCTTAAGGCAGAGTATGTCATTTTCTAAGAACATCACGAAACTGTCAGGTCAAAGGTCATGCTCTGAAGATGCCACTTTCTCAGAGTGTCACTTTCTGAGTACGTCACTTTCATTGACCACCTCACTTTCTTAGTTTTTCATATATTTGATTTCGTCACTTTTAGCATTTTGTGGCTTTTTTTTATACAATGCCGCTAGTTGTTGATCCCTAAGAAACTGTAGACACTGGATAGGTATGAACTCGATTCGCATAAAAAATAGAGCATGTACAAATATGAATGTTCCGTTTCATCATACGAGTACTACAATATAGTTTCTTTTTTATTTATGGCTTTTCTAGCAGGCTCTTTGTTTAGGTTAAGTATAACTTTTCATCCAGGAAAGGAATGAAATCGATTGACATAAATAAGTTGCCAAAATAGCCTTTTTCTCGCACCCTGCATGTTTCTTCAAAAGTGTGTAGTCGCCAATCTTCATTAATAATCGAAGGATGGTCAACTGGGTTTAATAGGGACTGTCAACTGAATTCTGAACTTTGAGATTTTTAACGGAATATTTCCACGAACGACCCCAATGTTTTAAAACTTTTATCTTATATTTGAGAATTCATTTATAATTGTTTATTTAGGAATATAATTCATCACCACCCCTCCTTTTTATAGTGCTTCGTACAACTTTGTTTTCGAAGCACTTAAGTATGGGATCAGTCCGGTACTGCAAATCGGTTTAACACGTTTATCTCAGAGACCATTTGACGTTGAAAGCTGAAATTTGGAATAGGAATAAATAAGTTAACCGAGGTTTGATAAGCGTTTATGACGAACGGCATTTTTGTGTGCTGCACTAAATTTCGTCTTTGATTAATGAAGTACTGCGGAACGAGGTATCTAGACAAACCGATCTGGTTTAACAATACTGTCATATAAAATGTTATGTAATTATTATTTATATCAATTTAAAAAAATATAGTAGCTCTGACAAAGTCCTTAAGTCAAAATGCCTTATCGATGATATAAGGGGGCAATTTGGGGGTCAGAAGAGGTTTGCAATTTTTTTCTTCATTTGTAAGGATCGTGAGTGGTACCAATTTGTATTGGTACCACTCACGTACGAAATTGTAGTTTTACATACTTTAATTACGGCACTTTCCCCAGCGATTGTTTTAAAGAATGTACTTAAAACTTGTAACAGTGCATTTATGGTCAATAGCCGCGGCTAAGGGCATAAAGGAATAAATAAGCTTGCAAGTAGGTAAATAGGTTTGTCTGACAGCTGCAGAGTTAAGTGACCTCTCCTCCATACAAACTTTCTATGCAGGGAGGTCACTCGGTTGAACTGACCGTACCTGACACAAAAAAAACAACAACACTTTGTGATTATATACTCTAACAGTTGTTTTATTATGAAACAAGGGCCTTACCATAACGTCTTAACGTGATTCAGTTTCAGTTCAGTTTAGGCTCAGTTGTCAGTACAGTTTAGATCGTCAACTCAATCACGTTAAGACGTCATGGTAAGGGCCCTGGTCTTATTATATCAAACAAATCATAACAATTGAAATTAAACACTTGAGAACGGATTAATCGCGTTTACAGCACTCGTTTTCACAGGGTTAAGATAATGACTGAGAGAATGCGAATTTTCCCCTTCAATCAATGAAGTTACTGTATGCTTGTTTGCCACATATTACTTATTTTACTCAAATCCATTCAGCAGTTTTCCCATAAATTGTGACTAAATTGTAAACAAAATCGTAATAATTATCAAAGATTGTAAAAATGGACACCAACGTTGCCAATTTAGTTGTTTTAAGTTGAATAGGCTCATGGTGTCCATGCTGCTCATGCACATTGTGTTTGTAGTGATGTGCCTAAGACATCATGAAAGTTTCGTACCAAGAGATCTTGTGCACATAAATTAAAAACTTAAATCTAAAGTTGCATTTTCAAATTCTTGTGCAAACAGAATGTATGAGCATGTATGTAAGTACCTATTTCTTAAAAGATCAGTTATGAAAATCCGGCAAAATTTCGGTCACCAGCAAACATCTCAGCTTCGCAATGCATAATACATAAGGACTTTTTTAAAGATCAAAGTTGGTTTTATTTCGTTCTTAAAACTAGGTTCCACGGGGAGTGATAAAAAACGTCAAAAGCCGCAAGAGGGAGCAGGGACGAAAGTATAATAACATTTACATTTTCCGTTCATTTAAAGTAACAGGTAAAGATGGAGACATTCAACATTATGTATTTTTCGGGCCTCTGTAACAAACACAAAACTTTACACACTCTATGGATCGTTATAATTATTAAAAAAATGTATTTTGAGAAATATTAGATATATTAAATAAAAAAAACGTTAAGGTACTTCCAAGGAAAGCTCCTTATCCTTCAGTTTCAGAACGCGCCTTAGCATTACGCAGCTTCAAGGTATGCATTATGCATGAAAGATTCATTGTGGTATTCCCGTTTGGTGATTTTAAACAGTCAAATTATTCTAAAGCTAGCTGTAAATCTTAAAGCTATTAATTGTTAAAACTACAAGCAATATGAGTGGTCACTCGGGTAATGTAAGACATACTCGTACAGCAATAATTATATGCTGTTCTAATATAAAACAGCACAGTAGAGCAGTGGCGGAGTGTCAACATGTTCTTTGGGAAAACCGGAGCCGATTTGGCCTGCTTTTGCTTTGAATAGTTAAGGAAAAATGTGCAAGATTAGTTCACGCAAGGGAAGCAGGTAGGAATCGCGTTCAATTAACGCCTCGCCAGCTCGCCACTGCAAGTAGTTTACTAATCACTGGTATGAGAACTACGCTGCTGATTCTGTCTAAGGCTAATCTATTTAATTCTAAATGTTTGATTAAATTATTATTGACGTTGCTCTGCTCGCTCACGCTCGAAATAAGTAATATACTAGAAAAAGAACTTAAGCAGGGAATCGAAACGAAAAATTTATTTTTGTATAGTACTTAGTACCTACAACCAACTACACCAGCCTAAAGCTTGCAGAATGTACCGATATATTTTCCTCAGATAGTTCATATATAATCATCTCATTCTGTGTTTTCTGTAAATTAACGACAAATCTATCTCTCACCAGTCTTCCTCGTAGGTTTTCACTATCTTTACAAAATGCAAAAATGGAAACATTTTTAATATCCACATAGCATCAATAATAAAGTACGCGATTAATTTGTTTTAAAGTGTTTGATTTCAACTTTTTAAACAATGTGAACTTACCTTTTCAGGAAACCAGGGCGTGACAAATGGCATCTGGAAGGTGTTGGTGTACGAATGCAAAGTGTCGAAGGAGTCCGGGGTGACCGCCCCCAAGAAAGCGATGACGCCGCGGGCGAACTGGTTGCAGACTGTGACAAAGAAATAACACCCAATAAGTCAAGTGACGGGACCATTTTGTCTAGCAGAGCTGTTGTCTAAAGACATGCTTCAAACTCAATGTGGATCTTGGTTACAACATTCTATGGGTACAATGTCACGTTGTTTTTAGATATATTGCTTTAAGTTGCAGCTATTGTCATATAGAATAATGAAGAGCATTTATTACGAAGTCTCTATACTTCTTTTTTTATAACGGTGTATATACCCACATATCATTCATTAGTCATCAATAATGCGTTCAAAACCGCTAATAAAGGCCCCCATAATAATAAACTTTTTTGTTACAACAAATTTTTTATCTGTGACAATGTTATTATATTATAGCTAAATAATATTATCGATTTCGATTATTATATTTTTTCAAATTTCGAACACATGTGACACAAGGAAATTTGATTTGACCTCTATTCCAGTATTAGTCGCGATGACGTGACGTTTAGTTTGAAACGAATTGTCAATTGCATACAATGACGCACGCAAGTCGCACGTTATTGATATATGAAATATGAAAATTGGGGCCGACTCTAGTTTGTCTCTGAAGTTTGTCAGAAAAGTTTTCATTCGTGAAAGTCGTAATGGCGGTCGATATACTTATATGCTTATATGCGCTTTGAACGCATCATGGAGAGCTTATGATATGTGTGTATATAAAGCAGTGTATGTAATTGTAAATAATTAGGCATTAAAAAACTCGTGTGACGTTATTATGAAACTCGGCTGACGCCTCGTTTCATTAACTCGAGTTTTGATACCTTTCATTATATACAATCACATAAACTATTATTTGGTTAGGTACTAAATTAAAAACGCTTATAAATTTTTCAATCAATAACAAAATGCACTATTGCAAAATACTAAAAGAAAGCTAATCATACAGGGACATAGTAAATACACTTAATTATTCTGTATATGAAAATAATTCATTAAATGTATGAATGTGGTTCGATATTAGATGTGGCAATAAGGGAACTACGGCAGTTTAAAAAAAGTAACTTCTTGTAAGCGCATGAGCTCATGCTCCTATTTGGTCTCAATAAGATAAACAACATCTAACCTAACGAATCAATGACAAAAAATTGGGTTTATTTAAATTACTATTTTAATAATCATAGAGTATTTGTTTTCTTTGGCCTTAGAAAACATATCAGATTATTTTTAAACCCTATTCGAATTGTTTTATGAATATCCTACGTGGGAAATCTAAGTTCAATTGAATAGTATTTTTGTTGATATTGTACATACATATTATTTTGATATTTTACTCAATTAATTGACAATGAAGGTTTTCAATGTCACCTATGCTGAATTCCCTTTATACAAATTGTTTGTTATTTTGTGTAATAATCCGCCAGCGAAAGTGTATATATGGTCTATTAACAATCCTTTAAGTATTGCAAGAATAATATTGTAAGAATTAAATAAAGGACATTTAAGGTAAAAATAAATTGTCGTAGAAAGTGTAATTATTTTTCTGGGGAATAAAAGTGTTCATTACTTAGTTTTTTTTATTTTCATTGGGACCGTGCTCGATGACAGCGCCACACGGCAGTGGCAACTATAGACAGAATCCGCAATTTTTGACACAACTGTCATGCAAGAAGTCAACTAATCATTGTAATAATTTCAATGAAATCTTATTATATTATACTATATAAGAAAATACAGGACTACGGTTGTATTGCCAATAACATTAACATTGTTGTTTTAAGTAATTATTGAGCCTACTTGTCACTGAAACGGGGTTTCGTGCCATAACTCATGAAAAAACTTTCCAACCGGGGGCAACAAATAAAGGAAATAAGTTGGCGTTTGCTGGGCATATGCTTGAGGTTAAAGAAACCCTTCAAGGTGACATGAGCTATATTATCAAACCCCGATTTGTTTGCTAAACCCATGTGATAGCGACGGCGTACAGGACAACTGTGATTGTAAGCAGATTTTTATGTTTCAATGCCGTTCAACAAAAGCTTATTCAGCGTCTGACTACTCAATCTGTTTACTTTCAATAATATAAGTAATATATACTTTACAAAAGCTTGCTGTTTTATTTACTAATGCAATATTGGAGATGGAAGATTTACCAAAACACAGCGCTTATGTGACTTACTTTTTTCATCTTACTTCAATGAACAACTGATTTATTTGCTCCTGTTTTCTCTGTACCTACTTTTGGAAATACGACAACAGATTTTAATACTAGGATCAAATTTATCTCAAAAACGATTAATGTGTACATTGTTTGTGATCGTCAGGATGAATGTGAACCCACTTTTAAGAATTATATGAAAAAAATCTTTGATGTCGAAGGCTTAGAGGACTATTTAACAGACAAACATGCATGGCCCATACCAGAAACTGTAACGAAACAAACAAAAAAATTAATTGAATGTACTACTGCTTACAGAGTGAAAGACACATTTATCAAAAGAAAGCATACCTATCTAATGTTTGTGTCTATCGTGTAAAACTGTTAAATTTTATTTTATTTTGTTTATTCTTTTTTTTATTCGTGGTCTTTCTGTTTTAAACACATATTGTAAATATTTTTGCTAATTTTATAATTTGTTTTGGAAACATAAGATAGTAATAAGCTAATAAGTAACCCGAGTTTCTTGCCCGTAATAATCTTCTCAGGCTGTGTGTCAGTGCTGTGTGGTGTAGGGTTAGAACCGGTAGTAGTTTTTTTTGAAGTTTGTTTGTAAGCACTTTATTGTACACAAATATAGTAAAAATAAACATTTTGATAAGAACAAAGGTACAAAGGCGAGCTTATCCCTATAAGGGATCTCTTCCAGCTAACCTTTGAGTAATTGAGAGGAGAATCTTCGAGTTCTAGATAGACAAACAACAAATACAATAATGTACAAAACAACAAGGAAGTACTTAAGTACGTAAAATACAACAAGTTATAATAAATTACGTATATATTTATATAACAATAATAATAATATATATCTACATTTATACATAATATATATCTACTAAATACATACATAAATATATATAGCACAAATGAATAAATATTACTATGCCAGTTCTCAATTATTTGAAACTTGGTTGGAGAGCCACAGTCTTTTCAGATTATCTTTAAATGATGCCACAGACTGAGATTGTCTGATGGACAAGGGTAACTCATTCCACAGCTTAACAGCGCGTACTGTGAAAGATTTTGCATATGTAAGCGTCTTGTTACCAGGAATAGCCAATTTTAAATTAGTACTTGAGCGTAAGCGGTGATCACTACCCTCCGCTAGATAGTTAAATCGCTCAATTAAGTAAGGTGGAGAAGTAGGGGGGGGGGGAGTTCATAAGTGCATTGTAATGTGCCTTAAAATAAAGATATTTTCAGTCCTCCGGCCGGTAAGCGCCACATTACGCAAAACTAAATTGCCGCCTGCCGGCTCCGTCGGACAGAAAAATAGTATACAAACCTCGGCCGGTAAATGGGAAAGCCTCGGATCACATGTTAGTCGACCTCGGCTTCGCCTCGGCCGACAATTACATGGCATCCGAGGCATTTCCCACTTAAACGGCCTTGGTATGTAATGTACTATTATCTTTTTTTTTATTGAGAATCTCGTGAAGGCCAAGAAGGATGATTCCAGAAAGTACTTAGACTTGGCTCACGAGATAACCGCCATGTGGGATAATGAATCGACGAATCAAGCACGGCCATAAAGGCAGTGGTACTACATCAGCACATATTTAACGTAAGTACTTGTGTATTTCGTGTGTCTGACTATGGGCAGATACACAAAATGCGTGGGTACTTACTTACGTTAGGCACAAAATACGAGTAAGGCTTAATAAGGGTAACTGATCGAAAAAGCTCTATAGTATGTCACGATTGCATAAAATAATATTGAGCGTTAAGTATGTTCTTGTGTACAATTTGTGGTCCAAGTGTTAATAGTTGCAGTTCCAGTATGTTTATTTATTTTATTGTATCTCTATTGGATTACCAACAATTGAATACCTACACTATCCTTAACGTATATACATTACTTGATAATGCCAACATCCCGTGGCTATGCAAAACACAGCTATGATCGGTATGCGTTAAACAGCAAGCTGTATAAATCAGAGGCGTTCCACTAATAACCAGTTTATCTCTAGCTCGTATCACGCCACAATTCCGCACCGAATATTTGACTCTAGAATTGTCGAATTAGTATGCAACACTGATCTTGTTAGAATAATCCTAAACAATAGTAGTAGATTATGCGGCCGCATTTGAAGCGAGTGCGAGACGTAACTGGACGGCATTAAGGCCTTCTATGTAATATTAATGTAAAGTAGTTGTCAACATAATTACTGGTCTCTTATCAACCCATTTGCTAACATAAACTTTATTTTTCCTGACCCAAACATGTTCGCCTTTTTTAATTTTTATCCACCATTTCTTTTGGATTATCTTTTCTGTTTATACGAAGGGTGCCGTTTGTGTGAGTCTTTAAATTTATAAGTTTCTGAGAAAGCGTGACCGAGTTGTAATAATTATCCATGAAAAAATGATGGCCTTTTAATAAATACGGCCTCATTAATCTCATCACCAACCGTTCAAGTTTTGGAACCATTGTACCCGTCAACATGGAGTCACTATACATTATGATGTTCAGGACATAACCGTCAGCCGTTGCTAAGATAAAGATTTTAACTCCATATCTAGCCTTTTTAGATTTCATGTATTGCCGAAAATGAAGTCGACCACGATACAACAGCAAGGACTCATCTAAACTAAGCTCCTTAGCAGGTTTGTATATTTTTCTGAAATTTTGTGTTAACATATCAGCAAATCGATTTATTTTTTCTGCACTCTTAGCACCGAGCTCTGAACAACAAAGGCATCGCAGTATCTGTTCATAACGTCGCGAAGACATTACATATGAAAACACAGGGTGGTAATACAACTAATACAGTGGGTCATCATGCGTGAACAGTTTCTGTTGTTTAGGAACACGAATGTGACCATGTAATAATGAAAGCCCAAGAATTTTTTTCATCTCCTCAGATGTAGTAAGGCGAAAATTTTGGGACCGAGAGTGTCGAGTGGATGGTTTGTTTGTATTACACAGCGCTGTACCATAATTATTTGTACATTGAACTAAGTACTCGATGAACTCTTTTGGAAAAACCTGATGGAAAACTTGTTCAACGCTAGTATCAGGACTAACCTTAAATTGTATGTCATGTGAATCAGCGTCGAATTCAAATTCGTAAAATAATAAATAGTATTTATGTAATTTAAAAGATATAACGTGAAAAATAACTATTATGTAAATGTTACTTACGATTTTTGAAACAATATTTCGTAGTTGATCTCAGAATGACACTGAGCGCACTTTTTGTTTAAAAAACAAAGTGCGCTCACGCCGTTCGACGTAGTACTCAAGTGCGAGTGATTCCCGTGTGAGTGTAAAGGACAGAGATAGGATTGCGGCAGTAGGAGATATAAGATCGCTCACAATATGACAGTAAATACTACCCTTATTAGTAGTTATATGAAAAACTATCGTCGGCTGACGTATTGCCCAGGATCCTAAAAAAAGTAGGTACGTCCATCGACGTACTGTCAGCGAACGTGTTAATGATTTTATTATATTACGTTTAACTTTGATCCACTGTAAATTTATATTATTCATAAATATGTATTTGTAGAGGTCACATTCACTGAGTTTTGAGACAAACTGAACGGTATGTCAGGTCAGCCATCTGAGCTCAATGATGACATTACATAGAGACTTGAAGGAAGAACACAAAATATGAGTACCATGGATTTATACTATCAAAGACTACTTTAAGAAGTCGCAAAACAAGAACAATTCACGTTATTTGAAAATTAATTCTAACATTAGATGTTTCCCGGCGATCCCCTAATCATGTTTCTCTTCACGCACGCATTAGTGTTCACTGCTTCCAAATATTGTTGGGGGTTTTCGTGTTGAAATATGGATGTTGTAATAAAAAAAGCAAATATCGGTTGGTCTGCCCGCGGGGAGCTGGATGGAATGCCGATCACGTTTACTCAGCATCACAGGGCGTCTCATATACTTTAAGATACTTTACCAATTCTAAACTGTTTGTACAGTAGTTGAACTTCATAACTATTTATTTTTTCTTTTTTGTTAGCAAGGGGGGAGTTCTTGACTTGACTTTTAACGCTATATTGTTTGCGTACAAAAATTTTAGGCGATCAAATGCTCAAAGAAGCTTTGTAATATGTATTGTCTAATACTCATACAAAAAAGTTATTGAAAGAAAATTTGTTTGCGAATACTACCTCCCTGTCTCCTCCTAATATAGAGTGAGCAAAGAAGACGTACCTATACGAGTACATTTTTATACATTATCTCTACAAGAAATAAAAATATATTGCATGTGAAATTACTATTGAGAGGTAGGTTAGGTTACCTACATTTGTCTTCCCCAAGTAGCGCATTTGCGTAGGTATAAATAATTCTTCTCACTATATATTTCCAAATATTTACAAAGTAGATTACTTTTCGGTTTGTACACAGTAATAATAGTGAACAGCCGGTATCGTGTTCTGATAACTTGATAAGTATAAAATAGAAAGACAATAATTCCCACACAAAACAAAATCGTTAAAAGGGTTAAACACGATTATGGGATGGCCTATTCACCTATACAAAAACAAAATATTTTCACATTAATCAGTTTTCTTATAGATAGGTACGCACTTGATCACTATTTTTGTTAGGTACGACCAGAAGGCCTAGTATAAAAGTTGTACGACATTAACTCCTCGACCGCGTTAGCGTATCGAGGGGTCAAAACATGAAAGTTGCCGGATGATTTAAATAAACGGCAAACATAATTTGAACTCCCGATACGCTAACGCGGTCGAGGAGTTAATGTCGTACAATTTTTTTACTAGGCCTTCTGTAGATATCATAAGTATAGCATAAATTCTTAGACTAACTAGTCTAATAAATACCTATAATGACTATTATAGGTATTTAATCCCCTTGGTCTCGTTAGTGATCAGGCAGCCATTATCAAACTTTCGAATTTAAGGATCCCGACAGTGATTACTTCGGGGTAGCCGCACGTAAGAGAGAGAATTTTATCGATTTCAGATTACACTAGAGGCAAAGTGCAGCAGGATTACCGCAGCGCTTTGCTTGTAAAGGTGAGTCCCCGCCGGCATCGTGGTATCACGGCACGTAGGTCCTTTATTCCGTCATACATAAGCTAGACCAATCTAACCAAATGGGGTACCATAAACGTACTGATCTGTGTGATACTCTCGGGTTATACACGCTGAAAGAATGTTACATTGTCCTGTAACAATAAAAATATGCAACACAGCCGGTTTGATTTCAACTCTTACCCAAACGGTGAAGTGAATATATGTATATAGTTACGGACAACACTCACCTATAAGTCACTGCGTGCGACATATTTCGGATATTTAACGATTCCATTAATAAGCGTATACATAGTACCAAGCGCAACGCCGTAAGCGGGCCTTACGCTTGATAATGGAATCGCGCGATGTGACTAAAAATACGTGTATAATATTAATGTGTGTGACTATAGATTAAATTCGATGAATCTATAGATCAACCTGAAATACCTGTGGAACGAATCCCGAAATGTGTATTGCGTTATAAATGCATCAAATGTTAAAAAATTAGGAATCAAATTACGAATAGAGTCAATAGGTACTAGTGTCATAAGAACACATTTACATTAGGCCTTTCAATACGTGGGTCACTAGGAAATAAATGAGATGCTACACATGGAATGCTGATATATAAGGTACAGTGAAATCTCGATAAATGGAATATTTGTGTAATTGCAATGAAATGTCCGGTCCCGGTCCCTTGACAACGATAAACTTCTATGTACTATGAAATTCAGATTTAAGTTTTTTTGTTACTTGGCCACTGAAATCAATATTGAAACAGTGTTGTAATTTTTAGGGTTCCGTACTTCAAAAGGAAAAAACTGAACCCTTATAGGATCACTTTGTTGTCCGTCCGTCCGTCCGTCTGTCCGTCAAGACCCTTTATCTCGGGAGTGCGCGGAGGTATCGAGTTGAAATTTAAACTATATACTAAGGTCTACGGTCCCTTGAAACCGTATTCCGCGTTTACCGAAATTCATCCCTTAAGGGATAATAAAGGGGGTTGAAAGTCCGTCAAGACCCTCCCGTCCGTCAAGACCCTTTATCTCGGGAGTGCGTTGAGGTATCGAGTTGAAGTTTAAACAATATACTAAGGTCTACGGTCTACGGTGTTTATCAACAAATGCCTGCGGCGCATCTTGGGGATTTACTGGCCACGAACGATCTCGAACGCTAGACTGTGGCAGTTGACTGACCAAAAACCCTTAAGCCAGGAAATCCGGGAGAGGAAGTGGCGTTGGATTGGACATGCGCTTCGAAGGCCAGACAACCACCTGTCCAAGCAAAGTCTACGCTGGCAACCTACCGGCAGTAGACGGCCGGGACGTCCCCGCACTACCTGGAGGCGTTCAGTTGAGAAGGAGGCTAGCTCAATTGGTCTCGGCTGGAAAGAGCTGGAGGAAGCCGCTGAAGATCGAGCTAATTGGAGAAATCTTCTTAGAGCCCTATGTCCCTAATGAGGGATAACAGGAACAAATCATCATCATCATCTACGGTCCCTTGAAACTATATTCCGCGTTTTTCGAAATTCATCCCCTAAGGGATAAGAAAGGGGGTTGAAAGTTTGTATGAGGTGTGAATTATTATTCAGGTTGAAGATTTAAAACTTCGTTTTAAATCTAAGACTATTTGAAACTACACAAGTCTTGTGTAGTTTCAAATAGTCTTGTGTCACAAGAAAAGTATATTTAGCGTTTTTCGAAATTCATCCCCTAAGGGATAAAAAAGGAATTGAAAGTTAGTATGAGATGTGAATATTCAAGACCCTTTATCTCGGTAGTGCGTGAAGGTATCGAGTTGAAATTTAAACTATATACTAAGGTCTACAGTCCCTTGAAACCGTATTCCGCGTTTTCCGAAATTCATCCTCTAAGGGATAAAAAAGGGGGTTGAAAGTTTGTATGAGATGGGAATCATTATTCAGGTTGCAGATTTAAAACATCGTTTATAGACTCTTTGATACTACACAAGAAATAGTAATTTATTATACAAGGGGGCAAAGTTGTTGTTTAACTCTCGGGCTTATATTGAGACCCGAGCAAGCGAAAGTTTCCAAAATTGAGCCACGAGCGTAGCGAGTGGTTCAATAACTGGAATCTTGAGCTTTACGAGGGTCTCAAGGCACGAGAGTTGAACAAACTTTGCCGCCGAGTGTAATACAACATTTTTCCCCTCACTATTGCGAGGAAAATACAGACTACATACGATTATAAATCTTATCCACATGTAAGTTATCTTGAAGAAACCATCAAAAATAAATTTCAAAATTTTTCATAGAGTAAGTACGCTCCTGATACTTAGATATTGCCAACAGCTTACCAAGTGTGGGATAAGACATGATGACATGACCAATTTAAGGTGTGACCTCCGATTGCGCATATTTACTATGTATGTATGTATGTATAAGCTTTATTGTACAATAACACAAGAAATACAAGAAACACAGTAACATAGACAATTTGATACAACAAAGGCGAACTTATCCCTATGAGGGATCTCTTCCAGTTAACCTTTGAGGAAACCTTTGGTTACTATGGGCATATAGGACTCACTTATACTGGACAGGTGGTAAGTGATAGGAATTAGATTACGTTGCCCCACATGTGGATAAAATGGGTTTTTCCACGCTAGTTTTAAAGGACAAAACAGCGCTTTCCGAGCTAGTGAGGGAAAAGTATATTTAGCGTTTTTCGAAATTCATCTCCTAAGGGATAAAAAAGGAATTAAAAGTTAGTATGAGATGTGAATATTTTTTTTAAGTTAAAGGCTTAAAACTTCGTTTATAGACTCTTTGATACTATACAAGAAAAGTATATTTAGCGTTTTTCGAAATACATCCCCTAAAGGATAAAAAAGGGGTTGAAAGTTTATATGGACACCATCGCGAGCGCAGACTTCTGGCCGAAGGGCGTCGTGTTTCGGCGGTTCCGGGGCAACCTGCCGAATCCCACGCCGCAGGTTCAGACGACGCAACGGAGCCACGCTTTTGCGTCGCCTAGTTCTAAGTTCTAAGTGATTTTGTTTGTTTTTTCTCTTTTGTGTTTTATATATATGTTTTGGTTTTATATTTCATGGTTGCAGTGCTTTGGTTTTTACTGTTATGCTGTATACTGTTTTTTGATTTTTAGTCATTTTTATGATGTACGAAACCCTTGGTGGGCGAGTCTGACTCGCACTTGACCGTTTTTTTTTATTTGTTGGTAGGTTCACTTTATTTACCAGTAAAGGAATGGAGGGTATTACTGTTGACAACATTTTTATTAGAGGATAGGTATTGTGCCAAAAAGCGTATAATTCTTGTTGTTCGTTGGAAGTTAGTCCGTAGAAAAAAAAATGAAAGTTTGTCTATCACTGTCAAAATATATCTATCACTTTTGTGGTCAAGTCCCTAATGTCAAAAACAGGCAGTTCTTAACTTCTTACGTATACTTTGGTCGATTTTTAATAAGATTAATTTGTAAATGAATTTTTATGCCACTAGCGCCTTATCAACAACCGAAAAAGTGGTACTTTTTACAAAAAACCAACATAAGAATACTAAAAAATGCCTGTTTTTGACATTAGGGACTTATTGAGACCTAAAGTATAATAAAGATACATTATTTTCGTTGTACGGCAATCTTTCATAAAAAAATTTATTTCCATAAAATAGGTAGTATAAATTAAACATTATGATTCATAAATGCTCTCTGCATCCTCTTTCTTATGATAGTGACCTCCATAAAATAAATTACTTAGACCGATTGCTCTATTGTCCAGAGCCTCTATAATTGAAACGAGATTGTTTTTGACCTGGATAATTGGTCAAGACCTGCTAAAGAGTAAAACCTAACCAGCTTTAACTGGATATGTTTTTCAAAAACTTATTTCATTAGAAGTGGACCACTTGTAGCCAGATTAGTTTAACATATATAAAAAAAATCATTTTCGATCATTTTTTTCTGGGACACGGTGGGTATATTATTTCACGACTATTAATATTTTGAACCGAAAATTTTCGCATACAATGATTTTAGCCAGTAAGCGGGGAATCTCTTTCATCTATATATAATTTAATGATTCTAGGATGAATTTGTGAATTCAAAAGGGGTATAGGTAATATCGATTAGGACCATAGAAAACACCAATCGCTTAAAACAGTAGTTACAAAAATATGAGCCCGCGGAAATATATATGTCTTCATAGGAATCTCATATTATGAGAGTATAAAAAAAGTATTAGAGATTGTGCCAGGCGATAATATTATTTTTCTACGCCATCTTGAGAGTGACGAAGTCTTAATGTCATTGAGTTTCACATTTCCATAATTTTTATTTGCGCGTGAATTCTCATAGGTTATAAAAGCAGAATAATTGCTATTTAAAAACATATAGGGTGTATTTAATGTATAGATTTCGAGTATATCAAAATTTTTATAGTGATCTAAGGTACCTCGACAGTAATGTATAATAACTACTTATTTTTAATATCTATAGTTACTTACAATTCTAAAGGTCGATCGGAATCGTGATCGGACGTCATTTGGCAAGCTAATCTTCAGAAGCAAGTTTACTTTATTTTGTAATGGACTCAATTGCGTGCACAACAATTGATGAGGATATTGAGGATTATTAGCCAAGAGTCTAGATATAAAATACATGTGTACAAAGCGAACAAGGAAATTACCAGTTAAGCCTTTTGACTTTAAAGCATTTTTCTGAAGTATCGGTGCAGTTTCACACGTTTCGTCGGACAATAAACAGAAAAGAAGATATAATATTGCAAAACATGAATAAGAAAACAGGCAATGTATGGTTGATTCATTACATGCCACATATCCAATAACGTAACCAGCACGTGGGTCGAGGGGACGCTGTCGGGTGGGACCCGATTTCTATCATGGCGGAGTGTCCACATTCTTGCCCGCCGAATATTTGTGCCCTCACTGTGTTGGTGACCCATGTGTCCCAACCCAATATCCGAGCGTCACTCGACGACCTATTGATAGATTTTACAATGATGACGGTCGGTTTATGGCGCAGCCGAATATATTTATTGCTTTTTTGTAACAGTTTTAGGTTCTTAATTGGAAGTCTTACTACGTTAGGTCTCTACCCCTGATCCATGCCAAAGTGGAAGTGGATTTCCTAGATTGATTTTTCCAAGCACTACTTGTTTATGACAAATATATTTCTATTTTCTCCTTTCGTATTGTCTTCTTATTTATTTTCTGTTATAGGTACATCTTATAATACGATAAAATCTACGACCTATTTAATCTACCACCGCCCTTGGAGATGCAATTGCGTAGTACTACGAAGAAAATTGTACATAATATTACACAAGATGAATCACAAAGCCTTCAGGTACCGATTTTAGATAGTACTTTTCATATGGAGCGCACAAATGAAGCGAAACAGCCGTCGCCGCGCGCTGAGGGCGCACACTCCCGGCTTTCGTTGCCGCGCTCGGTTAAAAGTAAGTCTGGTTCTGAGACTTCCTCTATTCAGGCAAGACGCAAACGGCTTGAACTTGAGGCTAATAATTTTTAAGAAAAAAAAACCGACTTCATTTGGTTCCCGGTAAAAGTGAAATTAAGAATTTGTTTGAGTTAGCCAGTTTACTTCACAAATATCCAATACACCGCACATGTACGATTGAAAATTAAGGAGCTTTCTTAATGTCCTAGGGCTTCCATCATTACATTTGAAGTATAATCAAACGGAACTCCCTTGTAGACCTTTAAACAAACAAAATAACAATGTGTTAAATTGGATGACAGACTGTAAATTAACGAGCATATTCATTATGCCATCCCTGATTATCAACATCAGGTCCACTCCAGCAAAATGATGGCCACAGTAAGAAAATGCCTAAGCTAATTATGAACACCCTCTAATCACAATTAACCTGCCGTTCAAATTTGAAGAGTTCTCTGAATTCTTCTAGAACTCCATCATCAGAATATAAATCAAATCAAAAAGATGAATGTCACAACTAGGATAATAAGTAGAGCTAGGTTTATTAACCAGTTCCACTTTGCGATCCCTGGTCTTCATCATCAGATCAAGTTCATCAAAATTTTGGCTCCGCCAAAACACTGTTTTAGTTACTTAAGGAAACCCTCAAATCAGAATGCATGTGCCGTTAAAATTTGAGGAGTTCTCTCAATCCCTCATGAAGCCCATCATCAAAATAGAACTATAATCAAATAGGACTATCTTGAAGGTATTTCTTTACAAAGAAAAGATGAATGTCTCAAATCGGATGATAGAGCTGGGAATTAACAAGCAGTTCCACTTTGCCATCCCTGGTCTTCATCATCAGGTCCACTCCACCAAATTGATGATGTTCGTAAAGAAATGCTCGAGTGTCTTAAGAAACTACCCAAATTTTAACTATAAAACTCTCGTGAGACTAAATTACGTGAGTGACCCGTTTTAAATATTATTTAATAAACTACCCAAATCATCATGCATGTGCCTTTCAAATTTGAGGAGTTCCCTCAGTTCCTCATGGATCCCATCATCAGAAATTGATTTTGAAAAAAACGGAACAAATCTGGAACCATCTATTTTCAGAAAAAAAAATATTTTTTAAAATCGGACGATAGTCCTGGGAATTACCAAGCAGTTCCACTTTGACATCCCTGGTCTTCATCATCAGGTCCACTCCACCAAATTGATGATGTTCGTAAAGAAATGCTCGAGTGTCTTAAGAAACTACCCAAATCATCATGCATGTGCCTTTCAAATTTGAGGAGTTCCCTCAGTTCCTCATGGATCCCATCATCAGAAATTGATTTTGAAAAAAACGGGACAATCCTGAAACCATCTATATACAGACAAAAAAATATTTTTTTAAATCGGATCATAGTCCTGAGAATTACGAAGCAGTTCCACTTTGCCATCCCTGGTCTTCATCATCAGGTCCACTCCACCAAATTGATGATTTTCGTAAAGAAATGCTCGAGTTTCTTAAGAAATCACCCAAATCAGCATGCATGTGCCTTTCAAATTTGAGGAGTTCCCTCAGTTCCTCATGGATCCCATCATCAGAAATGGATTTTGAAAAAAACGGGACCAACCAGGAACCGTCTACTTTTAGAAAACAAAAAAAAAATTCAAATCGGTTCAGTAATGACGGAGTTATGAGTGAACATCCATTAAAAAAAAAAATTAAAAAAAAAATTCAGTCGAATTGAGAACCTCCTCCTTTTGAAATATTGAAGTCGGTTGAAAAGAAATAGCCGCAATTAAATTGAAGCTTATTAAAAAACAACTGCAACTGGACTTAGCCGACTTGGAGGAGGAGAGTAGAAGTAGGCAGTCGTATGCATGCTCTATTAGCGACGTCAAAGATTGGCTCGACAAGCATGATCAGCCCCAGCAGGAACGAGTTGAGGAGCAGCTTGACCACATTTGTTATGAGAACTCGGTCAAGCTGCGCCAGCCGGCGTTTGACGCCGACACTCCTGCCGGTATAAGTGAACCGTCCGCGAGCGCACAAGCAAACACGAGTGTAGTCGCCGCCTCTGTAAGTAACATAAATAAGCCAGTTCATTTGCAATCCGCGGCAGTCCCAGTCGATAGTATAGCTGAACTAGCAAGCGCTATTAAGGATTTAGCTGTCGCCTCCGCTAATAATAAAACAAATGCTAGCCTGCTTAGCCGAATCAGCACTTCGCGAGACCTACCCGCGTTCTCCGGAGACCCGATGGAGTGGCTACAGTTCAAAAGGGCGTATATGGAGTCAACAGAGGTGTGCGGTTTCAGCCCGGCTGAAAATATGTGGAGGCTAAGGAAGTGTCTACATGGTGCTGCAAAAGATGCTGTGTCAGCTCTTTTAATCAGTGCTTCCTCGCCTGACAAGCTCATCGCGACATTGGAGCTACAGTTTGGTAATGCTGACACTATCATATACAGACTTATGCACGATATTAAGAAACTTCGCCCAGTATCGCCTGAGTACCATAGTGATATTGTAGCATTTTCAGTGAAAATACAAAACTTTACTGAAGCGATAAAGGCTGTCGGCCGCGCGGTGTACATGCATGATATGACTATTTCGTCGATTGTTTTATCCAAACTTCCACCAGTCCTTATTTCAAAGTGGTCCGATTACAGCTTTGTGCTAATAAAGGCTGGCACGAAATCGCGATTGGAAATATTATCTGATTTTCTCAGTCTAGAAGCGGAGAAAATATCGATCACAGCGAACGCAAGTTTGATGACCACAATGACTACACAGCACAATAGCCACAAAAATATCACTCGGCCGCAACCTGTACTAGTTCACGCAGAGAGGCAAGTAGATCGTAGTAGTACTACTAACTCAAACTGTCACTTTTGTAAAACAACTGCACATAATCTGACCGAGTGTAAGAAGTTCAAGAAGGCTCTGCGTAAGAACCGCTGGCGACATGCCAAACGAAATAACGTTTGTTTCAAATGTTTGCACTCTGGCCACGGCGCCCAATCTTGTACTGCTCCCGCTTGTGATGAAGACGGCTGTGGCGGTGAGCACCACCGTTTGCTGCATTTTACTAGCCGCAGTAGCGATAACAGGCCAAGCACGGACACGACTGACACTTCAACGTCGGAGCCTACGCCTATTGTTGAAGTCGTTAACAATGTGAAGACGATGGACACTCGAGTGTTTTTGAAAGTGGTACCAATTAAACTTCACGGTCCTAACGGCATTTTTGACGTAAATGCATTTCTCGACGATGGCTCCTCGGTAACAATGGTTACCCGCGCCCTCGCCGATCGCGCCGGGCTACGCGGTCGTCCTGAACTTATGCGTGTGTGTGGTGCATGGAAAGGTGACGAATCAGTGCGTGAAACTGTAGTGTTTAATGTAAATATTACTAGTGTTCATAATGAAATGTTTAACATTAAGGCTCGTAGTGCCGTAGATTTGGATATACCAGAACAGAATGTATCACAAATTAACTTGGATAAATATTGTCACCTATCAGAAATGAAAGATCAATTGTCGCAAAATGTTGATATGAAGCCCGAATTGTTAATAGGGCAAGATAATTGTCATTTGTTTATACCTTTAGAAGTGTGCGTAGGTAAACTTTATGAGCCGTTAGCTACCCGAACACCCTTGGGCTGGTCCGTGCACGGTGTAGTGCGCGTTCCACGCGTGGCGGCCTCGACCACGACGCACACGACGCTGCTCTTGTCCGGCGCCCCTGAGACCGATGCTGACCGAGACCTCCGCGAGTTGCACGAGGTGGTGAGGCGCTCTTTCAGTATAGAAGCCATGGGTGTAGCAGGTAAGCCAAGGCAGAATAGCGACGACGTGTTGGCCCAGGCAAAACTTGAACAAACAGCGGCCTCTGAAGGTAGGTGACTTAGTGTTTATTGTAGAGGACCCTGCAGCTCGACGAAACATGTGGATTAAAGGTGTAGTATGTCAGGTTTTCCCAGGAGCCGACGGTCGGGTGCGTATGGTTGAGCTGAAGACTAAGTCGGGAACGTTAAGACGTTCCGCAACGCGTGTGGCACGTGTGCCTTTGATTGATGAGTGCTGAGCCAGCACTGGGGTGGGGTGTGTAAGCGACGGGCTCAAAAACTCTTTGCACCGAGCGCACCGCGCACTGGCTGAAAATGGCCAGCGCGCGGAAAGCGCGACTCGCACGTCTTTTGTTTGAGTGTGTAAAATCGATTGCCAAAACGTATGCATGTATTACTGTTTTAATTTCATATTTCACGATTGCTTTGGCTATTTCTTGTAAATAATTGTGTAATTTTGTGTAATAAACTGTAAATAATATTCTTCGTGTGTATATATTCAATCTTCAAGGCCCGATCTGCTACAAAAGGTAATAGCATATTTAGACGTATAAATTTAAATAGTGTTTATAATCCTTTCAATGAGTTATTTTATGTGTTATCACTATGGTTGATGCACCATTTTGTTTGCCGCGTTCGCTCTTAAAAATAAAGTAAGAATAAGAGTGATTGTTTCATTAAATTACATTCCATCACAATCTGCATTGCAGGAAACGAGGAGGCTGACCGGTTGGCCTTCTATTAGAACTGCGTTTGATATTGACTTCTTAGAGGTGGTCGCCGGGTATGGTCACTGGAAAGAATACTTAAACGTAAGATCCGAAGAAAAAAGGTATCTGGTGCAGGATCATGCAGTACGACCCTCCTCGTAATCCCTGGTGGGAATATAGCATCCTAAGTAGAGCGTAAATTGTACACAGGCTCCGGCCCGAACACATTCCGTTAAATAAGTTAGCACATCTGATGCAGAAAGCAGAATCGCCCAACTGTGAAGAATGCGGTACTGTAGAGGATGCGCAACACTTTCTCATGGAGTGTGTCCGGACTCAAGCCAAGAGGGTGCAATATGGACTTATACGAATTCTAGGTTGTCCGCTGACCGATGTCTGAATCTTCCAAGCAATGTTAAAACACGCTAAATTTGCATTGGTACCAATTTTTTTATAAGTAAGTAGATATACAAAAGCGAAGTATACTTTTTTAGGGTTCCGTAGTCAACTAGGAACCCTTATAGTTTCGCCAAGTCTGTCTGTCTGTCCGTCCGTCCGTCCGTCCGCGGATAATCTCAGTGACTGTAAGTACTAGAAAGCTGTAATTTTGTACGAATATGTATGTATATCGGTCATGCCAACAAATTGATAAAATAAAAAGTGGTTATAATTTTTTTAGGGTACCTCCCGTACACGTAATGTGGGGGGGTGATTTTTTTTTTCGTTTCAACCCTATCGTGTGACATATCATTGGATAGGTATTAGAAAAATAATGAGGTTTTATACAAACAGTTTTTTATAAAGTTAATATTTTCGGAAATAATCGCTCCAGAAGTTAAAAAAAAAGTTAGAGGGGGGGCCCTCTAACTTTTTAACTATAAGTTCAAAAACTATGAAAAAAATTACATAAGTAGAACTTAATAAGAACTTTATTGGAAATTTATTTTGAACTTGATTGCTCGAACGGTTTTTGAAAAATTGTACAAAATAATTTCTGCATTAAGTTTGTAATTTGACCGTGATGCATACATTTTTTTTGGGTCCATATTGGGTGGCATACATTTTTAAGTCATATCGTTGCTGCGCATAACCACTTGTTTCATAGTCATCATTGCGCATACAATTAGAAAGTTATATTATTTTGTGTCATACATTTTTAGTCATAAAAATTTTAAGCATACTCAGTGGTGATCATATATTTTTTGCGCAGATAAATTTAAATTATAATAAATTAAATGTCATAACCACTAAGAGCATAATTGCCAATAACTGTAACGTTAACTCGCATAACGATTTGAAGCATAATAATAATCAACCATAAAGCTTTAAAATTATAATATTATTATGCACCGTTACACGCCAGTCCATAACGCCTTAAAATAATAGGTAACACAACAAACTCCTTTACAGTTTATAAAATCAAAAAGTATCATTCGCAACATTCAAACTACTACCATTACCATTCAATCTTAAAATTATAGCGACTTCATTCATTTATTCATCCATTTAATATCTTGGGGATATTGTTTATATTCATTTGTATGTAAGCGATTACTTAATACGTACTAACAACTTATGATTACGATTTGAAGTAGGCAAATAATTAAACTGTCTGTACTTAAAGTTTAATAAAATACATAGTGTTGCCCGTACAGTAAATAGTTCGATTGAACACTTTGTTTTGTTGGTGTAACTACTTATTCTTCGGTATTAAAATGTTCTCCTACATTTTGAATAGTAATAATCATGTTGAGGACGACGCTGTGCGCGCCCTTTCATGATTTGTTAGCCCAATACACATCATTTCGACCTAGAGAAGTGTCTCTTTTCCTTTGTCCGGTACTAATAGAATCTGTGCCTCAAGATGAGTCTCATTTACAAATTATATATGGCGGAGAAGTCGGATTTGTAGGACATTGGATTTGCATTTTTACATCAATAGAATATTACGGGTCTATCATAGTTTATATAATATTTTAAGTTAATCGCAGCAAGTTTACGTTAACGCATTATTCCCATACTTGGATAGTAATAAAATAAAATTCCCTAGTGTTCAACGTCAACCAATTAATAGTATTGAGTGTGGGCTGTATGCCATTTGTTTTGCCACTGCTTTTGCTTTAAAAGTAAATCCGTCCTGTGTCAATTTCATTGCCGAGGATATGCGACGTCATTTGTTTGATATGTTTTTTTTTTTTTTTAATCTGAATTTTAAGGAGCTTGGTCGGTAAACGATCATGCCGCTCCATACGGTGTCTTATATATATTAACTTAATAAACTAAATACATTTTTTATATAAACTATACAATAATTTAGATTCATCTGACTCTGGATAGGATAATAAATGATTACAGTATCCTATTTCATATGATTGTATTGTATTGTATTGTATCACGGGCTGGTTTCCGCAACTCGACGACTAGCGCCTATTTTGCGTAGCAAGGATGGCGGGATGGCTAGTCAGCTAGCCATCCCAACTCCTCGAGAAATCCTATCAAACCTTTGATGTTCCGTAGGACCTCGGGGAGATCACTCGGAGATCCGAGATGTTTTGCCCTGTATGGGGCCACTCCGTTGCATTCAAGCACTACGTGGGCAGCCGTTTCTTCCGTCTCCATACACCCGCGGCATAAGGGACTGTCTGTAACACCTAGGTTAAAAAGATGTTTGTTAAAAGGTCCATGCCCTGTTACGACACTGGTTATTGTTTTTAACCTGGACTTGCCAAGTTGGAGGAGCGTCTTAGTAAGTCGCTCGCTGATGCTGGGCAAGGCCAATTTGGCCTGCCTGCAATCCTCCTGGTTTTGCCAGTGTGCTGTGTGGAGCTTCCTGGTGCGTTCAAGCAGCAATGAACGGACCTTGCTAAAGGGCGTCGGAAGAATAGGTTCTGGACCTATTGCCCCTGCGCCTGAACCCTGTCTGGCAAGCTCGTCTGCAGCATCATTCCCGCGGGATCCGCTGTGACCCTTGATCCATTGAAGAGTTAGCTTGTTATTTAGACCTACCTCCATTAGTCGTTCATGACATTCATGCACAAGACTTGATGTAATAGTGTGACTCTTCAGAGCCATTAGCGCTGCCATGCTGTCGGAGAGTATACGGATGGAGGATCCTACTACCTTCCTTGCGTTGATGGCGGCTGCCGCATTTATGATGCCCATACATTCAGCTTGGAACACTGAGTTGTGGACACCTAGCGGAGTACTAATTGACATGTTCAGGTCTTCCGAGAATGTTCCAGAGCCTGATCCTACGTCTGTTCTGGATCCATCAGTGAAGATTCTCAGCTCCCGAGGGTTGAGTCCTTCATGATTATCGTCTTCATATAACTGTATTTTGTACCTTTTATCGAAGACAGCACATTTTTGAATCCGATCCGTGCCTGCCCTGAGCATCGGAAATTCTTCATACACCTTTTCCAGGCATGTTTTGTGCCGAGTTCCTAGGTCAGACCATATATTGAGGGCGCGTAGCCTTACCGCTGATAGGGCAGCCTCTTGCTGTATGTGGAGGTGCAGCGGTGGAAGGTTTAGCATGGCCTCCATCGCATTTCATATGATAAGCGACGAGGTTCCCCTCGACCACACTCCATCAACACATGGTACACGTCCTGAATGACCCCACAGTGTGGGCAGTTGGGATTATCAGATTTCTTCATCAGAAATTTAAACTTATTTGTTGGAATGTGTCCGGAGCGAAGTCTCATCGCTATTACAATATCTTGGCGTTTTAGAGAAGACTGGCTTATCCATGGCGATTGTAACGGCTCAGGTTGAATCGTCCTGTACCAGATACCCTTTTCCTGGGACCGCTTATCGAAAAACTCTTTCCATAGGTTCTTACAGTGTATTCTAACCTGCGCCAATGCCTCGGTAAAAAAGGGCACCACCTGTATCATCGTACCTTCCGAGGATGCCTCCCTCGCTAGTCGGTCCACAACTTCATTGCCACCAATACCAATATGAGAGGGTATCCATTGAAGTCTTATGTTTTTGTTTTTGGCCTTGAGCTTCCGGATGAGGTCTAAAATTAAATAAGCTGTCGGTGTTCCTCGAACGGTCGAGGTACATCGAGCTATATGTTGTAAAGCGCTCTTGGAATCCGTCAAAATAACAACATTAACTGCATCTATGGATTCCACGTAGGCTAATGCCTCTACAATAGCCAGAAGCTCAATGGTCATTATGGAAACATGAGCATCAACACTAAACTGCATGGCAAGATTCAGAACTTCGTCAAAAAAAGCGGCCCCGGAACCACGTTCATCTTTTGAGCCATCCGTGTATATTTTGTAAAAACCGGGATATTTACTGGCGATATACTGCGTGCATAATTGCCTTAATTCGAAGCGGTCATAGCGGTTTTTTGCTTTTTTAATACCATCAATATGGGCACATAGAAAGTCCGAAGCATCCACATAACTAATCCAGCAATCAAACATAAACATTTCTATCTTTTCGCTGCAGAATATGTGGGTACCTCGGAATGTAGTATGCACTGCCCATAGTAATGGTTGTTGTTTGATATGTTATCTCGAGGTGTATTAGAGCTTTTCCCGACAACTAGCACCGCAAGAAGAGCTGGCCGGCCACCAGCAAATATGTTTCTAAATGTCCTAGCAAAAAAGGAATTAAATAAAATTAAGGATAACAGCAAGAAAAAAAATAAAAGGTCTCAAAAGACACAGTCTCTAGAAATTGAAAGTCACGTAAGTGACAAGATTGAAAACATTGAAAGCCCAACATTTACAGATAATACGCAGATAATTGAAAGTCCAACAACTACAGATGAATCACAGAAAATTAATAATCCAACAAATGATATTCAGACCATTGGGAGTTTAACATTTACGAATAGTTCTATACCGAAGACATCCCGGACATCAGCCTGTACGAGATTAGTATGGCTCTTAAACAGCTCAAAAACAACAAGGCGCCTGGTGAAGACGGAATTACAGCCGAACTTCTGAAGGCGGGTGGTAAACCGGTCCTTACGGCCCTTCAGAAGTTGTTCAATTCCGTCTTACTAGAAGGGAAAACGCCAAAGGCATGGAGCGGAGGTGTGGTGGTACTGTTCTTCAAAAAAGGCGACAACGCCTTACTGAAGAACTACCGACCCATCTCACTTCTGAGCCATGTCTATAAGCTGTTTTCAAGAGTCATTACGAATCGTCTCGCACGCAGGCTTGATGACTTCCAGCCTCCCGAACAAGCCGGTTTCCGAAGAGGCTTTAGTACCGTAGACCACATTCATACGCTTCGTCAGGTTATACAGAAGACCGAGGAGTATAATCTGCCCTTCTGTTTAGCGTTTGTGGACTACGAGAAAGCCTTTGATTCGATCGAAACCTGGGCGGTACTACAATCTCTCCAACGGTGCCAAGTAGACTGCCGCTATATCGAAGTGTTGAAGTGTTTGTACGAGAGCGCCACTATGTCAGTCCGACTCCAAGACCAGAACTCGAAGCCTATTCCGCTGCAGCGGGGAGTCAGGCAGGGAGATGTCATCTCTCCTAAGCTGTTTACCGCTGCACTGGAGGACGTTTTCAAGACTCTGGACTGGAGAAGGCTAGGCATCAATGTAAACGGCGAGTACCTCACTCACTTTCGATTTGCTGACGATATAGTAGTCTTGGCTGAGACCATGGAGGATTTAAGTACGATGCTTGTTAGCCTCAGTAGAGCCTCCGGGCGAGTTGGTCTTAAGATGGACATGGATAAGACGAAAATCATGTCGAATATCCATGTAGCACCAACTACAGTGACAATCGGAGACTTTACACTCGAAGTTGTAGACGATTATATATACCTTGGACAAACTGTCCAGTTAGGTAGGTCCAATTTCGAGAAAGAGGTTAATCGTCGAATCCGACTCGGTTGGGCAGCGTTCGGGAAGCTGCGACACATCTTTTCGTCCAATATTCCGCAGTGCCTGAAGACGAAAGTCTTCGATCAGTGTGTGTTGCCAGTGATGACATACGGTACTGAAACGTGGTCGCTTACAATGGGCTTCATAAGAAGGCTCAAAGTCACCCAAAGGGCAATGGAGAGAGCTATGCTAGGAGTCTCTCTGCGAGATCGTATCAGAAATGAGACCATCCGCAGCAGAACCAAAGTAACCGATATAGCTCTCCAAATCGCTAAACTTAAGTGGCAGTGGGCGGGGCACATTGCACGTAGAACCGATGGCCGTTGGGGCGGAAAGGTTCTCGAGTGGCGACCGCGTACCGGAAGGCGCAGCGTGGGTAGGCCCCCTGCAAGGTGGACTGATGACCTGGTGAAGGTCGCAGGAGTCCGCTGGATGCGGGTGGCGCAGGACCGGTCTTTGGGGGAGGCCTATGTCCAGCAGTGGACGTCTTTCGGCTGAAATGATGATGATGTGATGATGATGAATAGTTCTCAAGAAAATCCAAGTCCTACATTAACACATGCCAACAAAGAACATACTGGCACCGGTCAAGCTAAGAGTAGAAGTAAAAATACTGATTATACGCAGACTAAGCAAATACGAAATACTGAGAGCCGCAGCACCACTCGTCAGATTCCCGTCATTAGACAGGGGCAGAGCAAGAACGCAACACGCTGGCTCATCGCGCAGCTCGCAAAAATCATATCTTCCGGGATACAGAGCAGCAGCAAAACACGCAGGCTCACCGTACAGCTCATAAAAATCATATCTTCCGGGATGCTGAGCAGCAGCAAAACACGCAGGCTCACCGTACAGCTCATAAAAATCATATCTTCCGGGATGCTGAGCAGCAGCAAAACATGCAGGCTCACCGTACCTACAGCTCGCAAAAATCCTATCTACCGGGATGCTGAGCAACAGCGAGATATGCAGGCTCAGCTCGTTACCCGTGAAAACCCAGTCTTCAGTTTTGTAGAACAACGTGATCAATCCACGCTCACCAAGATCTACATTATTCACAAATTGGACGAGCTAGAGACAGCAGGGCTTGACAATCGGCGCGCTGTAATTCTGTTCTAGATTGGGATAATGTTACGCGAAAATATTTTGATAACTCAAAGGAAGGATACAATCATCCTTGTTCATGTTGTGGTAGGTTATAGCACAAAAAATCTGTAAAACCACTTATAATGCGTGCCATTTCGACTAAATTTAATGATGACTTCGCATTGAACCTATTCAATTTAAACCGTTTAGATGAATCTGCAGAATTTTGCTATACATGTGCTATTATATTACGCAAGAGCGAATGCCGCGACTAGCAATAGCTAATAGATTGAAGTTTCCAGATATTCCGGATGTTCTGAATGAATTAACATCAATGGAGGAGAGATTAGTGAGTCCCCGCCATGTATTTTTGAAAATAGTTCATAGAGGTCAGGGATTAGGATATCAGTATGGTTTATCAGGGAATATTATCAATGTACCTGTAAAAATTAATAACATGGTACAAGCTTTACCTCGGTCAATAAATGATGACAATATCATTACTGTGGAGTTGAATTGAAGCGTAAATTATGTTACAAACATGGTCGAAAAGAACCAGTCCGTCCGGAAATAATACGGAGAGCAGCAGAATATTTAGTAACGTGTGATTTGTTTCAAACATATGGTATAGAGCTTGAAGATTCATGGACAGATAACGAACCTGAAGACATTGTCGAATGTACCTGTGGTTCACCTGAGCAAGACAGCTATGTTAATGAAATCCTTGACATCAATCTTGGTGGTGCAGAAACCCTGTTGGATCAGAACCAAGACCTTACAATAGTTATGGCTCCAGGAGAAGGTGAAAGGCCAATTTCCTTGCTTTTTGATAAACATCTCGAAGAGCTTGCCTTCATAAAAGTGCATTGCGGTATTGAGCGAAAATTCCTCTTGAATTCGAGTCATTCTGAAATCACACGTTCAGAAATTTCCAGGCATGATAGGCGAGCTGTAAGACCTGATTATCTTTTTAATGCCCTGAAAAAACAACAAACTATTGCCGTCAAAATTAATATTACTACATGTTTACGCAAAAAAACTGTCAGAGGAGCGTCAGTGCTGGCATGTGATGTGCTTCAAAATAATTTTGTTGACAATTTAGTTCAGCATGATGATGGATATCGTGTTCTTGGTGGAATCAGGAATTCTCCTGCTCACTGGGAAAGTGAAAAAAAAAAGCTATTGGCAATGGTTAGACAGTTCGGTGTTCCCTCTTTATTTTTAACTTATCTGCTGCTGAAGTGCAATGGGTCCCATTGTTAATATTGCTAAGTGAAGTAGTTGATAAGAAAAAAATTACTGATTCCGAAGCGGAAAGTTTGCCATATGATACAAAAACTCGCCTTACAATCCGATCCGTTCATTTGCGCCACATATTTTGAAATAAAATTAAAAAAACATGGTCCTGTCCAACTGGACCCTTCCTATAGTTGCCGATTTCTAAGTCTGAACTTTTGACACATCGAAATACCCGTAGAACGTAAACGCGCAAGACATTTTGGAATTATAAACAAAATCCCATAAAGATATTACAGCTAGTCATGTACATAAACACAATATTTCACTTTTCATAAACATAATGTGATGAATGTTACATTTTTTCATACATTAGTTATTGAATATTTTACGATAACAATTTAGCACGCCAACAGTTACGGTCTACGCGGTTTTTTTTTTAAATTTAGTGTTGTAACCATGTCTGCTGTTCCAATTCATACAACTGTCTGTTAATCGATAAAAATCGATCTTGTTATCAATAGGCAATAAAGTAAAAAATCAAAACAACGATTAAAACGAAAATAAAACTAATTACGATGTGGAATTTTTTTTTATTTAAAATGAGACAAATTAATTATGAAGGCTTTTATCTTACATTTTAAGAATTCAACAGTATTGATTTCTGAACGAAACTAAGATGACTTTGGAAAAAATCGTATGACAAATGCGCAGTTTGTTGAAGTTTAGCGGTCTTATCAAATACAAATCCGTAGTAGTAAAATCGAATCAAACAATTCATCGCTAAAATCAATAATCGCTGAATTTGACAAACGATTTGTCTTAGCCTCATCACTAAGTACGTCAATACTCAAGTGTCAAAAGTTCAGACTTAGAAATCGGCAACTATAAATTACGAAATCAACCATTTTTACTATCGCATTGAGTTTTAGCATAGAGGCCTAGCGGGTCGCCTCATGCACACATGATGTTATGGCTAGACGAAGCGCCCACTTTTGAACCCGGTGATACAACATCTGCTCAAGAAATATCCAAATTTGTAGATAATATTATTTCATGTAACAGCAATGAAGTGCCTGATGAACTTAGACGTCTACAACTACATAAACACACACATACTTGCCGGCCAACATCAGATAGACTATGTCGTTTTGGAATACCATTTTTCCCCATGGATGAAACGAAAGTATTAGTAGAGCTTTCAAAAGACAATCCAGCGTATAAAAAGGCTCAACAATTGGTAAAAGACATCCGCCAAAGACATCCGTCAAGTTGGGATGCCACCTGTGTGAGCACATTTGCTGCCTCGCACCTAGGGCGCACTGTGCGTTCGGGGGGTGCTGCGATTTGTTTGTCCCTCTCACGGTTGAAACGTCGGGCTGTTGGTGCGCGGAGGCTAAAACGTTTTTCGGTGAGCTGGGTCGTCGACTGCAAGAGCGTGGCCTTGGTCCCCGCTCCGGGTCGTTCCTGGTGCAGAGGCTTGCTATTGCTGTGCAACGCGGGAATGCCGCTAGTTTGCTAGGCACCTTTGCGCCGGGAATGATGCGGGGGGTTTATTTGATTGACATGTAGATAAGTAGTTTTAGGTTTAATTAGTTAAGTTTTGGTTTAGTTTTTTGATTTTGTATTTAGTGTTATTTTTATTAAGGATTATTTTTGTATTTTGACTTGATTGTATTATTTTGACATGTTTTTATGAATAATAAATATATATGGACATAAATATAAAGGACATATTTAGGGAGTATTAAGAAAGAATAAAGGCCGAAAGTAAACAATTCAATAAGCTAGGTAGGTGACGCTGAAATGTTTGAAAGATTGTTAACAGAAATAAGAAATGTAGAACTAATAAATGAAGAAGAAGATTTGCAAGGAAGAGGAGTCAACGAGAATGCATTTGATGGCTTTGAATTTGAAGACAAAAACAGTAGATGTAACAGAAGATCTCATTCCAGGTGGAAATCCTGGGCCACAGTTGTGCGGTGACCCCTCGACTTTCATTGAGCAACCGCCCCACTTGTCTCAAGATGACTTTTTTGGTTCTTGCTAGAAAATTAAATGATGCTCAAAGGGACACGTTACTTCATATTTATCAACACCTTTCCTTTATTTCTTCACCTCCATTATATTTATTTATCAGTGGTGGGGTTGGCGTTGGCAAAAGTGTTTTGATTAAAGCAATTGATCAATGCATAACTCTCTTAGTTATCATAGAACCCGGTAGTAATCCCGATGAACTAATAATTATTTGAACAGCCTTTACCGGTAAAGCTGCATTCGGGATAGGAGGGCAAAATCTACATAGCGCCCTTGGTCTTCCAGTGTCTCAAGCGGGCAATATTTTACCAGAGCTGTCGCCAAGTGTCGCCAATACTCTGGCCAGAAAAATAGCAAAACCACGTTTAATTGTAATTGATGAAGTTTCAATGCTAGGATCCAGGACATTCCATCAAATAAATCGTAGACTTCAGCAAACATTTCATTCTTCTACCTTCTTTTCCGGAATTTCAGTAGTATTAGTTCGGAACTTTCGACAATTACCACCTGTTGGCGACAACTGGGTATTTCAAGCTAATTCTCGAAATCCTTTAGCAGAAATAGCATAAACACCCCTTAGGGATTTATTTGTACTGACAGAGCTTAAAGAAATAATGCGCCAAAGGGATGATGCTGCCTTTGCGACGGCATTAAACAATATGGCTAGTGGGTGTATGACATCTGAAGATGTTAATTTAATTGAAAGTCGGTGCTTCAGTAATTCATCGCTTCCAAACACGTGTAAGGCTGCAGTTCATATATTCGCCAGTAACCTTGAAATTAATGAGCATAATACTAAAGTACTGTCAAATATAACTACCGAAGGAGCGATATCCCGAGTTGTAGATAAGGTAAGTGGCGAAGCTAATCCAGCCATGAAAGAAAAAGCTATAAATACACTTGCCAAGTTACCTGCGTCTCAAACTTAAGGTTTACCTTATGTTATAACTTTGAAAGTCACGGCTAAATATATGATAATGGTAAATATGAACACTTCAGACGGACAAGTGAATGAAACCACGGGGGTATTGACTGCGATTGATTTTGCAGTCAATCCAACTACCGGTGAGAGAAAACCATTACGCATTTGGATATGTTTTGATGACGTCATCTGCTGCATCATAACAATGCGTCCCCCCATACCGCAATCAAGACCAAAGCGTATTTGAAATCCAAAAACGTGGAGAGTGTCACTCATCCGGCGTACGTGTATAGTTCAGATCTTGTACCCTGTGACTTCTACTTATTCCCCAAAATTAAGGATCTAATGAGGGGATTGATGTTTCAGACCCCCGAAGAGGCAGTTACTACGTTTGATCACCTGCAAACTGAAAACATTTTTTTTCTACACATACAATTATCCTTAATATGCAGTGATTGGGCCTCATAATTCCAAAAATAGTTCTAGTGAATGAATAACTGCATAGAATGTAATGGGAGGTATTTTCAGAAGCAGTCAATGTATTCGTACTGCTATCTTTGAATGGTTTTATTTAAAAGATACGCAAAACTTTCCGTTTGCCCGTCGTAACGACAGTTTTGGTATATAATATTATGGAGTATAATTAATAAAAGGGCATGCATAATGGACACAAGTACTATATTATACCAACTGAGCGTTAAATCGTCGATATAGCACATACCTATACGTTATTCGATATTACTTGTAGATTCATACTTGTTACATTTACAAGTTCAATATAGCGATTGATGCTGAAAATATCCGAAAATACCAAATATTGTTTTACTAAAAGTGCATTATATCCGTTAATCGTTATATTGACCAATAATATATCAAAAATTGTTATAGCGACCGTTACACACCCGAAAGTTCCGGGCCACCTAAGTCCGATTAACAATGAGTACATATAGAAGGGAGTTTCGGCACACGCTCCGCCCCTGGCAACCGTTAACGACCAAGTCACTCAACGTTTTAGGCGCTGATTTATTTACCACTAGCACATCTGTTTCATGACACAACTGGCTAAATGATACTTTGAAGTTGTCAAATTATCGCGTACTTTGCCAAGATTGGGACGGCGCCGCAAGTTTCGAAAATTACTGTTTGTAATACGGTTTCTGGTAACGATGCAACTGTAAGCACGTACTTGTACTACATTAGACAGGCTGCCCGGTATTAATTACTTTAATGAGATGCAAATTATTGCGATTCAGTATTTTAAGAGCTGCCAAAACACATAAATTATACTTGGTCAAAGTTATAAAAAGGAAGTTATCACATTATTTAATTTAGGACTAACGGAAACTGGACAAGTTAGTCATTTATAACAGTCTTCAATGTACGAGTATGTATCAAAGTAGCAAATTATTTATGCGTCAGGAAAGATAAAAAAAGCCTGACCGGATTATTACAATACTGTAAATAACATTATAACCATATCATTTTCAAATTAAGTTTTATCTAAATAATTAACATATAATTAAGAAAAATGACAATATATATTCCCAGAATGTAAATACGTAAAATACACAACAATATTGCAGGCATTAGCTTTATGTGACTATGTGATTAATTGGTATCAAAACTTCATTATTTAGCACATTGTCATCGTCATTATGAATATATATGTGGCCATTGGCCTACGCCTGGACGTTTTCTCTGTTTGCGCGGCCACGTGTCCGCTCCCGATCTAGCACCGGGTACGCCGTGGGTAGATCCCTGTGCAGGTGAGACTAGTAGGTAGGCACAGGAAATGAGCAACTTACGAGGAAGAGACGATTATCCACGATGGTTGCCTATGAATAAACGTAATCTAACGATAATGCCAGCCCCAAATTCTATGCTCCTCTAGCACCTAAGATATTTTGCGGCCGTCATAGTGGAAGATACTATTGCAGTTGACTAGTAACTGCCCTCGTCACTGTTGCTTGAGTTATGTTTCTGGACGCTGAACGTGCATCTAAGACGATCGAGCGTGATATCAACTCATTGGAAAGCTAAAAGCAAGTGTGCTATCCTATCATGCATGGAATACACGAGGGAAAATAGTAATTTCAAAAACTTAATTTTTTTTTGAGATGATGGCGTTCAGATTTATCTCTGAATCAGAAGCCATACTTTGGTGTGTCACAGGCGTTGGTTATTGAAGATGAACACATTTGGTGAAGTAGCATTTCTTTAGTTTTGCTGACAAAAGTGCTAAACAGTATTTTGTTTACCTGCACCTGTAGTATACAGGATGTCCCACGGCAACGCCACATGGAGGTAAAGTATCTTAAATGTTGCAGGAAATTTGATTTTTAAAACAGACTTCCTTTAAACTGTTTTAATTAAGTAATTTATTGAATCAGGCGTTGCGGAATTCCATGTTACGCAAAGTAACATTATTTTCGTTGTTTTAATTAATCACCTGTCTGAACCGGGAATCGAACCCGCCAAATATGCTAACAAAATTATTTATTTATAATTTAATTTGTCTATATATACATTTATTCACATAAAAACATGGTACATAATACAAAAAGGTCTTACAATATAATTATTCAACATTTTTCAACAACAAAAATCCAAAAGTATGACTAAACTAAAATATATTACAAATAAAATACAAATAAAATACAAATAAAATAAAAATGTCCTACAAAAACAAACTAAATATTACAATTAAAATTGCTCCGTAGCCCTCCAGGTGCAAAGGTGCCCATTACACTCGCCGCGTTACCACGTTGAACTGCAATGGACAGCCTCTGCAAAAGGAAAGATCCGGAGCGGGGATCGAGACCCCTCTCACGCAAACGTCTACCCAGTTGCCCAAGAAATACCCTGGCCTCAGAACCCCAACATCCAGTGGATTCTACTGCCAGCGGGACAAATAAATAATTTTCGAGAGCCGCGTACTTCTCGTGTTTACGGGCAGCCGCCAACTCCGCTGCAGCTCCTTCCGTTGCCATAGTACGGCTTATATAAGAGGCCGCAAAAGTGCTAACGCAGGTGGCGTCCCACAGTAAACATTTTCCTCTTTCCCAGGGGACCAATGTCAACCCATCCGGCCGTTTACCATCCGACCTACTTAGGCCTGGTGGTTCCAACACACATGGGACACCAGCGAATACCAGAGCCCTCCTCACGATATCATTGAGGGCATGGTGGCGAGGAAACCTCCCTGCACACCGACAACAACTCAACGCGTGGTGACCGTTACTCTCCACCATAGTCCCACAGATGCAAATGTGAGGTTCACAGACACTACAGCCGAGCCGAAGAGCAACAGCCACACGCATCGAGTCGCCATCCAGGAGGGTACCCAAATGGGGAGATGGGATTTATAATGGATTTTCATAGTACTTTTCCGCCCGACTGGACCCCATGGAGGGCCCTGCACCCCACGCACATCCGCCGCTCACTCCGGTGCTATTGAAACATTGTATCTACCACGGACGGTACAAGAATTAAGAATTCGTGTTAAAATTAAATTCACACTCGTTCGCAATTTCTTGTTTAACGCCCTCAATACACAATGTACCTACTATCGCGTTCATAATTGCATGGGCAGTTTATAAATAAATTCATTCTAAAATTGGCCATGCACTTTTGAACGCGTGTGTACTAATTTACCTTTAACGTATCAAGTAGTTATTAATTGACTTACTTATAATTTGTTATTTTACTGTATGTTTCATTTCAATTTTGGCTTACCTTGTTATATTTCAATTTCAATTTTATTTTATATTTTGACATGTCTACTAGAATTTAGTGTTACTTTTGTATGTCATTTTTAAATTGATAACATTTATTTTCAAAATATATACAGTAAGTGTAACTTACCTAACTACCTATCTTAAATCTAAAATAAGTCCTTGAGGCATTGTACTTAGGATGCTGGCGGCATTTCCTCGTTGTACCTCAACGCTGATACGTTGTGCGAGGAAGCCAGGAACCAGCTCTTCGGTCACCAGTAACATCAACCAGACGTTTCGCGATTTCTACAAAAACTGGCTGTGGGTGTGCTGGGACCCCATGGACCAAGAGTTTCGACCCCAACTGGTACAAAAAGGTACTCTCTGCCCAGGTTCGTATATTTATTACGTTTTGGACTTTCGGCGCTTTCAGCCGCTCCGCCCGCTTTTACATTGGTTCGTTGGAGATGGGATCCTAGAGTGCATCCCACACTAGCATCCACCCCAAACTCCAGGGAACCAAAGACACCCCATCGGGTCTCTTGCCATCATCCTTGAGAATGCCTGTCGCCTCAAGGAGAGGCAGGTACGTTGATGGTGGCAAGAGACCAGTCTAATGGAGGCCGGATCCAATAAAGTACCAGTATTAGGCGAAGGATAGGCATGAAGCCAGTAACCAGCTTCCCGGGATCCGACCGCCAAAAGCCTCGCGTGATCTGGACTTGTAGAGTTATTTAAGTAGAAGAGTGTTGTAAGTGAAATCGCAGTAAACATTGTCCCAACCCAACACCTTTGTGATTTTGTGTTGTCTGGAAAGTCTTTGCCCGGGCAGGCAATTTTAAAAGCATTTTTAGCATTCTCAAAGCTTGCAATCTTACAGTGTGTGGGCAAAGCCCTTAATTTTTTTTTAGGTGAAAAGTGCTGAATTTAGCCCTACTTCATTAAATGCTTTTGAATTAAATTATTAATTATTCTACGTGTGAATAGTTTACTTTTGAACTCTTGTACATGATTAAAATGATTGACGACTAATGATTAATAATTACAATAAAACTATTTGGGTGAAAGGCACCGTTCTAACGTTGTTTAAAAATCGTTCAACTTACCTCACCCGGAACGATATTATCGCAGCGTTTTATCAGTCATTTAAGGTTAATATTTCCTTACATTTATATAGGTATATACGAAAGGAAATAATAACCTCCGTTATTTCGATATTCTTTATGTTATGTTTCTTTTTGCCTGCGTATTTACATTTATAAACGTTTAATGACACTAAACTCTGTTTTCGTTGTAGCAGCGTAACCATATGGCATATCCACACATAAGTGTGATTGCGAATATATTCAGGCAACACTGGAACGCAAAATTCACTTAGATACAGGTTTTAGAAAAATGTTGGTGCCGCAATATTAATGAATAGAAACAGTGTAGCTTCACATTTAATTCATTATATGGCGAGAAGTCAGGAGTTGTGAACGTAGAACGCCTGGAACGAGGTACGAAAGTGACCGCAGCGGAACGAAGCGTAGCGTACAAAGATTAAATGGAATCTGGCAACCTGCCAGAGATACAGTGCAGAAATTACAAAATATTATGCTGATTTGAACTTGAGCAAAAGGTTGCCCGCTTCTGAACTCGGCTAATGACAATATTTCCCTCGAAGCATTTTAAAATGCACTTCTTTTTTACTTACAAAACCGTCTTTTATTCTACACTGTGAATATACGATTTGATTGGGTATCAAATAACATGCCTTTTTAATGAAAACTAAAGAAAAGTGTCTTTAAGCGCTACGTGCACCGTAATTAGCCCGGAGTTCACCATGTTTTAGTATGGAATTTGACAACAAACTCCGGGTTAGTTGGCTAACCATGGGTGGCGCAAGTTGCCTAAGAATACGAAAAGAACTGATCTACTGAATTAACGCTCAGCAGCGTAGCGTAGTTTTTTCTCTTTATCACTTTTCCTTAGTAGTGCGACAATGACAGTCGCTTTTCATTGGCAACTGAGCGATTGGCATCATGGCTACGCACTTAGGTGGCATAACGCTCTAATTTTGCTTGCTATTAGTAAAGTCTATTTGGGCATTTTTTTTAAAGTTTACATTTCCTTTTTTGTTGAAAATATAGGAAGTTTTGGGTTTTTTATAACCAGAATCACGAGTACTATTGATTTAAAAAAGAAAAAGAGTGTCCTTTTTTGGTCAGTTTCGTAACGCATTTTTTCAAACATTTTGTATGGGCCGTTACGAAACTGAAAGTTTAATTTTTGTATGGAAAAACGAGGACCCATTTATGTACTTTAAAATGGTGCTCTTTTTTCTAAAAATGTGTGGATAACTATGTGGAGGGATTCTTAAACAAAACATGGCTTCTGGAACTCCCCCGAAATAACCTTCCAAAAAAAGCTTGTACAAAAAACCCCAATAAAAGTATTACAGCGCTATCTAGTGAGTCGAAACCTGCCTAGAAACTGTTTCGACGGACAAAGAGTCCTCTATTACAAAATCTCACTGATATAACTCACTGTATTTGGAATACACTGGTAAAACTAAAACAATGGCATCCTTGCCAATCTATTACACCTTAGTCCTTTGTGTTTAAGCAAAAAACATATACCTACTGATTAACTGAACTGTACAACGGGACAGAACTATCATGTTTCATGAAAGATTATCATTATAAATATGTGTTTATGCAATTGATATTGTTTTACAACTTATATTGTATTTAATTTTCATACCTGACCATACTAAGTGGTAGTCAGTTTATCTTAAGATTAAACAAAAACAATTCGTAATAGGATGAATGTGGTACTACCAAACTAATCTTTAGCTCCAAATTTGTTGTCTGAAAAAATCTCCTCTCTTTACTACGATCAGCTTTATAATATCGAAAAAACGGAAAACACATAAAATCCCCTTCTTTGCTACAGTAGGGAATTTAACTTTTTATAGGGGCTTTAAGAGTGAAAATTCAACGGATATCTGTGAACAAATAGTAACCCCTGAAGAGCGGAAACTGCCATAAAAATTCGCGTCGTCGTCATTAGTCGGCGACGTGTTTTGATCAGGGAAACGGAGCAGCGGCCAGCGTGGCCCGCCCTTTATCTTCGACTTGCAATTTTAAATGAGGCCCCGTGAAAAACTGCCTCAAAGAGAAGTCGATTTTATGTGCCAGAGGAGACGGCGCTGTATTTATTTGATGGCTTTCCAGCGACAGCTGAAAAATATCTCCGCTGTGATTTCACTATCTAAACTAGTTGCCATAAACGCAGATAAATTTATACAATAGACTCCAGACACTAATATATGTATCGGATTGTTTTTTATGTGAGGGTTATTTGAATAAACACAAACAAATTATAATGGTAATTAAAATCAAAGAACCCAGGCACATAAACAGCTTTTACTTTTAGTAATCTTTTGACAATAATAACAAATATAATCAACAAATGTAATGACGTCTTTTTGAAAATTAGCGGGCGGTGCGGTGGCCACTGGCGAGTCCTCACACTCCTCTTCACGGCTGCAGGCCCATGCTGTTTCTTAATCTCATCAGACGTGGCCAACCAAAAGTTTTTTAGACCACTAACAACTTCATTTTAAGAAGGCTTATTAGATTATAAGTACTATTTTATTATGTTTTCCGTTAAAAGAGGTTGGAAATTGACAATCAAAAATACCTAATGTCTGTGTCAACGTCAGCGAGTCCAAATGACACTTTTTCACGCGTTTTATGTGACGTATCAGCAACATCAAATTTTAAATTAGTTTATTATTTATTATTCACTAGTTGGGGTAGAAGTGGTTGGAGTAAAACTGAATTCCGTTTAATATTTATTTAGTTATGCTATTACTACTTATGTTTAAATCTGACTTTGGTTATTTATTTATATTATCAAAATTGGACAATTTCATTGCAACATTATGAATATACGCCACGCAACAATATTCGCACAGCCATTATTATACGACCATACTCTAGAGCTCATCTAAGCGAGCCGTTCTAACATGCAATTGCTTTCAAGTAGGCTTTTATGCCCCGGATACGACTCACGACAAATGTTTCCCCATAAGGAGAGACGTCACAATGAACAAATTAACCCCCCAAGTGGTTCTTAATTGTTATAAAAGGTTTTAAATTATGATGAGTGGTAAGGCGGTTATTAATGTTTGTCTAGTTCCTTACCAGTTGTCGTTATACTCGTTATAGTCTAAATTTTTTTGAGATCAGTAACAATTAGTTTGGAAACCTGGAGAGAATGGCCACCCATACACGTAGAGAGTGGCATAGGCAATACCAATATTTGAATACTATTCTTCTCATTTCTTAAATAGTCTTGCGGATGTTTCTAAGAAGAATTCCAATTTTCTTGACTGCTCCGTCTAAATGAAAATGCTAAGTTATTACTATTAGCTTATTCGAGTTAAAACGTTGACACATTTTTGTTTGATCGCGGTTGATTACATGGCGGCAGATATTGCATTCCAGCGATCGAATCCAGCCTTATTTCCATGCGTAAATAGGGCTCGCTCAACCCCAAACAGTGGTGATCTAGTATGTAATTCCGGGGGAATATTACGCGCGGCTGCTAAAGTCGCGCTGATAGATTCTTCTCACGTCGCGCGCCACTCGATGGAACTCCTAGCCTACCGAGAACAGACGATGCAGTCAACGAGTTAACTGAACAACTGAACATATGTAGTGATTACAATGATACCGTATTTTTTATTCCTTTGTACATAGGTAAAGGAATATAAAGAATAAGGTTACTTTGTTGAGGCATACTAGACAGATGCAATGTGTGTGTTAAAGGTAATTCAATTACAAAAACATGAGCACTGTACTGCACTGCACAATTGAAATACATAGATGTCATATACGTATACTAAAGAAAAAGATCAACTCCATCGGAGGCCAAACCGGGTATCGAACCTGGGCCTTAAGCTTACGCGGGGGTTTTTTTCTTAAGTGTTTAATTTATAATTTGTATATGTCTAATATACAGTCAATATAATAAGTAAAATAATTTGGTTTGCTTAAACAAATTTTTTTTCTACTTGTGTACTATAATTTGCTTCACAGATCACATAAAAATGGCAGTCATTGCAAACTTGAATGCCCTGTTTCACTTCAAAGTAAACAACTGCCTAATAGAAAAAAAAAACAGATGATGAAGACCAGCGGTGGCATGTGGAACTTCGCATACTTAGTTAAGCTGATAATTTCGAGCTCCGCCTTCTGATTTGACTAATTATATATTGTTCATTAGTAGTACTGCTTTACTCATACTAATAATTTATACCAACTAATAAAAGAAAGTATTTTTTATTTAAATAAAGGGAAACCGACACAAAATGTAATAAATAAAATGTATTCGTAAAAGGTTCTGAAGGTGACACCATAGGGCTACCAACTGAAACGTTTGAAGTCGGTGCCAAGCCAATACGTTACTTAATGCAGAATCGGTTAAGAATGCATACTCGTATCATCCCAGTTTTTTTAAACTTTTCTACCTTATACATTCCTCTTTGTAGGATGACACAGTTCTAACAGTAGGCTGAGATAATTCTGATATGATATGTTGCATTTTTTCTTTACGTTGCTACAAAAAGGTGACACACACACTACACACTACACTCTTATTTCTAAACTCGTAATCATGGTGGGTAGTATTTCATAAATAAATAGTCATATTAACAAAGTGAGTTATCTGCCTCTGCGTGCCTGTTAGGTAGTCGAGTTTCGTCGTGTGCTATGTCACACTCACGTGATAACGCAATTTTAATCACTCATGCATAGGCATTAAAATTATCGATAAAATATGAGATAAAAAATATGGAATTCAGTAGGCCAAAAAATCCTCTCCTTTTGTGGGATACAAAACGGCTGTCATTAATGTGGGTAACCTTTATACCCGCTTGGCTTTAAAATATTATTTTTCGAATTAAATGTAACTGTACTGTGTGTTGAATTAAGTTTTAAGGGGTTCCGAACCAACATGGTAAAATAGGAACCCTTATGGTGTGATTCAGTCTGTCTGTCACAATCTTAAATATCTCGAGAACTACTAAAGTTACCGATTTGAAATCTGGAATAGTTATAAACAAGGTTAACCCAGACACATTGAGAGAGGATTTATATTCAATAATTCTATAAATTTAAAATTATCTTCTGTTTCCGCGATTGTTGTTAGTTAAGTTCATCATCATTACCCTGTAAAAATGAGTGCTGAAAAGGGCTCGAAACGTAGGGTCATGGTGTTAATAAACGCGACTAATCCGTTCTCAAGTGTTTAATTTCATTTAACTTATTTTCAATGAAAAATGCCCGATAAAATTTGGGGTAAAAATTTAAAGTGGCTACTGGGTCTTGTGGAGTAGGTATTTAAAAGGGCTTGATTCTTAGTAAAATTATTAATATGTTTTACAGAGAAGATTTGAAGATTGATTTATAAACGAAAATGTAAAAAAAACCTTCCCCCTCCCATTACCCCAATAATAGTAGTTTATGGAACAGTGATATAATAAGTTTTAAGAACCAATTATAAGCTGTTGCATACGCTAGTTTTTCTACCACAGCTAAAATATCGAAAAAAGCAAAATCTTGAAAGGTGGCAGAATGTGGAACACGTCGTTTGCCAACTATATAAAATAAAAAACAACAGTGCTAATTTATTGTATGTAAATATATATGAGCAGTGTTCTTATGGAATACCAATAATACCACAGACAACGTTATAATGTATACTTTTTTTATATCTCTGTCAATCATCTAATTGACAGATGGAAGTGCTGGAGTAGAAAAAACATGTTTTTAACACAGTTTTAACATTATCTTAAATATTACAGGAATAATATATTACTCACCTTCATTAATTTTTATTTAATTAAAAAAACATTTCGGAACTAAATTTGTAATTTAACCAACTTTGATTTCTTTTAATTAATATAATATCACGGCGTAAGTACCGTCTGTATAAAAAAAATTAAGGAAAAAACCGGCCAAGTGCGAGTCGGACTCGTACGCAGTCGCACGAAGGGTCCCGTACCATTATTTTTAAAATCGGAAAAAAATCACGTTTGTTGTATAGGGGCTCTGCTTAGCATATCAAGAAACTACCTAAGCATTGAAACTAGATACATTACAGTCTTTGTTACTACTGCGAAAGTTGTAGGTATACATACGTATATACTTTTAAAGACAAGGTTTAGTTTCGTGATTCGCAGAAAGTGCACAAACGGTTGTTGCGAAATTCGCACCCCTCGGCTCAAAAGTGTTTTGATCAGCCTACCGTGACTCGGCGAAATAAAAAGCGGCGGCGGTCTTGCATCGCAATGAGACTGAGACAAGGACGGGGGAAAAGTGGAAGTTAATTTCATGACTCAACTTGCATAGTAAATTAACAACTTATTAACAGCTATAGTTTATTGAGGCAGCGACATAATGCTCTCGCTATCGTACGTATGGTGCCTACTCGTATATAGCTAGGTACATATTCCAGCTTAAGTTCAACCCTAAAGGATATTAGTTTCGATTCTCAAATTCAGCACGTGAATCCGGATATACATGTCGTACCGTATACGTTTCGGAAGCCCTAACTATACCTCATATTATACCTCAACAAATCGCTATCAGTTCAAGTTTCAATCCGTGTGATGCGAATATTATAACACTTTTTTGGCTGCATGCCACAAGCTTGAGCCCCCGTATTTAAATTGCGGCTGTAAAAAATACAGAGTTGCGCTTGACCTGTCGCGCACCTGTACCCGTGGCGAACAATATTTCACTGAACGCCCACGCTGCACTGCTCTAATTTCCATCCTACCCGTATTGCTGCTAGGCACTTGACGTTTCGGGAGTGTTCGGCAAGTGATGCTCCGAGCACTCACTTTAAAAGAACGATTGGCACTTGTTATTCGCAAAGTGTAATAGAACTGCATTAAGTAAGTAACTGCAACGTGGATGACGAGCAAACTTGATACGTTACGAGTATCAAGTTTGCTGCCTAGCGAGCCGAAGGAATTTTGAAATCCGAGAGACATCATTTGGTGTTGGTCTTTTTCTTAAGTATATGACATCTATTTTATTTTAGAATACCAAGCTTGATACACAATAGACCCTCAACACGTGAAAACTATGTATCTACTATTTATTTCATGTGACAACACCGGAACGCAAATATGTACAAGTAAAAGAGTATTCATTCTCGTTCAGCAGTTAATTACCTTACCTACCTTAGCTGTTATTCGATTCTTTAGTTGACGTAGTATGATCCAATTTGTATAAATGGCCAAACCAGAAATAGACACTGACATTTTCACAATCCATAGGTATTCTTTAAAGAGTTTATCTATTATAATTGGTTTAAACTTCCACGACATTCTCATATCACACAGTGAAGTTATAAAATAAATCTTACATAATTATACGATAAAGACAAATAAGAAAAAAAACAAATAATTCAATTAAATGAACTACGTGTAAAACTTTATTGGTGGTGGACAAATTCGGGGATTCGCGATGTGCTTGTACCCAGAGTCGCGAGTTCCACCCGAGGTCATGAATTTTTCCAGAAATTTGGTATCGTACGCAGACTTTTGTCCTTAGAAATAATAGTTTAGTATCGGGAATGTAATATAAGTGGTGAACTTTAATTTTTTGCGTCTAGCTCGAAAATGGTACGATGGACGGAAAAGAGAAAAGAGGGTTAAATTCTACGTCGAATGAGTATCTTCAACCCCAAATTTGCTTTGGTGGTATAGCCAAAATAAAACAAAACCACGTCACACAGTAGAATTAAATTCTTAAAAAAAAAACACAAAGTAATTTTAAGTTCCTATTAGATGATGTGCCACAATTACATAAATGCATAAAATTAAAAATTGAAATTTGTAATTCTTTTTTTTTTTGTTCGAGAGGACTCGCCTCCAACGACCGACTTCAAACGTATTAGTTGGTAGCGCTGTATGGTGTCACCTCCATTTGTTTGATCACTCCTTTCCAAACCTTACAGCAAATATAATTAATATTTATTTTTTCGTTTTTATTAAAAAAAGGTTTTTAAATTTTTTACATTTTGAAGTCGGTTTTATGTTTTGTTAAAAAGTTTTTATTTATAATAAATGGGAACCTATAATAGGAAATTGCGATCTCATTTTCTTAGGTTAGATTTTTGCCTAAGCCCATATTGAGGTTTTCTTATCAGTGTTACGCGCCATATTGTCATAAATTTGTGGCTTGCAGCTTTCTTGCGTGAAGAATTTTTGTATCTCAACGAAATAGGAATGCGGGGATTTTTTTCGTGTAAAGTGTATTAAAAGCAGGAAGAGATAAGTGCGAAATATTCTGTATAACTAAAATCATTATTTTGTATTGTTTCTCATAGGGCAATCTTTATTAGTGGGCTGGGTTGTGTCCTTTTTTATACGTATATGTTTTTTCAACACACTTGCTCGTAACGAGGTTCTTATCGTACCGCTTTTAGGCTCATAATCCAAGATATTAAACACACGTACTTTTTCATTATGTATTATTGAACTAGTGTGGTAATGAGATCTTCTTCTTCTTCTTCTTCTTCAGCCCTTCTCCGTCCACTGCAGGACATAGGCTTCCTCCATTGCACGCCATTCTCTACGGTCTTCTGCCGTTCTCATCGACATCTTCCCTGCTATTTTAGCGATCGCGGCTTGATCCATGTCCACGACCACGCCTGTTCCCTGCGCTTCCTCTTTCACGTCCACCTCGTTATCCATTTCCTCCAGCTCTTCTGCCATCTCTCCCACAACTCTTCATATCTTGATATTCTGCTAAAAGTTAATTTTCCAAATCTGAATTTTCACTTGTATGGCTACCAGATTTTGACAATAATGAAGCCAAAGGTTCATACTTTGGATCCTCTTCACCTTCATTAGATGGGATAAAGTCCTTGATCTGAGATTTGTCGAGCAAGCGGGTAATGGTGGCATCTGTAGACACCATTTTCTGATGTAGGGAGGATAGGAGGGGGGGGGGGGGGTCTTCAGTTAATAAAATTTTATAATTAAGTATAAATATATATTTTTTCCTGTTACAACGTTAAGTTTAGTATCATTTCAACTAATCTAGAGACGTAGATTCTATATATCAAATAATACTTACAGTATTTAATACAAAAATCTAGAAATAAAAAGAAAATTAATAAATATCTTACTTTTTTCACGATAACTTAATTTTAAATGTGCCGATTCCGATGATTCAAACGACTCACTCACTAATCTGTTCAAGGCCACCGCATCAAACTAGAAGAATCGATTTTGTTTGGGATCTTTATTGTAAGAAATCGCTTAAGCAAAGTGTTTGTGAGAGCAGAGGTAAAGGAACACGTTCTCAAGTTCGAGAAAATTACAAACTGCCCAGTAATTGGTCGGATTTCCTTAAAAATTATGAAAATAAAGAGGAACGTTTTGAATTACTAGGCTCCTACGCGCTTGAATATGGCGAAGTGCAACAGATAATGACGAACCTAGGTAACAAAATTAAATCATCGACAGCAAATGGGACGATACTAAATGGGCTCGAGATTTATGTTGAAGAGGCAGATAGCCGTATTTTTTTACACGCACAAGAGATGGCCCTCAATGGCGCATCAAAAATTACAATACACACGGTTGATTCTGATGTTGTGGTTCCTTTTATTTCACACTTCAGCAGCATGGTCTTAAAGAGCTGTGGATATCTTTCGGCACTAGTAAACATCACAACTACATACCGGTACATGAAGTAGCAAATCATTTAGGCTCAGATAAAGCAGAAACTTTAAGAGGCTATCATGCGTTTACAGGGTGTGACACCGTTTTTAAGCGTTTTATTCTAAGGGCAAAACGTTGACTTGGAATACTTGGCAACGATATCCCGAGGTTACTGCAGCTTTCAAAGGGTTATCTAATCCACTCGAAGAACTGCCCGACAATGTATTTAATACGTTAGAAAAATATGTGGTGCGGCTATACTGTGGAGATGTTGACATCATCAGTGTAAACGATGCAAGAAAATTCTTATTCACAACAAAAAATAGGTCGCTCCAAAACATTCCTCCAACAAGAGATGCCCTTAAAATGCATATTATGAGGGCCGTTTATCAGGCAGGGCAAGTGTGGGGACAAGCCCTAAAATCACTGCCTGAAATTGTCTCGCCGGCGAACTGGGGATGGACTGACACAGGGGATGTATGGAAGCCGACATGGATCACGCAGGCCTATATCTGGGAATCTGTCAGCCAGCATACCAAATGTTCCTGTAAAAAAGGTTGCAGAGGTCGATGTTCCTGCAGTCAAAAAGGGTTGCAATGCACGCAGTTATATATATATACCTTTCCTATGGGACCTTTCCACCTTATGGCTACGTGTTGATTGTGATGATCATCCTCGCGTCTATTCGTGCCTCTATAGGTCCCATAGCGGTGATGCCGAACTGACCGACTCTTGGAGCAGATTCAAACGGCTGTGGATTCAGTGCAGGAGCAGATCCCATCCGCTGAGATCATCGTTCTTGGCGATTTTAACGCCCATAATGCCGAATGGCTGGGCTCCAGCAAGACTGATCATGCGGGGAGATCTGTTCACGACTTTGCTCTGACCTACGGCTTGATACAACTGGTTACTGCGCCAACGCGAATCCCAGATGTGGAGAGCCAGGAACCTTCCCTGTTGGACCTTCTGCTGACTTCTCACCCGGTTGGCTATGATGTATCCGTTGCAGCCCCTCTCGGTTCTTCGGATCATTGCCTCATCCGGAGTACAGTGCCTCTCACGTGCCTGCCGCGTCGGCGAGTTGCTTGTAGCCGCCGTGTGTGGCACTATAAGTCAGCAGACTGGGACGGGATGCAGGCGTTCTTTGCGTCTTACCCGGGCCGTGGGGGCAGGTTTGCTTCACGCCGGATGATCCTGATATCGCTGCTGACTCTATTGCTGACGTGGTGCTTCAGGGAATGGAACTTTTCGTTCCATCCTCTGCGGTACCTGTTGGTGGCAAAACCCAGCCTTGGTTTGATCGCTTCTGCAAAAAGGCGTCTCGCCGTAAGCTGGAGTGCTACCAAGCCTGGGTAAATGCAGCGGCGGTACCAAGACCAGCGCTTTAAAAAAGGAGTTTAACTTTGCTTCCAGGTCCTTCAAAAGAGCCATTGCCAGAGCAAAGTCGTTGCACATTGGTAGGATTGGCGAGAAACTAGAGCGTCTCCCCTCGGGAACTCGTGCGTTCTGGTCTCTTGCCAAAGCTATCCAGGGGAATTTTTGCACGCCGTCTTTTCCACCTCTGCACACGGGAAATGATTCGTTGGCCCACGACGCAAAAGACAAAGCCGATCTACTGGGTAAGCTTTTTGCGTCCAACTCGACTTTGGATGACGGGGGACAAGCGCCGCCGACTATACCGCGGTGCGAGAGCTGTATGCCAGATGTACAGTTCCGCCAAAGCTTTGTGCGTAAGGCTCTTCGCTCCCTCGACACCCATAAGTCCAGTGGGCCTGATGGAATCCCTGCGATTGTTCTCAAGATGTGTGCTCCTGAGTTGGCGCCGGTCTTAACGCGTCTTTTTCGGCTCTCCTACTCTTCTGGCGTAGTCCCGACTTCGTGGAAGTCAGCTTTGGTGCACCCGATCCCTAAAAAAGGCGACCGCTCAAACCCATCCGACTACAGGCCGATAGCTATAACCTCCCTTTTCTCTAAGATTATGGAGTCCATCATCAATCGTCAGCTCGTCTGGTACCTAGAGGATCACCAGCTGCTGAGTGACCAACAATACGGTTTCCGTAGGGGTCGTTCGGCTGGTGATCTTTTAGTTTATCTGATACATTGCTGGGCACAGGCGATAGAGACTAAAGGTGAGGCACTGGCAGTTAGTTTGGATATAGCGAAGGGCTTCAATCGCGTTTGGAACAAAGCACTTCTTTCTAAACTTCCATCCTATGGGCTCCCCGGGAAATTATGCGAATGGGTCAGCAGTTTTCTAGCAGACAGAAGCATTAAGGTCGTAGTTGACGGTGAATGCTCAGACTCAATGTCTGTGAATGCTGGTGTCCCTCAAGGCTGTGTGCTATCACCCACGCTATTCCTCCTGCATATCAATGACATGTTGCAAACTAGCGGCATACATTGTTATGCTGATGATAGTACGGGTGATGCCTCCTACACCGGCCGCGCCAATATTTCCCGGGAAAACGTCATTGAGAGCCGGAACAAACTTGTGTCCGAAATTGAGACCTCCCTAAAAGAAGTCTCAGATTGGGATCGACTTAATTTGGTCCGTTTTAACCCTACAAAGACACAGGTTTGCGCGTTCACCGCGAAAAAACTTCCGTTTGTCGCGTCACCTCGTTTTGAGAGCACTCCCCCTATCTGCCACAGCCAGTATTGGAATCCTTGGCGTTGACATCTCGAGTGAAGTCCAGTTCCGCGGCCACCTAGAGGGTAAGGCCAAATTGGCCTCGAAGAAGCTCGGTGTGCTCAATAGATCGAGGCAGTATTTCACGCCGGCCCATCGCCTACAGCTTTATAAGGCGCAGGTTCGCCCGCATATGGAATACTGCTCTCATCTTTGAGCAGGGGCACCTAAGTACCAGCTTCTTCCTCTAGACCGCATCCAACGGAGAGCAGCTCGAATTGTCAACTGCCAACGTATTTCTGATCGGCTTGATCCCTTGGCGCTGCGTAGAGATGTGGCCTCACTCTGCATTTTCTATCGCATGTATTATGGGGAGTGTTCCGAGGAGTTGTTCGGATTAATCCCTGCCGCTTCTTTCCGCCATCGCCCTACGCGACAATATTTCCACTCTCACCATTTAGATGGTTGGCAGTCCTCAACTGTGCGCTTTTCCCGAAACTTCCTGCCTCGCACAGCTAAACTGTGGAACGAACTGTCGCCAGCGGTGTTTCCGGACCGATACGACCTTCAAACCTTCAAGAAAAGAGCGTACTCCCACCTTAAAGGCCGGCAACGCACTTGCGACACCACTGGTGTTGCGGGTGTCCATGGACGACGTTAATCGCTTACCATCAGGCGATTCGTTTGCTCGTTTGCCCCCTATAGCATAAATATATATATATATATATATATATATGTATATATATATATATATATATATATATATACTCGTATAACTGCAGAAGAAACTGCGACAATTCAAGGTACAATTTTTATGCTTATATTAAAACTACAAATATAATTTTAATAGGTTCTTTAATAATTAATTATCTTGGGCACTTATCCTTATTTCGTTTGTTACAGTGTAATAGACAGCAAGGCATTATTAGATGAAATGGAAGACGGCATAGAAGATGATATTCCGTAATAATAAACCACGACGCGACGTTTATTGTGATTAGATATAATTAATAAATATTGAAAAATAAGGCGTTTTAGTTTACTGTATACATGAATCTCAATACCAGCCATTATGCGCCTTAGAGACGCCTATACTCGTATTATCTCAAACTGCATATAGCTATCTCTCTTTTTTGTCAGAAGAGTCTGAAGTCAAAAACAGGTCTTTTTAATAATGTTCTTTATACCGTGACGAGATGTATTTTTTTCATGCATATTATAACTTTTTCATCCATCATGTGGGTACTTTTTGAAGAGGAGATGAAATGGGCTTTCTAAATAAATTATTGTTATTTTATTATCTGTTAAATCAAAAATGATATGGAAGACTTTGTGCAAAAAAAGGACAATGTTTTTTTTTGCGTTTCTGTGAAAAATATTGCAAAATAATTAGCAGTAATGAATTCTACGCGTTTGATTTACTATGTGGCTCCCCTTTTCAAATCATTCTTTGAGTCCTGAGGACTAATGCTGCAAAAGGAGATTGCTTAATCATTAATCGCCGTATAATTTAGTCTACATCGGCAACTATAATGACCTTATCCTTAAGACCTAAACTAAACGCAATATAAATTAATTACATAGTTGCTAACGCCCATTGTGCACTGCGATGCACATGTTTTTTCAACAACACGTTAAAAATAGATAACCGTAATTTTTGATTTAAATAACAACTAATTGCCCATATACATGTCTTAAGTTTAATGTTTTAAAAGTTTTTTTAACAAAAACCCACAAGATTCCACTAATAACACCAGGTTTATCTTACGTGACATCCCGTTTTGTGGCATGGTTGAGACAAAATGGCCGATATCTATGGATTCCTTCGACTCTTCAAATGTCATCACGTGTCACTCCTGTCATCTGTCATTTAGAGCGTGAAATGAAAATGGTCGATGGCGGTAAAACGTAAATACAATGTTATGAGAGAGTTAGTGTACATCATCATTGCGATGTACACGCAATGTACATTGGCCGTTTACTTGTGGGTATAGCCTAATCTGACTGGGTTTGAGTTACAAGTGTAACATTGTACATTGTAATGTACAGTGGGCCTTACGAGGATATGTGTTTGTAATACGTGTTTTCATCTACATACCACTACACTTCAATACAGTCCACTAGTAGCTATCAATTAGTGTCAGTAGTAGTAATGTAAAGCGAAGAACATTACTAGCAACACTTCAAATGTTTCCAGCTATTTCTTTGGTGACATTTGCTGCGTTTGAAAAGGAAATATACTGCGACAGAAAAAGATAGAAATTAAGCAGTGGCAACATCGTAGTGTCGTCCCTTTGACATCAATATATGTAAGGAAACGGCACGACACTACGATGTTGCCATTTATTAATTTCTACCTTTTCTGTCCCACTGTAGATTTCCTTGGATTATCAGATGGCAACAGATAATGTCGTTTAAGGGCATTTTCAGAAAAAAGTGCAGCCTTTTAATGAAAATAGGTCCTTAATTTTCCATACAAATTTTTTTTGTCAGTTTTGTAACGGCCCATACGAAATGTATGAAAAAATGCGTTACAAAGCTGACCAAAAAAAACGGGACACTCTTTTTCTTTTTTTAAATCAATAGTACTCGTGATTCTGGTTATAAAAAACCCAAAACTTCCTATATTTCCAAAAAAAATGAAAATGGTTCCCTATTTTTGAAAATGCCCTTAAATGTTGTCGCCTAAATGTAACTAATGAAGCTAATGCAATTAGGTAGATACAACTTCGAAAAGGAACCCGATAGGAGGGTCCAGGGATGGGCTGCGTTTCGGAAGTTGCACCACATATCGTCGGGTATACCACAGAGCCTGAAGACGAAAGTTTTCAAGCCGAGACGTGGACACTGACTGTGTGGCTGATAAGCGTAAAGTCGCTCAACGTGCTATGGAAAGAGCTATGCTTGGAGTCTCTCTGAAGGACAAAATTCCGAACGAAATGATTCGCCAGAAAACCAAGGTGACCGACATAGATCTGAAAGTAAGTAGAGTCAAACCACGTTATCTTTTCTCAGCAAATGAACTGTCAAACTTGAAAGTGTTATTTTAAACGTCAAATTTCTATGAAAATATGACGTTTACGTAGTATGTCGCGGAACTGATAGCCGTTGGAGCAAGCGTGTTTTGGAGTGGAGACCGCGTTTGGGCAAACGTAGTGTGGGACGCCCTGTGGCTAGATGGCGGGATGATTTACATAGGGGGGATGGCAGCGACTGGATGCATAAAGCAGCAGACCGGGCTCTGTGGCGTACCATGGGGGAGGCCTAAGTCTAGCAGTGGACTGCAACGGGCTGATGATGATGATGATGAATGTCGTTTAAGTGACGTAAGTTAACGTATCGAAAAATCGTCGAACATTTACGATTTAATATTAATGAAATTATTATATTCCCATCACGAAACATTGGTGTTCCGGACCTTTGGGAGGTGTACGCGGAGCCGGAGCCAACACGCAGAGACCATATAGACAATTTAATGAAATGTAAGGGGTACACCGAGCGGATGTTGCACCTGCCTGAGTCATGGGACGTAAGAACTAGTGAGAGTTAAGGGGATCTAAAATACACAGGGCTATTATGTGAAAGTGATGGAATTATAAACCCGGGCGCCTGCCTAATAAAATGGTATGCAATTTTACTACAAATAAGATGGGCCCCCACAAAAAGCGACATCTAAGATGGCTGAAGGGCAAGATCGGTATATGAGGGCTAGGGGTAGAAGGGTGTCACTGGGCTTAAAACATATAGCCAACTCGCCACTTAGGTTTCCACATCTACCCTCGAGAACACAGCTCTCGCGACTCCACTCTGGGCGGCCGGTCCTTAACCTTATTATTAACCTTATCCTTTATATCCAAATTATTTTGCTTATTTATTTTCTCCTTTTTTATTGTAGTTAATTAATTTAAATAGATACTGCTTACAATTTTAACACAACGCAATGTCTGCTTATACAGGGTTATCAATTTGCTTCATTTGTACGTACAAAATTAATTTACCAAACTGTTTATTACTATGAAAAAAATTATGTGACGTCTCTCTAGTGGCTAGAGGATACGTGGGTATAAAATTGTAGTCGCACAAATATCAGATTTTTCTCTCAACCTGTGCTGTCACGACTTACTTGGTGTCCCCCACGACACACTTATTAGCCCAAAGCCAATAGTTTGCCTATTTTAATAAAGAGGATTTGAGTATGTAAATACTTACTGAGCCTGGAAAGTTTGAAGGCGTCAGCAGTGTTAATGACGTCCACGTACAGTTGGAAGTCCAGCTTCGACGAAGTTTTGTTGATCGTAGAATGCTGCATTATCGCGAACTTGAAGGCATTCTGGATCTCCTCCGTGTTTTGGTCGAACACGACACCTGCAACGAAACATAAAACCTTTTAAAACAATGTTTATTTTTTACTACGCGTCTATTCTAGAATCAATCTTATGAAACCAGTTAGAAAGAAGAATCAAAGTCGGACATATACGTATTTTATATTAAGTACTGGAAATGGTTCGTTCTCTTAAATAATATTTCAGGTTGCAGCTGCGCAAAAGTAAACTGCTACTTGCAACCATCTTCAAAAAAGGAGGACGTTTTCCGTTCGACTGTATGTTTGTTTTTATTATTTTTCGAAAAAAAAACTATCAAAATTTTCTTTTCCTGAAGAACAGAGAATAGGGACCTCAAGTTTGAAAAGAATAATTAACCGGCGCGCAAAATGTATAAGTTACTTAACAGTAATAATTTATTATATATTATAACATAATCAACTTATATAAGTAGTTTCGACAAAGTAATTAATAGTAGCTCATCTTTAATTAATAAAACTTGATTATGTTTTTAGATTGTAAAGTTTCACATTTCTCACTTCCTTGGCCACTTATGTATAACGGGTGCCAATGGTACAGTAGACCAATTTGAATTATCGACAATCTAGTATACTACCTACCTTGTTACTGTGACAAGATATCAAATGACCCAGGGATCAAATTGGTTGTTAGGAAAAAAAGCGCAGTACGTTTAGTAGGTTTTCATAAAAATATTATATGTTCATAAGATTTGAGTTAATAGTTCTGCAGGCTATATATAATATAGGCCATTAAGTCTCTATTATTAAGATTACCGAATAGGAGACATGCCAACACCAACCAATCTGGCTTGGAATAGTAATAGGCAAGGTATTTGAACGCTTCTGCCTAAACTACTTAGGGCTATGAGAATAGATAAACAATTTGGTTTCCGCCGGTCGCTCGATCTATTTCGCCATTGTCAGCCTGAAACATGCTGTGTACCATTATGTGACTAATAACACATCGGTCCATGTCCTTCATCGATCAGTTTATACTGTGTCGATTATGGTATAGCTGTATCTCTATAAGCTAAATAAAAAAATAATTAGATTATAACTAATACTTACAACTGGATAATTACCATGTATTGGTGCTCAATAAAACAAACATTCATGGTAATTATCCCATTTTAGATATTAGTTATAATGTAAATGACCTTGTTAGCTTAAAATCGTAAATTGGTACTATTTTAAGTGTTACTAAAATAACATTCAAACTTTTTTCTTTTGTCTGTAATAGTGTGACTGACGTTGATATGGGTGTAAGTATGGTCTGAAAATAAAGCTTCGACTTGGCCTAAAATAAAACGATGTTTATACTCCTCTTATCTACTCATGGTCATCTCAGAAAAACACAATTAAATTTTTATGAAATAGCAGCCTACAAAGCACCTATATTAACTCTAGTCATATGCCGCTATGTAGCAAGTTACTCACTGCCAGATGGCATATTACCTACTCCTAAATATTGCACACCATAAATACGAGTACCGTTAACAAATATTCCGGCTCCTTGAAAGGCTCGGTAAGGAACAAATCGTGCTAATAGAGGAAACCGATAAAATCACAAATATATAATAGTTTGTGTATCAACCTGTTGAGCTTCCGTATTCCATTGGTATTAACTACAAGTGTTGTTTATTAAGTATGCTTAATTAATAATTTTCATTCAAAGTTAATGAATCGTGCAAGTTAACAAAAAATAAGCATATTATTAAAATATGATATGACAATTATTTTACAATGTAAAATATTATTTCCGTAAGTTGATATTTAAAGAAAAATGTCAAAGAATAAACTTTTATTACCCTTCGCATGTAAGGCAGTCTGATTAACTCCCATTTATTATTTGAACCATGACTTATGTGGCTACCATAAAGAAAAGAAAAAATGAGTAAAATAATACGAAATAATGTCGTAAAGTTCAGATATTATGATGATACGTTACGAATTCACGGGCAGCGATGTAGACTCAATTTTTAAGAGTGCTTACTCCTCCGAGCCATATCGAATGACGTGACCGACCGCTGTCGTTTGCGGTCAAATTTTAATCGAGTACTGGTTATGCAGGAGCTCGTAATTTTAAACAAATATATTATGTTATTACCACAATGTTATATTAAATTATTGACGAAATATTCTCAACCTTTGTTAATTTATTAGGTACAAAAAGAATTGATACCTTATGCGGCAATATTTATAACATGGGTCATGTCTTATATTTAACTAGCTTTTGCCAGCGGTTTCTCTCGCGTTAGAAAGAAACAAAAAGTAGCCTATGTCACTCTCCATCCCTTCAACTATCTCCAATTAAAAAATTACATCAATTCGTCGCTCCGTTTTGCCGTGAAAGACGGACAAAACAGACACACACACTTTCCCATTTATAATATTAGTAATGGATACCCACCCTGAGGGAGAAAAATCACATATTGTTGATCACACATGCCGTGTTTTAAAAAGTCCTGCTTGACCATAGAACGAATGATGATATGACCATAGTTTTTTTTTATGTAATCTATAAGTCAAAATTGTAGGCCTAGTAGTTTCATAGGTAAGGATTCTGAATTATGGCCCCTCAACATGTCATTGATTATCGAAGGCTTCCGTTTTTATTTCCTTTTAAGGTAGCCTTAAAATGTAGAGAAGCCCTAAAAATTAAACTCATCTCTTTTTAAGCATATGCTCACAGGGACCCTATAACATTACCTACACCTACTGCAGAGATTCTGATGCGGCAATAGTGACTTATGCGGTCATTCACACACATAACAGAGGGTTAAGGATGTCCATTGCACAGTTACGTAGATGCTGATCCGCAGATAAAGCGCAGGTTGGCACGCCGTAACACCACGCGGCTTGGCTGAAGTGGACGGCGGCGGCATGCGGCCCGGAATAAAACCTTGCCTGTCCATTGGTTTATGAATATGACTAGAGTGTGCGAGCGGCATTCACAATTTATTGTTTTGTGAGCATACGCTGCTGTGTAGTATTCCGGTATGGAATTTATGGCTTTAGTCTGCCCGGAGAAAAATATGGATTTATTGTCCTAGCTTTGCAACAAATCGTTATTGATTTCTGGAAACTGGTAGAAATGGGATTACAGGGTGATTTACTGGGTTAATAATCCTCGTTATTAATTTTTATGAAAAATACACTGAACACACATTATGACTGGACCTGTTAAAAAAAATAGCTTTTATATTGTGCCATACGGCTTTAAACTTGGAAATGTGGTTTTTCCCTTCTGCGCCTGACTAATGTGCTGCGCCTCCAATCACGGATTTTTTGTTAATTTGAAAGGTATTTAGGAAGCTAATTTGCCAGTGTAAGCTGAAAATTCACATATGTATACAGAGTGTCAAACGACGAAGACCGAAGCCAACCAAAGGTGCCCGGCCCAGAAATCGACTTTCTTATTCTTCTTTTGACGTTACTATCGGAGAGTAAGCGTTATTCTCGGAATAAAAATTCGGTAAAACGCAGCCTTAGTTGTACACTCTTGCCAAAGTGGTCCGTGGTCATCATTGTGAATCACGATAAGTGATGATCTTTGTAAAGCGGCGCCATTCGTCGCGGACTAAAGCCGCGTCGCGGAGTAAACCGAGCACTTATTTGCGGCCTTGATCTGATCTGTCCATCTCATTGGTAATCTACCACGTGGCCTGGTTATCGCGACAAGATATGTGACTGAAGAAGGTAAAATGCGTGACTCCACTGATAGGCGCTGTTTGATGCCGAGTTCTCTCAATATGGAGTCATTTGTAAGAAACTCTGTCCATGACAATTCTAGCATCCGTCTCCAGCACCACATCTCCAGCGCGTCAACCTTCTTCTTCTCAGTTTCACGAAGAGTCCATGTCTCCCACGCATAGAGGAAAATGGGAAATATTAGGCAATAAACCAGTCTGTTTTTGCGTGGTCTTGGTAATATTCCTATTACTCGAAATATTTTTCATTTTTAAATCGACTTTAAGGTTTAGTTAAGTTTTAGAAATATTTGAATTTTAGCCGTTTTATGGTATGGAACCTTTCACGCGCGAGCCTGACTCGCATTTAGCCGGTTTTTTTTAAACTAAGTAACAATGCCAGAAATCTCAAGATAGCTTGGTGAAGCAATTGCGTCATTGTAAATAAACGTTCTCTTTTAAATTTAGCTAGCTTATTTGCCAGTGTGAGCTGAAAATTCACATACATAAGATGGCACCTTTGGCTGGTCCATAAATCGAATATAAGGTTTAGTAAAAACATCGCCAGGTGTTCGAGGTATTGCAAATACCTTCTTGTTGCCAAACAACAAACGTGTTTTTTTTTCGTTTTATATTACGGAATCCTTCGCGTGCCAGTCTGACACGCACTGGGTTTTTTTTTACTTAGAATACAATGTCATAATTCTAAAGATAAGCTGGTGAAGTAATTGCGTCATCGCAAACAGTGTTATACTGGAATCAATTTTTCACTCTTAATGATTACTAAAGGTAAAATCTTTTTTGCGAAATAGTAAATTCAGGAAGTTACCCGCTTCTATTTTCATATATTTTTTTTACCCCAGGCGATTAAACTTGTAGAAAATGTTGGGCTAAAATGTAACTTTTTAATTGAGTCCCCATTACAAAAAAAAAACGCCGTTTCAACGAAAACAATTGTACCGGTCAGTTAGTAGCTCTAGTTAATGTTTAAAAAAAAAACAGAACTTCAAAATCTTGTCATTTGTGGCTTCCATGATCATTACAGTGAGATAAGAAACCAAAAACCTAAAATTATGTGAAGTGCAAATATCTCGAAAGCAAAGGGATTTATACTAAACCTTAAAGTCGATTTTCTGAACCAGCCTAAGGTGCCGTTTTGGTGGTTTGAAGCTTGTCCGTTAATAATCGGACACTCAGTATACAGAACATCTTCATTAGTTGCATAGAAAATCTTGGTGTTCTTCCAAATTGTAAGATTCAATGGCATTATTTTTGTAATTTAAATTTCAGATAGGTACGCTTTTGTCGCTAGTCACTTTATTACATATAAAGACATACGATATGGTTAGGTACCTACGTAAAACTACGTACGTTAAAGTACTTATGTGATATACGTATAAATTGCTCCGTTTTATATCAAATAACACGACATTGCCGATACGCGCTTATACGTATAAAAATCACATTGAGTGTGATATGTGCTCCAGTTCGTTACGATATCACGTTATATTAGAAGAGATTGCGAAAAAATAGTAATCGTTTTTCCCGTCTTATGCATCAATGTTACGTCAGTTTTGCATCAGGGGCCTTACCATGACGTCTTAACGAGATTCAGTTGACGACTTACGTACAACTGAGCCTAAACTGAACCTAAACTGAATAGCGTTAAGACGTCATGGCAAGGCCCCAGGAAAGCAACACGTTTGCAGTGAAATTCAATACTAACAGAAAACCTTTTATTAGGACTCATTCCGATTCAAACAACTCATGTTTAAAGCATTTTAGGAACGAACAAAGGCAGCACGCTAAGGTATGTCCCAAATATGTAGGGGCGGAATTGAAATCCCCGCGACTATTATTAAAATCTCTTGTTAAGAGTGAATAAAATGAATGCTTCATCATTAGCAGCCATAACCGCCGTAATGAAAGATAATGCCTCTCTGATGTTCCGACACTAGCAACAAATAAGCGACATCATCACGTGGGCCTTATTCAACGTATTGTAGACTCTATTGCCGTCCCACAAGAACCGCAAATACAGGCGCATCGGCAACTAGAAAATAGTGAATAGAAAATGTGTCAAACAGAAGCGCCTTCAAAATCAGCGTTCTCAGTCCAGCCCCGCTGAATAAATCTGAAAGTTCCGGCCACTTGTTTCGACTTTTGTTTGAAAGTGTAAAGGCCATGACGAGAAAAATACGCGGTGACTTACTTTTTATTGTAACGCGAATGGTTGGAGGAGAAAAGTTTCCTTATTTTTCACGTTCCGACGCCAGATGCCCTTAATGCTTTGGGTCACTTTGTTTATTATCCTGGGGTAATTTCAAACCTAACACCTCTTTATGACAAGAGAATCTGTTTTGATAAATATAAAATCCACGTTGTCTTACTAACTGCACTACTAACTGCTCTTATCTACTGAGCTACTAGTTGACCGATGAGTGCTAGGAGAAATTTCCTATTACAAACACAGATTGCCAACACCAAAATAACGATATTAAGATGCAACCTACATATGTATATAATATACCGACCTGTGTAATAAAGGAAAACTTTTTAACAAAAAATAAAACCGACTTCAAAGAATGACAAATAAAATGTATTTATTTTTATTTGCTGTAAGGTTCGGAAATAGTAAACAAACAAATGGAGGTGACACCACATATCGCTATCGCTAATTCGCTACTAACTGATACGATTGAAGTCTAGTACTAGTATGAGTAACGCAGTACTATTCATGAACACAAAAAAAATAGTCAATCAGATGGTGGACATTGGATAAATTATCAGCTTGAGTATGTAAAGTTCCCCATGCTACACCTGGTCTTCATCTAATGATGAAGGTCAGGCCGATACCTGATGGTCTACATCACTAAATTTACGGGTTTTCTGGAGAAAATGCTTAGGTCACTTAAGAAACAACCAAATTCACCTTTGAAAATTGAGGAGCTCCCTTAATTCCTCATGGATCCCATCACCAGATCAGCATCATCCAAATCGGCGGAGCTCGTAGTAATCGGTGAACATACATTAAAAAAAAGTACAACAGACGAACATAATATGTTCGTCTGTTGTACTTTTTTTTAATGTTAAATAAATTATAACCGCCTCCGTCGAATTTTCAAAGTCGGTTAAAAGTCAACTATCATTCACAATTGCCAGTAATAAAGAATCATAGAAGTAATGGTTTCAAATAAAATTAATATACAGGGTGTCCCAGGGCTTTGCCACATGGAGAGGAAGTACCTTAAATACTGCAGATAGGAAAGTTTACTGTAAGAAGACTTCATTTTTATTTTTTAAACAATACGAACTGCATTCAAAAAATTAAAAAAAAAAATGCCTGTCTAAACCGGGAATCGAACCCGCTATACGTGGTAACAAAAATACTGTATTTTTTCTGTACTAAACGAAACCCTCAATGGTAGGAATTTATGTCTTTTACGTTATTTAATTAAAAATTAAAAATGAAGTCTTCTTTCAGTAAACTTTCCTATCTGCAGTATTTAAGGTACTTGCAACGCCATGGGACGCCCTGTATATGTTCTTATGATTCGAAAAAGTTACCCGATTTTGAAAAATTTCAAAAATTTAGGGTTATTTATTTAATATATTTAATAAAACAAAATCAAACAACTCCATTTTGTATTTAAATAAAATTACATATAAGTGTGCAGAGGCTTCATTTTGCACGTTGTTCTGGAATATGATTACTTATGGTTTGAACTCTTCATGCGCCAGTTCAAGTTGCATTTAGCTAGTTTTTGTTTTTTGCCATTAGGCAGAGTTATTTGCAGAAACCTCTAGTCTCTATGTTACATATTGCATTTAAGATATTTATGTTGTCAAATACTGGTTGTAATCGTAAAATATACCTACATATAATACATTAGTAATGTAAGTAATTTAGTGTGTTTAATTTTTCCAAATTATTGATTTATCAAATCATATACCAAAAATGAAGGAAATCGGACTATATTTAGAGGTTGCGCTCTTTGGCAACTTTTGTCTGAAGAAGTTAATATAGGTGGAGTAGAGAGTAGTGACAAAATTTAGGTAACTTTTTGTAGTAGGTAGTGTAAAAGTGATTTAAATGCGTATTTTTTATATTGAAGCAAGTTCTTAATTTAAAACTGGGTAGTAGACGTGGAATTTCGTTACTTGACAAGGTTCCTTGTAATCATTTTCTGGGCGCTCGACGTCCTTCTAAGGAACAATTTCTGTTGTTTTTCTTTTTGTACCATCACATAGAAAATCAAGCCACACTTTCAGAAGCTAAAATTTTTTTGAAAAAAAAACAAAAATACGATTTACAGATAAATAATTTTTTATACCTGAGTGGGTGGATAGCATGAATTCATCCATGAGCGGTGTAGAGTTGTAGACAAATCGTTTTCTACAAAAATTACACAAAAGTTTACGAAACAAAATAGAAGATAAAAAAGATAAAAAACCAGCAAAGTAAAAAGATATGAAAAGGTTTGATGTTAAGTGTCTGAAATTGGAAGAATAATCCCTTGCTGATTTTGCTACTACCAATACAAGATTCTTCGAATTATTTGGTGTTCAGGATGTAAGCGATTATTCAAATTTGTAGCCATAACACCAGAGACTTGGTCAATAGTCTGAAAGTATTCGACAATAACGCAGAGAGGGGCATAGCTTTAATAAAAAAAGTTCAATCACGCAGTCAAAGATGAAGAGCAAAAACAGTTCTTGCTGAGAGTGAGACTTAGCGAACAAAAGAAGAGGTTGCACATGTTATGTAGCTAAATTATTACTTATTTTGTCATGGGTGCATGTAAACACTGTTGTATTTAATGTTTAAGTTTCCTTTTACTTTCAATTAAGTTTCAACTACTGCATTGTACTATTTGGTTACATTACTTTTTTGTATCTGTTCATCCAGCGCAACCTCTAAACAATGTTCAATTTCGTTAAAATTTGGTATACTCGTATATGCGTATACGATGAGCTGGACCCGGACGTTGAGCGAAGTCGGAAGAAATATAAATTTTCTTTTTCCCATACAAATTTGAAACACCCTAATAGGTATAGCGTGGCAATGCGGCCAGTATTCTGGGCACACTGCCCACCATGGTAGCAATGTAGAGTATATACCTGAATCTCAATTATATAAACTATTCACAGTTTTCTCTAAATATTAGTAAAGATAATTATTTTATCCGTCCCTTTAAGCGGAAGGGAGTAATATTTTTGTGTTTAAATAGATATAATTGTTGACAATATTTTTTATTATTGTCTTCTGTTACCGCGATTGTTGTTCATTGAAATAAAACACTTTAGAAGGGATTAATCGCGTTTTATAAATTGTATTTAGTTAGGTAGGTACAACTTCATACTGTAAGTAAGTTACCATATTAGCAATTCCTATTTACCTTCTGTATTTTGAAATATCAGGTTGTGTTACTGATATTATGCGGTATGTTTTATTGACATGTGAAAATCAAATTTTCTTGAGGAAGGGAAATGTCAATTCTGGCTTTGACACGCCGAAGCCAGTAGGTGTCATCCGCTTGTCTTCCTCACGCCTCACACGATTCATTTATGTGAAACACGTCAGCTGATAGGTGTTGTTTGGAGACTAGAGTTGCTAGTAGATATATTATAACCAACACTTAAATTCATACTGGCCCTGAATTAGGATTTTTGGATCTTTAATTTTATTGTAAAAACATACAGCATATTAAATTGGTATTGTTGACAATATTTTTTATTATTATCTTCTGTTACCGCGATTGTTGTTCATTGAAATAAAACACTTTAGAAGGGATTAATCGTGTTTAATAACCGTGATTAATCCGTTCTAAAGTGTTTAATTTCAATATTTTCTAGTTCTAAAATGATTTATTGTTTATTTTTCAAACATATTAAATCAATGAAAATGTCCTTGTTGTAATGGCCACTAGAAGCGCTGCACGCCTTACAAATGTGTGTCTATTATCTCTATAAGTATTGACAAACCAAACTAGCGTTTTCTGTGGAACATGACTGACGCGATGTGACAAGCAAAATACCTACAATTTACCGGTTTTACGAGGTTTGCGTCATTCGTAGCATTTTGTTTATATTCAAGTTTATTATTCTAAATATTATCAAAACGAAAGAAAAGTAATGATTAAGTGCTCGATTTGATTAGAGTTAAGGCTAAGTGTGTAAAAAGATCGCCTATTTCCATGGTTTTAATAACCGATTAATCATATATACTGGAATACTATAAGAGTCGATTTAAGTCTCGTAATTCCGCATATTATATACAGTCGTGGCAAGATAGCTTTTCGGAACTTATGTACGAAATAACATTTGATGTTTTGTTTGTTTGTGACATTTGATACCCATCGCTTTTCGGTTAAGGGAAACATCCCGAGGAAACCGGACTAATCCCAGTAAGGCCTAGTTTACCCTCTGGGTTGTAAGGTCAGACGGCAGTCGCTTTCGTAAAACCAGCGCCTACGCCTAATATTGGGATTAGTTGCCAAAGCGGATCCCAGGCTGCCTGAGCCGTGACGTAAGCCAGGAAAATGCTAGAGAGAAAAAGGAGAAGACTGAAATAACCAGTTTTATAGTGACTACCTATATATCTTTTGATGTTTCGCATATTTTTTGTTCTACTTTATGTAGGAATAAGGTGGCCTTTAAAACCTGCATTTATCTTAAGTGCATAGTACCTATCCATCATAATCATAGTTTTTCGAAATAATACTTACTTTTGATCATATAAGACTAATCTAAGACTAATTAATATACAGTGTGTAAATCGAATACGGGCGAACCTCTTAACGGTGGTTAATATGGGACATAAGAAATGTAATTATGTAACTTTTAAATAGCATTGCAATTAAAATTTTATCCATAGAAAATAATTCGGCCCGCAATGTAATGCAAACACACTCCGCATTAAACATTCGTTGACAACTGTCAGCGTCAAATTTTTTATAGTGCATATATGAAAATTTTATTAAAAAATTAATTATGGCGTCATAATTAAGTGTAACTAGTACATTACTGCAGAGGCCGTGAAGTAAGGGATTGCAGGGATTAAACAAGTCCTGCATTCTCTCTTCCGGCCGAGGCTTGTATAGTGCTTTTCTCAAACATTGTGAGGAAATATTTAAATTAAAATAACTACTAGGTAAATAATTTATTAGGAAAAAAATGTTTTTTCTGCCCTCCGGCCGGCAAACGCCACTTTACGCAAAACTAATTTGCCGCCTGCCGGTTCCGTCGAGCAGAAAAATAATATACGATCTACTATATTTGCCACTTTTTTATTTTTTAAAGATGCCATTTGAATTAGCTATTCGAGCACCATGTTTAACCGCACATAAATAAACATAGAACCATAGAATTTGTTTTTTTTTAATGTCGCAAGTATCAAGTGGTCGTTGGCTGTATGTAATTTTTCCTTTGTCAGTTTAGTGTTAGTACGCAAATGAAAAAAGTTTCGTTCATACTTACGCCATACATTACTTAACGGCCTCTGGCCCTGGGGAGGAGCCATAAACAAGACACTTCATGTCTTCATTTCGTGACATAAATGCATACATTTCCGATCATGTTTGAGAAAAATATGTTTTAATTATTGATAACACTAATGTGTTAACTAAATATGTTTGGTTAAATTTATCACCCGTATTAGACTTACAAACTGTATTATATATGACTTATAAACTGTATTGTATGTGTATTTGTGTGTGTTGTATTATTTTACAAACTGTAAAATGGCTTGATAAATGTTTATTACTCCTTCATACGAGTAAATGAATACGTTAAAATCTATATAATTAATTTACATAAAAGTAGGTATAGTACATAATATTGTCTTCTGTTACCGCGATTGTTATTCATTGAAATTAAACACTTTAGAACAGGTTAAGATGATGACACCACCTGTCATCATCTTAACCCTGTGAAAACGAGTGCTGTAAAGGGCTCGAAACGTAGGATCATGGTGATAATAAACGCGATTAATCCGTTCTAAAGTGTTTAATTTCAATAGGCATAGTACATTTTGATGCTAGTGCAGAAAGTATGTACCTGTAATAATACAAACGACTTTTTTTAATACAGTTGCTAAATTTTTTAATATGACAATATATTAGACTTTTTAAATTATTTCTGAAATACCATTGAAAATAATACCCTTCAACAATGAAGAACTTCGTGTAATATGATATCTTATCTTATTTATTTCTTTTTAACGAAATAATTAATAGTTCCATTGGTATTCTTAATCGCATGTGACAAATCGTGTCAAATATCGGGGCGGTTGAATATGCTTGCAGTAAGGAAAACCAAAAACTCCTCTAGGTATTTTGGTATTTTTGATATGCTAAATTTGTATAAACTCAGGGTCAGGTCAGGTCTGACAAAGGTCAGTTTTCATTATACCAAACTAGGTACATTCGAATTTCAAAATCCTTATTTAGTTAACAGGACGGGTCTCAAAATCAAATAGTTGCGAAACTGAATCGCATCACAATTTTCAGTAAACTATAGTCCCTAAATCATCAGTTAGGCAAGGAAACACGTACCATACGTCATTTCCCATATTGATTGCCCCACAGCAGGTCGGTTTCAGCTGAACTACCTACATCCTGAGTAGGTCTCGCCATGGTATTCTCGGTAGAAATCGCTGTGATCCCGATATAATTACAAACCATTTATTCTCCTTCGCGTGCTGCGTCATTTTTTAGATCTAGTTTATTGAATTTTCACATTACCGGCAAAGTACTTACGCGTTATTTTTGCACGCGATAGGATTTTCGTATCATAACCATCGCATGTATGCCAGGATTTTGAATGTTATCGAGCTTAAAATATGAAACACTGTAATGTATAGCTATGCTAGGTGATGTAGATAGATTGAAATAGTAGGTACCTACTTGTTCGCACTCAATAAATAATTTACACAAACGCGACATATTTATGTTATACCAACATACATTGATATTACTTTTCCGCTTCATTGCATTAGCATGCGAAACGAAATAAATATTAAAACATATTTTTATGTTACATATTTGTTTTTGTACTACTTAAGTACTGCTAACAAATTTATTTTTATAACTATTATTTGAAACGGGATAATTACCATGTACTTATGTTTGTTTTATTGAGCACCCGATATTTCGACACTGTTGCAAGCGTTATGTTCACGGAGTAAACTCAATTGGTAATTATACCGTTTCAAATAATAGTTAGAATGAATGCAAATGACCATGTTAGCTTAAAATTTATTTTTCTCTGTAATCCAAATCTTACATTCTACATGTAAATTTTGCGGTTGTAATATTGACATTCTGAGTAGGTATTATATCAACAAGATAGAATACCGTGTGTAAGTCTAATACGGGCGATCAATTTAACCAAACATAGAATTCATTAGTTTTATCAAAAAATAAAACATATTTTTAAGTTAGACTCAATTATGACCCCGTAATTAATTTTTTAATAAAATTTTCAGCAGCAATGTACTACAAAAAGTTTGACGCTGACAGTAAAGTTGTCAATGTTTAACGCGGGTGTGTTTGCATTACATTGCGGATTATTTATTATTATTTTCTATGGATACAATTTTAATAGCGATTCAAATTGATTGCGTCAAAAAAATCAGCTGTTGTAACTACCACTGTTAGCCGCTAGTATTCAGTAGTAATTAAAAGCACTTGGCGTCTCTTACTCAGTTGGCGGATGCTTTTAGCCCAGTATATTCGTAACAGACCCTTTACCAGTAATGGGTAAGGAAATTAAAACATTTGTGAACAGGAGTACTGCATAGTAGAAGCCTTTGTCAAAAGTGTGCAATTTCACGTGATTGAGGATTGCAGCGTCTCACAGTGGATATGTGTGGGATGACGTAGAATTAATCTGTGTCGTGTAAATAAATGTGGGGCGTATGTCAGAGCGGCGGCGGCGCGGCGGCGACCGCGGAGCTCCGGAAACGGTGCCCCTCAACAGATTGGAGTACCAAAACGCTTGCCAAACTTATTATTTACTCAAGGAACAATCTTAATAATCCTGTAATATGTACATAGTAATTACATACTTAAAACTCGCTTATAGTTATTTTCGACCAACGTGATGCGATGACATCAAACCGATACCGTCATGTTTGAACTGAAAAATAGTTTATATAATAAATTGAAAGCGATGTCACATACCTACTACAAAAAAATTCACCAAAGCCCCCCTCGACCAGGGCTGGGATCGATCCAGCCACCTCCTGTTTTTGCGGCAGACGCCCTAATCACTGGGCTCGCCACTCGGCACCCGATGACGGCAGCCAGAGTTTGAAATTTAAGTATATGCAATCCTTTCTTATTTTAAACGTTTTTAAGGTGCGTTCCGCCAATCCTACTGCCCAGACTCACGTCCAGTGCTGACCTTTAGATAATATTTACAGACTATTTTTAACTAGAAGCAAGGGTGGCCCAAAGCGATGTCATATACTTTAGACAAAGTGACCAAGGCTCCCGGTGAGCAGGGCTAGACGACTTTTTCTGTAGTATAGTGACTAGTCTGTATTGTGACTACTTAAAAAACAAAACAAAAAAAAACATGATTCAAAACATTTATTACAAATAATTAAGGATTTGATTCGTGATTTACAATTGAATAGTTTATATGTTGGAACAGAGAAAAGAGAAAGCGTCAAACAAGTCCCGTAGAACATTACTGCAGACGCCGGGAAAGAAGGGCTTAACGGGTGAGTATGTATATAGACGAACCGAGCGTTAGCGAGGCAGGATATCAATATGAAGCCGTTAAAGCCCTTTTCACTGCAAGGCATGTATAGTGCTTTTCTCAAACATGCAATGAAATAAATCTCCAAAATGATGATAGTTTTATTTCTTGAGAAACTAAAAGTTAACTTGACGAATTAATGATCCATAAATATTTCATTATGTATAAATATGTCGCAATGTAAAGTGTACCAAACACGAACAGCACTTGTTATTGAAACACTGTGACAGTGAAAATTATAACCTCTTTATAAATTATTTATTTATTAATATTTATTATCTCGTTTGTTATTTGCGCCATCATTTAATTTAGAGCCAATTCAATTTTACTTTCGCATTTCGCACTTAATTCTGGTGGGGCTCAATGGATAGACATTTATTCGTCAAAAGTCAAAACTCGACGACAACGTAATTATTATAAATAACAATGAACAATAAAACCATTGTAATAGAATAAAAGAATCCAAAATTGTTAAAAAACTACCTAGTCGTTTTTTCACACGCGGTTTGAGTAGACGCTTTTACGTTTAAATTTAATATTTGAAATGTACCTATATTTGTGTAAGTAAATTTGCAATAACGTGTTGTTACTTATGTTCATGTCGATGTCCATTTTATACAAATAAAACTTAAAAATATCATTTCTTATTATTATTTTTAATAGGCAGGATGTTATCATGAATTCATGAAACAAAACGGCACGGTTTGAGTAGACACTTACCGCTAATGTTTAAATTTATAATGTGTTATTTGTTATATTCATGTCGATATCGATTAAGTATCGACTTATAATACACTAACCATATTATTATTTGATAATTGTCACACATATTCTGAGTTCGCTGGTATCCCGACCGATTTAATCTAGAATTCGGGAATACCTGCGAATACCATGTCATAGCCGAAAAGCAGATCTTTTCGATAACCTAATAGTTAGTTAAAATTTTGAATACTAGAACAAACTAGCCTATAATAAATATAAATCAGAGCATAACGCATACAGTTTGTATGAAATTACAAGGTTACTTGTGCAGGTTACTAACGGCTACCCCTATGGTGGACCATCGCCATTGTCAGATTAACATACCTACCTCGCAATAAGTGCCACGTGGGAAGTTTACAGTTTTAATATATAGTAGCTGTCATACCGATCGAAAGGCTTCATCGTGAGAATTATTGTTTGCTGAATAACATAGTATCGAAAAACAAAAGGAAGACCTTGAATTTTTACATTTGATGTGAAATTTTGTTCAGAAAAATGTCATTGCCGCATGGGCATGCAAAGACATTTTTATTTTAAAGGACCTATGACTAATGAATCAGTACCCGCCCAAGAAGTACGTATCATTTCCGTATTACAATTTAAGTGCATGATCGATAAAATATAAAGAGATGAGTAATTAGTAGGAACGTACTTACCTGTTTTTATGCAACCAATTGAGTTTCTGTCCAATTAAGTTTCTGCCGTATGCGTAAATGACTAAATTTATTGTACTTTTTTTTCTTGCTATAATTTATGCAAATTCTGTGTTTTCTGTCATTAAATTAAGTAAATCAGATAAAATAAGAGTCAATTATTGTTTAAATATGCTCCGAAATGTATTAATGACTAGGCAGAAAACAAGTATCTAAAACTATGATCACATTAAAAAACAACAACTTCAAAAAGTTAGTCGGTGGGAATTAGCTATTTTATTAAGTTATTTCGCTTTACGACGATTTTGTTACGACGTTATTGTATTAAATTATTTATATGGATTAAATAACCATGGCGTATCAAAATCATTTTGATTTAATCGAAGCATACTTTTTGTACCACAAAAACAACATTAGCGTTACATTGGCACCGCGAAAAATATCCTGATAGAAATACACCATTTCGATTTATTATGAAACGTTTGGTGGATAATCTGATAAATTTGGGACGTTTCGATCATCGATTACCACAACCACGGCACCAAATGTTAAATACTGACGATAAACTCGACATTTTGATATACAAGAACCGGTATCAAAGTGTCCACGAGCTACAAGCAGAACTTAGACGTATTATTTTAAATATCCCACAATCCACGCCACTTCACCAGTTCCACAGAGAGGGAAACAATCAAAAGAGTGCGACTTTGTATTGAACAGTATGGAACTAATGATGAGCATTTTATAAATTGATTAATTTTGTATTAAAAATGTTAAAATTCATGACCTTTATTTTTATTTCGTTATTTACGAGAAGCAAAAAATAATTTTCACGATGAAGCTTTTCGATCTGTATGACAAAGCTACAGGGTATTTTTTTTCTCGTGTAGCGGGTTCGATTCCCGGTTTAACCATGAAATAATTTAAAAATCTATAAATGCAATTCAACTTGTTTTTTAAATCGAAATAATGTCTTCTTTCAGTAAAATGTTTATTTACAATATTCAAGGTACTTTTCCTCCATGTGGCATAGCCGACGCGATAAATTTTGACCGATATTTTTTTTTCAAAAAATATGTATCTTAGAATGCAGTTTTACTAAGTTTTAAAAATACAATACTTACTTAAAGTCTTCTTTCAGCAAAATATGCAATCTATGATATTTAAGGTACTTTCCGTCCATGTGGCCATTAGTCGTGGGACCTCCAGTATAACTAGTACGAGTCCATCTAACCATTTGTTGCCGTTCTCTTTATTGATTTATGTATCTTGTAATCTTATTTTTTATTAGCAATGGTGGTCTCCCGAACTATTAATCTTAAAACATAAACAACAAAAAGTCTAGGGATATGGTCACGTGGTAACGTAGTGGATGTGAAGTGGATATGCAAATCTGTCAAATTAGCAGTTCGAATAGATCCCCTGTTTGAATACGCCACACGAAGACATTATAGGGTAGGGGTAATGTGTTTGGCCACCAAAACTTAACAGCGCTTTCATATTGGTTAAAGTACTATAAGCAGATGTTTTATACCAAAATAGAGACTCAAACACCGCCTGTATTCTTAAGTAAAATAAAATCGACTGGGACGGGTCAGCGGCACGAAGCCGACTTATGGAAATGCTAGCACAGCATTTTGGCCGAATGTATGCTTAGTTTTGAAAATTCGTTTTGCACGTCTGTAAGTAAGTTTTAGTCTATTATTTTCTGCTTGAGCACTCAATAGCAAGGAGATCTCTTGACTGTATACTCACACATCAATGACATCCAACCTCCCGTGCTATTATTTATGCTTTTAATGGAGGCAATAAGTTTACAATTATTTTGTTGAATATAGGATCTATCTGCTGTGCTTACTATGAATTCTACGTGATCGTAGTCGCTATAGACTACGACCGCAGTTACATAGAACTCGCGGTAAGCACATAGGTAGAATACAATATGCTCCGTAATATCGGTAATATATTTTTCCTTATTATAGGTAACTAGCTTTTGCCCGCGGTTTCGCTCGCGTTAGAAAAAGGCAAAACGTAGCTTATGTCACTGTCCATCACTTTAACTACGAGTATCTCCACTTAAAAAAACATGTCAATTCGTCGCTCCGTTTTGCCGTGAAAGACGGACAAACAAACAGACACAGACTTTCCCGTTTATAATATTAGTATGGATGTATATATCCTGTTTTAGGATGTCATCTTATACGGTAAATCTTATTACTGTGAAACTAAACTCGTAATCAATTTATTGATAGTAGTTTGTGGTTTTTACTACTACTTTAACTTGAGCTTAACCAAAACCTGAGTTGAGGATTAGTATGATTGAAAAATAATTACATATGGGGTAATCCCAAACAACATGTATATAATGAACAAGGGCAAAGTTCCATTTTGCTTACATCTCAAATTGAAGAAAAGTGATTTTTGCTAACGCCGCGTACCGCTATATTGGTAGATGTATCGTCATAGAAATAAAGGAATATCTACAAAAAAAGCTTTCCTCAGCCTTTGATTGGCTGCTTAAATTATATGAATACTCTATTCTAATTATGGTTCATCATAACATTTAGTTAACATATTTAAATTATAATCAAATAACTTCTTAGCTAAGTAAATAATAAGTATGGTGGTATACATACGTCATTTTCAAAATCGAGACTTGGCATTAGCAAATTTAATATTGTTGCAATGTCGTAGGAAGGTAAACGACATTGCGCTACTTGCGTAGTATGCTGTAAAAATGTGATTGGAAAAAAGGGCTCCGAGCTATCACGTGATTATTTCTATAGATATGAGAGATCGTCCCGTCCTGCCCCGTCTCGACCCGTTCTAGTGTGAGTCATCCTTGAAGAGTTGTTTTTGTGGGTTTTTAATTTATTGTCGTAACCGCTTTTAACATATATTTAATAATAGAAGGTGACTGGATGTCACGTGACGTATCATATACAAACTGACAGATCGAACCAGTCCAGTCACGTCCTTCCCGGTTTACATAAAACGATATTTTATAAAAAGTATTTCAATCAAGATAGGTGCTTTTCGTAAAACATCGCGTTCGCAGCTATTTATTTATATATGACAAGATGATGAAATATATAACGAATATATTTAATAGGTACATACGATTTACCGGCTATCGCATTCATCAATAGAGTCTGTAGTTACAACTTACAACCATAGAATTTCTTTACGATTCGGTTTATGGAAAATGATAATTTGGGTGGACATTAGTACATATGACTGAAGCGCAATAAGCGTCAAAAGTGCTTGAGACCAACGGTCGTAGAGCCACTGGTATTTTTTGCGTATTTTTGTTTGCGGTGGGAGGGCGGTAATATGAATTGCATGCTAGAAACACACAAGTAAGTATACGTATAACGGGTTGGCACTAATTGACTAGCACGTTATCACTCCGTGGAATAGCACTGCAATATTATTTAACAGTCGTATTCAAAATGTATGTTCATTTTGTAATTTCTATAAGTCTGGTTACCATATTTAGATTTACTAAATTAAATTTCCGCCTTTTCACCACAAAAGTATTTACTTTAATGGAACGGAATTACCCGTTTAATATCATTGAATTTGGCGTACAGTCACCACTACACAGTCTGTCGGAATGTCGGAAGGCTAATCTCGATTGGAGATTGCAATAGGTACTCTTAGCAAGAGCATCTGCAGTGTTGATCCGGATCGGAATTTCGCTTTGGGAAGACACTATCAAATAGTGGTCATTAAATTTAACAAACATTCCACACATTTACTTGTACAATCGGGTTGACTAAGAAATATTCAAATTTTGAGGAATTTCAATATTGTGACCATGTCAAACAAATACTATTAAATACAAGTAAAATACTCTTCTCCCAAAACAGATGATGATATTTGATGTAGATGTATAAATTAGCATAATAACGTGATTCAAATAAATATTTTCTTATGACATGTCGAGCTCTCGAACGTTGACTTATTTTTATTTATTGAAATTCCACAAAATCAGAAAATTTGTTATTCAATCCGATTGTACAAGTAAATGTGTGGTGCTTTTGCTGGCAGTCCCAATACTTCAGATGTCATCTCAGTACAAAACGGAATGACAAATATTGGGACTTATTATTGGGAAATATTAACTGATAGTCCTAATAAATGTCAGACCGCCTTAAAAATATATTAATAACTTAATAATAAGCTATTTGTTTTGAAATTGGGATATGAAGCAACAAAGAAACAAACATTTATTATTGTTTAAATGCGGTTGCGGGTGACCTTATCTTATGAATGACAATTTAAACTGTGATGACGAACATCACTGGTACAGTGTCGAGCACAAGGACGTTTACCTTAACATAATTGAGGAAAAAAATCTACACCCAAAACAATATCTATGAAATACAATATCTATATTCTATAATTACTATTTAAAACGAGATATTTACCATGTACATTTGTTTTAATATCGGGAGCTCATTAAAACAAATGTACATGGTAAATATCTCGTTTTAAATAGTAATTATAGTGTAAATGACCATGTTAGCTTAAAATCTAATATCTATATTGTTATGAGTAGACACTTAAGGTACCTAAGTATAGTAGACAACGTGAAAATATATATCCATGTTTATGTATGACTTAAGCAACGTGAAAATATATCGTAACGGACTGTGCACTTATGGAACAAGAAAGCAGCCAGAGCCTCCGATACCTACGCGTACCTAAGCCATAAATATGCCTTTTAAAAACAAAGCCTATTTATATCAGGTCTCAAAGGACGTAAAACCGGAAAAGTGCGAGAAACTTTCTAGCAGAAGGTTGTGTGTCAACTTACCATAATCCACCCGTCTGGCTGTCAGCCTTGTAACTTCTAAACGGTGTGTCGTTGAAAGTTCAAGAAATATATTCTGAAGATAATTCATGACACAAAACAAAAAGGCCTCAGAGACCAATAGAGTGGGATAAAAAGAAGTATATCTAAAAGCTTCAATGTCAAAACGCGGTAATCTACATACCTGCCAGCATTTATTTGTTTTGTTAGCTGGAACATATACGAGTACACTGTCGTTTTTATCTTTTTGCTTGGTAAATTATATTCAAGGCAAATATCGGCTTAATTGGTTAGGAAGTTTAGTTTATTTTCAATTAGATTTTATGTTTTAAATTATCTGCCTCGTGTGTTCATAAGATTTGATACTTTTAATTTAAAAATAATAATAATTATTATTCGATTATTTGTTTTTTTTTTGCCAAATGGCGAGAAAGAAACAAGTACAAAACCTATGGACATTTTCAATCAGATTAAAAGTATTGAAGCTAGTCGCAAGTTTGTATATTTACCTTGAATAGGTACAGGCAGACCCAATCAATTAATGATCGACCATGAACCGGCTGTCCGCGATCGGTAGGGATTCCAGCGAACATTGAATTGATCAGCGAAGACTCCGTCGAAATCCGTGCCGCGCGCAAAAGAAAATAGCTCTTCAAACTAACATTTCACGCATATCGGTATACAGAATTCTTAAATATGATCTTAAAATTTAGGCCTAATAAGATAAAAAAAAATATTTACAGCCGAGGAAAAATTTAACCGGTAAAATTTAACGGCTCACGTGCGAAACGTCCAATATACCCATCACCCGGGTAGCGTCATGGTATGGTGGGGCATTTCATATGAAGGTGTTAGGTACTCCACTACATTTCTGTCAAAGCGAAATCTTCGCAGAAGTGACTAAAAGAAAATTAACCCCCCTTTATTAGTACTGAAGAATGGCCTTCGTCAAGCCCTGACTTAAACCCGTTGGATTACGCTTTGTGGACAGAATTGGAGCCCCTAAAACGCACGCTAGTGTGAGAATCGAAGCTAATCCCTATAGAAAATGTGCGTGCCGCTATTGACGAGTGGTCAGCACGCTTAAAGGCCATATTGAGTAATTTTTTCATATTTTTTATTTAATAAATGTACTCCACTACATTTCTGTCAAAGCGAAATATTCACAGACGTGACTAAAAGAAAATTAACCCCCCTTTATTAGTACTGAAGAATGGCCTTCGTCAAGCCCTGACTTAAACTCGTTGGATTACGCTTTGTGGACAGAATTGGAGCCCCTAAAACGCACGCTAGTGTGAGAATCGAAGCGAATCCCTATAGAAAAGGTGCGTGCCGCTATTGACGAGTGGTCAGCACGCTTAAAGGCCATATTGAGTAAATTTTTTATATTTTTTATTTAATAAATGCATATTGATAATAAATATACTTCTCGTGCCAAACTGTATATATATATATATATTATATGTGTACCTACATATACGTAAGTTGAATAAGCTTCCTAATTTTCAGTCCTTGTCTGTTAAATCTCTACCGAATCCGGCGCTACATAATCTTCTCAAGCAAGCCGACAATCAACTCTTATATCAACCGTTCGTTAACAAGACACGCGGCGTCTTTTAAACCTCTCAATCCGAGGTACGTCTGCCATTCCTACTATTGAAGCCACAATACAGCCCTGTGTGACACGAGGCGGCACATATCTCGCCCCGCTTTGAAAATATCTTTCGTCGCCGTATTTCGAGGTGTTTTTTTCCAAAACATTTTCTTATTCACATAAGTTCAGAACTACTAATAGTTTGAATGCGAATTGTGCAAGCTTGTTATCATGAAACGAGGTGATTGAAACATGGGTGACTTTGACAATATATGTTTTTTTCTGATCAAGTATATAAGCATACTTGGAGATTATGCAAGTTAATTAAAGATCGTGTCATTTTCGTGACAGTGAATACCGTCAATAATGACATTGTGCCCTTAAATGCTACATGCTTTACCGCCAAAATTGCGGTGAAAAATCAAAGTGGAATTGCGCCTCTAAGAAAAACTGGATTTTATGTAAATTGAACTGCGGGTGGGATCGAAAAAGCGTCACCTTACATTTGTGTTAGAATATTACGTAGTCTCGTTTTAATAAGGATGCTGTCATTTATGGATTATAGAATTAAAAAAACACCTAATATCGAATTTTGCATATTTAAACTCCTTTATCAGTTTTATCACAAAATAGTTAAATCAATGGTACAATTAGATTTCCTGCATAGTAGTGTTTGTAAGTTAACATTGTAAAGATCTAATTTGTTAAACGCAATATTTCGCAATCAATATGCGATTTTTTTTGTTTATTCCATATTATCCTAAGGACGGCTAGACCCTTAGGTGTCACGTCACACCCAAGTATCATAAAGAAAAAGGCTTTTATATAAGAAGCTGACTTTTGTAATGGTTTCATGCAATAGATCCCCTATAGATACCTGAAACATAAATTAAACCTTATTAAAAAAAATGTTTTTCTGCTTGTCGATTATAATCTGTGTATAAAAATTTCATAGACTATACTATAACGTCACTTTTTTCAACGTTGGATAGTCTATATCACTTCCAACTCAACTGAAATAGTTATTTCGAAACACTTTAGCCAACTGAAAAAGTTATTTGGAATTCTTTAAACAACTGAAATAGTTATTCCGTTGTGATTGGATAGTGCTTATCCAATCACACAGACCACTCAAGTACTAGACCGAGTATACAACTCACGGTCACCTCACATATGCAGTCTCTTACTAATTTAGTATGGAAGCGTGACCGCTTGTTTCAGTTGCACTCACATTAACGAACTTTTCTCGTGAAGATAAAAATTATTTACAATTATTGTGTTTTAGGGGTTACCCTGATTGGTAGTCGGTTATGCTTACAGAGTTGAAGACATTTACAAGTAAAACTCTGCATATGTATGGTGACCTCATTCAATGCAGTGTCTGTGTAGTTTGTGTCCAATCAAAAACAGTACTGTAACAGATGCCGACGATAAACATTTCTGCTTTCAAACCTTAATAAGTAGTACTTACAATATTTCGTTTTCGTATATACCTACATACTCGTATTATTGATTCTTAAATTACTTATTTTAATAAACCCGTAGAAAAAGTACTGTATACAGTTTTATAAACCAGGGTTATAATAAAGCTTTTTAAACTCGTACCTTACTTACACACGGTACTTGACTGGAACCTGTGTGTTATAACCCGATTTTATAAAATACTACCTGAAGTCGTTATCAATTCGCCCCCCTAAAGTGCGCGTAACATGTTTTCCAGCCTGTCAACACAAACACGCGTAAGGACTATATTTTTTGCGTATGTAAATAATGATTATTTGTATATTGATCAGTTATTGAATATTTTCCCCCCTGTTTTAATGGCGCCTAGGTTTCTAATTCGCCCGTTGCTTACCCCCACGATATTAATTATCTTAACCTTAAGCAAAGCATATGCACCAAAGTCATTTCATTTATTTGGTATACAACGGGAAGAAACGCCATAGTTGGAGCTTGGCTCGTAGCAAGCAGCGCTTTTCTTCTCGCTGCTTCGCGAGCGCACAGCCTTGAAACCAATGCAAGAATAGTTTTCAATTTAGTACAGACTTGGTACAGACATTTGACAAACTTCATAGCCAAATTGGAAGTTCACCTACGAAACTGGAAGTCGTGATTAATAATTGCGGTAAAAGGTAAATATCACAACATGTTTTGGCTAGATTGACGGGTATAAAATGAACTTAAAGGAGGACTCACGCTAAAATGTGACGGAACGGGGTGGGACGGGAGGACGGGACGATCTGTCCATTTCTATAGAAAGAATCACGTCTGAGCTCGGAGCCCTCGGAAGTCACGTGACGTTTTCTATAGAAACTGACAGATCAGCCCGGCCCGATCACGGCCCGACCCGTTCTAGTGTGAGTCATCCTTAATGCAGTTCAGTTTTAAGCACTTCACCTGCAGGTGGTCATGGAAACATTTTGCCTGATCTCCAACCAAACTCAAACCAAGCCCAACTCTATTAAGACGACGTTCGACAAATGCCGTTCAAATGCCACGAGTGTTATTGGTGCCTCTACGTGAACGTTGCCTTGGCGGTGCGCGGGCGTTTACTATGCTCGAACAACTATGATTGTGCCTTTATGTCAGCCATCCTTATACTGGTCGGCTAGACCCTTGACTCGCTAATGCTTGTTTTAAACGGAGCAGCGGTACTGGAATGCCGCGTGCGACCAACGATGCCGACTGCCGTCGCGGTCGCATTCCGCTTCGCTGCGCGTCGTAAACTGCGCAAATATACGTAGCCATACTGACAAATATGTGCATATCACTGTACCGGGGGCTTATCGTCATCAACTAAGACCGGCAATGCTCCATCTTTGTTAACATGGCAAAAATACTCCTATCGGTCCGCGCTGAACAATGTCCGATTAAAATTTTATTATTATGTTTTTATAGGTTTTTTAATATGTAAATGCCCGAAATGTTGGTTTACTTTATCAGTACAGTGTATTTGTTACTTTCTTGATAAGTGACTTAAATTAGTCAGTCGAAAGGCTGTCTCCGCTAAAAAGGGCCACTTTGTCACGGTGTTTTCTAGAAAACCACTGAAAAAAGTATGTTTCGAGTATGAAAAAAACTATCAATTAGTCTACTTAAAATACATAGGTTCGTTTTTAAAGATATTTTCTCCCTTTATCATATACAAGATCAAAAATCCGAAACCCGAGAAAATCACGTTTCACAGTCGTTAAAAAAGGAGAACGGCCCATCGATAGTCAGTTTCTGGTAAAACTCAAACTATACCTTACAATTGTAATGTATGTTCTCACGGAAACTTAAATCAATTTGCCAGGCATTATATCAGGGTGGTTACCACGATCGCTTAACGCGATTCAGTTTAGGACCTAAACTGAGTCGCTGTCATACAACTGGGGCCTAACCATGACGTCTTAACATCTCTCTCTTGAATAATAGCTTAATTACTTTGCTAGCGCCTTTGTTTCATTGAAATTTTGAAATATTTAGGATTTTTACGGAAAAGCAGTTCTAAAAGAGATTTTACACACATATCTTGTAAGAACAGGTTGCCATATATGATAGAAAGTACAGCCCCTTAAGCAAGTTTTGGTCATAAAAACCTAGAAATTGAACCTTACCTAACCTAACAGACACCCTGTTGGACAACTATTACACAGCATACCCATAAACCAACTTACGAAGACCGCCATACCAGCGGGTCTAAGATGGTTATCCACGAATGTCATAGGATAATGCTATAAGTTGATAAACTGCGGATAGCGCGACGGTGACAGCTGCCAAATGCAAAGCTATTTGACAGAACTATTTAAAATTATCAGAAATTGTCAGAACGTGCCGACAGACTATCGTCTTATCCAGCAATTATCAGGATATTTATTTATTTATTTAAAACTTTATTGCACAAAAATAAAAGTACAAATAAGGCATTCTCTACCAGTCAACCACTGGGCCAAAAAGAGAGGTTTGCTAGGTGCAGGCTGTAGAAAATATTAAAATCATGTCACAATTACTAATATCTAATGAACACTAGGGAGCCTGGAGTCCGCTTTGGATTGACTATTATTGGTTATTCTAACAAATACTTGTATTTAATTAGAGGAACTATTAAGTTCTGATACTCTGAGGCTTTAACATAACGATTTAACTGAATCCTCTGGCCGCATACTTGCGCAAGTTTGCGGGTGTGCATTAATCTTGGTTATGCAAGAAGTAAACTTTACAGTTGTTCACGAACTTGGTTATTGCAGTTGAGTTTTACTTTTGCTTCGAAGGTGTATTGCCGGTATCAATAATATAAATATGGCAAGTTCGATAAACAGTTACTACAGGGTGCCGTTCAAATATTTACGAGTATTTAGATATTCACGAACTCTCCCGTGGTTAAGACGTCATGTTAAGGCCCCAGGGGGGGGAAGGGTTGCAGTTTAGCAAATTGACGAAGATAAAGAGCATCAAAGTTCCGGGGTGGGGGCTTGTGACGTCACTCCTAGGTAATAATTGTATTTTTGTCATTTTTGATTTGACGAACAAAAGAAAAAATACGTGTACAATATTTTTTTATAATCTAAAAGACGGACTAAATAGATTTTTTCAGTCGTCTAGCCTATTGAGCAGCACAGTTAACGTCATGGTAAGGCTCCTGTTGTATGGCAGCAACTCAGTTAGGTCCTTTTTTTTTTAAGAGGGGAAAATGCGTTGCGCATACCACCCGGGTGTGGGGACGGACCCGGGTGTGGGGACGGACCCGGGTGTGGGGACGGACCCGGGTGGTTATGTGGGACTCCTCGTTGTAGGCTGATGAGACCCCGAGTCTACCCACTAAAAACCCCTCTGTTGCCGCCTTTGTGCCTTAGCGGTGGGCTGCAGGAACGCTCGCGCTTGACATCTACAGCACCACCGGCACCACTCGTTTGAGCGCCGCCCCCGGAGACCCAATTTGTCTCGTGTAACCTTTATTATAGCACCTTTGTGCTGTTGCCCTCTCATTGACTTAAAAAAGGATGGCAGGCGTCCCCATGCCTGTCATCCTTTGGTCAATTACGGAGGCAGGCGGCGGTCGTTTGCGACCCATCTGCGTCCAGCACGCTTGCGGCGCCGTTGATCGGCCATTGGGTCGATCTCCCTTGCCCGTTCCGCCAGTTCCTTCTGCTGCAAGACGTTCTCACAGAAGGACTTCATTGCTTGCCACGACCTGTCCTCTTCCACCATGGCTTTTACCACGGCGGGCAGTGTCAGGTCGGGCCCCACCACGGCTACGAGGTCATCGCGTTCCGGCCCCCACGCTGGGCATGCCTCCAGCGTGTGCTGTGCGGTGTCCGGGGCGGCACCACACTCGTGACACTCTTCTGTGGGCTCTCTGCCGGAAATTTTGTGCAGGTATCTCCCAAAACAGCCGTGCCCCGAGAGAACCTGCACGAGCCGGAAGGTGAGAGCACCATGTGATCGCTCCAGCCACTGTGGCAACACTGGCCGGATCGCCGCTATTGTCTGGACACCAGCACTTGGTCTTTCCAGACGTCTTCCAGTTAGGTCCTAAACTGAGTCGCGTTAAGGGATGACTCACATTAGAACGGGACGGGATGCGCCGCGGCACGGGTCGATCTGTCAGTTTCTATAGAAAACGTCACGTGACATCCGAGGGCTTCGAACTACCACGTGATTATTTTTATAGAACTCGATAGATCGTTCCGCCCCGTCCCGTCCCGTCCAAGTGTGAGTCATCCTTTACCCGTCATAGTAAGCCAGCAAGGGGGCAGAACTCGATTACTTACCAAAATGCAAAAACAACTCGATATCAATAAAATTTAATTCAAAACTATAATATTACCAAATTGTATAAATATGTGAATAACGGTATTCAAATTATAAAAAAAAACTAAAAACCTATGCTAAGCTTAGCTCGTTTAGACGACACTATAAATTTTTTCTGACATAAACAGAATCCACAAGAAAAGTACTAATTTAATTTGACCGTGCAAGTGCGTATAGTAAGTCTATGCAGCTCGCGGTTTCACCCAAACAAATTATGTAGCTCAAAGCAAAACTTCGCCTATACGTTAGTTTACTTAGTCTCTAATAAGTTATATGCACTTCGGGCAAATACCAGGTAAATTTTGATAAGTTGAAGATTGATAGAGTTATGTTTGTATTGTATTAAATTAATCAGGTTACAGATACAACAAGTATATATGAAAGGATATATAATTTAAACTTTCGTGAGTCACACTGACATTAAATTGCAATGGTTAACACTCACGTATTTTTATCACAATAGGCGGGACATGTTTCGACTGCATCGGGCAGTCATCGTCGGATAGACAGAGTGGTGTTGTCACCTTTGCGGCTCGGGCTTCACTGCTATTTCACGCCTATTGTGATAAAAATACGTGAGTGTTAACCGTTGCAATGTAATGTAAGTAATCCTTTCGTTGAGGATCATATGGTGTTAGCTGATTATTTGTATACTTATGCCAAAAGTCATAACAATATTTAATATTCAACTACGCAAATACGTAAATAATGAAATCTTATACTGAACATTTAACTTGAGTAATAGCTACTTTCTATGCTTGCCGGTTAGTCCGTTATGCGACTCGACACCCCCACCCTATTCTGCTTGTGCTGACTATTTAAGTTAACTGGAAGAGCTTGATAAATACGAACTGCTCCGAGTTTTCCCTGTAAGAAAAGATTTTCACTAGGTCTGTCCTTGCTTTTATTCACTTAAAAAAATATATTCCTTGCATTGAATGTTCGACGACCTTATTTTAGTTTATTCATTAATCTATTAATCATAAACTTAGTGCTTACATATAACCGTGAAAACCAAATTAATCTTGCGTCTAAGTCATCAACCGAATACTAAACTCAACATTATAAGGAGTCACACATTCTAGCACTTACGTACAATCAGTCAAGAGCGAGCGTGATGCGCTTAAAATATCAAATTGGTAAATAGTCATTTCCAAATACGTCCCGCGCCGGATTAATTTCGCACCGCATATTGACTGATTCCGGCTTAACCGTTGTTGGTAAGACAGAACTGGAGCAGAGCACGCCAATACAAATAAAGAATAGAAGGATTTTAATAACATCAGGTTACAGGTCAGAGATAAGAGTGTTTTAGATACACATTTCGGCTCGCAGCTGCAGCTTTGCAGTAGCAACGTCACATCACACATCACAACACGCGTATGTTTACTTAATGGGACGCGATAACGAAGACTTAAATTATCTATTCCTATTGAAATTGAGTAAAAAATATCCAAGCATACAAATTTTAACCAATAACATAATACGGAAGTTCGAATTTATATTGTGACTTGTTGTCATACTAGTAGATTTAGTTAAAGTTCAAATCCTCTCAATTTGGACTCAGTAGAAATCACACTAAAATATATATCCAATCTAGCTACCTACTTTAATTATGAAAACCCAGTGGGTTATTGTTTAAACAGGTAAATACCTAACAAGCAAAACCAGAATGTGAAAATAGAAACATAATCCACCATACATCCGGTCGCTTACTAAAACCAAAAGAAATTTGAAGCTACACAATTTTTAACGATTCCTTTTACCGACGTCTAAAAAAGAAGAAGGTACATACTTAATTTGACTACAAGTTTTTAGGGTTCCGTAGCCAAAATGGCTAAAACGGAACTCTTATAGTTTCGTCCAGTCCGTCTGTCCGTTTGTCCGTCTGTCCGTCCGTCCGTATGTCACAGCGGTTTTACTCAGTAATTATACAGCCCAATTTTGCCCTCATTTTCATTCTCATCAGCATTGCTATCCAATGGGGCAACGCGGCCAGTCTTCTACGGACCCTGCCTAGGTAGGAAGACCGGGGCAATTCTTTTATTTGTAAGTAGGTATTTTTTTACACAGATTACGTATTTGCTTGTTTTTTGTTTGTGGTGTTATACATTTATATAGAGTTAAATTCTAGTCCATATTAAAATGGCAATGCGGACGGTTGCAAAAAGCCGACCATACAGAACGTAACTGTTTACATTTTCTCTTCTCCAAACGCGATTTTAAAGTTTGTGGCACTGCAATTTTTGCATTACATTAAATCAATTAAATACAAATGTTAATTTGATGTAGAGTCGCTGACAGAGATTGTTGAGCCACTTGCTATTTTTCGTAAATTAGCCGTGTAATAAATGACCTATGTTATCTTATCATCTTATCAATCAGACATTTGACATTTGCTATACCGAGCTACTACTATCATATCTTTAAATAGCTGCGCTGCGAGCATCTAATATATAATGAGATAAACAAGGAGTTAAATGTATACTTGTTAAATAACTATAAATATAAAAAAACACATAATAAAATAGATAAGTTTGCTCACCTATAAACCTATTGAGGATGTAATCTGTAAATTACAACTTAAAAATTAGCTACACAAACAACACTCTCTTTTCCTCCCCCACTGACACACTCTCTCTCTCTCTCTCTCTCTGTGTCTCACACACACACACACACACACACAAACGCACACGCACACGCACGCACACATACACAAATCCTAACATGATATGATTTGATGATGATGTTTCTTATAATGAAAATAATAACTTTATCTAAAATACACATAGCACTTAATAGGCCATTTTTTCGGTAATTTTTCAGTTTTTTGCGTCTACCATGAAAATGTGTTCGTTGGACGTATTTAAAAGTCATTTAGTGTCCAATTACATTATTTTTATTTTTTGGCTTTATTGTACTACTTGTGGCACGTGATCTAATAGGTTTTTGAAAATAAGTTTGGGGCATCTTGAACAAGAATTTAACTAATCGAATATTTTCAAAAATAATCGCTCTGAAAGTCTAAAAAATAATGACGTGGTTTTGTTTTATTTTGGCTTCACCAAATTTTAAGTTTAAAATATTTATTCGACCCTATAGTTAAATCCTATATATATTGATATTCAAATCTTAATTAAGTACCCACCAACTAACACTGAAATGATATTCTAAAGTAAGTACAAATCGCATTCTTAATTCCTCGCCTTTAAACATTACAATATAAGTACCTACTCGTATACATAGATAAACATACGCACGCGAGAAATTTAATAAAGGCTGGACGCGAGTTATTTCATTTCTGCGACTTACCATCCAAACAAAGGGTTTACAAGGTCTCAGAATTAAACCTCGTTCAGTGAAAAAATAAACAGCCTGTCGACGCTATTACAATCAATCTGAGGTCCTACAGTATACAGTGAAACAAAGAGGTGAAACAGTGAAAAAAACTCGTATTTAGAGGTAAGTGCCTATTGGTTCCTTGTCAACCGACTTCAATATTTCAAAAGGAGGAGGTTCTCAATTCGACTGAATTTTTTTTTTTATTTTTTTTTTTAATGGATGTTCACTCATAACTCCGTCATTACTGAACCGATTTGAATTTTTTTTTTGTTTTCTAAAAGTAGACGGTTCCTGGTTGGTCCCGTTTTTTTCAAAATCCATTTCTGATGATGGGATCCATGAGGAACTGAGGGAACTCCTCAAATTTGAAAGGCACATGCATGCTGATTTGGGTGATTTCTTAAGAAACTCGAGCATTTCTTTACGAAAATCATCATTTTGGTGGAGTGGACCTGATGATGAAGACCAGGGATGGCAAAGTGGAACTGCTTCGTAATTCTCAGGACTATGATCCGATTTTAAAAAATATTTTTTTGTCTGTATATAGATGGTTTCAGGATTGTCCCGTTTTTTTCAAAATCAATTTCTAATGATGGGATCCATGAGGAACTGAGGGAACTCCTCAAATTTGAAAGGCACATGCATGATGATTTGGGTAGTTTCTTAAGACACTCGAGCATTTCTTTACGAACATCATCAATTTGGTGGAGTGGACCTGATGATGAAGACCAGGGATGTCAAAGTGGAACTGCTTGGTAATTCCCAGGACTATCGTCCGATTTCAAAAAATATTTTTTTTTCTGAAAATAGTTGGTTCCAGATTTGTTCCGTTTTTTTCAAAATCAATTTCTGATGATGGGATCCATGAGGAACTGAGGGAACTCCTCAAATTTGAAAGGCACATGCATGATGATTTGGGTAGTTTCTTAAGACACTCGAGCATTTCTTTACGAACATCATCAATTTGGTGGAGTGGACCTGATGATGAAGACCAGGGATGGCAAAGTGGAACTGCTTGTTAATTCCCAGCTCTATCATCCGATTTGAGACATTCATCTTTTCTTTGTAAAGAAATACATTCAAGATAGTCCTATTTGATTATAGTTCTATTTTGATGATGGGCTTCATGAGGGATTGAGAGAACTCCTCAAATTTTAACGGCACATGCATTCTGATTTGAGGGTTTCCTTAAGTAACTAAAACAGTGTTTTGGCGGAGCCAAAATTTTGATGAACTTGATCTGATGATGAAGACCAGGGATCGCAAAGTGGAACTGGTTAATAAACCTAGCTCTACTTATTATCCTAGTTGTGACATTCATCTTTTTGATTTGATTTATATTCTGATGATGGAGTTCTAGAATAATTCAGAGAACTCTTCAAATTTGTACGGCAGGTTAATTGTGATTAGAGGGTGTTCATAATTAGCTTAGGCATTTTCTTACTGTGGCCATCATTTTGCTGGAGTGGACCTGATGTTGATAATCAGGGACGGCATAATGAATATGCTCGTTAATTTACAGTCTGTCATCCAATTTAACACATTGTTATTTTGTTTGTTTAAAGGTCTACAAGGGAGTTCCGTTTGATTATACTTCAAATGTAATGATGGAAGCCCTAGGACATTAAGAAAGCTCCTCAATTTTCAATCGTACACGTGCGGTGTATTGGATATTTGTGAAGTAAACTGGCTAACTCAAACAAATTCTTAATTTCACTTTTACCGGGAACCAAATGAAGTCGGTTTTTTTTTCTTAAAAATTAGTACATATCTACTCGTATTGCGCGGTGCGGACTTTTTACCTAAAAACGAACCTTAAACTCACGATTTCAATCTCAATTTTCTACGTATCCCGTCGTACTATTTTGAAAATATTTAGGATATGTGATGTGCTGTTGATGGCCGATGATTTTCAAAAGATTTTATCAATGGACAATGATTTTCGTTTGGGTACGGGCCTAACACATGAAACGGTAATGTTTGATAAAAATATTTTTACAGATAAGCAAACTATTATTTTTAAGCAGAAAAGTCTGCACGAAAAGGAAAAATGGCAAGAATTCATAACCTCAAGCCAAGGACTCGAAACCGCTACCCTGGGATACATGCGCGTCGCTCTGCCAACTGAGTTACCGAGACCACACCTGTGGATCCGAATTTCTCCTACATATTCCTCCCCCTAGCGCGCCATAAGCGCCCTCCTCTAAAGCGCATACGAGGGATATGGTGGAGATATTCGAGGCCACGGGTGTGGTATTGGTAGCTTAGGTGGTACAGCGATGAGAGTGTATCCCAGAGTCTCAGATTCGAGTCCCACCCGAGGTCATGAACTTTTTCAACTTTAAAAACAGTCACTATGTATATTTTTATTCTGGCGCTGACGATTAAACGCATCGGTGCCTATGGCAATACTTAAAGCGCTTTCTTCTCTCACCTACCCAGTTTTGTTATCCAGTGAATAAACAACGATCGAGAGAAATGGGTGCCATTACGCAAAAGGATGTTTAGTTCATTCTTGAGATTTCTTTTACTGGTTCGCTTCGGCTGAATACCGACATTTGACGTTAAACAGTGCGCGCCAAACGACATGGTTCACAAAGTGACTGCTTTTACTCTGCTGTGTGTTCTTACTGTTTTAATTATTGGGGTACGTAGAATTTTAATATATTGTTACTTTATACATTTTTTATTAATGTTTTAGAGTTGAATCATTTAACGAACTTTGGAACTGTTGTTAGTATTATACTTGAAAGTGTAAATATTCATTTGAGAAGGGTCAAAATGATCGCCAGTTATTTAATTATATGGACCCACGGGTGAAATTATTTTCAGGCGGTCGGGCGCGCGGCGCACTTTTACATGATGTTTGAATTTGTTTGTTTGTTTGAATTCATCAATTAATCCAGTCATTGCACTGACAGTTTGTATATAAATTTTAATTATTTGGGAAATAATTTATAATAGCAGATTTTTATGTAGGCAACAAAATCCAACACAATATCGTTACAGGGTAATCGTCATAAATAAAAAGTGTGTCCAACCGAAACATGTTTTTTGCCGAAAACGAAACCGGAGCTTCCGTATTGATTCTTGTTTCGGCCGAAACCGAATCCGAAACCGATCCTTTGATAAATGTGATTAAAATGCTGAATTACATGTCAGTAAGCCATTTTTTATTCAAATATATGAATAACGAAACATCTCCATGGTCCGATTTCACTTTTTTCGGATTGAAATTTTAGTATTCTAAATCTAAATCTAAATATTATAGGACAATCTTACACAAAATCGACCTAGTCCCACAGTAAGCACAATAAGGCTTGTGTTGTGGGTACTAGACGACGATATATATAATACATAGATAGATACATATAAATACAAAATACATAGAAAACATCCATAACTCAGGAACAAATATTTGTGATAAACACACAAATAAATGCCCTGACCAGGATTCGAACCCGGGACCTCCTGCTTCGTAGGCAGGGTCACTACCGACTAGGCTAGGAGGCCGTTATAAATATGTAAACACATGTTACAAACGTTTTATTTGTTAGATTTTAATGTATAATTAAAATAATTATTATGTTGTTAGTTTGTCGTTTAAAATGGGTTAGGACTAGTTTCTACTTATTACTAGATATTTCTAGCCAAATAACACATCTGTCACTCGTGCCTGTTGTATTAAAATTAAAAACAATAACATTTTTTTCTATCGCAACGTATACGTGTCCTTTTGACCGAGTGAGCAAAGCGAACGAAGCGTCTCCGTTTCAGCTTGGCAAAAATGCTTTCGTGTGTTTGTCCATTTGTTCTCCTCTACTGGTCGCATTTATCAACCAATTCTTGTGAAATTTTGTTTGCTGCATTTAAGGCTGCGATGAACGCTTACCATCGTGCAGCCTGTATGCCTGTTTGCTCTAGTGTTCTACACTATATTCCCCTAACACCACTCTCTTACAATCATATTAATATTGTTTATTTTCATTCCAGGTGTCATGTACCCCCGCAGTGACAAAGCAAAAATTAGAAGCAATGCTTCTAAAAATACTCTGGGATAAAGTCTTCAAGCACCTGCCCCCTTCTACGAGAGAAAAAGCAATCAAAGCTTTGAAGAGCAGTGGTGACTATGACAAATTTATAAAGCAGTTGCAAAAAGTGAAGAAAGAAAAAGTACTGCGCCTTATGAATCTATTTGCTGACATACTTATAGAATATATAAGTTGAATGTGTTTTTCAAAAACTCCAGTGTTACTTTTTCGATGGAATCAAAACAGAAAACGAAGATTGTCTCTTTAAGTAGCAGTAAGCAAATAGTTTTTATAATCACAAAACATGAAAAATGTGACAAAAGATCCGCATCGTCATATTATTAGTCGGTGCAGATTTTTGTAGTAATGTTTTTTTTTTGTACCATTTAACAAGCCCCATTCTAGAACTATGAGCGTCAGTAAATATAATAAATTAGTTTATGTAATGCTTTCATTTGAAAATTCCTTATTACGATGATATGAGAATATATGATATAGGTAAGACCGATAAGTATGAAAGGCATTCAATAATAATGCCTAATCTAAGGTTATATTAATTATTTAACAAAATATAATTTATTTACAGCAGATATAGAGTTTCCTGTAGAAATAAATACTGGTGTTTCATTAAGTAACTTTTAATTAAAGCCGGCTGGGCTGCGTTGGAAACCGGAATATTCAGTCACTTATTGAATAGGAAGATACACCTGAAGCTGGATGTTTGGATGCCATTACTGGATAGTTCTCAAAGCTGAGCTCTCTCGAGAAGCGTCTCAAAATGGTCAAACACGTTTACAACACGAGCTTATACTTAATTGAAAATTCTGCTCGGTTAACATATAATTTAATTAGTCATTTGTATCTAAATACCGGAATTGATACCTACTTCAGGTCAAAAGCCAAAATGTGTATGTGGCACCGGCAAAGGATAAAGAGTAGGTACAATAATTCAGGCACTTTTTAAATATCCGTTTGTCTTACCTGAAATGAGGAAATCACCCAGACTTTACTGGACATAATTAATTTTAGTAGAAAATAACCAACACAATATGTATAATTATATATATATCTAAGTGCCTGCGTTACAGATGACTGTATCTTATTCCACGCACCATAGCCGCTATTCCATTTAAACGTTCCCAAGACCGCATTTACTTCACTCTTTAACCACTCAGAATGGTGGTGCGCGAAATAATTGCAGACAGTTAGCGCCGCGCTGTCATGAAGCGCAACTCATCCATTCAAAACCGCAACACAGTCCGACTTCAGCGTCTCTTTCTATTTTATTTTATCTGAATAAAACCGACGGAGACAACACCATCTTATCATACATTACGATGCTACGATAGCATCGTAATGCCTGTGGTAGATTGATAAACGGGCATTCGTTTGTATTGCTTTAGGCTGGATATATTACCCATCGGTATTCCCAGTAATGTTTTCATCGCCCTGATTGAATGGCCTATAGCGGGCATAGCGGCAGTTAATAAATGGCGATATAAAGTCTGCGTTTTGGCGGGCTTCGTGTTTGGAAGGCTCTAATACAAATATTTGCAATATCGGACTACGTGAAAGCACACAATAGACAATATTCACTCATTGTTTTTATACAGTTTGACGACATCTTTTATAATACTGTGAAATAAATTTCAGCGCAAAAAATACTAAATTTAAGTATATAAATCTTCTTATAACATTTTCAAACAGATTCGAGCGTTTTTAACGCCCGCCATTTTGACAAGCTTTGCCGTGATTTCATCGACTACGGCCGGCTGTACACCAAACATTCGTGAAGCCGAGACGTGAATCAACAGGGAGCTCTATACACGCGCGTCTCGACTTACGAATGTTTGTGGTACAGCCGGCCGTAGTTGATGACGTCACACTTGACCAATGACATTGACATTTCGTTTTAGCCGTTTTGAATTTCACACATTTTTTTGCACTTTTCAAGAATTATTTTCACAGCAAAAAAGAAATAAAAATAATCGACAGAGATACAATGCTGAGCCGACATAGATAGATAGATAGAATACCCTTTATTGCACACCTCAGTACCTACATGAGAAAGAAAAAAACATTTACAAGGTACAAACATTTGATTAACACAGAGGCAAACAACAGGCGGTCTTATCGCTAAAAAGCGATTTCTTCCAGACAACCTTTGGGTATCGGAAACATTAAAAACTTATCCTTGAAGAGTAGGCGTAGCAAAAATAAGGATGAAATGCACTTAACAATCACACAAATCAAGCAAACAGACATACATAGTCTCCTAAAAAAAAATATCCCTTATTTGTTTCAAGTTCATATAGCCTATTCGGCGAGTAGGTACTGTTGGATAAGGTTCACAAAAATATACACACGAGTAGGTAGGTATGTGGTCGCTGTATGTATATTACGTACTGTGATTATTATGTGGTACAGTCAGCCAAACAGCTAACAATACACCCCAAGTGCCAAAAATATGTATACACGACCTTAATGCTCAGACAATAAAGTCCTGTATACATATTTTTGGCACTTTGGGTGTATTGTTAGCTATGTGGCTGACTGTACAAAATTGATTATAAGCATTTTTGAAATATTTAGAAGTTTAATACAACGTATTAAACTTCATAAAAAGGGTAATATATCGTACCAGTATTTATATGAATTTTTAAACCCAACATTTGAAAAGATTGATAATCACTTTCAATAGTTCATAAACAGAACTAATGGACACTTTAGTACAGACTGAGGTTGAACCACCGAACACCTAACCTAAAAAACCTCTACACTGCTAAGAAATTGAATTTAAAATTGAACGGAACTGTATTTTTTCAAATTAATGCATGTTAGAGCCGGTGTAGCTTTATTTATTTTTCATTCGACGTTCAAAAGTGCACTGTAACATGTCTACTTGAAAAATTAATATTTTTATTTTGATTTTGAAACTTCTCTGAAGCAATACTCATCAATTTTAGTCACAGCGAGATGAATACTAAAGCCGTTCATGAATTTAGTACAATGTAACATGGGCTCGCGCCTGATTAAATGAAGCGGGCTCGTGTGTTTTCCCGCAATACAAAGCCGGCGTTATTGGCTGTATCGTCATAGCCACATACCAATCAGGAAGGCTAACTATTGAGTGAGGCGTCGAGCGAAGCAGCGAACAGTGAACCATCGCATAAATTGTGTTTACGCCGGCATGGAGTGCTTTAACGGGCGGAGAGCATCGTCGATTCCATCGTGCCACTACACACACAACAAATTCAAAGCAAGTACAATTATACCAGCCCTTATTGATTCCAATACTGTACAGGCCCACTTGAACTAAACGATCTATGGTAGGTTCGAGTAGCATCATCGAATAGACTTCTCGCGTGTCGACCAAACGGAACTTGCGTTAAAAGGGACGAGTTGAAGTAGTTCTGGTAGGATACGTTAGTTAGTGTTAGAGATTTTTACTTGTGCAGTTTCGAATATAAAGTGTCACAACTTTACAGTACAGCCTTTACAGACTATTATTTGTTTCTGAGTATAAAAGTTTTTCTCTGCAACGAATTCGCTTTACTTAAGCAAATTACTCTACGCGCTATATGTATAATGCCAATGGTAACAATCATCGATCTCATGTTGTGAGTATCAAATGTCTGTATCGGAACAATGCATTAAACAAATAAAAAATGAGACACGTGGAAGTGACGACACTGGACTACAGAATACAGAATACAGACTATTGGTAAAAGTATATACATTTTACACGTCATACATTAATAAAACTGTACACATACATGGTATTTAACCGTTTTAAAGTAGGAAAAATGTTTTTTTATTATTTTACTTTACCCCATGTGGCTATGCTTATACTTAGCTGTATTTTTACAATAAAATGAAAAGATATGAATATTATAGGAATAACACTTCGAGGTCCCGTGTTTTTGCCTTTATTTTCGAATCGATTAAAACATTTTGTTTAAAAACTGATATTCTATACTTTTTATCGTTTCAATATATGTAGGTATTCTTTTTATTAACAATATGATTACTTAAGGGTGTTAAGTTGAAGAGGAACAAAATATTTTTTTGTAAGTTTGATATTAAACGACTGCCACAAGTTTGATTAAATCGTTTCACTAATTACTACGGTATACATTATATTGTCCTGAAGAGCGTTGGTGGCCTAGCGGGAAGAGCGTGCGACTTTCTATTCGAAGGTCGCAGGTTCAAACCCCGGCTCGTACCAATGAGGTTTTCGGAATATATTTATTCGAAATATTATTTGATATACATAGATTATATAGGATTGTAGGTTACTCGTACAGTAAAAATATGTCCACCAACCATCAACAACAAATGTCAAAAACAAAGTGGAATTACCCAGTGCACGTAGATCTAATATTGCCGTAGTAGAGTAAGTATTCACAAGGATACAACATTTGAAAGTGTATCGGTAGTACTAACGTTCCTCTGATTCCGATCAGTATTTGGTGTGTTAAAACAGAAAGAGGAACGTGACTATTGTGTACGAGAAAAAGTACATACCTACTTGAATATGTAAGCATAGCTAGATAATGTTTAGGTATGCGATTTATAGTCCATTAAAGATTCCAAAATTTGAGATCGGTTAAAAATTGTCTTTTAAGATATTTAGACGTTTATAGGTACTTACGTATATTACAGTGACACTTCCTGCGAGACTAAGGCCGCAATGTCGCATTTAAACACTTCAAACACTATAAATCTAGTATATTATTCAAATTTATTTTGATTATTCATGTTCCTGTTCCTACAGTAGAGGAATAGATATATGCCTTGCCAAACAGGGCAAATACATCCCCACTCCCCAGCTAGTTGGTAAGTAAACGCTGTTTTTTGTCACAAAGGGCCCAGTTACTCTAAAATGGCAAGTTGAGGACCGCGCCGCATTCAACCCATTAGCATAATAAGCTATTTCACTGCGCGCTAACATACATACTGTACAAGTACCTACATAGGGGCAACTGGAAACTTTTATTACCATCACAAACTACAAAACAAGCAAGTTATTAAAGGGGCAACTTTCAAAAATAAAAATAAACAATGCCCAGCCAAGGCTATGGCAGCTATTAAAACTTACCGGCTTTCGGCCTAAACTATGTAGTCCGTTTAAAGCAATAATTATGCATTATGTTCGCTCTGTATTCTCGAGAGTTGTCTGCATTTATGGAGATTTATTGTAACTTTACCAACTATAATGTAGGCGCCGAGACTCACTACGGCCGCCTTGCACGTACACCACATTTATTACAAATAATATAATGTTCTTGTTAAATTTAAACAACTATATTTCCCGTAATAAAGTTTAATGAGATGATGTAATAGTATCATTGCACATTATATGTTTTTCATGTTTGGTACAGATGCATGATATTTTATACAGGTGTATGGAGTTATAAATAAGTCAGTTAAGTCAGGTAAGTTATATCGCACTCTTTCGTCACATTTTAATGCTACAGTAAGGTCTCGCTATATCTCCTGATTTGCTCATTTACGCGCTATCGCTAGTGCGGGTATTAGGTACGTGATAATTTTTAAGGTATTTCATGATTGAGTCCCGCAGGAGCGGAGGTACCATATCTCACCTATCCTGACTCCTGCTTGTGCATTGCCACGTCGGCAAGGGCGAGTTGAGCTTTAAATGATGAGAGCAAAATAGTGTTATATATAAACCTAAGTAAAGATGCTTTAAATTGTAACAGGAAAAGTGCTATGTAGGTATTAGGTATTTTAACATCTTCATACTTATATTTTCTGGCACGATAGAAGGTAGAAAACTATAAAGCGTTTCAGTAAGACCGAGTCTATTAATTATTTGATAACATACTATTTAAAATCTACAACTATATACACATAACAATAGAAACCTACGCTTTATTCCAAAAAATTGCAAACCTCGGAAAAACCATACAAAGATATGTCTTATGTTACAATTTTAATACATTTTCCTCGCTCGTGTTAGTGGGTGGGACCACAAAGGCTTACTTTTCTCCTATATATCAATTCACTATTCGAAGTGTGTTCGCCCATACGAATAAAACTTGTTCAGTTACCTCTACTTAAATAAGTATTTTTCAATACAGTTGCTCAAAAAGTGCCCTTTTTTGGCTGTTTTGCGTGCGCAAAGTTTGTTTTTGCGAACTAGTTCTTTTTACTTTTCCAATCTTTTTAAATTTAGTTGTGTTCCAATTCATGACTGCTTACCGAAGTGTATTGTTGTTCGTTAACTTTACCGCGCCGTAATAAAACTAAATACCTACTATTAACGTAATAAATAATATTAAAGATATTGATATTTCATATTTCAATAATTACTTCTTCATCATACTAATGATCATCCATTAAAAATATTAACATTGAAAACAGTTCTTATAAATCTGTGTGTATGAAACGGAACAGAACCTACGAAACGTCAGTCAAAGTAGAGGCGTTTTTCAATCAGGTAAACATGTTCGAAGGGCCTATAAGACATGACGATACGATTTGTCACATGCGATTTATTATTTTGTTTATGAGAAATAATTATTATGAGATTGAAAATGAGAAAGTAAAGAAGATGAGATAAACATTTTGAAAATGTTCTTAATATATCAACTGTATTACAATCGTGTCACGGAAATAAAAAAAAACTTTTAATTCGTTCTTATGTATTTTAATTTTTTTTGCATCTTATTTATCTGAATTGAAAAACGTCGTTCGACTCGCCTACGGCTCGTGGCAAGATACCTCGGTACTCGTGAAGTAATGACATACTTTCCGCACTAGCATCGAAATGTACTATTACCGTAAAATCAAAATAATTTCATAATTGCATCTATTACTTATATAGGTTAAAATATCGTTTATTACGTGTATAAAATTAAGTATCAGAACAATCAAAACTAGTTACAGGACCCGAAGGTACAAAATCAAGTACCCGAAGGTATACTAATATACGTAGGTCTTGCAACCGTAAGACCTTTTCTACTTTCACGATAGTCGATTACAAAGAAATTGTTGTAATTTTGTCACCGTGTTAAATGCTCTTATTACAGAATGGAATATAACATAACTAGATATTATGTAAGTACCGTTACGTAAGACAAAGCGGAAGTTAGTTGGTATGCACGATTTTCCGGGATAGGTAATCTCTGGAACTGCCGAATGGGTTTAAAAAAGTTTTTCGTTGTTTTCAACTTTTGTGAGCGCAAAGCAGAATATATAGGACAGTTGTGTTAGTTTTTACAGTAATGTTCTTTTAAAACTACACGGAAATAAAATTGTTGTATGTGCTCGAGTAGATGTTAACAGCAGAGTTAAGGAAATCGAGACTACCAAAAGTTTGGAATCGGCTACTTTCATATAAATTAATTCAATAATTACATTATAATGATTAGATGTACATTTTAAAAATATTTACTAAAATACTCGGATTAAAGAAGGTGAATCAAATTTTTGAGCTTTCATTAAATATATAGTCTAAATATTATGAACTCGTTAACTTACAATGGTATTGAATTAATACAATAAGTAGTATTGCCTTCTTTTGTTTTCATTCGCGCCAACTAGGTTACAAAACAGGTTAGAAATACCTATTTTTAAACCGTTTTGTAAATGCATCCCTCTTTATCCCATTGTTGAATACAATATTTGAAAAAGTAGTCTTACCAGTTGTAGCAATACCTTCCGTCAGCTGTTATCTCTAAATACGAAACGTGAGAAGTCTAATTTTTTGCCCGGTACAAAAAAAAAGTGCTTAGTAGAAAAACGACGACATGGTGCCGTGAATAGACCGTTTCTTCTCCTATTCAATACAGGATAAAGTTTAAAATGCAATATGCAAGCAATGTACTTACAACCTTTTTTGTAAGTACCTACTTGATGAAAATTAATACAATACCATTGAAAGTTAAAGAGTTCAGTTCAAACAATTTAGACTATACCTCCGACAGAAACCTCATGGTATTAATGGTTTTACCTAATTTGACTGATTAGGAAAATAGCCATTTGTGAGTAGGTATATTAAAGGTTTACATTTTTTACATACCTATGAGTTACAATACAAAAAGGCAAACGATACTAAACCCGACAAGTATCGAAGTATTTTGTAGAAAAAGCGTTTAAGAAAAGGAGCTCAAATAGTCAGTCCCGGTCGCTTAGGTCAGAACAGAATGTCAACATACCCCATTACACTTGTAACGGGTTTAATTATGCTTAGATACATACACCAAATGGCATCAGGTTCATTAATATAGGCCTTATTCGATAGAAATTAAGGTTTATGGTAAAGTGGTTGTTGTCAGAGCGTTGAGCGGAAACCGAATACAAGCCGGCTACACATTGTTACTGTCTGCCTTGAGATTTATGTGAACGGTCTCGAACGTGGTCCAAGGAACGGCTAGCAACAGAATCTAAACATCGCTGAATACTTCTTTACGACGGGAACTGTGCCCAACCACGGTACTTGAGGGGTTGTACCTACTCGTGAGTTTATAAGTCTTCCGAAAGAAACGAACAAATTCTAAACTAACCTATGTTTCACGTAAATTCTGATTGTACATTAAGTTTTAGTACAACCACAAAATATATTCTTGTTACGAATATGTATCATAGGTACCTACCTACATAATGATATTAATGATATATCGTAAGTTAGCTACGAACTAGTGACATGTGGTTTTAACTAGTTCTGTTATGATATACCTATGGTGAGATGACTGTTAAGTAGTGTTAGATTACCTAGTTCATAAGAATCAGTCTAAAATATGGCAGATGCATGTTTCGACGACAAAGCTTAAGGGATGACTCACCTAGCCCGGCACGGGACGGGCCGTCCCAGCCCGGTCTAGAGTGAAGCGTCTAGGTCATCCTTAATAGTGATACTATGAATAAAAGCGGCATAGCACCAACCCAAATTCAGGATTTGAACAAATATGAATAATCAGGTCAAAAATGGAGGCAGCAACGTCGCGATACCGGTAACAAGTAACTAATTAATAATAATTACATCGAGTAAAAGGCAGGAAGAGCTAAGGCGCTAGACAAAGTTCCCGCTCGGAGCGAATGAGATAATTATATTCGGGGCAATATTTTGCTTTAGTGCACAACGTGAGAGCACAATTACAGGTGAGAAAGGTACTATCTTTCAGTGAGTTAAATGGCATTATTGACCATAATTTACATTTTTCTTGCTTAAGTATACAAGTGTAGTCAACATGATAAACGCTGGAGCTCTGTCAGCCACTCTCTGCAAACTGAGACATGAGTATGCTACAGTCCGTTTTCAAAAGTATCTACCACACTGTAAACGAACTACCGAGCGAAGCGAGTTAGGTCTCCCAATGGACACTCCGTTGTTTGTATGTACCTATGTTTGTATGTATGTTCGATGATAACTCGACTATCGTTAGTGTGTATATGTGTGTGGTGTACCAATTTTCAGGAACGAATATCAAACATCTTATGATATCAGCGAAAATCGAATGAGCGAGCGCAGCGACTAAGTGACTTGGAGAATCCGTCGTTTGTGTGTATATAATTATGTATGCATTTGTGTGCACGATGTGATAAATCTAGTATCGTTGATCGGATCGTCGTTAAATTTGGCAGTTTAGATGAGATAAATATATTTTTTAAGTTCGAATATTAGCCAAATCGGTCTAGGGGTGGCCGAGCTATTGAGGTCGCGTCACGTTCAGGGCGAAAATACTCTAGTCAGATGAGAATACCGCTAGGTAACGTCAGATTTTGACAGAGTCATGACTCACATCATATGACTAGTGTTTTCTATGAGTCTATGTGTGGAATTTTCCACGACTCTGTCAAAAGTAACCAAGCATAAACAACAAAAAAGTCTGGAATATGGTCACATGGTAACAGATGTAAAGTGGATCTACCCATCTTTCAAATACCTGGGGCGCGATTCGAACCGCTAATTTGAAAGATGGGTACACAGACATATTTACTAATATCATCATCATCATCATCATCATTTCAGCCGAAAGACGTCCACTGCTGGACATAGGCCTCCCCCAAATATTTCCACAATGACCGGTCCTGCGCCACCCGCATCCAGCGGACTCCTGCGACCTTCACCAGGTCATCAGTCCACCTTGCGGGGGGCCTACCCACGCTGCGCCTTCCGGTACGCGGTCGCCACTCGAGAACCTTTCCGCCCCAACGGCCGTCGGTTCTACGTGCAATGTGCCCCGCCCACTGCCACTTAAGTTTAGCGATTCGGAGAGCTATATCGGTTACTTTGGTTCTGCTGCGGATGGTCTCATTCCTGATACGATCTCGCAGAGAGACTCCTAGCATAGCTCTCTCCATTGCCCTTTGGGTGACTTTGAGCCTTCTTATGAGGCCCATTGTACACTAATATGTACATTTATAATTTGTACCTAAGGTCCCATCTTACATAATATTGACATAGCTATAATATAGATACATTTTTATCCACCACCAGCAATACATGTAGGTGCATGAGCATCTCGGAATGCAACAACGTTCACGTCAACGTTCTTTGAGTTTCATCAGCATAGCCTCCATATTTTTTAATAACTTAATTTATTTTCGAAACACTTTTAGATATATTTACTCATAATGAATGGGTAATATATGGGCAGGTACCATAATATCTAATAGCAATCATGTCGGCCTGCCCAGTAATAAAATTAAAGTCATAATATTATTAGAAGCGCTGGCCAAGGCGTGTTTTTTTATAATTTCAAAAAGGTTTTGATCCAGGCAAACACTGGTGCGGGATTTTTATGCAAAATCGATGTTTTATAGCTCTTTTATAGCCTCTCGTCTTTCTGCCAAATTGAGAGAAAGAAGGCGCAAGGAAATTCATTCGCGAGCCAAAGCGTTTTTCTAATTAAGCCTATTCTTTTATTTTTCGCTTAACGGGCCACAGTCTTGTGTAAATGATGCTTTTATAGTTGCAATTAAGACGTTGGATAGTTTAACGATTTTGTCGCGAATTTAAATAAATTATCTAAATATATAGAACAGTGAGGTGAACAGTTAGGTGGCAAATTGTAAGCGAAATGACGCGGTGAGCGAATAGAAGCTACGACTACGCGTTGCATGAGAACAATTTAAGCTTTGAGAGGCTTGGAAGAATATTATTGAGGGGGGCATCATTTTCATACACTATTTCTGCTGTCTAACATAAATAATGTGTCACACATAACAGCGGCAATACAATCGCGCAAAGATCGAAACTACCTATTTGATAAGATTATAAAAAAGTTTATTTGTATTGAATTGAGATAAAACTAAATAATTATCTTTGTATTTCTAAAACAAAGTCATTCTCTTAATAATACGGGTCCCTAGCGTGAAGTATTGACCATGTGAAAGAAAGCATGAAACTTGCCATGAATGTATCTCATCATCATAATTGGTTCTTAAAATTCAAGGGTCGCTGTTACAAAACGAGACGAGTTTTTTTAATAATATTTAGACCCGAATAGAGCCCTTATTAAATCACTGTGGCATCAAACTATGGTTTTTTTGATGTTATATTATCGTCTATTATATGTTGCGTCACTGTGACGGGAGTCACGATAAAAACTGATTATAAAAGCCCCAGCCATCTTCAACTCAGTTGTAAGCACATAGACATAGTATGTGTAGAATGTACCTATAGATTTTTTATACCCACGTGGAGTAAAAAAAACCACCCATACCCACACAGCATAATTCCAAAGGTACAGAAGATTATGCACATTTTAGGTAAGTTTAAGTGCTAAGAATATAAGGAATACTTAATTAGGAATTACCTCAAGTTGTGAATGCGGTTTGATGGGTACATAGTTTTGGTTTTTACCAACGTTAAGCTCATAGGAAAAACAAAAGTCACCGGCGTAGCTCAAAAAATCACCAAACCGCAGTGGCAGTGGGCTTGACATATTATCCGGACAGCAAATGCAATAAATGGTCGGACAGCATCGGAAGCCCTCCACAAGATGGACTGATGAGCTGGTAAAGATCGCAGGAATCCATTTAATGCGGGCAGCGCATTGATCGGTCGATGAGACATTCTCCAGCGGAGGCCTCTAGATGCAGCAGTATACGTCTTTTGGTTAATAATGATGATGATGATGAAGCTCATAGTCATAGGTATTAGTAAAAGAGAAATTTTTAGAATGGTGTTGTTTTGAATAAAATTAAATCTCTTTATTAAATTTAAATCATTGTCGTAATATGTAATTTGAATGAATAAATTTACACTTATTTAAACTTTCACGATTTTCACACATTATAAATCTCAGTCATCAGTCTTTCTCCGGGACCACGGGGGCAATGTCGCCCTTGAAACGTCGGAGGTTTGTTTCCAAAGTTTATACACGATTAAGCCCCGTTTTAGTAAATTTATAATGAATAAATTTACTTCCACGAGGCGTCAAAGAGCCTTAAAATGCAATCCAGAGACTGAGATTATTTGCAAAGTGGAGTTATTTGTAAGTTCAGTGTCGGTGGAACTTGGTGAACCATTCTGGAGGTCCAAGGCAAAGCGACGCGCAGAAGGGAGGCGCTGAAGAGCCATTTGCATTGTGGAAACAAAACTACGTAACTTATCTACCTACTTGGTTTGTTACTGAAGTTATATTTAAATACTGCCTGTTACAAATTTATTCTTAAGTAGATGGTGCATAACTGACCAGCATTTTTCAGTAACCACAAATATTAAAGAATTCGACGGTAAATATTTAGTAGATTATTTATTTATTCAGACAAAACATGTCGTTTAACCTATGAATTTCGAGCGCTCGACTCGGTCGCATGAAGTTCGGTCAGACACGATCAAATGGGTTTTTATGCGAGTGATGGAAAGTCATGTTAATAGTAGTAGGTCATTTAAATACTAATTATTATGCGTAAAAAAAGGTTGCAAAAATTTCTGTGTAATATTTTTTATTTTTTTTTATTTAAGCGCTAAAACCTAAAAGCCTTTTACTTAAGTATAGCTATTAAACATTTGAAAATGAAGAACGTATATTTTTAAGTAGTTCAAATTAGTATACGACCGGGTAAACTATCAAACATATTATTTCGTTTAACCGATAGCATTAAAGTAATATATTAATTATATCCTAAAATGGGTAAACAATTTCAAAATTCGTATGGTACGAGTATGTAGGTGTTAGGTGTTCTAACTTGCGAATGTTGTGCTTGAAAGGGCTTCCATATTTTTTCAACCGCCACATCGAGGCGTGGCTCTGCGCCACTCAAACCTGCGCCACTGATATTTTGTTTTTGATACATGTTTATAATAGGTACGTACCACGCGCCATGAGCGCTACTCGGAGCGCGTCAGAGTGGACTGTACATGGTAATACACAAATAACAGAAAATAATAGGTAGAAGTACTAGTCCTCGACCCTGCACTTACATTCAACATGGGCTTTTATGTCACAGTGACAAAGTTTAAATTCGAATATGAAAAAATCTTCGTCGTTCAATTTTAACCTATATGTATATGACTTTGGCATAAAGTGCCCATGTCGAATACTAGTGCAGCGTGGGAGTTTTATTTTTTGTTGTAGAAAAAAAATCGAAATTATAATTTTCATGTATAATCCTAGGAGGAGCAAAATAGTGTCCTAAAATTTTATAAATGGTGGGGAAACGAGAAAAAAACCTTGGGACACTTATTTTCTCCTACTATGATTGAAAGAGCTCGCGATTCTGAATAGAAAATACATGAACATTTTCAATTTAGAAATCAAATTATATTTTACAACAAAAAATAAAAACGCCCACTTCTACCTTACAGTGAGTGTTTAGAGACTTTTGGTCTATAGTACAGAATTCTTTCGAATGTAAAAAAAAACAGATTTTATTCTTTCCAGAGTTAATGGTGTTACGAGTGTATTGAAATTAAACACTTTAGAACGGATTAATCGCATTTATTAACACCTACGTTTCGAGCCATTTACAGCACTCGTTTCACAGGGTTAAGATGATGACTGAGATAATGTGAGTATATGTTTAGATGATACTGCAGGTAAAAGAGGAATAAATATGGCATTTTGGAGGCTAAAGGAGGTTGTTAGTAGGAACCACGTTATCTCTTCCAAGTAAATGATCTGCTAAACAATTAAATAGTTATTTTAAGGATGCCGATCAGTTTCTATAGAATACGTCACGTGACCTCCGAGGGCTCCGAGCTATCACGTGATAATTTCTATAGAAATTGAGAGATCGTCCCGTCATGCCCCGTCCCGTCCCGTTCTAGTGTGAGTCATCCTTTAAACGTCAACCTTCTATGAAATTTCACAGTCTGGGTTATCAAAATAGCTTAGCTTAGCCGGACGTCATGTATGAATTTGTATAATTACCTACATAAAATATACAAAAATGTAATGTGTCACTATTTGAAACTAGTTTTTATTTTAATGTCTTATGCTTACTGCATATAAACTTTTGATTTATATTTGTTGTCAGGTAGAGAATGCCTTTTAGCAATTAGTCCGCCTTTTGTACTTCTTTAGCGTGCAATAAAGTTTAAAAAAACCAATCTGTGTGCCTCAGCTTGCTCTAAGCACTAGTTCTGCATAGTTAATTAAGTAACTGAACTGAGTGCGTGCCTTTTAAGTGTCTCTTTTTTATTAACATAGTTACGTAACGGTTGCAACGCCATGCCATGAAACTGCCAGACGCTTTTAACTCGCGGCGGTTAGCGCTTCCCCCGATTATTAGAAAGCCATTTAATTCAAACAATGAAGCCAACAAATCACCATCAATTTATAGCCTATTATTGCCTTGTGTTCAACATCAATACATCACGATATTCAATGCAGTAACAGCTAACATAACATTTCAATACTTGCGCGTTAATGGGAATGTGAACGGGTGCAGATTTAACAGTACAATGGTTGCAAAAACACAATGCAAGTTACAGCAGTCAGATTGCGTGGTGAAGCTGGAAGATGCCATTTTCGCGTCTCCGGTCAGTGGTGTTGTTGTGATTGCATATAGAGCCTAGGAGAGTCACCACTTATACCTAAACAATATCAAATATTATTTCCGGACAGTGCTTCTATTTTACTTAGAATACGTTCCTACAGTTGCTAAGGGTCTCGAAGTCATAGTTAGGTACGAGTCTGTGCTCAGCACGCATATCGGTTACGCAGGACCAGACGGAACGCAATCATTCAAGCGGAGAGCGGTCGTTCGACGTACACATATAAAGCACGCTGTGGGTGTATGCGTCGAACGCACATTTTACACTATTGCATGTTGGTCCGACTGCAAAAACACATGCTTAACCAATATCAAATATTATTCCTGGGCATTGCTTCTATTTTATTCAGAATACTCAGAGTTGCTAGGGCTCTCGAAGTACTAGTTACTTAGGTACGAGCCTGTGCTCGGCAAACACGAGACCAAGCGCAATCATTCAAGCTGAGACCGGCTGTTCGACGTGCACACCCGCAGCGTGCTTTTATAATGCACACCATTGCATGTTTGTGTCAACTGTAAAAACACAGGTCCATACGGTATCAAATATTATACCCGTGCAGTGCTTCTATTTCACTCAGATTAGGCACAGTTGCTATGGATCTTGAAGTCATAGTTAGATACGAGCTTGTGCTCGGCAAGCATCGGTTACACACAACCAGACGCAATCATTCAAGCGGAGACTAGCCGTTCGACGCGCGCACCCGCCGTGTGCTTTATAATGCACACTATCGCACGGCTGGTCCAACTGCAAAAACGCATGCCTAAGCAATATCAAATATTATTCATTTTAAAGTGTAAACTTCTCCATTTTCTACAATTAGGCGTTGAAAAAAAAGGGAACCTAACTTTAACTGACATTGGGGTACTTTAATATTTTGGCTAATCGAATGTAACCCCTTGCAGAAGTATTTTATGGGTGTATATCGGATAGACTTTTAAGCCCTACTAACCTACTTCTCTGACGGTCGTTTGATTTTGTTAAGAGTTCGCAGTTCGATTAGAACTGCGAACTCTTAACAAAATCAAACGATTCGCGGTTCTAATCGTATTTATTTTTCTGACATCCGTCTGAATTCGTAGCAGATAGCAGTTCTAACCTAACCTAACCTACTTTTCTGAAAGCTGTTCGATTTTGTAGGACACCGCAATTCTGTCTTAACTCTATTTTTAACAGCTAACCTACTTTTCTGACATTCGTTGGATTTTGTAAGAGATCGCAGTACTAACCTAACTTTACCTATATTTCTGACAACTGTTCGATTTTGTAGGAGATAGCAGTTCTAACTTAACTTGCTTTTCTGACAACCATTCGATTTTGTAAGAGATCGCAGTTCTAACCTAACCTATTTTTCTGGCATAGGTTTGTTTGTTTGATTTGGTCATGTTTTGCGCCACTGAGCCAAGCCAACTACAAAATCACAATTTCACAGGAGCCCCGTGCAAAACTTTATCAAACTTATTAGTATTTTATATTAATATATGTTGGTCTAGTCTGCATTAATGTAATTTTGATATAAGTGATAGTTTTTGATATATCCGTAGATACTCCAGTTTACGAGTAATCGAATTGTTGTAATTTTTGGTAAACTTCGATCATCGGCCACTTCTTTCAATATACGTGATTTAAACTTTTGAAATACGAATAATTGATCAAGAATTTAATATACAAAACCTATGCGCCGGTAATCGTCGACCAAACAAACTGTTGCAGCGCATCGACGAGAAGCGTGCATACTGAGACAACTACACCATCTGAGCCACTCCTGCGGCGAAAATTGTGCCGCGTACAATGGAACAAGAGACAATGTTCTTGCTTAAAAAATGTTGTTGGTTGCATTCATATGCGTTTATTTTCAAAACTAACAGGAATTTCAGTGCAATTTTTTATGGAACAGAGATTTAAGTATTTTAAGCGAAAATTTTTCTGAAAAAGTCACTTGGCTTAGTAAACTAAGGAGGTATCGATTTGTACAGATTTTGTAATGGTAAGTAAGGAGAACATAGAGAAACATTCGGACAAAAAGTAGTGTTAGCGAAAGGATAGGATCGAGGTGATAGGAGAAACAATTTTTATTACAATAATATCGAATATTATTCCCGTGCAGTGCTTCTATTTTCTTAGTGACCTTCGTTGATCCTCGCATTTTCCGAATATAAAAGAGTGCGATGTCCATGTCCATCAATTATAGATTTATATCGTGTATCTGATTTTGAATCCTGAACTGAGAACCCTGAAAAAAGAGAAGCATTGCACCTATTATTAGGGTGTGATTTTTTGGGCCCATTCCATGAAAAGTTTCCACTTGTAATACTAACTTGGACCAGCCGGAAAACTCCGGGTTACATATTATGTAACCTGGAATTAACCGTTTTTTGTATGGAATTTGACAGCTGAACTCCAGGTTAGCCCTGTGTGATGCAAGTGGGCCTATGTAAATGTGTAAAATAATAACCCTCGTTACCTTTTAGGTAAGGAACTTTGAAAGTAACATGAAATGCGTCGAAGTTTAATTCAGAGTTTATAAATATTATTTACAAGGAAACGTTTTAAAACCAATAATTACTTAATAAATAGTTGCTGTACTTACTTTGGACTCTGGTTAAGTATCTGTTATAGTTTCTTCTTAAATATTATACCCTTCCATAGAAGGGTACAATTAAAGCGCATCTTGAACAAATTTATGCTCTAAAAGTACGTTTACATTATTTATTGCTTACCGTTAATTAGTAAAGTAAAAACTTTTCTCAGACTATTTACTATTTGTACATTTTCTATAAGTTAGGTTAGAACTTTTTCACAAGAGCTTATTAAAGTAATTAATCCTTAGTCAGAAAATTTCTACATTGCAATGGAAAATTGTTGGAATAGTTTATTTCTTTGTCATTTCGATTTCAATATTCAAAAGTTGTCAACAAAAGACAAATTGAGTATTTGTTATCACGCCATCCATCCAATTTCCACAGCTACGTTCATTGAATGCCGCTTCCGTTGCCGCTTTAATGCACTACACTATTTAATTCGGTTAACGTAGAACTAACATTCTAAATGATTCTGAATACATTTAACCATAGATAACAAAATGCATATTCAGTTTAATTCTTAACACGTTCACAGTCTCTATACAAAATGTTTCGATTTTCTTGTTTTTTTTTTATGCTATAGGGGGCAAACGAGCAAACGAATCGCCTGATGGTAAGCGATTAACGTCGTCCATGGACACCCGCAATACCAGAGGTGTCGCAAGCGCGTTGCCGGCCTTTAAGGTGGGTGTACGCTCTTTTCTTGAAGGTTTGAAGGTCGTAACGGTCCGGAAACACCGCTGGCGACAGTTCGTTCCACAGTTTAGCTGTGCGAGGCAGGAAGTTTCGGGAAAAGCGCACAGTTGAGGACTGCCAACCATCTAAATGGTGAGAGTGGAAATATTGTCGCGTAGGGCGATGGCGGAAAGAAGCGGCAGGGATTAATCCGAACAATTCCTCGGAACACTCCCCATAATACATGCGATAGAAAATGCAGAGTGAGGCCACATCTCTACGCAGCGCCAAGGGATCAAGCCGATCAGAAATACGTTGGCAGTTGACAATTCGAGCTGCTCTCCGTTAGATGCGGTCTAGAGGAAGAAGCTGGTACTTAGGTGCCCCTGCCCAAAGATGAGAACAGTATTCCATATGCGGGCGAACCTGCGCCTTATAAACCTGTAGGCGATGGGCCGGCGTAAAATAATGCCTCGATCTATTGAGCACACCGAGCTTCTTCGAGGCCAATTTGGCCTTACCCTCTAGGTGGCCGCGGAACTGGACTTCACTCGAGATGTCAACGCCAAGGATTCCAATACTGGCTGTGGCAGATAGGGGAGTGCTCTCAAAACGAGGTGACGCGACAAACGGAAGTTTTTTCGCGGTCAACGCGCAAACCTGTGTCTTTGTACAAAAATTACTTCGATAGTGACCCATCGGCTATAGTGAAGTTCCTGCCACTGTGCATGGCACTGGTATTAAGCATTCAATGATATCAAGCTATTCGAACTGCAGCCTATATACGCCCCACTGACGGTCACAAGCCTCCTTTCAAGCACGAAAGGGATTGGGCTATACTACAGTCATCAAGCAGACCCAAACCGGGTTGAAGACTTAACATACACATATTGAATTGCTTAGTAGATGTATGCAGATTTTTTCACGACGCTTTCTTTCACCGAAAAGCAACTGGAAGTTTTAAGTGATGTGTCCGTATGTTCGGGGTTTGATCTCGCGCCGGAGGTCGTATTGAATAGTTGGCCATATATACGTACGTTCGGGCATATCTGCCGGATCTGCCAATAATTGTATGGGGAATTTGTCTGGTTGATGCCCGGCGGACACACCCACTATGGAGATTTGACGGATTGCCTGAACGTGTATGGCCGGCAAACGTCCACTAGTCTTTCAATTTATTATTTTCAAAGGTTAATAAGTACAAGTAATGACAGCTGATTATGAAGTGAACACTCTGTTCCCTACCTATCTATACTTCTGGTGGTTATTATTGTGTCAACTTATTGCATTCCGCCTATAGTCAAAAGCAATAGTGATTTAAGTCAAAAGCAATGATTGAACTTTTATTGTGTACCTTGCAAAGCGTTTTTTTGGAACAAACAATAAGAAAAATAAAAAATCATCGCGGTTAGCTGAAAGTATTTGCGACCAAATATGGTATTTATTGTCCCTATTTTTATAAATAATGAAACGGACCGGAAACGAAAGAATGCAATACATGTCGGTTTATATGTGAAGGCGTTGTTTAATGTGTTTATTTGGTTAAATACTTTTTTATTTATTTTCGGTACTAAAACATGTCCATGTGATCCTTTGATACCATCACCCTTATTGAGGCTTCAGAACAGGATCAATGAAAACGGCCCACATGAAGTTAATATTGTTCCATTCGATGCAAGCCTGCCTGGCGGTATTTTTTTGGTTTCGATAGCAACGTCAATCTATTGCAACGTTTCGTTAACAGGCTCAGAGATCAAAGCGAGACTTAGTGCCCGGGCAGCGTGAGCCGACGTCGAAGCGCGCAAATGAATGAGGGCGATCAACAAATAAAAACTAAATATAACTTTGACAACCTACTTTTAACATCTACAGATGGGTAGTTTTACAAAGGTTCTTGTTGCATGCAAACGAGAAAGATACTTTAGTAGTATTACCTAAATAAGATAAAAATAGTCTTTATTTTATTGTAGGTACTGCGTACAGTATTAATTTGTCGGACTAGAGATACATTAACCCCTCGATACCGGGCAACCTCGAGGGTATATTTTTCTTTATTTCGGCAAGCGGGGTTCTACTGGAATGGACCACATTTTTTCTAGCTTCTCCTTGGACTTATATGGACTAAATCTCAGAAAAAACAGAAGGTACGCTAAAAAACCTTAAACAGGAAGCGCCCCTGCTCCTGATGAAAGGCGCGGAAAAATCTGCCCACACATCGATGCAAAAAATATAGGTTATGGCAGAATCTGTTTCTAGTTCCGGAAGTAGAGGAATCCCAAACCAAGAACCTGAATCGTATTTAACAGACGCATTAGCTTCTTACCTGTTACAAATATCTGCAGCGACGATAGTGTAGCTGCCTACATCGATCTTAAAGGAAGAGGAGCACAGACTCGGTACTAGTCTGCTCCGCCTATTTGCCCGGAAAAAAAAATATCGCACAAAAGAACTGTCTAAGGTTGTAAGGTGGACTGCGATGCCAATGCTCACCACACTTTTAGTTTAGATTCAGTTTAGGCTCAGTTGTATGGAAGCGACTCAACTAAATAAGATTGTACTACTTGTGAGTACGTGACTAGGTCGTCAACTGAATGGCGTTAAGACGTCATGGTGAGGCTTCTGTATCTATAAGACTATAAACCGTATGTCATTCGACTTTCAGGACTATGTAAACAAACGGCGTAACTTTGATTTATCACTGTTACTCTTTAAAGTTTCACACCACCTCATCAAAAGTCATTGAAAACATACACTATTAAAATAGCCTTTGTCGTAAAAAACAAAAAATATAGGAAAAATTACTTAATCTTGGAAATTTCATTGAAAATTCAATATGATTCAAAAGTTAGATTATTCCGACAAAATGCAATGACGTTTTTGTTTCTTTTATATTCTACGTTGTCTATGACGTTTAGTGATATGACTAAAGTTAGTGACATTGTAATGGCGGTACTCACGGTATCTATCTGATATAGGCATTGTGTACACTACACGGTAAGTAAATGAGCAAAGGATCGTAGCGTAAGGTATAATATAGGTACTTAAAATTAAATAAATACCTAAATTCAGATGCGGATGCATGCAGTGGAAGAAATGCGTGGATCATGTAATAGGAGAAGAGCATAAAATGAAAAATTTAGACGGCATCATCGATAGGGTATACCTGTTAGACCTCTACGGACATTACCTACGGCTCGTGCTTTATGACACAATGTGACGTATACATACGTATCTGTTGATTTGATTGTCACCTATAAAATAAAAACACGATTAAATATAATATTAATCTTTAATATTCTTTACGTATACAACAGAATGGCGACGAGTAACGTGATTGAATATAAATATGAGTGAATCTACGCGAAAATATTATATCGAGGTTTGGTACCTATTTTTTTTCTTAGAACGAGTCACGAAAATCTATTACAATGGAGAAGCTAGCGGAAGTTCTAGATGCTATATGGAGACTATGAAAGGTATGCAAAACCAACAAATTATTTTACAAAGCACATTACTGAACCAAAGCTGTGGCGCTTCCAGGCAGATCAGCGGAATTACATTCCAAGCTTACGATGAAACGGACGAATCTTTTGATAGCTATTTACAGCGGCTACAAAATTACATTACCTTGAAAGGCGTTACAGATACACAAACCAAATTACAAATTTTCTTAAATTGCATCGGACCGAAATATTACCAAGTTTTAAAAAACATTACGGCACCTAATACACCTGAATCTAAATCATACAGCGAGCTTGTAGATAACTTGAAAAACCACATTGCACCCGAACCCGGTGAGGTAGCACAGCAGCACAAGTTTTGTCTTCGGTTACAACGTGAAGGCGAAAGTATATCTAGTTATGTTGCGGGACTGAAAGAAATAGGAGGCAAATGCAATTTCACATGCAACCATTGCAAGCAAACTACATTTGACACTCACTTGCGTGTACAGTTCATACGAGGATTACGTAGTTCTGAAATTAAAGAAAAACTGTTACGAGAATCTCCCGATACGAAGTTCGATGAAATAATTAAGATGGCGTTGGCTATAGAAACATCCAAATCTGAAAGTAAAGAAATGGCACAAAAAGTACAGTCTAACATAAATAAAATATCGATGAAGAAGAAATACAATGAAAGTACAAATACATACAATGAAAATACGAATACATACAAAGAAAATACAAGTACATACAATGGAAATACAAGTACATACAAAGGAAATACAAATACATACAAAGGAAAAAGAAATACATACAATGAAAATAAAAACATTACGGACGAAAATAAAATTACATGTTTTCGATGTGGTAAAGAAAACCATAAAGCCCCACAATGTAATTTGAAGAATAGACTATACTGCAAGAAATGCTATACAAAGGGACATCTACAGTCAGTTTGTTTCAAAGACCAAAAACAAATACAAATGGAGAGTGATCTGTCAACATCTGAAAATGAAGAAGAAATATATGAAATAAAAGAAATACCAATACATAATAGTCCATCAAAAGACAAATTCAACATAACGTTACAAATAAATGGAAAAATACATACCATAGAACTGGATACTGGAGCAGCGGTAACTACATGCTCTAAAAATTACTTTGAAAAGTACTTTGCTAACCTGAAACTAAAAAGTACACTTGTTAAACTGAAAACATATACTGGAGAGTTAATTGAACCTATTGGAACCTGTAAAGTAAATATAAAATACAAAAATAAAGAGATTTCAGGACGAATATTTGTGATAGATGGAGATGTGGATCCAGTAGTCGGACGAGAGTGGTTGAGAGAGCTAAATATTGAATTTGATGTAAAGGCAATTACGAAAGAAGATATTACAGAAAAGGAATTTAAAAATAAACTAAACAAATTGATACAAGAATACGAAGATTTATTTTCAGATAAAATAGGAGAAATAAAGAACTACCAAGCGGCATTTAAACTAAAAGAAGGATCTATGCCAGTATTTTTAAAACCACGTCCAGTACCATTTGCTCTCAAACACCAGGTGGAAGCTGAAATAGATCGATTAGAAGAAGAAGGGATTATAGAGAAAGTTACTTATTCTCAATGGGGTACACCTATAGTTCCTGTCATAAAACCGACAGGTAAAGTACGTTTATGTGCAGATTTTCGAGCTACATTAAATAAAAATCTGGAAGATGACAACTATCCGATACCGAGAGTGGAAGAAATATTTTCGAAACTTAGTGGTGGAAAGTATTTTTGCACACTTGACATTAATCAAGCATATTTACATATGACGACTAATGAAGAAACAGCCGCGATGCAATCTATTAGTACATGTAAAGGTACCTACAAGGTAAAGAGGTTGATGTTTGGGGTCAAGATAGCACCAAACATTTGGCAAAGATACATGGACCAGACACTACAAGGAATGAAAGGTACAGCCTGTTTTTTCGATGATATTGCCATACAAGGAAGTACATACACAGAACTCTTAGAGAGGATCAAAGAGGTATTCCAAAAGCTACAAGAATGTGGATTACATGTAAATAAAAAGAAATGCCAATTTTTCCAAAGATCTATTACATATTTGGGACATACAATCAATGAAAAAGGCCTACACCCAATGCAAGACAAGGTAAATGACATTAAGAATAGTACACGGCCTACAGATGTATCTTCACTACGTACATTTCTTGGAATGATCAACTATTACCAACAATTTATCCCAAATCTGGCATCAAGACTAAATCCACTTTACAAGTTATTACAAAAAGATACAAAATTTGTATGGTCATACGAATGTGAAAAGATTTTTAAAGAATTAAAAGAAGAGTTATGCGGAGAGAAAGTTCTGATTCCATTTCATGCTAATTTACCAGTGACACTTGCCACAGATGCTTCACCTACAGGTTTTGGAGCAGTTTTATCGCACATTATGCCAAACAAAACTGAACGGCCTATTGCTTTTGCGTCGAGATCTTTATCTAAAGCTGAAAAAGGGTACAGTCAGCTCGACAAAGAAGCGGCAGCGCTGATATGGGGACTAAAGAAATTTTTTCAGTATTGCTATGGACGAAAGATAATTCTGATTATTGACAATCAACCACTAGCAAGAATATTACACCCCGAAAAAGCGACACCAGCAACTACAGCGATTAGACTGGTACATTACGCAAACTTTTTGGCAGGTTTTGACTACAATATTAAACTAAGAAAGACCACAGAACATGCAAATGCTGACTATTTCTCTAGATTACCTAAGACAACAGATACAGCACAGGATACTCTAAATGATGATGACAAATTTTACTTAAACCAAATTTCGGAGATTCCAATTACCTTACAAGAAATAAAGGATGCTACAATAAAAGATCCTGAACTTCAAAAGCTATATTCTGTCATTCAATCTGGTACGGATGATCCGAACCGACTTCATGAATTTTCCTTACAGAATGGCTGCATTTTCTATGGCATAAGATTAATCATTCCTAAAAAGTTACAACCTCAAATGTTGGAAGAATTACACACAGCTCATACAGGCATTGTTAAAATGAAAGCTTTAGCCAGAAGCTACATTTGGTGGAAACATATTGATTCAGACATTGAAAATATGGTAAAACAATGCAAAATATGCTGTTCAATGCAGAATAATCCAACCAAAGTACCAGTACATAGTTGGGAATATCCGAAAGAACCATGGAGTCGAATACACATAGACTACGCTGGATTATTCATGAACCATTACTTTCTTATTGTGGTGGATGCATACACAAAGTGGTTAGAAGTCATACCAACTACTTCCATCACTGCTACAACAACAATAAACATACTTAAAAAGTTATATGCTACATTTGGCCTTCCAATTACACAAGTATCTGACAACGGCAGACAGTTTCGCTCAGAAGAAATGCAGAGATTTCTTAATTCCAATGGAATACAGGCCAAATTTACAGCTCCTTTTCATCCATCCAGTAACGGCCAGGCAGAAAGATATGTACAAACGGTAAAGCGCAAACTAAAGGCCATGGCAAACGAAAAAGGTACAATACAGGATAAATTACATAAGTTTCTTACGATGTACAGAAAAACACCAAATAGCACTACGGGATTAAGTCCAGCTGAGATGATGTTTAAAAGATTATACCGAACAAGGCTAGACGTAGTCAAAAGAGAGCCAGAGATAAGAACACAGATAGAAAATGACGCCAAAAGTATTAACAAAGAATTTAAAAGGGGAGACAGAGTTCAGATAAGAATGTACGACTGCAATAAATGGAAATTTGGACAGATTATACAAAGAAAAGGAAAACTACACTATGAAGTAGAAGTTGAAGGAATCATTCACCAAAGACATGTAGATCAGATAAAGAAGACTGCGGTTGACTTTGCAATTAATAACGAGGGAGAGTGTTAGACCTCTACGGACATTACCTACGGCTCGTGCTTTATGACACAATGTGACGTATACTTTTTCTGTTGATTTGATTGTCACCTATAAAATAAAAACACGATTAAATATAATATTAATCTTTAATATTCTTTACGTATACAACAATACCGATGATGTAACGCCACCTTTATTAATTAATACTGGTGACTCTAGTAAAACTTCAAGCACCGATTTTTCAGTAGATTAAGCCAATTAAAAATATGAAGATGAGATGTGTTTTACTTTCGGTATTTTAGTAATCGATTTATTTTGACTTAAAATAGCACTTCCCCATCTCTAGTAAATTCATCATTCAAAGACAATTTCAATATGGCGGTTTGTTTACACAGTCCTGAAAGTCGAATGACGGTGACTTTACCCTCACTACAACAAAAATTATCAATTTACGTAACAATTACGAACTGTTAAGAAGCAAAAAAAGAATACCTGATTACGATTAATATTTAGATACTAAAAGATTTTTTATTATTTACTGATATTGTCCAAGCATTATGACCAGGGAATTTTAATTTTCGAATCTTGATTACCTGCTTGTGTCAATAATCACATACCTATGTGCTTCAATAAGCGTGCGTGAATTAATTTAAGTTTAGTAATTTGCGTGGAGCTCTTAAGTTTATAAGCAGCGCATAAACGAGTTTCAGTGGTGGTAAGGTGTCAGGTAAGAGACCTGTAGCCGGGCAGCCATCTGCCAGAACGCTACTCGCTCGTAAATAATAAGTTCATACATAAACAATGAAAGTCATCCCTAACCCGGCTCCTTCGCGCCTCGAGGACATCCATTCATAATTTTCTCAATATACAGAGACGAAAGTGATATCGCGATATAATGTTTTCTTCGCATTCCCATTTTCCCTAACTTTTCCCTCACGTAATGTTTATTGCCTTTAAATACAATTGCTAACAAAGGTTAAACTGTAATAAAAACTTCTCTTTCACTTTACCTGGGTGATTGCCTTCTTAAATAGTTATCCTTGCTCATGCTTCGTGATGTTAATCGTTAACTTTTAGAGAGCAAGTAGTTTTACGTAGGTACTTTTGTTCTTTGTATGGCTAGTGGTACAATTTTTTAGAGATAAAAATAAACCCATTTTAATGTAAGTAGGATGTCAATCTAGATCATGATCTCTTACTTGTTAGTTCCACATGATCACTTCGTGTTAGCGAAGCTATAATGTGTTCATTCACCGATAGCAAATGCTGGAACGATGTCTAATTTATTTTTATTGCGCCTTCCCTCGATGTAGCTTCGGATCTGGTATAGGAGCGCATTGCTTTTGTCGATATATGATCATCGGCGAACAAAGGAAATGTTCAACGTGGAACTATTAAACTTTATTCTACGTTGTGACTAGATACCCTGTCACCTAATGTTTGACATTTCCATATAAGATTGTACTACTTGTGAGTACGTCACTATACTCTTTTGGTTTTTTTTAACACACTTGCTCGTAACGAGGTTCTTATGGTACCGCTTTTAGGCTAATCATCCAAGATATTAAACACGCGTACTTTTTCATTATATTATTGAACTAGTAAGTTAATGAGCTACACCCCATCAAGTTAAGTTTTTATTTGTACCCTACAAGACTAAGTTACGTACACATAGAATTCATACATATAAATTTTATCGGATCTACGCGTTCCCGCGATAAAGGGTTATTGGTCCTGACAGACAGACAAACGGACTACAAAGTGAGTCTATAAGGATTCCGTTTCTTGCTTTTGAGGTTCCCCAAAACCACAATTATAGTAGTATTTTGCAATCTCATACAAGCTAATGCATCAGTCTTGAAATAAATATTAGTATATATACAATGAAACATTTACAGCCACGAAACCCTCATTATCTTACGAATATGACAATCGGAGGCTTGAAAACTCATAATTAGGCAAGAGAAGAAATGTGCCTCCTAGTGTCTCATTAAAGCATTTGTAGCGCGGCCGTCTACGGCGTAGCAACAGTGATACGACATAATGAAAAAGTTATACTTATCCCCAAAATAAATAAGATATAAGTAAGAAATATAATAAATTGAAAGAGATGTCATATATACTACAGAAAACTATACTAAGAAATATTGTTTACTTTTTCGATATTTATAAAATATACTCCCGGGATATATTTTGTTGCTAAGGTAACATATTAAATATAATCAGCTCAGTTTCTCTTATTACTTAACAATGAACGAAACTCAGAAAAAGCTACAGATAGAATATAATAGGGATGACGACTAGGTTGAAACACTATTATTCTATTATGTCAGTTAGATTATCCAAAATTATTAGACGCGTATTTTTTCCTTTGTCAAGATAACAAAAATATACGATTTGTGACGTCAGGCGAAACTTTAATGCGCTGTATTTTTTTGTGCTTTTTTATTTCAAGAAAAAAAGAAAAGATACGTGTCGTATATGTTTGAATAATCAAACAAACGGACTAATTGAGGATGACTCACACTAGAACGGGGCGAGTCGGCATGGGATGGGCCGGTATGGGACGATCTGTTAATTTCTATAGAAACAATCACGTGATACCTCTGAGCCCTCGGATGTCATGTGACGTTTTCTATAGAAACTGACAGATCGTCCCGTCCCGCCCCGTCCCGCCCCGTTCTAGTTTGAGTCATCCCCTAGATTTTGTTTTGTCGTCTATTATTATTATTTTTATATTATTTTTCATTTTTTTTGCTGTATTATACATTTGCCATAAGAAATTAAAGGCGACGTTGCTACGATATGGTTACTTTTGTGATACTTCAATGGCGATGTCACGACTACACTGACAAGTAACAATTCAACGTGTACATAAAAATAAAGCTAAGTTTCAGTTTCTAGCTGAAACCATACTTCGAAACTAGCCCAATCAAAATATAGTCATATAGTCAAATGAGTCAGTAAAATGATCCCAAAACAATAATAATTGCATTTATTGTGTTTTAAAACACCTACTTGGAGCTTATATCCTTCTGATATTCTAAGATAAATTAACTCAGTATTTAATAAAATTGCCTTTATAGTGTTAAAAGGTAACATAGCTCAAACAGCCTACAAGGGCAGTTCAACATTTTTGAATTATTTACAATTACAGACATTATGCTAATGCAGATTAATAACTGAACTGAAAAAAAATAGCACCAATAAGTCCTTAGTGACCGATTTCAGATGTTAATTAGTTAGGCCGCCTCAGACACATTGGTCAACACTGAGTATTCCGTTCGCAATAACACCATCAATCCCATGCATATTGTATAAGCCCCACATGTTCGACGCTCCTTACACACATGTGAAGTACGAATAACAAATGGAGGTTTCGGCCTGATTGAGATCTAATTTATTGGCTCGCATTCTGACTACAGCCGCATTCTAAATCACAATAATGGCATACGAGACGTTCTAGCACGAGCCTAGAGATTACGACGCGTATTGTTGGCGGTGTCTCTGTAAACATAACTTGTCGAGTGCCTATCTTGAAATTAAATTAAGCGGGCCGAGACCACGGGGGTTCGCTTTTACCTACGGGATATATATCAGTGTTTATTATGTACAGGTAATAAAGCCTTATAAAGAGCCTTATGGTGAAGAGCGTACGCGTAAACTCACATCCTAGTAGACTATTTAGTGCCCATGTCATAATGATAATTAAACTTATTTTACTTTCCAGGTAGCAGTCTGTAGTGCTGTAAATACTTGATATGTATGAGTTTGTAATAGGGCTGATGAGTATAATGCTAGAAAATTTGCAATCAACCATTCAAAAATACTAATAGCAAAATGTACTGAAGTGATAACAAAAATTAAAACGCTGTAAGTTATTAGTTTTAAAAAACGAGTTTATTTTTTTAATTTGAAATTATGGAAAGTACGTATACCATAGACTCAAATTATTTCTTCAATATGCTAGACTGAAGAAAGAATTTGAGTCTACATATTAGTAAGCAAGTTAAAAAGAACTCGAATTTTGACATAATTAAGTTAGTAATATTGAGTCGAGTCATAAACGCGAGGGAACTAAGTCTTTACCTACACTAGTATTGTGTATATCCCTCGAACGTGACGCCCGACACACTTAAGAACAATCGTGCCTCGGCACTTAGAAAATTAGTTCAATTATACGGTAATAAATAACAGTTAACTATTAATAAACAAAGACAAATTGCATTCCCTACTAAACAATAACCGCAACCCAACTCTCCTTCAATGATATTACTTCGGAAATGTTCAATGAACCAACAGAAATGGCAGAAAGGCAGCAAGTGTGGATGACGTTTAGTATTATGGACGTGTCTCGTATTACAGCCAGGGGAACCGTAAAAATAAAAGATCAGGTGCGTACGTTGCGAGATAAAATGTGTTGCTCCACTTATAACTCACTCTATTATTAAAGATCCCACGTGTGGCAGCGAATGAAAAGGATTCCCATTTCCATATTTAGCCTTTTGTTTTCAGCTTAATAGTTTTAATTTTAATTTGTAAGGATTCCGTTCATAATGTATTGAATTAATTTTAGTGATTTAACACTAAACGTCTCTATGAATTATTCTGAACTATTTTTATATGTGACTATACATATATAATAATTTATAAGTACAGATACGGTCAGCGCGCGTGCACTAAAAATAACAGACGATCCAGCCTTGTAAACAAAGCTTCGCTTCCGGGACATACTTCTTGCTTTCTTAGGCCAAAAATCCCCTGAACTTGACCGCAGACAGTAAAATTCTAATTTAAGAGCAGCTTTAGGGGAAGAACTTTAGTTCAGTGTGTTGGTTTTCCTGTACTTATACAATCTTTTGGAATTTATACATTTTTTGCATAGCATGTTTCATTAAAATATTGGGGCCAATTTAACTCGCAAAACTAACCTGTGAAAGCAGGTGCTACCAAATTGCATCGTCTGTCATAATCATCACCACACGGTACCGATAAGTGGTAGACACAGCAAAGTTATCAAACATAAAGCCGTATATTTACGTTATTTCAAGTGTACAATCGTGTATACGTACAGTCACCTGCAGTATTTGGAATGGAATAGCAACTTCAGCTATGAAGGTCGCAAAATATTGATACGCTCCAATGGCAGCACAAATAAGATTGTGACATATTTATGCGGTTCTCATAACGGATGGTACATATTATTGCAGGTGACTGTACTGGTTTTTTTAGAAGGTTGTTTAGAAGATTTTTTAAAATGGTATTGGGACAATGGAGACAGGGAATCACTGGAGGCCTTTGAAATCTGGTGTTGGCGAAGAATGGAAAAATATTGCTTCGTGGAAAAATTTACAAATGAAGAGTAACGGAAAGCAGGAGAATACTGCAAACCATAAAAAATCAGCGAGGACGTATGATCGAACACCTTGTACGACATTATACTCTTTCATAACATAACCAACATAATAGAGTAAAAGATTGCAGGCAAGCGAGGAAGGGGAAGACCAAAGATAAGCTACATCAAACAAATAAAAGATAGACAAGTCATGTCCTATAAGAAGGTCAAGAAGGCAGCTTTGAATATAAGTACTTGGAGAGTACTTATATTCAAAGCTTCATCAGCTACACCGACAAGAGTTGACTCTAAAATTTACGATGATGGGGACAATAATAACTATGCAGGAAATTTGTTAAGATGATCGTAACTAGAGGAAACACTTGGGGGAAACCTTTACCCCGCAATTGATGTTTTTTGGCGATTAAAATGATGGGCAAGTCGTCCAAATAGGCACAACCTCTCTGTACTTTCCTACTAAAATATTTTTTTCTAATTTAAATAACGACACGACACGGTGCCGATAATGTTTTTATGTATTAGATAAAATGTCGATCATCACCTCTAGATCACCAATAGCGAGCTGGTTTATTTCTAAATTTTACTTACAGCGAAATGGGAATCGCATTCGAAAGTACCGCTAAATAGCTCAACAGTCTTTATACAGCAAGTGTAATCAACGTTTTTATTAGAATAGTATCGACTAGATTTACAGAAATGAGTATAATTCTCATTTTATTCTAATGAGGTATTAAATGTTGCCTCTGGCATGGACAATGCCCTGGAGTATGTTTTAATTATTTTTGTTGTAGTTTATTTACCTATTTTCTTACCAATTATGCTTTGTAAATCACTTTCGTTTCATTGTTGATAATATACAAACTATCCGTCTAAATTAAAGACTACTAATCCTAATCTAATATTATTTATTATAGCGTAAAGTATTTTAATCAAATCTAATTCTACAGAATCAAGTACAATAGGTGCTTGTACTCTAAATAATGAAATTCCAACGAAGGAACGGGCACAGCTAGTAAATAATTTTAGTTAAAGACCTTGTCGATCCAACCTCGATGAAAAACCGTCCACTGGAACCACTGAATAATATTTAACAAGTCGTTATTATTTGGGATGACAAACCCGAGGACGGGAAATAAAAAATGTTTTTGCTGGCAGCTTCTCAATATCAACGCGCTATTACGAATTAAGATGATAATCCATTTAAAGGGTAAAGTGAGACGCTTAAAAATGTGTCTGGTAAGCTGTTTTGACACTTTTCGCAGACTTCAGCAAGGTATTAAAGACCCGTAATCGTGCCTTTATTTATAAATTAGTAACGAATATAATTGCCGTATCATAACAAACACACATATATATATATTTTTTTTCTCTTATCATAATGATACTAAAAAAGTTTATTATTCATAATAAATTACAAAATATCATAAAATGTATTACATACTCATACTCATACTCTTACTGATAATACTGAAATATTACATGTCAATACTTTTTTAAATCTAAGAATAATATTAATGTCATAAATTCAATTTACTAGTTATTTGTATGTCAAAAGTAAACAATTCGCAAACATTCTTAATAATTATTTTTACATACGTCATACAATTCGTCCATATATATATAATTGAACGTAATCAATATGAATTTAAGAATATTATCAACATGGTCCTTAAATCAGCCGAAGAGGAAAAAACTAGATAATATCTGAACGCATGTGACATTTACTCCTCTTGTAACATCCGTTGATGGAATCTTCGCACCACAAATGTCTGCTTTCGTGAAATATCTTGGTGAAGCTATCGCCGAACGATGGGATAAATCCCTCAGTATTGTGATAGGCTGGCTTAGATCAAAACTTGCAATATACGTCATCCGCGCTACAAACATGTGTTTCCGGGGTACCCGGCACAAATTTAAATCTTTTCAAAACTTTTTCGGCTTAACGACGGCGCAGCCCTACTCAATCCATCCTCCACTTCAGTGCACTAACGTCTAAGTCCTGTTGCTTGTGTGATACCTATGTTTTTGTATTATTTTCCTGTTTGTTACTTTTTTGTGAATAAATGAGTCTCGCTCTCTCATTTACGGTCTAAAAGACTAAAAAAATGTGTATAACTCTAGAAGCTTAATAAATCTGGCTACGTAGTTACTAGCATAAATGTTAGGTCGAGAAAGAAGTATTTTCGTATTTTGTGTGAACATTTTAAACGTTCATAGAAAAAGCTACATCTTTGACATCAAATTTCTCTGACTAAAAACCCCAATCAAACTTTTCTACTTTTGCTAACTCTACCATGTGCTCATAAATTTCAGCAATTTTGTCGCTGCTTGATTTGCAACTTTCCTTTGACTTGTATAAAAAGTATTTAATTTCTCCGTCATATTCACTCATTTGGACGGGCAAAAAACGAATGAAAAATTACACATAATATTTTTTTACTAATCTCGTGATATTATTAAAACCAACCTAGCATAAAAAACAGTATGCCTTTTTGTATACAAAATACGAAAAAACTATATCCCCGATCTAAAACATACATAGATATGTCAGAAGGTATGTCATTAACTTTGCGATTGCGTAAAAGGCACATACATGTTATACGTGATGAGTCGATAGACAAGCACGAGTACAAGTGCTCTCTGACATGGGTTTGAGCGACTAAAGTTGTGTGTGGGTCGGTCGATTTTAATGGTTTTATGTGTTTACATGTAGCTGTAATGTAGAATAATAGAGTGTAAGGGATAAGAATAGTGAGATGGAATGATTCCTAGAATTGACACAATATTACAATAGGTTGACTAAAACATTTTCGCAACAATATGACAAATCTGGTCTAGAAATATCACCTCACTTCTCTATCATCCCTGCTCTCCACATTTATGATCGAACTACCCTCGCCTAGTATTTATTTTCCTCGTCTAACCTGGTACTGTATGGAATATAAAAGCTTATCTCTGGGTTAGCTTTTAACCCTGGGTCGTGCAAGTGGGGTTTAGAGGAAAATGAAAATAATGTACCTATTGTAAAGGGTTTTCCTATTAAGGCTGGTCGATTTGGACTGTTTTTGTGGCGGACATATTGTTAGGGCAGGAACTGACAAAATTGTTTTTAATTATTAAATAAATGCTGCCAAATTACCATAGCAAGGTACAGAATTGTGCAGCTCGTTCAAATGATTAACTTATATTATCAAAATCAGCTTTAGAGCGTTTCACAGGGTCTATTTTTAAGCGACTGCCTTTGTTTACTAGCAACATTTTTGAATAAGATAATTCATCCTCATAAAGTTACGGTTTCGGGAGTATTTCTGGCCGGTGGCACAATAGAGTCAAACCACGTTCTCTTCAGAGCAAATGAGTTGTCGAACATTTAAAGTGTTATTATAACGTCAAACTTCCATGAAATCATGACGTTTAACACTCTCACAATCTGTGCTATCAAACCTATGTAAGCTTACCTTAGACGGACTCAAGGCCCGTATTTTTTAAATTTTTCAAACATGACATTGGTGAGATCGCCATAGTCGACGGTGAGCGTGAAAGATCAATGATAAGCAATATCCTTTAGCTTGATTTGAACAATGTGTACGTGGATAACATGTGGTTCCAGCATGTCAGCGCTACGAGTCACACAGCGATTGCTACGATCGATATTTTGCGTGTACGAAATGCCGGTAAGGTTATCTCCGGTAGAGGTGACGCGAATTTGTTATCCAGCTGCCTTACCGTGACGTCTTATCGCAATTCAGTTTAGGTCCTTAACTGTGCTCAGTTGTATGACAGCGATTCAGTTTCCTAAACTGAATCGCGTTAAGACGCCATGGTTTCTGATCATTTGATGTAGGTAACCCCAAATATAACCCTAGCCATCGCTTAAATTCAGCCTGACAAAGTTGTTAAAAATTGGACCTCCATATAAATATATGACCAGAAATCGAAGTGGACATTTGAACGATGTCATATTTCACAAATAATGGTACACGTGGACCTTTCAAATAAAACTCGAAAGTAATTAATATCTTACACAATACTCATATCCTGTTTTGTTGCATTTTTCGACCAGTCCTTATTGGAATACCTTTTAGATTGCCTAGACTTCACTTCAGCTTAATTCCGATTTAGTGAGGCTATAATCGCAGAAAGAAAAAAGCCCAGCAATATACTTAAAATGTTTCGCTTCGACGAAATCAATTCCATATGAGCCTAAATTAGGTCGCGTTCTTGCGGCCTCACTCTCCCCTAATGAAAATTCCAAGTATCTGTCGAGACGTCTTCGGCCGAATCTAGAAGAAGCCGGGGTTTGGTGATTGTAAACCATCGGAATCTAAACATACGAATAAAAAACCCGTCTGGGTATTGGGGCCGACATTTTTACTAGGTACCTATATTTCAGTAGGCACGGGAATTTGATGAAATACGCACTGAACAAAGAATCACTATTCAAATTATGAGATTAAAAATCTAGTTACTAAATAAATTGTAGTATATTTCAGGATCTGCGGCTTTAGTAACATTATTTATTCATCTAAAATGATATCGTTAGTAGGTAATAAACTAATAAGTAAAAACTAAAAATACCTTCTCATTAGAAAGGGCCATGTTGAGAAGGCGGATAATTTGGGCAATCGCAATATCTCAAAAACAACTCATACTACGTGGGTACACCTAATGGCGGAAAGTTTACCAAGTGAGAGGAATCTATTTAGCTTATATCATTTGCCATGCGTCGCCGGAGTTGGTGACAGGCATAGTTTTTTTTTGCGCTCAAAAGTAAAAAAAACTAGATTGAAGTAAGTACCTATTTTTCTTCTAATTTCATGAAAATAGATGTCTCAAAAGTCTGGTAAAAGCTATCACTTAATAAATTTGTGTCATTTGAATTTGATTGCCTATTTTGATACAAGTATGATTCATTTATTTCAACCCTATGATTTTCTAAATGGCGAGGGGTTAGTTGAGCAGTTCATTGCGGGGCTAGTTGAGCAATGCCCAATACTAGGTGATTGTAAAAAGTGTATAAGTAATAGCTTATTGCCAGCAAGAAACATATTATTGTCATCATATTGGCCTTTATAAAGTAATATTTAGCTTGTAAGTGATTCAAAAATAATAATTTGAGTTTATGTCTATTATTTTAATTTCTGTGACAAGTATTTACTAATGAACGTTGATTCCGGAAGTAAGAATTATGATTATGAGTTTGATTATTATGTATACCTATGCTATGGGTAACTAAACTTATATGAGTTAATAATAAAAAAATATTTTTGATTAGTTTATCAGATAATGTTATCTCGATCTCTGCTCAATTTACCCCATACCTATGCTCAACTTACCTCACTATAGGGTTTAGTTGAGCAATTCTGACTTTGATTACTTTACAGTAAATATTTGCTAAATAATGCAGAATACAATAAACATGTCAGGGGGTATTTATAGCCAGATAAATTTAATACCAATCAAAGTGAGTTTCATTTTCCTAGCGCAAACCATTAAGAAAATATAGTGCTTTGATTCCAAAATTGCTCAATGTGCCCCGCTCTACCCTACGTAAAATAATTCATTAGGTGCATTATAAGATAAATGACTGTTTTACTATTATGCGGCTATGTAAATACGCGAGATACGCCGCATAAAGCGTGCAGACATACAGCTGCATACGTACTAAAGTAGATGTTTATCCAGATTTTTTATGCAAGCCAAAATCCTTGTGTTCAGATTCGACGAAGTAAGATAAGATAAAGTTAGGTAAGATTATTAATTGATAAAATACAAGAGATTTAAATGTCATTTTGAAAGTAGTAGGTACAAAATACTATAACTAAGTAATTAGGTAGTGACAGAATTTTTATTTGTTTAAATAACTGTTGTCCTGGATAGTCGCCGGGATTTGTGGCCATGATGCGGATAGCACGTTTTTACACTTTAGAATACTTTATCTCGATCCGCAGAGGCTCCTCACAAATATACACCATAGATAGAGTGGAGTGAAATTACCCGAAATATGTTTTGTTTTAATGGAAGAAAATATGCAAATATTCTTATGTTCTGAACGGTCTTGCAAGAAAGAGACAACGAGTATCCGTTTTTTAAATTCTTCTAGCTTCTTGGTATATTTTTAAGTAATAAATAAAACTGCAATAACCACTGCGATTTCATTCAAAACAAGTATATGGCATTTTTAGGTTGTCCTCAGAGAGGCTGTAAGTAACCCTAAACCTTGTTTTTTTTAGGATTAGATATTCGGTAAGCATAGAAGTAGTCATCATAGACCTTTCGGCTCCAAGCTGCCTTCATTTCCATTATTATCCAAAATTATATAAAGTACCTAAATTGGCAGGTTTAAGCACCTATTTTATAATAATACTGCATAAGCAATAGGTAATAACTACACGATTTTGTGTTAAAACAATACATTTCTATTATTGTCATACAAAATATTTTCATACAAAATTATATGATCAGTCTGTGTTAGTTCAAAGTTGTTCAGCTAATCCCTAATGCGGCCTAACAATTACAAATATTTGTTCATTTTCTACATTAACATAAGAAAATTAACGATATACGATTAACAACATGACGTGATACAATAAAAGCGAACCGTCCACAACATCGTTTTCTTTAGGTTTTTTACCATGCAACATTTCCCGAACTGCTATAAGAACAGAAAAAAAAAACTTGAAAAATAACGAAGAGATGGGCCGAATAGTAAGTTTAATTAAAGGTCATGTGGGATATCATTTGTGAACGAAAATGTAAAACAAAATACTATTCACAACCCTTTATCTCATTAGGGATGACTTACACTAGAAAAGGACGGGACGGGGCGGGGCGGGACGATCTGTCAGTTTCTATAGAAAACGTCACGTGACATCCGAGGGCTTCGAGCTATCACGTGATTTTATTGGTTTTTATTAAAAAATAACTTTTCTGAGCTCAATTTCAAATCGTACCGCCATTGTTTTTTTCTTCGTTTTTATATCATATCATGCTGTAGGTAAGTACCGACCTTTGAATAAAGTTGAAAAAACGGTTAACGATTTATAAAAATGTATCAAGGAACAATAAAATCGTATACTAAAACTATATGTCGTGCAAACGAGTGACCGATAATCTGTCGATACATGGGACTGACGCCAAATTGTATACTTATAAACTGATAATAAATAATAGATATCATATACTAAAGAAAAAGACCAAGTCCATCGGAGGCTAAGCCGGGGATCGAACCCGGGTCTTCAGTTTACGCGGCTAACGCCATAACCACTCGATCTCAACGAACCTTGACGAATTTCTCGAGTATATACAATATTTGTGACAGGCAAGACGCATGTGACAAATTGAAATTTATACTTCTAGGTCCAGTTGCAACTCAACGTTTGTACGGAACCCTCGGTGCGCGAGTCCGACTCGCACTCAGCCGGTTTTTTATATATACAGTGTGTAAGTCTAATACGGGCGATAAATTTAACCAAACATAGAATGAATTAGTGTTATCAATAATTAAAACATATTTTTAAGTTACACTTGATTATGACCCCATAATAAAAAAAATTATAATATTTTCAGCAGCAATGTACTGTAAAATATTTGACGCTGACAGCTGTCAACGAATGTTCAACGCGAGTGTGTTTGCATTACATTGCGGGCCGAATTATTTTCTATGGATAAAATTTTAATTGCAATTCCATTTAAAAGTTACCTAATTACATTTCTTATGTCATATACTAACCACCGTTAAGAGGTTCGCCCGTATTAGATTTACACACTGTATTATGTACCTTCTGAGTTGAGTTACATGCACTTATGTAAGTATAAGTGGTTAGTACTGCCTAGCTAGTTTTAAATTACAACCACGTCGGTTGGTTGAATGGTTGTTATTTTTCTTTTCGTTAATATCGTATCATAATGATAATTTGTCTATTCGTTGGAATTTGTCGGTTTATTGTCACGGTTTTTATTACATAGAGCAAAAGGGATTTAGCTATTTTTGATTCACATATGCTATTAAAGCAGGTTGTAGAAATATCTCAAAGCTATGTAGATGAGCAATTATTTCTAAACAAAGTTTATGAAAATATCAAGGCAAGTACCATACGTTAGGAATCTCATTAAATGAGGTCTGCTTTATTTGCCCATCTAGCAACGTATGAACGTATTTCTAAAAAAATAATATTAGCACACAAGAAAATAACATGCAATTTTTGTCAAAGGAGACATGTTGCATGACATCTTGAATACGATATGTTGAATACACTTTGAGATTTGCCCTGAGATAGATAGAAATATGTTTGATACGGAGCAGCAGTTAAAGTACGCTAGTAGCTAAAGTACGTACTCGTACGTTACGTACGTACGTACGAGGGTACTAGGGCTTCCAAATACCGGACCTTTCGCGATACCGGTATTAATACCGGAATGGACGGCTTCAATACCGGGGTCCCGGGATCCCGGGGTTTTCCGAAAAAAATGGAAACGAAGAAATTTGTAAGTAAAATACTTATTTTTTGGCACTTTAATCTGGAAAAGAACTTCTAAATCTCTTTCGAAAAGAAAATATAATAGTAGCCCTGTTTTGCATGGGGAAACTCGCAATATTTCTAAACCTTTGAGCAAAGCACAAGTGTAAAATAATCACACTTGTGCTTTGGACCATGCGTCAAAAGGCCCCAACACCAACAAACATGAGAGTTAGGTCGTAGGATAGGTCTTAAAATCGACTTCATTTAATTCTAAGGCACCAAGTCAAATTCCACTGCAGAACTGCATATTCATATTTTACGTCATAGTGAATACGAACGATGAATAATCTGTAGATGGGTAATTTAACCTTTTGGAGGGTAGGTAGGACACAATATTGTAATAATGAAGACTGAAGACGTGAAAGTATGGCCTTACGGTCTTAGCCAGTCCAAATAGACGAATTATAAAAATAAAATAAATGAAGGATATTGCTATAAAAAGTAAACATTTATTTTTGAAATATGTACAGTAAGTGTAACTTACCTTACTACCTACCTCTAACTACCTTAAATCTAAAGAAGGTCCTTGAGGCATTGTACCTAGGATGCTGGCGGCATTTCCTCGTTGTATTGCTATTAATATGGCGTGAACTACATTTGTGTTCATAACTAGTCAACTTGTTCTAAATACTGATTCTATTAATAATTCAAATAATCAACTACAAAAATATTTTTTTTTACACACTTCGGCATTCTAATAATTAATGTTCGGTATTCTTAACGAAAACCCCGTTTTCTGGTAGATCATATTCACGCTAACTAACATGAATATCTCAGTTCTGCAATGGGATTGAACTCGAAGCCATAGAACGAGATGAAGTAGCTTTAAATACTTATCCAACGACCTAACTCGCAGCTGTGTTGGTTTTGAAGTTGGTCATGTTGTTGGCTTTTAGAACGTGTCTTTAGGCAAGTATTTGCATGAAATTAAACTCGTATTTTCATAAATTTTTTGGCAGTGTTAGCAGTTATTATGTTCGCATCTAGTCTGCACAATACCAGTACCGTTTGTGATCTATTTGCTCTTTTAGGGCCACTTGCACCACCCAACCTTGGTTAGCCACATAACCCGGAGTCAAGCATTTTTTGTATGTAATTTGAAAGCTCTACTCCAGGTTAGTGGCTGAACCTGGGTGGTGCAAGTGGCTCTTAAGGTTTAAATAAATAAGAGCTTAAGTTGCAGCATTTCTCAGGGTTAAAAAGCGCCCGACCATGTATGACATGTTGTTCTAAGTTGCAATGCAAGGTAGGTTTCTAATCGAGAATTGATTGGTTTGGTTCAAATCAGGAGTAGTATAAACTACAGTATAATTTGTAGCTGAAACATATACAGTCAACATTATTCGTTGAGCACCGAGAAACTATTGACTATATCACTTGCCGCACCACGAACCGCTTGAAGGCAGTAAAAGCTGTAGAACAGTTGTGAGATGCAAGATATACGCGTGCGAAGCTCCGTGGTGATGCCGAATGTTACCATTTCGATGGGTATTTTCGGTTATTTTTGCATATTTTCGTATTTTATAAAAATACCGGGATCCCGGTATTTTGAAATTAAATACCGGGATTTAAATCTGCCCTAAAAAAGGCGGTATCCCGGGATCCCGGTATTGGAAGCCCTAGTACGTACTGTATTTGTGCACCTACTGTAAAAACTGCGGTTCCCTGCTAAACAATGGCTGTCTTCCATGAAATGAATAGGAATGAAATAAAGACAGGCTAGGCTGCGTCTGATAGTGTCAACGTTTTTTAAACCAGACAAGGATGGGCAGGCAATGGTAAGCGTTGTTGTGTATGTTTACAGTCATTTAGTAGCATTAACCTGTGGCTTAAGCTCCGTTATTTGCTGAGAAGCTATGATTACCTACAAGTTAAAAGTTAGTTAGTCCTATTATCATTTTCGGTATTTTGCCGCAGGGGCGATATTTAGTTTATTTTAGGTCTACTTCATTTATTCTTATTTGTACTTTTGAAAACCAAAATAGTTGTTGTACAAAACAGCCATAAAGAGTGTGATCCTATTTTGAATTCAGTGTTCAACTGAAAATAAATATATTTTAATAGAAAATATACGTGAGTATAAAAACTAGTGCACAAACAAACAAACAGTGCCAAATCGTAGTAAAAGGTTGGCAAGCGGACCTCGGGCTCCCTGAATAATGTAAGGTAGTTCTGTTGAAAGATGTTTATTAAAAACTATTACCGAATAACCTCAGAAAATCACCTAAGGCGTTGTACCTGGCTTGTACTGGTTTTATGAATAAACAGTATTTTAAGCTACAAGTTCACTAATGTAGCATGGAAAAAGAAAGTGCGATTTCCCTAGAGACGGTATCTATCTTGCAATTACCACAGTATGCTTGCGCTACGCCGTTTAAACTCAATACAACTCTCACGTTTACGTGCAGCAGTGCAGCCTGGGTGCCGTTTATGTTGTAGAGTCTAAAATAATTATGTGGTTACGACAGGAGATATAACCCAGTAACATGAAGACTGGTCATGCAAGCACTGGGCACTAAAAATTACAAGACCGTCAATAGTGATTGTCAGATATCGCGCCATTGTATTTTACGAGAGTATGCCAAAGAATTTGTGTATGCCTGATATATTTGACCCAGACTCAAGTGGCAGTGTATCGGACATTAGCCGTCGAACTGTCTAACACTGATTCTCGAGTTATTTTCGAGTGGCAGCATAGAAAGGCATTCAACTTAGTTAAACGACAACATGATCGTGATTGCTGGTTCAATGGTATACGTATACATTAAATGATTTGAAATTTTTCAAATACAATTTATGTTTTGAAGAATTCTGTTTTTATATAAACTCCTTTGCTCTTTTTTAAACATAGGTATAGGCGAAAACAGACAATCGAACACAAAATTACAAAATCTTGAATTAGCGAGCGTGCTGGCGTATCGTAAGTATGTAAGTAGCGTACAGAGCATACTTCTTATTGTCTATACAAGCTCTTCGAAGCTTTGAGGCTATTTTAGTATTAAACGATTATTGTTGTTAAAATTCATTCCTCGCGAGATTGAGGGCAAAACATTGTCAATTCGTACAAGAAATCGACTTCAAACCAAGTTTTCGTTCTAATCGTAATAATTTAATATCTACATTTGTGAAGTGATAAATCTATAACTTTCTAAGGCATAATTTTATAATCTTCTACTCGTTTCATTGCACTTGACCTTTTTCTGAACAAAGACATATAAAAATAAAATATTAATTTTGTTGGATTTGGTATTTTTAATCATCATTATGGATGCTTAATTACAGTTCTGTATGCAGTTAACTACATTGTAGATAAATAATTAACGTAACTTATTGGTAAATTGTTAAGACATCTCGTCTCAAAGGGACAATTAATAGTGATATTGATCGGATTTTGATGACTCCTGTGGGCTATCTACATACCTAGTGTGTTTATAGGTGCTAATAGCTTCCATAAAGTCAGAAACGGAACGCTTAATCTTATTTATTTCTCATCTACTCCTCTACTTTAAGTAGCTTTCTTGCAGCGTAGCCTTAATTTTTACTTTACACGGGACTTCATAGTAAACAATCAACGTAATTTGTATTGGTGTATACATTAATAATGTAGTTTTACTGTAGATTTAATTCTATAATAAACAGAAGTCCGTCTGCCATATCATAATAATCTTTTATTCCCTTTTCGGTAGAAATACATAGGTAATATAGGTCCCATAATTAAATATTACTCAATACGAAAGAACAGTATCAGTATATCATGTTTCAATGCAATATTTATCCTTGTATTAATTTTATTCCGACTTTGTAGTAATTAATAAGTAAATAGGGGTTAATAATACTTAGAAGGGCCTGACGGAATCCCTCCGTGTAAAAGCACTTCGGAGATAATTTAGTTATTTCTTACCGTCTTATTGGAATTCAATTATGTTCACTTTGTATTTATAATTGCTAGGCAGTAGTAATACTAAATGGACCATTAGAGCGGAATTGTATTACAAATCTTATATAGCAAAATGATTTCAGAGGTTAATAATTGCTGAAATTTTTATAGCAGTCTATGTAGCTTTATTTATTGTGATTTCACAATAAATAATTTGACTACTAGTTTCAGTCCCTCTATATTAGCGGCTGTTAACTTAGTTAAAAGCTTAACAAACTGCTGAGTTGAGAAAAGGAGAGTTCAGTGTGCTTACCATGAATTGTACGTAACCGTATTCCAACGCGACTGCGGTATTCTAAAGTGCGTCCGTCTCGCTCTTACCACCACTGACAGGAGCGAGACGGACATACTTTCAAATGCCGTAGTTGATATCGAATACGGTTATGTATAACTCAATGTAAGCAGACAGGGCTTACTTGCCATTGTCGAGTTCCTTAATCAAGGTAGTTAAGCTCGCCACCCTCAAAGGCCCATTGATGTGTAATTTAACTGGATATTCGCAACGCAAACTACATCCTGAGACAGCAAACAAACACTTAACGGCGATGCTTGTACCTGCTTTATGGCATTATCGACTTTATCATAACTGCTGTTTATTTTTTAGTATGAAAAGATGGATTTTTTCTGTTAATTTACTTAATTAATTTTACCCCTCTCTCAATCAAGAGTAATTAGTAGGCAAATGTTAATTACAATACGAATAAAAGGGTTAAGGTACGGCAACTGAGTGGAGAAACTGTGAAATTATTACGATCATGATAGCCAAAAATTGTATATGAGTTTTAAATTTACCTAATTCACTCGCAATTTTTATTTCGATTTTTGGTATTTTTGCTGGCATCAAATTCGACGCGACCGGTAGTTAAGGTGGCATCGCACATCTCAACATCGAGCCGCATTTCTCATACTTATGATAGAGTAAAGGATGACTCACACTAGGATTGGACGGAGCGGGACAGGGCGATCTGTCAATTTCTATAGATGACACGTGACATTTTCTATCGAAAATGACAGAGCGTCCCGTCCCTCCCTGTCCCGTTCCGTGCTAGTGTCAATCATCCCTTTAATGACTTGGAATTTAACACAACATATGTGTCCATAACAGGCAAATTGAGACTGATAGGTTTCAGATACCTACCTACTTTCTTTCTATATAAAATGGATAACAACCACAGAAACCCGTATGGGTCGTCGAATGTTTAAGAGGCCATCAATACGGTTTGTACGGAAAAGCAACAAAAGCTGTTTTTTGACGTTGAAATACAAAGAAACTGTGAGCTGTTTGTTAAAGTTGTTAACTATGTTTGATAGCTTATTTCCTAGTGTTTAACTTGTAAGCTTCTAATTTGAGTAAAACTCAATGTTTTAACTTTTACTATACAATTATTGGCAGTTGTTTTCTGAAAAGCGCACGGAGACAGAAGTTTGACTTCGATTATTGTTAACATGATACATGAAAACACATGTTTTTCTAGGTTGATATAATATTGCAACATGGTTTTATTTAACTTATAGGCCTCATATTTCCAATAATTTACACAGATACCTATCTAGTTCGACTTTGAATATGCACATTTTTCGATAAAAATACACTGCAAACGCAGGGATTTTCGCAGTAATTTTGACAAAATATTGGGATGATTTGTATACAACATTAAAGTTTATTCTTTTAAGAACATGCTGAAATCGAAAAAATCACTTTTTGTTTAAATTCCGTATTTTTTTTTAAATATTCAAATGGTGTATAAAATCCAATCCGCGCTAGCCTAGTCCTCAGTACTCCTCAGTACCGCGCGCGCGCTCGTAGAGGTAGGACCTGTGTTGTTCTCTGTGGACTGTACAATTTGCTTGTTTTGTTGCACGAGTACGTGCTGGAAGCGTTTGGAAAAGTGAATAAACCGCGACCAACTACTGAGATAAGCATTTTACATTTTTGACTATATTATAGACCTGTTTGAAATAAAAATTTGAAATGATTTTATCGAATGTGATTGTACCGCAACCAACCCTTCTAGATACTTTCAGTAATACAGAGTGTTTATTAAGACGGACAGTATGGAGAAATTTTAGGTGTATTAGGGTGACGGTACACATTATGAACACTTTAAGCTGACAGACAGGAGTGATGGACACTATATTCTTAATTCAAATGTCATATGATTGTCAATTGGTTGACACAAAATAAATGCATGAAACTTATTTCCTCATAATAAAAGTGACTGTACGTTACTGGTTCCTTGTCCATTACTGGTGCCACCGCCCTAGTCAGGGATAATCATATTGCTATATGAGCAAAATCCGGAATAAAACCGGCCAAAAGCGTGTCGGACCAAGCATAATTGAGGGTTTTGTAGCGTTATACGACATAAATATTGTGCAAGCAAAAAGGCATAAGTGTCTTCAAAATATCAAGGGACTTAACTGTATGTTAGCAATTAATAGTTTTTGGCAAAAACGGCTAGACAACCTTACCACGAAACTTATTTTGAACAAATTCGTTCAAAATAAGTTTCGTGGTAAGGTTGTCTTATATCTTAACTTCCTAAAGCTTTCACATTTTTAGGGTTCCGTACTTCAAAAGGAAAAAACGGAACCCTTATAGGATCACTTTGTTATCCGTCCGTCCGTCCGTCCGTCCGCCCGTCTGTCTGGTCCAGACCCTTTATCTCGGGAACGAGTAAAGGTTGCAAGTTAAAATTAATACCATAATATACACAGGTCTGCGGTCCCTTGAAGCTGCAAAATAACCAAACTTCTACATCAACGCAATCCAAATCTGAAACTGCCGTACACTGAGAGTTCCATGCCACTTTTGTGTGGAGCCCTCGGTGGGCAAGTCCGACTCGATCTTGGCCGGTTTTTTGGACCTCCCGATACTGGATCAACCAATTTTTTGTACAAGAGACCTTTAACTTATTTCTAAGGACCTATCAGATGATGTGCCACAAGTAGATATTTGACAAAAAAATGGAACTCAAAAAACGGCATTTTTATTTTTTGTTGTACAAAAATCACTTTTTGCTAAATTAGAAATTTTTATATTTATTCTACTCAGAATCGCAGCTCTTTCAATCCTAGTAGGAGAAAAAAAGTGTCCTAAATTTTCCATACATTTTTCAAACTTTCTAATGTGCTACCGCCATACTGAATCTATGAAATGATGGTGGCGAAATGGAAAACAAATCTTGGAACACTTTTTTTCTCCTACTGCGATTGAAAGAGCTCGCGATTCTGAATAGAAAACAATTAAAACTTTTCATATTTTCAAAAAATGATTTTTTTACAACAAATAATAAAAACGCCCAAAATATGCCTCCGGATTTCAGTTAAAATTACAAAACGTTTAAATAAAATTATTTAATTACACGTCCCTTTTTTCATCTTATCGGCTTTGTAACCTTCAATATAATATCACCACCCCAAAATAGAATTCAGATTGAGTTTAAATTTTGAAAAAAAAAACTTTTTAGTAGTTAGGTATGCTTAGAAATGTACCAATATATGTATGAATATGAAAACAATGAATTGGATCCGGAGGCAGAAAACAAAATCCTATTCCAAAATAACTTCGGATACTATTTAGAGACATTTGACGTTTGAATAAAACTATTTTTAATCTTATGATAAACACAAAACAAATATACAAATTACTCGTACATTTTCTAACACCACCGTACGCTAAGTAATAGTTGATGTTCTGGCGCAAGTATCAATAATGTTTGGTCCGCGCGTCAAGCGGTGCTTACAATCAATGAATGCTCGCTCCCGTTCGCACTAACCGCACCTGCTATGCCGTTCGAAGAGCATGGCGATAATAAGTTTGTATACCTGATTGTAGTGTGTGTCCGCACACAGATGCGCGTTCGGAGCGCAACTGGCGGTAATAATATTGAAATGCGAGCGGGCGGATTTTGTGATAGCACTCTTAACAAGAAATAAGGGGTCAAGTGATGTTTGATAAAGCGCTCGGATACAATGACGCAATGATACGGAACGCACAATGACGAACGTTTTTCATTTTTTGTGTGTACGAGCCGGAGAGTGACAAACAGATAAAGGCACCCCATTACTAAGGTCTTCGAATTGTATTCGGATGTGCACGCCGCTCCGGTGTGCGAGTGGAACACCACTATATACGTGCATAGCGCTATTCCCCGCGCACACACCGTAGCGGAAAAACAATACGTAACTGTAGGATTTAGTCAAACTTTTTACGTAGTATGTTTGCTCTACTGTGTTTTTAACAAAAAAAAAATTTAAACTGAAGTTTTTTATGAAAACCGTGAATGCAAAAACAAACATGAATAGTCGCAACATTTAAATTCGATAAACCGAATGGACGTGAGTAAATTTAAAGACAAAATATAAATTCACATATTGTGTGACACCAAAAACCCTGGAAAATCGTTTGTATTCACGGGCTCGCATTAGTCCGTATTTTTTTTTATTTTTGCACCGATATATGAAAGTAACTATTAAAAATCCAAAGTAAAATGCACACATTGAAACATTTATTATTATTATATTTTATTAACCCAGCTAGATTAGCACGGCATGGAAGTGCAAGTGTAGTATGATTGTGGTTAGTCGGTGACGCCCTAAGTCCTCCTTGTTTAAAGACCGATCTATGTACAACAGACACTACGTATTTAGAAGGATCACAAATAACCCTTCCAGTGTCAATTGTTAACGGCTTTTGTATAATGTTTTCTTTTTATCGTACATTCGTACACAAAGAAGTTCACCTGAGAAGACGTCGTTTATCCGGACAGTGAGTCGAACTTAAAATTGAACTTTAAACTCTCCATAGAAGAGAGGCATTTTAATCTATCTTTAATCTTGCCAGCAATGTGGATACTTTTATATCCAATGACAAATGTTAGCTGTAGTAAAAAATTAAACCGCTATTTGCGAACCCATTTCTATTTAATTAATCGGAAATATCTTCAAACGTACATAGGATATTTGAACGTGAGTCCCTGACGTCTGTTTCATATAAGTTCCTTGGGTAGTGTTTTGATAGTTCGAATAATGCTATTTTGTTGTTATCAATGTAAGTATCTAAACTCGTATATGTAGCACATTTACAGGCATCGGGCATTATTAAATATGTTTGTTTTAAAATCAAGAGTCATCGATGATTTCGACAAAATAAATACCTATAATATGATGGTGCTCCTTGATAACTTGCACCCGCTCATAGCAGCCTTATAAATTATGCACAAGTGAGATCCCTAATGATTTCTCTAATGAACTGTGAAAGAAAAAAAGGTTAATGAAGATTCCGAATAAGATTCAAAATTTTATCTCCGCGCCAGGCTGTCGCGGGTAATTATGACGCAATATCCCGGGAAAACGGGATCGGGTCGCGGCTGCGGGATTGTGGGATCGTTTTATGAATGAACGCAACGAAATGATTAGATATCTTCGCGTTGGCAGCTCTTCCTGCCGCTTACAGTGATATTAATAAAACCGACCCTCTCGGCGCTAATCAACTCTTTCTGTTTCCAAACGTACCTATGTACATACGTATATTAGGGTTTCTTGTGTGGTGGCTTATATTAATGAAAAACTACCACAAATAAAAACGTTTTTCACATACATATACACACCGAAGTTAACCGTGAAACAACTTTCACACCGTGAACATGAATAACGGCTACTTTTGTTTTGGTTTGTCAGTAATGAGTACTGACTGTATCTTACTGGTAATCCCGGCGTTAATATGTGTACCTATCTAGTTCTGGTTATTATAACAAGCAATTGTAGAGATCCTACTGTATTTCTTAATAAAAAAAACAAATCTGGAGTGCCTCAAAAAGATAATACACCTAACCTTTGTAAAAAATTAACTGTTTACTAAAAGTATCCCCACATCTACATAACAATAACGTATTTTGAACGTATCTTGACTGGCTTGACCCTATTGTAGCACTCGCAATAAAGATTAACCCGAGTAATAAAAGTTACGTGCGATACAAATGTAGCTTGCCGCGCACTAGTTTTATTTTTACAGAACAGAATCATCAGCTTAACTGACATCCTTAGAGGCAAATATTTATATTTTTCTTTGTTGACAACAGTATATAGTGTAATTGATAGTTTTCCAGAATAATAGCTGGAACACACGTAAAAAAAACATTTTGCTAATCGAAGCTAAAAGTGTGTTTTATTAAGCAAATCATAAGAATTTAGTACTTTTAAACTATTATACCCTTTTTATTGGTATTGAAAATGTAATATTTGTGTTGTTTTATATTAGTTGTAGGGATAACTTGTCATCAAAAGTTTTACTATTTAGCATCTTATTTGGGAAGGAAAAATGTTGAAACTCGAGGTTCACCTTAAAGGGCCAATGATTGTACTGCTTACCCTACTCGTGTTTTACTTTATAAAAAGGTTAGTTTAGTTATTGCTAACGCATTGAGCGGTAATTTCAAATTTTAGGAAAGTAGGACAAAATAAATCAATAAAAAATAATCAATATAAGCTCGCAAAGGACTAAGGCACCTTTAGTTATGTAAACAATTAGAATTATTGTTCTTATAATTTCTCTAGGTGCACGTGCGGCAAAGAAGGAAGAGAATATTAATGGTCCTTTATAGTTTAGGGCGTTATCCTACTGCATTTCGCGAGCGAATTTTGTGTGGAGGCGAACACGCGTACAACTTTTGCATAGAAATCGATTTCAAATCGCCTAAGTGTGGTAAAGCCCTTAAAGTGCACTTCGTAGAATGTATTTGTTACTTCAGGATAAAGGTGCTAGCAAATTACTTACCGATATTTTAACAGATGATATTTAACTTTAAAACAGTTAACTTTAAATAGAAATCAGTAATTATTTCATATATAATTCTTTTGTTTTCTACTACTGCACAAATATATATATTTCTGTCTTAACACAATTACCATGTGCATTTAACTGACAAGATATTTAACAAATAGCATATGACATTGACAACCAATTAAATATTTTATTTATCGATGCGAAGTGGCTTCAGGTGTTACGTAAAAGAGGTACTAAAATATGTTCAATGAGTTCTCATTTAATAATCACATTAACAGGGTGTTTTACGTAGGAAATTTGTTTTTCAGTTTTCTCCAAAAAAACATCGTAAATTCTATTAAATAAGTAATTGGTAGTATAAAAGCCAAATCTTCAATGTATTTCGTGTATTAATACATACACCCAAAAACACCATTATTTTGCTACAATCTTCTTAAAGGATTTTTTTTTCAAAATATATACAGTAAGTGTAACTACCTACCTCTACTACTATTAAATTTAAGAGCGTAAAGAAACAAGTACTCTAAATGCTATCATATAAAAATGTTACAGTCAAAAGGAAAGCATTATATAGCGCCACCACTCACATATACATATATATAAAGCCTCGTTCTCGCTGTAAAGGATCTTTTGCAGTATTCAGTAGACGTGTTTAGAACCAATTATTTGAGTGTTGGCTTCAGTTGAAAAGTCTGTTTATGACATGGCTCTGCTCCGCTTCTTTAATGCTCTTTTTAAATTGCATTTGATATACTCACCTGCTAAAATTTGGGGTTAAAACAACTATTTCTTTAATGTTTAAATCCTTGACCATAATAGTGTAAAATGTAAGTTCCATAGTCATATTCACAATTATTTCCAATGCGAAACTGAGATGTCTATTCTCCAGTCTTCCAATTAACTGGAATGTAACGCTATTATACTGGACGGTTAGCAGTGAAGGCGACTTAAGGTTAACTACGCTCAAAGAGAATATATATTATAATAACCTGTGCCAGGATAACGTAGCAACCACATTCTATGTGTTTGTCTATAAAGGCAAAGACAGAGGTTCTAGATACGCATTCGTATGCATTTCTGCCAAATAAAGCATTTCTCGGAGCTCACGTTCAATCATAGATATAACTTCCGGATTTGTATACTAGCAGCCGCTCGTTGGTCTATGTAACGAGTGAGTAACGTAAATGTCAAAGCTGATATCCAGAATGTGGTTAAGACCTACTAACAAGGCACCGACGCTCCTTTATTGAATTCGAGGAAATGTTCACAAACAAGCACAAAGTTCTTGATTGTATAACGAGTTATGATGAAAACATTTTCCACCTCGGTCACCCGAACACAGTGTTTCATATGCATTTTAATTATATTTGATTAATGACTGTCTACTGTTTCAGCGACTTTACATTAATTACACCACGATATACCAGCCAAAACTGTTTGATCAAATTGAATATTTGTCAAACAACGATTATATTGTGGTATGTCGGCCGCATATGTGACAATCGTCATGCCAATTACCATGAAAGGATCACCAAGAGACGTGGCATTTCCGAGAACATTCTCTGATTCGTATGGAGAAATTTCTCGCTCAAGAATATTCCCCATGTAAAATGGAAAACGTTTTCGAGAAAGTACAACTAAATATATGACCAACGTTAAAAAGAAAGGACGGAACGGGAATAAAAGGGAAGAGACGACGCTACAGTTCCTGTGGAAAACGTCATGTGATCATCTAGAGCTCATGTGACGTTTTCCGTAGAAATCCCATCCCGTTCGATTTTACCTAAGTGCGGGAAAACCAACACAACTATTTGATTTCTATATTCCCTCATAATAAGAATTTTCTTATCAAAATTTAAATGTCACACGAATCGTTTACTCGAAATTAGCCCTCATTATGCTCTTGTGATTCTTAAATTCTTTTTGTCCCTAAATTCACGTATGTGCTCTGATGCTGCCCTTTTCGGAAATATCTAAATAGATGATTTTATCAAAATTAGTTTAGAGACAATTCAAAACATTCAGCTGAATGAGCCTTCTTGGTCTCAGGCGTCCCTCATGTAGCATTACCTTATGTTTGTTGTAAGCTTCGGATTCATTGAGCGTCTTTCTAGCTCTATTCCTTGCACTTATCTTTCAGTTAATTGTATGTATATGCTATTTTATAGTTGATTAAGCTGCATTTTGAAGATCTGAAAGAATCCTGTTATTAACTTCAATACGTAAAACCTTTCACACAATGGTTTGACCTAAAATCTCCTAGCGGCTTACCGGCTTATATGTATAACGTTCTTCCTTTTCAAGGATAACAGCTTATTTTTGTGAAATTTATCATAATTACTCATATTTTCCCGTTTGTTTACACTTTTTGATATATCTATTTATAAGTATCCATGGTTACATACTTTGTCGTAAATTGTCAATTTCTAAATTTCTTACCATGCAGTTTAGGTTTTCTACATTTAAATAAGTTTGTTTGATATTTAATACTGGTACTTTGTAAATATTTAAATTTAAATTTAAAAATTCTAAATTCTCGAGCTGGGGTATAAAACCCCGGTAGCCGTCTACAGAAGTCAGTCTTTCGTCAGCTCTAGTCTAGAGCAGTTTCGAAAATTGAGGCCTGTGCGGGGTCTAGGCAGGCCCCGCACTCTCAAGCGACCTCCCTTCCTGGCCCTCTTAAAATATTCTCCTGAGAATTAAATCTACGAGGAAGCTATCCTACTGCTGGTTGTCGGCTTTACTGACATCTACGAGTATCTTCAATTGACGGCACTCGGCGCAGGCGAATCAACGCCGCCCGAGGTTCTCTACGCCTGACGAACATCGGGCCTGAAGACATCACTTCTGGTGTCCCATTTCGGTGCAGGCGTACATACGCCGCCCGAAACTACCTTCACCTGCTAATACTATTCCTGGTAACCTGTCTTGGAACTCACGCCTTCCGGAACTACTTCGCCCGCTGCTGACTGACTCTTCTTCTACATCCTGCCCGAACCTACTTCAGTTTCACTCCGTACTTACCGCCATAGTGACCTTATGTTTACCGGCTGAAAATAAAGAACCCTAACCCTAACTTTCTTTCTTTTTCTTCCTTTCCTTACTCTAAGTTACGTATCCTCTTTAACGTCAGTTACGGGAGAATACGTAACGTGACACTCACTATTCGGTTCGGGGGTTTAGGAATTCTCAAATTTCCAGTGTGGCTTCCCTAGCCTTTTTAGGATCCACTCATAGCACAGCCGGTATCATAGGAAGTATTTTAAGGGCTTTGCCCACAAACTGTGAGATCGCAAGCTTTAAGGATGCTAAAAATGTTTGCGACTGGGGGTTTCGGTGTGTGCGCCACACTCATGTCCTTGTAGTACACACGTGGACCGACTGGGATACCATATATTGTATTGTAAAAAAAGTTCAGGCCGTTTTTCGAGACGTGCGTCTCTTAATGACATAATCCGTCGGTCTCTTGCCACCATCAACGTGCCTGCTCTCCTTGAGCCGAAAGGCACTTTCAGGGATGTTGGCAAGAGACCCGATGGGGTGTCCTTTGTTCCTTGGAGTTTGAGACGGATGCTAGTGTGCAAGCATATTATAGTGTGTAGCATCCCATCTCCAACGAACCAATGTAAAAGCGGACGGAGTGGTTGAAAGCGCCGCGCCTAAATTTCAAAACGTAATAAATATAAGAGCCTGGGCAGAGAGTAAGTACCTTTTTGTACCATTCGGGGTCGAAACTCTTGGTGCCAGCGCACGCAAGTTTTTTGTAGAAATCGTGAAACGTCTGGTTGATGTTACTGGTCACCGAAGAGCTGGTGGCTTCCTCGCACAACGTATCAGCATTGCGATAAAACGAGGAAATGCCGCCAGCATCCTATGCCTCAAGGACCTATTTTAGATTTAAGGTAGGTAGAGGTAGGTAGCTAGGTAAGTTACACTTACTGTATATATTTTGAAAATAAATGTTCATTGAAACTAAAAAAAAACAATGGGATTACCAATTTTAATGAAGAACATATTTTAGATTTGTACTTATTCCTTAAGTGTCAATCAGTATTTTAAAATAATTGATAATCAAAATAGGTATTTATTTCTAAAATTAAAAATCTAATTGAATCGTACATACGAGTAGGTACATTAAACTTACTATAGTTTCTTTCTGAAATGTAATTATAAAATATACATATACAAATATTTGTATTTAAAAAAACCTATTGTGTAGGTATTTACAGACGATAAAAATTGGGTACCTACCTAATGTCTGGACATTTTTGCGGGCACGTGCTGCCTGAAGGCTCACATACAGCTTTCTGTTACATCAAAGCTGCGCGTTTGGCAGCTACGCCATATAGATCCTTGTAATATTCTAATTGTTTATTGAGCAATACCAGGTTGTACAGTACGGACCCAAGTGTAAAATTATAACAGTACTTTTTACATTTAATGTTTATTATAATACACTCGAGAGCATAAGTTTCGGGTCACTAACATTTCTTTGAACAGCTCGGAAACGAATAGAACTAGCGCATTAAAACAAATTGAACTTTATAGACACTTGAATATTACTCAAATAAAATACATTACTATACGTATAGTATACTGATACTTTATTTTTTCTTCTTCTTCTTTGTGCCATATCCTAACGGATGTCGGCGATCACCACGCGAAAGTCCTCCCTGTGTTTGATACTTTATTTATTTTGTGTAAAACTATAAAGTAAAAACGGCGTCCTTTTACTTGCAAATCGAAAATTTAATATAGTGAACTTTTTTAATGTCGTTAATATTTGAGACACTTTTTATAAATAGATTTCATGACAAGATAAAAACAAAAGCAAAGTAAGTTGCGAAATTTAGAAATTCTAAATTGTGAAATAACCCTATGGTTTGGTTTTCTTTCCTATTACTTTTTAATTTTATTTTTTTATTTTTATTTATTAGGCATACAAAACAGATAACATTTGTTACATGGTAGGTTTATACTAGTTACAGGTTTTGGTTGGGAATGTTACCCAAAGCATGTATGCTCAGCATGACAAACAATAGTGAGCGAGAACAACAATATTATCCTAAAAATGAAAAATATAGAATAACAGCAAAATTCCCATACATGAAAGAGAAAAACAACTAAGACTACCAAGAGTATTAAAAAAGAAAAAAACAGAATTAACAGTTAAGTGGTCAATAAGGTAATCAACGACGGCAAAGAAGTTCGATAACCTCCTTCCGAAAGACGGCAAATCGATGGTTAAAAATGTCAATGTGGGTATGCCTGGACACTAGGTCGTTATATTGTCGACACATTCTTACGATAGGATTGTAAAAAGAAGTATTGTTTCTGTACACCTGTAGAGCAAAAGTCTTAGGAGCTCGAGATCTGAACCGCGGGGTATTAAAGGTCACGAGAGAGAGAATGTAAGGAGAGTCTATTTTATAGTGAATTATTTTATGTAAAAGTAACATGTCATTAAGAAGACGGCGAGATTCAAGGGAGCACATATTGAATATGCGCAGTCGCTCGCAGTAATTAAGAGGTATAAGGTTGCGTTTATACCGATATGATATTAGTTTGAGGCATCTTTTTTGAACTTTTTCAATATTATTTGAGTGGACGAAGTAGAACGGGGACCATACAGTGCATCCATACTCAAGCACGCTGCGTATAAGACTCTGAAAGAGAATTAATAGGCTATTTGGTTTTTTGAAGTCTCTAGTGATACGGAGTATAAATCCAAGCAGCTGATTAGCTTTTTTAGTGACATACTCATAATGATACTTAAAATTTAACTGTTCATCAAACCAAATACCGAGATCCTTCGCTAACTCTTTGCGTACTAACTTCTGACCGCTTATGTTGTAATCATAGAACAATTTATGTTTTTTCCTCGAAAAAGTTATTACGAAGCATTTAGCAACATTAAGAACTTTAATATATAATAAATAATAAATATTGTGGGACAATCTTACACAAATCGACCTAGTCCCACGGTAAGCTCAATAAGGCTTGTGGTGTGGGTACTAGAATTTAATATATGTAATTAAGGACAATTAAATTCTCTATAAAATAAATAAATATTATGGGACAACCTTAAACAAATCGACCTGATCCCATGGTAAGCTCACTAAGGCTTGTGTTGTGGGTACTAGACGACGATATATAGAACGTGTTTTTGAGCAGTTGCTTTAAATTCAAGGGTGCATTATTTAGCTTAAATTAAGTTAATTTCTCAAAAACACCGGTATTCTAATTAGCTCCATTTAGAAAATAACTAGTAATTTAATTTTATCTCATATTGATTTGCATGTGTGTAAACGGAGTATGAGTATTCTTCATGATATTGATATGTCATAGTTGTTACTTACTTAGTAAGGTCAATTATGCCCGTTTCACAGTAGCGGTTGATGCAACTTGTATTTTAATTTTGTATGAGAAATTAAAAAAAATATAAATTAACGAATTGAATAAAACTAACTATGCCATTCTGTTTCCTTAATTATACCACGCCACACGTCGAAGTTAAACCAAATGCTCAAGAACACCCTGTATAATAGATATAATATAATATATATATACACAAATAAAAGCCCTGACCAGGATTCGAACCCGGGACCTCCAGCTTTGTAGGCAGGGTCACTACCGACTAGGCTAAGAGGCAGTAAGAGGCGTAAAGGATGAATTTATTTAATTACACTAGCTTCTAATCCTAGTGACCCGGAACTTTTGCTCTCGAGGTATGTAGCTAATCGAATGTGCTCTAAATTAGATCATCGTTGTTACGTCGCCTGAGCGTAAGAGTTCTGTAAGAGAACCACGCTAGGCATTACGGAAATATAAAAGAATGGTTATGTTTTTTGAGGGCGTATTAGAATACTCGTATATTTTGGTTATTATTAGTCCACAATTATTTCTCTTTTAAATAATATACATTTTACAAAGTAAAAAAATATCATGTACAATAACTTTGTCGATGTAGATCTCGAGACTATAAGACTGACTCTTCCTTTTTTTGTTCACAAGTAAATCACCATGCAAACAGTTTGTTCACAACTTATTGTTATAATATAAGCATCCTATCAATAGACAGCAAATATTTGAAAAGAAATTACTAGCAATTTTCAAGGCAAGTCAAAAAAATATCTTATCAAGTCACGTTGAAGTGGATCGAGTGGCGGCGGTGTTCTGTGGAAGACAGAATTAGAAGATGTACCTACACGAAACAAACGAAGGCACGTAAACTTTTTCCGGGTCATTAATTTCCTCTCCACTCATTTATCGTGTGCTCATGTCGCAGTCACGAATCTTACTAACGTTTCGTTTTTTCTCCTGAGTTCCGAATCACAAATAATCTTTTCTATACTATTTTATTGGAACGGCAGTTTATTGGTTTTACATAAAAACTGAAACTGAGGATTTTCGTAAAATTACGAAGAAAATACGCAAGTTTTTTTTTATTTTTTCTCAAACTGCAATTTACTATTTTCGTATGCTATTTAGGTACTCTTACTATTCGAACTGGCAAGTTTTTTTTTTAATAATCCTATCAATAGATATCATAAAAAACTCTACTCATTCAGTATGAGAAGTATATAATTGTTTTAAAAATAATACCTAATTACACACTCAATTTAATACAAGTAAATACTTTTACTTTTACTTGAGTGTAATTGGAATTTCATTTATGTAGGATATATTTTACCCTATTTTACTTGGTTAATAAATACGCCTTAGCAATTTCATGTACTGTACAGTATGTAAATCTAATACGGACGAATCACTTAATTTAGCACATAAGAAATGTAATTCAAAAACTTTTACTTAGAATTAAAATTAAAATTGTATCCCCACAAACTCGCGTTAAACGCTCGTTGTCAGTTACTTTTAAAAGCTCATGTTTACAAAACATTGCTGCTAAGAAAAAAAACAAATTGTGGGGTCATATTTAACTGCATTAAGGTATTAAGAACAGACTACCATTTGCACCCAACGCGTACTCGTACTTAGTTTCTTAGGCCACCTAAGCAAAGCTGATCCAGTGAGTATGGAAAAGCTTATACTCACAAAAATAATGCCAAGGAGGAGGAGGAGTGGCCTGGCGTTGGGTTGTCAGAATAACGTCGGCGACCGAAGCTGCATTGGGTTGTCAGAATAACGTCGGCGATCGAAGCTGCGTTGGGTTGTCAGAATAACGTCGGCGACCGAAGCTGCGTTGAGTTGTCAGAATAACGTCGGCGACCGAAGCTGCGTTGGTTTGTCAGAATTACTTCGGCGATCGAAGCTGCGTTGGGTTGTCAGAATAACGTCGGCGACCGAAGCTGCGTTGGGTTGTCAGAATAACGTCGGCGACCGAAGCTGCGTTGGTTTGTCAGAATTACGTCGGCGATCGAAGCTACGTTATAGGCCAGCACGCACCAAGCCCAAAACCGGTTGGTACTTTCTAATAGTCTAATCTTAAGCAACTTTGCACAGAACTTAAGTGTTACTTGTTTGCACAACAAGGCAATTGTATTTTATGGTCTAAATTGTTTTTGCACATGTAAAAAAACAGTATATATTGTATTACAAGGGAGAAAAATGTTATATTGTATCGACGATGGTAAGTAGATTCAATCTTGAGTAGTAACAGAGAGGGATTCAAACTATGTATGTCACCCGAGGTGTCAATAATTTTACTACTGCTTTAGATAATCTACTTTTCAAATTTCATATGAAATCAACATAAATGTAAACGAAAAGGCATGTTAACATTAAAGTTTAATTAGATAGGTAATAAACACATATACAAAATACAATTTTTAAGGTTTACTAAAAAAATTGCGCAACTTTTGATCATAATTTTTAAATTTTTTGTGAAATATTAGTCTTGATTTTCTGTAAAGTATTTTTCGGCATGGTATTTGATTTTCCAAGTCATCTACGCCAATATTTAATAATTTTAGTCCTCGACATGCACCAGTGACTCCGAAAATTAACACTACCTGCAAAAGACGTTTCATATTAAAGGCCTGTTCTGATACTTGTATTTACATAAAAAATAGGAAACATTGATTTATATTTGGAGTTACTTACGTGCTACTTACTTTTATGGCGAGAAAGCTGTAATTAGCTGCCTCGTTTAAAAATGTGTTTACATTGTCCGCAAATAAAGTCTCGACTATTAATTATGTGTAAGTTTTAATCTTTATTCGTGCTCACGGTCGATCTCAGCATAGAGTAAAATACTCCTAAGAGTTAAGGGTTTCTTGGTTTAGGACAATTCTTGGAAATATACTTAATAAACCGCCTTAGAAAAATATTTCACTCATTTAGCTAGCTGTTCATTTACAAAAGTTTTCATAGGCTCTTAGGTATTTTAATTTTGATTTTGCCGGCAGCAGGTTACTGATGACTTGTTGTTGTAACACAGAGAGTGAATATTTCATCTGTGCTACTGGATGAATTCTTTTTCAGATAAAATTCGTGGAATTAAGATGAAGGAAAGATCGGTGTCGTTTGTATTGTCTTGTACGTTTTAGTGCAGTTATTCTTTTTTATAGAAAAAACACATCTTTTCCGCCGTTTTCACTTGGTCTATGTAGATTATTTTCTTAAAAGCGCGTTTCGTGGGTATCGAACTGTGTACTCGTAGTACAAGAAAGAAAATTTAGGGAATCCAAAGAAGGTTACGAACAACGTACACGAGAGATCGGACCCGACCAATAGTGCCGTATAACGCGCTCCAAAAACACTATATTTTTTTGTTTGGTCATCGGTAATGTTTATTCCTTTCCATGCTACAAACTTAGAAACTTGATAACATGGAATTGAATTTTGTTCCCCGTCAGCAGGTCAGCAATGAACTATTAAAATAAATATCTTGAAAGAAAACGAAATGCAGTTTTGATTCCTACAATCGGGCTACTAAACACTCGTTTTTCCATAGAAGTGAAAAACATAAGAAACTTGTTATTTTATTTTATTTTTTGTTGATAGTTTATGTATATTCGAATTCCATGGTTTAAAAAAAATATAATTCAATGTAATCAGAAACAATAAGACATGATTCACTGATTCAACTGATTCGCTTTAACAAGTATCTAAATATTAAAAAAAAAACATGTCGGGCGGGATACCGTCCGTCAGAATAGGACTCACTTAAAAGGAAAATATATTCGCTGCACTTACGCTCTTCAATAGGAGAATTTGACTTTTTTTTAAAAAGGGGGGGGGACGTTTTTAACTTCCGGAGCGATTATTTCCAGAAAAAAAAATATTCATATTATTTTATCAAACAACTATCCAACGATGTCACTCACACTCTAGGGTTGAAGACAAAGAATCTCCCTCCCCACACAGTTTACGTGTACGGGAAATACCCTAAAAAATGTTAACTTAAAAAGCTATTTCGGGCTCATACCAATTTACAGTTTCATATGTTGACAGTCACTGAGCTTACCCGCCGATAGACCGAGAGACGTGGCGAAACTATAAGGTTACCTAGTTGAATAAAAAAACCAGTATCCAAATCTAATAAAAAGGTTATTTAGCGGAAATTGGTTCTTTAACGCCTACGAGTAAGTACTTATTTCATCCTCGACTTTATTGGTTATCGCTGCACTCGGTCTCACGCAAAATGATATAACTTTAATATGCCCCTACTGTACAAACTACTATTTATCTGTCAGTCATCTACTTGCCAGATAGAAGTGCTGGAGTAGAAAAAAAGAGTATTGTACTCAATGTTTGCGTATTGAACGTGGAATTCAAATAACAATTTCACATATATCATACAAAATATGGAGCGCTTTGTTAATTTTGAGCTCATCAGTTTCCAGAAGCGTATACGATACGACTAGAATGAAATAAGTCATATAGATATACTTGAACGCTTGGCTCCATTACTTGGCTCTTATTTGACTCAGGCCTATTCATACTTTAATAATATCATCTGAAACTGGTATACAACATGCATATACTGATGAAATGGCTGTAGATTATCGCGTTTTAAACCTAACTTAATTTGCTGTTGATATGATACGATTTTTATTATTAGTGCGTGCAAGATGCACTGCGTCTCATGTCCACAATAGACAAAGATTATATTAAAAGTCGACATCCAAGGCCATCCAATAATAAAGTTATTTGATTTATATGCGACACAGTACGTCACACTGATTGACACCTTTTATCAATGAAATCGACTAAATTACTCATCACTACGCCACATTGCTAAAACATTACCCTATAACTGTAACTTGTAAAAAAAACGAAAACCTAAATAGATCACATATGTAATCAGTAGGTAATGAAAGATTATTAGAGATGAACTAGTAATTTCATGTTATACTATTTTTGTTGTTAGAGGTCCAATAAAGAGTTATTATATGACTTAATCCGCTTGTAAGACGCCGTTCGCTGTCACTTGTCAATTGTTATTACCTGAGTAACGCGACGTACTCGTAGTTACTAAAGTAATTAACTCGAGTTATCCGCGCTTTTCCTGTTTATTGGTGTCAGCCAAACGCATGAATATCAATAAAAGATTACGATGGTAATATTATAGTTACCCCTAAGACCTTTTTATCTCAAATTTTATAATAATCTTCATGTGTGTTTATACGAGTATTTACTACATTTTTATTAAACTAATAAAATTTGGATATAATCAGGCGTTTTTCATTCCGCTTTTTAAGTTGTACGTATTAAGATACCCGCAACTAGACTAGTTTAGAACATAGTTACGGTGCCTTCAGAATTAAAAATAATTTAACGAGTATTTATTTCAAAAGTCTCGTCGTGTATATCTAACTAAACATAACTCGCTTTTTATTTAACCTAATCTATCTTCTCATAGTCTTAATAAGAAATATATCTTTTATTACTAAATAACACAAATATGAAAACGCCAGATAGGCACATACAGACCAATACAACAGATAGAATATAACATTTCGGGCGTGACGATTTGAGGTGCCCGGAAAATAATGGATTACAATTAAGATTATATAAGGAAAAAATGCAAGGTTCATGAAAAACCACTCATGTATTTTAATCACTGCAACAACTCCATCGCAAGCAGTGTAGATAAAATACGATAGTTAAAACAAAAACTTTTAATGGATTTATATATAATAAGGGATATGTACGTCGATTTTTTAGAGCTCCGTAGTCATTTAGGAACCATGTCTGTCCGTCTGTCCATCCGCGGATAATCTCTTAATATCTTCGGAAGATTATTTCCGCTTCGGAAGTTAAAAAAAGTGCCTCCCCCCCCTCTAACTCTTGAACCGCAAATCCTCAAGTTATGAATATTATCATAAAAGTAGCGTTTTATAAACAGTTTCTAGTAAATTATTATTGCACATGGTCAGTTTAACCATTTTTTGCAATAAGTGATATCCTCTTAGTAACAGGGCGTATATGAGTCGTAAGTGCTACGAAAATTCTGCTTTTAGCTATGGTATCTTCTAGAAACCCTTCTTGGTTCTCTTACTGTGACGGATGGTTAACTACGCTGACGCCGTTAGAAAAAAGAACGTAACTGACATTTTTTCAAACATTGAGTTGAAATATATTCAGAATCAGTGAAAAAAGACGCATCTACTGGTATTTTTAATTTTACTGTAGATACGCCCTACGCCCCTTTCCGTTACGATGGTAATACGGAACCGTACACTGAGCGTGGCCGGACATGTTCTTGGCCAGTTTTATTTCAAACCATAATAACGTAGGTTCTGCTGAAGAACTTTTACTACACCACCCGGAATCGCAAAAAAATATATATTGTTTTATGCATTTCGGCGATATATGTTTCAATGTTTTATTCATAAAACACCCGATTTTTGTGTCGTGGTTTGAGGTTCGCCCCTTATTTACTAAATTTTGATCACTAAAGCCTTATACTCACCTCTAATAGTATGGTTACATACAAGATGCCTTTTAATATAAGTTACTGATTCCCAAATACGGTTTTTAAAATTATTAGTTAAGAAAAAAACAAGAAAAATCTGTAAAGGTGATTATTTGAAGATATTTAAAATCTGCAAAGTTCTTCCTGTTAGTCTTAAACACAAATACTTCCTAGCAGTTAACAACCATGGCAATGGACAGCATAATCTAATACTGACGCAACACAATCACGCAACAAGAACGGCAACTGCACGAAAATTTGAAATACCTCGGGTAACTAATTACTATGGAGACCGAACATTAAATAAAATAATGACATACTTCTAAAATAGTCTACCGGAGAATATAAGGCATGAGACCAATAAAAATAAATTTAAAAGTGCACTAAAACTGCATCTGTTGCAAATGCTTAGGTGATATTTGTCTTGCTTTGAATGTAATTTTTGTTTTTAAATGTTTTGTTTTTGGTATCTAGAGACTCATACCTGCAGACGAACTGTACATACAGTTTTGCGGGGAAATGAATTAGATATAAGCTTTATGTTGTGAATTATTAGAACAAAAAAAAACTGTCATTTTTAATTTTAGCTACCGCACGCGTTAAATAAAGATACTGACAATTTGCCTGAGTTTTATCCGTGTTTTCATTATTTGCAAAAATCCTTTTTTTCCTTTTTGTTATATACGAATAGTATTTACTGGGCCGGCAATCCTGACTTTACGTTCTTGCAATTTCACATTTCGACCAGTAATAATTTCGACGCAATTTATACAACCATTTGGTGGGGTGGAATCGTGTTCGCTTCGTAATTACGATTGCGGAGCGTACACGCATTTGTCATTATTTGCGGCTAAATAGCTTAAACAATAGAATATAATAGAATATACATTTATAGATTAAAATAGGACACATCCGTGTCTAAAGTATGTAGTCCTATTTCTGATCTTTTAGAATTCCAACATTTTAAGTAAAAACTATTTTAAATCCTGAAAAGGTTTTAGGACTATAATAATAAACCTGGGGTTCTTTTTTTCAAAACCGAACACCGAAATGAATATATGTAGGTATATTGGCCTTAAAATGCAAAATATGCCAGTAACCAAATATTAACTGACAATATAAGACAATATAATTTGAATTAAAGTTAACAATGCAACATGCAACTGAACTATGAAATGTTAAATGAAAGTTAGCTTATACATTACCTTATATGGTAATAAAAATGCAAAGGCAAATTTATAATAGCAATGCAAAGAATGCAATATATAAACGGGTGGAAAATAAAACAAGTAAAATATGTTGTTCCCCCTGTTATTTGCGGTACCTGATAAGACGATAAAGTACCGTGTAAGTAGCGCCGACAAAGTTTGTTCAGCGTGGTAAATATTTGTACCTACTTACCGTGCAGGGTACCAAACGCCATACTTAGAGTCCGTCTATGCTAAGTTTCTTAGATTTTGATAGCACATACCGCGAAAGTGAAATACGAGTTTGACGTTTAAAATAATACTTTAAAGTTTACAGCTCCGTTTTTGGAAGAGATAACGTGGTTTGGCTCTCATTCCAAACCAAAAGTAACTTGTGAAAAAGGTTTACTGTTTTTTTTTTTTTAATACCAATAAATCCATTTTGGCATAAGACCAGCGGAAAAACACACGAAAGTTATGGGACCCCTAATCATCTCGGCGCAAAACCCAAGTAAACATTAAGCGCAAATTCATTTTAAATAATGTTGATCTAATACAGAGCGGAGAAAAGTAATCAAAGTTTTTGTAAAAGTAATGACCATCGATTCCGAACAAGAAAAATAATGCCTTTATTATAAATTATATATATATATTTATAAATAATAAACAACCCGATAGTATTTTGAACCGGATTCAAAAGTATTTGATAAATTTTAATCTAAACTTACCTATCGGGACCTTTTCACCTAGATTTTTTTCACCTCCTCTCACTTGACCGCTCATGGCGAAGTTAAAGTACAAGATAACCAGCACCAAAAGTACAATCTGGATCATTCGGAACATAATTCTGAAGGGCATCATGTTGGCGCTATCACATCGCCGCGGCAGTTTGAATCTCGCGGTAATTCGCGGGGCGGGAAGCGCACGGGCGCGAGCGGACTCGCGGTTCGTCGGTGAGTGACTGAAGCCCTGCCCGCCCTTCGCCAGCCGCCGTTCGCGAGCGCCCTACCTTCTTCTCTTTCCTACGCGATACGCACGACTTGTTTTATTACTTTTATTTTTCTTTAATAATCTTGCTTAATGGTCTATTCCTTTGCTCGATGGAACTTCTTAAATTTCCTTTTCGAACATTAATCGTACCTGAAAACAGTTTTCCCGATGTTCTTCAACGTTTGTCTTGCGTTGACTATGCGTGACACGCTTGTTAGGGGCAGTCCGTGTGCGCGGCTATAACATACATTTTAATTCATCATTTTATCAAATTTATTTGTGGCAAATTTTCAACGGTGTCTTTTAGGCTTGACAGCATCTCGACATTCTAAAAAATCCCGTTTTCTATTAATAGGGTAGGTACTTAAGGATGACGTATACTAGAACAGGACGGGACAGGACGGGGCGGATCGGGATGATTTATCAATTTTATTTTTAAGGATCATGTGATAGCTCGGAGCTCTCGGAGGTCCACGTGACAAAATTACTATAGAAACTGACAGATCGTCCAGGCCCGGTCACGTCCGGATCCGTTCTAGTGCGAGTCATCATTTATTGCTGAATTTCGAAAAGAGGGTACTACTATTGATATTCAATTGCCTGAAAAGATGCCTTACCATGACGTCTTAACGCGATTCAGTTAACGACTCAAACTGAGTCGCTTCCATACAACTGAGCGTAAACTGAACCTAAACTGAATCGCGTTAAGACGCCATGGTAAGGCATCAGGTTATAAATAATGAATCTCCTGCCTTATCCAGCCGAACCGAGACGGTCTGAGGTTTTACGTCTTATTGAAACTTATAACGAAGTTGTACGTCGATGATAAAATTTCGTTATCAAAGCAGTTGTCGCGCGTTAGTCGTAAAAAATATTCTGTACTTAAAAAGTCGTTAAAGCAAAATGTTATGTGAATATTTTTAATAAAACATGCCACGCGTCCCCTTAAGCGATGCACCCACTCACCAGAATTATCACGCTTTTCCGGGAGTTCGCAGCTTGCCAAATATCTAGTCATAAATTATTGTTGTTTGACGCATTACGGCAGAATCTATTGCACGCCGTTATTTATGATCTTTATGTTAACATGCTCCTTTAAATACCATTACTCGTCTATCGTATTATATTACCTAGTAATTGTTTTGAGGTGAGTTTTCATTGGCATGTTTTTTCCTCGCGCGGATTTAATGTATTCTTGCAAAACCAAGTACTATCTTGGTCATTTGTTCGAAGGAATTTAGATAAAAATGAAAAAACGCCATCCACCATCCATCCACGCTTATTGCCATCCTTCTAGATCTTATGCCCGAATGACGATGAAGATTTGTATGTTTAGTAAAGCGTATGTGTGTATGTAGGATTTCTTATACTTTAGTACCCTCTGCAGTCTTGATTTTTTGATGGATTTCAACGAGTGAGTTAAAGATTCATGAAGTTCTTAGTCGTGAGAGCAACCATTATTATTTAAAACTTAAAATGTTTGTGATGAGTGTACAAAAATATCGCAGTCATGTTTTTAATCTGTTTAAATCATCTTCGAAGAGAAATGAATTAAAGGAACATCAATTAACGGTAAATCCGTTAAGATGATATTATTTGTAATGATATAGGTAAGAAGTGTTTTTTAACATTGCTTGTTGGTTTGTTGTTTGATGTAAAATAAACTAAAAAGAATTTAGATGTTGCTAAACCAGTATGAAACTGGAAGTACTACAAGTTCGAGCCGTCGCGTCACTGGACACAGTGCTGCAAAATATATTATCGCGTTAAGGCAAAACGTTAAAACATATATACGGCAAAAATCTGTACTTACATTTACTTATACATGTATAGTATAAGTAGTGTATGAGATTACTTTAGATGTGGTTGTATACCTATACCTACTCTATAGATGGGTATACAATTTTCAGATTTGTTAACTATATTGAATATCCAATACTTGCGGGCTAGTCAAACAAAACAATCAAAGTGCAATAGCAGAACTTCATTACCAATTAATTATAGAAACTGCAACAAAGTAGCATCGACAACTACCTATTGTAAACCTTCATTAGACAAACAAGCGCGCTAAACGTGTTCCTAGTTTCTTTTCAGGGTAGCGGTTTTTCAGTTGCAGTTTATAGGGTTTCTTTTGTTCCAATTTTTTCCAGACCTTTATTATTAGCTAACTCCAACGGATAATTGATGCCCTGGTCAAGGTCAAATATTACATTTCATGGATAGATACTGCAAGACTTTAACCACCTCTAAGAAGAGTTTATTCTCGCTTGCTTTAGCTTTGAGACCAGCTGTTTAGCTTCTTTCAAGAGAATCCAAGGTGGAGTAAATTCTCAAACAATCTTCCATATTTAGTCTCCAGTTAAGATATAAGCTGTTTGGAGCAAGAATACTTTGATTACCACACAATATGCTGAAATGAACTCACCCAGCCCGAATGCTCAAAAAAACACGTACAGATGTAGTGCATAATATTTTGCCGGCGTATTTTCATGGAAACGTCGGAATGTGTCATGCTATTTCAGTCAGTGTCAGTACTAAAAGTACCGAGGTCGATTGAAATAGCATGACAAATACGAGCGTTTCCGAGAAAATACGAGGGCAAAATCTTACGAACTACATCGTTTATATGTACTTCTACTTGGCGTACTAGATATCACTGAAAAATCCATCTCGGCTCGATGGGATCTGTAAGTCCGGTTCCGATAAACCCATTGGTACTTACCTGACGAGAGTAGATACGATCATCACCAGTGTGCACGTCCCCTACTTTTTTAAACATCTGCATACCCAGTTTTGTTTAATCTAAGTACAGTCAGCCACTTAACTCTGCAGCTGACTGTACATAATGTTATCGCTCGATATGAAAAAAGCTAACAGCTAGAGAACCGCTTATGTAATGTTTGTAGACATACATTTGCTTTCAATTCCTGTTATAATACTATTACTATTTTTTCTAAAGTAAACATTAACTAAACTCTGTATTCGCCTACAAGGCGATGAAAAGGCTTCAGTTTTGTTTATATATAAATATGGATCTTACAGCACTAAATGGGCGAACTATAATTTTAACATAAGCACTGAAAGCAAGATTAGTATGTATAAGTAGTATATTATACAAAATTATACCGTTTCCACAAACGTTCCGTAAATCAATGTTGAAGGCAAAAGCATGTGAAGATCGGCTTGTTAATTAATAAACGGCCTCCTAGCCTAGTTGGTAGTGACTCTGCCTACGAAGCAGGAGGTCCCGGGTTCGAATCCTGGTCAGGGCATTAATTTGTGTGTTTATCACGAATATTTGTTTCTGAGTTATGGATGTTTTCTATGTATTTAAGTATTTATATGTATCTATATATTATATATATCGTCGTCTAGTACCCACACCACAAGCCTTATTGAGCTTACCGTGGGACTAGGTCGATTTGTGTAAGATTGTCCCACAATATTTATATTTATTTATTTAATTAATACAAGTATAGTAACGGTTCAAGTAACACTTCTTCGAATTTTACCTTAAGGATGACTCGCACTAGCACGGGACGGGGCGGGACGGGAAAATCTGTCAATTTCTATAGAAAAAATCACGTGTTAGCTCGGGGCCCTCGGATGTCACATGACGCTTTCTATAGAAATTGACAGATTTTCCCGTCCCATCCTGCCCCGTCCCGTGCTCGTGTGAGTCATCCTTTAAATAGATAGAATATTTATCTTAATATTATTTGAGCCAAGCATAACAAAACTTATGAGATTTTTTTGTTGCAATTGTAAAGCATGAATTAAATCATTTATTATTTTTATTTTATTTACAATAAAGGTTTTGATTTATGTTTTTAAGTAGGCACACTACTATATATAAATTATAAATTGAAAGAGATGTCATATACTACAGAAAAAGTGACCAAGGTCCCCGGTGAGCAGGGCTGGGATCGAACCAGCGACCTCATGCTTTCGCGGCAGACGCCCTAACCACTGGACTACCCGATCACGGCTAGCCCGGGGGTAACAGCCTGATCGGGGTATATGACATTTTCAATTATTATTTTTTGTTGATTCTTGATTTTTTCGTCCTTCTCCCAACTAGCTGTACTCTATTCGATACTCGTAGGTATGTATAATTTTCTTTTTCTTCGGGAGCGCCTTTAAAATACTAAAATCATGTGATGTCTTGTATTTATTCATTTTATACAAATTAAATTTTATCGTTTGCTTGGAGATTTTCTTGTATTAGTTAGCTCTGTTCAGCAGGACGGAATATAATTGAATTATTAGTATTATTACATATTGGCTTACTTATTTAATACAAATCAGCTGCATACTAGTACAGCGTACCCTTTACCCATGTATAACTTATTTATCAATTACCTTATGTAAACGGTACACTTATAGTTTATTTATAAGCAGGTAGCTAAAAAATAAACCGAGTTTCTTCCAAAATAAAAATACTATTATTCATAGATTGTTAATGAATCATATATTGAATCGTTTACCCATGGACGTACCCCAGGAGAAAGCACTTTTAAAAATATTAGTTAAGAATTCACTAAGGTTCACTTTCATTTGATAGGTTTGAGTAAGGAAAAGCTGCTGATAGGGACTAAAATAGAAACCCCGTCCCTTTCTAAAAGTTTCCGTTAAAGAAAAAAAAGAAGATCTATGGTAGTTGAGTATCTTACATGAAATTTTCAAAGAAAATTATTAGTTTTTAATATTTTCAATACATTACTACTGAACGTCAGAATATTTTATCAATGTTAATTTGGTATCATGTTATTTTTAGGAATGGTAACCAACATGGCGGCGATAGGGACCTATGTCCCTTTCTATCATTTCTATCATAGGGATAGTTGTCACTTTGTAACTATCTCTTTCAGCGCGGTTTTCTGAGGCGAGTAAACCCATCTAGTTATATATTTGGTATGTCTATGCGTTTACATGGCAAATTACATTAACTTGGCCCCTTGCGGTCGAGACCCAGATAACTTAATTTGATACTGAAACCACTCGTTGCACTATGAGCCCTAGAAATTTGCGCTCGGTTTGCTTATTGCAATATCCGCGCTGCTGCACTGAGTACACAGTGACACTATTAATCTCATTGTGAATCTGTGAACGCCGCATCGCCTTGTAAACAAAGATGCCGAGGGGTTCATGCCACACTTTGCATTGAAAACATGGGAGACGCGATCCGGCCCTCTTAGAAAGATTACATACAACGTAAGTATGAACGTTAAAATTTACAAATACAAATATGGTCACTGTGACTTCAAAAATAATAGGTAAAGGATGACTCACACCAGTCCGATTTGATCCGATCCGAGAAGATCTGTCAGTTTCTATAGAAAAAATCCCGTGATAACTTGGAGCCCTGGTAAGTCACGTGATGTTTTCTATAGAAACTGACAAATCGTCCCGGATCGTATCGGATTGTTGTGAGTCATGCTTAAGTGTGTGGTGTAATGCCTGAACGGGCTGTAATTAATAGGTTACGATGATAATAAGTGTAGTTAATATACTGGCCCAAATCATAATAGCACGGACACTTAGTCGTGGTGATTTGTACTGCCAATGTGCGAAGGTAATCAATACTGCCGACGTGCAATACTGACATCTAACGACTTACAGGTAACGTTATTGTCGCGGCATATATTAAACGATTTTAAATATTTCAAGTACCGTATTTTATTTGTGATACTCAAGATGACGCGGTCAATCTTCGTTCATTAGCATGTTGAAACCAGTATCCGCGCCACAGAGCACGGACCTCTTTAGTGTGACAACCTTACATACGCGTCGCCCTACGACTTCCAATCTCTTTGGTGAGACGTCATCATTTCATAGAAGTTTGGCGTTTAAAACAACACTTTAAAGTTTGAATCAGGCTATATCCAGTTATCAGGCAAATTAACTGCATTTGCTTGAAAACTTAGTTTAGCTCTACTTTTTTGCCTAATAAATAGGGGAAAGTTGCGGTCATTGGACCGACGCTTTTGATGGCCCACCAAAAATGTTTAAAACTAGAGTAGTTGTAGTGTAGTTGTCATCGTTTTCTTGAATTTTTTGCGCTTCTTGGTTACGAGTAACAGCTGGGTTAGGTGGCCGTTCATCAGTTCCAAGAATTTGCTTATGTTTATCAATAACGATTACCAGTAGGTACCTTATATACAGTTGACGAACTGTTAGCACATCGGATTTTTTGTATAACTACAATGTTGGACACTATGGAAACTATGATTAAGAAACCATTCAGTTTCTTAATCACAGTTTTTCTACTCCAGCACTTCTATCTGTCAATTACTTAGAATACTGACAGCGATAATTACATATTATAAAAGAGTAACGACACTGCTCCTATGGATTTTCATATAATATTCGAGGGGTAAGCGGTCAAACCCGATAAGTCAAGTTAATTTTTCATTGAAATTACAACGTTGCGTAAATTGCACATAGTTCGAATTTCAAAAATCGGTTTGCTCAACTTATCGGATTTGACCGCTTACCCCTCGATATGACCGCTGTTTTTTTTTCTTGCGTGGGCATACGTCATCTTCCACATTTTGCCACCTGTCTGGTTTCTGTAGAAAAACTACCGTATGCAACAGTTCATAATTGGTTCTTTAAACTCTTGGGTCTAACGGCGACCCTCAAGTTTTAAGAACCCGTATTATATCACTGTTGCATAAACTACTATTTAAGGACAGCACGCTGAGCTCTTTTGCTAGCGGTGGCCTAGCATTTTATACAACATGTCAAATGCGATCCGATGATCTGTCAGTTTCTATTCAAAACGTCACGTGATCCGATCTAATCCGACCTATCACGTGATTATTTCTGTAGAAATTGACAAATCGTCCTGACCCGCCCCGTCCCATCCCGTTCTAGTGTGAGTCATCCTTATTGCATAGTATACTAATTTATATTTATTTACTATCTAGTTTTCTTGGATTGGTACGAATTCCCTACGATTACATAGTACTCGTACAAGGCAAACGTGCAAAGTTTAATGCATATGTAATAGCGCCAGCTGAGCAGTCTGTTGGCTACCGGTCATTTCTCGAAATTGCAGTGCAATCCAATGGTGGATGTGCACCAATTAAATATTTACTGGCGGTTATTACATAGTTCACTGTAGGTGCTCACATGTGTGTATTATTAAATTTCTTTTAACATTTGTAACAAATTATACAAATATCCCATAATACCCGGGGCTCCTGATCGTGTGTAAAATACTACATACAGAAACAGAACAAAGAAAATGAATCAGCAATTCTCAAAGCAAATGAGTCAAAGTTTTTATTCGACAAAGACTAGTAATTATAGGATCCCGTAGGGGGTTACGGCGTAGAGCGCACTAAGAGCTACGCCGTAACCCTCTTCCGTAGCACTCGTAGTTGTTTAATATAGCGTTGTAAACGATAATCTATAGTTCTATTAAATCTTTGTAAATAGATTTACGTTAACTTATATATCTCATAAATAAATGCGTTTTCCTTCAAACAATATGAGCTCTACATAAAAGCCTCATATATGTTTTCCTTTATGCTATTTGGCATAATTATTATAAGGCGTAACGCTTTTTGTCCGCCGTTTTCCGTAATTTTATTATAATGTTTTATATGTATTTGGTGTTATAAATTTACTTAAACGGGGCATAATCGTTTTAAACTTTCTAAACGAACCTCCGACTTTACAAGGGCAACATTGCCCCCGTGGTCCCCGTTTTACACGATTAAGCCCTGTTTTAGCAAATTTATATTAAATTTATTATGTGTGAAAATCGTTAAAGTTTCGACAAGTATTTGGTGTTGTTTTTGTATTTTACTTTTTAAATTATTTTATAAAAACCATACCTAAGAGGATAAAAAAATAAAGGAATTGTTTAGTTTAGTATTAATGTTTAACGGCCTTCTTACCCACTTGGCAATGAAATGACGCTGCCTACGAAGCTGGAGCCTGGTCCCGGGTTCGAATCCTGGTCAGGGCATATATTTGTGTGTTTATCACTAATGTTTGTTTCTCGGTTATGGATGTTTTCTATGTATTGAAGTACTTATCTGTATAAATCTATTATATATGTCGTCTTGTACCCACAACACAAGCCTTATTGAGCTTACTGTGAGACTAGTTCAATTTATGTTAGATTATCCCATTATATTTATCTATTTTAATGTTACGTATAAATATATAAAATATTAATAAAATAGCCAAAAATCACTGCTTCGGGCCAGACTCGAACTCACAATTCCGGATTCGATCCCTCCGCTCTGCTAATTCAGTTACTGGGACTTACCCGTTGTTTCCCAAATATTCACCGAATTCTATAGAAACTAAAGCGTATAGATGTCGATACTTACGTGTACTAGAACGTGTCTTCTTTGTTACGACAAAACAACGTATCTAAAATGGGAAATACATACATTCAAGTGTAAAAATATGGGTATACACATTTTACTCAAAAATATTTCTCAAGCATCTTATTGCGGTGTAATAAGAGCGTAGTACCATATTTATGAGACGGCTTTGTCAATACATATTTTTGCACTTGACTATACAAAATGATGTTGTTTTGCCAGAACGGTACCAGTAAAAGAAAGCACCATTTAAAATATTGAAGTAAACGACTAAAATTCTGCGCTTCTATTTCATACATTGAAGTGTAATGACGAGGTTTCAAATTTGTGTATAGGGTTTGCTTTTAGCTTCGGGATAAATTCGAAAATGGGAATAAGTCGCAAATCACTTATTTCTACTAAACTGGGAACAATGTCAATTTTTTATTAAGCAGAGACGTCTGCGACCTAAATTTACAATTTTCAGACAGGCAATCTGACCACTGTTCAGAGAGGTCGTGGGTTCGAATCCCGCTCGACGCGGCAATTTTTCTTTCAATTATAAAATTGGGAACAATGTCTATGCTGAGAACTACTTATCAAGACGCCATATTTATCTGCCCCTACGTTTCGGTTCACTTCGCATCGCTAGTCGTAAGCAGTCTATTAAATAGGAAAAAGTGCGATCTATGCCTTATGATGACTTTTGAAATATCCCCATGCCAGATAACTCGGGAATCTAATAAGCTGAATCATTGGCCGTTTATTTTTATATTAAATTGTCTTTTTGACGTGTTATTAATATTATTCACTACAGCATAACGGTAATTATGGGGAAAATTATAATGAATGTATCACTGATCTTACTGATCACAAAGCGGGATTAAAACGAAAATAAATTTTGATAATTATGTTTTTTTAATCGTGTGACTAGTTAATTGTGATTCAGCGGGATGTTTAAGGAGATAAATTAGAACAAAAATTAAATATGGCTTTCTATATTATTCACTAAAATTATGCTTTTAGGAATCCGGACCCAAAGGCCGGATCCGGTACGGGACCCTATTACTAAGGCTCCGTCGTCCGTCTTTCCATATCTCCGTCCGGCCATCTGTCACCAGGCTGTATCTTAAGAACCTGTATAGTTAGACAGGTGAAATTTTCACGAATTATGTATTTCTATTGCCGCTATAACAACAAATACTTAAAATCAGAATAAAATAAATATTAAAGGGTTTTGAAAAATAATGGTACGGAACCCGTCGTGCGCTAGTCCGACTCGCACTTGGCCGGCTTTTTTATTTATATTTATTTCCATAAGCAAGTGTACGTCACTTGCTATTAAAACGCTATTTTCACAAACCAATGATGAATATATCCAATTTTACAATGATCTGATTCGGTACTTGAAAGGAATACTCCTAAGATTCTGACTTACGAGCCGAACCCTAACATAGTCTACACTCGCCTAAAATATGTCGAATATACCCTAAAGCACCCTATTTACGTATATTTATTGATACATATAATGGGTATTGATAATGACTTTTATTGCGTCATATTTATATTGTGTAATAGCAAAATATTTGTTTCTTTAAAATATTTTTGCATTCGAATATTCAGTTCAATTCAGTTTCATTCACAATTACATACTTACAAATATTACTCTGCATAAAAATATCCGCTTTCAAAGATTTACTGTGAAACATTTCATTTTATAAAAAAGCGTAACAAATTCATAGAGTTGTTTTAGAGAATCTAATTAACAAACATTATTATGCGATTTAATTATATATTGCTTCAAATCGCACCGGTAGATGGATAGTGACCTCTGTTATAGTGTTTTCCTCGTTGTTTTATACGAATATAAGATGAAGCAGCTTCCATTGACACGTTCTGTTTTTATTTTTTGCTCTGCATATAAAATAGGTACCTACCCAGCAGAGTCGACAAAGTGATCACGACAAAGCTTTTTACTGAAAAGGGAACTAAATAATTCGCAGCGCTGATTTCACAGATGGCAGAGCTAGATTCCACTTTACACGACTTTCTCGGCGGCAGTTTCCCAGATTTTACGACTGCCAGGCTAACACAAAGATGGTGGTGGAGTGCTGAGGTTATTCTGCTAGAAGCAACGCAGCACACTGGCACTTAAGCAACTCGCGCTTCGGCAACAGTCGTGTTATTGCCACGCTTCGTTGCCGAGCCACCCGTGCGGAATGACCGTGCATAATGTTATTATTAGTTACACAGAGTAGGTACAACCAAAGATCATCTCATGTAAAACAAGTATTATTTTTATTTAGTTGACGTTACATCGTTTTTCTATAAAGAATTTTACGTGGTACAGCGGCGTTCTCATTTTGCCGAGTTTTTTAAATCATCTATGAATATTTGTGAGATATTCTTGAGTTAATAAAATTAGTTGGCCATGCGTTGTTTTCACTTTATTCCTGGTGTTTCAGCACATTTATTCTTCAATTTATAGCGATTCGATAAGTCACAAATATTTTTTTTCCGGTTTAATTTGAGTATTACGAAAAATACATACTTAGTAGTCTTTAACGTACCGCTTAAAAAGATAGCACAGATACATATTTTCTTGCTAGGGCCAGACTATCGAATTTAACTGTTTCAACATCACCTCTAATTTTCTAACAGTGTTGCCAAGAGTTTAAGTCACCATCGTCATTGCAATACTAATCTCTTAAATATAAATGAGTGACAAAGTTAACATAAGCTGTATCTTTTTTTTAATACTACGTCGGTGACAAAAAAGCATACAGCCCGCCTGATGGTAAGCGGTCTCCGTAGCCTATGACGCCTGCAACTCCAGGGGTGTTACATGCACATTGCCGACCTTTTAAAAAAAGGAGGATTCGCTGTGTTGACAGCTAAATGGGCTGTCAACACAGGGAATCCTCTTGGAGCTCAGGCGACCTTACTTACCAAAAGAAACACAACTCTATGAGTAGGGTCTAGTGTTATTAAACTGCGGTTTTCTGTAAGGTGAATGTACTTCCCCAGATGGGCTCTGCTTCAGATTTGAGCGAGACGACATTCGTTGTGTTGTGCCCTGCCACACTAAACGATGTGCATCCGCTGTGCCCATACCTCTCTTAAATCTATACTATATATCTTTATTCAAATGAAGAGTTTTAGGAAGTATGAAGAGGCAATACCTAGTATACTGCCCTGCTACGCCGAATAGCGCTATATCAAAAATAAATTTATTTGAAAATGGAACTGTCAGCTATAGAATTTAAGGTACATATTAGCGATACATTTTATTTTGAGATAGCGCTTTTCGGCTTAGCAGGGCAGTATAGTTACATTTAATCCATTATGGGGTTAAATCGGCGATCATGAAACTTGTCGATACCATGCATGGTATTGGATTGCACCGCTGTTATAGTACCAGGCATAAAAACTGCCATGCGCGCCCGGTTGGCAGAATGTGCTAAAATCTTTTTTCTTCATTTGTAGAAAAGCAAGAAACGAACGCCGACTGATCTCACAGTGAACATATTGACAGAAGGCGACCATGCGTTGTCCACACAAGTAAACAAGAGCCCCTTGGCACTGCACTAATGACGTGGTGTTTCCATTATGCGCCTATTGCTCAACACAAAATGTCTACATAATTTTGCACTTTGCGATTCATCTATCTATAGTACGAGTTCTAAGCGTCCTCACCTTCTTTTTGGGATAAAAGTGTGAAACTTGGCTCAGTTGATTCTAGGAAATAAACTATTAAGAGTGGTCGCCTACTAATAAATACTAATATAAATCATGAAAAATAAAAAAACATGTTCCATCATACAACAAACAAACAAACGTGATTTTTTTCAGTTTTATAGTATGGAACCCTTCGTGCCCGAGTCTGGCTCGCACTTGGCCAGTTTTTTTAAACTAAGAATATATACCAGAATTCAAAAGATTGAGAAGTAAAGCAATTTCGACATCGCAAATAAAAGTTATCTTTAAACAAGGTACAGTCGGTGCCCTCACATAAGTATCCACCCGCGCTACGCGCTTGCATATGTGGGGTGGATACTTATGTCAGGGCACCGACTGTACTTATTGACAGTGTTACATTGGAATCAAATTTTCACTCTTAATGATTATTAAAGGTAAACATTTTTTTATAAATAATAGATAGTACCTACCTACATATTGTACCATTTCTGAATATCCATTAAGTAAGCTATTATTTAAGAAGTTAGCCGCTTCTACTTCTATTTTTTACTGACCCCAGGCGGAAAATGAACTTGTAGAAAAAGCTTAGTCTAAAATTTAGTTTTGTTAATTGAGTCCTGATTAGAAAAAAACACCGTGCCAACGAAAACACTTGTAAAAGTCAGCTAGTAGCTTTATTTGAGGATGTTTTTTCAAAAAACATAACGTAAAAATCTTTTCATTTGTGACTTCCGTGGTCATTATAGTGAGATTAGAAACCAAAAACCTGAAATTATGAAAAGTAAAAATATCTCGAAAACCAGGAGATTTTTAAGTAACCCTAATTTTCTGAACCAGCCTAAGGTGCCGTCTTCGTGGTTTGAAGCTTGTCCGTTAATTACCGGACACCCGGTATGTACCTTTACCCACAATAAACAGCTCAAAAATATTTTTGATTATTGCATACCGTCTATGTTCATAATGACGGCTTCATTCTAAAAATTATAACACTCATATACCTAGTAAATCAAATTTGAAAGACCGTACAATTCATCCCATCCATCTGTAATCCACGAGACAAGTAATTTTTTGGGGTTATTTAAAATGGACACGTTTATTATTCTATAATTACTATTTAAAACGAGATATTTACCATGTACATTTGTTTTCATGAGCTCGTTTTCGTGAACGTGATCGAGTTCTAAGTGAGAAAGTAGACGCTAGTAGCGGTAGTGACACCGCGCAAATTAAACGAACCCGTAAGCGGGTAGATCGCTACGGGGTGTGGGTAGACCACAAATAAAATAAAAACTCGCAGCAAATCAGTTACACCGTGAACATGGCACTTGTAACAGTGCCGAAATATCGGGAGCTCATGAAAACAAATGTACATGGTAAATATCTCGTTTTAAATAGTAATTATAGTGTAAATGACCATGTTAGCTTAAAATCTTACGTTTATTATTATTGTTATTACTCTTTATTTATTTTTCCTCTTAGGTTAGGATAAGTTAGGATACAGAAACCCAAACATGGTAGGTTAGGTTAAGACAAAAACGATATGTTAATAATTATTAAAATTAAAATATGCTGAATAATAATTATAATTTATGAAATTATTAAAAAATATATTTATTTTATTTTTATACAATTTTGTCACTTATTTTGTATATAAAACATTACACACCCGTATAATTTTGTGGAACACCTATGGGTTACAGTGGGAACGGTTAGACGCACGATCTGGATTGACGATAAGGCTTGTATGGGTGAGAGGGGAGCATCCTTTGTGTGCACCTTTGGTGGGCGAGTCCGACTCACACTTGACCGGACTTTTAATGCATATATCGCGATTACGACGTAATTTGTGAATAGGTGTTGGGGGTTATATTTTTCTTCGTGACCCCCAGGAAGGTTCAATTGGAAGGAAAATTTCGAAGGAAAACTGATAATGGGATTCAGAGAACCATGCACCTCACTCCTAAATTGAAGTAGCACTTAGGCGGTAATTTTGGTACGTCTATAAGTAGCTCAAGCATTTACTTGAGAAAACCACCATTTTTATCATTTATTTTCCGGTAGATAAATACTAGTATTTAATTTAGGCATCACAATAGTTAGATACCCCTAACCCGTACGTAACTTAGGCCTTTAAATAGAAACATTAAGTGATCACGTTTATAAAAATGTCAGGTTATTCGTAATTAGTTTAATAATCTTTGTAACACATTTTTTGTTCAAATGAACAAAAAATGTTCACCGTTAACATTTTAATTTTAAAATATATCTTCTTCTTAGCGGTTTTCCCAGCTTATGCCAAGTTAAAATATATCAACTCTAAATATTAAATTTGAATTAGAATGTATTTTATGTATTTTAACTTGTAATCATTTAAGGTGACATGTGTTGTGCAAGGCGCTGTACCAGGTAGATACTAATATTTATGTTGAATTGATGTCATATTGGTGGTACATATTTCCAGTGTCTGAACATGGCCGCAGAGAGTGAAGCTGACGCACTGTAACCCCGCTTATCGGTGCGTCGGCGAGCTTTTTTTCCCCAAGATGTCATAAATCAGTCGGCGGCAGATGGTGTTGACCTACACCATTATTGCCATGTTGCTAGCTAAGAATTATTATTGCTCCCACTTCTGAGACGTTTTCAAATAATAATTCTTTAGAATTCCATCGGACGCCGCATTGAAGACCGCACTGAATAAAACATTTGAAACACTTTCAATAACAAATCTTGGGTTTTTGCTAATCGATGAGAGTCCAAATCTCAGAAAGAGAATTCATACTTGAAAACTGGATAAAAACTTTACAGATCATTCAACTAAGAAACCAGTATTGCATTAAATAAAGTTTAATGAAGTAAAGTAAATAAATGCACTTTACAAAAAAAAAGGCTGAACATAAACATTTTGGGTAAAGTTGTGTTGCAACTTTCTCTATGAGTAGCCTTGATAAATTCAGTTCAGTTACTGTCACTTAGGATTTTAAAATTCCAAATACCTATTACATTCACATAAAAAACCATTAAAACATCACTAAAAATAATATATTTAGCATTATTAATTTATCAAACACGCATCACTGGTGTACCCGTAGGTCTGTTTTGAAGAAAATTCAGAACCAATAATTACGTTAATAGAGAGCCTACTTACCCAAAAACTATACGAGTAGACCTACTTACTAGGTTAATGTTCTTTCGCAAAATTAGTTCTTAAAAGAAGTCCTAAAGTTTACTAAGTAATATTTTAAAACAAATTGATGTACAAATAAGAGTTCAAAATATAACTTGTTTAAGTTAATAAAAGTACTTAAAACCTATCTATTACTAACAAGAATCTATGCCCCATTCTAGCTTTAAATAAAGTTTAAAACTAAAGTTTCAATTTCGTATTTTGTATAATTTACATCTGTATATAGATATATAGGTATATATATATATAAGCCCTCGGAAGTCACGTGACGGTTTCTATAGAAACTGACAGATCGGCCCGGTCCGGTCACGTCCCGGCCCGTTTTAGTGTGAGTCATCCTATATTAGTGAATTTGCTGGTAGTTCATCGGTTCATTGCGGTGTGTTATCGCATAATATCGATAAACAGCCTATAAATTAGTGGTTAGCTAAAGCACTGGAAATAACAACGTAGGGGAACTCTTGGTAAGCCGCAGCCTCGCGACGCCCTAGCCGCGATATTATTACTAGCTCGAAACTGCTACTTCAAACTGAAACCGCCTTTTTATTATTACTTTTTTCTAGACTGTCCAAGTGTCATATTGCATGACAAAGCCGTCGGATACATTTTTAGTCCACTCTATGTTAAGCACAGTTCTTTTATGCTATGATGACATTTGTTTTCATCAAATATTAATTTCTGCAGGTACTTAAATGACTCCACGGATTTACTTTGTGGTCATTAAATTGCAGTTTAATAATAAAGAGTAACCGTGAAGTACATGCTTGTTCATTGTTAAACTGCTACTAATTGACTTTATTTTTTTATTAAATTTTAATTATTAAATTTTATGTTGCGTTGTTCAATGTGGGACCTGTGATGAGTTAGATGAATAATAAATATATTTAAAATAACTGTTTAAAATATAACTCAAGATGCTGACAGTGCCGAAATTATAATAAGAGCCTGGACTGGGACGGAAGTAATATGAGAGCCAGGGCGCAGAGTAGGTACCATTTTGTACCATTTGGGGTAGGAACTCTAAGTAGGTCCATGGGGTCCCAGCGCAAGCAATTTTTTTGTAGAAAACGCAAAACGTCTGGTTAATGTAACCGGTGACCGAAGAGCTGGTAGCTACCTAGCTTGTACCTTACTGTATATGTATATTGTGTTAGCTATAATAAAATTGGTACAATTTCAACACAATTTAGAGGCCAACCGCCGTCTACAAAGTTAGCAACCATCAAGGCCACCTTAGTCGGAAACCTTATTGCGGACTGTGGCTGCTGAATATTTTCTTCAAATAGTTGCTATTAAAACACAGTTTGAAACGGATTGTATCGTATACAGTAGAATCCAATCAGTACGACTCCGCATAAAACAACCAACCGTTTTTAGCGACGTAACTATAGGCAGATGCTTGGTTTTCGTACAAGCCACTATTAAAGTGCACCCATATAGTACGACTCTTATATCGACGATGGATCGCTTTTAAAGATGGGATTTCACACGAAATTGTTCGGCTACAACGGTGACGTGCATTGTAACCGAACAACACATACGAGTACAAGATAGAACCATTGTTCAAAATGATTGTTGCAAAAGTTCTAAGACTTAGGATTTCGTCTCAATTTTTTATCGGTAATTTACAATGGCTTAGCTACAATTTTATCGAGTAGTACCTACATGTAAATAGGTCTATGGCTCAACAAGATCTTTTGCTAAAGTGAAAAATATTCGTAATTGCAATTCTTCTGTGAGTTACATGAACTAGAATATTAATGCATGTGTGATTATGTAATAGATAAACAACCTTAAAATGGACAATTTGTTTAATACGACTTCTGGATAGTATGACGTTTTAACGTCGGTCCTTTTGACGTCGTTATAACCGGATTCTAATGTGTACATTACTTTTTTTTCTTCCTGAGATAACAACGATATTAAGGAATTCCTCTCTTCTCAATCAATATTTCTATTTAAATGCAACCGAACAAAAAAATATTCTTACGTAATCTTTGGCAAGCAGTGTACATTTTTAGATTAATAATAAACATAAAAAAACCTTAGATTGCTTCCCGTTAAAATAGCCGCTGTTGTTTCTATGTAGGTGTTCTGTCTACTACGGTCCTGGATCTATTTAACCTGGCCTGCATCCCAACTCGTGACCAGGCCAGTAATTTTTTGTTTAATAATATTTATTGAATGTCAAAAACCGTCCAGTAAATGTCAGAAAGTATCGTTGAGGACAGTGACACTTATGCAATATTACAAAATGGCTTATAATGCGACCGGGAAAAAAACCGAAACTGGTTAAAAACCCCGGTTTTGAGCTTAACATTTCGGTGAAAAACCGGGTTTGGATTTCAGGTGGTTTTTACATTACTACCGTAAGAAAATGACATTATGATGCTCTCTAACCTACTGTTACTGCGTTCGATTACTTGTCAGATTATATATAGTTTTCTTTTTTAAATTTATGTGCGTCCCATTTTTTGATATGAAAAAAAGACATATTTAAAAAAAATCTACTGGAGCCTTGGCTCAGACTATAATTATTCTCTTTAGTGAGCAGTAGTACTGACTCAATTAATTTTGGAAAACATTTAATTTTGTATTCTTTGAAATCTTTTTCCGACGAGCAGGAACCGTCGGAACATTTTTTGTCATTAATTTTCTCGCAAATGTGATGAAAAAAATTGTACGTATCATAGGCGGTACAATAATTAACTACGAACTCGTGTGAAAATTAAATAATCCACAATCGTTTCTTGTCTAACGCCCTTAATACACAATGTACTATTATGTTGTAGCAGGTACCTATCCCTTTTTAATAAATACAATATGAGGAGAATAAAAAAAAGTTGATCGAGGTATTGATTAATGTTTGAATAACGGCAATAAAATATAACGCATAGATAGTAGTAGTTATGTTGGAAATGTGGGTGATTACACTCTGCCGCTACTCCAATATCTACACTCTCGTGTGGTCGTTTTGTACTCGTTGCAGACGAGTCAATAATGTGATGGTGGTGCGGTTGATAGTGCTCTTTTGTGCAATGATTGAATTCCTCGCTTAACCGGACCATTTAATTGGTTAAATACCTCGGACATAGCGCCATGTTCGAGGTTTATTATATAAATGAAGAATGAATTGACGCATGGGAGTAGGGTTAACTTGCTTAATTGTTACGGTATTGTTTTAATCTTTACACGAAAGAAAAATGCTAAGTACTGAAAAACTTCTGTTGTCAAAGTTAAATGTCACTCACCTTAGATAATGCATTGACTTATTGTTATTTAACATGTGTGCTTACTCGTCTCTCGTATTTGAGGGCATTTCACTTTAATAAGTGAAATGCAATCAATTTAGAAGCCGCTAAGGTTAACTTTTATTTGACAGGGTTCAAGGAAAGAGAATAGCAGTGTGATCCCCGTCCCTTTCTAAAAGTTTCCATTGAGTAAAAAAAGAATATTTGTGGTAGTTAAAAGTATTTTTTTATATGAAATTCGCAAAGAAAGCTAAGCATCAGGGTAACATAGTAAGAGTGGCCCCCACGTAGGATTCGGTCATACTTTAAGGTGGAGTAGTGGCTGGACCTAAGGACGCTGTATGCCTAATATTGGGCTTCGATCTTCTTTAGTTTCAGATTTTTTTACAATTATGCGAGTGAATCCAAATAAATTCAGAATTAAGGAGGATAGAATAGGGTTAATAATGCATATTTTTACAGGCCGTTCATGTCCTTAAACTTAGAAACCCTTATAAATTGAAAGAGATGTATATATACTACAGAAAAAAGTGACCAAGGCCCCCAGTGCCCAGGGCTGGGATCAAACCAGCGTCCTCTTGCTTTCGCGGCAGAACATGAATCAAAACATTTTTTATACTTAATAAATTATTTAATTCATGCTTTACAATTGTTGACCAGTTGTAAAAGTTTTTATCTATAAGAGTAACTATTCTGTTACAGTTTTACAGGGGGCCGAGATCCCGCCGCCGGGCAGCCGAGTAATGACTCAGTAGCGGTTACACGCGTTTCAGAATTAATTATTCATTAGCTGCACACTTCTTCGTTTGTTAACTGTAAAATAAAAAACTGATCAAAAGACGCCTTCGCCATCTTGAGTATCCACCGGAAGTCCTAAGCAGTCATGTTAAATAATAAAAAGTCAACGAGAGAATGAGTGACAATTTTACAGTGGGTCAAAATAGGTGGACATTTACGGAGCCCGCCACAAGCTTTAGTAGGCAACATTGTAGGTATATCTCATTCGGTCGCGTTAGTGCGAGCAGTAAGTTTACTATTTGATAATGTTTATTTACAAAAATAATGACATATTTGACATAACAGGTAGGCTAGGGTTTGCGTTTAGTTGCATTTTTTTTTTATTTTTACCTTTTTCTGTCGCACTGTAACGTTTTCCATGAGGATAAAATCGCGGATATAAGCGAATTCTGAAACCTTAGTAGAGCGTATGTCATTTTCAGGCTTTTAACGCAATTAAAATGACACTTGTATTTTATTATGATTGCGAATTTCAATTCGATTGGAAATTGAGTGTACATAATGAAGGCAGGTGAAACATTCATTTTTATTACGTTATTATTTAAACAACAGCATTACGTAATATTAAAATTGGCTTTTCATACTTTCAGGATGATTCAAGAAGCATGCTTGTAGACGACAATTATTGTAATATTTGTTTCAATCTCACACATACGAGTATATTAGCCTAATGGACACTTCTGAGAGAACCGAAAATAGTTGAGAGTAAATAAAAACAATACATAAGTATTTTGCATTATTTTGCTTCCGGTCCGTTTCTTATCAATATTCTTCTTCCTAGTCGTTTCCTTATTGCTGAGGGTCGTGACTACCATTCACAGTTTTTTCTTGTATCCCACACCACGTTCTTCCAGGCATTTCTATTCTGTGCCATTTGAAGGCAAGCCTGGGTGTTAGATCCTGTTGATCCACCGCTCGTACGAGAAGGCGCTCATCCCCTACATTTCTTCCATCAACTTCTACTTATTAATATTATTATACCCTATTAAAGTATTATTACATAAACCCTCTTTCATATTACAAGAAACGGAAATTAGTTATATCTACAAAATGAAAGAGATAGTATTTAACTTAGGGGATCCAGATCTCTTATACAAGAAACCCATCCATTGGGGTGTAAGATATTACATTGATTTTTAAAATGTCTAGTCATTTCAACTGTAAAATAATTAATAAGTGATTAAAGCGCTTCGATTGGCCAACCGATATTTATAACTAATATCTAAAATGGGATAATTTACCATGTATATTTGTTTTATTGAGCACCCGATATTTCGACACAGTCGCAAGCGCCATGTTCACGGAGTAAACTGACGAGCTGCGCGTTTTTAGTTGTGATCTACCCACACGCCATAGCGATCTACCCTCTTACAGGTTCTCTTATTTTCTGTGTTGTCACTGGTACTACTACCGTCCGTTTACCGTAGTTTTAGATATTAGTTATAATACAAATGCCCATGTTAGCTTAAATTCGTAAGCCGATATTTAGCCTTACTTCCATTTTAAAAGAACTGAATTGAGTCCTGTAACTGCTGTGAGTTGTAACCCTCCATTTCTTTTTATCTTCATTTGCATAAACGCCCAATGTCATCAAAATGTTTTCACTATTTACGGCACCTTGTTTCCTTCTAACAAGATGTGCTATTTGAAAGCTATTTGAAATGGCCCGTACGAACGTAGGTACTAATTAGGTACAAGGCGGAATACTAACCTCCGTTTCCCTCCGTTAACCTCCGTTTGTACAATGTTCTGTGACGTGTCTGTGAAATTCAGTTATCTGGAGGGACATTCCACGGGACATTCATTTCATATTTAGAGCCTAGCAATACGGGGTGTACCCCTATCTTTGGAGGAGGCCTTCACCTGTAGAGGGGTTCTTACATTAATCTATATTTTTTATTTTATTTTTCAAGTAAATAATCATAGAATTATAAACTAAATAATCATATTTAAGCAAGAATATTAACTTAATTTGTTAAAACTTGTAAACGTAAGAAATAAAAGTATTTTTAATTTTATTATACCCCCAATTTTTTTGTGAAAGTGAATGGGAATGGAACATCACACAATTAATTTAGTCAGAATTTTTTTTTAATGAGCTGTTAGTATTTTATATCATGATTGAGTCGCAGTAGCAGCAAAATAATATTTACTTATACGAGGCAGATTTCTTGAACTGGATAATTAAAACGGATCGTAATGCAAAAGGAAAGCTATAGACCATAGAGACAAAATAATTTGTTTTCTGACACGGTTTTATAGAACCACCTATCTTGATTACGCCCCGGTACAGTCGCCTTGGGAAATATTAAAGGTTGACCTAAACATAACGTGCTTTCAAGTATTTACTCCCAAATGGGTAACAGTTCATGAACGTAGGACCTAATATCTAATATAGTTGTTCAGGTTTTTCGGGTTGTTAGGAGACCAAATATTTGTTAAGGTTTTCATCGAAACTATGAGAAGAAAAAGAACCTATCCATCTATATTTATACATACTATTATAAACATAAAAACGGGTCTATCGCGAATTTAGTTATTTTACCGACGTATCGACTCAGTTTCATGGCTTGGCAAGCCGAGACCTATGTTTATAATAATGTGCACAAAACTAAAGTTTAAAGTGTTATAATCCATACTAATATTATAAATAAGAAAGTAGGTAACCCTCTATGTCCGTTACTGTTCACGCTAAAACCCCCGATGAGGATAGTTTGACTTCTGGAAAAGGACATAGGATACTAGATTTTATTCTAACTGTACGCTGTCGATGTCGCACGGAAAAGCTAGTATTTCTTATAAATCAAAACAGATTTTGGTCAATTTCAACCCACGCAGTTATTAATAAATACATCACAGTTGCCTACTTTGTACAAAAAGTTAGATGAAGGTAAATAGGCCAATAATCACGTTCTTTTAGTTGTCTACGTTTATCAATTTTGTGCGCATGGCATTAATATTTATGAATTGAAATTCAATACAATTCTGAGTGACTATACAAAAAACACGAAAACTTAAATGGAAGTAACATTTTTGAGAACCTCAAAATGTATCCTCTTTATATTATCGTGTAATGTAATGAAATGAGTATACAAAGTCCGAACCCTCTCGACATATAATTCCAATACTTTTGATCAAAAATCGATTATGCGGACACAACACATTGCGTTATCAGAGCCCACTGTACTTGCGTTGGTACGTGGCAATAAATTAGATGTTAATCAGAGCCCAGACCGTTCGCTGGCCAATAATGTGATACGTACTGCTCCGTACATTTGTTCCGGCCTTCCGTTTATCCCACCGGCCTGGACCAAATCCTCACCGGCTCCGACCCATTGTCTCTTGATGTATGATTCAAAGGCCGACCTGATATTGTTCAGATAAATTCATTCACTAATCATAAATTTCGGCGGAACTTTACGTTTTCAATATTTATTCATTCCATTCCAGCAGTGGTGTTTGCAATAATATCGAATCAGTGTTCACTTTTTGATTATCGATAAATATTGAACGCAGATGCATTACGCCCGGTACCCTAGAAGAACACAACACAGTATTCCAAACGGAATGCGTGGGAATATAAGAAGCCTGCAATGCAATACAAAGAAGACAAATTAAAAATGAAAACATATTAATACTGTCAGACAGTAAATTGGTACTACAAGCGCTATGCAGCGACAAATTTACCACACAACTCACACTCGAATGTCATAACAGCGTCACGAAGGTAGGCGAGGCTGGAAACAAACTAACTATAAAATGGATAAAAGGACATAGTGGCTCAAGGGGGAACGATGAGGCGGATGAACTGGCGAGGAGAGGCTCAGAGACACCAAAATATGGACCCGAACCTATCATACCACTTCCTTTATCGTACATACAAAACCAATTAAACCAACATCACAAACAACTTCACAATAAATACTGGAATGATTTGGAAACATGTAGACAAACCAAAGAACTCCTACCGGAGCTAAACTACAAGCTCACAAGAACCTTACTGAAGACACCCAGACACCAACTGCGGAAAATAGTAGGACTATTCACAGGACACAACACACTAAACAAACACTTATATAACATGGGCATAACAGACAGTCCTATGTGCAGAGCATGCATGGAAAAAGAGGAAACGACAAAACATATTCTCCTAGAATGCGTACAGGTAGAAGTATACAGGAGTAAGTACTTAGGAACTCCAACAACACTAAAGGAAGCAATTAGCAACCTATAAAAGATGCTAGGTTTCGTGGAGGAGCTAGGATGGTTAGAATAGGGCTACCTCGTTATCACGCAAAAAAGGCACAATAGATGTCGAGTTGCGGAAAACGCCCAGCATAACTAACTAACTAACTACGCCCGGTACCACAGAATACATATAGTTTTTAAGAACAGATATTTGATCTTTTATACAAAAAGCTTTTGAACACTACGCAAAAACGCGAGTGACGGTATCCCCCCTCTCCCCCGCACAACACTAGGGTTGCCTACGAATACAAATATTATATAATACTGGCGGCGTCGTGCAGCGGTGGGCCCGGGATGTATGGTCACAGCCCGTGTGTCGGTACCGACACAAGACAAAAGACGATCGACTCGAGTTCGCGCGGAGTTCCATAGGCCGGTACGTTATAAACCATAAGGAATGTTTGCTTTGCTTGCAATACATGCGTCGTGTCGGTGATTACTTTGTATTAAACAGATACATCTGCGGCCAAAATTTACAATTTGATAATTTAAAAAAAATTGAAGAAATCCTTGCGTCGAACAGGGTTCGAATCTGCGACCTCTATGAACACCGGTCGGATTGATCGGTTTTATCATATTTATTTTAATAATAAAATTGTAAATGTCGGTGATTCTAAATGAAGCCAATAACAGGAATCGCAACAGTTTTACCACAAAATAAGTAATAGTACTAAAGTACAAAAGGTTCGCTCTCTTACATTTGGCGTTTAACTTGTCACGCGTTCAAATGTCAAGAATGCAATGAATTAGGGTATTCAACGCGCAGCCACGTGCTGCGTAGTGATACAGATTGCTATTATTAATGTTACAACAATTGGAAAACTGTTTTCATATGATTAGATCGCGTTATTGTAAATTATTTATTAGTATTGGTATTCATTTGTTTAAGTATAAATAAGGATACGTTATTTGAAATATAAATACATTTAAACGCATCCCTAAGGTAATGCGCCTCGCGCGAACCCTGACAGTTCATAGTTCATAATTGACCCTGACCCCTTACCATGACGTCCTAACGCGATTTAGTTGACGACCTAAACTGAGTCGCTTCCATACAGCTGATCTTAAAATTGAATCGCGTTAAGACGGCAAGGTAAGGCTCACTAATAAGTGTGGCCGAGTTTGATACAACATAAGACGCGGAGTGAAACCCCCCTGGTTTTACTATTATTGTTCTTACTTTCAATGATGTACTCGTACCTAGAGTCCGACTATGCTGTTTCCCAGATTTTGATAGCACATACTGTAAAACTGTTAATAAGTTAACGTCATAATTTCATAGAAGTTTGACGTGTATAATAATACTTTAATGTTTGACAGCTCATTTGTTTGGATATTGGAAGAGATAAGATATAAGAGAATAGAGATAGAAGAGATAAGACTCAAATCGAAATATCGAAAATATAGAACCAGTTTCGAATGCATTAAATTATGTTTCCTAATAACAATAAGACTCTTCGCTATTAGACCGTTCGACCGCCGAAACAACTGTCGGTACAATGATCACCGAATCAACCTCCCACATGGCGGTTACCTCGTGGTCCAAGTCTAGGTACTTGCTGGACTTGTCCTTCTCGGCCTCGGGTTCTCGTCATGGGGGATGGTGATGTCGACGAGCATGGCCCGGCGCTGCGATCGATCTATCACAACGATATCACAATAAATAATAATTATTATGACGTCAGATGTAAGTAATAAAATATGAAATATCAATATCTTTAATATAATTGCGTTAATTAATAGTAGGTTTTCAGTGTTATTACGTGTTGGTAAACTAACATTAAAAGTCTTCGATAAGTAGCCGTGAAATGGAACAAAACTAGGTACCTAAATTTAAAAAAAATAAAACTTAAAAGCACTAGTTCGCAAAAACGAACTTTGCGCACGCAAAACAGCCAATAAAAGCACTTCAAGCTTTTTAGCAGTTGTATTGAAAATATAGTTGCGGGGTATTTTGGTTCCCTTGGCATAAAATACAATCAATTTAAAATATTTCTTATTCGTTACCTACTAGCCACGGCTATAAGAAAGGGAACTAATGATTTGTATTGTTAGATTTGTTGCTCGGCGTCAGAGTGATTTACTTGTAAACACGCTTGAATGTATATTTTAATTAATTGACATAGTTCTACGTAAGTTACATTGAAATCGTCGTTTATCTTTACACTTTGTAATGACCAACGCTGACAATAATTCGGCAAAAACCACCCCCGGGCTTTGACAACGAAAGATAACAAAAGCACAAATCACAGAAACACGAGATTACAAGACATTAACGCACCAGCATTTGTTCAATCATCGTAATGGGTAATATATGGAAGTCAATTGGCTGCGCGGCGAGGAACATCAGGCGGAGATGAGTCCGGAGATAAGGGGAGGTCATTTGGAGGGTGATTTATCTGGGCCGAGTGCCACGGTCGCGGCTGCGTTATAGTTGTCTCCAGGTACCTAATCGAAATAATTGTAGGGGTGCGTTGGAGTATGGCTGGAGTGAAAACGTTATAGCAAAAAAGGTTAAACAAACGAAATTATGATACGTAATATTTTGATACTCTAAGATACTCAAATTACTACGATCGCACGAAAAAATTACCGTTGGTTTGGCGAAATCGCTGCTTAGTGTTTACAAAATTCCATATACTTATTACTTAGGTACGAATTTATTCGGGAATTCGTTAGGTATGAATTCATTCATAAAATGCCCATACACTTTTGAACGTGTGTGTAATTGACAAGTTTTCGGGTGACCTAGGAAAGACGCAGTTTGATTCTTGTATTTGAGGCCTTATCACTTCTCTATAGTATTTCTTAAAATATAAACATATTAAACTGTAGGAAACCCCCGTGAGTATCAGACATATTAAATTACTTATACCACATGACTGAGGGACACATTTTTCCGAAACATGTCTATTTTCGACTTTGTGACGTGACGCTTTCTATGGAAATTGACAGATGTTCCCGTCCCGTCCCGTTCTAGTGTGAGTCATCCTTTATTATCATTAATAAATGATTTAATCCATGCTTTACAAATATACTTTTTTATCGTTTTTAACATATTTATAAATACACCTATATACCTATTTATACTTTTTCTGGAGTTTACTTTTTTTGTGTTCGTCTAAACCTTTTGTTATTTCTTCGTAAGCTTGTAAGCAGAAATGGAAGTCATCGTATTATTTAAAAGTGTTAATTAATACGTTAAAGGCAATATGGTGCAATTTTCTTAATTTGAATATATGAATTTACAGTACTCACATACCCACGAACTATATAAACAATGAATAATTAAGTAGACTAAGATCCTTTTTAGCGAATAGTTTAAGATTTTTCGTAAATAGCTTTCTTAAATAGATGTATGTAAGATCGAAAATGTTATTGATGCAAAAGTCTATTAAAATTGGCAAATTTTATATAACATGAACCACCTATTTTTCCAAATTAATAAACTTTGACTTTGAGGTCTTTAAACCTTCCAGTTAATAGCATCATAATATAATAAAATTTAACGCCTGGAGCTCGCTTCTCATAATAATAATAATTAATGTCGACAGAGTGCCCTCATTCAAATTAAAATGATTACTTTTGCTCTAAGAACTTAAGCTGCAGCAAATAATTTTGCTTTTACAAACTTTTCCGAAATATCGTCGCTTTTGTTAATTTGAGAGCAACTTTTGAAGGTCGTTGGCTCATTTTTATTCTTTGATGACAGTAACTTTTTAATTATAGGTACCTTCAAAGTTAATATAACTTCCATATTTAAGTACAACAATTACGGAACAATTTTACTTTGGAAAATGTTTTTTAATACGTTTCCCAGTTAAACTTTCCTAAATGGCAATACAATTTATTTTGCAACTTTGAACTTCTTAGTCTCTTTAGTTCCTAGACTTTATACTAAGAATTATGAAACCCTATATTTCTTTAGGGTCATCTACCTTATATTAATATTAACAGTAATTATGTACTGATAGTAGTATTTTAACAATAAAATAAGATAAAAATTAAAATGATTAAAAACAATTTTTAGTTTTCCGGACCCTAAAGGACAAAACGGAACCCTTATAGGATAACTTAGGTGTCCGTCCGTCTGTCTGTAAATACCCTTTTACTCGGGGGAACGCGAGTAGGTAGCAAGTTGAAATTAATACAACATACACAGGTCTGAGGTCCCTTGAAGTTGTCTAAAATCCAAACTTCTACGCCAATGCAATCAAAAGATACGGCCGTGTATGTACCATTTCATATACATGTCAAAAGTGAATCAAAATGTATAAGGTACTTCCTGTTCACCTAGAATCACGAAATTCGACAAACTGCAACAAAAAAATAGCAACAAAAACACGAAAAATACTTCATAGAAAATGGTGGGTTACTGAGAAATGGGATCGTTTATTAGAAAACACTATCCCCTAGTAAGGGCGCTACTGGAGCTGGACGCACTGCGCCTTCTTAAGAATTTAATATTTATTCGACCTATTACAACAAGAAACATAACCTTGCGCTCAAAAAATAAGACTACTTTTCGCCGGTATTTAATAATGAACTTCTGTATAATGCGATCATTAATCATGCGACCATCTCGGTTTGCGTGTCGACCGCACCAACTAGCCGAAGTAATGAAATGGATTAAGTAATGTCATAAAAACATATTTGATAATAACATGTTTTCTATATTTTGAAGTAATGACACTTAACTGTGCGTATGTAAGAGTACGCCCCTAATCGGCCCTTGCGCCTAGCTTGTTGTGAGCTTATTTCGAAGCTCCGTCTAATTTATGTACATACGTATATATATATATATATATATATACCATTAACTTTATTTTAAAAGGCAGAAAAAGTTACAACATGAAACCTAATAAAAATAAATTACGACTTAATATTAAATAAAACTAAATATAAACTAAAACTTAGTATTAAATAAAACTAAACATAAACTAAAACTTAATATTAAATAAAACTAAATATAAACTAAAACCTACTATTAAATAAAACGAAATAAAACTAAAACTAAAATACATGTAAAAAATTGGGCACCCGCGGCATGGTGCCGAGGATGCTGGCAGCATTTCCCCGCTGTATTGCAATGCTAATGCGTTGCGCGAGGAAGCTGCCAGCACGTCGGTCACCAGTAGTGTCGACAAGTCTTTTCGACAGTTCTTTGAAAAGTTGTCGGGCACTGGGACCCCACGGACCAAGAGTCTCGACTCCGAACGGGGTGAAAAAGTAACCAGGTCCGAGAGCCCTGTATTTCGTCACCTTAAGTTTTTCGGCCGCTATGGCTGCCGCACCCACCTTTTTGCTGGTTCCGGCGATGTGGGAAGGAGCTAGTGTGTCTACGCAAGTAGCATCCCACACCAGCACCCTTCCCAAACGCCAAGGAACCAGGGACATACCGTCCGGTCTCTTGCCGTCATCTCTAGCTATGCCAGTTGGCTCCAACAAGGAGGGCACGTTGATAGTTGCAAGAGACCGGCGGATAATGTCGTTTAATTCTGTATGCCTGGCATAGCGGCCTGCGCTTTTCTGACATGAAAGTCCGTGGTGACCCAATGTGTCGACCTCTTTGCCGCAAGGGCACCTGTGTGGAGCACAGATTTGTATTCCGAGCCGAAGACAGGTTGCCAAACGAAGGTCGTCGGGTTTGAGGAAGGTACCAACGTTGGGAGATGGGTACGCTCGGAGCCAATCACCAGACTCTCTCGCTCCCGACGCCAGTAGTCTAGCCTTCGTGTCATATACAATTTATGTATATGACACGAAGGTGTACCATAGAATTGCATATCAAAACGTAAGCACAAATTATATTCTTTACTTTAACAACAACAAACATTGTTTTATACATTTTTATGTAGCGCTTAGCATTGAGCTCGACATAAGTCACCTTTTATGTATAACAGTTCTATAAAATCAACGATTTTGTATGAAACTTAGTACGCTGACTATTACAGTGCCATTCCGTAGCCTCCGAAAAGCCCGATACTTTCTTTGGAATAACTCGGCACATCTAAAAAGTCAAGTGTAATTCATAATAAAAAACCGAGAACAATTTTAACGAAACAGCCGCTAAATGGCAGTCGCGTCCTATACACAAAGCTTCAGCAAAGTTCCCTGAAGGCTTTCGCAGGCTAAGGAAGGACGTGTGGCCCCTGTGAGAAATTGTTGATTTGTTGATGTCAATTGTTTGTCTCTTCATAATTAGTACATAATCACTCCTACTTTCAGCGCTCTATATTGAACTGTCACAGGAATGATGTCAAAAATGTATTTTCTCAACATTTTTTATTTTCAAATTTGTTTATCTCCTAAGGCACTTGTCCCACCAAAAGCGAGTAAGCGATGAGCTATCGGCGATTTTCTCGCCCAAGAAACGAACAAAAGATAATCGCTTCCGTGTAAATAAAAGAGATGGATATATTTATAGTTCATGGCCGGCCGTTCACACTGCCGGCAAGTACTTTTCCTTAGAGAATCACTCGCTCGCGTAGAAAAAACGCTACTCGCTGATCGCCGATCGCCGCTGGTGGGACAAGTGCCTTAGGAGATAAACAAATTTGAAAATAAAAAAATGTTGAGAAAATACATTTTTGACATCATTCCTGTGACAGTTCAATATAGAGGGCTGAAAGTAGGAGTGATTATGTACTAATTACGAAGAGACAAACAATTGACATCAATAAATCAAAAATTTCACACAGGGGCCACACGTCCTTCCTTAGCCTGCGAAAGCATTTAGGGAACTTTGCTGAAGCTTTGTGTATAGGACGCGACTGCCATTTAGCGGCTGTTTCGTTAAAATTGTTCTCGGTTTTTTATGAATTACACTTGACTTTTCCATAGCATTTAAAGCATAATCACAGCTATATAGTTTGAGTGGGTGTATACCCTGTAATTTTATTAATAGTTTATACTTGAAAAATAAAAGAAATAAATGACGATATATTAACAGCTCTTTTTTACAAGTTTATTTGATTGTACAACTATGAAAAATCATATTACCAAGACGTTTTAACGCGATTCAGTTTAGGACCTAAACTCAGTCGCTGCCATACAACTAAGCACAGTTAATAACGCAATCAATTAAATTGGCTCCCTATCCGCCGTCGGAGGGATTTACACACTCTTTCTCTTTTGTTTACTGTGCTTTTTTCTCCCTCTTCTCCTTTCGGAGAAATTTAAATTTTTGCCTGAAGGCAGTGGTCACCGTTTGCGGTCCAGTGAGAATCAGTCTCTTAATCCCATCTCACAAATCTCGTGGCTATCACAAGTCGTTTGTGGTACGCTCGGTTAGACTGTGGAATGATTTGCCTGTCTCGTATAGGAAGTCCCAGTCAATTGCGTCGCTCAAGGGGAAGTTAAAGAAGTTGTGGTTACCTGTTTCTGTGTGATTGGTTGCTGTTGTCTCTTTGTTTATCTATATATTCTGTTTATTATTTTTTATTAGCGTTGTCTCACATTTCCTTGTTAGTGTGATATATATACTTTTCCTATGTTTGGAAATATATATAGTTTATATTATTATTTATCTGGTACGTTGTTGTACATTAGGTGTATTGGTCTACCTCTTTTCATTTTTTCTCTCATCTACTCAAAGGTTAACTTAACTGGAAGAGATCCCTTAAAGGGATAAGTTCGCCTTTTTACTTACTGTTTTCCTTTTGTAAATTTTAATTTATCTGTGTTTTGTACAATAAAGAGTTTACATACATACATACATAACGTAAACTGAATCGCGTCAAGACGTCATGGTAAGGACCTGTTATCCGATTAACGGTACTCGTTATTAACGGTTATCGTTGAACAAACATACAAATTTAAATACGAATATACAAACGCCGAACTGTTCCAGTAGACTGGAAGAACTTCGTTCGCTTCGCCCGCTCGTTCAATAATTTGTAATCCACCAACTGGCGCAGTCATTTTGTCCTGTCCTTATATTTTAGTCAACGACGGATGATATGTCATTCAGCTAACGACGCGCCAGCTTTGTTTTAAAATATTGTTAGGCTGGTATCCTATTTTACCGACAATGAAACACGATTTACTCGATTTTTTGGATTTTTGATTATGTGTAAAATGAAAACGGTATTTAAAAAACAAAATGTGTTTGAAGTAGACTATTTGATACTTATTTTAGTGTACGTGAGCTATTTTTCTCTCCACTCTGTCACGGTGTTTTGAGTTTAATAATGTAAGCGTACAGTCACTAACCAGGGAAGTAACATGTATACTGTTCTGATAATACTGATAAGGTAAACTAAAATTTCGGGTATTTACCTCCTATACAAAACATAACAATTAAATTCTTAATCAGACAATTTTCAGCGTGGATACAGATCATTATTGATAAGAAAGGAGAACGGCCCTGTTGCGGCCTAGTGCATTATTTTTACACGTAGCCTTAAACCCGCGCTTTTTTGTCACAGATAGGTATCAAGTATTATGTAAGTATATCAAATCATACGCACAGTCACCTGCAATCGTATCTTCCGCTAAGAAGGCTGCAAAATTATGTGACACGCTCCTATGGCTGTACTAATAAGATAAAGTCAGATGTTTCTGCGGCCTTTATAGGCGAAGATACTATTACAGGTGACTGTGCGTATGATTTGATGGAAAATAGACACAGCGAGGTATACGAATGAACTTTATCCTGTAGTACGACTAACTACTAACTATTATAAGTTTTGTTAAACTTCAAGTTGTTTACTAAATTTTGGATATATTTGCGGACTCTGAATATGGTTGTCACAAAATAAAGCAAAACGGTTTTTAAAATTGAACCAACAAATAATTGTAAACGCGTAAAACAAAATGATTATAAAAACAGACTTACAATAATTCTAAATGAAAACTGTTTAAAACAAATATTAAAATATCATAAAACCATAAAAATAAAAGGATAATTTACTTATAAATAAAAAACTGGCTCCAGCTCGGTGCCTTGTGGCATAGTGCCAAGGAGGCTGGACGGCAATACCAAGATTACCAAGGCGTTGCGCGAGGTACGCGCCAGCCCTCCTATCCGCCCGTCTTGTCTATATTAAATTACCGTTAAAAAACCACTATGAAGGTTCGTAGTTTACCACAGAATCCTAGAAATAGCATAATTTATCTGTTAAAAATAGGTTAGGGGTAGGTTAATACAACATTTTTCTCTTAATATGATTTGAAATACACCGTAAAAATGTTAAAGTACGTTGCAGGCCTTCTACATATGATAAGGTTAAAACCCAAATATAATAGGCAAAAATATTTTTATGCTGTAGTTATATTATGACTTCGTTAATTGTCAGGTTCAGGTTCGCAGCAACATATGATAGTAATTTATAAATTAGGTAATATTTTCGGGACTATGGGTCAAAAACAAAGCAAAAATTATGAAAGTATAACATAATCGAATATTTTTGAAATATCTTGTTAAGCCGTTTCTTAGTTATCGCAAAAGTTATCTATGTCTTCAGTAAAAGGACGCAAGTGTCATGAAAATATCCATTTGAACTCCGAATTTTGTGAGGGATGGGCAACTTTGGAACCCTACACAGTACACAGCGCACCTAATGTTATCATAAATAAATAGTACAGGAAAAATATAATATAGTAATCTTGTTTTTGTTAATAAGCGTTTTTTTTTAAATAATAATCTTTTCAATGCGCGATCCCGAATCGCACTAAGCCGTTTTTTTTATATCTTAGATATCGAACTATTTACATTTGACTAACGAAAGCATGTGCACCAAAATGAATTCTATGTTCTACGCGATATTGATCGTATTGTCTAAGTATGTATACGTAGGTAGGTATATAATTATGTTGTAATCCTTATTATATCCAAGTTCGTTACATATCGGTTTAAGCTTAGCGCGCACTTAGTATTAGGCATACATACAATTCAATAAAGCAATCCGTCATAACCAGGATCGGATGACAGACGTGGTCAGTCCCGGCTTGGAGGCAGTGTACACAGATCGCTCGTCATTCGCGCTGTCGAGGCTTTCATCTTGATTGCATTCCCGCGACCTCGTAAATTTTCAGCTTAATTCGATGCTCTTCACACTGTGAATAATTATCTACCACAAAAAAGTTTTACGCCCAGAGTCGTGTCTCCATTTTTTTGAAGGCGACCCTCATAAATTTTAATAGCGAACTTAGTGGGATCGCTTAATTTCAAACGGATATAAACAGCATCGATATTAAGATATTTGAGATTTTCTTGAGACTTGAGACTTTCAGAAGTTTGTGTATGTGTACGAATATTTTCTGTGTTCCTAAAATTATTCATATGAAGTAAATCATGCATTAATGGTCTTGCCAGTTTGGCTTGCTGTTTTGACAGAGTGGGTCGTCTCGCCTCTTTTGTTTGTACAGTTTTTTTAATGTTACTGTTACTTTTTCCTTTGATTTTTAATCTAGACAGAGTACCTAACAATTGACAAACCTTCCCCTCTGCCGAATGGGTATGGCATGGTATCGATACTCATTGTATTGACTGACGTTTATCTGACATAGCTATTTGTACGCTATGTACATTTGACGAGCTCCTCCCCAGCAATATTTTTTTATTTTTTATTGATGATATTCCACAAGTGGTATAACCTGGCAATACAATCTAGCCTTTTTAGGCTAATAAGTATTTTGATTTTAACCTAAACTACGAATAAAGAATAAACCAAGAATGTGTCCATTAACACTTTTCTTATTGTCTCTATTAAGGCGAAGACACTTTGTTCATGTGATCTTTATATGTAGTAGGGTAAAACCACCAGTGTATGAACACTTAAGCATTTTTTCAATTTAGAAAAGTAATTTCTCAGTATCTATTAATAATTTTAATAATATTATGTTTTTTAATCAATCGTCATTTAATAAACAAGAAAGTAATTTCTGCGATTTCTTATCATATTTATACTTTTAGACTTATAGAATATTTTATCAAAAAGTACCGAAAAACCCAATGATTGAACAGAAAATCCAATGAATGAACAGTGTAAAACCCAGTGAATGAACATTATCTAGCTTTATTAAATCAGTATTATAAATAATTTTAAAAACAAAATGAATAAATTTTCTTTAGTAATCATTACGTAAAACATTGAGGCACCATCTAAAATAGAGTAAAATAGAATATAATGAATATTATTCATCAATATGATAGAAACACGTTGGCCACAAAATAGAAGCAATAAATGCAATAAAAAAAAATCTTTTAACAAGAAACAACGAGCGAAGGAAAAAACGAGTCCAAACGCTGGTAGTAAAATAATACACTTTTTATTAAGATTTGTACACATGTATATTGTGTATGTTCATACATAGAATTAGAAGAAATCTAGTCAATGAACAATCCATATATCTGTATGTTCAGACATAGGCATGAAAAATCCAGTAAATGGACTATAGTAATATGGATTTTTTATTCATGTTCCAATATTGGCTGAATACATCAGAAACGTTTTCTATACAGAATCGCAAAAACACAAGCTAATACCATGACGTTAACGTTTAAATTTGGAATAAAAATTAAATTGTCCTAACACCAGCATGTAACATGTAGCTCTTATACATACTTGAAGACCTGTATACTTTACCGTGTTTTAACAAATATATGACTGATTTACCAGTAAATGAACACACCGTTCATTAACTGGTTTCAGAACATTTGATAAGCTAGTAATGGAACAGTAAAAATTAAATACTTCTACACAAAATAAGTAAGCAAAGTGTACATTCCTGAAAAGTTTCACTCTTACTTTACCCAAATAACTAAACCTTGTATTGGTAAACATCAAATAGGTTATTCAAATGTTACTGCAAATATACCCTGTTCTTAACTAGAATCTAATTTCTTCATACAAAAGTCAAAACCAGAAACACGTAAACTTCAAACGTCTACCGCATTGAATCTGGTCTAAAATAAATTTACAATTTGTTTTCATTGCATAGTAAATTGACTGTTGAATAAGAATAAAAATACTGCAAGTGATAGCAATCGCTATAATTCTTATTTTATGCAAAAAACGTGATTTTGTTCATTCACTGGGGGGTGTTCATTCACTGGAGGGCTTACCCTACTCACTGCACTAAATTCACTATTCACTACACTAAAAGTATTAAATCAACTCAAAAGGTTTTATTCTTTTCAGTCTTCTTTTTAAATTCGTGTTGTCGAGGAGCTGGATGGCCTCGACGTTAACGTGATGATGAAGCCTTTGATCGTGGGCTTTGGCGTATTTTTTAATAATAGCACTAACAGATTCCACTCCTAGATACCGGTGGAGGTCATCATTTCGTATGTACCAGGGTGCGTTTACTACAGCTCTTAGTACTTTGTTCTGAAATCTTTGAATTATCTGTAGATTGCTATGTTTGGTACAGCCCCACAGGTGTATACCGTAAGTCCATATTGGCATTAGAACTTGTTTGTAAAACAATAATTTGTTGTGCACTGACAGCGCAGAGTGTCTTCCAAGCAGCCAGTACATCTTTCTGTAGCGGAGGTCTAATTCTTTACGTTTCTTTTTGACATGAGCTTTCCAGCGAAGCTTAGCGTCTAGTGAAATGCCCAGGTATTTGGCTGAATTTTCGTACGGTATCACGGTTTTATTTATGTGTATAGGGTGGTATGATGGTTTCTTGTTCGTAAAGTCAATGTGTACGGACTTGGACTCGTTGACCATTACGAGCTTAATTGGAAACAAAAATCATATGCAGTCAATTAAAATGTGGTTCATACATAATATTTTTATATAAAATTCCGAGTTTTCTCGATAGCTACAGGTTTATGTATTATTTTTCCAATGTGAAAAAGAACATATCCAATGTGTTTTAAATCCTTTAAGCCAGTTGGGATTTCTAAAGGTATAAGTTTAAATATTTACTGTCTGGTTTAACATTTCTGCGCTTGGCAAAGGAGTGAACGCTAACAGAAGTCACTAATTACTCGTATTTTACTTGAGTTTCGTGCTTGGTTATTCAGAAATAACTGACGACTGACTGACAAATTACGATTAATAATCAAAGGTATTTCAAAAATATTTGACAAACGAAACCACGTGACTTTGCATTTTGGCCAATGAGGTTACAGGCTTACAGCATGTCGTATCCGCCATCTCATTGTCAACATATGGAATTATGTCATTGGCCCAACACCCGAGTCACATGGTTTAGTTTGTTAATACTTAAAAGTACAGACTCTCGTCCTACAAAAATACATTATTAGTAGATGTAGGTACTGTTAAAGCAGACTAGAAAGACTACCCATCTTCCTTACGCCGTACAAGTAGGTACATGACAGAGAAACAAACTCAAGTGTATAACTTCAAGTAATTTTTGTCAACAAGATCCTGTAAACTTTCTGCCTAGATCCCAAAACGCTAGTAAAAGAGGTTTTAAGTGCTTAATTTATTTTGTTTTGACTTTTTGTTAATTACCTGGTCCTGCATAGCCCCCCGCGTACTTGTACAAGTTCAAATTATAAGTAGTACTTCGGACGTCAAGGATGGTGGCCGTGCCTTTGTTTTGGTCGACTTGTTGGGGAGACTGCCGTGCCTCCAGAAATAAGAAGACGATATGAATAGCCGGCCATATACGTTCGGACATATCCGCCGGATCCTCCAAACAATGTATGGTAAATTTGTCCGACGGATGCCCGGCGGACAAACCCGCTATGCAAATCCGACGGATTGCTCGAACGTCTATCACACTATAAATACGAAAGTAACTCCGTATATTTATCACTTTTTAAAGCAACGTTAAGTAAAAACTGCAACCCTAACATAAAACAAAACCGGCCAAGCGCATGTCGGGCCATGCTCAGTGTAGGGTTCCGCAGTTTAACGTCCGTCACAATAGGCAACCTTAAAAAGTTTATAATAGATACCATGCTCAATTTCCTTATAATAATTAACAATTTGATGATACTTTCGATCAAACCCGTCCCGACCCCATCAACTCCGGAAAAATCTTAACAGCGCGAAGTAGACCACGGTACAGCGCCATCTCTCAAGAAATTGGGTTACTAATTTAAAGAAACTAGTCGGGTTATGTATGTTGAGTTTTCGGGAATAACTTTTGATCGCGTGAAACGATTTGAATTATTATTTTTTTAGTAGAAGGAATATGGTGCGGGATGATAAATTAAGTAGGTACTCAAGATATTTTTTTTTTTGCATATACGGTTATTTTGTGCAATAAAAATTATAACCACTTTTTCTTTTACCACTTTGTGGGCGTGACCGATATACATATTCGTACAAAATTACAGCTTTCTAGTACTTACAGTCACTATGATTATCCGCGGACGGACGAACGGACAGACAGACAGACAGACTTGGCGAAACTATAAGGGTTCCTAGTTGACCAAGGAACCCTAAAAAGAAGAACCGCAAGAATTAGCCTACAAAAACAAATGAGTATAAACGGCTTCATAACTTTATGATACATATTTATTGTAGTTTTTTTTTTTTATTAACTGGGATGCAATGCATTCTGAACAGATTTTGCATAGAATAGTATTTTGGCTTGGCACCGACTTCAAACGTTTCAGTTGGTAGCGTTATGTGACTGCGATGCGGCAGTTTCCAAGGTTTTGTGTAGCGAAGAGACGGGTGTTTTTTTCTTTGATAAATTTCTCCATACTGAATGCTAGCGTCCACCCGCCGCAATGTTCCAAAGTAACTAAGGCCTTGGCGCCGACGGCGGGTGGTCAGATAAACCAGGGCCTTAAAACGCGGCGGGCAGCGGGTGGGAGTCACGGGTGGCCGTTTGGACGCCGCACGCGACGGGCGAGAACTACCGCTCCCGAACATTCCCGAACACACCATGCTGACCTCGCGGGCGACTGGCCCCAGCACGCCGCAAGCGGCGATTCAGAACGACCGAGGCCTCACCCGCCACTCGCGGCGCGCAGCCACCCTTCGCCCGCGGCGTCTGTGTGGTCGGTTTGGGAATGCTTGGGCGCGGTCGCTCTTATCCGCCGCTCGCTGCTGATAAGTGCGCAATACTGAAACTATGCTTCTCAAACCCATGCAGTTAGTAGAAAATCGAGGCTAATGGTAAAATCGAAGGCTTTTTAGTGTTATTGCCGTCGTTACCGCATTGCATCGCCAAAGAGGATTGAGTACTGGAGACATTGAATCTCGAAAATAATCGCGGCCCGTGTTTGACACCTTAACTAGATGGCTTTCATACGATATCGTATGTTTCTTGAGCAAAGGCGCTGGATAAAGGATGACTCACACTAGGACGGGACGGGACGGGACGGGACGGGACGGGGCTTTTTTTAGTATGGAAGGCGTCACGTGTTCACAGAGCCCAAAACTCTGACAGATCGGAAGCATCGGAAGGCCCCGTCCAGCGCCGGCCACGCTTTTTTGGTATGAAATTTGATCGGATCGGAGAGCACGGAAACAATAAGCTAAAATAAGTAAGTTACCAAATGTCATAAACTTGTATGTGAAATATGAGGGCGCAGCTGCTTTCTGCTTAGTCGGTTTATATTACTTGGGACAAGGAGGAGTTACTTACAAAGACTGTCAATTTCTAAATAAAGTCGCCTTTCTCGTGATGATTGCCGGAATGAAATTATTTAAAGCGTTATAAATCAATTTAATTAATAGTACATTACATACCAAGGCCGTTTAAGTGGGAAATGCCTCGGATTGCATGTAATTGTCGGCCGAGGCGAAGCCGAGGTCGACTAACATGTGATCCGAGGCTTTCCCATTTACCGGCCGAGGTTTGTATACTATTTTTCAGCCCGACGGAGCCGGCAGGCGGCAATTTAGTTTTGCGTAAAGTGGCGCTTACCGGCCGGAGGACTGAAAAATATATTTACAGCATGGAAATGCTATAGATAAATTATTCTTAAGAAAGAGTTGATTTTGATCGTATGTAAAATATTATAAATAACTTTTACCTACGATATCCAAGGCAACGTGATCTAAGTGAATGCAATAATATATTTATAACTTGTAATACCAAATGATTCTTATATTTGATTCACTGACAAATTTTCACGCATTTACATAGTACAATTTAATCTTCCGTGACCCATACTGACATGAATATGGAAAAAAAACGGTTGAATCTCTCGTATTTTAATCACAATTGGCGTGACTTGTTTAGGATAGGACATCGGATAGGGTGATGTCACCTTCGCAGCACAGCCAGCACCCGTTTAGAGAAAGTCAGGAAGTGTTAAAAATATTTATTGTAGATAATTATACGCCTATAACACTCACTGGGGACTCAAGGAGGCATTTAGCAACCTAAAACCGATGCTTGGTTTCGTTGAGGAGCTGGGGTGGTTGGAATAGGGCTACCTCGTAGCACGCAAAAAAGGCACGATGGATGTCGAGTTGCGGAAAAGGGCCCAGATAAACTAACTAACTATACGCCTATGCTACACAGTGTGAGGCTAAGTCACCATACAAAATATCAAGGTGATATTAAAGTAGAAAATAAACTCAAGATCTGTACGGCCGGTTGGTTTATCAGAGTATTATACAATATTGGATTATGTATTAACAAATACAAACAAAATATACAAATTAATTTATACGTGTACTGGTATTAACGGTTTCCCGAAGAACATCTTAAATATTACGGTTAACAGTCTTCATTATTTACTATTCTGCTACTGATTGGAACTTATGTTACCACAGACGGCTCGAGTGTCTCAGAATATACGTCAAAAAGAGGTATATTGCTAAATGTCATAAATTGCTGCGTGAAATACGGGCGTAAAGATAATATTTTATTTAGTCGGGTTAATCAAGCACGTGGTATTGCTGCTATAAAAAAATAATTAATAATAGATAAAATGAGCACGGGTTTTTAAAATCAAGTGCTGGTATTTGCACATGGTACATACTATTAACAATTACGTTTTTTTTAATCGCTTAGGTAGGAAGAAAAAAGTTTTTTGTAATTTCATACATGCCAAAAACCGCTTTAACTGTATAATATGTATATGTAAGTATAAAAGCTATCGTGCCATTTGTGTACTGCCACTGTACTCCATACTAATATAATAAATGCTAAAGTAACTCTCTGTCTGTCTGTTACCTCTTCACGCTAATATCGCTGAACGGATCAAGATGGAATTAGTAGGTATGGGGATAGTTTTACTCCTAGAATAGGACATAGGGCAGTTTTGGTCAACTTCTACGGAAACGTAGTCGCGAGCAAAAAATAGCAACATATATAAGCGTTCACTAGTCGCAAGTAGGTATTTCGAAGTATGGTGCGATTCGACAAGCGCCCTTGTAATAATACAAAAAGTGTGGTGTTTCATCAAATTTATTTATTTCTAATAGAAAATTACATTTATGCACAAAAGAATACCTACATGCTTGCCTGATAGCAGTTATTTTGCCTTAATGTAGGTAAGTAACTTTTTGACTTTTTGCGGTATAGTTTGATCACATCAGTTTGATCGCAAAATATGACGAATTCATAAAATGTTCTTCAAGGTATGGAAGTACGTAAAGCTTCTATTGAAGTAACATAATATATACAGCGTGCGAACTAATTTTGACAGAAAACGTCATAAAACCTAAAAATAGAGATATATGGAGGTGTGCAATAAAGAGTATTCTATTCTATTCTATTCTATTCTATGTTGCTGGCGTGGTAGGCAAGACCATAGAGGTATGATTGCGCGCTAACGCTATTACATATTAGTTCTGTAGGCACGACAGCACACGCCATTTTTAGGTTTTTGGCGTTTAAAGGGTTAACCTTTTCGCTGCCACGGTAAATAGATAATAAAGTACGTCATGCTCCCGGCAGAACCACCTCGTTATTAATGAAAATAGAAGCATCAGAATGTATATAAAGTATACAAGTATCTACATAGTTCTTTGACCATCTGTAACAAATCTACATGCCTGGGGTCCTTGTAAACCTTGTTGTAAAGAAGTCTTGAGTCTTGAAGAAAACCACCATAATTTATTTCATACCACACATACTATTTACACATAAATGCAATCAAATAACTTTACATCAATTTAACATGTATAATGTAGAACTGATGTATATGTGAAGTGTAAGAAGTATATGTGGTAAGAAAGATGGTAAATTGCTTACAAATGTTAGAAATATATATATATACACTATAGATACATTCTGATGCATTTATTTTCATTAAAGACGAGGTGATCCAGCCGGGGATCATGACATTATAAAGTGCCACCATCACCAAGTAACAAAATAATCATAGCTAAACGTATATTTGATATGAAGTCATGGCGTGTGAGGCACGAAATGTAGGGATAGGTGAAATAGTCGTATTTTTATAGGTACCGTAAACTAGGACTACTTTGACTTTTGTGGTCAACAATTCACTTAGGTATATAATGTACAAAAGAACCGGATTTTTGAGCACAGATTTAGAGTTTTATAATTTTAACAGAAAAACATGATAAATTAATGAATAGCTTCATGGATTCATCATACTATTATATTTCTAATGCTCATGCTATTGCACGATAAATTACTAGTTGTTGGATTAACAATCGATGAACGCACCATTTCAAGTAACCTGAGTTTTCCGGTACCTATACATCACTTGTATTTGGAAATCAAACAACAACTAATCTCAATTTATTGGTAGGAATAAATACTTCTAAGACTTAGGTGCTAAAAATTCTTAGTAAAAGGTTGAATACGTATTTAACAAGAGTATAGGTACAAAATCTTCAGATACAATCATCTTCCGATTGCCGCATGCCAAGTTCTTGATGCAGAACTGTAGCTTGGTGTCCCGTATTGTCCATGGTATATGAAATTAAAATACAATAATAAAAAAAAGGTTAAATCGCTGCCTATTCATATTTTAACTGTAAAAACCTTTGTGACAGAATGACCCGACTAAATTCATGATTATAGGTCAACGGGAGGTATCCTATACGTACATTTTGATTCTCTAAACAAATGTATGGGAATGTATCGATGTATGGGAATGTATCGATGTCCGTATCCTCTGATTGCGATGATGTAGAGGCAGCGGGGTGTCACTAAGCGTTCTACGGTACCACCAATAGGTAGTGCCTTACTAGTACTAGGGCAGCCCTAACTATAACGGGTCTAGGCGGAAAGACGGACGGATGGATGGTCGGATAGATAGACAGACGGACAGACGTACAGCAAAGTATAAGGGTTCCGTTTTTTTCCTTTTTACGGAACCATAAAAACAAGACCTTCAGTACAATACATACTTTCAACCGTTTTCTTATCTTATTTAAAGTCAAGAGGCCCTAACGAATATACTTCGACCCATTGGGATCCATCCACATCCACCCCTGAGCTCCATCTCCATGTGAGGGAATATGGAGCTCAGGGGTAGTGCTCTGAATTCCTTTGGCTCCAGGTATCCTGCAACAGGGTCAAACACAAAACGATGTTCGGAGTCTTTCCGGTGCACTTTTCGAAAGTTTGATTTTCTTATTGAACCTAGCCACATAAAAAAGTACTCCTTTTTTTTGAACTGTATAATAAAAATCATGTCTATATATCTAAAAGCTGGTAACTGTTGGCCACGGGAAAGATTGGCTGTACAGTTCAGCTGAACACACACTTTTTTTTCTTGTTGTCAAACGGAAGAATTTCTATTGAGGCAGCTAGAAAACGCACGATAATTTAAGAAATGTCATAAAATGTATGCACTCTCTCTCACTACCAACTGATAGAGAACTAATTATCCAAATGTATGATGCGACAGTGATATGTTTAAGAAAAACCGGCCAAGTGCGTATCGGACCACGCATAATTGAGGGTTCCGTATCGTCACAATATGAAAAACAATAGTATAGGCACAAAATCTTCGGATACAATCCCAATCGATCTTCAGGTTGCCGCATGCCAAGATCTTGATGCAAAACTGTAGCTTATGTCCTTGTGTCCCTTAATATCCATGGTATATGAAATTAAAATACAATATTAAACAATATTATTATACAATATTAATATTTCTTATTTTATCTTATTTAAGGTCAGGGGACATTAACGAATACACTTCGACACATTGGGATCCATCCATCCAGACAGACAGATAGACAGACACGGATGGACGGACGGACGGGTGGACGGAGGGACGGACAAACAGACAGACAGACAGACACGGACGGACGGACGGACAAACAGATAGACAGACACGGCCGGACGGACAGACGGACGAACAAACAGATAGACAGACAGACAGACGGACGAACGGACGGACAGACAAACAGACAGACAGACAGACACGGACGGACGGACGGACGGACGGACAAACAGATAGACAGACACGGCCGGACGGACGGACGGACGAACAAACAGATAGACAGACAGACGGACGAACGGACGGACAGACAAACAGACAGACAGACGTCCAAATCTCCAAATACAATATGGGAAGGGCCACAGCCTCTTAAACTCTTCAGAATCTTCTTCCACGTATCCTAGTCGAGCTGTCACAGCATTAACTATCTTTGTTTACCTGTTGTAAGTAGTTAAAAAAATATTTCTCAAACATACTTAGAAATAGTCTCATTTTATTCGCAAATAGGTATCTAATTCTTTAACGAACTCCAGCAGGGAGCGGACGCAACGGACAATAATGGAATTTGTAGGGTTCATTTAATTCCTAGGGAAAAATAGTCTCCTGGCCCCGGGCCCCCCGCCCCACAGGCCGCGCCTGGACGAAAATGTTAAAGAAAAGCACTACATAATACCGCCGGTGCATTATAACATCCTGTGGCAGAAAATTGACAGCATTAATTTGCAAGCTGATGTTAGTGGTATTTTTAAATTCTGGTACCCTGGATTCTGGTATTCTGGTATTCTGGAATCATATTCTCAGCCGTATGGACTGGACTGCGGTGTACGACAGAGCGGGTTAACCTCCCCTAGGTTACTTAATCTATAATTATGTCAACGCACTTATAGGGGAGCTCAGCAGCACTCGTATCGGATGCCATATCGATGGAGTCTGTGTCAATAATTTGAGCTACGCCGACGACATGGTGCTGCTGAGCACCTCAGCTTGTGGTATACAACATAAAACAACAACATATAGCCAACTCGCCACTTAGGTTTCCACATCTACCCTCGAGAACACAGCTCTCGCGACCCTACTCTGGACGGCCGGTTAAGGCAAGCCAGAGGCGGAGGACTTGGTCGGACGACGGAGTCCCCCAGTACCGCTCCGCTACGTGGGGTCGCTACTCCCCAACAACTCGCCACAAGATAGCTGGTTTTGAACGAATCTTCAGTAGTCAAAAACCTGCGAATAATACTTTTTTTTAATAATTACTTATCTTTAAAATTATACTTTCGGGAAATATTGCTTAGGTACGCTCTTGCTACTCCCTCGTCAGAAAAATTGTAACACTTCGTTACCAAGCCCCTTAATTCGCGGGCTCTAATGTAGGCAGGGTGAGGGAAGGAGGTACTTATTTATTATGTATCAAAGTACATGATAGCCCGCGAATTACCGGGCATGGTAGACGAAGGATTAATCCTTCCTCCACTTTTAAAGTCAGTTGTAAGTAGGTACCTAAATAAATATTTCACAAACATGCTCAGATAGTCAGTCTCATTTCATTCCCAAATAAAAGACGTAAAGTATCTAAGTAATCATTTAACCACCTCTAGCAGGGCGCGGACGCAGCGGATAATAATGGATTTTGTAGGGTTTATTCCACTCCTAGTGGAAAAAAAAACCTCCTGGCCCCGGGGGCCCCGCCCCGCAGGCCGCGCCTGGACGTAAATGTTCGAAAAAAGCACTAGATAAGGTGCCGTGGCGGAAACAAGGGTTGCCTCGCCCCAGCAACCACCTCGGTCAGTCCCTTACTTTCTCGTCTCGCCAATAATGTACCCTCATCACAAATACTCATCAAATGTATCCTCATCATCATTTCACCCTCGTCACAAAAGCTAATCGGCTCAGTATAGTTTTGTATATATCTATGATGTTGCAGTAGAATACACTACACAACAAACCCACATAATTAATAATTATATAGTGTTTTGTATTTAAATATTGCTTATGATGATACCTAATATCTATATTTTACCTGAAGCAGCAAACAGACTGACTATTTTTCTTGGAATGAAGCGCCGAGCGATAATGTACATAAGACAAACTCCACAAGTATATTCCGACGCATATTACTATTACACACGATGCAGGAACATAAAAATATAATGTATTATTATGTATTAATAGTTTAATAGCAATCGCTAAGATTAAATATTATTAAAACGGTGAAGCAAAAAACATTGACATTTAAAGTCGATGACAGCTAGCAAACCTACATAACATCGATGCGCGCGCAAGAGCGCGAGGCTTGACAAAAGTGACATTTGAAAAAATCGTGTAGCCCGGATAGCCCGGACACCTCGGATAGGCCCGTCCCGTGTCGGTGGGTAATCGGTGACAGCTTAGAAAGAACGGAAGCCCCGTCCCGTCCCGTCCCGTCCCGTCCCGTGCTAGTGTGAGTCATCCTTAATGTGTGGTGGTGTGGCGTACATAATAGTGCCCCAATTCAGGACATGCTTATTCCTTATAATTTGTGTCTCTAGAGCTCATTGTTTTTTTGCTATTGGAATGTTCTAGTCCGTCACTCAATTTTTCAAGGAAGCTGACAATAACATCGCCCATTTGTCGCTGCCTGCAGCATCGTAGAATTCCTGCCACAACGATCATGGCCAGTTTCTGTTTACATTAAGTCTCTCTACCGCCAGTTTGCCGAATGCGGGTTGTCTTGAACGTGCATGTATGTGGTGATTTCTAATTAATGCACATAATACTGCAACTAATAACAAATGATTGAAACATGCATATTTAAGCAACTTTGGCAAAGCAATGTTCATAGTATAATGTAGTATACGTTCCTGATTTCGGTTTATGAACCTCTGCTTTTATGTCTGTGGCAAATGCGGTGGCGGCCTGACCACCTGCCGCATTTGTTGATGCAATCTGGGAATGATCACAAAGGGAATATCCACTTTAAGCCTTTGATTCTATCGAAACAAATATATGCAATATGTGAAAATGGGAATATGATTATTTTAATGTGTATATTTTCTTATTTTTTAGTTAACTTAAAAATAACACCTTTGAATATCAGGCCAGAAACTTTAAGTCGACCCTCAGGTCTTCTTAATTAACACGATTACTTTCCCAAAGACACCAAACTACAGTTCACCGAGTTAAACTTTCCCGGCGTTTACATAATTACTATTAACTATAGCGGGACCTCAAATTCGCTTTCAAAACGTCATACATAATCTCATACTACAAACTCCACTAGGGATACTTAATGATTTTCCATAATATTTTTTTCGGAAAGAATCACGTCGATAGGTTTTAAAACCTGTAAATTTTTGAACTGTGGAGCCAAGAAAATTACTTCTTCTTCCTAGCGTTTGCCCGGCTTAGGCCACGGCTCAGAGCCTGGGGTCCGCTTTGGCAACTAATCCCAAGGTTTGACGTAGGCGCTAGTTTTACGAAAGTGACTGCCATCTGGCCTTTCAACCCAGAGGGTAGATTAGGCCTTACCTTAGGTCACTAGGAAAGTTTTGAGATGCTCGAAATCTATCCACGGAACGCACCCTTATTATATGTTTTCAACCGACTTCATAATTTCAAAAGGAGGAGGTTTTTAATTAGTATGAGTTGCAAAAAAGGATTTTGGAATATAAATGAAACACAAATTTTCTTATATTTTGTAAATATAAAAATATGAAGTTATTGTGCTACTATGGGAATTGACTCGCGAAAAAATTTATGTATGAAAATGTGAAACTCCAGGACATTAAGACTTCCTCACTCCCAATGTGGCCATGAAAACTAATATGAATGCCTGGCGATGCAATCTCTAGGACCTTCTCTGTATTCACATAAGAGATTTTTAGGTCTACTTGTACAAATATTTCCGCCGGCACACAATTTCGTAACTAATGCTTTTAGCGATTAGCCGCTTCTATGGTTCTAATCGAGGTATACCCCTTTTTAGGGCACAAAATCGTCGAAAAATCTCTAAACTAGAGGAAGGAGATTCCTCTTTTGCCGATTACAATCATTTAATGCGATTTTTTTTGGTTTTAAATATTAAAACTCTTAAAATAAAATAGCATGAAAAAGTGCTCAGCCCCACCGTGTCTAAAAAAAACGTGCGAATCGGTGATCTGAAATGGTTGTAAATTTCTTATTTATATAATAGTAAAACTGTCTACTAGTGTTCTACTTCTAATGAAATAAACTTCTAAAAAACATATAATACGCAACCATACCATGCCCAGATTTCTCATCAAGCATCTCATTTTTTCCCTAGTGACTCACGTATTGGGATTATTAGTCCGGTTTCCTCACGATGTTTTTCTTTACAGAAAAGCGATTGGTAAATATTAAATGATATTTCGTACATAAGTTCCGAAAAACTCATTGGTACGAGCCGGCAGGATCTGAACCCGAGACCTTCGGATTGAAAGTCTCACGTCATACCGTCATGAGAGCTTCATTGGGACATATTTTTGAGTTTTTGAAACAAACTTTCTTATAAGATAACTTATTATATAAAATACGCCATAGTATTTTTGCAGGTGACTGTATTTAAAATAAACACTATTTAATATTATTAAAGTATTTTTTTCAAAATTTAGGCAGCTAAAGTCTCTTAAAATAAAATAAGTAATTTAAAATTGCTTTTAATGCTGATTAGTAATTAATTAGTTTCTATTCTGAAATAACATTGGCTAATTGTGCAGACTACTTAGTTTTGGTATGGTATTTCAACTAGAATAGCATTTCAATTAATTGCCGTAACACGTTTTACTCGTTAAAGATTATACCATTAAATTTATTGCTCCTATTAAGCGATGTTGCCACTTTTTAATTTCTATCTTTTTCTGTCGCGCTGTACAGGTTTTAACCGGTGTACAGATATGCAACTATTTTGATTTCGATCCGTGTTGCAAGCTTGCACTGCACAGTTAAATAGTGATGTTATGTTTGTAATTTTCCTGCTCATAAATACATTGTTTTTCCTTTTATATCTGCAATATTGTTTTTTTGATTATCTTCAACCTTGCATCTTTTTAAAATAAATAGATACACAAAGCAGATCAAAACGTCAGAAACGTAAGAATGACATTAGCGAACAATTTCGCATTGATGATTATACGAACGATAAATGATGAGTACGAAAAAGAGCTTACTGACGCAAGCACTAAGTATCAAATTCATACACAGACCTACCAACATTGTTAAACTTTACAGGCTGTTGGCACTTAACGAAACGTCACGTTTCATATGAAAAAGTGCAGTTATATTTTTCGGCTGATTGAGTATCCAGTTGTTTTATTTTATATGTATGTTCGCAACGATATTAAATCCTTATACCCTATCTAGGCTGATTTGAAAGCGATTTCAACACAAAACTTGTACGAGGTGAACTCGCGATGTGTTCGCCTCCATACAAAACTCGCTCCCAAATCGCAAGTGTGATAACGTCTAACTGTACGCGTATGCTGACTTTTTATTGTTTTGATATACGAGTTTTTATTAATTATAAAATGTATGTAAGTCATTAACTAAACAGCACTAAAAAACAGGTCATTGATCGTACGGGGCTCCTATTATATTACCTCGATAGCTCGTAACTTGTAATCGGAATTCCCTTTCTAGCCAAATGTATCAAAATGTGACTTCCGCTTGTATTACAAGTTACAAGCTTTCGAGAAGCAGGCCCCACACAGATCAGCCTTTCGGGGGGGCTACCTAACAGAATGAGATTATCATCTAAGTAATCGTTTTTTTTTATATAAGATATTTCCAAAAAACAAGAAGCGTTGTGTCAAAAGTATTGAAAGTTGCCGACCTTTGTGCATTCGAAAAAGGTAATTTACCTACTTTAAAACTATATTGTCATTATATAGTTTTAAATGTAGGGAAATTTCCCTTTTTTTTCACTACACACAAGTCGGAAAGTTTCAATATTTTACATAATTACCTTAAGAAAGGTTTCAAATATAAAGAGTTTCATCATCATCATCATTTCAGCCGAAAGACGTCCACTGCTGGACATAGGCCTCCCCCAAATATTTCCACAATGACCGGTCCTGCGCCACCCGCATCCAGCGGACTCCTGCGACCTTCACCAGGTCATCAGTCCACCTTGCGGGGGGCCTACCCACGCTGCGCCTTCCGGTACGCGGTCGCCACTCGAGAACCTTTCCGCCCCAACGGCCGTCGGTTCTACGTGCAATGTGCCCCGCCCATTGCCACTTAAGTTTAGCGATTCGGAGAGCTATATCGGTTACTTTGGTTCTGCTGCGGATGGTCTCATTCCTGATACGATCTCGCAGAGAGACTCCTAGCATAGCTCTCTCCATTGCCCTTTGGGTGACTTTGAGCCTTCTTATGAGGCCCATTGGCATTGACGAGGTGGAGGCTATGTATGAGGATATTTCAAAAGCCATGCATAGCTCCAGAACCTACTTCACCGTTGTTATGGGGGACTTCAACGCGAAACCAGGCAAGAGAGATGGTGACGAGCTGAGAGTGGGGCAATTTGGATTTGGACGTCGGAACCACCGGGGGCATCTACTGGCTGGTTTCTTGGAGAAGGAGGGACTCTACATGATGAACTCTTTCTTTAAGAAACGCGAGCACAGAAAATGGACCTGGATGAGTCCCGACGGTGCAACTAAAAACGAGATTGACTTCATCATGTCGACGAAGAGACATATATTCAATGATGTTTCTGTGATCAATATGGTCAAAACCGGAAGCGATCACCGCCTGGTAAGTGGCACATTGAATATATGTCCTAAGCTAGAACGCTCTCGACTGATGAAGTCTACGCTCCGTCCTGCACTCCAAACTCAAAACCCCGAGAGCTTTCAGCTGGAACTCCAAAACCGTTTCGATTGCCTAGGCGATGATGTGCACGAGTTCAACGACGGGTTTGTGGAAGCTGTCCATAGCGCTGGGTCTAAGTTTTTTAAGGCCCAACGGACAAATAAGACCAAAAGGCTCTCAGACTCCACTCAGAGACTCTTCGATAAGAGGAGTAAAATGGTTCTACAATCTTCAGTTGACGCGACTTTATACCGGCGGCTCAACAAGCAGATCTCTAAGTCCCTCACCCGCGATATGCGCCAATTCAATACTAAGTGTATTGAAGAGGCCATTCAGCGAAATAAGGGCTCCAAAGTTTTTGCAAGGGATCTGTCTGTTGGGCAAAGCCAGCTCGCTAAGTTAAAAACTGAGGATGGTAGAATCATCACATCCAAACCTGAGCTCCTGAGTGAGATAGAGAGTTTTTATGGACAGCTATACACGTCTACTAGCAGACCCGAAGTTGGTCTGGCGGAAGACCCTAGAGCTAGACTGGCCCGACACTATACCGAAGACATCCCGGACATCAGCCTGTACGAGATTAGTATGGCTCTTAAACAGCTCAAAAACAACAAGGCGCCTGGTGAAGACGGAATTACAGCCGAACTTCTGAAGGCGGGTGGTAAACCGGTCCTTACGGCCCTTCAGAAGTTGTTCAATTCCGTCTTACTAGAAGGGAGAACGCCAAAGGCATGGAGCGGAGGTGTGGTGGTACTGTTCTTCAAAAAAGGCGACAACGCCTTACTGAAGAACTACCGACCCATCTCACTTCTGAGCCATGTCTATAAGCTGTTTTCAAGAGTCATTACGAATCGTCTCGCACGCAGGCTTGATGACTTCCAGCCTCCCGAACAAGCCGGTTTCCGAAGAGGCTTTAGTACCGTAGACCACATTCATACGCTTCGTCAGGTTATACAGAAGACCGAGGAGTATAACCTGCCCCTCTGTTTAGCGTTTGTGGACTACGAGAAAGCCTTTGATTCAATCGAAACCTGGGCGGTACTACAATCTCTCCAACGGTGCCAAGTAGACTACCGCTATATCGAAGTGTTGAAGTGTTTGTACGAAAGCGCCACTATGTCAGTCCGACTCCAAGACCAGAACTCGAAGCCTATTCCGCTGCAGCGGGGAGTCAGGCAGGGAGATGTCATCTCTCCTAAGCTGTTTACCGCTGCACTGGAGGATATTTTCAAGACTCTGGACTGGAGAGAGCTAGGCATCAATGTAAACGGCGAGTACCTCACTCACCTTCGATTTGCTGACGATATAGTAGTCTTGGCTGAGACCATGGAGGATTTAAGTACGATGCTCGTTAGCCTCAGTAGAGCCTCCGGGCGAGTTGGTCTTAAGATGAACATGGATAAGACGAAAATCATGTCGAATATCCATGTAGCACCAACTCCAGTGACACTCGGAGACTTTACACTCGAAGTTGTAGACGATTATATATACCTAGGACAAACTGTCCAGTTAGGTAGGTCCAATTTCGAGAAAGAGGTTAATCGTCGAATCCGACTCGGTTGGGCAGCGTTCGGGAAGCTGCGTCACATCTTTTCGTCCAATATTCCGCAGTGCCTGAAGACGAAAGTCTTCGATCAGTGTGTGTTGCCAGTGATGACATACGGTACTGAAACGTGGTCGCTTATAAAGAGTTTACGTTAAAAAAATGTATACTGTTTTATATTGTAGGATACAAATGAAGATAATACGTTTATCTAAAACTTTACAGCCATACACCAAAGAAACGTCTCAAAACAATAAATATTGTTATTATCGTACTCTCTACTCTAGCGGCGCCAATTGTTCTTTACATAACTTGAATTGAAAGCCTTCCAGGCTCAATTTGAATGCAGCAAAACTTTGCGATGGCTTTTATTCCTTGTCGGAAAGTAGAATTTATTTACGGGTTATGATAGATGGCGGTTTTTTGTCCTTAAATAAACCCTCGTTATAACTACTGCCTTGAATCTCGAGCTCAGTTTTTATTTGTTTATGTTTAGAATTACGAAGTAAACTTATTTGTTGGCATTTGGTGGACTTTTAAGTTTCAGTCAGTGCAATGTGATCTTTTTCAACCGACTAAAACAAACAGTCCTTTTGAGTCTTCATGAAACAGTATGCCGTTATTTTATGGCATCCGAGTCAACATTTGCGTCGGCATTTTCACTGAATTTATACGCATTTCAATTCATTTACGTCTATAATATAGTGCATCTCATGACAATTAAAACAGGTTGAACGCGGTTTGGATTATGAGTTGTATTACAAAGTATATTGATCACTTCCACTTTATAATTTCTCACATATCGCAAGACTTATTGAACATAAGTTAAATACTTTCTGTGATAATGAACTGCGTGAAATCCGTTATGGTTACTGGGCTAGTACCACGAAAATCGAACGATTGCGGATTTGTATGTCCATCTCTATCACACTTGCATATTAGAGTGACAAAGAGGTTTTCCCGTCAATGCCAATTATCGATGTTCGTGGTATGATAGCCGTGCAGCAGATATTTTACATTTCACCAAATTCTCCAGCTAAATACTATAATAGTTAAAATAGTTATGTAATATACAAGTATTGAGACCTGAGCAAGCGAAAGATTCCAAAAACTGGAATTAGCCAAAAGCTTTACGAGGGTCTCAAAGTACGAGAGTTGAACTAACTGCCGCCAAGTGTAATATAATATTTTCCGCTCACAATCGCGAGGAGAATAAAACTAAGTACATACACTACTTCTAAATCTCATCCAGATGTAAGCTATCCGATATTTATTACTCAAAACCATCGTTAGTTTTAAAGGATAAAGAGCGCTTTCCGAGCTAGTGAGGTGAAAATGTGAATTTCGATGCTAGTGCGGAAAGTAAATCATTACTGAAAAATTACATTTCCGCACGTGTATTGAACTAAGTTTTTTAATACAGTCGCAAAAAAGTAAAAATATAATATAAACGAATTTTAAAGTTTTTTATTAAGTAATTCAGCAACATCATTGTAATACGGTTGAAAAATAAATTACTTCTAAAAATGATTTATCTTGTCTTATTTCCTTACTTCTTATTAACAAAATAAATACAAGTCCAATTGGTATTGCATTGAAAATCGCTTACAATAAATAAGAAATGGATACAGTAAAAACTAATATACCGAGGAATTGTGAACCTCCTGCTTCAACATTTTGTCAAAAAGCTATCTGGCCCCTATTTCACCACGGTGACAAGTGTGACAATTGTCAGCATCATTGTTACTGGTATTGTAGGCGTATATCGGCTACGGCGGCCGCCTACTATCGTGCGGGACATATGCTTGTATGCCACTAACATGTCATTTATAAATAAAAACATCAATTTCACCACTAAAAACTAATGCAATTTTATGAAGAGCTATTTACCGTTACGATTTTATTTAAATTACTCAAACGGTGGCAAACAAGTCCACATTTTCGGAATTGTTATATTTGACAGCGTGGTAAAATAGGGCCTGGCCTACCGCAGTGCGTGATCGCTAAGTTCACAATTTGTTAAGAAGATGCATATTTCATCCAACCATGCCCAATTATGAACTTCGACTCGCCGATTTGATTGGCTGGACCGCAGAGGCTTTCGTGGTCAATTCTGGTCTAAAATGCAAATGAATTTATCATGTAATGGAAACATCGGCACGTGCATTCATCAGTTATTCATTGAGTCTGACTCTATCATATTGGCCTCAGTGCGTGTTGTATTATCATTGCAGTAAATAGGTTGCCCTTGTGCAACCACGGGACCGGCAATGAATTAGATGGCTCAATTACATAAATTAATTGCAAACCGATTACAAGGCGAGGTGGACAAATTAGTGTTTAATGTATTGACTTGCTATCCATCCGTATTACTGTTTACCTCAGCCGTTATGTCAACAAGCCCAAAGCTTGACTACCGACCCTGAAGACTGGTCTGATTAATACCGTAGGTAGCAGATTTGAAACTTTTACATATTCAATTAAACTAAGTACATTTGTTTTCCAAATATGTAAGGTAAAAAAAAATAGTGCCAATATTTCCGCCGGAAGAACTTTTACATTCCAGCTTGCCATTTTAAAAGCCAGTGATTAAATAATAATTATAAGTATTAAATAAAGTACAACCTAACGGCCTCCTAGCCTAGTTGGTAGTGACCCTGCCTACGAAGCAGGAGGTCCCGGGTTCGAATCCTGGTCAGGGCATTTATTTGTGTGTTTATCACGAATATTTGTTCCTGAGTTATGGATGTTTTCTATGTATTTAAGTATTTATATGTATATATCTATTATATATATCGTCGTCTAGTACCCACAGCACAAGCCTTATTGAGCTTACCGTGGGACTAGGTCGATTTGTGTAAGATTGTCCCACAAATATTTATTTATTATTTATTAATTTATTTATTTATTGAAGCATTGGGCCCAATTTCCATAATCCGTTACAACTATAATAATCAGAAATTACCATAGCTAGGCATTAACTCGTTAATCCGTTAATTAACGAAGTTAACATTTTCATTAATGGACTAACGTTTATGTTAACTTTAGAATATGTTAACGGAATCATTATCTTTGTAAAATTTTCCCTTGTCCGTTAACCGTTAAACAAAAAGATACCGCACATACCGCTCGTTTTAACAAGTATGCTTGGACTGGTGATGATTAGACTGTGAGGAAGTATGACACAGGTACATAATAATCATAATATGATTCATTTGATGGTTTCATTACTTAGCGGCGCCAGCGCTTAGAGCGACAACTTGACAAGTTTATGAGAAGTAAAGAAATACGTACATTTTGGTGTTTTTGTAATAGTTTGCCCGTGATAGTTTGTGTAATTGCAATGTTACATATGTAAAGAAGTGTCCTATACAAATTAAAACAATATCATAGATTTGGATTCTAGTCCCACATCGGCCGAAACCAGCAGCCACAATTGAGTAGCATCCAGATCGAGAAATCAGTTTTGCCCATTGTTCTTAAATTCTTAATCTACTAACGACTATAACTGTAAACAACAGTTTTATAAGTTATAGATCACTAACTCATAGATATAAAACACGCCATTTTTACCACGTGTTAACGGATTCACGATTAACGTTAACTTCCGTTAAGTCTTGCGAAAAGTAGCGCTTTAACGATTAACGAAGTAAGCTTTTTTTGTAAGTGATTAGCTCTCCTTCACAATATGGATTCAGGCAAGAAAAATCTACTGAGAACGCCATTACTGCTCTTACCTCACAGGTCGTAGAAAATTTGGATTGTAATAATAAGTGTTTAACAGTCTTCTTAGATCTAAAAAAAGCCTTTGACACCGTCTCTATTCCCATCTTAGTACAAAAATTAGAAAAATATGGGGTGAGGGGAGTACCACTCTCTCTTTTTAAAAGCTATCTAACAGGTAGAAAACAAAAGGTCAAACTCGGTGATATCATCAGTGGAGACGAGGAAGTATTATATGGCGTACCGCAGGGAAGCGTGCTGGGACCGTCCCTATTTTTGGTCTATATTAACGACCTCTGCAATATGATTAACCCTACCACAAACCTATTCTCATATGCTGATGATACCGCTGTAGTCTTTTCCGGAAAGACTTGGCAAGAGGTAAAACGAAATGCTGAGTTAGGTATGGCACTCATTTCAAAGTGGCTTAGAGCAAACTATTTAACGCTAAATACTAAAAAAACTAATTACATATGCTTCAGTATATCGCAAGGCACTCAACCTCAATCTGACCTGGCTCTCAAAATCCACTCCTGTCACTCATTGAACGCCGACACTTGTAACTCATTGATAAAATTACCCAAACTAAATACCTGGGAATTACCCTGGATCAGCATCTAAATTGGTATGCTCATATTGACCAAATTATCGGCAGAGTTAGGAAACTGACTTGGATCTTCAGGACACTAAGACAGATTGTACCAGCCACACCTATACAGAATAAAAAGAATACACGTAACCTATTAAACGAAATATATAAATCCCTGGTCCAGTCTGTCTTGGTGTACTGCATACCTGTCTGGGGAGGTGCAGCAAAAAGCCGCTTCATTCATCTTGAAAGAGCACAGCGGGCATTAATTAAAGTAATGTATTTTAAAAATATAAGATTCCTAACTGCTGAATTATATATAACCAGTGACCTTCTATCGGTGAGAAAATTATACACACTGCAATGTACCTTGAAGAAACATAAATCGCTACCGTATAATCCTAACTACAAGTTCAAAAGAAAAATAATGAATGTTGCAATGTCATCAAACACCAGGACCGCATTTGCCACTAAACAATACATGAAAAATTCAATCGACCTTTACAATAAAATTAATAAACAACTAGACATTTATTCTAAAACTCACCACCTATGCAAAAGTGTACTTATAAGCTGGCTAAAGAGTAAAAGTTATGATGAGATAGAGAATATGTTAGTATGACCCCAGGGATATCAGTCACACACACACACACACACCTGCATGTTAGTGAGTTAATTTAGTTATTTTAATGTATAACGTATGTACGTACGTAGGTTAATCTTAATGTATTTCTAAATTTGAATACAGTTTAAATTTAATGTAAATACCTCAAGTAACCTAAGGAGAGCGGTGTCTTCCAACACAGGCATTTTCGCCTACCGGAAGGCCCCATCCCATATATCACGAAATTGTGCTTTTTATTTGAAATAAATAATTTTAAATTTTGAATTTTTTGAATTAGCGATTAACGAAGTTAACTATTTGATAAACGGTGCCCAGCTATGGAAATTAACTGATGCAAACAACCTAAGGGTCACTTGCACCACCGAGGGTTAACGACATAACCCGGCGTTAAGCATTGTATTATATGAAATTTGACATCTGAACTCCAGGTTAGCGGCTAACCCTGGGTGGTGCAAGCGGGCCTAAGAAGCGGGCGAGTCTTAGTTTAAGTTGCCCTGAAAACCAACGTAGTGTAAATAAATACTTTAATTTTCACATTTTCCCGTTTTCCCAGACAGGTTACAAAATCAAACAATTTAGCATCTGAAACGTCAAGTTGTAATGAGGAAATACCTACTGTAATCTCTGCCCACGAATTTTAATTACATTTCCAAGCTGTAAGGGTATACAATAGCCCAGCTCGAGGGGAGACTGTGCACTTCAACCTGGGCCCTACCGTTTCAGTCAATTACCCCCTAAGTACCGAAGGTACGTAGTGATAAATTTATATCGTGACCTGCATCAACAAGCTCTAACAAACTCCAAATTTTATCTCTCCTTTTATCTTTATTTTCTACAGGCTGTACAGAAAATTTCTGAAACGACACGTAGTAAAAATATCAAGAGGCTGTTAAAAGGTAAATTTAAAGAACGTGTCCGAAATTATAAACCGTTTCTTTCTTTCGGCGTTGGCTCATTTGCATGGTGGCGTCTCAAAGAAGATATTTTATACCTCAGCGTGCTCGAACAACAGATTTACTGCTGAGGAACATGTTTTTATGAAGTTACAATTATAGCAAAGTACTCATTTACCAATAAAATACAGTATTATATGCACAGTAGTTAGGTATGCTGTGCCATTATAGAGAGATTCCCTACTCAACCTAGACGCTCTTTTAATAAGTCATAAGTGGAAACGGGTTACTCATGTAACTTAGGCTGGATTTGACCAAACTTTTTAACCAAGAGTAACACTTACTCTTGGATACTAATGTCAAAATCACATAGTAATTTGACGTTACTATCTGAGAGTAAGCGTTAATCTCGGAATAAAAATTTGGTAAAACGCAGCCTTAGTCGACTTTCGCTCGACATGTTTCGAGCTTTACGAAGAACGTCATCAGCAAGTGGCAGGGCAGATAGGGTGTTAGCCCGTAGTGCACGACTTGCCTGTCGCGGGTGGTCGCTCCTGATGACGTTCTTCGTAAAGATCGAATCATGTCGAGCAAAAATATACTAAATTACGTGGGTGATCCGTATAAAATATTATTTAATATGTTTCAGTCTCACGAGAGATTTATAGTTAAGAAAATCAAAACAATTTCACTGCATATCTAAATGAAAATACCTACTAAGCAAAATCCTTACGTTCACATCGTAACTAGTCATAGTATTAGGTATGTATATTAATTTAACTACATCATAAACGACTATTTATAACACGATTTCACACTCTAGTAACATCAATAAAAATATAGCTATAGGTTAACTTTAAGTTTTGGAGTAACATAAAGCTCCAATAGCATGGATATCAACGCTGGCTTGTTCTTGCTGAATATCAATGGCATGTTGGACGACCTTCATTGCTATGCGGATGACAGTACTGGGGAAGCTTTTGCACGGGCCGTGCCAAAGTCGACATCGCGAACACTGATAGAGTGTTCTCGACAATCTACTCAACTTTGTATTTTAGATGTGGCCATAAATCCTTCTTCGCGTATGTATTTAGCGCCGAACGAAGTCATTTGTAAAGCGCTGTTGTAAGAACGAATGTATTGCAAGAAATTTTTAGATTGCGGATTCTCCGGGCAGAAGTGACTTCAAGGGTTCCGGGCGTTCCAGCGTAGGAATATTCACTCGTACTTTTCCATTAAAGGAACAGAAACCATTAATCTCATTCTGTCATTTTCGCACTTGTCAATGTGCACATATTCGTAACATTAGGTCCTCCAACTGGCCCTCGCTTTAGGATGTTCTATCCACACTCTGACGAAGTTGATTGTCCTCAAAGGGATCTTCTTGTTCTTAGGTCTCACGGTATCTAACCACCATTCCAGACTCACGATCAGTAGTTAGCCCTAACTCACGCCGGGTAGAAGTCTCCGAGTCTCGCGAGTGCGCCTTCGTATAAACAGGATGAAACTCTCGCTTCTCTTTGGAGGCCAATATTACTATACTGATATGTACAACTTGTTAAAATAATAAGAAGTGACACGCGTACGCAGTCGCGGGTAACAGCTAGTTTAATATATGCTGAGAAGAGGAGCGCATCTAAACGTGTATCCAGAAGATGGCCTAACTAACTGCTTGATGCAATACAAAACCACATCTACTTTGAGCAAAAAATTAAATCACTTGAAAATCAGCAAACGATTAAAAATTGTTACTACCGCACCATCCCCTTGTCTCGCGACAGTTATCCTTATCTTACTCTGTTTTATGGCGTCTTTTAAATTTCGTGCATAATGCGAACACTGACAATAGCTGATTTTAGAAAGATTGGACTCAAACGAATACTGTGACAGCAGCTTTATTTGTCAAGTAAATAGGTCCTTCAAAGGTGAACTTTTTTCTTACTTCATGCTGTCACCGTGTTAAGTTTGCTCAAAGTGTTCTTAAGTGTTTAAAAACGTTTTCTATGAAAACGTACATAGTGCGAGCTTTCGTAACAAGAAAACACAATACCTAGTCCCATCGCGATAAAAATAATGAAATAAAACGTAATTATCAACAATTTCCTATAATGAAGTTTTTTATCCCACCTTGGAAATTTTTTTGTTTGTAATAATGAATAGTTAATGTAAGTACTCATTTAGATCAAAAAATGCTAAATTTGAACTAAATGAGTCTTCATCGAATCGAATTAATTAAATCATTAATCGAGAAATGAAATAGAAAACGTATGAATGTAGAAAACGAGTTACTTACTCTGAAGTCAATATTTTTTGCCCTATTTTGCTTTATAGGTATTTTATAGCAATTTGTGAAGCACGACAACTGCAATTCTTTAACTTCTTACCTAACATTCGGAAAAAATTGTAAGTCTTGTAGCGATTGTTGGTCTTATAAAACTTAGAAAATTTCCATCGTTTCATTACAAAGACTTAAAGTTCTTCGTGGAGTTTAGAAGTTGGGATATTAAAAATAGTTTTCCTGTTTTTAAAGCGTAGGTAAAATTTCCACAGGCGGTTTCGATGCAACCCACTTAACAATAATAAATATAAACCTTTTACCATGTAGGCATTAGGTATTCATAGCATCCAACGGACAGCCCAATAAAAAAAAAAACTATGCCTATACAATTAATTAAATCTTATTTGTTGCAAGGTATTTTTATTGTCTTTTTTTTACTAATAATACTTTAATGATAAATAGATTAAAAATACAATTAAGCGCCACTTACACCAGCCAGAGTTATGTTAGCTAGCTAACCCAGCGTTAACTGTCGCTTGAAATAGGCGCTTAGCACCGGTTGTTACAAGTGGCCCTAAAAGTGGTTTAATGTTAATGCCATGTAACACTAGATGCAAAGGTTATTTTCCCAGCGTCATCATCGTCCTCCTATCATTTTCCCGGCTTTTGCTAAGGAGCCTGATAAGCCCTTGGTAGACTAATCCCAAGATTTGGCATGGACAGTATGGACACGGTTTTTATGGAACCCACTGCCAGATCTCCTAACCCAGAGAGGTAACTAGGCGTTCGAAAGTCTCTCGCAAGACGTATGTACTATTCTGGTCAAAAATGCATGGGGAGGTTATGAATGAAATTATTCATAAATTGCTCATACAGTTTTGAACACGTGTCGTACATTAAAAATTAAATAAAACGTATTTAGTAGTTAAGGTGATTGATGTCAATATATAACTAAAACTAAACTAATTTAAGAATATAAAGGAAATAAAAGTAAAAATGTAACTGAAAAATATTTGCCCGTTGTGAGTATCTACATTTACTTTATTTTATACTAGCTGTTGCCCGTGACTTCGTACGCGTAGAATTTAATTTTGTTTGTAGGTAATTTTTTATACATAATAAAATATTAACAGTTTCTAGCATTAGTAGTTTTAACCCTGCGTTAAAACGAACTTTCAACCCCTTTTTACACCCTTTGGGGAAGAATATCAATAAACCCTTTTATCAGTTTCCTCGTTACACAATAAGCAGACGAACTTTCGTAACTCTCACTTGAAAAACCACACAACCTCCATATAATCTTTCAATGCATTTTTAACGCCTTTACGGGATTAATTTCGAAATACTCGTACCACGTAATCAATTTTAATATGCAATCTGAACACAAAGTTTTGAAGTCAGTAACTTAAAATGTTACGCCATCCCCATACTAACTTTCAACAACCTTTTTTATCCTTTAGCAGCTGAATGTTTCAAAATCGTTTTTATTCTATTGTTTTCGTTGTATATAAGTATAAGTAGCCTGCTGTGCAAATTTCGTGCGTATATCCATAGACGCTAAAATAAGTTTTCTTGTTACATACGAACTTCAAGAAACTCACTTGAAAAACAACACAGCCTCCATACAACTTTTCAGTTCATTTTTAAACCCTTTAAGGTTTTAAGGATTTTTTACTTTATGTCGTTTCAGTGGCAAATTTAGTACAATTTTTTTGTCGCACATTTGGATTTCGTATCTATCTAGCATAGAATAAGAAACTCTACCTACCCACCAAATTTCATTCAAATCTGACGCTAAAAATAAACGACAACAAAATAAAAATAAGCCCTTAAGGGATAAATTTGGAATACCTCAGAAATCTTGCGTTCAAATTAAGAAATCTTTGCACAAAGTTTCAAGTCTCTAACTTAAAATTTTACGTCATTCCCATACACGCTTTCAACCCTCTTTTTAACCCTCGTGGGGGTTTTCAAAATCGCTTTTTATTAGTTGTAGACATTATAAGTAAAACATGATGTATAAGAAGACAAGCTTACAAAACAAACAGTTTTTAACGTTATTTAAAGCTAATAAATTGTAAGATGGCGTTTCTTTCCTTATTTGTGAGCAGAAGTCTCAAAGATAGTAAACAGTTACTCAGGCGTTTATTAAAAGTCCTTCCAAGAAATTAAATACTCGTGCTACTTTATTAACTATATTACTTACATTTCACGAGGAATTAAACAAGACGTTGCATTATTATACTTTTGAAATGTGTTCATATTTTATTTCTGATAGATACGAACTTATTAAGAATGACTGACGCTAGGCCAGGCTGAATCCGGGCCAATTTCCATAGAAAGTATCACGTGTCCAAATTATAGGACGCGCCAGCCCGGTGTGGTCTGCGATGGGTCTCATCCTTTACTTAATACTTGAAATGTATGTACTTAAACATATATGTAATTATGTAACAACGTATTTAAATTTCTCATTGTTATTAGTGTAGTATGTGCTTGAAAACGATATGGAAAAAAACTACTGTGTTGGTTATCATGTTTATTTCTTGTGAAAGAAAACTGGCATTTTCAGATAGGTAATTTAGATAGGCAGTTTGAATAAGCTGGAGGTTTATGATCTCAATATGTGGGCCAATTGTGGTCTCAGTTTTATCGTTCATATGATAACTGGATAATTTCGAACAAATTATCACGTTGTCGACGCGACATTAGCGCATTTTCACATTATTGTATCGATCATTTACAATTAAAAAATGTATGATACCCGTGCATTTTGCCCACAATATTAAAAGTGCTGTGCAAATTATTCAAGATGAATTATTACAATCCGAATTGGTATTTTTGTTATATGACGATTATGACGGGATATGAAGGAAAATAACACCTTTTGTTAAAGAATAATGCCTAATTATTAGTTTTTATTTCTAATAAATCTAATTATGAAGAGATACATACATAGACAATGCAAGGATATTCGTATCAAATACAACGCCAACAATTTTAAAAAGGTCCCTTCAAACATAATTTAATCAGTTTTATTTACTGGCCATCAAAGCTCAGGTGCTCCATCTTGCGCCGCCCTCCAATACTTTCTAATACTCGTTAAGGCAATGTAATACTCCTGCGTTTGTGCTTCAACATATTTTTAAGAACGGTCGAAGAAAATGATATACCTAAATTATTGTACGGGTAAAACATGACATTTCAAAGGTGCGAGTGCCCAATCAGTATGAGTGCTCTGAACCCATCCCATCTCGTGAGCGTACCTTCCAGATTCAATATTTGAACGTGGGACCGACCCAGTCGTGTACCTTTATTTCCTAAATATAGATTACCATTGTTAAAGGCAGGTTCTGTTTTCTTGGGCACTCAGCAGCAAAAGTGGTCAAAATTATTTGAGCACATTCACGCTCTCTTGGCATTTATTTTGTTTGCTTAACCAGGTACTTCTACCACTTGGTAGACTGAAAAATTGCACCTACAGTCAAAATATGATTTACCAGTTTTAATAGCGTTAATACAAAAATGGTTCCCTGTCGCTAGCAGTATGTAATATTGTGTTGAATGCCTCGTAATGTATCAAGGCGTAGCGCGTAAAAGGAGCGAATAATTAAAATTAAAACGCTTCTTGACGTTACCATGAATGATTCAACTTAATCAGCTCCGTGAGGTTTATTTAGAAATGAACATGAGATTATCAACAAGCGACAAGTGGTTCCTTTTACTAAAAACAGTCACATTTAATGTCACTGTAAATAATTGTCACGTATACAGTGTATAAATCTAATAAGGGCGAACCTCTTAACGGTGGTTAGTATAGGTCATAAGAAATGTAATTAGATAACTTTTAAATGGAATTGCAATTAAAATTTTATCCATAGAAAATAATTCGGCCCGCAATGTAATGCAAACACACTCACGTTAAACATTCGTTGACAACTGTCAGCGTCAAATTTTTTATAGTACATTACTGCTAAACATTTTATAAAAAAATTAATTATGGGGTCATTATTAAGTGTAAATTAAAAATATGTTTTAATTATTGATAACACTAATGAAATCTATGTTTGGTTAAATTTATCGCCCGTATTAGACTTACACACTGTATTCGCTTACGTTAATGTAGCTTCATTTATTGAAAGTTGAGTAATTGAGCTCAATTGATTGAATTTGATTTCAATTTGGTGAATATGCATTTATATGCTCTTGTACCACCACAGAATAATTAATAAATAGTACAAAAGTACAGAAGGTTTACTCTCCTACATTTAACGTTTAGCTTGTCAATTGTGCAAATGTCAAAAATGCATTGATATTAGGGTTTTCGAATTGCTGTGACGTGCTGTGTGGTAGTAAATATTGCTAAAGTCACTCTGCTTTCTAGATTTCGATAGCACCGACTGTGACAGTGTTATGTAGGTAATAAGAAGTTTGACATGTAGGTAAAGCTCCTGGGTGCTTAGCCAAGATGCCAATCGCTCACGCTCAGTCGCAAACGAAACGCAACTGTCACTGTCACACTAATAAGGAAGAATGATAGAGAGAGGTAGCTACGATACGTTATTAAGCGTGAGCGATTGGCATCTTGGCTACGCACACTGGTACTGCCTACGAGCCTCAAACATTTCAATAAAGATAGGTAATAAATACTTGTGTGTACCTACAGGCAAACTAAAGTCCATTTGGCAGAAATTCATTAATTTACTGAAACTAAAGTCGCAATTTGAGCAGTCCAGACACTTCATAAAGTAGCATTGTGTCGAAGTTGCTCGACTTTGCAAAGTCGGCGCATAATTTATCTAGGTGCTTTCTCTAAATCTGAAATTAATTTGTGAAATACCTATAGCAATAAAATACATGGAGAGAGTCAAAAACCAAGTTGTAGGTAGTATCTAGATAAATGGCCGTATTCAGAATGTAAATAATTCTATTAGAACTGAATTTTGAAGGTCCGTCACGTGTGTGTGAAATCTATGTACCTAACTAAAATAGGGTCTTTCTCCTTTTTCGTCGACAATAAAACGTGATTTTCTCGAAATTTTCCGAATTTTTGATCACGTGTAAAATGAAAACGGTAGAAATTAATTAAAACATTGCATATAGGTTTTAAGAAGACTCTTGATAGTACTTTTCATGTTCGTTAGGCATTTTAATTTTTCAGGCCCTTTTCAACGAAGACAACCTGCCGACTGACCACGGACTCAAAATTCAAAATACTGTCACGGTGTTTTGAGTTTAATTATGTAAGAATGTATGTAAGTTTAGAGTCACTAACCAGGGAAGTAAACTGTACTAATAAGGTAAACTAAAATTTCGGAGATTTATCTGCTATAAACAAAAAAAAACATAATAATTAATTTGTAACTCGGACATTTTTCAGCGCGGATACAGATAATTTTCGGTAAAAACGGAGAACGACGTGTTTATTGCGTAGTTTTAAATTATGGTTTTTAGCGTTCATTTAGGTTTTGATTCGTTTAATACTTAATAAAACAAACCAAAACGTCCTTTTGAAAGCAAAATTGTTATTGAAGTATTTTCCAGAGACTACTTACGTGGATGGTGAAACCAATACGACGCAACTTCGCAAACTTCTCGGTTTATGATTCTATTGCACATCAGTAAAAATGTTTATTGCTATTGATTTAAAAGTGCACGCAAATATACAAAAACTATTGATAGCGCTTCAAATAGCTCATACCTACTCATGGATATTCGACTTTAATCTGTCTCTAGTGCTACCATGGAGCCGGATGTCAAAATAGTCACGAGTTCGATTCGAATCGGATTGAAACGTCTGATATTAAGAGATTGAATTGGACACATGTTGGAACGTTATGAGAGCATTTTATTTTTAATTCCGCTCAAATAAAATAAAATAATAAAAAAGTCGACTTGAGAATATATTGCTTAAAGTAGTTTTATGTTCTTGCGAGCCGAATTTTTTTTTCACATTATAACGTAAATTACTACGGCTTAGCTAGTTACTTATTTGTACGAAATCTGATATCGGTGCGTTGATTCTGTATCTTATTTTTCTCTATAGATTATTTATCAATCGTAATGGAATGTGGGATGAACCAAGCATTTTATTTTTGTTAGTCGACATGGAAACTGAACAAACCGCATTATTTTTCCCAACTGACACGAGAAATAAGTGACGATTTAAAAGTTTTAAATAAATCTTAGGCTCAACTTTCGCTTGTACTACATAATCTCAAGGGCCTGTACTTCACACAAAGTGGCGATATTAGGGTTACCGACCTAAAGGGTGACAAACGGAGTTCTTTACAAAGCCTCGGCTGTCCGCTGAGGTAGACAGTTGAAATTTTATTAAATTTGTTCACACTGTCACTAAAAATAAGGTTTGGTTTTTCTACAGCTTCAAGGAACCGAAGACCGGTGTAGGTAGGTATATGGTATCAATTTACCTTTACGCGTTCCTGAGATAAAGGGTCTTGACAGACGGACGGACAACAAAGTGATCCTATAAGGGTTCCGTTTTTTTGCTTGGGAGGGGATTGTGTATAAGATGTATCTTTATAACCCGAACGGTTAAACACACCAACTAAAACTCGAGCCCCAAATATAATAATAAAATCGGCCATGTGCGATTCGGACACGGATCAAAAGCGTTCACCTTTTGGGTAAAGATTAGTTTTTTCAAATGCTTTTGAAAGCCGTTTCCGTTTGTCTTAAATGTTTATTTTGCATTTCCTCGATTTTTTTCATTAAAGGATATTTTGTTGTCTAACTCAATTATTATGGGTTTAATTTTAGTATGGAAACGGTACTGCGTGCTTAGCCAAGATGCCAATCGCTCACGCTTAATAACGTATCGCAGCTACCTCTCTCTATCACTCTTCCTTATTAGTGTGACAATGACAGTTGCGTTTCGTTAGCGACTGAGCGTGAGCGATTGGCATCTTGGCTACGCACCCTGTTCACTGAATGAAACTACCTAAAACGTGGACTAAGAGAATTTACTAGTGGCGGGCTGCATTCCAATACAAGAATGATTTATTATTTTTGTTAGTTCACTTCATCGGTATCGTGCCTAATACAACTAAATTTATTCGTTCATGTTATAGGTAGCAGTATCAAAACTGAACGTTATTTTTTAAATGTTTGTCGCCCTATACTACCTAACGTATATCTATATATTTAATTTTGCATTTTTACTGGTTCATCTTTTTGGTCCAATTGTTCAGAGTTAGGGCACTCTGTTCATGTTCTGGGAAAATCGGCCCATTTGGTAAATATTGGATGGTTTAAAGAGGGTTTGGGAAAATTGCTATAGCTAAATGTATATTGTAACGTAAAACAATTTATAGAAATGAAAAAAAGTGTTCCATTTATTCCTTAGGCGACTCATTTTTCAACATATATACATACATAACTTACATACCGGATTGATATAATGTTACCTAAACAAAAAGCCTCAACTCATTACTTCACACATTCCAATTGAATTGAAACTGTCTTCTCTAATATGCTTCAAAACTAACACGATTCGTGTTAGGTGCTCCAAAATTGTATTAAAATGTTAGAGAAAATGGTAAAATACAGTATTCCGGACTCTTACTAAGACGTTTTGATCAATACATATTTTGGCACTTGACTGTACTTACCTAAACTTGTAAACGAAGTAGGTTTAAGTCCGCTTGCATAAGGATCAACAAGTACCTACTATCGCACTAAATTTTTTCCCTAAATAAAACATTCTTGTAAATATTGCGACGGTATAAAATATTCGTTGTGAATGCTTCTTAGGTCGTCGATAGTTGTATGAGTAAACAAGTCGATGTATATAGGAGGACGAGCAGATTTCATAACGGAATCGTCAACGCACTAGTTGCATCGATTACGAACCCTAGGTGGCTTTCACTAATTGACATAGGTGTTTAGATGTGTAATATTTATACGTTGACGAAGCGGTGCGCACTTTAAGAATAGACTGCCGGCCAGTACCAATGAGTATTTCGGACCTTGTGTACCATTTGATATTTATCAATCGCTTTTCGGTAAAGTATAACATCATGAGGAAACCGCCTAAGGCCGCGAATAAGGCCTAGTTTACCCTCTGGATTGAAAGGTCAGATGGCAGTCGCTTTCGAAAAACTAGCAACTACGCCTAATCTTGGTATTAGTTGTCAAAGCGGACCCCAGGCTCTCTGAGCCGTGACATAAGCCGGGAAAATGCTAGGCAGAAGAAGAAGAAGAATTAAGATGACGAAATAAAGCACTAAAAAAAGTTAGCGTAAGCCGCAGCCATTTTTTGATACGAATTTTATTTTGTAGATGAGAATAAATTACAAATAAAAGGCAATTATGATTAGTATTAATATTAACGCGAAAGGTAAAAACCATATAAATTTAGTTTTCGCTATTTAAGTTACGCAAACGTTATAAAAGTTTTTTGTAACCTAAACTAAAACAAAACATAAAATTAAAATCTTTTGCATCTTGAATATGTTTTCGCTTAACTCAATTAAATGGTTATAAACTGATCAATAAAAAAAAATAGGTAGTATAAATACACTTTCAAAGACAAATAGAGAGAGTTTTTCGTAACGTATCCGTAATAATTAAGCTTTGATACAAAAAATACACAATACCGGTTTCAAAGAACCCCCTCGGCTCGAAAGCCTTTTTGACATCACTGCTTTGTGTTTCATATTCGATGCATGGTGGCTATTGTTTTGACAGTTTGAAAAAAAACTGACCAAGTGCGAGTCGAACTCCCGCACCGAGGGCTCCGTACAAACTTTAAATTGCAACAGCACCTAGAAGTAGAATATTTGACGTCAGTTCCATGTATAGACAGATTGGGTCACTCGTTTGCACTGCATAGAGTTAGTATGCGAGTTTGTTGTTCGGTGACATATTTTTATTATGTAAATCGTTTTTTTTTTTACTTTAACAAAAAGTTTGCTTGTGCTTGTTTACAAATTTTAGTTTTCTAAAGTAATCTGTTATCAACATTCAACAATGTACTTAATTCAAGGAAAATAGCAGCTAATACCTAACATATTACCAACAAAATTTTAAACCAGCTATTGTATTGTACGTAGGTTTTGTAACTGCTATATTTCTTGAATTAAGTACATTGTTGAATGTTGATATCAGATATTACTTTACTTTAATGTCATGTAAACGTTTTTATCAATAAATAAATAAAACGTAAACTAAAATTTATAAACGAGCAAACTTGTTGGTTAAAGTTACATGCCACAGACAAAACATAGGTTATCTACCAAGATACAATTTTCGTATAACTCAAATACAGTGTTGCTAGCCTTCGATTTTCTACAGACCGACTTTGGTTGTTTTAGTAGTATGACTAATATTTTGTATTAATCATAGATAAGTAGAGTCTTTGATAGCACAGAATATGAAGGTGTTAAGTGAACGTCATACTGTCATAGAAGTTTGACGTAAACTTATAATAACACTTTAAAGTATGACAGTTAATTTGCTTGGAGGAGTTAACGTGGTTTGACGTGGTATGAATTAATGTGTGACTGTGATAGGTATAACTTTTTGCCATTGCTTACCTGTGCATACTAAAGTTAAAGAAAAACTTTGTAGGTTTATTCCTCCTTGTCACCGCTATATAAAACCAATGAGACATTGACATTTGAAAAAATCGCTACCATAAATTCTAATAATTTGTGAGAAAAAACTGTACCCGTGGATTTGTTTCTGGCGTGAGAAATCAAGATTATTGGCACTTTGTTCTGCTTGGTGCTTTGAAGTCGAGAACCAAGAGGAATATATTAGTTTGCGACCCCAGGCCGCGATGCATCGTTTTCAACCAGCTTCATTATTTGTTTGAAGTTTATACCTTTTGAGCTTAATAAACTTATCTTGCTTCAAGATTTTCTTCAAGAAGTTAAAGGAGTAGTTTTAGCAGTATAGTTTTTTTTTTACTTTTCTCACATTCGAATTGAAACGCAGAGTGTTTAACTCGGGTAAAAGGCTCCCATTTCCTACTCGCACTTGGTTAACAACTAAATATACTTTACGGTATACTTAACTATATATACTTTACGGGCACAACACTTCCTGATAGGTAGCTTATTTTTATTTCTAGTGTTGTAACTGAAGACATCAGAAATTTTAGTGAATGAATCTAAGTTTCTAATAACATGAATAATATAACGCTCAGTTAAAATATGAATTTATTTAAATAGTTCCCTTACTGATGTACGTTTACCTAACTTGTATATAAATCGAATGGTTCTTTTTCGTAAAGCAAATTTATAGTCCGTATGTCAGCTGTCTTGCCCCAAACCAGAATACCGTATGACATTACACTATGAAAATAACTATGATAAACTAAACGAGCTATCTCAACATTAGTTAGTTGTCCGTGTCTGGTTAACCTTATTACTCCAAATTTCAAATTATAGCGATTTAAGTACTTCTCGAGATATTTAACGATGTGACAGACAGGCAGACTGAGTAGCACTATAAGGATTTATTTTTACCATTTTATTACGGAACCCATAAAAGGAGTAGGTACCTATATTTTACTTGTCAGTCAACAGTCAACACCGCTACTGGTCAGTGACATGCCTGGCTTTGCGATTTACCAACGCGTCCAAGCCTAACTACGTTATGGTAGCAAATCAAACAACGAGTATTCCACTCGTTTACCATGACAAATGGGACTTGTGCCAGCGTCTGGTTTTCAATTCAATTTTGTTTCTAAAGTTCTGCATTTACCAGCATAAAAGCATTGAGCTAGCCAGAATTCTCCACCACATTTTATCGAGTGCATCGACTTTTCTAATCTGAAAAAAGTGTGCATTTTGCGACAAGCTTTTTATTCGGTATCACAGTCGTCTGCTTGTAAACTGATATTCATCTGATTACCTTGCGTGGAGTCAGTAAATAGCTATAGGTAGGTATATGTGGCTGTATTTTCAACATCTTGAGAGTCACAAGCCAGGTTGTAAATAATATAACATTTTTAGCTTTATAGTTATTTATTCATTCGGTAAATTTTAGTTAATGTTAGTACTTTGTGTAGTTTATACTTTGGTTTTATTATTTTATGTTGCTAATAAACTCATTTACATCATAAGACCCAAGAGCCAAGATAGTTTGACTTCCCTATTTCGGGGATCTCAAAATTTGCTATGTAGCGGCTAACCGGGACAAAACAGAGCTATTTAGCATGGTCTTCATACCTTTGAAATAACGGTTTTGAGTTTTACGAGTTTCGCTCGATCGTTCAGGTACTAATTTTACCTATTATAGTCTGTATGCGCCCCATACGAGTAGATCAAGCTACTTCATTAGTGTTTTGTTAGAAATCCTAAGTTTTAGACAACACAGCAGTTTCTCAGAAGATCGAAGTGTGTCCCTAAGGGCCCCCGAGCCCTACTAAGTAATATTTTTATGCTGATATCACAACAGCTTGTTGTAAAGAATTAAAAACCCATTTCAATAACCTTAACCGGGGACTTCGTGCTTTCTCAACTAGCTTACGGCGGCTAATAAACCAAATCGATATAGATAGTTATATGTAGAGAGATTTCGGTCATTTCCCTCAAAGTCGTATTACGATTAGAAATTCACTAAATTTGTATTTGGATTTAAAATTTGTATTTGTGTAAATGTAAGTAGCTATTTTTGTATCGCTCATGTGATTGGTTGTCGATTTGACATTCAATACATGTATATTTCGAGATAGTGTCATGACCCTTATCTTGGCAGGGACCAAAAATATCCTAAAGGATTATTTTTTCACATTATTATAGACATAATAGACATATTTAATCGTTAAAAAATAAGGGGAAAAATCCAGGGTTTTCCAATTCCGGAAAATCGTATGTATCATAGTTGATACAATGCCAGTCCCTGTACAAAATAATTATTTACTTTTTGGAAGCAAAATTACAGTTTCAATAAAACTAAAATTCTAAATAAAGACAAATCATTATTTATGACCAATATAATTCAGTTTAAAGCACCATGCAGCTTCAACATTTTCAAATGTAAATTATGTTCGATTACTTTTTCGCTGAGTAAAAAAGGTTCATGTACTTAGTAAAATTAAAAAAAAAACACCTTTTAAAAAACTTTTTTGTGTACAAAACAAAAGCTAAAGAAACTTTAAATTGAAAAAAAAAACACGAAAAAATGTATTTATACCCAAAAACACCTTTCACGAATCCATGATCTACGAGTCTACGTAATCGGCATACAAGTCAGGCTAGGGGGTAAAGCTCAAAGTACAATAACTTTAAAATATATACCTACATCAATCACGAATTGTATTACTGAAAGAAATATTGATGATTATATTATATTATTTATTAAAAAAATTAGCAAAATATATTTTCTAACCCCAAAAGTATGAAATAATTAAAGAACTCCTATTTTGACGACAATTTAGCATTGTATTAAATATGATACACATGTACTTTTTAGAGTTCTTGGCAATGTATCAAATACAATACAGACAGTTTGATACTAAGTTTTTCAGTGCTAAACAATTCATAATTCCAATAGTTTGCTAATGTTTTTTGCATCAATACATAGTTAATGCAACGCAATGCACATTCCATAAAAATACATACAAATTTAAAAAACAAGTCTAAAACTTACGGAACGCATTCACATCTTTTGTTTTCGTGGCGCCATTTTCGAGATAATTAATGAACTTACACTAAATTTTGTGTTAATTATTTTTTGGTGTAAAAAAGAAAGCAAGCTCGATATATTCATATAACAAATGACCTGTTACGTAATAAAATTAAGCTGCCAGATTTATTTAAATGGAGTGTATCACGGGTGTTACGTTGCCAAGAAAAGGGTTAAGACAACAGTTAACGAAAATGATATTAATGATGTATTGTGATTTCGGACTTTTCTTAAGTCAATGAAGCAATTTCTTGCGAAAACCGTAAATTTAGAAAGGTAGACCTGATGATGGAGACCAGGGATGGCATGTGGAACTTCAGATACATACGCTGATAATTCTGAGCTCCGTCGACCAATTTGAAAAAAAAAAACAAATTTGTTAGAAAGGAGTCATCTCCAAGATCCCATAAGAATTTGGTTATGTCCTGATGTGTGGATCCATGAGGAAGTTAGGAAACCCTTCAATTTTCAAAGGCGAATTTTTTTAAGTAACGTAAGCATTTTCTTCCCGAAAATTATAAATTTCATGAAATGTGATGATGAATGATGAAGACCAGTGGTGGCATGTGGAACTTTACTTTACATGTACCTACTTAAGCTGATAAGCTGAAAAAGCTTAGCTCCGCCGTCTTATTTGACTAATTATTATTTGTTAATTAGTATTACTGCGTTACTCATACTAGTAATCCAGTAATTGAACTGACAGCTTGTATAGAAATTTTGAGTGTTTGGGAAATAGTTGATAATAGCTCATTCTTTTAGCGTAACGGATATATCGTGAGTCTCGTATTAAGCAGGCAACAAAATCCAACAAAATATCATTACAATGCTAATCGTCACAAATATGTACACGCATGTTACAAACGTTTTGTTGTAAGATTTATATGTATATGTATTAAAAAAATTTTCTAGCGAAATAACACATCTATCACCCGTGCCGTACATTTTGTAGATTTTAATGGTTTTACGTGAATAAGTTTTCTTCGGTCTCTCTTTTAACAGGTAGAAGACAAATATGTCGTCATATTCACATACAAGAAAACTATATGCTACCGTTAATTTAAAAAAAAATCGACTTAGTTAAGTTTTATTTTTTGTACTATTTACCTACTTCCGAAAGAAAAGTTTGTAAGATTTTTGCATATGTATATCATCTATAAATATCTCATTCTAACGTTATTTGAAAAAATCAGGCTTTTATAATTTGATGTCTGTCAAAATCGTATCTTTCCTGGGTTATAGTACTCGTATTTACCAACTAAAATAGAATAATAAGAACTTTTTACCTAAAAGTAAAACTTAAAATAACAAAAAGTTAAAATTGAAATGTATCTTTTCATTTTTATTTGTCGTAAGGTTCGGTAAGGATGAGTAATAAAACAAATGGAGGTGCCACCACATAGCGCTACCAACTGATACGTTTAAAGTTTTTAGGTTTGAAGAATAATTTTGATAAATATTTATTATTAATTATTATTTAGTATCTAAAACTACAATTGTTACGGAGCTTGTTTTTTATATACCACCTACTTTATTTTCATACACGTGAATTATTCTATATTATTTTTGTATTTTTATTTACATGAAATATATTTTATACGATTGGCAATTTCCCTTAAATTTGCTCTGGCTAAATATACAATTATTCGAAAAAAACATATGAAAGAAGTGTTCCATTAATTCTTAAGACGACTAATTTTCCATCACATGTGTACGTATAACTTAACTAACATACCAGTTTAACATATCAAAATGACATATTTTGATTATCAGAAAGCCTCAAGTATTTATCTCTTTGAGCAAAAATCGCGAAAAAGTCCTTTGATTTAGGTACGTTATAAAAAAAAAGTAGTACATATATTCCATTTGAATTAAAATTATCTTCCGTAATATGTCAAAAAACTAACAGAATACTTTTGTTAGTTGCTGTTTTTTACTAAAATGGATATAGTAGTAGAAAGTTGAGCAAAATCGTAAAAAAATACTCGTAATAGACTCGTAATAATTAGAGTTAGGATGTTTGGTGGCAATGGGTGAACAAATGGCAATGGAGTCGTTATATATTTTTTGATTGAATTATTGAATGAATAAATGATTGATAAATCAATAATGTATTATAAAATTTATTGGTTTCATGCAAGTAAATAGATACATTTTACAACTGATATTATTAAAAAAATAAATGAAAACATAATTAATAATAGATAGATAAAATGTATAATGTTATACCTATTCGAAATGTTGAACAATTCTCCATTCGACTAAGTTTCAGTATACTACTGATACTTCTGTTTCAGTATCAGTAGTAGCATATAATATTCGAAATACCCTCTCTTACTACGTCAAAATGAATACTTGCTTGATTTCACTAATACATACAATTATATAGTATGATTATCTGCTGGCCGTGTGGTGACGGCTTTAGAATACATTTTTCACCACCCCCTCACTTCCCAGGGTGTCGTGAAAGGCAACTAAGGGACATATGCACAACTTGTACCGGTGCAAGAGAAGGAAAACTCGAATCAAAACCCTGTGCTAACCCGTCTAGGCAGCGTGGTAATAGTAGGCTAAAAAACCTCCACATGAAAGTACACCAAGAAACCAGGCCCCCAGTCCCCTGCGGCCCCGCTATTCCTGGCCACGGTAGCGGCCACGATAGCGGCGGGGCAGGGGGTGCTAAGAATCCCTGGAAGAGATCCGGCTACCACCCCCAAAGACGACAAAAACTGGCCCCTGGTAACACACAACGTGCGCACGTTGAGGCTGGACGAGAAGGTAGTTGAGCTGGAAGAAGAGGTAAACAAGTTGCGCTGGGACGTTATTGGTTTATCGGAGATCCGGAGAGAGAGAAAGAGGATACGATAACCTTACAGTCTTACGTTACTTGTTCTTCTACCGGGGGGAGAACAGAAATTCCAAGGTGGTGTTGGATTTATCGTCCAAGACTCATGAACAACATTGTGTCCATCGGAAGTGTGTCGCGTGCCTTATACTCAGAATATCCAAGCGGTATTCGCTGAAGGTCATACAAGTATATGCCCCAACCTCGAAGTCCAGTGATGATGAGGTGGAAGCTATGTATGGGAACATTAGTAGGGCCATACATAGCTCCAAGACACACTTTACTGTTGTCATGGGAGACTTCAATGCAAAGCTGGGCTGTAGAAGCGATGATGAGTTGAGAGTGGGGCAATTTGGATATGGATACCGGGACCCCAGAGGACAGAGGTTGGCGGACTTTCTGGAGAAGGAAGGACTCTTTATGATGAATTCCTTCTTCCAGAAGCCGCCGCACAGGAAATGGACATGGATGAGCCCCGACGGTGTAGCGAAAAACGACATTGACTTCATCATGAGTACGAGGATTCCTTCAAGCTCCTGGAATAGCAAGGACTTGGCACCAACATCAACGGCGAATACATCACACACCTCCGATTTGCCACGTATATAGTAGTCATAGCTGAGTCGCTGGATGATCTAGAACAAATGCTCGGTGACCTGAATAGAGTTTCTGAACAAGTGGGCTTAAAATGAACATGGACAAAACGAAGGTCATGTTTAACGTCCACGTTGCACCCACCGCACTTACTGTTGGAAACTCTACTCTTGAAGTTGTTGACGAATATACAGTCGCCTCTCGTTAATTCGAAACTCGAAGGACCAAACCAAATATTACGATTTATCGAGAGTTTGAAATATCAAGTGATTACAAATATACGGGAAAAAAAATTAAAGTACGAGTTGTTACGTAATATGTACCTAATCAACTGTTATTTATTAAATGCAATTTTTTCAACAATATCCTAAGGTAAGACGTACATACATGTACAAACATAATGTTAATTAATTCGTTTTTCGGAAGAAGTCGGTCATTCGTTTGCTTTAAAGCACATAGCTGTGACTGATCAATAACTTTTTTTATCAGAAATAATGCCTGAAATGCTTTTCGTTCGTGTCGTTTTGTAGACAGAAGCTTTGCAATGTTTCGAATGAAGCTCTTGTTTTCTTTATTGACACCTTTGCCAAAAATTCTGGTGTATCATCTTCATCGTTGCTCATAACTTTGAATTTTAGAGTGTTTAACGCCTACGAGTTCAAATTAATGCGTTGTTTTGTTGCGTAGCAATTAGTTTTTTGTTTGAATTACCAAGTGTTTAAGTCTATTGAAATTTTTCGAAACAGCAAGAGAACTTCTAGGGAACTCGTGATAACTTCGAATTATAGAGGTTCGAATTATCGCAGGTTTGAAATAACGAGAGTCGACTGTATATACCTGGGACTGGTAGCCCGATTAGGTAAGTCCAATTCTACCTCAAGGTAGAGGTCAGTGGACGGACCCAACTCGGCTGGGCAGCGTTCGGTAAATTACAAAACTTCTTCTCGTCCAAAATCCCCTAGTGCCTGAAAACTAAGGTGTACAACCAATGTGTGTTACCAGTGATGACTTACGGCTCTGAGACGTGGTACTTCACAAAAGGTCTTTTTCAGAGGCTCAATGTCACGCAGCGAACTGCTATGGAAAGGGCTATGCTTGGTATTTCTCTAAGAGATCGAGTCAGAAATTAGGAGATCCGTATAAGAACCAAATTGGCTGACATAGCCTACAGGCTATGTCAGCCAATTTGGCAACAATCCTACAGGATTAGCAAGCTGAAGTGGCAATGGATCGGCCACATAGTGCGAAGATCGGATGGCCGATGGGGCAAAAAAGTCCTTGAATGGAGACCACGTACTAGCAAGCGCAGTGTGGGATGGACCCACGACCTGGTGAGGATCGCTGGGTCTCGTTGGTTGCAGGTGGCTGTAGACCGGTCGCGCTAGTCTTCGATTGGAGAGGCCTATGTTCAGCAGTGGACGCTTAGAGGCTGAAATGATGATGATGATTATCTGTTATAAATTAATAGCAAGGTTTTTATAACTTGTACGTAACTTTTTTTTCGCGTTTTTATTGGAGAACAATAAAAACATCAGTTGATTTCTACATTGTCAGAAATTTAAAGAGTAATAATAAAAAAGAAAAATGAGACAACAGGGACTTTAGGGTCAACCAAACAAATAAAATGTATTCCAATGCTATATTATAAAAACGACATAACATGGATTTATCATTCAGTTATTCATTTATTCAAATAAAAAAATATACAATGGCGACTCTACTGCATTACTTGTGCTAAAATGCCACCAGAATCCAAATCCTAGTAATAATATAACTATATCCGTGTTAATTACCTACTTAGGTACCTACTTTTCAAGTTTAATTGAAGTCACATGACGCCGAAGCCTGGCTCTTAGTACCCGGCTGGAACCGCGCTGGTAATAATTCTCTATGATAGCCGATACATGGAACATGAAAAGGCAATACTTTTATTTAGGTACTATTGATCTTCTATAGGAATCGGCTGTTACCAAAAGCTTTTAAGCGCGCCGTAATAGTATATTTGGCCGCGTTCGGGGCCCAGCTACCATTAAGTTAATTGGATTCCGTTCGGATCTGCTCCAGCCGCCGCAAGCTGGGTCAATATTCGTGCCAAAACGTTCATTGTTTCTCATAATATTATAAGCGCATCCATGGCTTGCTTCGAGTTGAGTGAAAAAGGAAGATATACCTAGCTCGTATTGGATTGTAATGCGTGCGCCGATACCCGCATTTAGCGAACTTAATTGCAGCGGTGGCAAGTTTTATCGCTTCTAGAACCGCAAGGTTCTGTTACAACTTGGCGGCCCTGCGTTAGGTACTGAGAAAATTAAAGTTCGCATATTCAGGTTTTCTTTGGTCCGAAGGTTTTGTAACTTTTTAGTACGGAGAAGTTATCGTTTACAGTAAGGATCCACGAGTACCTAATACCTAATCTGGATATTAGTTATATTTAAAGTTAAATAGTGTATTTATTTGTTTTATTTCTTGAATTACATAAAACTTAAATAACAATAAAATAAGGACGAAAAATAGGCATAAATAAACAATAAAGATAAAATACAATTAAATTAAAAAACTTAAACCTACCTCTAAAGCAACCCACACTGCATCGTACTCGGCTCAAAGGTTCTCATAATTCTTGCAGCACTCCCCCGCTTCACAGCAATGGAAACCCTAGTTAAATACACTCGAGATCAAAAGTTCCGGGTCACTATGATTCACTTGTATATTATATGGAATACGAACACAGCTAGTGATCGTTATAGATAATTTAATGAGGATTACCGCGAGTCGATTTTCCGCTAGGGGCGCTAGTGGAACGTGGATCCTGCGGGAATATTTCAATCGTCACTTTGACAATTCTCGCATGCTGACACAGGACCCACGCATGAGTGGCGCCGCCTGGTGAGCGACAATACGGCAGCTCCCATTGTCCTTAATTATTACATGTATACAAACTTATTGATGGATGTGAAGTAATGGCATGAAAAAAAGTGATGTTTTACAATTTAGAATTTATTAGTTTCCAACCATCATTTCTTTCGTTTTTGCCCTGTCATAAAACTTATTTATTTATAAGAAGTGTGCAAATATACACGATATAAAAAAAGTTCAATATATTAAATTTTCGGTTTGCAAGCAAAATAACGTCATTCATACTTAATCGTTTTATACGAAACAAATAAATTATCAGTAGTACATGTAATGAATTTTGAGTAATATTAATTTGTCTATAAAGTTCACTTTGTTTTAATACGCTAGCTCAATTCGTTTCCGAGTTATTTCGTTTCAGAGTTAGTGACACGAAACTTTTGCTCTCGAGTGTAATTATATTATTTTTCATTTCTCATGCTCTGAAAGTGGGTTGTTGTTTGACTATGAAACGGGTGGAAAACGATGTATCGCGGCCCTAGGGTCGCAAATTAATATATTCCTCTTGGTTCTCGACTTGAAAGCACCAAGCAGAACTAAGTGTCAACAATATTCTTAATTACTCACGCCAGAAACAAATCCACAGGTACAGTTTTTTATTTAAAATTATTAGAATTTATGCTAGCGATTGTCATACGTAAAGATGTGAATTCGTTACATTATTTTGATTTTTCGGATTAAATGTAAAGTGTCTCATTGGTTCTATATAGTGGTGACACAGAGGAATAAAACTACAAAGTGATACAGACACAGATTAATTCATCTGACTATATATCTATGTTAATTACAAAATTTTAGTGACACTATTTAAACAACCCAACTCTATAGAAAAAAGCGACAAATTTAAAATATCGTGGGCTAGCAACACTATATTTGAATAATACGATAATTGTGTAGGTACTTATAGGTAAATCTGTGTTTTATCTGTGACATGTAACTTTGACGAAAAGTTTACTTGTTTGTTTACATAGTTTACGTTTTCTAAAGCTATCAACATTCAACAATGTACTTAATTCAAGGAATATAGCAGCTATTAAGATACCTACGACGTAGGTCCTACGTACAATACAATAGCTGGTGTTAAATTTGTTGGTGATAATTATGTAATGTTTGTTTTGGGATGTTTTGAGGTTTGGTTTTAGGTTTTCAAAGTTTCTTTTGCAAAAATTAATATATCAATATAAAGTGAAGTTCCTTCTTTATTTTAGTGTTACATTACATGATAAACTCGAAAAAGGATATTGAATGGAGTCCAAGAAACCCGATAATGATTATGAAATCTTGTTGAATTTCTTCTCACCACTTTTCAAAAACAATATAAAGCTAACCTGAATAAATAGATAAGAAGAAGACATGCTAGTAAACAGTGAATTAAGTAAAAATTCTCTATGTTTGTTTTCAATAAAACAAAATATATTATGCTGTTGTTGTGTTAAATATTCTACACTTATGTAATGGTTCCTGTAAAATTTTATTCAAGAAGTTAAAGGAGTAGTTTTTACTTTATACTTGTTTTTTACTTTCCTCGCATTCGAAATGAAAAGTAGAGTGTTTAAGTCGGGTAAAAGGCACCTATTTCCGACTCGCACTATTGGCGCTCTCACTTCGTTCGGGCGCCAAACTACCTCGTCGGAATTGCGTGCCTTTCAGCCCTTGGTTAACAATCTACTATTATTTTATGTGTGTTTGTTATTAGTTAGTGATACAGAAGTATGGACGCAAAATCAAATTAGCTGAATACTTATGAAATATATTAACAAGTAATGAAATATATTATCGCACTGACGGGAAAAGGCCGGACGGACTCACATTGGTTCCTTGGCAAAAGGGACGGTGCCTTTTGTGGGATGCCACGTGCGGTGCGCGGTGCGTCAGTACGTTTGCACCGTCCCACCTTGGCCTCACGCTTAAGGCAGGTGGATCGGCCGCGGAACATGCGGCCAAACTTAAGCACGCCAAGTATAGTGCCCTGGAGCCAATGTACGATTTCGTGCCGGTTGCGGTGGAGACTGCGGGGCCCTGGGGAACGGAGGCTAAGAATTTTGTAAGAGAACTTGGTCGCCGGCTTAGGGAGAGGGGCTGGGATCCGCGATCCGGGTCGTATCTGGTGCAGAGGATTTCGTTAGCTATACAGCGCGGAAACGCTGCTGGTGTGATGGGAACCTTTGCACCGGAGGCGACTCGGAGTGGTCTCTTTTAGATCACTAGGTAGAGTAAGCGGAAAATGACGAAGCCTGTTGCGGATTGCTTTATTGTTTGTGTGATGACGACGCCTGTTGCTGATTTATGATTGTACCCTCTTGACGAAGCCTACGTTGCGGATATTGATTGTACATTTGTAATTTTTTGTAAATTGATTTTGTGTATTAACAAGTTAGATACCTACCTACACTTTTTATAGTACCTACTATTTCATTTTGACATTTATATTTATATCTATCCATACATCGTGCTTTTTCGAATTGCTTTAACCTCAATACTAGTTATTTTGATTAAATTCGTAAATTATTATTTTAAACATTTTTCATATAAAATAATAACATGTTGCATCAAACGCTAATGTAAAATGGGCATTACAATTAACTTTACTTAGTCAGTGGTTACTATGACATATCAATGTCATGTCAAATACTCATACTTAATTTACACACTTGCAAATACCCAAAATTCAGCTAATTAGAATACCAGTGTCTTTGAGAAATTAATTTAATTTAAGCAGGCCCTAAACATAGAGCGATTAAAAAAAAGCGTATATCCTGATATATGCGTGTGTAATAAAAAGCGATTTTGAAAGTTGGGGCCCGTATTATAATCCTTCAATTATAGAGTTCTAAAATTCAAAATACAAGAAAACTAATTTCAGGGTTTTATTTTATCTCTTACCTTACTCTATTTTATTATTTGAATTCATTATTGTAATCTGTACCCTTATGAGCCATGGTGCTTGAAATAAATGCATTTTATTTTTATTTATTTATTTATTTATGAATTTATCCCATAAAAGGGTTAACATGGGTTGAAAGAGTTTATGAAGGACCTGTGATTTTTCAAGTGAGAGTCTTGAAAGTTCATCCATAGACTACTAATTGTGTAACAAGAAAACCAGGCTCAAAAACTAAGGTCAAGTTATCACTATTTCACTATTTACTTCAAAATGGTTTTTTTTCTCATTTAACCACCATAAGAAATCCCTTTACATTTCATTAAATCGTCGAAAAGGCATCAGCGTGTCGGCATCGGCCCCACGTATAATATACGCCTGCCAAAAGTCCGGAACAAAATTGTTCAGTTAGTAATAAGAAACATATACAAATAACCTAAATAATTGTTATAGTTGGCTTAATAATATACCGTTATATGTTTTCCTCGAGCAATAGGCCACATCATGCAACTATTTACATCCTGAATTTGTCCTTTTGACTACGTCTAAATACGTATACCTACCTGTTCAAAATTTTAACAAAATCACAGCCTTCCCCGCTGGATTGTGTTGCATGTTTTGCAATTTGCCGCCAAGAAATAAACGGCGGGTTAGAATTCGAAGTATTAGCCGTTCACTTTGTTGGCTGATACTGAAATCCGTGTTAAAAAAAAACGTTGGAGCTAATGGCTTTTACCGAAACGTACGAAATATTACCCTGACCCAGGAGCGACGGTGTGTAAATTCAGCAGGGTCGCTACCCGTAAGCCTACTACGAGTTCACCACAGCTGTAATTGTTAGTTAAACACACTCACAGTGCATCTCTCTCATGTTCATATGTGTGTGAGGGAGATACACTGACAGTGAGCACACCGGTACTAGCATAGCGTATATGGTTGCGTCAAACTCGTGATAGGGGCCGGGCCGACCAAAGGCGAACGAAAAACGAATTTCGATGTATGAAATCGACATTCATACCTAGTGGTAATACCTATATGTCTTATTCTCCTTACTTCTATTTACAATTAGTAAACTGTCGTGAAAAAATAACTTAAAACCCTGATTCTCTTCACTTGAATGTAGGTGTTATATTTAAATTATGAGCACAAACTTCATTTATCAACCGATTTACTTATTAAATGGCTCATTTCTTTAGACTTCCGTAATCCATAGATGCTTGCCCCCTTGTATCACTTGTCAATAGGAGCGACCCTCACACATTAAGCGCGACGTGTTGTATTGTACAGTCAAGTGTAAAAATATGTAGGTATGGGTGGACACATCTTACTCAAAAATATGTCCCATAGCATTTTATTCCATTGTAATAAGAGCGTAGTACCATATTTATGAGACGATTTTGTCGATACGTATTTTTGCACTTGACTGTACTCGCGCCTCGCGCGCAAAGTTATGCTGGACCTCCTGGTTATAAACGCACAAACGGAAATCTTTAGAAATGTCCGCATATGATATGTGCAACTAAATAATTAAGGTTTTTAAAAATAACCAGAATTTAAAAATATGTGTAGGTAAGCTTTTTTAGAAACGATTTAGGTACTACCTCTAAAAGTTTCACATCCCTTGGTTGCCAACCGTCCCGCTATACGCGGGACGTCCCGTTTCTGGGGGTCTTGACGACGCGTCCCGCAAAGCGGCCGCGCGGGACGCCGATTGTCTCGTTTTTAGACCATACTGGTTTTTAATGTGACTCAGAGCCAGTGCATGACGGTGAATCTATTTTTTAATATATTCTAGATGATTTAATCTATAAGAAGATGTAATTTAGCTCACTACTTACAACTCTTACTCGTAACAATGCTTTTTTAATGAGGCAAAACACAAACTATAGGTTCTTTTGCAATATGGGTGCATATTCGTAAATGCAATTGTTCATATCAAAAATACTTTTTAATGTTTTAGTCTTAAGACGCATAGCAACAAGTAATATGCAAAAAAGACACAAGATACGACATTGCCCTACACTCAATAAAAGGGTAAATGTCGAATGTACGTAGTGCTAATTGTATATAAGTAATATAGTAATAACTGACTTGGAAAATGTGTTTTTACCAATAAATATCTGTATCTGTATTGATACGGTCGGCTTCATATATAAGATAAGATATTTATAGACGTGACTGTACAGTAACCAAACGATAGGCATACCAAGGGATCACAATATCTACAAAGGGGCTACTCAGTCAACCAATATCTCGATATCCACTACTTACACGTTCCTCTGTACTCTCAGTCTCTCATCATTATAAATATTCTCAAAGCGCAGAGCAACTACATGTCCGCTAACCATCAGCTCTGCAAGCGTACCTAGTCGTACTAGAGCGACGCCGACTTCACGCCGCATATTTTATAGCGAAATTTAGTGATTTGAAGTGATGTTTTGGAAAAAAAAAACTGAATACACAATTTATAAATTTTGTATAGAGTTTGAAGAAAATTTTGCATATGTCTATTTTTTTGTGTAAAAAGTATCTGTTTAGCCAGATAACTTGGCTATTGTTCGTGTATTTCTACCAAAATGTACCAAACTTAACATTTCTTCAACTTAATAATTTTGTGTGATAATGTTCAAAAGTGTTTCATTTTCTCCATAAAAGATTGCATAGGTACCTACTTAACAAGAAAACATTTTTTTTATTAAGATTCAATAGCAATAAGGTCGAAAACCAGATGATACGAAGATAGTAGATGTTTGAAGTTCGCTGAGCAAAATATGGTAAAACAGTTATAAGGAAATGATGAATTTTTCAAAAACTAACTATAAAATTGAAAAAGTATTTCATATAAAAATTCAAAAAGTATTTAATTTAAATTGAAATGATCTTTTAATTTTGTGTATAAGTACATGTAAAATTGTTGTAGTAGGTATAAAAAAATTATAACTGTAAAAACTCATGGCAAAAACTTGAGCTAAATCGGCTTAATACTCGTATCTATAGAAGACATTTCTTCTTCTTAAGAAAGTTAACCAGGTAATGTTGTATACCTTTCAATACGTTGACACTTGACAGTCCGATACACCTTATATAAGTCGGTTGACGGCGTCCCGCATTTTGGAGCCAAATCCCGCATGTCGATCCCGAATGTACCGCAAATTTGTACACTACGGTTGGCAACCCTACTCCAAGTATCACGTGCACACGCAATTAATACACAAAACTGTGTCAGTAGACCAAGCCTCTTAAAATTATCTGCATTAGAATATAAACTTATGTTCTATGCAGAAAAGCCTGTCAAGGATAATTTTGTCAGCTCCAGGGAGTTTTCATAAAGCAGCAAAGGCGTAGAGCATTTTAAAAGGATTCTTCCTGTTAAGTTAGTTCAGGTTAGGGTTTTAATTAGGCCACCGCTGTGCATATTTAAAAAATCATTTTCAACTATGTCAACGAGACTACTACCCACTTCAAAGAAGTAATTATACTAGAGTATTTTAGTCATATTCAAAGAAAACATTATTAACCTTTTGACCGCCGCCGTTCCTAATTTATATATGAAGCATATATGTATAAACTACAAGTGCACATTTCATAAGATGGCCTGTATAAAATATTATTAAGCTTCCTATTTTCGGTTCCGGAATTTAAATACTTTGTTAAGAAGTTTATAAGCGCCACACCGCAACACGGCTCCTCGCCTGAAAACGCTCTTAGCCATTATGGCTTTGTTATTCTACCCACGGCTCCCGCTCGATAATCTGTTATTTTATTTGACACTGGAGACGTGACGAGTCTGTTCCGTGCAACATTTTACGATGAACCTGCAACAGACCACGTCTGGTAATACTGAGAAAAATAAACATTTCAGCGTAATACGTGCAATAACTTAGCTCAGGTGCTGGATAACACCTAATAGTCGCAAATTTAATGACTAATTATAACGATAGTATAATATTTATAGCGTATTTTGTTTCAATGAGCTCAGTTTGATAATAGTTGAGACTTCCACTTGTATTTCAAATTACAAGCTTACGAGAAACGGATCCCAGCAGTTGACATCAACTTAGGTGAGACTCCATTTTTGAGTTGAGATAAACTTCTGTATCTCCAGACACCCCAGGGACTTTTTGTCTCGGAATACTCGATAATCTCTCGGCGCTGTTGCGACCAGCGATAGTTGACACAAAAATGTTGATAACTTAATAGCGTCTACAGAATGTTTTATAATATACTTATTGTAGCTTTTTGCCCGGACACTGTTTGTGCTTTTAACGAAAAATATACGACGACCTTTGTTTTTATGTCTCGTAATTACCTTACGTCCTCAAAAAGGGAACCGCGGTGTGCCCTCCTAGGGTACAACACAAACCTTTTAAGGAATGAGGAAACAATAAAACAGGTAAGGTGTTGAAGCATTTTCTTTACACGCCTCGACGACGTTATGTATGAAAGAGTCTGCGAACCCGCACTTACTGACATCCCGTATAACTCGCTAACTAAGACAAATTTAACAAAAGGTCCGAAGATGGACCCTTCCCTCAATTAATCAATTACGAGCGGTTAACCCTTTGGAAATTCAATAAGCGATTACTATAGAAGCAAATCAAGCAAATGGCATTACCTAAAAATGAGGGAATAAAAAAAAAGAAATCTTAATTAACTGAGACAACGTTCTGAAAAATGAATTAAGTGAAACCTTCCTAAGGGTTCCCAGTAAAATGATATTAAACGGCTCGACCGTACTTGAGTTTCCTTTTCCTGTAGGTATTTAAACATAAGCGCAAATATTTTACAAGTTTTTGCTTCTCATTTCTATGATATCTTTGATATTAATTCGCGCAGAGAGTTAGCCCAATTAATTAGTGGGTTTTGTACCACAATACATGAGGGATAATAAAATATTCTTCGAAGTCCTATTAAAATTTTCTCTTTACATCTATTTATAATGCAAAAAAGGTGAAGCATCTGTTGCACAAAGTTAATTAATGTCCTTACAAAAACGACACTTTACAATATTAAAATATAATTCTACCTTCCTGAGCTAAGAAGTTGAATATCATTACGAAACTCGCCGGAGATACAACTTTGGTTTAACCACGCATAACAGCCGTAACTCCCATTCAAAATTATTTTGAATTTGGGATTTATAACGTCAAAACACTGCAAACAATAGAATACGTTTCCCAATGGGTATTGAGACTAATACTGGTACCTATGTGTAGTCGGAGTAACCTTCATACTCGTTCACGACGGGGATCACTTGGAAAACTCATTGGTAAATATGTATGAGGCTCAACGAACGTCGAATTAATTAGGGTAAAACCGGGTTAGACGCCCTACTTTTAGATAAATCTGAATAATTGTGAAACTATTGACATATCATAAACAACTTTGATGCAATTAGCTAGTCTAATCTTTGCGTTTCCTTGACAGTAAGTAGATGCTTTTGTGCTGTTAATTACAGTTTTTGCATAATTTTCATTTTGCGAGGACATGTTTAAAAGGATATAACCACAGTTCCGAATAGACGCCCGCCATCAAAATACTGGAAAGGATAGATGCCTTTTTAATAAAATAACTGAAATATATACAGCAGGGCCTCTTTAATCCGTACCCACGCTAATAAGAACGCCTGTATAATCCGAACGACCCCCCTCTCCACTCGCGCAACCGCCGTTTTGGTCAGTTTCTCTCTTGCAGTGCCACGCAGTGCGTTTTAGGTGTTAGGTTTGCAGATGAAGTCGATATTTCTATTTCGAAAAATATGCTGTTACTTACATTAAGGGATAAAGAATTTTCTATGTCGCTAAAAACTTCTCGTCGAAGCACCATAACGGAATTCTTCAAAAATACTGAGTGATTATTATGTAGAACCCTTTGTAACTTACTTAAATATACGATAAACGATAATTGAATGAATGAATTCTTTATTCGAAAGACACACAATACAAAATATATGCTTAAAAATAACAGAAATGAAAGCTAAGTTTTACATGTGGTTTCTGAAAAGGATAACACTCAGCATGTGTTGCAGCACATATAGTGTTACGACGCTGATTTTCAGTGTACCCATTGACACGAAAAACAAACACAAAACGATACATAACATATAAAGACAGAAGCGAGATACAACAGAATGTACGGTGCAGAAAACTATAGACAAAATATATATATATATATATATATATATATATATATATATATATATATATTTAATTGTCAAATATGCGTGTTTTATACCGAAAAATTCTCCATACTATAATCCGAATGCTCCGTGAGTTCGAACAGGGTATAAATTTTGGGTGTTCGGATTAAAGAGGCCCGCTGTATTTAAATATCTATCTTACACTTAAAAAACAAAAAGATAACATTTTTTATTTTATTTGTAATTTTTTTATACGTATATTTTGTATAGTTGATATAGTAGAGTCAAACCGCGTTATGTCTTCCAAGCAAATGAACTGTCAAACTGAAACTAAAAGTGTCATTTTAAACGTCATAGTTCTATAAAATTAGGACGTTTACTGAACACTTTCACAGCCTCTGCTATCAATATACGTATCTAGGACTCTTAGCATAGACAGACTCTAAGTATATAATAGTTGATATTAAAAAAAAAACATGAAGTTCGATATTCATATTAATAATTTTTAAGAAAAAAAAACCGACTTCATTTGGTTCCCGGTAAAAGTGAAATTAAGAATTTGTTTGAGTTAGCCAGTTTACTTTTCAAATATCCAATACACCGCACGTGTACGATTGAAAATTGAGGAGCTTTCTTAATGTCTTAGGGCTTCCATCATTACATTTGAAGTATAATCAAACGGAACTCCCTTGTAGACCTTTAAACAAACAAAATAACAATGTGTTAAATTGGATGACAGACTGTAAATTAACGAGCATATTCATTATGCCATCCCTGGTTATCAACATCAGGTCCACTCCAGCAAAATGATGGCCACAGTAAGAAAATGCCTAAGCTAATTATGAACACCCTCTAATCACAATTAACCTGCCGTTCAAATTTGAAGAGTTCTCTGAATTCTTCTAGAACTCCATCATCAGAATATAAATCAAATCAAAAAGATGAATGTCACAACTAGGATAATAAGTAGAGCTAGGTTTATTAACCAGTTCCACTTTGCGATCCCTGGTCTTCATCATCAGATCAAGTTCATCAAAATTTTGGCTCCGCCAAAACACTGTTTTAGTTACTTAAGGAAACCCTCAAATCAGAATGCATGTGCCGTTAAAATTTGAGGAGTTCTCTCAATCCCTCATGAAGCCCATCATCAAAATAGAACTATAATCAAATAGGACTATCTTGAAGGTATTTCTTTACAAAGAAAAGATGAATGTCTCAAATCGGATGATAGAGCTGGGAATTAACAAGCAGTTCCACTTTGCCATCCCTGGTCTTCATCATCAGGTCCACTCCACCAAATTGATGATGTTCGTAAAGAAATGCTCGAGTGTCTTAAGAAACTACCCAAATCATCATGCATGTGCCTTTCAAATTTGAGGAGTTCCCTCAGTTCCTCATGGATCCCATCATCAGAAATTGATTTTGAAAAAAACGGAACAAATCTGGAACCATCTATTTTCAGAAAAAAAAATATTTTTTAAAATCGGACTATAGTCCTGGGAATTACCAAGCAGTTCCACTTTGACATCCCTGGTCTTCATCATCAGGTCCACTCCACCAAATTGATGATGTTCGTAAAGAAATGCTCGAGTGTCTTAAGAAACTACCCAAATCATCATGCATGTGCCTTTCAAATTTGAGGAGTTCCCTCAGTTCCTCATGGATCCCATCATCAGAAATTGATTTTGAAAAAAACGGGACAATCCTGAAACCATCTATATACAGACAAAAAAATATTTTTTAAAATCGGATCATAGTCCTGAGAATTACGAAGCAGTTCCACTTTGCCATCCCTGGTCTTCATCATCAGGTCCACTCCACCAAATTGATGATTTTCGTAAAGAAATGCTCGAGTTTCTTAAGAAATCACCCAAATCAGCATGCATGTGCCTTTCAAATTTGAGGAGTTCCCTCAGTTCCTCATGGATCCCATCATCAGAAATGGATTTTGAAAAAAACGGGACCAACCAGGAACCGTCTACTTTTAGAAAACAAAAAAAAAATTCAAATCGGTTCAGTAATGACGGAGTTATGAGTGAACATCCATTAAAAAAAAAAAAAAAAAAAATAAAAAAAAAAATTCAGTCGAATTGAGAACCTCCTCCTTTTGAAATATTGAAGTCGGTTGAAAAACCGACCGAGTGTTAGTCGGACTCGCGAACCGAGGGCTCCGTGCAAACATCGAGTTGTAACCGCACTTAGAACTAGAATATCCCACCAAAAACATAAATGTGAAAATGGAAGCCAAGTTCCATATGAAAATATCGTTGTTATCGACTCCACCGAATTCCATACAAAAAACGGTGAATCCGGGTTATGTGTCTAACCCCAGGTGGTGCAAGTGGGCTTAAGTGTAGTTAAAATATATCGACACTAATTACTATGTAAGTACCTGTTTCTTCGATAATTTACGCCTTAGTAGTTAATATTTAGAGTCGTTTCGGATAAGGAAGTGTAATTTTGCTATACAGAACCCAGGGCGACCCAGCAACGAGAAAAAACACATTTTCTCGGAGATACAACCAAGCTAAACCGATTTTTCACACATATAAAACTCATTAAATATAAATACTTACCTAATTACATTTGAAACAAAACTTTCTTTCCCTTCAGCGTTGAAATGATGGAATAAACGGACTTACAACTTGGGTCTGGATGTGGTAGTCCAGTACTTGGGTCTACGGCGTATATAACGTTACATCCACAGCCCCACAGAGCGTGCCCTGAAACCAATAAAATGTAATAACGCGTCAGATCTATTAGCTTTCACTGAGTCAACAGGAAGTGGTAACGATATTACTGATATCGTGAGATTGTGACCAATAACGACGCCTTCCTCGCAGCTGTAACACAATAACTATCCGCTTTATAGCTCTAATCTACCCTATTATACAATAACGTATCATCGGAACATTCATTGTTTTCTTATTTGTTAAGACTATTACGCTGCGTAAATAAAGAGCTTTATTGTTTCTATTAGAGTCAATTAGGTTTACGACAGTGATTAACCAAGACCGGAATATTAAAGACATTATCAGTTATCGATTTAGAGTCAAACCACGATTTTTTTTTGCAAATGAACTGTCATTCTGCAAAATGTTATTTTAAACGTCAAACTTCTATGAAAATATGTCGTTTACTTAACACTATCACACTCTGTGTTATCAAAATCTAGAAAACTTGTCTTGATATAGACTGACTAGCTGTCGCACATGCCAAAAATGCCTTGGTTCAACAAAAAGTAGTGTTGGCCATACCTTGTTGTGTCGTATCATGCGAGGTATATTATCTTTATCTATAATAGCAAAAAATACTTCCTGCTATTGAGGATTCTATGTACTATTATACTAAACTTGCCGTGGATGTATATTCTCGAGGTAGCTAATAAGTAATGTACTAATGTACTATAGCGTTCAGAATTGCATGGGCAATTTATCAATGAATTCATTCATAAACTGCCCATGCAATTCTGAACGCGTGTGTACGTCGCAACTTATCTGATTTTCCTGCCCGTAGTGACAGCCAAGATATAAATAGTAGGCGTTGCTACGAGCTACGACCTCCTCGGACACGGCTTGCAAAGTTAAAAAAAATGCACACCATGGGACCCAAGATATACAATGCATTGCCCAATGAAATAAAAAAAGTCATGAACTTCCTAGCTTTTAGTAACAAACTTAAAAATAAATAAGTAGACAAAGCCTACTACTCGCTAGACGCTTTTGTTGAGTGCCAGACTACGCAAAGTAACAGACCTTAAATATTATTAATATTATGTAGGTACTTATACAAATTCCAGCTGCTGGTTGGTCAAGCCATTGAAATAATGTGTTTAACTTATATTATTAGGTTAGGTATGGTTATTAGGTACATTTGTCATGTCATTTTTTTTTATCAATAAACGATTGTATTGTATTGTATTGTACCTACTACCTATTTACCTACTCTATGCAAATGCCTTGACGGCTACTTGTAAAATTGATAAATGTTGAATATATACGTACATATACTCGATTTTAAACTTATTGTATATCATATGCTTATTTTACGTCACTTTTTCAGTGGTGTAAACTGGTTTATAATTTTTCCGGGAGAATCCTAATGGGACTTTAGTGACGATGATTGTCAGGGTTTCGAGTGTCAAACGTCTTTTTGTATGTTTGTTATAGAGGAGGCAAAGAGAGGGTTTCGTGTAGTAACTCGGGCGCGGCAGATTAAGATAATGAGTCCTTAATACAGGAACGCGCTTTCAACTCAATAATACTTGTACACGTCAGATTAAGGAAAGTCATGGAAAACTTGTGTCAGACATCGAGAATACTTTACCTAGAGTTTCAATCCCACTAAGACACAAGTTTGCGCGTTCACCGCTAAAAAAAACATTAATTGTGGCTCCAAAATTCTAAGACAGCTCTTACCGTGTCCTCTGACACGGTAAGAGCTGTGTAATAGTAATAGTAAGTATAATATTGGGATCGTTTTACTAGGGGATACTTTACTCCGGGGCAAAGATTGTTGTTATATAAGTCGCAAGTCAGACCCCATATGGAGTACTGCTGTCACCTTTCGGCAGGAGCACCTGAATACCATCTTGGACCCTTTGACTCGGTCCAGAGTCACGCTGTACGAATTGTCGACGATCCCAAACTCAGTCGGTATTAAACCTTTAAGTCTAAGGAGAGATTTTGCCTCCTTATGTGTGTTCTGTCGTCTATAATAAATAATAAATAAATATTATGGGACAATCTTACACAAATCGACCTAGTCCCACGGTAAGCTCCATAAGGCTTGTGTTATGGGTACTAGGCGACGATATATATAATAGATATATACATATAAATACTTAAATACATAGAAAACATCCATAACTCAGGAACAAATATTCGTGATAAACACACAAATAAATGCCCTGACCAGGATTTTAACCCGGGACCTCCTGCTTCGTAGGCAGGGTCACTACCAACTAGGCTAGGAGGCCGTTAAATTGTCTATAGTTACGATGGGTTGTGTTATGAAGAATTTTTTACATGATGCCAAAAGTCCATTTAAAATTTTTACGACTTCAGCAAAACGTAAACGTTCGACGGCACTCAAGTGGCAGGGTCACCAATTTGCAACAAAAAAACGTTACCTTGACTTACTGGATCGCGGTCATAATTTTTATTTTTATTTTGTAGGAATTGTTGAGGACTTTTGGCGTTATTCATAAACGCACTTCAACAACAGTTTAGCTAAATGATTGTTTGTCCTTATCTGTCACTTTGACGATCGCCTTTGTCAGAATGGGAGAAAACATAATTTAACTAAAACTTCTGTTAACTTTTTTATGAATAAGGCGGTTTACGTTTAATGTCTGACACGTTCTTGATTTTATATAGTAGTTATTTTTTTACATTAAAAACAACTGCTTACTGCAGGCGCTTCTTCTAACCCTAAAAAAGAAAACATCGTAATATATGTATATACAAATAACCTTTTATTCTTCCTAACGACTAACCTTTCAATATCAGTAGGTCCCCACGACGCTCGAGTTACTACAAATTTGGCATCTTGGCTTCTCCTACTATTATTTACTTACTTACTTACTTACTTACTATAAATTCGGCCGATTTATTTACATGGAATAAATGAAAATCTTTTTCAATATTGTTGTCAGTTTTTGAAAAATCCACCACTTTCTTACGGCTATTTTTGGATCAGCGAGCTTTAAACATCTTTCTGGTTTTCAACCTTATTGCTTGAAAATAAAAACTTTAGAACGGGTTAATCGCGTTTAATAACACCATGACCCTACGTTCCGTTCTAAAGTGTTTAGTTTCAATGAATAACAATAGCGGTAACAGAATCTTAATAAAACAGTTTTTTTTCTTGTTCAGTATACATATAGTCTTCTACAGACGGAATAAATGGAACACTTTTGAACATTTTCACACAAAACTATTGAGTAAAAAATGTTAAATTTGGAAAATTTGGTCGAAACACTCGAACATTAGCCAAGTATTCTGGCTAAACAGACACTTTTTTACATGAATGAATATGCATTTGTTAAGTTCATACTCTATACAAAAATTATAAATAGTGTATACTCGTGGTATCTAGTATTTTTTTCTTAATCAGCACTTCAAACCACTTTAAATTTCGCTATAAAATATGCGACGTGATGTCAGTGATTTTATTAAGTCATGAGAGTTCGCAGAGTCATGTCGGTCCGCGCTTTCACAATTTTTACTACGATGAGAGACAGAGAGTACCTACAGAGGTAGAGTAGTGGATATCGAGATATTGGGTGGCTAAGTAGTACAAGTATATAGTTGTGACACTTCTGATCGTTTGGTATGCCTAATTTTTAAGATATTGTATCATCATCATCATCATATCAGCCATAAGACGTCCACTGCTGAACATAGGCCTCCCTTTTCGACCTCCATATATACCGGTTGGAAGCCACCTGCATCCAGCGTCTCCCGGCGACCTTCATAAGATCATAAGGGCATATGTCCATCAAGCCGTGGTCTCCACCCGGGCACTTTTCGACCCCATCGGCCATCTGCTCTGCGTGCAATGTGGCCTGCCCATTGCGATTTCAGCTTGCTAATCCGGAGGGCTATGGCAGTGACTTTAGTTCTCCTACGGATCTCCTCATTTCTGATTCGATCACGTAGAGAAACCCCGAGCATAGCCCTCTCCATAGCTTTTTGAGCGACTTTGAGTTTTGAGATGAGGCCAATAGTAAAGGACCACGTTTCGGCGCCGTAAGTCATCACTGGTAACACACATTGATTGAAAATTTTCGTCTTAAGGCACTGAGGTATGTCGGACGAAAAGACATTGCGTAGTTTCCCGAACGCTGCCCAACCGAGTTGGGTTCGACGGTTGACCTTCGAAGTTGGACCTGATGTACGAGTCAACAACTTCGAGTACCTTTCAACAGAGACTGGGATGGGCATAACATTGGCATTTTATATAAGTTTCGTCTTGTCCATGTTCATTTTCAAGCCTACCCGTTGAGAAACTCGGTTAAGGTCATCGAGCATCGAGCTGAGTTCCTCCATCAACTTTGCCATGACTAAGATGTCGTCGGCAAACCGAAGGTGAGGGATGTATTCGCCGTTTATGTTGATGCCAAGTCCTTGCCATTCCAGGAGCTTGAAGGCGAAGGTATTGTATAAATGTTGTATTTTCGCGCGTTATTGTGCAAAAGTTACGACTTTGAACGCGTATTTGAACCTATAACAGACTCTGTCGGACTGTGTGCTTTCCTCTATAAAGTTTCACAACGGGACCGGTTACGGGCACAGCGCGTAGCGAACTGCGACAAACAACTGCATATCATGGTACAAACTTTGTGGCTCTTAGATCACCTACTAGTTGGGCTTTACTTATCTACTTATACCTATAGTAGCTGGCCTAGAATCGAATAATTATCTTCGATATCCGATGTATGATGAATAAGGAAAAACCTTTTGCACGGCGGCTCCTTTTGACTTATAGATTGATTTGGGAAGGGGAGCCTCTCCAAATTTAAACATAATTTTTTGAATTAAAGAAGGTTACATCCAAAAAATTATTTATTAAAACTATGGCTATGTGGTTGAGTTTGGTATCAAAGTCTAGACCGATGACTACTATATTAATAGTAGATTACGTACCGAGGCCTGTAAAGTAAGAAATGTCTCAGATCTCGTGTAATTGTCGGCCGAAGCAAAGCTGAGGTCGACAAACATGTGATCTGAGGCTTTCTTATTTACTGGCCAAGGTCAGTACACTATTTTTCTGCTCGACGGAGTCGGCAAGCGGCGCATTTGTCTAGCGTAGCGGCCTGCAAGTGGCTACTTGCGGGCCGGAAGGCAGAAATAGTTATTCATTATACAAGGGGGCTTATATTGAGACACGATCAAGCGACAGATTCCAAAATTGAGCCATGAACGTAGCGAGTGGTTCGTAAACTGGAATCTTGAGCTTTACGAGGGTGTCAAAGGCACGAAAGTTGAATAAACCTTACCGCCGAATGTAATAGTTCCTACATTTTTCACCTCACTATCGCGAGGTAAATTAAAATTAAATACGATTACAAATCTTATCCAAATCTAAGTTAAGTTGAAAAAACCATTCAAAACTCAAGTTCAAAAAGTTTCATAGACTTACTCTTGGTACTTAGATAGGTATAGCCATAGCTTACCAAGTGCGGGATAAGACTTGACCAATTTAAGGATGCGACCTCCGATTGCGCATATCTACCACTGTAAAGCAGGTCTCACTCATACTGAACCGTTGGTGAGTCATAGGAATTAGCGCCAACGCAATTTATTCTATCCACAAGAGGATAACATGAGTTTCCCCCGCTAGTTTCAAAAGATAAAAGAGCGCTTTCCGAGCTAGTGAGGTGAAAAATCCATCAACGTCCATGTAACATAGAAAAGACCACGTTATTACAGATATTACAGATATTATACCTCGATACATTATCGTCATAATGCACCTCAAGTGGACGGGAACTAGCGCAGCCAGCCTATTTCACAATCTGTTACTTAAAAGAGTTGACATTTAATATCTTGAGCCCATAATGGATAGCCCCGACCTAAAAACTTTAGTCTACAAAAGACTTATTTTATGGACCCTTCAGAATCTGAAACCATTTATTAACAGATTGGGTATATCAGACATCAGTACAGGCCGTGAGCTTTAAGACGGACCTTTTTGTTTTTTACCTGTAACACGCGAAGATGATGCTGCTGTCCTATTTTAAATTTGCGCGTTACCGCTGATTCGACATTCATTCATTCTTTATTTAACAAGATCGGTTAATACCTACCAATTACATTCGTTGTTTTCTATCGATATCTAAGTATTAGGTACACTATAGGTAATAACATACCTATAGTGTAGTACCGAATACTGTATAACAACAGGGTGTAACAAAAGTCTCGAACGAAACTTCAACAGCTGATACGGTCAATGACTCCGAGTGCGATGCAAGTGGAAAAATTTCGAAATTCGAAAAAAAAACACTTTCTATGGATATACACATTTTCGCTCAGCTGTTCCATACAGAGTGATTTTCTTTTTCCGAATTTCTAGAACTATGTGTATGTCACAATCATTCAATCAACAATCAAAATTATTCAACTTCCGTAGATTAACCGCGCTACTTCGGTCCCCTGGCGATCGATACAGAGTTTAACCCCTTCTAAATTCACTGAACTGTATAAAAATTACTGCATGAGAATCAGGGATCTGACGTACTTTTTGTTGAGGGTAATAGGTAATCTACGTAGGATTCTGGAATACTTTGGTCACATTGCTAGGAAAGATAGTGGCAATCTGGAGAGGCTCATTGTGACCGGCAAAGTAAATGGTAAAAGACCTCGTGGACGCAGCCCTATACGTTGGTCTGATCAGATCCGCTCCGCACTTGACTTTTCAGTCCACAATGCCGTCCATAGACAGAAAAGGTTTGAGAAATATCGTCCGTGAGAAGGTGATGCAGAAGGGAGGTCACGACCCTCAATTCTGAGGAACACGACGCAAGGAGGATACTTCATAAATTAGACCTAATGTACATTCATGAGAATAACTTCATGTCAAGCAAAAGTTGGCGTTAGTCTCTTCGTAAAATTAACGTGACTTTTTTAAACAGACTTAAGAATTTGACGGAGGCGGTTTTACTCGTATATCCGTCTGTTTATATTTTTGTTTTAAATAAAGGTACGTTCATCGATTACTCCGTCGTCCGATTTGTGTGATTCTTTTTTTTTCAAAAGAGGTTAGCTCCAAGTTGGTCCCATAGGAATTTGATGCTGATCTGATAATGGGATCCATGAGGAATTAAGGGAACTTCAAAGGCACATGTATGGTGATTTCGGTGATTTCTTAAGTAAATTAAGCAATTTCTTACAAAAACCATAAGTTTAGTAAGGTAGACGTGATGATGGCACGTGAAACTTCAGATTCACAAGCCGATAATTCTGAGCTCCATCGTCCAATATGAGCAATTCATTTCTTGTTAGAAAGCAGTCACCTCCAAGTTGGTCCAATAGGAATTTGGTGCTGATCTGATGATGGGATCCAAGAGGAATTTAGGGAACTCCTTAATTTGCAAAGGCGCATACATGGCGTATAACTATGGCTATTTTGGTGTTTCTGGAATTTTCTTCCGGAAATCCATAAATGGTATTGTACCTATAATAGACCTGATGATGAAAACCAGGGGTGGCATGTGGAATTTCGCATACTAAAGCTGATAATTCCGAGCTCTGCCGTCTTTTTTGACTAACTCTTTTTTTAATGTTGCCTTGGAACAAACGACACAAACTCACATGCAAACATACTTCCAAAAGTATAATTCCTCTCGTAGGCAGGTTTAAAGTGAAATACGAGGCTTTAAGCGTTACAATCAATGTAATGACGGTCAATCAATTCACCAATTAGCATTTGATTCAAAACCAATCTGATCAATTGATACGTTTTCCATGGGCTGCTGATTTCTCATTAACGCTTGCGAGAAATGTCACACAATTAAGATATATTACATCGTATATTAGTAAACATAATAACAGAGATGTTAGGTACATAATCATGTAATTAAGCAGCAAGCACCTATGTACAAGTGAATTGTCTGACACTTAACGCAAAATTATTAAGATAATTAACTAATTTGTTTATAAACCGGTCAGATGCAAGTTTCAGTTTAAATGTGTTTTTATCTTTTGATGGTTTTTATTAATAAGCATGTTACCTACCGGACCGGTATCATTCCATACGTTCGACTGCATTGTCATAGCAACTGTCATAGGTAAAAAACTAAAGGTACACACTGAGCGTACACACACCTAGCTACTGCATAGATAAAAGCCCAATTTTAAAGTTTTATTCAGAGTTATTGTGTAATAAAAGTCGCTTCATGCTAGGAAGGTACAAAGTCAACTTCCTAAAATGCCGCATGCATACTAATTATGGAATTCATTGCCAGCGTTTGTACACAATACGCTTTTGTTATTGTGCAACAAGCGTGAGTGGGGGAAAAAACGCAGCAAACGTCAAATGGTTTTGTACTGGGCGGGTTCTTTTTGAATACCGTTAACTTCTAAGGTAATTTTTATTTTCAACCGACTTCAATATTTCTAAAGGAGGAGGTTCTCAATACGTCTGAATTTTTATCTTTTATATATATATATATATTTTTTTTAATGGATGTTACCTCAGAACTCCGTCATTACTGAACCGATCTGAATTTTTTTTTTGGTTTCTTAAGGTAGATGGTTCCAGGTTGGCCCCGTTTCTTTCAAAATCTATTTCTGATGATGAGATCCATGAGGAACTGAGGGAACTCCTCAAATTTGAAAGGCACATGCATGCTGATTTGGGTGATTTCTTAAGAAACTCGAGCATTTCTTTACGAAAATCATCAATTTGGTGGAGTGGATCTGATAATGAAGACCAGGGATGGCAAAGTGGAACTGCTTGGTAATTCCCTGGACTATCATCCGATAAAATAAAATAAAATGTCTGAAAATAGATGGTTCCAGGTCTGTCCTGTTTTTTTTTCAAAATCAATTTCTGATGATGGGATCCATGAGGAACTGAGGGAACTCCTCAAATTTGAAAGGCACATGCATGATGAATTGATGATTTGGGTAGTTTCTTAAGACACTCGAGCATTTCTTTACGAACATCATCAATTTGGTGGAGTGGACCTGATGATGAAGACCAGGGATGACAAAGTGGAACTGCTTGGTAATTCCCAGCTCTATCATCCGATTTGAGACATTCATCTTTTCTTTGTAAAGAAATACCTTCAAGATAGTCCTATTTGATTATAGTTCTATTTTGATGATGGAATTCATGAGGGATTGAGCTAACTCCTCAAATTTTAACGGCACATGCATTCTGATTTGAGGGTTTCCTTAAGTAACTAAAACATTGTTTGTGTTATTTTGATGAAGTGGACCTGATGATGAAGACCAGGGATGGCAAAGTGGAACTGGTCGATAAACCTAGCTCTACTTATTATCCTTGTTGTGACATTCATCTTTTTGATTTGATTTCTATTCTGATGATGGAGTTCTTGAAGAATTCAGAGAACTCCTCAAATTTGAACGGCACGCTCATTGTGATTAGAGGGTGTTCATAATTAACTTAGGAATTTTCTTACTGTGGCCATCATTTTGCTGGAGTGGACCTGATGTTGTGAAGTGGAATCTGGGCTGCGTATGTATGAGCCTAAATACCAGCTTTATGTATAAGGGTGAAAAAATGAGAAAATGTTTAATATTAATTTATTTGAGTCGGGGTTGATTAGGGTGTATACAGGAAAAGTCGCACGGCGATTTATAGAATTTGATTTATTATCGCAATAAGAGGCCTAACTGCGAGTTCACGATTCCGTCTAAAGGTAGCTTTAGGATCTAGGACAAACCTCAAAACCTAGATCGAACCAGGCCTAGCTTGAATCTCTTGAACTAAGCTAGCTTCTAAGATATGATAACCATTATTAGTCAATACAACTTAATAAGTAGAATTTCCAAGACAATATACAGATGTTGTGGGGAACACACAATCCAAAATAAATGTATTAGCAGATGTCATGTTATGAGCAATAGTGTTTCAAATTAAATTAAATGATTTGTTTTTATTCTTATTTTATAAATCTGGGAATCGAACCCATAACAACAAGCAAGGTTTCACTTCTGTTACATACAACGAGAGTCGAACTCGTTTAAGTTATTCTAGAATTAAACATGTGTTTAATTGTACTTTAATCCAACAATTACAAGACAGATTTCACACAGTGAAACACTATTTACAAGCGTCGTCAAAAGTAACAGAACTCGTCAACACAATGCATTACAACATAAGAGTTCAACTAAAGGGGGGCAGCGAAATATTTAAGTTTCATAAATGAGGGGCACACAAATTAATATAACTCGTAATATTCTTCACAAACTTAATAATACCAGATTATAGGGTTTATTCATGGCACGGGGGTCGAACCCGTGTTCTACATTTAATAACAAAGTACTTAGCTGGATCAAGCTGCTTCACTCTGGCACTGACTCTAATATATTCTTTATTTAGTTTAACAATAAAATGCAAACTGACAATCGTAATCTTCCCGTCGTTGTCGCTGCCTTCCCGTCCTCGAACCAAGTGTTTTCCCCTTTACCGTCGCTACTCCTCAAACCTTCATATAACTGCATTTTATTTTTACTTAAAGCTAATATAGACTTTATTACAATAATTATAAAGAACATCTTCATTGGGCCGCGCGTTGCGTTCGCGTTGTCAATTTCCATCCCTTCTTCAAGCCAATGCGGTGGATGTCGTGAGGCTATCTCCCTCCTATGCACGACAGGATCTGCTAGCTGCTGTTGCCCTCTCTCTCTCTCCCGAAGGGTCATCGTAGCGCCCATAGCCAGACGCAATGGAGAATGCATGAGGTCCAAGTGGTCCAACATGTGGTCTGCAACTGTGTGAGCCTTCTGGAATGTGATAACAACACAAAGCAGTCTCTTTGTTTTATAGTGGCTTTTCAAGCCTGAAGGATAAGGTCCAAGTTCAGTTAACAAATGTTTTGTGTGTTAGCCAAATAAATTTGCTTCTTATTTTATGCTGCCGTTTAAATCACGCGCCTCTTTGGGTTTTTTCTGCATTACTGTAGATTTACGATACCATTTCTTAATAACTGGCCCTACACAGAAAATAAACTCAAACTTATTTTAACGCCCTTTTATTGAATTGTTACTTTTGTACAATTCTTAAAATATCCAACCCATTAAATTTTAACACTCTTTGTCTAGGTGTTTTTGAATTTAGCGAGTAGGTTATGGATGCGCTGCTCAATTACACCTCTCTCGTATATGGAATTGAGTTGCCATCTCACCCCCCTCTCTGTAGATAGTTAAAATGTAACCTATATTTTAGCTTTCTACACACTCTAGGGACATCGAAACTTTCAGCAACTTTTATATCGTTATTTCTGTGAAATATATATATAAGTATGGCGTAATTATATCTCCGCTCAAAAGGTGTACCAAAAAAAATTGCTGCCGGTTAGTGGTGTCGATCCGCTTTACTATGATATTAGATTGTATAACTCAGTAACTATGGTTTAAATAAGCAATGTGTGTATATTATAAATTGAAAGAGATGTCATATACTAAAGAAAAAGTGACCAAGGTCCCCGGTGAGCAGGGCTGGGTTCGAACCAGCGACCTCCTGCTTTCGCGGCAGATCGTGTGTATATTTGACTGATTAACTAGAAGAAAATATTATTTAATTGGCATAAAAGGTGGAACACTTTTTAAACGACTTTTATTCGGCGTTAACAGTCTATTTATTTGTATGCCGATGCTTCATTGACAAACTAACAAAAAATTAAAAGCAAAACTTAAAAACAAAACTAAACCTTACTTGAACTCAAGTGCCTTGTGTCAATCCGAAGTGGGCCGTAAATAAATGCAATTTAAGCGCCTGCGCTTACCCTCTGTGGGAACTACCTGACTATTCAGTCGTAGCTAACACATGGAGATACCTTTTTTAGGGTTCCGTAGCCAAAATGGCAAAAACGGAACCCTTATAGTTTCGTCATGTCCGTCTGTCCGTCTGTCCGTCTGTCCGTCTGTCCGTCTGTCACAGCCGATTTACTCGGAAACTATAAGTACTACAGTGATGAAATTTGATGGGAATATGTGTTGTATGAACCGCTACAAAATTATGACACTAAATAGTAAAAAAAAGAATTGGGGGTGGGGCCCCCCATACATGTAACTGAGGGATGAAAATTTTTTTTTCGATGTACATACCCGTGTGGGGTATCAATGGAAAGGTCTTTTAAAATGATATAAAGTTTTCTAAAAAACATTTTTCTTAAAGTGAACGGTTTTTGAGATATCAGCTCTCAAAGTCGTAAAAAGTATGTCCCCCCCCCTCTATTTTTATAACTACGGGGTATAAAATTCTAAAAAAAATAGAGGTGATGCATGCTAATTAACTCTTTCAACGATTTTTGGTTTGATCAAAGTATCTCTTATAGTTTTTGAGATAGGTTGATTTAACTGTAATTTTGGTTAAGTTATTGTGCTTACACTGAAAACGATGGCTGAACCTTATAAGTTTAGGCTCCATTCACCAGGTGTATAAATTGACATAATAAGTTTATTATATTTGCTGCTACGGAACCCTTTGTGCGCGAGCCCGACTCGCACTTGGCCGGTTTTTTTCTTAATACTTTGCGGGACAGGACGCCTATAATCGTTCACGATGTATGGCTAATTATCATTAATTGAAAGTAGTGTCCATCAACGCCCATGATATAACCAAATTAACAACCCTCACGTCACGTAAGAAGACTAAATTAATTAATGAAATATATATTTTTTTTTTCAGATAACATATGATCCACATAATGGTTCTAATAAAAAAGTTAAGACCATTAAATAAAATATTATTTGGAAATAAAATAAACATTATAAAGTAAAATCAACCAATAACATTAAAATGATGTCATCTAAACAGTCAATGCATGCTTATCATTGAGTGCCCCGTATTTATTAAGTATGCAGAGTATCTACATATTACGTTGAAATAATGGATTTTACTTTTATTAAAATGATGCTGAATATTTATGTTTACATTTACATTGAGATAGTCAATCCTATATTTTAATAATGACCAAATAAAAGGTGCAATTTTCCGTAACCCGATCTCTTGACTCATTCATCACCAATAAAATAGACTAAATATTTCACGCGTCGCCTTTAAAATACACCGATCCATCCATACATCACTCTACATACTACTCTGGCCAGAGATTTGTTCACACATCCAATCAACACATTTTTTTTTTATATATTCAATAACCCCCATTTGAACACATCTAACATCCATCGCTCCTAGCAGTTTAGTCAAGAAATCTTGTTCCGTAAACCTGCATCAAGAAAGTAGTTTAATTTTGCATTTACATAGTTATTACAGATTTACTTGTTTTCAAATTTGTTTTAAATTATATTTTCATTACAAAAATTATATTCAAATTTTTAATGCAACTGTACATTTTATTTACTCATTGCCATTAAGTATATTTAAACCCTTATGTTATTTATTTCATTTAGGGTTCTCTCATAGCATCCTATGAAACCAGCCCAGCTAAAGTAGGCTACAAAATCTAATAATGCAATTAATTACTTTCATCTTCGAATCAGTAATTACCAATTTGAACAAACAATGGCCTGGCCACACGTCGCAGCGTCGTTTCCTCATGGAGTGAACATGAACTGCTATAAAAATCGTTCGTCTATTACGAGAGTAATTAATTTCCGAGCTAGGCTGCGTCCAGCAAAGTCGGAGCGCAAGGACAGTCCCTCCTAAGCGTAAACGACTATATTATAGTATTGGTCGACTAGGCAGGGCCTGAGTCTCTGCGACGCCAAAACTTCCAAGATTGATCTCGTTTGCACCACCCACGAGGAATCTGTGTCCAATAAATGCGAAAGCTACGTAGCGGTCAAATCCTGCCTAGCGCGTGGGATTGACAAGTGCAGGAGGGTTGAAATGGATAGTATGATTTTGAGTTGTGGTGTTAAGGTACCTTAATATGTTTGTAAGTGGCCACTTTATTGTCAACCCTCGGCGCCTCAGTAAAGGTGGAGACAGGTTGCTCCTCGCAGGCCGTATAACCCCAGTTTGTACTGACAATTAATCAAGTCCCTATACTTTGCCGACGTAGTCACGTCCAGACCCGTATACTACAGTCAAAGTCCCAACAAAGTTTATTATAATACCGGAAGTATTCGAAACAATGATGAGAATATAATATTTATAGCGAGTGGTGTGAAATCCAAATCAAGAGAAACCCCGGTAAGGCGAACTAGGAACCGTCCACAGTCAGGCTAGGGGAAGCCTCGTCGTATATTGCTTCTAGTCGCGTCAAAACTGTCAGTACACATAAGAGCTTTTCTGCCTAAGATCAATCCTAGTTGTTTATAAAAACCAGGTGTATTTGCTTAGTTTTTTTTTCTATTTAATAGATTATTGTATGTTCAACCACGCAAATAATTTAAATATTTCTTCAAAAATCGTTAAAGTATTCGTAGTAATCAACGACATTCATTTGAACTTTTTTTTGCAGTATTATAATACATGTCAGTAAAATTACCAAACTAAATACGTAAAGAGATTTTTCTTAGTTTCACAAATACAATTGATGGCACAGGAATTGTTACAACGCGCGCGTAATATTAGTAAGATAAAATAATACTTCGTGAACCATACAAGAGGTCTACGTTCAGTTGTATGTTCTAGCAAAATAAATAAATTTACTTTAAATTTAAATTTGTTCTATGATAATTCCACCTTTTCTCTTGTTAACTATACTACAATCAAGCACGTTAGTTAGCATTTTTTTTTTTCGTTTAACGAAATGATTAATGAATCGATGCACTGGTAATAGGTTTAAGTCACTAAATCGTAATGCTGATAGGTATCTTTACGTGAATTTCAAGCGGACCCACTCATAGTTAAGCTTTCGACACACAAAAGTACAGATTAATTGAACTCATGGTATGAAATTATTGACGTGTGTAACCCGCTATAAGAATTTTAATATGTCTGATACTCACGGGAGTTTTCTAATTACAATCATGGTATGAAAACTTCAAGTTGACGAATGTTTTGTACTAGTAATATTAACAAAAGATAATTGGCCAACGCACACACATGCACACTATAAAATCAATAAAAGAAGAGTACGTACAGCGTCTTGGAATTTCTATATATCGAATAATATTTAAAATTGTATAGCTATTGGATTAATTAACCAAAATCTATAAATACCCCTCTCAGACTCTTAAATTAAGTATTGGTATCTAACCTTTGACAAAGCGCACAAATATGTAATCTCTCCTTTTGTCAGTAGGTAATAAAGCACCCCTCTCGGACTTTTCGATTAAGCATAAAAATGTAAACTTTATCAAAATGTATAAGTAAACATCAAAGTAATTCTCCTTTTCTCAAGTATAACATATAGTCGTGATCGTCAAATTTAATTAAAATTGAATAAATATTCCTACGTTGTGTTTATATTTTTTTTATAATACAAAATTAGATCCTTATTCTAGCAGTGTCTTATTTATTTTTGTCATATAATACAGACACAAAGACTAGATCCTGGTCACGGCACCACGTGAAGTGGAATCTGGGCTGCGTATGTATGAGCCTAAATACCAGCTTTATGTATAAGGGTGAAAAAATGAGAAAATGTTTAATATTAATTTATTTGAGTCGGGGTTGATTAGGGTGTATACAGGAAAAGTCGCACGGCGATTTATAGAATTTGATTTATTATCGCAATAAGAGGCCTAACTGCGAGTTCACGATTCCGTCTAAAGGTAGCTTTAGGATCTAGGACAAACCTCAAAACCTAGATCGAACCAGGCCTAGCTTGAATCTCTTGAACTAAGCTAGCTTCTAAGATATGATAACCATTATTAGTCAATACAACTTAATAAGTAGAATTTCCAAGACAATATACAGATGTTGTGGGGAACACACAATCCAAAATAAATGTATTAGCAGATGTCATGTTATGAGCAATAGTGTTTCAAATTAAATTAAATGATTTGTTTTTATTCTTATTTTATAAATCTGGGAATCGAACCCATAACAACAAGCAAGGTTTCACTTCTGTTACATACAACGAGAGTCGAACTCGTTTAAGTTATTCTAGAATTAAACATGTGTTTAATTGTACTTTAATCCAACAATTACAAGACAGATTTCACACAGTGAAACACTATTTACAAGCGTCGTCAAAAGTAACAGAACTCGTCAACACAATGCATTACAACATAAGAGTTCAACTAAAGGGGGGCAGCGAAATATTTAAGTTTCATAAATGAGGGGCACACAAATTAATATAACTCGTAATATTCTTCACAAACTTAATAATACCAGATTATAGGGTTTATTCATGGCACGGGGGTCGAACCCGTGTTCTACATTTAATAACAAAGTACTTAGCTGGATCAAGCTGCTTCACTCTGGCACTGACTCTAATATATTCTTTATTTAGTTTAACAATAAAATGCAAACTGACAATCGTAATCTTCCCGTCGTTGTCGCTGCCTTCCCGTCCTCGAACCAAGTGTTTTCCCCTTTACCGTCGCTACTCCTCAAACCTTCATATAACTGCATTTTATTTTTACTTAAAGCTAATATAGACTTTATTACAATAATTATAAAGAACATCTTCATTGGGCCGCGCGTTGCGTTCGCGTTGTCAATTTCCATCCCTTCTTCAAGCCAATGCGGTGGATGTCGTGAGGCTATCTCCCTCCTATGCACGACAGGATCTGCTAGCTGCTGTTGCCCTCTCTCTCTCTCCCGAAGGGTCATCGTAGCGCCCATAGCCAGACGCAATGGAGAATGCATGAGGTCCAAGTGGTCCAACATGTGGTCTGCAACTGTGTGAGCCTTCTGGAATGTGATAACAACACAAAGCAGTCTCTTTGTTTTATAGTGGCTTTTCAAGCCTGAAGGATAAGGTCCAAGTTCAGTTAACAAATGTTTTGTGTGTTAGCCAAATAAATTTGCTTCTTATTTTATGCTGCCGTTTAAATCACGCGCCTCTTTGGGTTTTTTCTGCATTACTGTAGATTTACGATACCATTTCTTAATAACTGGCCCTACACAGAAAATAAACTCAAACTTATTTTAACGCCCTTTTATTGAATTGTTACTTTTGTACAATTCTTAAAATATCCAACCCATTAAATTTTAACACTCTTTGTCTAGGTGTTTTTGAATTTAGCGAGTAGGTTATGGATGCGCTGCTCAATTACACCTCTCTCGTATATGGAATTGAGTTGCCATCTCAGTTGATAATCAGGGATGGCATAATGAAACTGCTCGATAATTTACAGTCTGTCAATCTGTCAATGTCCAATTTAACACATTGTTATTTTGTTTTTTAAAGGTCTACAAGGGAGTTCCGTTTGATTATACCTACTTCACATGTAATGATGGAAGCCCTGGGACATTAAGAAAGCTCCTCAGTTTTCGATCGTACACGTGCGGTGTATTGGATATTTGTGAAGTAAACTGGCTAACTCAAACAAATTCAAAATTTCACTTTTACCGGGAACCAAATGAAGTCGGTTTTTTTTTCTTAAAAATTATGATTTCGGATATTTGTAAGCATGTATGTTATTTATGTATAGTTGATTATCTCCAACTAAGTAGACGTAGTTATCCTCTATCCCACCACCGCGATCAGTATAGGTATTAATTGAAACACTATAAAATGGTTTAATGGCGTACCTAAATATATTAAAACCATGACCCCACGGTTCGACCACTTTGACGAGTGTTGTAAAGAGGCTGGAAACGTAGGGTCATGGCGTTAATATACGCGATTAATCCGTTTTAAAGTATCCAGTGTAAAAACCGGTTGTAGTGTTGGGCGTAAACACTACACGGTTACCTATTTGCCTAAACCTTTAATGCGGAAGTAACCCTGAGTAAATTATATTAGCGCTAATTTAATGATATTTTGAAGTTAAAAGTTTTGCGTGGCAAGAGATAGCTGCTCCTTGACAGATGTTTGTGGAGTTAATATAATTCTCGGAATTGTGGGCTGCAAATATAATTATAATTGACTTAATAGGTACTGTTTGTATATCGCCTTAATAAGCCTATTAGGAATATGTTAAAACAATATTCAATGCAAACATATAGTTAGCATTGTATGTGAGACAATTTTTTCAAATAGTTTGTTTTTATAATTACCGCTAATTGGCTTATGAGGGTAGTAGTATTTTATGGTTCGTTTCTGTGAACTTAGGTATTCCTGAAGCATAATCAGCTTACTAAACTCTACCAATAGAATAAAGTTATGATATGTATAGTTAGCTAATTTTTGCCCGAATGTCGAACGAGTTATTAAATGAGAATTCTAAAAAGAATTCCGCCAGATGATGATGATATGATGATATAGACCAGGCTATGGATCAATAGTCCCCACCACCCCCTTCCCACTGAAAATACATTTTGATTCTGTGATATGCCAAATTCGCTCGCAGTAGGTAATAGAAAAAACTCAACTCATTATTTAAGTAAGTACATAGGTATAGGATAAAAGAACTGGATACCCAATCAGCCGAAAAACATTACGCCGTAAAAAAGTCGCAGTTGCGACTCTTTTTCATATAGTCTTGTTTAACACAGCCTATAAACTTTTAAAGTCTATGGATTTGACACTTAATGCTTACTTCCGTAAGCTCTTTTTCGTAAGAAACATTTACCGTTTGTATCATTATCAGTGTAAGTTCGCTGATATGATTTAATTTAAAGAAAAATCCTTCATTAACTTCATTAATAAGAGGAGGAATGCAATTTTTTTTACATTTAATAAATCGAAAATTTTTCATGTTAAAAAATGTAAAAATGTGTTTAGAATGTGCAAATCAAGCCTTTTTATATGATAGGTACCCCACGTGATATAGTTACTAAATTTAATTTTTGCTCTCATCATATTAGGATTTTTCATAGAAAATTTTGTGTCCCCTTTGTGTCTACTTTTACTTTGCCTTCTTTGTAACTATTCCAAATTCCACATCGATAGCTTAAAAGGCCGGTATATAAATTTGGCTGATTCAGCTCAACTTTTTGCCATGAGTTTTCATAGTTAAAAAACATTTTTACATCTGAAAGATAATTTAAACTTTAATGGAATAAATAAAAAAGATTTTCACAAATTGTTGTAAGTTTTTAAAAAATCTACCATTTTCTAACAGCTGTTTGGCAACATCTATCTGGTTTTCGACCTTATTGCCATTGAATCTTAATATGCAATTAAATATAAAGCTTAGGTCATACCTATACCTACCTATTTCTAGTGTATTTTATTCTTAAACAGCACTTCAAATCGGTCTAAAAATATCGCTATAAAATATGCGACGTAAACAGTGGTCTTATGACGTCGAGCAGAGCTCGCAGAGAGAGATATCGAGATATAATCTCTGAATAGCCCTTTGTATAGTCGTGATCCTTTGGTATGCTTATTTATGAAGATAACGTGTAAATGTATGTTGTATTGTCGCGCGTTATTGTGCAAAAGTCGTATCTTGCGCCTATTTGAAACTATCCTGTATATTTTTATATGATGATGATATTATGATATGATACTATGATGTATATTTTTCTGTTGTAATATTTTACGAGGTGTGCAATAAAGAGTTATTGTATTGTATTGTATCCTATACCGGACTCTTCCCGTAGTAGTTCCCGAGACATTTAACGACGTGAGTGACAGACGATAGACAAACTGAGCGTGGCCATAGGGGTTCCTTTTTTACCATTTTGGTACGGAACCCTAAAAATGGCACAGATTATCTCACGGCGTTGTGTAAGTAATCATTTCCAAAATCCATCGTCCAAATACTTAGTGCATCTACATATATTTCTAGAAGGTTCTCTCCAGATAGTGGCAGCGGAACCTTAAGCTATGTAGCGTGTTTAGATACGTGTACATACAACAGGCAACTCAACGCCCCGTGTCCCGTATCCTGTAGAGAACGGCATTCATATCGTGATACTAAAAAACTGGTGTAATTTTAAGCTGGACTTTAAAAGCTTGAATTCTTACTTACCTTATCAGCTCATGCATTCCTTGTATAGTGAGCACTACAATTCTATGGGGGTTATGTTTCAAAAAATCGTGCAAGCAAAACAGCGTAAATGCCTTGAAGATATCAAGGCACTTACGTTATTTTATTATAAATAGTTTTTGGCAAAACAAAACAAAAACGGCTCGACATCTCATTCAAAAGTTAGGAGTTGGGAGAAATCCGTTTTCAGACTTTTCTAACGATTATTTCTCTAAATATTAATCTGACCTAAGTTTTATCTTAGTACATACTAAATTATTTTCGAAAACCTATCGAATGACGTACTTATATCACACGTTTAAATGTTAATAGGTAGCGGCGCATAAAATACACAAATAATTAGTTTTTCAGTCCTCCGGCCGGTAAGCGCCACTTTACGCAAAACTAAATTGCCGCCTGCCGGCTCTGTCGGGCTGAAAAATAGTATACAAACCTCGGCCGGTAAATGGGAAAGCCTCGGATCACATGTTAGTCGACCTCGGCTTCGCCTCGGCCGACAATTACATGGAATCCGAGGCATTTCCCACTTAAACGGCCTTGGTATGTAATGTACTATTATTTGTGTGTAAGTCAAGCCTTGGTTGCGACAGATAAAAACCCAAAAGAATTATCAAGAAAAAAAATGAGGGTATAAAAATGTGTAAGTATCTTACATGATACATTGCCAATGTTGATATGACCCTTCGCCAATGCCGGAACCTCGAAAGTGACAGGTCTGTATGGCAGACGTATCATGGCATGCCTATCTCCCACTCGCCGTCCCTCGCTGCTCATTTTCATTTCTAACAACTTTTTTTATCGGTGCGCACACCCCTTATCGTTTTGTCACAAAGGTTGCTAATTGAAATTACTAGGGGACAAAAAAAGTTCTTGCATATTTTATGTCTCTTTATTTTAATATTCAGATCCTTTGAATTATGTAGGTACAAATTAACAAATTAAAAAAAATGGAATATACAACTCAACAGGCAATACAATTCGTTACACCAAAACAACTTACGATAAAATAACTAGGAATAAAATGTCATTGGGATGTGATATCAGATCAGTGTAATTCGGTAGATTCAAAAGTCTTATAAGATAAAATTTATAATACAAAGGGGACAAATGCGCGTTCCCTAAAAAACAAGAACATATGTAGTAGATAACGGAACTTTAACCGACTATAGAAGTAGGTACGGTCAGCTTCAGAGATAATGGACAGGTGCATACAAAATTGTATGCACTAACCCGCTTTTTAACCCATTTAGCGCTAATGACGACAAATTGTCGTCACGCCTGTACGCGCCATTTTCGCTACAAAGCGGGAAATGCATGTTATCGACTACTGCGTAGCGCTCCGAGAAATCGTTAGCGGTCAATGACTGTGATCCTGGCGTTTCGAACGAGGGATTGCGATCTTCGTCGCAAGCGAAGTAATCTACTTTCTGTTAAGGAGTATTTTAGGCTGTGTCGCTTTTACGAAAATTGACAAAATGACGGGAATTACGATACAACTGCGAATTGGAGAAAATTCGCAATGAGTGGCGATAGAATAAACACGAACGAAGGGAGTGTTTTATTTCGACACGAGTTACGAATAACCTATTCGCACATGTATCGTACGACGTTTTACATTACATATGGCTCTTTTAATTTTTGACGCAGGCACATAAAATTTTCATTATCGCACTTGTGCGGTAATGTAGCACCATATGTACGGTATAAATACGTAGTATGCGTGCCAAGATGCCAATGGCTAATGCTCAGTCGCGAACGAAACGCAACTGTCATTGTCGCACTAATAAGGAAGAGTGATAGAGAGAGATAACTACGATACGCTAGCGTGAGCGATGGGCATCTTGGTTACGCGCACTGGTAAAATAAAGCTTAACATAGTGTTACACATTCATCTATATTATAGCATCAGGGTACAGTCGAGGTCATAAAATGTATACGTTGACAAAGGGACAAATGCCCTTAAGGCTTCGTCAGACTAGCGCGTGGCGTGAGCGGGGCGCGAAGCGCGCGCGGTCCGCGCTTGGACGCAGCGCGGCGCCGGCGCCGCGCCCCGCTCACGCCACGCTTTGACCGCGCGCGCGGCGCGCGTCGCGACCGCCGCGCAGGCGCAGCGCAATGCTGAAGAACAAGAACGAATCGAGCGCGCCGCGCTCCCCGCTTCTATCGCGCCCCGCTCACGCCACGCGCTAGTCTGACGAAGCCTTTATTGTTGAACGAGCGAGCGAAGTTATCAGTGTTGTTCTATTGTTATTATTATTGTGCTATTTTTACTGTTGTTCTGTGGCCGAAGTTTGTATGTACTTATATTTGTATGTTAATTCGACCATGACTGGAGTATCGCTGGTTGGATCGTGCTGAAATTTTGCAGGTGGTTAGATGAGATAAATAGATTTTGTTTAAGTTCGAAAATGAGCCAAATCAGTCAAGGGGTTGCCGAGATATAGATCAAGAATTCACGTTCGGATTTAGTCTTCCAGCGTGTTCGTGTATAAATATATGAAAGTGGAAAAAGGTGTTCCAATCCTTAATTTCGCAACACATATGCATAACTTACATACCGGTTTGATTATCAAAAAGCATCTAGTATTTACCTCTTCGGGAAAAACTAGCGAAACAGCCCTCGGGTTTAGATAGATTATTCAAAATCTAAAAACAAACACAGAAAGTAGTTCATACATTTCATTCGAATTGAAATTATCTTCCGTGATATGCTAAAAAACTAACGGGATTATTGTTAGTTGCCCAAAAATAGTAGCGCAAAATCGTAAAAAAGTATACAGATCGTTTAGCAACTCTGGTAATAGATCAATAAAATGGTAATCAAAATCAAAGTCAACTATTGTAGTTGTTGTACATACGTACCCGTATAATCAGGACCCCTACGTAAGTGTATCGATCGATCCATGAATTTCCAACTGTTGTTACTTATAAAAGTTACCACACCAAAACAACTTACGACATAATAACTAGGACGAAAATGTATTTGGGATGTGGCAATTATAATATACAATGCGAGTAGACACTGTCAGGACTACTCAGGAAACATCTCACTACTCCAGTACCTACCTTATATGACATTTAGACACGAACAAATGTAACATTTTACTACTACACACTGAATAATTCGATTGCTACACAGGTTTACATAATACTTTTCTTAATAATAAATAAATGTACATGAAAACTTCTTATCAGGTAATCTCAGTAGGAGTACACAACATGAAATACATTATAATAAGCAATTATTGAATACATACAAGACGGAAAAACCTCTTTGTCAGTCTAATATGCAAGTGTGACAGAGATGAAGATACAAATCTGTAACGATTCTGTACTAGCCCTGGTATGCTTTTCAACTTGAGACAATGGAAAAATGTGATGTGGGTTCTAAATCACGTATAGATTTACCTTTTGTAGCTCGTTAGACGCAAATGTTAGCCAAATATTAGTCACGTTATAAACCCATCATATAAAAAAGGTGTCACGTAACACAGATCAATTTAAGTCATGTACAGAAACCAAACTGATATCTTCATCTGTGTTTATTTCTGATCTGTATATTATTTAATACCTGTCTTAGTAATTTTGTTCACTACTCTTTAAATGCCGCGACACATTCAACCACTGTTATGTGGTAAATAAGTGACTTGTCAAAGTGTGTCTGTCTAGTATATTTGTAAGTATATATATGACAATGTAATAATACCCGAACCGAAAGTTTTGTCAGTCTCACGTTTTATTGTTGCATACTAGTAAAAATACTAGGACCACGTCAAAACTTTACACACCATGTTTTCCTCCACCAAATCTTTGGTGGAAAACAATGGTATAACCCAACTGAATTTGCGTACATTCTATCCCTCTTGGGGGTGTGTGGTATCTATAAAGCTTTAGGTACTTAATTTGAGGTTAAAACCTTCTTATTCGCTGCATTAATTTTCGTGAAAGTGTCGTAAACAATTGCGACTAAGTATTAAATAAACTGTAATACTAACAGAAACATAAGTTATATGCGGTTACTAGTGTTACTACATTACATACTCACACAACAAACTAGTTTTTTGTTTAATACTTTACAACAGTTACTTACATTATAATGAATAAATAACATATTATTTTTCCGAGTAACTCATAGGTAAACTAAGTATAGAACTAAGTTCCATGTTTTGTGCTTTGCAATTAAGATAATTAAGTATTAAATATAATTTATAAGAGGATTTTATTTTCTCAAATTGATATAACCTACATAATTTAAATATAATTAACAATAATAATATTAAAAACGTTGATGATATATATTATTTTGCCACTGACACTGATACTACTTTATACTAAATTAACATTCCATTGTATGTAAATGTTACTGAATTTAGCTTTTTTATAAATAACTTATAATAGTTTTAAGTCTTAAATAAATAATACATTATCTATACTTTAATTGTACGCGTTCATTGTCAAGAATTACTGAAAAATATCATAAGAAGCGATCTTTGATTTAATTATGAGCAAGGGTGGTATTCAATTCACAAATTATATAAAGTCAATGTGGACAAATTCGTCTTCGTGTGCCAATTTGTTTTAGAAACAGAGTAAAAGTACCTAATATGCTATAAGCCTGGGCCCTTTATCCTGGATTCAAAAATAAACTCGATTATTCCTATCAAACTTAAACTGGTTTGCTGATCTTGTCCACATTGACTTAATATGGATAGGCTACTTTGTATATAGACACGATACTTCTTCATATATCACGACCTCTTTTATATGAGATTGAAATGCTGATGGGCATTTCTAGCAAACAGAATACAAAATTACAAGAACACAGAAAAAACACAGAATACAAGATACTATAAAACAGTCTGATTATTATTATTGGGCGAACAACGGATGTAAAACCAAACCTTATTTCCTTACGGTAATGCACAACATTGACGTAATTATAAGACATTAGACATAATTTGCATCCGTCGTCCGGCCATTAATTATTATGTTCTTATAATAAGAAACCAGTAGGCATGAAGATTTGGTCGCATTCTTAACATTCATAGTTAAAGAGCGCATGGTACATGCACGGTATAGAAGAGGAATGTAAAAGTTAGCTAAGTTTAGACTATAGTTCAACTAGGGTTTGGTACAAAATTGTAATAGTACATTACGATACAACGGCGGCACCATGTGTACTGTAAATATATATTTTTGACTCTTGAACACAATATCGTAATAACGATATCGTCCCGAATTTCGGTACGCCTATTGCAACTAGTTAGGAATGCTAGTCAGTATTGGAAATAGGAATGCTATACCTAACCTTAACTGGTAGGGGCGAGACAACATGTATTAAAGTAAAGCGAACGATTAACATTATGCAGATTATTACCCGTGTGGTGTTAAGAGTTTCACCACCCCCTTTCTCCCGTGGATTTCGCAGAAATCGACTGTGGGATATGAGTTCAAGTTCAACCTGTAACTGCAATATCACAAATCATTATCATTAATGTCCTAATTGCTAAACGTGGCACTGAAACTACCGAGCAGTTTCAAGTGCTCTACTTATCCCATTTGAGTATATGTATATGTGATCTATTAATAAAAAACTCATTGGTACACAAACTGTTTGAGTTAAGCTCTAGGCATTTAAATACACACGTGTTGCCCCTACAGTTAATTAAATAGAAATGCTGGGCAGACATTTTTTAAGTGAAATAGCGATATCAGTCTTCAAGCTAAGGGAATGGATTTCATGCTAATGTAAGAGTAATGGAACTAACACTATACATAAACAGGGCCGTAGCTAGGGGGGCATTATGGGGCCCCTACCTTAAAATACTATTTGCCCTACCTTAAAAAATACCATCAACTCTGATAATATACCCCGAAATGCTTACTTGCGCCCTACCTGTAATGTCAAATGCTCCAAAATTCAACTCTGGCTACGGCTCTGTACATAACTAACTTAATATCAACGAGGTATAGTTACTAGGAAGATAATGCATTTGTGCAGTGGAGATTAATCTTAAGCGAGCAGACAATTATTAAATAGGAAATACAAGTGAAGTCAAGTTGTCAGGTTTCTAAAGAGCCGTCACCAAGATACGGGATCAAGGAATTTCGTAACCAGGTACCGGTAATAATGTTAGCCTACCATTTGTGACCCTAATGCAACGCCAAAGGTCGGTCACCTCAACTACTAGAGAGCATACAAGACAACTCCCGGTCACCGTACATATGCAGTCCCGAACTAATTCAGCATGGAAGCGCGACCGCTTTTTTCAGTTTCACCGACGTTAAACAGGCCGGTTACGATTTAAAAGTGAATATAGTTAATAATTAAATGACGCATATTATTATAAATTGCAATTGCTAAGATAGTATGAAGTATTAGTATTGCAAAAAAATAGTTTTGATAAATATATAAATGTTAATTAGGCATGAAATGAAGTTAATTTTTGCATATTTATTTTCAGGAAATATATTTTATTCACACCCAAAGAATTATGTCTGCTACATTTTTTCCTAAATTTGCTCTAGAATTTTGCTCTGTACATATTTTCAAAAAGTGGAAAAATAGTGTTCCATAAACTACTTAGATGACTCGTTTTCCAACACACGTATATCTTTTATATGCCAGTTCGATATAATTATGAGCCTCGGATTTAGATACATTATTAAAAATCGAAAAACAAAAACAGAAAAGCAGTTCATACATTCTATTGGAATTGAAACTATCTCCCGTAATATGCTGAAAAACTAACAGGATTCTTGTTAGTTGCTCAAATATAGTATCAAAAATTTGCGCAAAATCTTAAAAAAAGTATATCGGCCTCTTACGGTTATTTTTTTGTAATAATTAAAATTATTTACAATTATTGTAAACTTGGTACTTGGGTGAACTAGGAATGTTGTAGTATAAAATGGCGTAAGGTGTTAGTCGGTTATGCTCATAAAGTCGTTGAAATTTTGCGAGTAGAACCGTGCATATGTGTGGTGACCTTCTTATCTTTGTAAACGCTTCATAATGCGGCGTCTATGTAATCTGTGGGTATTATTTAATGTCATTGTCTCCGGTCAGTATGTACTGGATTGCTTTGCTATTGCACGTCATCGCAACATGGTAGTAAAAGAAGCAATCTTCGTGCTCGACGACGGCCTTAGAAAAGTTAGGAAAATCGGTGTAAGACACAACTATCACTTACGAGTAAATAACACAGATCGTTAATTTCTTTGCAAATACATGTTTCACATCATAGTTGTAAATATATGAGGAGTGCTAGCAAAACAAATGCACATATGACTTATAAGTGTGTATGGTCCGACCGAGACTATGGTCGGCCGAGACTTAGCACAAATATCGGACCTTAGTGCACACACGCGACCACATTCGCCGATCACTTCTCTCCGAGGCGTCCCGCGTAGGGAAGACTTTAAGAGCTGCCGCACACTGGGCCACAACTGGCGGCGTTTGGTGGTGACCACTGGTGGCCGTAAAGTTCTAAACGAAACTTTGTATGGAAACTAACAATCTTCAGTAGTTACTCGCGTTTGCCATTATTAACAGCCAAATGCATATTGACACTATCAAATATTAGAAGACATATTTAAACATTGAACACTTATTATTGGACGCAAAGCACGGTATTCATATTTGTGACAAGTATTAACATGTGGTTCCATGTCAAAATCTAAATTTGAATTTTTACCCGGTTCATATATGTTCATATATGGATTTCACACAATCAGCCGTCAGACCCCTTTTTACTAAGCCATAAGTTTCAATTTTACAGATCTTAATCTGGCAACACTACATAAAAAGCTTATCGCCATTGGTCAAATATATAAATGTTTCCCATTCATACAAACCTATAAAATTGTAACTAGTAACTTACAAACTGGGGCCCTGGTGGTCTTATACAATTATGATTATATTATGCATAACATACCGCGGTTTGGCTACATGTACTTGCTTTGGCAATACTTGGAACACCGACTTTGCTCAGGTAAAATGGTCTTAAATTAGTTGTACCAGTGTTGTCTTAGATCTTCCTCACGAGCAAGCTGCAGGAGCTGAGTCCAGTAGAGATTTTGGCCAACTCGGAGAAGCAGATGGATCTCCGAGCGAAGTCGATTTTTTCGCAAAATACCTGAGACAAGTATAATAAAATTGAATAAACAACGGCTACGACGACAACTAATACGGTAATTTAATAAAAATGTCGGTTATATTTGAATCCTCGCTTTAAGAATTCGTGTCTTATGAATATACAAGTAACACTTATGCAATTCAAAAGGGAGGAAATGCCTACTGACCTGTTTCACCACGCTGTCGAATGTGACGATTACTAAAATTACTTGCGTTTCGGGCACCCATCGGCTACGGAAACCGCTTACCATCGGGCGGATTCTATGCTTGTTTGCCATGTCAATAAATAGAAGAGAAGAATTATGACAATTGTCACGAGAAACTATAGTACCTACTTTGCAGAACACTCGGACATGAGACTGTGTCGGAATTTCGTGACATTAATCGTGTTTCTTGTGACAATCGTCAAGTGTTCTTCATAAAAGTTGCAGTTTTTGGCGATAATAATGATGATTTTATTTAATAATGACATGCTGGTGATAAACCAGCATACAGCCCGCCCAATACTGAGCAGCGCCCGTAACCAATGCACACCTGCAACATCAGTAATAATGATGATGACGATCGCCACACTTATCGCTGTGGTGAAATAGGGGTCAGGAAGCGGCCCGGTCTATGTAATTGTAAACATGCCTCGTCCAGGCATTCTGGCCGCGCGTACGTTTGCTTTGGCACGTCGACACAGACCCACTTGCTTCGCGCGGCGGCGGCAAGTTTGTGGACATGTTGGGTTTGCTGAAGACTTTATAAGATGAGATTACCTTGAAAGAGTCGGGGATTTCTTCAATTGCCCTGTGAATGAGCGTACCATTCACGTAAAGGCAATTAGCGGCGTCGTCCTCCGGCACCGTCAGTGTTTGATACGCGAAATTGGCCTCTCTTTCCATTCGCTTAAGGAGCTCTTTGGCCTCTTTGCTATTGCCGACGCACAGTATGTCGGGGCCAGCTACGGTCACATATTTCTTCAGGTGATGCGCTCCCTTCGTTACCTGTAATGAGAGTGAATGTTGTTTTTAGGGTTCCGTACCAAAATCGTAAAACCGGAACCCTTATGGTGCGACTCAGTCTGTCTGTCTGTAACATCGTTAAATATATCTAGATAACTACCGATTTGAAATCTGGAATAGCTATACAAGGTGAACCCAGACAAATTGAGAGAGGATTTATCATATACTTTAATATATAACTTTAACTGCCCTTTAATGAAAAAGAGGGGCCAAGAATTTAAAGTTTTTTGCAAGTTTTCTGTAGAAATCGCGAAATGTCTGGTTGATGTAACTGGTAACAGATGAGGAAATTCCACCAGAATCCTAATCTTGCATTTCTAATTCAAGACCAATAAAATTACTCCAATGTTGCCACTGCAACAAAATGACTCTCTCTGACTCTGATTAAAATAAGTAATCTTATTTTTTTACACCAATACAAAGCGTTGTAATAAAAAGTTAAACATTCGTGATTTGAGTTCCAAAGCTGGCATTTTACTTGTAACACTTCAGGTGTTCATAACGTTTGGTGCAATAATTTAAAAACTGAAGCTATAGTCTGACTAGCCAACGATCGCAGTAACAGTAGGACAAACTAGTTGACTACGGAACCCTAAAAAACTATAACCATCCCTTTTTTCGGGGTGATAATAATACCGTAAGAAAAAGACAGTATGATGCTCTCTAACATACTGTTACTGCACTGGATTGCTTGTCAGACTATAAAAACAATCCTAGTTGAAATTCATTATATTGACACACGACACTAATTTAAAAAAAATCAATTTATGGTTGTTATCGCCCCCGTCATTGTTATTGGCAGCCGACGATGTCTATTAGAGTAGTGGCTTTTAGCTGCACTGGAGACTACTTGGAATAGTAGGTATAATACTCGTTTCATTCATATATGTATATGCAATATAGTTTATAAATGAAACGAGCTCACAAATAAACAAAATACACAACTATATCTCATCTCATTCGACAGCTATTCTTGTCTAATTGGGGTACTCAAAATGAAGTGGCCCCAATTTCCTCATAGATGTCGCTAATAACATCCCATACATTGTCTACATCGCGATGTTAAAATTTTTCCCAGATTTGTATATAAGGTTCGAGAAGACATGTTTTTGTGTGCTACTTAAGACCGAAAATACTTTCGAAATTCTTTTACGTACGTCACGTACATTGTAAACACTATGGTCCGTCAAACCGTATTGGTATGAGTGCCGATGAGATGTATTTTTTGTTTTTTGAAAAAGAACTAGTTCCACGTGGAGCTACTCTCTGCTAAGCAGCAAATGGCGCTAGTGGTGTGACCGTGGCGTCTAGTTGAGAACAAGGACGACAGCATCAGCGCCATCTTGTGGCAAAATTCGCAGGCGGCACGCAGTTCAAGAAAACCAGCGGAGAGGAGCTTCACGTCAAAATCGTCAAATGGTTATTGGTGATGTACAAGTGAGAGTAAATTAAAGTCAAGTGCGAAACGTATAACGTACATTTAATGTTTTTACTGTACGAATTTGAACTGTATTGCAAAGACACATTAAAAATTGTTACGCAAAATTGAATCTAATTATCAAGATTGAAAGATAGAAAAAAATTCAAAGTTAATGAACAACTTTCAAGTCTTCATATAGTAGGAAAGATTTACACTCAAAAGATTTACATGTGTGACATAGGAGTTTTAAACTTAGTAGAATTTTATTAATAGTAGTACAGACTAAGAATACTAAGCATAAAAAACGAAGGTACGGGGAATCCATGCCCGATTTCGCCCAAACTCTCCAAAGTTATTTCAAAGACGTAATATTTTTCATGTCTTTACGACTCAAAGCCGTGAAGAGGAAATCTTACACCTTATAAAGAAACGCAACACGTACCTTAATCGGGGTGCATGGGAACTCGGGGAAGGCTTCCGCAACTGCTAGGGCGCCCGCTTCGTTGCTGGTCTCCGTGATACCCACGAAGAACTCGCGACCTGAAAACAATAACTAGCTGTCAAGCATCGACTCATTTTCCATGACGTTAAGTTTCTGCATTCAGGAGTTTGGGTTATTTCCACTTCGGTCGGGTTACCACTGGTAGCAGTTGAGTTTTTTCCTCGTCTCACCAAAGTGAGTTGGAGGCAACACCTTTTCATTTTTCAGTTGTTGCCATTGTGTAATTTCGCGGTTTTCTTCCATCATAGTAATTACCACATGATTAAATATCATCATTATTTCAGCCGAAAGACGTCCACTGCTGGACATAGGCCTCCCCCAAAGATTTCCACAATGACCGGTCCTGCGCCACCCGCATCCAGCGGACTCCTGCGACCTTCACCAGGTCATCAGTCCACCTTGTGGGGAGCCTACCCACGCTGCGCCTTCCGACGCGGTCGCCACTCGAGAACCTTTCCGCCCCAACGGCCATCGGTTCTACGTGCAATGTGCCCCGCCCACTGCCACTTAAGTTTAGCGATTCGGAGAGCTATATCGGTTACTTTGGTTCTGCTGCGGATGGTCTCATCTCTGATACGATCTCGCAGAGAGACTCCTAGCATAGCTCTCTGGCAACACACACTATATGATTAAATATACCCATAAATATTACTGTATAATAGTTTTGTGAGGAGCGTTCTAGAATACTGTAGCGTAGTCTGGCGACCACATTATGCTACACATTCTTTACGACTGGAGCGTGTGCAAAAAAGGTTTATTAGTCACTTAGCTTTTCAAGCACGGGTTTTATCAAAAAGATCAATATCCTATAAAAGAAGATTGCAGTATTTTAAAATAGACACATTGGAAAATAGACGGATGGTCCTAGATGCAACTTTCTTATACAAATTAACAAACCACAAAATAGACTCTCCTACATTACTTTCGTTGTTAAACTTTCGCGCTCCGTCTCGTCATCCACGAAATCCTATAACCCCCTTATCCGCCCCACTAAGAAGAACAATATCTGGCAGTAACTCTCCTATATGCAGGCTTTGTAAAATTGCAAATAGTTGCAGTGACAGGTCGGATATGCACTATGACTCACTTCATAAATTTATAACATCTGTGCGAAAATATGTTTTGACACAATAGACCAGGTTATCTGAATTGGTAGGTATTCTGCACCTAAGAATAGTATTTCATGTGTTCGAAATAATATTCCCTAGTACAATAAGTTAATAGTCCCTATAATAAGTTGTTTATATCCACTTTGTTTTGCATGCGGTGTTTACCTTTAAGTGATTGTGACATCTCTCCTCGCATGTACTATCTAGAATAATTTTGAATGTATTGATGTCAACAATTGTTGGTAAACCTTAATAAAATAAAATAAAAAATAAAATATAATATATTACTCTTAATATGTTTTATAAACTGGTCTTTATAATAAGTTTACTTACTTAAAGGTATATGTACCTACTTATGTAAATAGCTGGGCTCAATATTCATGTTCATGCAGTATGTCAGCAATAAAGATTGAATTTTGAAAACAGTACAGTTATTTATTGTTTTTAATTATAACCTGACCCTTTACAGAGTTTAGGGGTTACCGCAAAATAAGGCAGCTGTACTTTTATAAGGCCGAAACAAACAATACAAGATTGAATCAAAATGTTCGCCATTAATTTATGCATTTCTACACATTACTTTGACAAATATATGTATGCCAATACTTACAATAAACCGACATACCTACTCATATAATCATAACAATTGTATCATTAATAGCTACCATGAATATTATAACATATACATTTATGCACCTTACTCTTCTGTAACAAGGCGCAAAACCGTAATCATATCTAACGGCGATTGTACATTGTATACTAGAGGACAATTTGACCAGCTGAATAGCCTCAAATATGAATAGGTAGTACCGACTTTTATTGAGGTCAGTGAGTAAGCAGTATAGATCACGTTCATAATTAAAATGTGCATGTCTACATAGCTAAAGTCAGCAAAAATAGCAAATGGAGAGGATACAATAATCAATGAGTACGAATTCCCGTTCAAAAGTCGAATTTCGTACTATAGGGAGCTTGACCTATGAGCACAGGGGTAAGGTGGGCTCGAAGGGAGCTCCCATGGATGGTGGTCCAGTGTGTAAGTAAGAGTCATGCATGGGTATAGCGATGTCCCGCTCGCACACCAGACCGGCTTGTGGATGCGTATTCAAGAAGACCGACCGATATTATTTGTTTCCATAGACTTGAAGTTACTCATATACGTAAACGCGTTACAATAAACCCTCAAGTAATTAACGGGTTATAAAAAAAAAGAGAATTCATTCTGAGGCGTAAAAAATCTACCTATTTATTTTTCTATTCTTAGGCTTTCCACACATAATGTCCGAACAAAACCGTTGGAGGGCATGTTCTCTTCATTCGGGCACGTATAGTTATGGTCAGATTATTAAGAACAAGAATACATGATTATCTACCGTACTTTGATATTTAATACTTACCTAAGAAACAACTTAATTATTCTGTTAAAATGCTAAGAGATCTATTGTGTACTACTTATAGTTTAAAATTAAGTGAATATATAAGTAATTAAAAATAATAATAATATTGTCCCAAAGGTTGTCTGGAAGAGATCGCTTCTTAGCGATAAGGCCGCCTGTTGTCTACCAGTGTTTATATTTTAGTGTTTAATGTATATTGTTTTTATTTCCTTGTTGGTGAACAATAAAGAGTATTTGTATTGTATTGTATTGTATTGTCCTTTTGCTGCCTGAAACACAGGGAATCCTAGTTCAGGCATTTGTAAACCACTTTGTCGTTTAAAGAATCTTAGCCTGTAAGAGTAACCTCTGTATTTATACTTTTTTGAATAAATTATTTGTAATTGTTGTAATTTGTAATTCGAGTATACCGTATTTAATTATTTATAAATGTATTGTTATTTTTTAAAAATGTCAATTACTTTTTAAATTATAATCAGCAAAGTCCTATTTGTAGGTATGGAATAAAAACTTGTTCTTAATCACCTGGCCACGACTTTATGTCTTGATCCGTTTCATCAGCTAGGCAAAATTTTCAGCTCTCCAATTGTTTAAATACTAAATTATTAAGTGAACAAAAAATCTTCCGTCCAGTCACATTATGAATTTTTTTGTGGTTTCGTAGTTTCACTCCTTGATAAAATTTACGATTATTGCCTATTATTTCAATACATCTAGTGAGACTGAAGACAAATTGATTTTTACTGATCAATGTATTCTGTTTTTTTTTCTTACGACATTCTAAACCTATCTTTTTAAACATCGACAAGTATTGAATATAAAACACTTGGATTTTTTCATGGCAACTCGTTGGTTGGCGGAATCATTATGATTAAAGGTAAGATTCTGTTTGTTCAGTCTCGCCTTAGTCATTATGTTTGCTGATCTCCTGCTACCCTTCTATAAGGTGTTGCCAGGGATGTAACAGGGATCCTATAGGCCATTTATTAACTAAAAATTTCTATTGTATAGGTTCTTTCTGTGAATTTTATATATGTACAAGACATATTTTCATAGGCTAAGTTTAAGTTTGGACAGTCAAGTGCAAAAATATGGTTCGACATAATCGACTCATAAATATGGTACTACGCTCTTATTACACCGGCATAAGGTGCTATGGGACATATCTTTGAGTAAGATGTGCACCACCATATTTTTACACTTGACTGGACTCCATTTCGACAAATCCAAATGATAAAAAAAAATCAATTAACTATATTATTATTTTCACATCGCTACAACTTCGTGAACAAACTATATCATGATTTTGAGGTCTAGAGAACATGATTCTATTTTTTTTTATCACCCGTTATAGGAAATAATAAATTACTTATTAAATGTATGCCAATGAATGTGCTAAGTTTATTAGACGTACTTATTCGTTGCATATTGTAGCATTAAATTAAAGATTACAAGCATAACAAACGATGTACCAAAATGAGGTCTACTTAAACAAACAATAAAATGGACAACTGTACCTGGCTATTTCATAATTAAAAGAGTTGAAGGTTAACAAATTAACCCAATTATCTTTATTGCTATTACTCATGTCATATTAACCGTCAGACTTATAGTTGCCAGGACAAAAACGCGATAATAAAAATAAATACATGGAAAATACGGTTATACCTGTAAAAACTCATGTTTTTTTAATACGTGCAGTCCGAAATACGCCGGTAAAATTTACCAGACATTGATTGGCAAATCCGACGGATATGCCTGAGAGTATATAGCCGGCTAATGAGTCTTTCGAAAGTTATGTATGACATACCATTTCATATTCACCAATCGCTTTTCCGAGAAGAAAACATCGTAAGGAAACCGGATTAAGCCCAATAAGGCCTAGTTTACCCTCTGAGTTGGAGGACAGATGGCAGTCGCTTTCGTAAAACTAGCGCCTACGCCAAATCTTTTGATTAGTTGGCAAAGCGGACCCCAGGCATCCCGAGCCGCGGCATAAGCTGGGGTAACGCTAGGAAAAAGAAGAAGGGAGTTTTAACCATTTTTCATTAATAATATCATATCAGTATGACTCGTAAAAATTTTAAAAAACATATTGTAAAATCATGTAAATCATCACCTGTTTGTATTATCTCGGCATTTCGGTAACATAATTATTAATAGAAAGGGAGGCCAACATACTAAATTTATAATAAGTTGAACGTCGTGGAACAATGGAGCGTATTTGGAATGAAAAAGATTAGTTGACATGATAGGAAAAAAAAAAGTTTTTAAAAGTAAAAAAAAACATTGTGTAAAAACTCGAGCTCTAGTCCGCGCTCCAGTATGTCAAGGTTAACATTTTTTGTTGCAATTTTATCACCCTGCCACTCCTGTATATTCCATTGACATAGACAGATTTTTGAGACACTTGTCAGCAAGTAATTATCCCCTATTCCTTAATCTGACGTGTATGAGTTTTCTGTGGAATATGCGGTGGTGTTAGGTATCTCCCTTATCTTAATCCTGCGCATCCGAGATACTACACAAAACCCTTGCCCTTGCTTGGCCTCCCCCACTATACTTAAATGGTAGGTCAAACTAAAAAATAACAAAATACACAAACAGGTTTTATACATCGATTTTGAACTAAAGTTCATAAAAACAGCACTAATAAAAGTATTTTAAAGTAATTATGACACAAGTAATTCTTAAAAGTATCATAATCTCACCTGTGAACAGCACATCAGAGCCCACAATCCTGGCCTCAGGGTCCGTCAGCTCAATGATTGTGTGGTTCAGTTCTTTCTCAAGTACTTTTCTTACAGCCTTTATCTGAACAAAAAGCAATTTTATATTTTTTTACTAATTGATATAGATGCCTTATAGTCTGGAAAACCAATTTGTTATAAGAAATTGGTACTTAGTATAAAATTTGCCACCAACTGAGAAATAGATTTACCACCAACTGAGAAATAGATTTGCCACCTGTATTCAGACCCTTAAGAAAATTACTGACACAACATCACTTGCAAAGGCAAAAATCAAATTGCAAGGCCACATTTCCTAAGAAATTATATGCATATAAAAAGACTATTTGCTTTGTAGCTTTGTATGGGCTTAATATAATTAAAAACTTCAATATATTAAATATTATTATAGGACATTCTTACACAAATTGACTAAGTCCCGCAGTAAGCTCAAGAAGGCTTATGTTACGGGTACTCAGACAACTATATATATAAATATTATACAAATACATAAATACAAAGAAAACATCCATGACGCAGGACCAAATATGTGTTCATCACACAAATAAATGTCCATACCTGGATTCGAACCCAGGACCATCGGCTTAGCAGGCAGGGTCACTACCAACCACACCAACCGGTTGTCAAATATGACAAAAAAAATTGCAAACAGGGCTCAAATTAGAATGATATTTATTTGCAGAGCAGAGCAGATACACAATTATCTAGTAAACTGTATGGTCTACTTCATAAAATTTGAAATATGATTGGCACAACACAAATTAGATAAAAATTTATAAGATTATCTTCTGTCAATGCTAGGGAACCAATTTATGATGCTGTAAAGTATTTTTATGCAGTGCCATTATCTAACACTTGCGCACTAACTAATATTTACTTATCTATCAAACTAGAGTAGTTTGAGAATTGTATGGAGAAATCAGCATACAACACATTACCTTTTGACTAAATACCAGAAACATTCACAGACGCTTCCGCTTTAAAAATAATAAATAAGAATGTATCAGATATTTTGTGGGTAGGTAACTGTACTAACAAATTAGTTTGCCAGATCATCCTTAAGAAACATATTATTGTATTAAAAATGTCCAAAGATACATTCATAGCAAAAACCGTTTTATATTTAATAAATTCGCTCAAGCCACTGAAACAATTATTAATAATGTAGCTATGCACTAGATATATAATTCTGAACCAGTCAACCATTTAATTGTAAATAAATAAGAGTTTAAAGGAAATTGATATTTACTTTTAGTTGTTCAGCCGTATTTTGTCCTTTGGGCAATAAAGCTATTCCATGGCATACTACAGCCACATCTTCAATAAACACATTGTGTGGAAAGGATTCTGGCAGGTCCACTTCTATCACTTCCACGTTCAGCTCGCTCAGGAGACGCAGGTAGCATTCATGTTGGCGCCGCGCGTCGTTCAAGTCGGCACGGTCCGTGGCTCGCAGGGCTGGCGTCACCCGCCCGATAACGGCGTGAGTATACTCGTGCATTTTAAAATCCATTTTAACTGCCTCACACAGCCTAATCTTACAAAAGGTGCCAGTCAATTATCCTCGTCGAGCGGCAGAAAATTTAACGCTACACCTACATCTATTAATAGATCGTGCGCGCGAAATCTGAAAGTCGTTCAGTTAAAAGTGAAGCCGGGGATTTGACACTTTCAGAAAATAATGGAACTCAGGAATGTTCTTTTTAGCTAGTTAGTCTTCACGAATTTCCCTTCGATTTTTATCGGCACGAAACACTATAGGTACAAAAGGAATAAATACAATAGCCCGTTTAGAGGTTTCGATCATCTTGCTTGACAGACCTAAACTACGTTCAGAAATCTGAGAAATCATGGAAATCGAATCACAGTATAACGGAAAGTCTACGGCACACATCGGGTGTTTGCGTTTTGCTACCCAACAACTCCCCTATACAGAATTTAGCCAATAAGGAGTGAGCGCCGATTTTAGAACATGACAGTTAATTTTTTTTAATGTATGGATGGCATTTGTAGGTAAAGGACATTCAGTCTCTTTATTTAAGATTTGTTGTAAGGAAAGAAAATAAAACAATCAATTTCGTTAGATTTTTACAAGTACCATAGATGTGGTCTTCATGATGAGTCTTCCAAGCATAGCACCCCATGTGTCCACTCAAAAAAAATGTTTTAAATAAATAAATAAAATAATAAATAAATATACCGGGACAATCTTACACAAATCGATCTAGTCTCACAGTAAGCTCAATAAGGCTTGTGTTGTGGGTACTAGGCGACGATATATATAATATACAGATACATATAAATACTTAAATAAATAGAAAACATCCATAACTCAGGAACAAATATTCGTGATAAACACACAAATAAATGCCCTGACCAGGATTCGAACCCGGGACCTCCTGCTTCGTAGGCAGGGTCACTACCAACTAGGCTAGGAGGCCGTTCATCATTCAGTAAAGAACCAGTATTTTTCAGAGTACTAATACGCCACTTTATTTTCTTTTAATTAAATAATAGTGACATTTTAATTAATTAAGTAATAGTAAAATAACATTAATTTTGCTATATAGATTTAATCTTGTGGTATTTATTGAATGAAGCCAATGACACATGATATTGTAAATAAGTTCCACATGGTATTTAATTAATATCATGGTATATCAATACCTTTTTACAGATATAACTTAAAATAGTTTATTACCTTTATTCTATCCTACAATCGTTGGTATTGGTACGCCTCTTGCAATCTCGCTTGAAGAAACCAATTTCAGGAAGGCCTGCTACGTAACTGACCCGATTCCGTAATAAACTTTCTTCCAAAGTGTTTGTGACTCACAAATTTATTCTTTACGAAGGTCTTCTTGACTCCTATTTGTGACGAATGTTACTGGTCAGTTATATTTACCATTCTCTATCATTGACCGACTTAAAAAGAGAAGGTTATTTTTTATTTGAGTTTTTGGTTAGTTGCTTAGATACCTTAAAAACATGTACGCCAATTCCAATGTAAAGCTTTCCTTCTGAAAAATATATATTTGTGTTCCGTTTATTAAATCGTTTCATTGAACGAGTCCATGACATCTGGCGACCGTGACATGGAGATTGAGATGGACGCTGTTTATACACTTTAACCGCATTTTGAGTACCTACTCTCTCAAATGTGGAAAACCGTAGCAATTTAATTTTCTTGTCGTTTACCATCAGTACCAACACAGCACCTACATCCTGATATACATATACCACGGCACAACTAACATTACCGATTCAGCTGTGATGATTAGAATGGATGAATACTACGTAACTTCACTTGATCAACAATTTAGTATGCCGTGAAATACTTCATCTCCACTCACACACACTAACACATCCACCACATCCACACATAAACACATACTCTTACACAGGGAATTCACACACGCACATTTACATTTTAATAGTATAAATATTATAAAGCTAGTTGATACTTTGTGAAAAAGAAACATAATACGTAGTAAACTTTGTATTAAGTAATACGTACAAGTGTCACAGTAATGTCAGCCAATGACATCACAACAATTGGAAATAGAGTAAGTGTAAACTTGAAATTGTAATTAGTTAAGATATCTTTTTATACCAATCTTCCTAATGCTTGTTATGCCATCAATCTATGCGGCGTCTTTAGAAATAGCGGTGGTTTATTCCCTGGTCCCTATAAGACAGGTTTACCTAGTTTAGGGCACAGGACACTAATCCTAGGCTTAACTTTCTATAAAAATTAAGATAACAAATACATGTACAAACATACAACAAGCTGTAATTTAGATTCCCAAATAAATCATTTTTCATTTTCAATTAAAACTACTTATTTAGGTTATCTTTGTACCAATACCAATAGTTATTATATTATGTATATTTAAAAGTTTAAATATAATATCTGTCACTGTCAATCAAAATGTACCAACTAGATTGGGGCTGCGAGGGGTTGAGGAGGGGGAGTTACTCTCATGTTCTAAAGTTGCACCACAGATAACACTACCGGCTATAAAGATTACCGGCCGTGGTCAAGTGTCACTGTCACCCACGGTGTCACCAACTTCTAACCGTCACTTGCAAAGAGTATAATAATAATATCTGAGAAAAAGAGCCATCTCCTGAGCAAACCTATAATACGAATACTTCGATTTGCAATATTCGAATTTTTCGAATAAACGAATATTTTTGAAAAATAACTTAAAATAATGATTTCAAGTTGTTTAATTGTTAAATATGTAGGTATGCTTTTATTCCTTTAACGATTTTACAGGATCAAGAGCGATTGGTTGACTATTCCTAATGTTGGTGTCTAAGCTTTTTCCAAAAAAAATACCGAACACCTAATTCTTCCTGATCCGCACTTTCATGGGCTCATTCAAATCAGATTAAGAGCTGATTCGATCCTGATAATAAAAAAACAGACCCTAATTTTCCATATAAAATTTAAGTTTTCATTACGCCGTGCTCAAAGTAAGTGCATACAAAAATGAGGCGAAATACGAGGATTTTTTGGGATATTTTTTTTATTATCAGGATCCAATCAGATCGTGATTCTGATTCAAATGGGCCCAAGCGAGTCAAGATCGGGAAGAATAAGGTTTACGGGATATTTTTGTAAAACGCTTCTCTACAGACTACCAGAGTGTTGAGAACACTTCAGATCCTTTTCAACCTTAACCTTACGCACATGTTTGAGTTAAGCAAATGAATAAAGTCTATTTTTATTTGAATCATTTTTGTATTGATACTTCTTAAAACTGCAAAATATAAAATGGTATGGTAACAATGCCTAGGCGGCTAATTAAATTTTAACTGACGCGGCTTAGCTCAAGTTGACGTAGAGTAATTGGTTCACTATAAACCGCTAATATTTCTAAAAGTAATAAAGATACGGTGGAAAGGAGAAACCCCTTAAGCGACATTTTGCTAACTTTACAGGAGAGCGTTTAAAAGCATAAATTGTCAAAAAAAAATCGTACCTTTTTTTCTAGTTGTTTTAGAGACTTCTGTTCTATCAAAGATTTATTAATTTCTTCATACTTTTTGGTAATACCTATCTATCAATAGTAACGTTACTGAAAAAAATATAGAATCTTCGGTTATAAATGTCGCTTAATGTAAATTGACCTGACAAAAAAAACAGAGAAACCCTTTAAGCGACATTGCAATTGCATTGTATTTGTTGTTCATAATGCCAGAAGACCCAATTAAGCGCCTAAACCTTTTATAATTTGTACTTTTAATAAACGCTTGAGCGCCATTACCACAAACTCGGGCAATTTTTAAAAACACTTTAAGCGAACACGTATATAAATGTGTGTATATTGTTACGCCGGTCATGTGAACAAAACTTCAAATGTGATTTTTCATGCCTTAGAAGCGTTTTCAGCAGGCTGAAAAATGATTTCAGGCCGTTTTAGAGGTGCCTCTTTCACATACTAGATTCAAAATTTACCCCAGTTACCGTTGTTTTCAGGCGCCTGAAACATGTTTTCAGTTCGTTTCAGGCCACCCTCTACCAGATGGCACAATACCCTGAAAACCCGTTTTCAGGCGTTTTCAGGACCCCTTATGGGCCCCTGAAGTACAATTCAGTATATGGCGAAATTTCTCGAAGGAGTGAAAGAGATAGCACTCTTAGAAAGAGCTAGCTATACGGAACATTCCAGAAGTGTGTGAAAGAGAAGGATAGAAAGAGACGGCAAGAATCGAGAATGTTCTGGAGTACTCGCGAACACACCTGCCTAGTACTCATAGCTATAAGGAAGATTCGAGAAGTGTGTGAAAGAGACCACTCTTAGAAAGAGATAGCTATACGGAACATTCGAGAAGGGTGTGAAAGAGAAGTATAGAAAGAGACGGTAAGAGTCGAGAACGTTCTCGAATACTCGCGTACACACCTGCCTAGTACCCAGCCGCGTCTAGAAGCATCGCGAGAAGTACTTAGGTACCTACTCGCGAACTTACTAGAATCGAAGCCGACCTGTCGAGGCAAGATTTGGCTGGAACATTCTGGAACCATCAGGAGTACCGCTAGGGGGTATATATTGCGGCATCCGGCGGCCGCCAGAGTAGTTCAATTCTGAATGCGATACAGTGCGGATCAAGAGCGAATCGGAGTGTAGTACAAGTGACAAGTGCGTTGAATTAGTGTGTTCAAGTGCTGTGTTTAGTGTCTTGTGAGTAGCAATAAAGCCTCAAGTTTAATTAGTGGTTAAATAGTGCATTTTTTATCAAGCACCCACCCCTCAAACGTAACAAGAAGGTCATATTTAAGTAAAATTTTGTGTCGCATAAAGGGTTGTTTTTTAAATTTGTCTACTATTTCTAGGCTACCTTAACCAACATCAAAGTCTTCGGATCGCTACCTGACTCAAACGACGCAGAAAAAAATGGCGATTCCAACGATATATATAACTCAATTTCGCCCAAAATGTCGCTTAAGGGGTTTCTCCTTTCCACCATATGGTCTGAAGAGTGTAAACTCAATCAAAAATTGGTGCACACTGCACACCGACTGTGCTGTGTTCTGTGTAAAACAAAATACTATTTACCGATTAAAGTCAATATAATTTATTTATTTATTATTGTTGTTTTGGGCTAGTGAAGATGCCGCGTCGACCAGTTGTGATCTATTGTGGCAGCCCTTTATAATTCATTACTGATTCCCGTTGAGTCTAGAAAGTTCCAAATTCTTTGGGCTGTAATGTTGTGTATCTCACAGGGTTGCAGTTCGTGCCTGTTGAGGTAACACTAGCAGAGTATACACAGTGACATGAATACGCACAACGGTCAATTCATCTATTTATTGATATTTGTTTTAAATACACAATAATAAGCAATAACGTAAATATAGACGTGTTTACCAATACTAAAAATTGACAGAATAGAAAACGGTGACAAGCTACTTATATATACAGGGTGACTTCAAAATGGTAATACAAAATCAATGTTTTACACACATTTCCCCTAAACTAAGCCTCTCAATTAAGTATCATGCATTTAAAATAATCGTAAGAATATTTTTTTAAATTTTTAATTTATCCTATTTTGTTTGACTTAACATGGTTAACCTACCATAATAATTAACAAAGAAGTTTAAAAAATCACTTTCCTCTTTAGTTGTCAATCACCTACCATGGTATTTATGAAGAAAACGTGTTTTGATTATTAAGTGACACTTGTCAAAGAAAATAAGATTTACCGTAATATTTTGATTTCACTATTAAATAAAATGCCTCGACCTTATCCTTATACTAATATTCAAAAGATGGATATGCTTGATTTTTATTTAACATCGCGAAGTACTGTGCGAGCTCAGGTATTATTTAACGAACGTTACCCTGATTGTCCAACACCTACACGTGTGTTAATAAACAGTACCATCCAGAATTTACGAGACTATGGTCAGTTTGCAGTTCCGGTGCATGCTCAAGCTCGAGGCCGACGGCCACGGTATTCACAAGCTTTTCGGAGACGAGTGCTCGAGTATTTTAACCGCAACCCAGAGGCTAGCACAAGGGACGCTGCTGCGAGATTCGGCACGAGCCAATTGTTTATTTGGCGGCTAATGAAAGCTGAAGCAAAACATCCGTTTAAATTTCAAAGGGTTCAGGATATCGTATTAGCAGATTACCCTAGAAGAGTTATTTTTGGTCGTTGGCTGCAGCAAAACTTACACCTAAATATCTTATGGACCGACGAGGCAACTTTTTCAAGAGTCGGCATGTTTAACGTCCACAATGAACACTGGTGGGCTGATCGTGATGCAAATCCTCATGTAACTCGCCGAGACTCTTACCAGACTCGTTTCTCTGTAAACGTTTGGGCAGGCATTCTGAACAATTGTGTAATTGGCCCATATTTTATTGACGGGAACTTAAATGGACCGAAATATGAAGATTTCCTGAGAAACGTGTTACCGATTTTGCTACAAGATGTGCCGGAGCAAAATTTGGATAATCTTTATTTCCAGCAAGATGGTGCACCAGCACATTTTGCTCTAAGTGTGCGAAATTATTTGGACAGACAATTCCCTGAGAGATGGATTGGACGCAATGGTCCAGTCGCATGGCCGCCTCGAAGTCCCGATCTGACGCCACTCGACTTCTTTTTGTGGGGCGAAATCAAAAGGAGAGTGTACACACGGGAATCTAATACCGTCCATGAACTTCGCCAAAAGATAATTCAGGCGTTTGATTCAGTAAAAGCCAATGAATTTATTCTAGGCAGACTTAAGATCAACCATAGACGGCGGGCGGACTTATGTGTCCGGGAAGGCGGTGGTCATTTTGAACACATCTTAAAATACGTTTAGGAAAAGTAGGTTCACACTTATCTACTTAAACGTAGATATTTTAAGCTTGTAATTTACGGTTGTTTAGGTACATTAATAAATGATTTTATTTAAACTAGCTCCGTTTATTATTTTCACAAATTTATCAGGGTACTTAAAACTAAACAACAAACAAGTTAATATTGTCTTCTGTTACCGCGATTGTTATTCATTGAAATTTAACACTTTAGAACGGAATAATCGCGTTTATTAACACCATGATCCTACGTTTCGAGCCCTTTACAGCACTCGTTTTCACAGGGTTAAGATGATGACTGAGCAGCTTAACACGACATGTGCCTTAACCTTGTGAAAACGAGTGCTGTAAAGGGCTCTAAACGTAGGATCATGGTGTTAATAAACACGATTAATCCGTTCTAAAGTGTTTAATTTCAATGAACAAACAAGTTAGTTATACGACTGTCACTCATAGTGATATCGATAATAACTTGCTTTGATGATAACATCGAGTGACAGGTATGACAGTCAGGTATTGAATGTAGTGTAACAACACTTCGGGACTTTAAATATTTGTTTTGTTAGAAAATTAGCGATAATTAAATACAGCTAATTTTAACAACGGGGTGCATGTATTATATAGTTTGGCATTAACTGAGCCACAACCAAGTGTTTTGTATTACGATTTTGAAGTCACCCTGTATAGCTTTTCTTTTTCTAAATTCAAAATTAATATTTGAAATTGACCAGTCGTCCACAACCTTATTTCAAACTGTGCCTACTGAGGTGGATACTTCTTTTGTGCATTAGTGGTCCGCAGGAGCAGAGGATGTGCATCGCGGTTGCCTCTGTTTCCTGGCAGAACCTGCATGCTGCGTCCTGTTTCTTACCCATTAGAAACATGTGCTTGTTCAACTTGCAGTGCCCAGTCAGAATTCCGACCACCGCACAGGCTTTGTACCTCTTGAGCCCTAAGAGCTCTTTAGTGTTTTTGTTGTTGAACCCTATTATTAGAGCTTTCGAGTGTGTGTTTCCTTTTACGGATATCCACTCTGCGATTGCCCTCATCTTTTCAAGATTGTTTAGCAGAGAGTATGCCTCTCGTTTAGTAACTCCGCAAAACGGTTCCGGGCCAACTAGGGGCGTGTCCGCGCCCTTTCTGGCAAGTTCGTCCGCGGCTTCGTTTCCAGCAATGTTGGAGTGTCCTGGTACCCATCCAAGTGTAACTTTGTTGGTGTTAGCCAGGGCGTTTAAATTATTTTTGCAGTTCTGGACTAGTCTAGAGTTAGCCTCTAGGGACTCTAGTGCTAGCAGTCAATATAATACACATGTCATTGAAATAAGGCACTGGGTGTATAATGGGAGCTACCGTATTATCGCTCACCAGGCGGCGCCACTCATGCGTGGGTCCTGTATAAGTAGGTATGAGAGCATCATACTGTCTTTTTCTTACGCTAGTATTACCACCCTGAAAAAAGGGATGGTTATAGTTATTTTGTCCTACTGTTACTGCGCTCGCTCGCTTGTCAGACTATAAAGCCCCTCATTCACGGCAGTCCGCCGGCACCTCCGGCACGTAATATAGTATCGTGAATGTCGTTGCCGGATGCGTGCCGTACGGCAACATCCTGCTAGCTCCGCCCACCTCCTTGCAGTCCGAATTGCAATAAATTACAGTAATAAACAATTGAGAAATGCGGCAATGCATAAAATGTTCATTATTCATTATTAAAAATGACATAAGAGATGGCGGCATTTTTTAAATTCGAGTACAGTGTATGCGCTACAACGCAGCGCTGCGCATCTTTCAACGAATAAGTGCGAATTGGACTGCCAGGCTGGGCCATTTGCACACCGTGTGTCCGCTGCCATGCCGGAGTGCCGGCGGACTGCCGTGAATGAGGGGCTTAAGGGCAGGATCTATTTCTTGTGCAGTGTGCTTACCATGGGTTGTATTCGTCATCCGATTTCTGTCCGTCATTCTAGAATCTGCACGCCTACCACGAACATCGAAAATTGGCATTGACGGGAAAACCTCTTTGTCACTCCAATATGTACGTGTGACAGAGATGGAGATACAAAGTTCGATTTTCGTGGTATAGGCCGGAGAAGATTTTTGACGGACCGAAGTAGCCTATCCGAATTCGGTCCGAGTTTTCTAGACCCATATTTTCACGGGTTCGGATCGGATGTAGTGCGAATCCGCCCTAACGCTCCACACAATGGGCCATTAATGTCATTATACTGGACGTAGCTATACAGCAGAACGGGGTGGCAGTGGCACTTGGCAGTATTGCATAACCCCTCTTACTCATAACTCGTCCCTTATCATCGTTCATCATGGCCCAATGTGTGGACGCGTCATCAGGGTACCTAGTTGATTTCGAAACACTAAAAAAGATACCGACTTCTCCATGCCAATAACCCACCTGCGACGACACCGAAGTTTAGGTAAATAAATAGGCATCCGATTTTCTGACGCCTGTAGGAAAACAAAAGTTTCACAATTATATTTATTTTACTTAAAAGGTATAATTTATACATAAGTATAAACTAATCCAATACATAATAAAAATATCCTATAATGCTGTTGTGTAAATATAACTTAAAATATTAATTATCTTGAACACTTAGCCTAATACATACTTAATAAAGAGAAGTAAGTATATTAAACCACCACAAAATCTAGTCTTATAAATTTAAAAATAAAACATTGCATTTACCGGCATTCAGTCTAAAGTGCATTTTATGCCCCAATAACCAATAACAATAACATATCACAATTTCGTATTGGGCTGGGGTATAAAAGAATAATTTGGAAAACTCGGCTTAAAATAGTTTAACAGTTGTTAAAATTTTAAATATTTCATTACATTACCCTCCTTTTTAGCAGAGATTACAAAGTAATTGGTTTTTGATGATGATACCTATGCAAAGACTTCTAATTGGACCAATTCTATGATAACACACAAGTTTTTTATCATTAAATAAATTTAGATGCAATTTATGCGATTACAAATATTCGTTTATTCTAGGAATGAGATCAATTTCGTTTTGCAATAAAATTTTATGTAGATCTTTCTACATCATACTACAAGTCTTTACATGTCATAATATATTGTTCTTAATTTAAAAATTAGTAAATATTTATAAATAATTATTAATTAACCATAGATAAAAATTATAACTAATATTTGAAACGGGATAATTACCATGTATGTTTGTTTTATTGAGCACCCGATATTTCGACACTGTTGCAAGCGTCATGTTCACGGAGTAAACTGATGAGCTGCGAGTTTTCGGGTGTTATCGGGTGCTCAATAAAACAAACATACATGGTAATTATCCCGTTTCAAATATTAGTTATAATGCAAATGACCATGTTAGCTTAAAATCGCATAGATAAAAAGTACATAGAAGAATAAAAATTATAATTAAATGCTACAGTAATACAAGAAAATTGAGATAAAAGCTATCATTAGAATCATATTTGTAAACACAAAAGTAGCCCAGAGGTTCTGAGATATTATCATCACTACTAAAGTTCAGTTATTCAAATAGCACACCGCTGACTCCCTGTACTTCCATTAGCTTCCAGTTCAATTCAGTACCTTTACTTACAACTAGAAGTATCATATACTTAAATACTATTAATGAATTTGCACATGAAAGATACTCATGTGCACATAAAATACAACATCAATACAATAATAACATTGTAGGTCATAGGAGATTCAAAATGGTTGAATTATATTACCTCTGAGTTTTGAAGAGTTAACAACCCTTGGTACTCCATGTCTTTATACATGATATCCTGATTCAATGTATGAAGAATGTCTTGGAACCGCTGTCGGAGAGCCAGGTTCTCCATGCCAGCAATCTCATGTTGAGTGCGCTGACGACGTTGTTTCAGTTCATCCAGTTCTGCTTTTACTTGTTCAATTCTAAAGGTCATGTTGTCCTTATTCATATCACGTAGGTTCTGGTAATCTCCATCATCCTCTTCAGATAAAACAGTTGAAATTCTGCTGCTGGAGCGCTGCTGCATGCCTGATGTGGAAGCATGACTGAAAGTTGCCTTTGGAGCTTCAGGATATGGAAACATTTGGTGATCAAATTGTTCTGTCTCTTTACTATGCAAGTCACCCAAACCATGCATTGAGCTTGTATCCGACAAGCGGCTGTCATATGGAGACAAGCGACAGTTTTCCATCTCCACATTAATGTTCTCTTCTTCCAAGTCACTGTCACTGAGAGCTCCGCCAAATATGTCAACAAGCTTTGTTGATTCTGGATTTGGAGCAGTTGCTTTTGGCTCACTTCTTTTAGGTGCTCGTTCCTTAGCTTTCTTTTCTGGCTTGTTGCTAACAGATGGACCAGGGTCTGGTTTGGGAGGCTGGTCCTCTTCTTCATTTATGACTTCCCATGTCACACTAACTGCCTCATTGTCAGCTCGCAACAGTCTCTTTACTTCTTTTTCTATCTCAGGTGCTTCTACAAACTTCTTCCTTAATGTTTTTCTAAATCGTCTTTTGCGTATGTTTTTCGTTGGAGGAGTGATTCCATGAGGCCATAGAAACTTTTTGTCAACTTTGTATGGATCCCTCTTTTTGTTCTTAGACGGAGATTCATCTTCAGTGGAGGGCTGATCTGGTTCATCTTTGCATATCATCATTTGGGCAATGTCTGCAGTTTTGTAAAAACTTTTATTGTCTATAGTTTTCAGGGCCTCTACTATAGTGGGAATATCCACAATTTTAGCGTGCATGAGCCAGTGGTCGAATCGCACCTCACCGTGCCGCATGTCGTTCTCGATTTGTATGGTCAATCGATTTTTGAGATTTTCTCCAGATTTCAAGACTTCACTGAGAACCTTCGAAGGCTCGGGTGGCAGTCTCAGAATGAATTGAGATTCTAACTCGGCAGGATATTCGGGTTCCCGTTTGTCCCTGTTCATTGTTATGATCCAATTGCCCACCAATGCTGTAATGAAAACTTTAGTTACAATAATAATATGTCAATAGGTGTACACAGCGTCAACATATTACTGTAATATTTACCTCAGTTGTTAGTAATTAACACAATGTGACCTTTCCAAGGGAGATGTATGCACTTAAGTTTAATAAATATGCACAAAAGTTAATGTAAAGTTAAATACAAATTATTGATTTCTTTCCACTTCTCTGGTTTTCCCTCCCCTGAGTCCCCTCCACCCCTTCATTTCATAGTTCATATTTTTCTTTTTTTTTAATGTCAAAAATAGGAACAGATTATGCAAAGATAAAAATTGTGATAGGTTACGAACATACATGCTACCCAATATTTTAATCAGAGATAACGAAGAAGAGATAATGTTGCGATGTCTTTGATATCTATTAAATAAGGATTTTTAAAAATTATATTATTAAATTACATATAATGCTAAAAAGAACTAGAATATAAATAACAACGTTTTGCGCACGTTTGATAGACTGGTCTGTTCTAGGCTTTATATACATATATATCATCATGACTATATCTGTGGCAGCTGTTTGAATGAAGACACGTCTCACACGTCAATAATCAAATTTATTCGCGAAATGGAATAACATGGGTAACATTCTATTTCTCAAATTTCTCAATCTCAATTTGTTTTCTTAACCTTTTTGGTTAAAATCGTATTATTCTTTACAATAGAGTGAAAATCTATACTGTGTAATTATTCGTGGTCTAAAAGTATTATTGTTATTTGTGAATTAGGTAAGTTTTCAAATGTATACTCTTTTCATAATTGTTTAGAAATCTGTCTGAACTCTGATACCGTTCCGTTAGTTGCTCATGTTGGCTCCGCCGCTAAAACTATTATGTAATAAAATTAATATTCATATCCCGTTAATCCCGTACTACATCCGTTATATCTTATGTTTGTAAAAGTACTTTGTAGGTAATTTGCCTCTATACGTTTGCATTGCGGACCTTACTTAATACACGGTTTCTTTGAGGATCCATCTTAAGACTCCTATTTTAGCATCGTGTTATTTATAAAAAAAAAAAATTATAAGCCTCATATCTTAAAAATGTTATTGACAGTGATTCATCTTATAGGTACTACAGTCAATCCGCGACTTGGTCTGTGTAGATGTTGTTGATACACTCTACTGTTTTTGTGATTTGATAGTCTTGCAGTTTTTAACTGTCTGGATTTATATGTATTGTATGAGTTGTTGTTGTATTATGAATGAAATTATTTTATACAGTAGATGTAGTAATTTAGATCAACAGTGGAATCCGGTTATAAATGTTATAATGATGTCCAACATAGACTTACTAAACAGACTGACAATGTTAATGTTGTTTATCTATGTATTTCAATTCAATGAAACCCTGTGCCAAATACTTATTTGTGGCATCCATGGATTAGGTCCTTAGAAATAACTTAAAGGTTTCTTAAAAACTAAAATCTGATTTATCCAAAATTTTCAGAAATAATCACTGTCTGAAAAAGTGTGTCCCCTCCTACAAAACAGGAGGTCCAAAAAAGGACTTAAGTGCCTTAATATTTTGAAGGTACTTACGCATTTTTGCTTGCACATTTTTTTCATTGTATGACAGTATGGGACCCTCTATTATACACACTTGGCCAGTTTATACACAATGATTTTTAATTTGTGATCACTGTGATCAGGTACCATTTTTTCTTATTCAGTTATAGATGGGGATTCATTGAAGTCGTAATTACATTTTTTTAAATCATATTTTAATTTTAAGATAGATTTTATCCTAAAATCCTTGTCACTCTACTAATTCAATATTTATGGCAATCAATAATTAATGAGTGATAATTTGTCATATTTATCATATTTATAGAAGTATGATTTCGCCCTAATGCTTAATAAGTAACAATGTGAGCAAAAAAGTCAATTTTTCGCATCAACGCATCAAGTCCGCTATACAATCAGAATATGAGAAGAATAGTCTTGAAAATATAAAAAAATATGTTTAAGAGATGTGGTGTATAGATACATCCTGGATTATAATGTTACAAAAGAAAATAATTCACATAATCTTATTTTCCTTTTGATTTCAAATTTATCAATGACATTTTGCGTTATTGTCCATGTTTTCAATATTTGACAAGCATTCTTGGCATAAGAAGTAGGCAAAAAGCAAGGTCGTGGACGCCCTGTACACATGTGGCGCAGAGAGTGGAGAGCGAGTTGTGAGCTGTAGGACTGAGCTTGAGCGAAGCCAACAAGGTTGCTCAAGATAGAAAAGGCGTGGAATGATCTTGTGGAGGCCCTATGCACCTCCAGGGTGCCCTAGGACCTACAACAACATTTATGTCATATTAGTTCTGTGCTCATATCATATGCATTAATGAATGACTCAAGATCTCAAATTTCCCACCATAGCAATGGCACTTGATGTTTCATAGTTAGGATGTAGTCATGTAGGATGACCATTTATTCATTGGTTATTTGTTTAAATTATGTTTGAACTATTAATTAATTAAACAGTGATGTAATTGTGTGCAACCACGCCTAATAAATAAGTTTTATTTGGGCTAAACTAGATATTAATATTTTTCTACTGCTGATCACCAATTTCAAATTCATTGTGTATTTATTCACAATGCACAAATCCTTACTATTTAAGTACATAAAGGACCTTAATCTTAAATAATGTAATTATACTGTAGTTTATCTATCAAGTATGCAAAGGTCAGATTGGAAGCCTGTAAATAATTTGGTACAAGCATAAAAACATGATTACCATGGAAATCAGGTCATGTTCATTTCATTTAGTGTAAGTTAGCTGTGCGAATTTGCCTTTAAGTTTGATGTAAAAACTAGCCTCTGCACGCGACTTCGTCAGGAAAGAAGTCATTAACCCTTTAAACCTGTTTTTGCTCCTATTGGGGTCGAAAAACGAGTTGAATTACTAAACAATATTCCACATTTCAAAGTTCTAAGTTTAGGCTGTGCGTTGTTCGTCTTTACTTGTACATATAGCGTGACGGTTTTACATATTTACACATTTGATATCATTGCTATGCCAGTGTTTAAATAGGTACCTACTACAAAACCTGTTTACTAAAACCGCGAAATAAGTAGAGAAGGCCAGCCTTCTTAGGTAGAGCGAGTGGATCAGTGGACGGGCCGTAGTATGCGGTAAATACCGAGGAGGAAGCCCAATCCCAAAAAAGGTTGCAAGTCTTGACAGTTGCTCGTTGGAGTTCTTTCCCTCCCCCCTTAGGTTATAGTAAAACATGGAAATGACCGGCTATGTCACTCTTGCCATATTCTCTAGGGCTGACGCTGGAATCACATTAAAATTTTAGGTATTTATATTATATTATTAATATATTAGAAAGGAGTATTCGTTTAAGGACATACTTAAACATAATAAATGAAGCAAAGGTCGCAAAGCATACGAGGCACGGTAAAAGTACCGCTATCTGTTGTAGGTGCTCTAGAAGGGGACGAATATTAAAAATAGTTTTATACTCTACTAGTAAAGTAGCTCACAATAGTAGATTGTTAACCTAGGGTTGAAAGTGACCCATCTCACCTCAGATATTTTGTAGGTATAAAAGTTTCACCCGAGATTAACATTCTAATTTTCATTGCGACTATGAGGAAAGTAAAAGGGTGCAAGTGCATTTCATTAAGTCTATTTGTTAGCGAAAAAAAATACCCAACTAAATGAAAAAAATACATGTATCGTTCGAAGCAAATATACGTAGGCACCAAACATTCCGTTAAACGACTGTTAATCTCCGTTTATGCCTGGTCTTTTGTCGAGTCGGCAGTAAAATTAGGAGTAACGTCTGTTCACACTGTTCGCTCGATTCGCTTGATAAATTCATTTTTATACAGAACAAACCATTTTTCATAGTTTTAATTGTTAACTATTCCCGCTATTTTTATGCATAATTTTAACTGACATCGAGAGTTCTACGGAGGCGGTTATTTTTAAACCTTGGAACAAATTATGGGTTAATTGAACTCTCTGCTCCTCTACGATATGAAAATAGGCAAGCTGGCGGAAGTCGAGTTCTATGAACACTCCCCAGTCGGTACCAACTAAAATAACCGACTTGTTAACTGTCATTACATCATCCAAATTTTATGAGAACTGCGGAACGAGACTAGGTCTTTTTACATGTAATGTTTTGATGGGATCTCATATCTCTTTGTAGGCAGTCCTTCTTCAGTACATGTATATTGTAGGTATAATGTTTGCATGAACTACATAAGTAACTTTGTAATCGCATGGAATTATATGGAATTAGTGAAATTACAAGCTTATGCAGTTGTTATGACTTCTAAAATGTCCCGTTTCGTAAATTTAAAAAGATCTAAGCATACATAGGCACAGACAGCGGGAAGCGACTTTGTTTTATACCATGGAGTGATAATGTGACCAATGATAATTTGTTTTGTTACAGGCTGTAGAACATTACAATGAGATTATTCCTTAGCCTGTTGTGTGTAACAGTAATACTCCACTGTTCCTATGCCCCGCCGGTGACTCCCGACAAGGATGAAAAAGACAGCGAGATTAAAGATGATCTGGTGAGGACAGTATTTCTATTCTAATAAGAAAAACAAATACATTACAATTTATATTTTCTTAAACATGACCTCTAAACTCTAATATGGCTTTCACTAACCTTTTGGACGCATATTTGATTTGTTATATTTATGTTATAAATATTCAGTGACCATGTTGTGTAATATGTTTTTTGTCTAACAGGAGGAGTATATGGAATACCATCGCTACTTGAAGGAGGTAGTGCAGGCTCTGGAGAGCGACCCCGACTTCAGGGAGCGCTTGGAAAAAGCTGATCAGGAGGATGTTAGGGTACGTGTCCATTGGATTTAATTTATATGTATATTTCAACGCTTTTGATGGTCCATACATAAGTAGTAGCTTGCGGTTCTAGTAACTTGCTACTATAATACTTATTACTAAGTATGTCTTAATACTTAAACACATTGTGGTTGTGACGCGGTTATCGCGGTTTACTACCAGTGTCTGGGAGTCGGCCGTGGAATCGGCGGAACTTGATCCAATCGAAACTCTTTCTTGGTGAAGGCCGCTAGATGTTCGAATAGTCATTAAAACATTCCCACATATCTCAATGATATTAATACATATAAACCGGGCGAATAACACGTGATTATGGTTTTCTTTATAAATGTTGAGTGAAGTGTGAATTTCAAAGGCTTCATCGATTCTTAATTCGTTCATTCAAATATTTAATCAAGCTCAGATTAACGTATTTACTGAAGTTTCGACGAGTAATCGCCATTATTTCTTGGAAGCCCTGTGATATACATGGAAATAAGTTTATGTATAACATACTTATGTTGTCCGTTATTATAAGTTAAAGATAGGATTTCGCTTGCATAATAGACATGAGCTTCCAACAAGCAGTTAGAGGTCTTATTCATAGTGATAGGTGATTATAACAGATTGCCTGTCAATGCCGTCAACTACAGATATTTAGACTTGACCCATGCAAAATGACCAAATTCTAAAATTGTGTCGCTTAAGGCTTAGTCAAGAGTTTGCTCGGCAGTTATCTGTGCCAAGCAAACTTGACTCTACCCCTAGAGAGTTCTACGAAATAGACAACTGTCATTTTGTAACTATTCAGATTAGACAATGACAGTTGCCTTTTTCGAAGGCGAGATACTGTCGCGGGCTCGCGGCGCTCTTGTGCTAGGCTAGGGCTACAATACCAAATGACTAAGCATTCTAGTCATTAGGGACACGTAAGCGTTACTAATGAGTTTTAGTTTATATGTACCGCGCACTACGCAGAATAGTGGTACAAGCTAAATGTATAAACATGAGAAATTGTTATGAAAATAAGCGCTTTAATCCACTTGGGTATTCGTCATCGATTGTGTTTGTGGACGATTTCATGTACTACATACAGTCGTGGCATTATAATTAGGCACAATATTTTTTCCCAAAACAAATGCCTACAAATAGGACGTTGCAAATTTGATGATAATCTGATGAATCGTCTGATTTCTTCTCCCAATAGTCCAGTGTAAGTCTCTTCTTTTAACCTTTTTAACGTAATAGCGTAGTACTTAAAATAAAATAGTTATCTTGCGTGTTGGTTTCGGCATCCCAAAGGTCCGCACGCTCATAGAAATGTGTATAATTATATTGGACGTAGACTTTGAGTCTCGTCCGTTGCACTCTAGCAATAACAATGATGGATACACTGAAAAATAATAATAAAAATAATAACTAGAAAACTGGAATGAAATTTGACCACAAATAAACGATTCATTAGTCATTTAACATCCTCAAAATGTAGTGGAATATTTTACCTATGGGGATACAATTAATATACCTAAGTTTCTTTACCCCAGATACATGTTTATTATAATTTAACGACGACGATGCTGTTGGCACCCTCCTACAACACCTTTCGTAGGGTTATCACTTGGTACAATATGTACAGCTAGTCTATGATGGTCGGGTTTTTATCGTTTACCGACGTTGCTGTCACGTTCTAACAAGTAATATGTACTCGTATGTGCGAAAGTGACGCATAGCGTGATAAGCGATAAAATGGCAACCATGCTAACCCTGCAGGTCCTGATTTGCTCTTAGAGTCTCGTAACTGTCTATTTTAATATATTTGGTGTAAGTGTTCAAAGTGAGCATCTAGCAACTTTCATTTCATTGAGGAAATGTTTTGGCCAAAGGTTTTAAAGTTCCGGCGTTTCCGCGGTCGGTACCTGAACACCATCGTGTTGTGAAACACGTCACAGAAATAATGTGTTTTCTAGCTTTTCGTCATATTTATATGTATCTATGCTAAGTTTAAATAAGTGTAAACTTTGTGTGGATAAAAACAATAATTTAATAATAATTTTATAGTCAGGTAAGATTGCAGAGCAGCTTGACTTCGTGAATCATAATGTGAGGACCAAGCTAGACGAAATCAAGCGGCGAGAGCTGGAAAGGCTGCGACATCTAGCCACGAAGGTGAGTCTGTTAAAGCCGATCAAGATATTTAGGTCGGAGAGAGAGTCTTTTCGTATTTTGTATTTAAGAAGTTTTTTTAATGCTTGTACTGCTTACCTTGTCGGTTTTAATAATATCATAAGATTCATGAGTTTTTTCATTGCCCGTCAAATCGAGTGAATCTGACTGAGACATTAATTATATTTTTAAATTCTGATACAAACGGGGAAGTTGCAAATCAAGCAGTGAAATAATGGACCCATGTTAATGTTAGTAACAGTGGCACGGAATTGGTTTGGGGTTTTTTAGTCACGAAATTTTGATGTCTTAGACGCAGCTTTTTCTATGGACGTTTAGAATTTTCATAGAAAATACGAAAAATCTTTACCCCCGAATCCCCCGAAAATATGTAGCTGAACTTATTAGATCGGGGGGCCCCGATCTAATAAGTTCAGCTACATATTTTATTTCTCAAACATCTACAAAAACCATCGGATTTTAGAACAATACCTACTTCGGGTATCGACGGTAAACCGCAAACATAATGCAGGACAGCAGTTTCGCCTTCGCGTATTTCCACCGAAATTCGAAAGTTCTTAAAACTAACGGGCTGTACCAATGATAGTTTAAAATATCTTTGAAGTTTAAATACCGAGCTAGGCCTATAGGTCTGGGATTGTTTTAACAACGACTACTATTCAACAGCAATACGAATTGACAAATCATCTGGACACAGACATGGGCAAGGTCTCTACCAACGAGCACTTGGACCACAACAACCCCCACACCTTTGAGATCGAGGACCTGAAGAAACTCATCAAGAAGACCACGGCTGACCTGGAAGCGGCGGACAAGGAGAGGAAGAAGCAGTTCAAGGTCTGTATCTATAAACGAAGGAATCTTCAATATACTTAATTTATAAGTAGGGACTTTTTATACTAAGCCAACATTTTTTTTTAATTTGAAACTTCCCTGGTAATCCTATTTTGGCGAACTCCAATTGACCCAGAGCGCTAAAAAAACACTTGCATTTTTTCAAGAGATCTGGTGGAATAAATGCTCCAAATGCTATTATCTTCAAATAATGAGTATTATTTGAAGATTTGGAGTAATGCTTTAATCTTCAATTTTGCTCATGTTTAACTTTAAATGTCTAATAGTAAGAGGACTACGAGATATTACAGTTTTTGAATATTGTATTCACAGGAATACGAAATGCAGAAAGAGTTTGAGAAGCATCAGAAACTGGAGTCCTTAGACGAAACGCAAAAAAAGGAATATTTGGAAAAGGAGAAGCAAAATGATGATGCCAAGAAACACCATCAACCGGTAAGTATATAAAGTATAAGTATATATAAAAAAACATTAAAGATTGGGCTTAAACTAGCGGGATCATAACGCAACGCTTGGCAGCTAAGTTCTAATATTCGTTAAGGATTATGTCGACGGTAAAGGTTTTATCAGTTTTCATTCTCTATGCTTTTTTGTCTATTTTTGATTACATTTTTATTGTACAACTGTCAATAAATTAGTGTGCTGTAAGGCCGACTATTTTGCTTCTCTTTCTAGGTTTTAGCACTCGGCCGTTGCGGACTCCCCGTTTCCCGGCTCAGTCGATTTATTGACATGACGTGGTACATGACATGACATTGAAAATTCACCGAGCAATTTTGAATGACGAATCCAAGACCATGATAATAGCTCACCTCATTATTTATTCGTCGACTCCAAATTCATAACTGAAAGTTATTTTATATTATCCATTATCTCGAGCCAATATGCGTCTCACAACTCAGCGCTGACCGACTTCCCCACTTGTTTCCTTTTTTTGGGGTATTGATTACTCAGCTCTTACGTGTTAGGAAAAAGATGGCGTAAACGAATGAGTCACATGTCAGCTTTCATGGTAAATTATTCCAAGGCAAACACATTAATGAAACATGGGTATTGATTTACCATGTCGTCATTACAATGTATTACTTGAATTATAAATTGAAAGAGATGTCATAGGTATAATACAGTAAAAGTGACCAAGACCCCCGGTGCCCAGGGCTGGGATCGAACCAGCGACCTCCTGCTTTCCAGCCCTGGGCAATGGGGGCCTTGGTCACTTTTTCTGTAGTATATGACATCTCTTTCAATTTATATATAGTAGTGTGACTACTTAAAAACATGAATCAAAACATTTATTTTAATTTATTCATAGTTTACAATTGTGTATTACTTGAACTTGAGTTATCAGGTGGCAGCATGATTGCGTTGCGTCTCAATCTTCGTCATAGCATAAGAAATTTTGAAACTGATTTTTGAAAATCGACTCTAGTAGAGTGAGACTTGGCAGAGAGGCATAAAATCTTCCGTTAGTACTAGTAATTCTGTGAGGTGTTATTCATTTCCTACAGTTCCGATATAATTAGAAAAATCTAAATACGTGGTTGATATGATGATACTTACATTTAAGAGAATTGATGATTCTTGTCCTACCATTGAAGGTTATCGGACGTCTGAACTGACTTACATTAGGGGCTATGCAACCGATAGTTTCACTTAACGATCATAAAATACAGTCATAATTTATTTTCAGCACAGAGATTGAATACAAATTTAATTTCAAATTTGTATTCACATAGGTATTAGAATAATTTAACTTGGACAATTTACACTATATTTACATCACTAATCTGATACTAGATGCACCACCCTGGTTCTAAGCAACAACTCGAAGAGGTCTGGGAAAAGCAGGACCACATGGACCAACAGTTTGACCCAAAAGCTTTCTTCATGATGCATGGTGAGTCACTCTAAACCCCATTAAATGTTTATTGTCTGTGGCAGTTGCGGCATCCCGCGACCAGGGAACAGTTGTTAGACTTGTGGAAAACCGCCGATAAAATGGACCCGAAAGATTTCGACCCAAAGGCGTTTTTCATGATGCACGGTAAGATCCAATGCGTGCAAGTAGCTTTTGATTTTTTGGTACGTAGATACTTAGTTTTCTTTGATGCTTTAAACCGTAATTTTGGCATTTCTACGGTCAGATGCATTCGTGATTGTAAACCTAGTTTTTCATCTAACATGATTTGATAGTTTTGGTTGTTTGGTCAGTTGAGTGTAAGGTGTTTCAGAGGTGTCAGAATTCATTTTGAACATTCTGATCTTATTTTCTAATATGCAATGCAGTATAAGAGTTTTTTTAAAGATAAATTCGTATGTTAGTATTCCTCAGCCAAAGTGACGCGCATGGCGTGAATGAGCTTTACAACCCCGACCGACCGATAGTTTCGCTGTCGGATACGACTGATACGAGCCATGTGCTGATGTTGAAAAACTTAACTGAACGATCTTACTAATATAGCTTATTTTTCTTCATACAATACCATTAAAAACTATGTCGCAGCATAACTTTCAGAATAATGCATGTTGTAATAGGACGTCCTACTATTTCGGAACGCCTTACCACTCGACTGCCAAAACCCCGTACAATAACATCGTTTGTCTGAACACTAATACAATAACTCGCTGGCACGCTACTTGGATTTTACAGTACACACGGAACTGTGTTACGTTTGTTTCGTTTGCCCCACGATTGTTTATTGTTTCCAGTGTTGCTGTTTATTGTCGTTGTGATGTATGCATCTAATTGTTTGTACGATTATTAATTTACTCGTTTCATTTTTTTTTGTTTTATGTTCAATATGGGCGACCATGTCATGACAGAAAATATCAATAGGGTCAATCCACGTAAAAGTAACGTGAGTCACGACGTCTTTGCGTGTTTATTTGAATTACAGATGCAAATGAATGATTCAATATATATCTAGCAAAAGTAACACGTATTTAGAGATAAATTATCACTTGAATTTGCACCATGAATAAAGGAACCATGCAATAAAACGTTACTGTTCCTGTGGATTGGCCCAATACAGAATTTTTTTTTTACATCAGAACACAATAATTGTGTTCATAAATTATTTATGGTTGATATGGAAATCCTAACGAAATAATGACGTTATGTATGTATTTCGAGAAGTAGAGTAGTTTAGTACAGTAGGGTATAGTATATACAGTGACTTAACAATCAATAATAATTGAAATTAAACACTTTAGAACGGATTAATCGCGTTTATTAACACCATGATCCTACGTTTCGAGCCCTTTACAGCACTCGTTTTCACAGTGCGTGTGTTAAAGTGTTTAATTTCAATGAATAACAATCGCGGTAACAGAAGACAAATCAATAATAAATTGTATGTTTATATACCTACCATACATATCATTAGCCGTCTATGATGGGTTCATAAACCGCATATAAAGACCCCCATTATAATAAACCGTTTTGTCACAAAAAAATTGCTTCTGTGAAAATGTTATTATATGTAGCTAAATAAAAAAATAATATTACCGAAGCAGATTTTTTTTTTAAATTTCGAACATGTGTGATGGTGGAAACTTGATTTGAACTCTATTCTAATATCAGTCGAGATGACGTACGCAACGAAATGTCAATTGCAAACAATGTCGCAAGTCGCACGTTATTTTTTATCGACCGATATGAAAATTGGGTCCAACTCTAGTTAGTCTCTGAATTTTAAAAATATTAATGTAATAAATTTAATGCCGGAAAAGATTACATTACGAAAGTCGTAATGGCGGTCGAAATATGCGGTTTGAACGCATCAGGGAGTGCTCATGATATGTATGCATATAAAGCAGTGTATGTAGTTGTAAATCACGTGTGATGTTATTATGAAACTAGGCGTTAGCCGAGTTTTTATGCCACACTCGAGTTTTAATGCCTTTCATTATAATTATACAATCACATAAACTGCTATTATACGAGAAAGCGCATCCCACTCCTTGCTAAATATACCTACTTATCAAGTGAACGTAAAATAATAATGAGAGGGGAAATGTTTTCTCGCGTGGTTTATTAAATTCATATTGTTTTTAAAATAGAATTAGGTATTTAGTAAATATTAAACCTCCGTGCAATCAAATCATGTAGCCCTAGAACAAGAGTGCCGCGATTTATCTCGCGCTCGGGATAGAGGTTACTCGTCGCTTAAAATAATACAGTTAGATAAAATACAATTTAATATATGTAGGTAGTTGATCTCGGGCGCGGGATACTGTCGCGCAACGCTTGTGCTAGGGCTACTGATGTGAGCGGCAGTAATGACTGGTCCAGTGGTCAACACAAGCAATAAAGCTGATAAAGCGTAACCCATAGTCGACAACACCTAATCGGGCCGTTTTACGATTTTTGTCATTCTGTTCCTCCATTCATCCTATCATTTGCCTTTGAGAGTAGGTATCTATTTCTAAAACAGTTTGCACAGACTTTTGGGCTTCATATTAATGATATAAATATAATAGGCTAGACGACTGAAAAAATCTATTTAGTCCGTCTTTTAGATTATAAAAAAATATTGTACACGTATTTTTTCTTTTGTTCGTCAAATCAAAAATGTCAAAAATACAGTGCGTTCAAGTTTCGCGTAATGTCACTCCTAGGTACAATTCTTACCTAGGAGTGACGTCACAAGCCCCCACCCCGGAACTTTGATGCTCTTTATCTTCGTCAATTTTAGTTAAATTGAAAAAGGAAAAAATACGTGTCTAATAATTTTAGATAATTTAACTGATGGACTAATTACAATAATAGTTTTTTAACCTAGTCGTCATCCCTATTCTATCCACATTTCAAATCGACTCCTACGAATATGTCTCCTATAATTTTACAATAACAATTTGCAAAATAAAATCATTTCGGCGGCGGCGGATGTGCACGCGGCTCGTGTAGCAAACGCCGCGCATTAGTTAGTTGGCATATTGACATTTCCCAAACAGACGTGGACGGCAACGGAGTGTGGGACGCCGACGAGGTGAAGGCGCTGTTCATCAAGGAGCTGGACAAGATGTACGGGCCGGGCGGGCCCAACAAGGATCTGCGCGAGCGCGCCGAGGAGATGGAGCGCATGCGCGAGCACGTGTTCCACGAGAACGACCGCAACCGGGACGGGCTCATCGATTTTCATGAGTTCATGCTCGAGACGCAGCGCGCCGACTTCAACCGGGACGAGGGTGAGCAAACGAGCACTTTAACTAAAATACCGATTTCCCGAATCTCTTACCTACTCTGCCCAAACGAACTTTCATTTCATTCACAAAAAATCGAACTGTTATTGAACAGAATAGTACATTTCCCCGAGAGTCCCGAGGTATCTTGCCACGAGCCGTAGGCGAGTAAGCCGAGCAATACTCGGGACAAGTGAAAAATGACATATCCGCACGTGAATCGAATGACGTTTTTCAATACAGATGCGAAAAAAATAAGAAACATAAGAACGAATTTGAAAGTTTTATTATTATTTCCGTGGCACGATTGTAATACAGTTAATATATTAAGAACATCTTCAAAATGTTTATCTTATCTTCTTTACTATGTCATTTTCAATCTCAAAATCATTATTTCTCACAAACAAAATAATAAATCGCATGTGACAAATCGTATCGTCCGTCATGTCTTATAGGGCCTTCAAACATGTTTACTTGATTGAAAAACGCCTCTACTTTGACTGAAGTTTCGTTGGATCTGTTCCGTTTTATACACACAGATTTATAAGAACTGATTTCAATGTTAATATTTTTAATGAATGATCATTAGTATGATGAAGAAGTAATTATTGAAATATGAAATATCAATATATTTAATATTATTGCGTTAATAGTAGTTATTTAGTTTTTTATTACGCCCAGGTAAAGTTAACGAACAATAACCTATCGAGTCCCAGGCATTATTACTATAGACTCTATTATTATAGGCATTGAAATGAGCACTGACATCATATGATGACGCTGGGTCTCGACGGGATAATACTCTTCGTAAGCAGTCAGGAATTGGAACACAACTAAATTTAAAAAGATTGGAAAAGTAAAAAGCACTAGTTCGCAAAAACAAACTTTGCGCACGCAAAACAGCCAAATAAAGGGCACTTTTTGAGCAACTGTATTGAAAAAGAGTTTAATGCTCTTAAAATATGAACACATTTTCACGTAAACGCCCGAACGTGTCATGTTATTTCAGTCAGTGTCAGTACTAAAAGTACCGAGGTAGATTGAAGTAGCATGACAAATACGAGCATTTCCGAGAAAATACGAAAGGAAGTCTATGCATGCGAAGTATACATTACATCTGTAAGCAAGGGAGACTCTGTATGTTTTCGGCCGTAGTGTAATAAATGAAAAATGTGTGTATTGTAAATTTGCAAAAGTCAGCAGTAACTCAAAACTCAAACTGATCTGCCTAATCTATATTTTAGTGGTGGCGAGTAGTGTTTAAGGATCTCGAGTAACTCAGTACAAGTTTTTAAAATAAATGTTTTTATACTTTATATAGGCTGGAAACCGATAGAAGAGAACCAGATTTACACTCAGCAGGAATACGAAGAGTTTGAAAGGCGCCGACTAGAGGAACTGAAATATCTGCAGTCACGTGGCTTGGTATGTAGCTGTTCCTATGGTCAATTACCACGTCCAATCTTATGGGATATATGTTGGATGTTGGTAGGATGTTGATTTTTTTAAGTTTAGCATTTTATAATAGCATAGGAAGACCGCCACCAATTCTAATATTCTCCGGGGTCGGTGTTTATGAGCGTAATATAACTAAAAAAAAAATATAAGCGTAATAAACTAAGCTATAACTGTTACAGATTGACGCCCATGGTCGTCCGGTACCTGGCGCCCATCACCAGCTGCAACAGTACCAACAGCAGCAGTACGCGCAGCAGCAAGCCTACCAGGCCCAGATGCAGCAACAGGGCTACCACCCCGCCGGGCAGCCGCAGTACCAGCAGCAGTTCCAACAACCACCTCAAGGACAATTCCAGGCCCAACAACCTCCCCAAGGCCAGTACCAAGGCCAACAAGTACCCCAGGGACAGTACCAAGCTCAACAACCACAACAAGGACAATACCAAGGTCACCATCCTCCCCAGGGATACCAAGGTCAACAACCACCTCAGGGACAGTTCCAAGGTCAACAACCCCCTCAGGGACAAAACCAAGCTCAACAACCACCACAAGGCCAATACCAAGCCCAACAACCACCCCAAGGACAATACCAAGCCCAACAACCACCCCAAGGACAATACCAAGCCCAACAACCACCCCAAGGACAGTTCCAGACCCAACAACTACCTCAAGGCCAGCAGCCTCCACAAAACCAGGGCCAACAGCCCCCGCAACAGTACCAAGCTAAGCCGGAGCAAGCGCAATACCAGCAGCAAGCCCAAGGTCAAGCGCCACCTCAGCAAAACCAGAACGTTAATGTAAACCAGCCCCCGCCAGCGCCTCCCGCACAGGGCCAGGGCCAACCGCCGGCGCAGGGCCAAGCCCCGCCGGCCGCCCCGGCGCCGCACGTTGACCACACTAAATAAATCCCAGCAATCTCCTTTATTCCTGATATTGTGCGCTTCGGAATCTCTTCTCTGTAAATATTCGTGGGATATAAATATATTATTAAAGAAATAATATAATGCGGGCGCACAATGTTATTTCTAGTATTGTGACATAGCTTATAAAGCTAGTGAATGTGTCTTGTGAACTATTTCTTCTCAAAATTTGTTTGTTCACGTATTGTGCCGAATTTGTAATCATTTGTTTGAAATTACATTAAATACTTGTAATAGTTTATGATAAACGCTTTGAATTATAAATTGTTATGGTATAATATAGTTTGACTTATAATTCTTACAAATAATAACTACCAACCTCCAAATTCGTTAAAATTAGCGAACCTCTGCAAAACTTTCGAAGTTTCAAAAACATGACAAGTGGGGACGCCTTAAGTATGAGTAGAGTATGTAGATTGTAGCCTCATTTTTACAAACGTAAATTAAATTATAAGTAGTTAAGTGTTTTCACTTACAATCTGGAACTGCTTCAATGGTTTACTTAGGGCCACTTGCACCACCCGGGATTAGCCACATGACCCGGAGTTAAGCGTTTCTTCTGTATGGAATTTGACAGCTCAACTCCGGGTTAGCGGCTGATGTTTTTGCATTACGGCAAATATGTAACAAAACACACCAGCAGAAGCTTCTTCTGAACAACATCTATATAGTAGGTAAGTGAACTATAATCAGCGTTTACTTTTATTCTTAATATATCATCTTTATTCAATTTAGTCAAAATGTTAACTAAGCTGAAATTAGCGTAATTATGACTACATGCTGAACAAATATTCACAACCTGTAACATTTAACGTTACTATAACAGTCTTTCTATGTCGGTGTTTTTATGGCTCCCTCCTTAGCGAAGCGTACAGGTAAACGAATGATGCGTCCACTGCGGGTCATCCGAGGTAGTCGTGAATCCGTAAAAATCGTGGGAATCCTGTCCATGTAGCTGACACATCGGTCACTACAATATACCTATGTTATCTTTTAGTTACAATAAATAAAAACACCTATTTTATAAGTTTACAGTTAGGAGTCGATACAAATAAACCCTTCGGCACACTGCATAAGCCGCGGCCGTTACCGGTCCGGCCATAAAACGCCATTGCGTGTATTGTTCAAGTTTTGCCGCTACGGTCACTATTGTTTAGACGTAAATGTTAAGTTTATTGTATTAGGTCATTAAGGTTTAGCGGTAATGGTTATTAGCATAGCTGGGCATTAACTCGTTAATCCGTTAATCGTTAATTAACGAAGTTAACATTTTCATTAACGGATTAACTTTTAAGTTAACTTTAAAATATGTTAACGGAATCATTAACTTCCGTTAAGTTTTCCCAAGTCCGTTAATCGTTAATCCAGTTCCAAAATACTTACCAAAAAGATACCGCACATACCGCGCCACGCGGCATAAAACCTGTTTCCATCCGACATCAAATTTTCAAAAAAGAAGAATTTCTCAATTCATGTGTTTTTTTTTATGTTTGTTACGTCAGAACTCCGTCAATACTGAACCGATTTTAATTATCCATGGTGGTTGCAGAATTTCTGATGATGGGATCCATGAGAAATTGAGGGAACTCTTCAAATTTTATAGGCTAATGCATGATGATTTGGGTGTTTTCTTAAGAAACTCAAACATTTTTTTTACGAAAACCATCAATTTGGTGGATTGGAGCTGATGATGAACACCAGGGATGGCAAAGTGGAATTGGTCGGTAAACACAGACATTCATCTTTTTGATTTGATTTATATTCTGATGATGGAGTTCTTGAGAAATTCAGACAACCTTCAAATTTGAACGGCACGTCCAACCTGATTGGAGGGTTTTCATAATTAGTTGGGGTATTTTCTTAATCAAGCCATTAATTTGCTGCAGTGCACCTGATTTTGAACACCAGGGATGGCATATTGAAACTGCTCGAATATTCTAGCTCTGTCCTCCAACTTGAGACATTGTTATCTTGTCTGTGACCTCGGAGGTCTACAAGATAGTTAGTTGCATTTGATTTTACTTCAGATCAAATGATGGAAGCCATGAGACATTAAGAAAACTCCTGAATTTTCAAAGGTACTCGGATGGTAAATTGGATATTTTTGAAGGAAACTGATTACCTACAAGTTGTAGATCACTAACTCAAAGATGCCCTTTTTACCACGTGTTAACGGATTAACGATTAACGTTAACTTCCGTTAAGTCTTCCGAAAAGTAGCGCTTTAACGATTAACGAAGTTAACTTTTTTTGTAACGGATTAGCGATTAACGAAGTTAACTATTTGATTAACGGTGCCCAGCTCTGGTTATTAGGGTATTACTTCCTCTGTCGGATATCGGCAAAATCAAATAAGTATTGTTTACTTAATTTTTAGTGATTAAGTCGATTTTATTATTTTGTGTTTATTGCAAGCCCGTGGGTTTCGCCCCTCCGGGCTTACAATAAACACAAAATAATAAAATCGACTTAATCACTAAAAATTAAGTAAACGATACTTATTTGACTTTGCCGATAACCGACAGAGGAAGTAATACCCTAATAACCATTACCGCTAAACCTTAATGACCTAATACAATAAAATTAACTTTTACGTCTAAACAATAGTGACCGTAGCGGCAAGACTTGAACAATACACGCAATGGTGTTTTATGGCCGGACCGGTAACGGCCGCGGCTTATGCAGTGTGCCGAAGGGTTTATTTGTACCTACTCCTAACTGTAAACATATAAAATAGATGTTTTTATTTATTCTAACTAAAAGATAACATAGGTATACATATTGTAGTGACCGATGTGTCAGCTACAACAGCACTATTCATTCAAACGTAAAACCTGAAACATGCTCTATGAAGCTTGACGTCATTGGTCTGTCATCGGCATGAAATGTACGCTCCCTGGCGATGACTGGGCCAAGTAATCTAAGGAAAAAGTAATCACTCTTAGTTAACTGCTAACAAACTTATAATTAAAGAAAATCGCCTCGCACAGAACTAATGTCAAAATGATGCACAAGCGGGTTATGTAGCAGGAACTTAGCAATCTCATTTCAAATCCAAAAAGGTAACCATCCTTTTTACGTAGGTAGACCATGGGTAGACTTTAATAGGTAGTTCAGTTTGACAGGTATAAATAATAAATAAAAAAAAGCCTTATATTTCTTCAATGTGATTTACAGAGTTTTTTACGCTTTCGCAGGTGAAGGCCTCCTCCAGATCCTTCCATGATTCCCTATCTTTGGCCACTTGAATCCAGTTTGGTCCGGCGATTCTGGTGATGTCCTCTTGCCATCTCATAGTGGGTCTTCCTATCCCTCTCTTTCCTTTCTTTCCATAAAAGCATTTGAAATGAAAATACAAAATACCTATTTTTATTTGGTATTTTACACACTTATCGAGTAACACTTTTATCGAGAACTAATTTGTATTTTATTTGAAATACTTAAAAGTACACGTATTTTGTATTTATTAAAATTTTAAAATAAAAAGTGTCTTTTGTCACTTTTTAATGTAAAACGGATCTCGGAACGGATGTTTTCTCACATGGTACCTATGAATTGTATGCATAGAGTAACTTCTATATAGTGAGAATTGTATGCATTACATAAATGAACATTGGATAGGAAAGTACCGTTCCGTTAGCACAACAGTACCTCCTTGGATATAATTTTCCATAACGATTTAATCAAAATGATAGTTATTAAATTATTAGTTAATGAATTATTCTTTCCAGGATATAACCAAAGAGATGAAATAAATAAATAATTGATATAATTATTATGGTGCGATTGACTTCACGATTACATTACGAGTAGGTAATTCGACTAATTAGATACATTTCCAAAATTCAGACGAGCGCCATATGTTGCACCCCCTCTAGGGTTCGACAGTAAAACTAAGCAGTTTCCAATTCCAAGGTATAAAGAAAAGGAAAATATTTTGAGCTTCTTTTGGTAAATTACGCACATCGTAGTTTATGTCTTTTTCAATAGATGGTTGTACTTTCAACTATTGGTTAGCGCCATCTGTCACAGGATTTAAGAAGCTTAATTAAGCATAACAAGCAAATTGCTTTTGCATATATATTATAGATGGCGCTGCTATCATTTACACTAGAATTTGCTTACATTTTACTTTTAACAAAACAGAGACACTTACTCATATTGTATTTATTACCTAATGTATCAATTATTAATATTATAGACAAAGATTGATTTATTCATGTAGATATCTTTTGTCTTGTTTTCAGCGATTTGTTGACATTATCAGGAGGTTTAGGACCTAAACTAGATCGCGTTAAGACCCATGGTAAGGGCCCAGGAAATATGTTTCACAATTCACAATCATGGATGACATGGACCTTAATGCTATGCAGACAAATATGACGCTTTCCTCTTGTTTGTTTGCGACATGTACAAAAAATACATAAATGAACGTGTGCATGAGAATTGGGCACATCATGGGATCTCAATGTTGAATTCTGCTAATATTCTTAAAGATTCATCTTTAGTTTTCCAGGTCCCTGATTGTATCATTGTTCATTCAAATCAAATCACCGGTACCTTGAGGTTAACGTTTACATGCAATAGTTAGCAAGTTACGTACCTACCTACTAGGTAGTAGCAGTATTTATTACCGTCGAATAAAACTCAACTAGGTATGTACCTACATGTTTTGTTTAAGCAATCACTTCTCTACTGCTTAAAAACCTTCTTACTACTTATACTTTTGTATAGTCGGACCACGCGAAGTCTTGCCAAGTTTTACGTCAAGTATTGCATTTCCATACAATGTCAATGCCAAGTGTGCCAAATTAGTGCAAAGTTAACGTGGTCGCCCTCTAAGTACATTTAAATAGATGGAGAGCAAACCCCGGATCGATAAAGATTTCGAGAGCAACGATACTAAAATCGCCGTCAATTCAACTTGCTAACAATGAAAACAAACCGCCATATTGATCGTAAAAACCTGACGAAACGTTTCAAGGTTTTAATTAAATCTCCAAGATTAAGTTATTTAGGTATCTAATGTTTTGTATAATATGATAATACGACTGTTTCAGTAGTGACGGTTTCAGTGGAGTTTGATGACATATGTAAGTGTGAAAATATAAGGAAAAAGAGTGGCAAAACAATGACATAGGTACCTATTGTTTACATCGTTAAATTTTTTTATTGTCGGCAATTTTAGAGTTATTTTTGCTGCGTACAATACTTCTGAAATGAGAAAAAAAGTTCCTCAAACATTAACTACCTTAGTAACTTAGTACCTATAAAAGGTAGGTAGGTAATACTTATTAGGTAGGTATAATTGGTAATAACTTTTATTAATTATAAGAAACAAATGGAACGTCCCGATAGACGGGTCGAGAGATCAAAACAATACCTAATGATAACACAGGGAGTGTACCTCTATCAGTCTATCTATATAATTGCAACATGTTCTTATGTAGAAATATTAAGTGACATTATCAGACTAGACTAGAAGTACCACACTGTCGGTTGTCGATAAAGCGCTCCCTCAAATACCTAATTGTTTGGAATAAAACTTTACCAACAACTGATATGAGGTACCTCTAGGCCACAAATATTAGGACCTTTAGTTTAACAAATGTACACACGCGTACATTTATTAAACGATAGATTCAATCATAAATTGCCCATGAAATTTTAGACGCAATAGGTTGCCGCGCCGCTGTCACAAATCACTCAGTTGCTTAACCTCACATGGTGCAAGTGGCGTTTACAGAGATTTTAAGCCAATAACCACCGCTCAGCGCATCAGAGATTTGTCGCACCATTAGTTTATAAACTAACGCAAGAGATTATAAACAAACGAATAGGTTAGGTTAGTTTATAATATTCCCAGTCAAATTATAAACTGACGGGAGTTCACAATTTAACGGTGACATGTAGGTATACCTCTATAATAATTGACTTTGTACTTTACAAATATGTGTGCTCACTCTCGATTTCCTGGAATCGAGATAGGAGAAGATACCTATACATATAATAAATACCTATAATAAAATATTACGTCCATCGTTGTTTACTTGACCTATCTGGCAAAACCAAGTAGATAGTTAAAGGATACCTATAAGAATTAGAGGGCGAAATATTTGCATGGAGTAGGTAGTGGTAGGGGTAAAGTTTGATCGTGTGGTCCTGGGTTATCCGACAAATATTACAACAATGTTTTACATATCCAGAAGAAAGATGTATCTAGTAGTTCAATAATATATTTATTCAAAAATGAATTCACGCAGCTTAATAAAACCGCTATACCGATTTGTAGTTTGATTTAATAAGCCAAATAAACTATTTTTATTATACGTAGGTACTATCAACTAACAAACTCCATATAGTGAGATCAAATTATATGGTGATTAAGATGCTTAGGAGATGGCCCATTGGGGTCAAGTAGTGGTGCAGGGCGTAAGGGCTACCACGCTGGCTTGCCGACTCGCTCACATGGGTTCTTCCCACTCATGCCGTACAATATAACCGTAATATAAAAGAACTTAGGCTTATGCTCGAACACGAGTCGCTTCTCTGATGCACAGGATGTGGAACAGCTTCCTCATAGTAATTACCGATAGATGGCATAATCTATCCTGTTTTTCTCGGTGAAAATGCACACATTTTGAAGTTGCATCACTCTTAAAATATCACTATAGTATATACCATGTGCTTGTATATTTAAATTTAATTTTCATAATATTGTTACCTTTATTGACCAATAAACCAATGGCCAATTTGAAATTGTGTACTTATAATATTAAACATATATTAATATTAAATATTGATGTAAATCTCTGAAATAAAGTTATTCATTCGTTCATTAGCCATTTTGACTAAGTATAGGTAGTATTAGTTGGATCTTTGCATTGAGATTTCACAATGTTTCTTTACGACGTTTTTTGTCATAAACCCTCTGTAATGCGTTCAAAAACCGCATATTATGACCACCACAGTGGTAAAATTTTTACTTGACTAACGCCTCATTTTATAAACCCAAATTCGGGTTTTATTCGCTCATAATAGCATAATAGGAAATAAGTCCCATAATAATTCAGTTACACAAAGAAAGTCCCGTTCATCATTTAGTAAAAAAATCAAGAAACAGATAACTAGAAATTTTAGCAATAAATAAATGGAGTGTAAGTACCTAACTACCTACCTACTCCATTTGTGTTCTAAATTCCGTTTTCAAGCCTAACATTCACCCAAAGTTGTTCACGCTGTTCATCTATTGGATAAGCCACGTCACACAATATTGGAACCTTAACTTGAACATGAACAGTAAATATTTCTTAATAAGTTAAAATATGTTAGTATTAAAAACGTAAACGGTAGCTGGATTATTCTAGAAATATTTCTAAACAAATGCATGTTATTAGAAAAGTTAATTAAATACGAAATTATTTCATTAGATTTTGAAGCGCCATCCTAAATAAGATTTCTATACAAACGGCCCTTTCGGCGCGAGGCATAATTTCGGCGAGCTCTCACAACCGCATACACGGATCTATTATTTTAGAGGTTAAATTCATATGATGGGAAAGTGTTAAAGCTTTAGTAAGTAGTGGCACGGTGAGCTGTAGACCTCGTGATATGGTACTGGTATTGGCACAAAGGTCATAAGCGCCTTTCGGGGAGTCTATGGCGCTTGGACAATTTGTACCAATACCTGCCGTTTTAAACATTTCCAAAATCTGCATCGACAAAAAAGACACACGAAAGCATTTTTGCCCAAGCTGAAATGGCGACGCTTCGTTTGCATTGCTCACTCGGTCAAAAATACATCAAATTGTACGTCAGGGTGTAAATAAATATTGTGATTTTTAGGCACAACGTTCATCTATTGGGGGCTGTTAATCTTTTGTTTCCTCTGCCTTACACACGCACGCCTAGACTCAAATAATTTATGTATACTTAAGTATGATTTAATTTTCCTTCAGGCGATAACAATGATTCTCAGAAGTAAGGCAAAACAAGCAATACTCGCTTACATCACCGTTGAGTCACATGTTGGTCTTTATGTATGCCTTCAGTTACGCGCTCCATAACCAACGATAATAAGTCTATGTAAGACTTGTAACTCTTGTTAGGTATACACTGCACGTCACATGATACCTAGAATAGTGTCAGACAGATTTAATCGCCAACAGAAAAAATCATGAAAGCGTCCGAAATCTCCTTTTAAAACGTCTGCCCCACATGCAGAATTTAGCAAAAATATACTTTTAGGAGCCTGATGTCAAAAACTCACGCTGCGTAAAACATGCATTTTATCGTGAATTAAAAAAAAGATAAACACGTGATTCCGCGAACGCAAAACTGTGATTCTAGGTATGATGTGCCCATTTTCGACGTCGCCTGTTAATGTGTGTGTAACAAGTAAACACGAGGGAATCGGTATATAAGGTATATTACACTCATCACAGCATTAATAGAAAACATATTTTACAACTACCTATTATTTTCAAGCAGAAATGTCTGCGACACCAAATTTCTCAGAAAGAAAGAAAAAGTGGATATATGCATGACCTCGGGCGGGACTCGCACCCTCGACTCTGAGATAATAAAATAAAATAAATAATAAATAAATATTAGAGGATATTCTTACATAAATTGACTAAGTCCCGCAGTAAGCTCAAGATGGCTTGTGTTACGGGAACTCACTAAAGATATATATTATAATATACAAATACAAAAATACATAGAAAACATCCATGACTCAGGAACAAATATCTGTGTTTATCACACAAATAAATGCCCTTACCGGGATTCGAACCCATGACCATAGGCTTAGCAGGCAGGCTCACTACCAACTACACCAACTGGTCGTCAAAATACCAGCTCATCGCTCTTCCAACTTAGCTACCGAGACCACACCCGTGGCCCCGAACTTCTGCACAATATCCTTCATACGCCGCTTCTGTTTTTCAAGTTTTCACGGGATGGCATCCTTATATTTTCTAGGTCCACGTATTTCATAAGTCGCGAGTACTAAAGACAAGAACTGTCGCTGAATTTAGTTGGTTTCATTAATGGCCTAGACGGTCTGGAGGGTGGAAACAAGATACGTCATTAAAGTCACCTTTGAGGTTTTACGCCAATAAAGGATACAGATAGCTACTCTAATAGAATATTAATATTCTGTTAATGGGTTCTGCGGTCGCACTAACTCTGTATACCTACAGAGTGTATAATAAATAAGAATAGGTACGTTAAAAGACTGAGGCTAAATTTTAATTGCCTTATCTTGCAAACGGAGTGCGTCCAAGCTATAATGTTATTATATTAAGAGACACATTTATAATTTTCAAGAAAAAAAACCCGACTTTAATGGCCTTCCCGGTAAAAGTTTATATTTGAGTTAGTATGAGTTAACTAGTTTACTTCAAAAATATCCAAATCACCATGCGTGTACCTTTGAGAATGGTGGAACTTTCTTAAAGTCTTATGGATTCCATCATTAGATCTGAAGTTAAATAAAACAAAATATAAATGTCACAAATCGGACGATAGAGCTGGAAATTATCGAGCAGTTCCACTATGTCATCCCTGGTCTTCAACATCAGGTCCACTACAGTAAAATAATGGCTTAAGTAAGAAAACGCTCAAGCCAATTATTAAAACCCTCCAATCCCAATGCACGTGCCGTTCACATTTGAGGAGTTCTCTTAATTCCTCAAGAATTCCATAGTCAGAAAAGAAAACAAATCAAAAATATGGCTGTCACAAATATCGGATGATACCTAGAGCTAGGTTTACCGAGCAGTTCCACTTTGCCATCCCTGGTCTTCATCGTGAGGTTCACTCCAACAAAATGATGGTTTCCGTACGAAAATGTTCAAGTTATTTAAGGACACCCTCAAATCATAATGGGATTCGGTAATAAAGGGAGAAAATGCAAATTTAGCTACTAATGTGTTCCTATATCTAGTCAATAGAAGTCTAAAAAAAACATACCAAAATATATAAAACTTCACATCGAAAGCGCAACTTGAAACCCTGGATTACACCAGGTATCATACGTTGTCTAAGACACTGAGATAGACTCCACCAAAACTTAAGACGTGACCCTTATAATAATATCATTAATATAACATATAAACGATACAGAAATACATGCAAACGTATGATAAATGCAGTCAAGCGAGCCTATCAGAGATCGTTAATTAAAGAATATCACCATAACTTAAAAAAAACAATGGTCTATAATAAAACATATTTGTAACTTCAGTAATACCGTTGACAACGAGAAACATCTAACATTAAAATCATCTCCCCAAGAGTCAGTTAATTACGTTAATACTTTTTTTTTTTTTTTTTTGTAGTTATACATTTTCAATTTTATTATAGTACCTGCCTACGTTAACGCGTAATACATTTTATTAAATACACAAATGTCAATAACAATACACAAAAGTCAACTTAAAAATACTCTTAACCTAAATGCTAAACCCTGCGATACTTAGAACAAAATAAAATAAAACACAGGAAAAAAACAACATCGCCTAAAACATACTATCCTAAATCTAAAAACGGCCCCTGAGGCATGGTACCGAAAATGCTGGCTGCATTTCCCCGCTGAATAGCAAAAAATTATATTATACGTATACGTTAATACTTATTTTATAAACATTGGCAAACAACTGGCAGATACTATTATAGATGAAACTGGTCTAACGGAAGCTGAACGTGTGAAAACCATTAATTCTACTACTATGCCGCTGAACTCTATGACATTATTACCGACAGACGAACAAGAAGTAAGGGCTACAATTTTATCACTTAAAACAAGTCACTCATCAGGATGGGATGGCATTTCATCACATTTCTTAAAATTAGCACTTAATTCGAAAGTCTTCCCAATTACCAAGATCTGTAACATTTGCTTAAAAAATGGTAAATTTCCTGACGCTTTAAAAAAATCGGTCGTCACGCCTATTTATAAATCTGGAGACAGAGACTGTGTTGCTAACTTCCGACCAATATCCATTTTACCCACACTAACCAAGGTCTTAGAGAAAATAATTAATAAGAGGCTGAAAGGATTCCTGGAAAATAATAATCTCTTAAGCTCCAATCAGCATGGGCTCAGAGAACGTAAATCAACACGAGATGCTGTACTACAATTAACAAACTTTCTCGTGGACAAACTAGACAAAAGCAAAAAAGCACTGGGTATATTCCTCGACCTAAAAAAAGCATTTGATACGGTTTCTGTCCCGATATTGATAAAAAAAAACTTGAAAACATAGGTATAAGAGGTTTACCGTTACATCTGCTCCAGGATTATCTTACGAATAGAAAACAGTCGGTAAGGGTAGGTGAACATCTCAGTGTCGAAGAAAACATCAATTATGGCGTGCCGCAGGGCAGTGTGCTGGGGCCTACGCTTTTTTTAATCTACTCGTATATAGACGATCTCTGTAAAATAATACTCAAGAATGCTCAAGTAATAACTTTCGCAGATGATACAGTATTGGGATTCTATGGAAATTCTTGGACAGAGGTAAATAAAATAGTACAAGAAGGATTCGACCTTGTAAGTGAATGGTTAAGCACCAACTTATTGACCCTTAACCTATCTAAAACTAAAGTAATTGCCTTTAGTGCAAGAAATAAAAATAGACCACCAGAAGGGAATATCGTAATTAAAGATCACTCTTGCCAAAATCAAAATCACACTAACTGCAATTGTCCCGTAATCACTGAAATATCCTCTATTAGATATCTTGGAGTTCAGGTGGATAAAAATCTAAACTGGCAAGAGCACATCAATGGCCTTACAGGAAGAGTACGTAAACTTATCTATGTTTTTAAAACACTGCGTCATATTTGCGATATAAAACTATTAATGTCTGTTTACTATGCGTTGTGCCAATCAATTACTAGCTACTGCATAAATGTCTGGGGTGGTGCTCCCAAAACAATACTACTCAAACTCGAAAGGGCACAGCGAATCGTACTTAAAGTCATGACATTTAAAAAACTATCGTCATCCAACAACAGTCCTCTATAGTGAAATTGCAGTTCTAACGGTAAGGCAACTATTTTATCAAACACCTGATTCTTTTGCAGCATATAAAGTCACCTGATTTTCCAAATACAAAAAGAAGGAATGATATCGTTTTCTCCATCCCAATCCCAACACATAGCACCCAGTTTGCAAAACGTTTCGCCATAAATCTGGGGCCATTTATTTATAATAAAATTTGTAAATCTATATGTCGCAGTGTTATAAAAAAGGATGGAAGGAGGATCAGTTATAACAAATATTAAAAATAATAATAAAGATTGAATATGAATTTAGATTCGAGAGAATAATTATAATAAAAAAGATCTAAAAAAATATTCACAGGAATTGAGAACCTCCTCCTGAAGTTGGTTGAAAACGAAAAGTTATTTAAAGGAGTACCTAATTCATATCTCGTGATCAGGGTGACCTGTACAAATAATGACACTGCGAGATACAAAGCGCCAAAAACAACGGACTCTAAGCTGGCCGAGTTATAATTATACTATAGTGAAAATATGTGTTTTCCTCAATAGACTGCTTGTCAGAAGTAGGTGTGAGGCGCAAGTTAAAGACTGCCTGGAGAAGTTAATACGAGCGTTGGAAGTGCCTGGAGGGTATGGCGACTAGCGACCAAGAGATGGCGCTAGTGCTTCAAACTTAGTTATTTTCATAATTTCCTCCAAAACTAAAGCAGATACATAAGATGTTTTTGTATTTGCGCAAATACTAGAAAATCTGAAGTATACTACGAGATTTTCTGCAGCCAACAGTATTTCATTTCAACAAAAACCTGCAACAACGTGGAAATATGGAGATTTTACCCATTTACGCACACTAGCACGTCTTCTGTCAGTCATCAGTGTCAGTAGTGTTATCATCACTCCAAAAATTCCACAGAGGGCGCGGAGAATGTCATTCCTCGTAAACTAACTCGCGTTTACCTAGGTGGCGTTATAAAAATGCTTATGTTGTATTTAGCAAATATATTTTTGACCAATGTAGTCATTGCATTGCAGAAGACTTGGGGTCATAAATTAAATAGGAGAATGGCGTTTTTCGAGACTTACTACACATACAAATTCATACAATACTTGAGTGGCTAGAATCCAATCTTGAGAAGTTTTTACAGCATAAATATAGGTACGCATTTTACCCAGCCTCTGACAACTTTGTATAGAGGTGTACTCGTACATCGTAATTACATATATTTGGGTTGTTTTTTAAATTCCTACATCACCAAATAATAATAAGATAGTTCAGTAAAACAATGTGAAAGAAGAAGAACAATAAATAACCAATCGTTTTGTAGTAGTTTTCAGTCTTAAAAATCTTTTTCAAACTTGCCTTGGTAATTATTTTTTTTACTTTCATTTTGTTTACGTTTTTATTAATAGTTTTGACTCTAAGGTACGATATAAATATATAGTAATTATGTGAAAAAAATAACAACAGTAAAGTTCTAATTTTGGGCATTTTTATTTTTTGTTATAGAAAGTCATTTTTGAAAATTGGAAATAATTTAAGTAATTGTTTTCTATTCAGAATCGCGAGCTCTTTCAATCCTAGTAGGAAAAAAAAGTGTCCTAAATTTTCCATACAAATTTCAAACTTTCCATTGACGCTACCGCCATACTAAATCTATGAAATGACGGTGGCGAAATGGAAAACAAATCTTGGGACACTTTTTTTCTCCTACTAGGATTGAAAGAGCTCGCGATTCAGAATAGAAAACAATTAAAAAAAATTAAATTTTCAAAAAAATATTTTTCTACAACAAAAAATAAAAACGCCCAATTTTATCAACGAAAACGTGCTTATTATAACCAACAAAAAGTAAAAAAAGGGTTAATTTTACTGGTTGGCCAAGATTTGAACCCGGACTACTAAGCTTTGCTACATTTTCTTATGATCAAGTATAAATTAATTGGGCTATTTCAACATATCCAATAGCTGCCGAAAATTAAATACCCATACGTATAACGAGTTCACCTGTCAATGCTCTCAAGTTCAAATTTTTCTGTTTTATGGTACATTTGGATAATCGAACGACACGAGCTGGCAACGTCCTTGAAAAGGGACACACATATCGATTGACGTTTCAGTACTCTTCTCGTAGATTGTCAAATCTAAAAGTTTGAATTTGCTTTATTATCAATTTATCAAAGCTTGCTATTATTAGGTACTTGACTGCAATGACATTGAATTTAACTTGAAAGTAACGGCGTAAGGTATATTTTTATTCAATGTTCAGATATTTGTGATCTTGCTTAGATACCTTTGACGATTTAAGCGTTCAGATATTTTTTCCTCGCTGTGTGTTCAGAACTCACAGAAAAATTGCTTCTCCTATATTTATGAAAAAATTGAGTGCTCAGATGTTATTGGCGGATCTATTGTAAAGAATTTATTGAAATTTAACCTTGCTCAGAAATATTTGAGGACCTCGCCCGCTACGATATATTGTCCACCTGTGGACGAAATTTGGTACTACTCAGTCCGCTGACCTGTGTTACAGGTGGTTACAGTGACATCTTTCATAGTAAACTCAAAACCAGTGGTTGTCAGTTGAGCCGCCATATTAGTTTACACGGACAGTATCAGGATTACTGACACAAACAAGCGCTTTAGCGAAATTTAGCACTTTTTATATCTGATTATTTTACGTTATTGTTAGTTTTCTAGCATTTTTTATACTATTTGCGCAAACTGGAGGACCCGCCTAACCTAAATATCACGGTTTAAACTCCGGTGCATCGATAGAATAGAAGAAAACCTGCAACGAAAGTTGTATGAAACTTGCACGGGGAGATCCACCTTAACCTTCCAACTACACTTAGTGAAGACAAGTTCTGTCAAAGAAATTCGCAAGTGTTTTTCGTACTTTTCGTGATGCGTCCCATATTATTAAAACTTTTTCAAGGCCCCCAAGTTCCTCGCTTGTTTGTAAAATGTGTATATTTTTTCAAATACATTTGCACATATCGTTTACTTGGTTAGAAGTAGGCACATACCTAGCATACATTTTTTTATTACAAAAGGTGTATGAGATACTTAAAAAATATGTGTCTGATTGTTTTAATGGAAAAAGTATACCTCATTATATAGTTTTTTTTAAATCAGAAAAACCGGCCAAGTGCGAGTCGGTCTCGTGCACCGAGGGTTTCATACAAAGTTTTACCAAATAGGTATTCTATTGCTTTCACCAAAAACTAGATAATTACCTTTTTTTTTAATTTGAAGCCGAGCCACTGTGTACTACTATAGGTAAACAATAACTCCCCCCCCCCTAGTACGCAGTAACTCGAGCAACTATATACATACCTACTACGCAATGTATACAGTGGTTCTAACAGTACACAGTGGCGATGGATGGTATAGCCTCCTCCTGCCCATCATACTCAGATTGAGCCATTGAAATATAAACCCAATTGTTTAAAAAATAGAGTTGATTTTCCTTTAATTCACGTTTTAAGGAAAGATAGAGAAGATCTAATGTAACCTCAACCTATACAGGCTTGTCATAAGTTGCAAAAAATTCAATATGTCCTTTAGAAATCACATTGGGCAGGCACACAGGACACGAGGCTATAGCCACTCTGTACACAGTCACTAGTACCTTAAGTAAACATCAGTGGCTAAGGGATTACGAGTTGATGGATAGGTATTTGGAATTCTATTATTAAAACAATAATTAGTAACTAAATATTTTTTTATTACACTTCATAATTACCTACTCTTACTATGTAAACCAAATTTCTTCTGCTGTGTGGTTCCCAATTTTTCGGGGCACTGACGGTGATCTAATACGACGCGACATTCTGTAAATAAGTTATAAGTTTATACAAAATTCTCAATTTTATTTAAAATAACTAGTGCAAGAAGTACATACGACAAAGTACATACGAACACAGTGACTCACGAGCAACTTTGTACTTTTCCCAAACGAGACCACTGGAGAATACTGTTGACCTTGTCGCCATTTTGGAACATCACAGCTCACCCGCATGGCACCGGAGCGGTCCGCCTGGTTCATACATGATTGCATGCCACAAGCTTCCAATTGAAGTAAGTATAGGACAAATATATAGCTCTTTACCTTTCCAGTACAGCGCGTTCGAGCGACTGTTTCCTCCGAGCTACTGTACCCTCCCTGACCCTATCGACAAATTGGATCAATCGTTATCATAGAGTTATTAGTATATGGGTTTGTTTTTTCTTGATATATTTTTAACACTTAAATAAATTTTTGAACTTTATTTCAAAAATGGTACTTACACCATCATATCATATTAATTTTAACAAAAAAAAACATTAATGTAAACTTCGGAGGTAAGGGTGCACGGAAGGGTATTTTTTACACTTTCGCTTATAAATCAAAATTTTTTTTAGTAAACATCTTGTGAAAATCAAGACCTTTCTAATGGTACCCTACATGACCCAGTAAATAAACTTTTAACTTTTGCCCCTCTTTTATGGGGCATTATTCAATGAAAATAAATTAAAATATATGATAAATCCTCTATCAATGCGTCTGCGTTAACTTTGTCTATAACTATTCCTAATTTCAAATCGGTAGCTTTAGTAACTCTCGAGATATTTAACGATGTGACAGACAGACAGACAGAGTCACACCGTACTTTTTTAACCATTTTGGTACGGAACCCTAAAAACGAACCTCTCATTTTAACACAATCACTATCCGTGCATTACATGGACGTATGACTAGAAGTTACGGGGGTCGCACTCACAACATCTCACACGTCCTCCATATAACGCATGATAACGATCGTTGTCATGATATGTTCACCGTAGTTGTGAATGTTAATAGAAAAACTGCGCTTTCAAGAGTAATATGACTGAAGTAATCAGGTGAGTGATAATACTTGTTCATCGTTGCATGGAAAGTCGAATTCTAGTTATGAGAGTTCCATTTATAAAAGCAAACCGATCAGTCCAGAGAGGGAAGCGTGGATTGAAATGTTTGCAAGCTTTCACGTGCATAGCGGGGACTTAGAACGTGCCTGTTTCATTTTAGAGCACCCAATCCCGTGTCCAGCCTAGATAATGAAGTGCCTTCAGCGGCACGGGCGGACCGGACTTGTAATGTAATGTGAGGATATGCGCAAACCTGAAGCCTATCAACGTTTGGGATTCATTCAATTGACTCCAATGGTATCATCAGTACAAGTAAGATATTAGAGAATATCCGAGAATAATATGTACATGTAAGTTTCTGAGATGCGACAAGTTTTATTTAAAAAAAATCTATCGATCTAATATAGTCCCCAGGCCTTTCGCGAACATAAAAAATCTAAACAACGAAGCAAATACTTAAATTATCCTCCGATCATGTTTCGCGGTTATAGGCTTGCTTGCATTTTGCATACTTACGCGCAAATTTACTACCATAAATTCAATTCCATGCCACTATTTCTTTGTATTAAGGTACAAACAAAATGGCCTCGCTACGGTGAATCATAACCAAATGCATTTGCACTTAGGTCTTGTTCGTCACAGATAACCTAATTTGCATCATGCATTGCTTGACTAATTGAACAATCGTAAATAAATTAATCCGAAAGGATTTATACGTATTCTACTCGATAAAGCCACACAGTGTCTGGCTTGAAGAGTGTGTAAAATATATGGAATTCCCTTAAATTATGAAAGCAGTTTTATTACAATGATAATATCAATGTTTAATTGTAACAGAAATACAATTTTAAGTATGGCAAGTCGAGGTAAAGTCAATAATATAGTAGATTGTAACCAAGGGCTGAACGGCACGCACTTCCGAAAAGGTGGTATGGCGTTCGAACGAAGTGAGAGCCAGAAGGCCTAGTATAAAAATTGTACGACATTAACTCCTCGACCGCATTAGCGTATCGGAAGTTCAAATTATGTTTGCCGTTTATTTAAATCATCCGGCAACTTTCATATTTTGACCCCTCGATACGCTAACGCGGTCGAGGAGTTAATGTCGTACAACTTTTATACTAGGCCCTCTGAGCGCCAATAGAGTTGGTAATGGGTGCCTTTTACCCGAGTTAAACACTCTATTTTTCATTTGGAATTCGATGTAAGTAAAAAAAAACAAGTAGAAAGTTAAAACTACTCTTTTAACTTCTTGCATAGCATTACGTAAGTGTAGAATATTTAACACAACAACGGCATAATATATTTTGTTTCATTGAAATGGTACAAACATAGGTAACTTTGTTCCACTATTTTTTTTTTTTTTTTTTTTTTTTATACTACGACGGTGACAAACAAGCATACGGCCCGCCTGATGGTATTTACTATAATTTCTACTTCTTATCTATAATTTATTCAGGTTAGCTTTCTATTGTACTTGAAAAGTGGTAAGAAATTCAATAAATTCAATAAATTCAACAAATTTCTGCAGCAATTGTCTTGAGCAGATGATAAACTCATAATCGGATTTCTTTGACTTCATTCAGTATCTTTTTTTGAGTTTATTATGTAATATGTATTGAAATAAAGAAAGAACTTCGCTTGATATTTCAATGGTTGCAAATTGCAACCATTGCAAATGTTGCAATAGAAAACTTTAGAAACCTTAACCTAACCTCAAAACATACATAAAAAAATGTTACTCCAGCTATTGTATCTTAGCTGCTATTTTCCTTGAATGAAGTCCGTTGTTGAATCTTGATAGCAGATGTTATTTTACAATTTTGTAAACAAACAAGCAAATTTTTGTCAAAGTTACATGAAACAGATAAAACATAAGTAAACAAAACATTTATTTACGAAATATATAGGTACGTACAGTAAGTGTTACTTACCTAACTACCTACCTTTACCTACTTTAAATCTAAAATAGGTCCTTGAGGCATTGTACCTCGGATGCTGGCGGCATTTCCTCGTTGTATCGCAATGCTGATACGTTGTGCGAGGAAGCCACCAGCTCTTCGGTCACCAGTAAGTATAAGTACATAAGTTACCTATACTTATTACACTCGAACTATATGATAAATTGATAAATAAGTTTACCCCTCCACTTACTCACTTCTTTTTTTCTTCCAAAGATAACAGAAGAGTGTTATAAGTTAAAAGTTTCACGCATGAATATCTGTTTTTAATAAAGACTCCTGTATATAATGTCAACATTCAATTTAAGACAGAACGAACGACACCCACTCCGACCTTAAATAAGTTGAACCAAATTTAGTAGCTATACCTACTTCCTTTAAATGATACCAATTTATCTTGTCATGTTTTCTTTTTAATTGATTGAGGTTAGTTTTAGGGTTTTAGTTTTATGGAAAAAACGGAACCTTTATAGAATCATTTTGTTATCTGTCCGCACATCTGTCTGTCAAGACCCTTTTATCTCGGGACCGCGTAGAGGCAGCAACTAGAAATGAATACCTCTCACATATGAGTATTATACCTACACAGAAGGCCTAGTATAAAAGTTGTACGACATTAACTCCTCGACCGCGTTAGCGTATCGAGGGGTCAAAATATGAAAGTTGCCGGATGATTTAAATAAACGGCAAACATAATTTGAACTCCCGATACGCTGTCGTACAATTTTTATACTAGGCCTTCTGGTCTGCTGTACTTTGAAACTGTGAAATAAGCAAACGCAAAAAACGCAATCAAAGGATAGGCCGTTTATGTCGCGTTTCTCATACATTTGTAAAGGGAATCAAAATGTATAGAGTACTAGTTCCGCGTTGAAGAAATCTGAAAACCATATAATTGTTGAGCACTGAGAATTCCGTGCCACCAGTATTTTTAAGTAGGTACCTACGTAATCAATTAATAAGGTTAAGCAACGATATGCGCGGTCATTATTGTATGCCTGCCTTTCTTCAAAGTATCGGGAAATGAATATTTACATTCATTAGACATAATATATAATCATCATTGCTCAATTAAGGCAATATCATCAAAGCTTGTATTGGTTGTGGGGAGCATCCTTTGTGCAGAACCTTCAGTTAGCGAGTCCAACTTGCATTTGATTGGTTTTTGGTGTCAAATTAAAAACCGGAGTTTAACTTCGAATAATCACGCCCATCACGGGTAGTGCGGAGCTATCCATTTGAATATTTGCTCCTGTTACAAGCCCCACCCTGTAACTCTCGCTGCCCTAGTTTACCCTCATCTCATGAACTGGATGATTAGATTATCCCATCTCCACTCTACTTTAAATGGATAACACTATTTAATTTCGAAATAGACTATCCACGCGAAGGAATTAAAGTTAACAATATGATTCAATCGAATAGACGTTTGTTTTGAGAAAGTAAGCTATACCTACGAGTAGATGAACGAGTTAGTTAGAGAGCCGACCCGTAGGGAAAGATTTAAAAAAAATACAGTAATTATACATAGCTATTCCGCGAGTCAACAAATAATATTGAATCGCGGAGTAGCACAGCAAATACTTGTGTACCATACCAGATAACGTTATGTACCTACCTACATAAATAATAAATACCAGCAATCAGACTAAATAAAATACGTAGGTACAAAAAAATAAAACAAATTTTAGTAAGTTTAAGCTAACTCTTTAAATTGCCTACCATTGACTTATTAAAAGAAATATAGACACACAAAGCTGAATAAGAATGTCAAAAAATGTGGGTCGGAATTACATCAGCCAACTTGCATTGATAATGAATAATGATACAAAACCATAAATGTTTCCTACGAAACAGAGCTTACTGACGTAAGCATTAAATGTCAAATTCATACACAGAACTACCAACACTGTTAAAAGTATATAGGCTGTTGGCACTTACGGAACGTCACGTTCCAAACAAGACTATATGAAAAAGAGTCGCAACTGCTGCACTTTTATAGCGTAATTTTTTTAGGCCGATTGGGTATCCAGTTCTGTTATCCTATATCTATGATAGGTACCTACCTATTTTCATATAACATAAACGTATAAAATGGTGGAGGGCCACAATACACATTACAGTTGAAAAGTCAATGCATCTTAAGCTTGATCCGAGTCTATAAAAAAGTGGCCAAGAGCATGTCGGGCAACGCTTAGTGTAGGGTTCCGTAGATACCATCTCTCACATTAGAGGAACTTACCGAAAAGGAGTATTCATGATCATAACAAGGATAAAGTTCGGGAAGAAAAATAACAACAACTCTCTACTATGCGATGCTTACATACTGTAATAAATGTTATACAAAAATAAAAGCAAAAAAAGACTTGTTATGATCCTTAAACACGCTTAACTATGTCGAGAATAAAAACATTTTAGATAAGTAAATTTAGTTTAATTATATCATACATTATGTACGTTCAGTTTAAAACGTCAAGTAAGCTAGCTAAAAGTAAGCTTCTTATTTTGTTTACGTGTGGAAAATCATATGTTAACCGATATCGCTTATAAATGATTCTAACAAACTATGGACTGTAATTGTCTGATAATAAATAATTTTTATTTTTATTTTATTTTATTTATTTATTATAAAGTACCTCAGATATTAAATACAAGAGATCATATACTTACAAAGGCATTGTATTAATACAATAGTATTAATACATTCTACTTGTACCTAGTCTACTTTTGTTTTCGTACGCGCCAACTAGTTCCTTACAAAAAAAAGGTTTGATGTACGTTGTGTACGTTTATTTTCAACGTTATCCCTTGTGAATAAGAGAAAAAATGGTCTAGTCATGGCACCCCATTGTCCTTTTTCAACTGAGCACATTTTTTTGAGTAGGTACTGGGCCGAGATAACAGCTAGGCTCGGTTGCTTGCATTGTTACAATCGATCAGACCATTTTTTCTCTTGTTCAACAAGGGATAAAGTTGAAAATGCAATTTACATGTAATGTATGTTATGTACTTCTAACATTTTATGTAAGTGCCTAGTTGGCGCTTACGAAAACAAAAGTAGGTAGATAAAAATGTTAAATTTTGCGCTGGTTCAAATTTTGAATTTATTGTTCACGCCTCGGACACATGGTGAACAAACAAAAAGAAAACAGTAGGTATATATAATAAGCCATACACTCACCCGTGGATATATTTGTCCCGACTTCGCTGGCCAGCTTAATTCTTCGTTGATATCCAAAAAAATTTGATCCGCTTATATACACGGTGCCCGTGATCATTGATTGCGAGAGATTTTAACAGCGTATTGCTGAGGCTAACAGAAACAAAAAATGTCATATGATTTTTGGTCATTTCGACAAAACAAAAAAACCTTTCTTTTTTACTTTTTTTATATGCTTTGATACATGGTAAGTAAATTTCATTTAGAAAAGGCCCACTTGAAATACAAAAAAAAATGTTTTTTTTGGTAAAGCCGAGTTTTGCAAAGACATCACAGTGTCAATTTGAAGTCTGTCAAAAATCATGTCTAGACTAGACCAGTAGCGTTATCACATTCCTAAACGCGTTATTTACCGAGTGGGGGTAAAATTATTTTAAATAAAAATTGCAATTATCTCAGAAACTAGCCCTAATCCAATGCACTTAATATGACATTTTTTGTTTCTTTTAGCCTCAGGAATAGGTACGCTGTTAAAATCTCTCGCAAATCGCTCGTGAGAGCACCGTGTATATTTATACAATGCATTTGTGTTAAAACATTGCCTTACAAAGACGAGAGAGTATTCGAGCTTAGTTCAAAATATTGACTACAAGACTACACCAGCCCAGCATTTAAGCACAGAATTCCCTTCCCAGTCGAAAGTCCAATTTAAAAAATTGTTCCTAAACTCGAGCAATCCCAAAGTTAAGCATAATGGAGTCGTTCAAATGTATGGGACGGTCGAATGTGAGTCAGATAATAGCGTGAGGCAAAAAGGGGTTAAAATTAAAACCTAGCTTATTCCTTGTAGGGCCCGACGATAATAATTTCAGTATATTCACACTCTTCATATAATTCATTATGTAGCAGTGGCAGTGAGTAAAAATAATCATAAGTAGGTAAAAGTTTCTTCATGAACTACAAAATTAGGTAAACCAGTGAGAATATAGTTCTACGGGCGCCTCGACAAGTCGGCACTGGTGTTTAAGTAGCTACCTTGCTACCCACTGCCCATTGCTTTATGTTGGATTAATAGTTAATGGATGACTCACACTAGATCGGGACGGGTTGGGATGGGACAATCTGTCAGTTTCTGTAGAAAACGTCACGTGACATCGGAGGGCTTCCAGCTATCACGTGATTCTTTCTATAGAAATTGACAGATTGTCCCCTCCCGCCCCGTCCCGTCCCGTCCTAGTGTGAGTCATCCTTAATACCGACTAAGTATTAAGTACCTACATGTATTGCATAGACGCGTGATGTTAATACCTTCATATATCTATAGAATCCGATATCGATGGTATATGTCCTCAATGTCCTTATACCGAATTACATGTACTTACCTAATTGTAATGGAAGTAAAGTGAATGCGTTGTAGGTTAGACTTAATTTTAGTCAATGTGGACAAGTTCGCCATACATTTGATCGGATTGGTCATTATTTGTTCTAAGATAAACGGCCTAGACTTAACGACGAAAAATATTATAATTTACAATGTCGCTAAAACAATTTGGTAAAAAAAGCAATACTTTCGTAAAAAAAGAGGTTTTTTTATAACTCGGCAAGTAGACGGTCTTCCCGTGTTGAATAAGGTAAGGCCGTCTGGTACTCATTGCGCCGGTATTTGTAATCCAAAAGGCATGTCAACTACCGTATTAGAGTCGTTATTTAATGCCATTGCAAAATGTGTTTAGACGTCTGGGCAATACAGTTGCAATTCAATTTTATTCATATTTTTCTGTTTTTAGGCAAGATCGGCATATAGGTGTAAAAAGGGATCGTAAACCTTTTTTTTAAACAGGTAAATTTTGAAAAAAATATAAAAATGACAATATAATTATTTAACAATTGTAATAATCGTACGAGATCACAAATTACTAATAAATTAAATGTAACGAAGGAACATGTTTAAATGGTAGTGCAATAGCTGACGATACCCAGTCCATTTTCATAATGGAAAGGTATGAATTGCAACATTTAATATTTTAAGTCGTTAAACAAAAGTGCACTTGCTAAAATAGTCTTTGTCTATCTTAGTAAGTACACGAAAATAGAAAAATCCAAATATTTGTATCTTTCTCTGTGTCGCACTTGCTTATTGTAGTCACAAAAAGGTTTTTTCGGCACTGCCAATTTTCGATGTTCGTGGTAGTTATTAAGGTAGATGATGTTTATTGAAATTAAACACTTTAGAACGGATTAATCGCGTTTATTAACACCATGACATCATCATCATCATGTCATCATCTTAACCCTGTGAAAACGAGTGCTGTAAAGGGCTCGAAACGTAGGATCATGGTGTTAATAAACGCGATTAATCCGTTCTAAAGTGTTTAATTTCAATGAATAACAATCGCGGTAACAGAAGACAATATAGATGATGTTTAATTAAACTGTGTAACGCATAAATTATATTATTAACGTTAATTATTAGCTAATATTCTGTTTTGTTTGAATACACTAAAAATATCTAACTGAAGGTACATATAAAAACACAAATAACGCAGTACTCAAAACACAATAGTGAATATATTTTAAGCAATTTAAAAAGTTTTAGGTATAATCTAAGGTTTCTTTTGTTCCATATAAATATGAACAGAGAATATTTCATTGAAAAAAGTTGGCGACATTGGGCTTAAGGCAAGATCGGCATATGACGGGCTTCCCTTAAACGTTTTAGACGGACTTTCCAACTAGATATTTTTTTAAGAGAAGACATTTCGTTACCCAAAACCTACAAAATTAATGCCTTTTGGCTACATTAAAAGCGTGAGACAGTTAAAACTATTATTAAATAACTTAGTTACTCACTTCATTAACAAATACTCAGACTGTTTCTATTTTTTCTGATTTTTTCAAACAAACATGTTGCACTCGTCAATGAGGTTCGAAACACGACTGAACTTGAACGTCGAGTAGCGGCCGTAGTCTCTGTCATAGCGACATCTATCCTAGAGTAAAAGAACTAGGGCGAAACACCGCTTTCCCGGCCGATTTTGCAGTGGCGTGTGTATACAAATTCAAGAGATAGCGTGTAGACGGGCTTGCCTTATAGTCGGGCTTATCCACATTGACTAGCTTCATTTATGTTCTACAATTTAAAATCCAGACAAAGAATCGTTAAGTAAATGAAATTGTAGAACATAAATGAAGTTATACAATTATGTTGAACCTACAACGCATATATATATTAAATGTGATTTGTCAAAATTTCTCTATATATATATACGCGTTGTAGATTTATTTAAGTTAATATAACTTGACTTAACTTGGCATAACTTTTATTATTATTTATGTTTATATTGATGTACTAAGTGGCCGCCAAAAATATGTTTACATTTCAGCAGGTTGCTGTGAAGGTGCAAATGTGTAAATATACTTTTGGCTTTGAATGTATCTCTACAAGGGAGACAAATATTGAACAAGAAAATCACTTAAAAAAATATTATTAAGTATATAGTAGTTGGCTTCATTTTCTAACAGGCTTTATTTCTGGTTTCGGTAATACTGTGGTTTTTTTTCTTCATAAGTCTATTCCTGTCAATTAACAAGGCGTATTCTTATGTATTATATATTATTCTTATATTTGGACATAAACGGAAAGGTAGGTAATGCAGCTAACTACACATTACATAGGTTATTTAACTCAAATGTATTTTTTTATAACATAGTAAAAATATACCGATCAGCTAGTCTAATCTAATATGATCGAGTTACCTGGGTTAGGGTATCAGAAGGGTTCAAAGTTTACTAAGTAGGTATTGTAGTTAGTTTGTTACTCGTGTATTACCGGTAATACGAACGTAGTTTAAGTAAAAGGATTCAGTCCACAAAAAATTGTCATACAATTTGAAATTTCCGTCAATTCCGTCAAAAACAAAAGTCATCTATTTCAAGGCCATATTTTGTGGATGGACCATTTTCGATAAACTATGCTACGTCCCTATGATAGAGTACAATAGACTGAATAATATTAATACACGACTGCACCGACTTGTTAAACTTGGCAGTGACAACTCTTGCGCCGTACTTGGAGTGAAACTTGGCGGGCGACTCAGCGTGGTCGCTGTTTAGATATGCAGTAACTATATCAACGTTCGAATTTCATGGCAATGTATGGTCGGCAGAAAAACAAATACAAATATATACACTTAGTATTTTTATTATTTTTAACCTTTATTTTGTATAAATAAAAAATCACTCTAAAAACGTGTTAATAGATTACCCACTCAAATTTGTTCCATGGATTTTGCTGTCAATCTTTGACGTCTGCAAAAATATATCCATTTTAAATGACTAAAAGACTAATTTTCATTTATGAATGTTTCGATAAACTATTATTTGACTTTACTGATTATTTTGCATGACAGTTAAATTTACATTAGTTGGAAAATTTAGTGTGTATTATTTTTCGAATGCGATTTTTAGAATATTAGATACTAGTTGATGCCCGCGACTTTGTCCGCAGATATTTTTTTAGCCTATAACCTGACATGAGATCGCCTTAAATGCATTCAGCCGTTTCCACGTGATGCTCGAAAAATAAACAGGCAGAAAATTATTAAAGCAATTACTTAAATGTGTTCAGTTATCTATTCTTAGAGCTCCTAACTATTTTTTTTTTAAATTTGTACAGATAGAAGATAGATAGATTCAGAATTTTAACGTGTATACATGAATAGTGCAGTTCATTGCAGTATAATAGATTGTAAAAATAAAACGTTATTGCCATTAAAATTAATTATTAAAATTTAATTAATAAATTTAATAAAATTTGTATCGATTGTATTAATTTATTTTGCTACCCTTACCGATACCGATGATACCGATGTTTATTTATTTCCTGACATGATGTTTAGTAAGAGAAACTATAAGTAGAATGGTATAGATGGCTAGCGCGACGTTACATATATTTTCAGGTATATCCATAATTTTTGCGATAGAAATTGCAAAGTTTTACTTTCCCAAGTGTGTAAGTGTGTGTTTACAAGTAGCCCCTGAACAAAAAAAGTAGTCTTCTTGACACATATCATGATATCACATGTATTATCCTTGAAAAACCGGTACAGTTTTATTTAACGTTGGCCTCGCAAGCCAAGCAGATTAATTTACCTACAAGGAAAAGACGCTGCAGCATTCATACAGCTTTGCACAATAGGCTTGGTACATTTTTTTAAAGGTCCCCGTTTTACACGATACTGCAGCTGATTTGTGTTTTTTGGTTTTATTATTTTTAGATAAAAACGCATGACGTTTCAGTCATGTCCACATTATTATTATTTTATTTCCCTGGTTATCGTGCATAATGAAAGTATTAGGTAATACACCTTTAATAGGTAAACAGCCATTGCCGGCCATATTCGGGCAATCCGTCGGATCTCCATAGTGGGTACCTATGTACGCCGGGCATGCGCCAGACAATTTTTCATACATTGATTGGTAGATATGTATATGCCCGAACGTATTACGGCCGCGGTGTATAACATAATTAGAATAAACATAATAGTAGTTTATGCGACTGTACATAATGAAGGGCATTACAACACGAGTGAATGGCAGCTCGGAATGAATTAAGCGGCCTTTGAATTAAAAATATTACCCACTTGAAACCGACAGCTGTTCCAAATTTCAACTCATTATATACTGTTTTCAGTAGGTAATGTTAAAATTACAGTTCCGTTAATTCTTGCTGGTTGGTAATGCTGGTCAATGCCTATGGTTTCTGAAAGAATTATAGAGCACTTATGATATGTGTGTAGATAAATGATTTGAATGAAACCGTTCCGTTCCGTTCAGAAACCTTGAAAGGCAAACTCAATATCACAAATAATATATTACGAGTATATGGTCGATTTTGTAAACTGTGTCTTCTATTATATTGTATTTATGAAACTAATGTTTCAGCACCATTTTTGGCGTCTCTTTTTTGGACGAGCGTCGCGTAAGATATTGTTATTACCTCTTGAGTTCACATACAGCTCGACGTTATTATTGTCAAAATTAAGGGTAAACATAAATCTACTCAACTGTCAATGACATCACCTAACCTCCGCGCGTCACTTGTTAGAATCATAGATTAGCGACACTGAATGCGTTTATTTATATTATACCTATTTGCTACATTAGGATAAGGAAGATATAGTTTTTTTGTGAAATTAAAACCGGGATTGAAATCTATTCTGAAAAGGCGGGCTATCCCGAGATCCCGGTATTGGAAGTTGTACACTGGGGTATGCAATGTGGGCGGTGACTATTAGCGTTGGCCTCCGAATTGTAATGCGAATGGTCTTCCACACCGTTGCGACAGAAAATATGGACGGGTCTGGAGGTCATCGTTGGTTAATTAGTTAGCTTAGTTCGTTAGTCTGCAATGCGGAGGTGACGGCACAGTCGAACCAAGTCTGAGGAGCAATGTGTGTCACATTGGAATATATAGATAGCTGCGACTGTTAATTTTAGACCATTACACCAACCGAGCTGGCAATTGACAGGGTCCATCGTGTTCATTGTATGTAGTCACGTTTATATGACATACCTTTGTACGTTATGTATGACAGCCATACATATGAGGCACTGCCACAAAAATCGGCAGTCTATTTTGTATAGAAAATAACAGACGGATGCTAGCCATGCACGTTAGGGCATATCCGCCGGATCTGTATAGGAAAATTGTCTGGCGGATGCCCACGGACACTCTTACTATGGAGGTCTGACGGTTGCATGGTTGAATGGCCTACACTGCTAATGTGCGAGTTTAACCGTTACTTTTTTAATTACTTTCAGAAGGCCTAGTATAAAATTTTACTTGTTGCATCTGACATTCACTCCTCGATCGCGTTAGCGTATCGAGAGTTCAAATGATGTTTGCCGATTATATAAATCATCCGGCTGCTTTCATATTTTGAGTTGAAATTTGTAAATGGTGATATTATAAGCAAAACCAGATTTTTCCCACCTCAAATCGTCATCGGTGACGTAACCGGCTATCCCTACCCGCCGGACTGGTACTTGAGCGCGCCGCTATCGCCCGGGGCGCTCGCCATTGACTTCGTGGCGCTAGCAGCAGACAGACGTCTCCAGAATTACTCTTGTCAGAGGGTCGCGTGAGCCAATTCCATTGTGTTACATGTGCAGTGATCGAGAGTGGTGAAATAGGCAATCATTGTGATATTTAAGATTCGTTTCGTCCCTAATAGATTATTTTGCTTTTATCTTGTGCTTGTTATAAAAATCCATTGCTTAATTATTAATAAAACGGTTTTCTTCATCAAACTTATTTTATTCCTTACAAATCCATATGGGATCCTAATATCAGTCGCGGGATAAAGAACTAGTGTGCTCACATGAGTGGATTACGTGCAAATGTTTTGAATTAAGAAAACCGTTATATTTGCATTCCATTTAAATACCAGCGATTGCCTGTTTCTTTGTTCTTGATCGCTGACTGTTTTTAGTTCTTTTGTGTGAATTTGTTTTGTGAGTGACATTTACGAGTATAATGGTGCGTAGTAGATCGCGATCACGTAGCCGTGAAAGATCATACACTCGAGGTAGGTCGCGCATTCGCAAACAGCGTCATTTTCGGAATAGGAGTAGGCGTAGGTCCGGTGACTTTAGTAGTGGTGAATCGCGACGTAGCTCGAGTGATGGACGGCGTAATCCACGGAATGGCTCGCGCGTTCTAGATCGAAGTAATTCGCGGAGTACCGAAGTACGCCGTCCACGAAGTAGGCTTAGGCGTTGCTCTCACTATAGGAATAGACGTCGGTCGCGTAGTAGAACTATACTTCGTTCGAATAGCAGGGCTAGACGTAGCCATTCGCATAATATTTCACGAGTTCCACGGCATGAACGTTCGCGAAGTAACGTGCGTGGCGGGTCGCGACGTAACACGCGTGATATTCCGTATGATAGGGAGGTACAGGTGCGTGCGGAACGTATATCTACACCTAGAACGCCACCCTTACCTGATTTGTCAGTCGTACCACCTCGGCAGCACTCTTTAGAATCTCGCGCACCGTGTTCTGAGGCGTCTACTCTTGCACAAGCGTTGATGCAGGCTATTAAATCAGTACAACCTGTCAGATCACAACATTATTACGTATCAAATTTTGATCCGTCGTTGCATAACATTGAATCATGGTGTGAAGAAGTAGATCGCGCCAGAACCGCCAATGATTGGAACGATCACGAGTGCTTATCGCGTGTAGCCTCTTGTTTGAAAGGTGACGCTAAAGTTTGGTTAAGCGAGTGGGTGACTAATGATAGGACGTGGTCAAATTTTAAACGGGAGTTTAAATCTCTATGTCCCAATAAGTTAGACTATGCTAACATTCTATTTGATTCGATGAATGTCACGTCGGATAAATATTCCACTTTTGCTGAGTATGCGCGGCGTACTTTATTGCGTTTGAAGATTGTTCAAGGTTTGAGCGACGAGTTGAGGGTTTTGATTGTTATTCGCGGAATAGATAACCCCCAAGTGCGTGCAGCGGCCGCCAATGCAAGCCTCACACCTGACAACATTGTTTCGTTTTTGTCAATCTATACGAAACCTAAACTGCAAAGACGGGACGGTGTAGGTTATAATAAAAAGGGACCCCAAACAAAACATAACGTTAGCATAGGTCAAAAATGTTTCAATTGTCATCAACGGGGACATATTAGTCGCGATTGCAAACGTCAAAAACCATCTACAAGTAGCTCTGATGCGCAGTCTAAGTCCGGGACAAGTTCGGGTCCAAATATAGGGTCAAGTTCTAGTAATTCGTGTACGTTCTGTAAAAAACAAGGACACACCGAGGACAAATGCTTTGCTAAATCAAGGTCAGAACAGCGCAATCAGCGTAATGTAAATCTTTGTTCTCGGCGGTCGAGCACCTCTGATAACAACGACATAACTACTGCGGTAATAAATGGAGTACCTGTTGATGTACTCATCGATAGTGGTGCCATCGATGCGTCCTTGATTTCCTCAGATGCTCTTAAATACTTAACCTGCCAGCCAAAACCAACGCGTTGTGCGCTGTTAGGATTGGGTGACAAAGAAATAATTAGCACATCATACGTCACTTTAACGGTTGAGTTTAGTAACATATCTCTTGAAGTAGATTTGTTAGTAGTGCCGTCGCAATATATGAGTGTACCGGTTATAATAGGCACTGATGTACTGAATCGCGATGGAATAAAGTACGTTCGAACTAAACATGAGCAATATCTTACGCACTCTGACACCATGAATGCTCGCATCAATACTGTTAAATTAGATGATGAGGCTAAAGTGAATACACCGCTTCAGGGAGAGGATTTGGCAAGCCTTATGACCGTAATCACCAAGTTTTCAAACTTTCTGATATCGGGTACTGCTGCTACTACCGTTCAAACTGGCGAAATGGAAATAAAGCTTACCAAATCCACACCTGTGGTATATAGGCCGTACAAGCTTTCTTATCAAGAAAAACTCAAGGTCCGTGAAATAACAAATGATTTATTGGATAAAGGCATTATTAGGCGTTCTAAATCGGAATACGCAAGCCCAATAATACTTGTAAAGAAACGCGATGGCTCTGATAGACTTTGCGTGGATTTTCGGGCACTTAATCGTATCACAGTGAAGGACCGTTACCCCCTTCCTCTCATAGACGACCATATAGACAGGTTAGGCGGTTTTAAGTTTTTCTCAAGTCTTGATATGGCGACCGGATTCCATCAAATTCCTCTTAAGGAGGAGTGTATACATCTTACTGGTTTTGTGACCCCCGAAGATCACTTTGAATATGTCAAAATGCCCTATGGTTTGGCTAATTCACCTATTGTCTACCAGCGCATAATTAACGATACCTTGCGTGATCACATTAATGAGGGGAACGTCCTAGTTTATGTCGATGACGTACTCCTTTTGAGTAATTCCGTGAGTGAGGGGATTGAGTTGTTAGATAGGGTTCTTAAGACTCTCACAAATGCTGGTTTTTCAATCAACTTGCGTAAATGCTCCTTTTTGGTAACTGAGGTAGAATATTTGGGAAAAGTGATATCTCAGGGTCAGGTTAGGCCGAGCCCAAGAAAGGTCGAAGCTTTAGCCAACTCCGCGCCTCCAGAAAATGTCAAACAAGTTCGACAGCTTCTAGGGTTAGCGGGATATTTCAGGCTTTACATTAAAGACTATGCGTCTAAAACCGCTCCAATCGCTCATTTGACTCGCAAAAATGTTAAATTTAATTGGACCGCAGAGTGCGAAGCTGTCAGGAAAGATCTTATCCAACAGTTAACTAGCGAGCCAGTTCTTGCAATTTTTAATCAGGAGCTGCCCACTCAAGTCCACACGGACGCGAGCAGTGTAGGATATGGGGCTGTTCTCTTGCAAATACACCCAGACTCAAAAAAACACGTAGTTGCATACTTTAGTAAATCTACTCAGGGAGCAGAAAGCAAATATCATTCCTACGAGCTTGAAACGCTCGCGGTAGTTAAAGCTTTACAAAACTTCCGACATTACCTTGTAGGTTTGAAATTTGTTGTCGTCACTGATTGCAATGCTCTGAAGTCCACTGAACGAAAAAAGGACCTATTGCCACGTGTTGCTCGTTGGTGGGTGTACCTGCAAGACTTTGATTTTTCAATTGAATACCGTAAAGGGGTTATGATGTCACACGCGGACTATCTTAGTCGAAATCCCGTAGTCAATGTGAATCATATAAACAAACCTCGTAACTGGGCTCAAATAGCTCAACTAGCTGACAACGAAACTCAAGACCTTATACAAAAACTTCACGATGGTAATCTCGATGCCAATCGTTACTCTGTTCAGAAAGACATCTTGTATTACAAATACACTCCAGTCGGTGGGCAACCGCGATTATTGTGCTATGTTCCCAAAGGGCACCGCCTAAGTCTCTTGAGAATTTTTCATGACGAGCACGAGCATATAAGCGCAGATAAAACCTTGGATCTTATTTTGAGACACTTTTGGTTCCCAGGCCTTAAGCAATTTGTTAATAAATATGTAGGTCATTGTCTTATTTGTATGTCGCAAAAAAGGGTCCCTCGTGCTCCCCTACAGAATATTACCTCATGGGAAAAACCCGATACACCCTTCCACACCATTCACGCTGATGCTTTAGGGCCTTTGCCAGTATCAGACGGGTATAAGTTCATCCTCCTTCTTGTTGACGCATTTACAAAGTTCACCCTTTTGTACCCCATATACAAGCAAGACGCGGCCGAACTTAAACGTGTCGTGACACAAGCAATTTCTATATTCGGCGTGCCTAAGCTCATGATTACGGATAAGGGCCGTATGTTTGAATCTAATCACTTTGTAACATGGGTTAAAGAGCTCGGATGTGACCTCCATTACATTACGCCGGAGATGCACCATGCGAACGGCCAGGCCGAGCGCTATATGCGAACTATCCTCAATATGTTGCGCATACAAGCTAACTACAGAAACGCTTCTTGGTCAGACTCCGTATGGAAGCTTCAGCTGGTGTTAAATATCACGAAACAAAAGACTACGCAAACCTCCCCGCTGAACCTTCTAATAGGCACAGAGGCGACAACACCGGTCATTCGCGCCTTGGTGCGTGATGTGGCAGTTGAAGGTTCGTCTCCAAACCGAGAGGCTCTACGCGAGATCACCAGGAGCAGGGCTCGATCATTACTGGAAAGGAATCGTACTCTGCAAGATGAGCGAGTCAACCAACAAAGGCATATACCTCGTCAATTTAAGTTGCACGATTTAGTATTCGTCATAAAGTTTTCTCAGTCAACAGGAAAGCTCGATTCTGGTATGCGTGGCCCCTACCAGGTAGTAGAGGTACTACCGAGTGGACGCTACACACTGCGTTTACTTAGCGGTGGCTACGGTAAGACGACGCAGGCTGCGGCTCAATATATGGTGCCGTGGCGAGGCGAGTGGTGTTGTAACTACCCCCCCGATATTCTACTGAAACTAAATAAACTTCCCCTTTTACTACCCATTTATAACATATCGTACCCCGCTATTAAACCCCACTATTTTTACCCACTTACAACTACTATTTTGGCCTTGTGATCTCTAGTGGTGGACTCTTTAATGTTGTGAACCGTAATGACGCATGATTCTTTAAAAGTAAAAACTGGCTCATATTACGTGCTCCTTTATCCCGAATTTATTTTGTTATCCCTAATGAAACAATTTAATGAAGGTTAATGTTTAAAATTCCAAATTAGTTAAACTTTGTTGAATGGATATTTGACTCACTTATATACTTGATTAATTGCTTGTTCATCTAGTTAAACTAAAGTAAAACTGGTATTAAAAAATTAGTAATATTCAGTTGAAGAATAGTTAGAATTTACAGTTGATTGAATTTACAATTAGCATAAACGAATTGTATTAATGAAAGATAGTATTTAATGAATAAAATTTGTTTTTTATGGCATTAACCCCGACCTACTATTACGGTCTCTGCTCACACATGATGGCATTCTAATGGGCTAATCCCTCCTAAATCCTACTTTTTCCCAAAATAAAACCTGATTAATCGAAAAACGCCAATCAATGTGCCGGATGATTCGGGAATAGAGACCCCTACACTAAACCAACCAGTTTTGAGACACGCCATAAAAATCTCATCAGTTGGGCTTTCCTACCATCCTATGACTCGAGCAGTATTTCTCAACCTAGGTGAACCTATTCTAATGAATTGAAATACCAAGGTATTCATTAGTCAACCATACTATCTCTCAGAGAAGGCTCTGTTTATTATGTGAATGTTAATATAATGAACGCAGTAGGCAACAAATTATATAAGTAAAACGAATTAATTTAATTATAGAAATTTTGTTCAAATTGAGTTGGTAGATATGTCATTTCATGTCTATTCCTAATGCAAAAAGATAGACAACTGAGCTTCAAAATAAAACAGATAATTACTCTAAGAAAGAAGGTGTTAATTAGAGCAAAATTCTTTACTCAAATCAACAATTTCAATGTACTGCTTCGCCTGACATTGATCCCTACTCACAGTGTACTGCTCAGCCTGACACCATGGCCCTATATACAAAGCATTCTACTATCTGAAAATGGATTGTATACCTAACTCTCAAAATATTAGTAATATCATAAAACCAGATTTCAAAGCTCAGCCTCCTCTCTCACATTAGGAAACCAGGAAATGAATATGAAAATAGTTAATTATTCCAACAAAGTCACAAAGGTAACTGGCTAATAGAGTTGCAAATATAAAAGAGTGTTTCATCATCATCATTATCTGACGATGGAGATGATTAAAAGAATAAAAAAAATAGTATATTAGACGACCTAATTCCCTTGCAAAATGTGTACCTATTTCGGCTACCCCATTCCCTATTCTAGTATCTCTAAAACAGGAGTCGTACTTACCATAGACTTACCTGTTTCAGAGTATACGTAAAATGTATCCCTACTCTAATTAAAGCTTAAGTTCGGCGGGCAATTCCGAGGTTGTAACTATAGCCGCATGTAATCAACTCCCTCTTTCCATCCCGTAGGATATGGTGGGAAAGATAAGTTGGGTCCCTACTGGTGTATATGAAATAACATGATATATAAATATACTTAATAAGACTACAAGGCTTCAACTACAGCTTGCCAGAAATGAGTGTGGATCACCCACATCGTTAACTCGGAAATATGTAACGCTCACTCTGATCAAAAGCTGCTGGGCATTGAAAACCAGGGAGAATCCATCCTCTTCAGGTGAGAGGATGCCAGACACCTCCATGCCTGGTGGCGAGTCCCAAGTTAATATTTTTGTCACCGTTAGGTAATATGAACTTGGTAGACAGGCTGTTAACCCATCTCGATAGTATTGCTGGCTAAAAACACTTTAAATTTGAAGTTAATTTTAAGTTAGATTAAGCAAAATTCCGAGACTAGATCCTATAAGAACTTTTGGTTCTTACAATATCTAGCTCATAAACAAACACTAATAATTTAAACACAAAAATTAACACAATTAACCAGCGTTAACTACCACTCTGACGCTGAGTACCGAAAAACCAGATAATTAAAAGTAAGAAGAAATATCCCTGAAGCAAGCACCATAATCCAGTAAAATTCATTAACAATGAAAATCACTAAACCAAGGCACAAGCTCCATAGATTCTCAACCCACCAGCAATCCTCCAGAGATCCAGCCCCACTGACTTTTTGATGTTGAATGACCTCGATTTCATTTTTCCACCACCTTTTATAGCTTCAAAATGGCGTCCGTTCTAGCGACCGTTTCAGCGACCGTTTCGGCGACCGTTCTAGCGACCGTTCTAGCGACCGTTCCAGCGACCGTTTTAACGACCGTTCTAGCGACTGTTCCAGCGACCGTTTTAACGACCGTTCTAGCGACCGTTCCAGCGACCGTTTTAACGACCGTTCTAGCGACCGTTCCAGTGACTGTTTTAGCATTTTATCTCTTACGTTCCATATATTAAAGTTCATTTTTGTTTAAACAAGACTCAAGACTTCTATGAATAATTTTCAGCTAGCTGATTTAAACTTTAAACATTTTACATTATGGTCTGTTTTTGCCTTACCCTGTAGTTGTAGGTAAATCATTTTGGTTCGAGAACCGTGCCATAAAAACCCGCTAACATTTCCTTGCATTATGTAATAAGTGAACATAATATTCTTGATTCTTTTGTTTTACTGTTAACTTTAACTTAATGAAATTTCGGTAAAAGTCTAGAAGAAAAGAGAACAAAACATCTGAATGGCTTAACAATTGTCATATATTCTCGCCATTAGAATGATACACTCAGAAGACGACCCATCGTTCAGTTACAATCGCCCCCGATTTAAATAGCGCAAGAAGACGCTGTAGAGCGTCTGATGAGATATTTCAATCTAAACTCTAACTTTGTCGGCTTCATTTTTCCCATACTAAACGTGAGATGTGTTTTTCCAATATAAAGTGGTAGAAAATGATGTAGCATTAAAATTTGGCTTAACAGAATTATGACAATGACCACGAATACCTTTCCCCATGGATCCTCGCTTTGCTTGAGATACCGGGCTGTGGTTCCCGATAGACTGCTAATCAGTCCGCATTACGCACTTCTAAACCAGACGCAGTAGTATGCCTCCTGTCTATACCCTGGTCCGAACTCCATACATTGCACACGGATTTTAGAAAGCTCGCAAAGACTTCCCACCACAAAACGGATCACCACTTGTCCTTTTTCCTTCCAAGACAGGTTCCGAGCATTCTATAGTCAAAGCCAAACTCTACCAAATATTTTTGCCTTACCACAACGACCACAAAATCTTGGTGCATGTTCCATACTTAACTGAAAAGGAATTTGGCCCTTAAGCTCATTTTGTGTTGCTTTTTTTTTTATTCACAATGACAAGCTTAAAGTTTTACAATGGTACCAGTATTTAGGGATAAAATCCCAATTCATATTTATATATACCTAATTAATGTGTCGTAAAGTGTGTCATGTTTTTGTTTTTTTTTTATATAAGTAAGACACATTTACAGCTTAGATTCTAATCTGTTTTACCACAAGATTGTGTCGATTCTCTAAGCATGGAAAGTTTTTGTAAAGAAACATCAAGTAAAAAATGAGTATGTAAACTAAAAAATGAAAATAATTAGGTATAGATCTAGATTATTTATGGCCCAGTTTGTACCCATTGTATGCCAAATATCTTTCACTCAAAAATGGGGTGTGTGCTACTGTGGCCTTCATACCTTGTAAAGTAGTGGTCAATAAAAACTACTCTTAAAATGAGTCGAATTCTATAAAGAATTTTAACCTAACCGATAAGTTTTTTATTGACCAGTTGTATTTCCCTCCCCCCCCTTTTTTTTTTATTTTCCCCAGCAAACACCGACAAACTTAGTTTGATTACACACTAGCCCTGTCTATTTGCTTCAATCCTTTTATGCTTTATACCACATCCACGTAATTGTCACGCAAAAACAATTAAGCTACTTGCAACTCAAGCATCATACAAAACATTCATAATTTTAAACTTGCATACACTCTTATATTCATTCATCCTTCCTCAAACTCTTTTTCATACCTATTTCCACAGATAGTCAAAGCTTTCATGTGTAATCAAAATATTAAAAATAACAAACAGGAATTAGGAAACTAAACTAAACCCAAAAATATTAACGCCTCCTCTAAATTATTTATTTACCTCTTTATTATATGTGATATACATTTTAATTATTTTATCTATTTTACCACTTGTCAGTTGCTATTTGAAATGTTCAAACCATATTTAAATATCTATCACGGCCACTCGCGCAATCATTAAAATCTTTTTTTTTTTTTTTACATGACTTCAAAAATATTTTGGAGTGCAAAACAAGTAGTGAAGGAAAAGCCCTCCTTAAATATCGTCATGATATGATTGCTCTAGAATTTTTCTCTCAAGTAATCTAAATATCTACTGTATTTTTTTTTTTAATTAGTATGTTAAACATGAAGGTCGCCAGGAGAAACCAGATGTAAGTTGTCACCGATCGATACATTTAAAACCCAGAAAGAAAGTCCATCCATATCCAGCAGTGAACCCCTTATGATTGATCATGATGATTACATAAATAAATGGTAAGTAGTATACTGAAATTTCTAAATAAATAGTTTTAATATTTCCTATATTTTTTTTGTAATGGAAGATAAAGTTGTCCTGAATTTTTTTATGTACTTACATTTTACTTTATGTTTAGAAACATTTTTACTAGGCTATTTCCTATGCCAATACATGAATAATATGTCACTATCAATGTAACAAACATAAAAGTCAGCTTAGTTTTCATTGTCTTCTAGCTTCCATCCTCATCCCCAAACTCATGTATGTCAAGTGAAGATAAATTAAATACTCTTCACTGGTCACTAATTTACAATAGAATAATGTTTAAAACTCAAAATAATGGTAAACATCAGACAAACTGGTCATTAACAAGTGAACCAAGCAATTAACATTGTATATCCATTCAACACAACTTCTCTATAACATTCAAACAGAATAGATTCTGAAGTTTAGGTTATGATTAATTTTGATTTAGGGATAACATAAATATCGGTAATACTAACGGTATGATGATTATTACAATAGATCCTACTTGATATACAAAAAAGTGATTGAAATCAGACAACAATCTCTCAGAAAGACAACTTTACCTAAAAATTGAGAAGTGTTGAATAAATTGATTTAACATAGGTTTTGTTAAAGTATAATACACTTGTCTTATAGATTTGAAACTTAAATTCTACTAGAACTATGTTGACATACACTTACCAAAAACATCATTATCCAAGGTATAATTTTACCTAGGTACATACTCCACACTTTCACTTATTTTCACTACTCTCTAAAATGCATTTTCCATCATAAAGACATCACTTTAGAGTAAATATGTAAGTACGATTTCCGAAATGAACCGACTGTTCCATTAGACCGTAAACTCTCTCATTTGAATGAAGATACTCGCATAAAAAAATCCTCTCAGTACTTGTTCCGCATTTTAGTAACGTAGTACAATACTAAAACTCTTAATAAAATAACAAACTAACTGCGGTAAATACTTATAAACAACTTGGTGATAAAAAAAAGCCGCGATATCGTAGTCTAACCAAATTTCAAACCTCTACTGACAGTCTGACATTGACAATGCTGACACTGACAGCGAGTCAGCGACAAGGGACGTTCGAAAACACTGTATGAACCTCACCTTCACTACCTAAAATAACTTTCTATCCAAAGTAATAAAAAAAACGAATCCTGAATGAGAAAAGAAATCATAACATTACTTTTGTTAAATTACGCAGGATCGGTTTTATTAAGTCTTCTAAATTTTTTTATGTTGCTGTCCTTTCTCGATACATTTAAATTTAGCTGAATTGAAAATACATAATTTAAAATAATGAAAAACAACTAAAGCTTCACGCACTCAACATGTTAATAAACGTTATTCATGTACTTATTCAGTTATATTTATAACACAATATCTCAAATATTAAACTATCTGCCTTGCTTTTATTCATATAGCGAACGAACGAAAATTTCAACTATCAACCTTAGCCCATTTCTTTCACATCTATGCAAGAGTAAGCGAAATGCACTACTATTAATATGAATTATACTACTATTACTTAACTGTGTATACGTCTCTCTTTTACTCATTCGAAAATAAACAAATCAAATCATTCTTCTCTTTCCAAATAATGGCTTCCGTTCGAGAATTGGACAATTTTGCCAGTGTCACGTATTATTATTTTACAATATTATATACATAGAATAGTGTACTGCCTTTGATACTGCCACTTGAACGACGTTGTTCAGTAATTGTCTTCGCTATTATGTTAAGTTTATAGCTAAAAGACTTATGATGTTATTCATAAATGCACTTCAACAACAGTTTAACCAAATGATTGTTTGTCCCCATCTGTCACCTCGACAATCGCGTTCGTCAAAATGGGAAAAACATAATCTAACTAAAGCCTCCGTCAACTTTTTCATCAATAAGGCGGTTAAAATATAGCTTCTCAGGGAGCCAAGATCCCGGGACCGCCGCTTGGTGACTAATGAAGTGACTGAACTCGTTTCAGGATGATTTCTTCATTAGATGTATACCGTTTTGCTAGCTTACTGCACAACCAGCCGTCAACATTACACATTAAACAACATTTTGCAAACTAAATACAAAAAAAAAATATTCTAGAGACGCCATCGTCATCTTGAATAACAAACGACAATCTTCCCCGCATAGTAGGTATGGCAGACTTTTTTTTTTGCAAATAACTGTCATGGCGGCTGCTGTCTAAATGCATTAATACCCGATGTGTTTACCTGAGTATAAATTGCCGTTCAACTACGTTGGATAAAAGGTAAGTAAATTTTTGCCATTTACATGTTTTTATTTTATTTAAGTACCTAAGCTTAGAAATAATTAATTGAATGAAACAAATTCCTACTTCAAAATGAATATCCACTCGTCTGAACGCTCCTTTACGAAAACATAGATAAAACAGATAGCATCTAATGGTGCCTCTTCATGCTTTGTGTGAATCGTGTGTGTTTTTTTTTCTTTCTAATGTCAATTTCCAAACCTATTAATGACATACTGTTAATCAGACACTATCCTATTCTCAAAATGCATTAATACGAAATAGATTACAACAGTAATATTAATTTCTGACTTATTGTCTCTAGTTTTAATTCAAACAATTACCAACACAAATTTTTCGGTATAGTGTATAGTACCCCTTAAAATTTAAAAACTTATAATGTCAACGTCAATGGTCTAAGTTGGCGCGAATTTAAACGACTCGGCATTTTTTCTATCGTCTTAGTTTTATTGAACTTAAGTACTAAGTAGCTTATTTTAATGTTAAATTTAACATATAATTAATAAGCAATGTTGCGTGATTCATACAAAGTTTATTTATCCTACAACGAAAGAATTTTATCTATCTACAAGTGCCATGAACTTCTGACAAAAAGGTACTAAAGATTACAATTCTTACAAGGTTTGGTTTTCTTTTCTCGTCTCATATTTGCTTTCTTTCTAACGTGTAATGATTTTGCAAAATATAAACTCTAATTCAGTGTTTTAATACAGAACAAAAATATGTACTACATACAAATTTATAGGTTAAATTGTAACCGGCGATTGTACTTTCAAAGTCATATCTTGTATGAAAATTAGCCTGTATAAAGTTAAATTTTACGTAGAATGCTTTATCTTATAGTCCATTAGCCCATTCAAATAAAATACTTTACTTTTGATGAATGGAAGGCTACCAAATAGTGACATAACACAAGTACAAATTGTAGGAAAATACACAATGTGTAATAAAGCCTATGACAATTGTAATGGAATACGCCCCCTCTACTTTTATTCCTTTATCAATTACTTACTTGAATATGAACATGACGACTGTTTGTCTTTCCCATTTAAAGTATGGACAAATACTACATTGATATCTTTGAAAAGTACTAAGATTGAGTAACTACAGCTAATCTGCTATAACTGATTCTATCCGAACTAAAATGATTATTGATGTAAATACTGAAGAGAAATTATGCAATTTGAACCCAATACTAAAATTTCCTTGCATAATGCATATGCTCAAGTTATGATCTTGTTTATAATGTTTCCCTTTTCTACTTTCAGAATTTCAAAGCAAAAATGACTGAATCCATATGATAAATCTTATTGAACATAATTTTTATTTGCCTACTGATTTCTAATGGAAACAAAAGAAAATAAGGTATGTGCAAACTGGTACTAATCCAATAAAGGCCTGTTAACTATATTCTAATGGTTTGAAATAAAAATCCATAGTACTACCCTAAACTGAACCTAAATCTTTAGTGAGGCTGTAATCTTTCCTTTAACCCCATAATAAAACTACTTTGTATTTATAACCGGAATGAATATAAGATTGATTCGTTTTTTAAGAAGAATCCTTTTAGTGTATTGTATTGAATGTTAATTCCAACACTTATTTCATTTTATTTCTAAATGTATGTAATGAAATTATGTATTTCAGCTCCGCACTGGCAGTTGTCTGCATAAAAGAAGTAATGAACAACAACGCTGCTAGATGTGACCTGCTTTATAAGAAAAAGGTAATTATGCATATTGTTCTTAGTTTCACGGTATTCAATTGATCCAATTTTTCTAACTCTGAATATGTCTAAATCGAAATGGTGTAACTAATTTAGTTATTTATGTGAAAGAATTTGGATTCCGTTGTAATTCAATGAATTTGTTCATTATCTGCGTTTAACAAAACAAGCAGTTAAAAGTTCAAAGGTGATAAGATGTGATTGATAAGTTGACAGAAGATAACATTTCTATTTATTTATTACAAAGTATGAAATGTGTAAAAGATCATTTGATATTCAATTTTGACTTTGAATTTGAGTCAAATCTAACTTATGAAATACTACCCGGTCAAACCCTTACATACATTGTCAATTTGTCATGCAATATACATTTCCTAACAAAAATTTTTTTTAAATAAACCTTATGTACATGCATGTAAGTCTACTTTGCCCTGCAAACTGAGATCCTCATATCAGTAATTGAACAACCTGAAGAAATATATATATTTATAAAAATAATCCAGCATAATTTACATTGTGCTGTCATGTGAATAATTAAAATAATAAATTTGAAGTCTATAATTTTACAAAATATTCGATTTACATGATATTCATTTCTGATCATAAATATCCTTCTCTCTTGATATGACAAAATTGACCCTCCTTTAGGTACTCCGTCCTTTTTGTAACTTGTGTTCCTCCCTCTACACGAATTGTATATTCTTCACAGTCAAGACATTATTTCTTCAATTAATGATTTCTAATTTTCAGATGTGATATCATTGAAGCTCAAAAGTCGGCACTGTTCTTGAAAATCGGAGTTCCTCAAACAAAAAATCACCCATCTGCGTTTATATAAAAAATGTAAGTAGTACAAATGTAATTTCTAAACATATTTTTGATAATTCATTGTCAATAAATAAAATAAAAACTTGCCTTTAGTCACCTGCAGTTATCCCTCCAATATCGTGTATTCGAACCAGCACAACTCCTGTTTTTATTAAAACTGCTCTCCAAAATTTATAAATGTTACAGGCATGAAAATGCCACTAACCGCGATGTTAACATATGATGATTTTGTTTATATTTTTCAGATGCTGAGTTACTGGTTCTAGCGGTCAGTAGAAATCAAGAATTCCTTTCCTACGCTTCCCAGCGTGATGGACATCCTAGTTTTAGACTCAAGACTAAGTTCAATCGCCTTGGTCCAACCGTATTGAAAATGTTGAACCCTTAGAATATGGTATTAATTTTAATGAATCTTAGTATTAATTACTTATTTCATGTACCTATGTATATATGTACCTACTTACAACATACGTTCAACCGATCGTTAAACACAAAATCAAACTGATGTTCTAAGTCTCTTCTTTATCATGGCGGTTGAAGCTTCAATAGAACTAGATAAGGTACTATAGTTCTACGATTTTTTTATCCTTTGCCCTCAGTTGCTTGACTTGCCTATTGTCAATTTTCTCGAAGAGTATATTAGTCAAGTACAAAAAAAAATTGACAAATATTGTCCGTTACAAACGGGAATCGAACCCGCGACTGACTTATTGCTCACCTCCCCATCTTCCATACAATGTAAACTATAACTGTAATCATAAACCACTGTTACACTCTAACTTGACACATATATTGTTGAGTCAGGAATCGAACCTTGAACTCATGTACGCTCGCGCCCCCTGTAATCGTATTGTAACCTAGGACTTAAGCTATTTTGGTACTCTACTTCGAATATAAACAATAGTTTAAGTAACCATCCATTCTTTGAAACGGAACTCGAACTCGCAATTATTTGTAAATCTGTTAATACCGTAATGGAAGTTTTATTTGTTGACCGTTATGTAAGCAAAAATATAGTAAATAATTCGTCACAAACAACATCATCTTCAACACCCACTTCCTCTATTCCTTAACTCGCGATATTTAAAGATGTAATTCGAGAACTAGTCTATGCATAGTAGAATATGATAAATTCTCATGACTGAATAACTGTATCTACACATTATTGTCATTTCTTTGACTATATTCGCATTCTGTAAAGATTTTCGACTGAAATGACAGTATTTTCATAAGAAATACACTTTGATACCTATTGTATACTATAAATAGATTTTATGACAGTATTTTCATAAGAAATACACTTTGATACCTATTGTATACTATAAATGCATCAGCCTAAAACTCTTATTTCCAAACTGTGTTATCAAACAACCCCAATATTCCTTGTAATCCAAGTAACACGCTAATATGATGATAATAACTGCATTTTGTGATAATAAAATGCGTTGAAGCTCTGAAATTAATTAATGCCGCTATTTGACGCTAGATGGCCCCGTACGCCCCCGTTAGAACTACTAAGAACATAAACGCTAGCAACTAGAATTGACGCTAGATGACACTGTCATACTAATTTGAGTAGCTTAGTTATAATTTTAATGAATGATGACAAAACATTTGAACTGAAAAGTAACTCAATAATTAATTTTATTTTGTTTCCTTCTTTTTTTTTTTTTTAAGGTACGAGTCGCAATCATCAGTACGAGGTACAAATGAACAGAAAGATGAGAGAAACGAAAGGAGTAACTCCAAGATGAAGGCAACTTATAAATATAATTGTATACGTTTAGCGATAATCGTGAAACAGCTGTAACTATCTGAAATAAATGTTTTATTGGTTTTTGTTTCATTACAATAACATTGGAAACAATAGGTCATATGTAATTAACAGGAAATAAATGTTTCGATGCGTTTGTTTCATTATTATCATTATAGTCGGAGTAAAGACATAGTATGGAGGATAGAGCACGCAACAAACCAGTTTAAACCATCCATTTTCACGACAACAAATGGAGCTAATGGCCATGGAGTAACTCCTAGTTTACAAAACTGTAAAACAGGCGTCAACCCACGGCCATCAGCCCATCTAAATTGCTATTGACTACCTAAATACGTAAAAACCTAGTAAGCAGGTACTTAATATAACTTGTAAAATTACAAGCTACATTAATCCTGGTTTAACACGGCACCAAATGTAACTACCCCCCCGATATACTACTGAAACTAAATAAACTTCCCCTTTTACTACCCATTTATAACATATCGTACCCCGCTATTAAACCCCACTATTTTTACCCACTTACAACTACTATTTTGGCCTTGTGATCTCTAGTGGTGGACTCTTTAATGTTGTGAACCGTAATGACGCATGATTCTTTAAAAGTAAAAACTGGCTCATATTACGTGCTCCTTTATCCCGAATTTATTTTGTTATCCCTAATGAAACAATTTAATGAAGGTTAATGTTTAAAATTCCAAATTAGTTAAACTTTGTTGAATGGATATTTGACTCACTTATATACTTGATTAATTGCTTGTTCATCTAGTTAAACTAAAGTAAAACTGGTATTAAAAAATTAGTAATATTCAGTTGAAGAATAGTTAGAATTTACAGTTGATTGAATTTACAATTAGCATAAACGAATTGTATTAATGAAAGATAGTATTTAATGAATAAAATTTGTTTTTTATGGCATTAACCCCGACCTACTATTACGGTCTCTGCTCACACATGATGGCATTCTAATGGGCTAATCCCTCCTAAATCCTACTTTTTCCCAAAATAAAACCTGATTAATCGAAAAACGCCAATCAATGTGCCGGATGATTCGGGAATAGAGACCCCTACACTAAACCAACCAGTTTTGAGACACGCCATAAAAATCTCATCAGTTGGGCTTTCCTACCATCCTATGACTCGAGCAGTATTTCTCAACCTAGGTGAACCTATTCTAATGAATTGAAATACCAAGGTATTCATTAGTCAACCATACTATCTCTCAGAGAAGGCTCTGTTTATTATGTGAATGTTAATATAATGAACGCAGTAGGCAACAAATTATATAAGTAAAACGAATTAATTTAATTATAGAAATTTTGTTCAAATTGAGTTGGTAGATATGTCATTTCATGTCTATTCCTAATGCAAAAAGATAGACAACTGAGCTTCAAAATAAAACAGATAATTACTCTAAGAAAGAAGGTGTTAATTAGAGCAAAATTCTTTACTCAAATCAACAATTTCAATGTACTGCTTCGCCTGACATTGATTCCTACTCACAGTGTACTGCTCAGCCTGACACCATGGCCCTATATACAAAGCATTCTACTATCTGAAAATGGATTGTATACCTAACTCTCAAAATATTAGTAATATCATAAAACCAGATTTCAAAGCTCAGCCTCCTCTCTCACATTAGGAAACCAGGAAATGAATATGAAAATAGTTAATTATTCCAACAAAGTCACAAAGGTAACTGGCTAATAGAGTTGCAAATATAAAAGAGTGTTTCATCATCATCATTATCTGACGATGGAGATGATTAAAAGAATAAAAAAAATAGTATATTAGACGACCTAATTCCCTTGCAAAATGTGTACCTATTTCGGCTACCCCATTCCCTATTCTAGTATCTCTAAAACAGGAGTCGTACTTACCATAGACTTACCTGTTTCAGAGTATACGTAAAATGTATCCCTACTCTAATTAAAGCTTAAGTTCGGCGGGCAATTCCGAGGTTGTAACTATAGCCGCATGTAATCAACTCCCTCTTTCCATCCCGTAGGATATGGTGGGAAAGATAAGTTGGGTCCCTACTGGTGTATATGAAATAACATGATATATAAATATACTTAATAAGACTACAAGGCTTCAACTACAGCTTGCCAGAAATGAGTGTGGATCACCCACATCGTTAACTCGGAAATATGTAACGCTCACTCTGATCAAAAGCTGCTGGGCATTGAAAACCAGGGAGAATCCATCCTCTTCAGGTGAGAGGATGCCAGACACCTCCATGCCTGGTGGCGAGTCCCAAGTTAATATTTTTGTCACCGTTAGGTAATATGAACTTGGTAGACAGGCTGTTAACCCATCTCGATAGTATTGCTGGCTAAAAACACTTTAAATTTGAAGTTAATTTTAAGTTAGATTAAGCAAAATTCCGAGACTAGATCCTATAAGAACTTTTGGTTCTTACAATATCTAGCTCATAAACAAACACTAATAATTTAAACACAAAAATTAACACAATTAACCAGCGTTAACTACCACTCTGACGCTGAGTACCGAAAAACCAGATAATTAAAAGTAAGAAGAAATATCCCTGAAGCAAGCACCATAATCCAGTAAAATTCATTAACAATGAAAATCACTAAACCAAGGCACAAGCTCCATAGATTCTCAACCCACCAGCAATCCTCCAGAGATCCAGCCCCACTGACTTTTTGATGTTGAATGACCTCGATTTCATTTTTCCACCACCTTTTATAGCTTCAAAATGGCGTCCGTTCTAGCGACCGTTTCAGCGACCGTTTCGGCGACCGTTCTAGCGACCGTTCTAGCGACCGTTCCAGCGACCGTTTTAACGACCGTTCTAGCGACTGTTCCAGCGACCGTTTTAACGACCGTTCTAGCGACCGTTCCAGCGACCGTTTTAACGACCGTTCTAGCGACCGTTCCAGTGACTGTTTTAGCATTTTATCTCTTACGTTCCATATATTAAAGTTCATTTTTGTTTAAACAAGACTCAAGACTTCTATGAATAATTTTCAGCTAGCTGATTTAAACTTTAAACATTTTACATTATGGTCTGTTTTTGCCTTACCCTGTAGTTGTAGGTAAATCATTTTGGTTCGAGAACCGTGCCATAAAAACCCGCTAACATTTCCTTGCATTATGTAATAAGTGAACATAATATTCTTGATTCTTTTGTTTTACTGTTAACTTTAACTTAATGAAATTTCGGTAAAAGTCTAGAAGAAAAGAGAACAAAACATCTGAATGGCTTAACAATTGTCATATATTCTCGCCATTAGAATGATACACTCAGAAGACGACCCATCGTTCAGTTACAGTGTCCAGAAACCTGTGCTGCGTTTTTCGAAAGTAAGTAATGTCCGTGACATATCTTTTCTGGCCACTAATCACTAGGTACTACACCTTGGTATTTAGTGACTGATTACGCTGGTCTGCGTGATTGTGTTTAAGTCCGTTCGCGCGCCGGACTGGTCCGTTCGTCGGACAGAGCACACGTACGAATACGGTCTGCGTGTTGCGTGATGTACATACACGTTCGAATATGGTCTGCGTGTTGTACGAATTACACGTTCGAATACGGTCTGCGTGTAATGGTCTATGTGTAGACCGGGCTTGCACGTACGAATACGGTCTGCGTGTCAAGCGACTTGACGTTCGAATACGGTCTGCGTCAAGTATGTTTCAGATCAAAGCTGAGTACTCAACGGTCGCAGACAATGGCAGTATCTACGGCAACAAATGTTGGAAGAAATCCTCTCAACTGGGTTCGAATTTTTAAAAAGAGACGTCTCTGATTTCTTTAAGAGTGAGGAATGTGTGGGTTCTGTATTGACTGACGTATGAATTAATTGAAAGATGAATGAGTGCAAGTTTTGGAAGCTGAAGTGAAAATAGCTGAGACTGTTGTACTTTTCCTAACCTAGTGTTGTTTCCAGGTGAAAACCTTGATGACGACACATCAGATACGGCAGCTGCTGGTCCGTCCGTTCCTCAAACAGACTCCCAAGAGGAAGCTGCCACTGGACCACCTACGGCAGATGTCGCTGACAACGGAGACACCACTCAAGCATGTGTCGAGGACGACACACTATCAGGAGAGGCCGTATAAGCAAAACCAGATTTTTCCCACCTCAAATCGTCATCGGTGACGTAACCGGCTATCCCTACCCGCCGGACTGGTACTTGAGCGCGCCGCTATCGCCCGGGGCGCTCGCCATTGACTTCGTGGCGCTAGCAGCAGACAGACGTCTCCAGAATTACTCTTGTCAGAGGGTCGCGTGAGCCAATTCCATTGTGTTACATGTGCAGTGATCGAGAGTGGTGAAATAGGCAATCATTGTGATATTTAAGATTCGTTTCGTCCCTAATAGATTATTTTGCTTTTATCTTGTGCTTGTTATAAAAATCCATTGCTTAATTATTAATAAAACGGTTTTCTTCATCAAACTTATTTTATTCCTTACAAATCCATATGGGATCCTAATAATATTATATGCAAGCATACTTAATGAGCTTAGACTTAATGAGTTGTATTAAGCCCGTGGTCGTAATTAATTTTATACTACTTTACCGGCCGGCCGGAATAAATAGGGATATATAGAGATGCAAAATTTGCACACAGAAAAATATTTTTTGAGCTAGACTTTTAAAATTAGTGAAATTATTCATTATTAGATTAAAAAAAAATAGTTTAAGCGTTTTGGAATATTCTGCCCTTAAGGGGATTAAATGGGGTAGAGTATATAGCTGGAGGGTTAGCATGGTTGCCATTTTATCGCTTATCACGCTATGCATCACTTTCGCACATACATACTTGTTAGAACGTGACAGCAACGTCGGTAAACGATAAAAACCCGACCATCATAGACTAGCAGTGGGGGTTAATGTGTTATGATACAAAATTTGCACCCCCATTTAATCCCCTTAAGAATAGAATTTTCCAAATCGCTTTACAACTTTTTTTTTAAACATAATAATGAATCTTTTTACTAAGTTTAAAAACTAGGTCATAATAGTACATTACGATACAAGTGCGAATAGAAGAAAATTTGCAATGAGTGGCGATATAATAAAACACGACCGAAGGGAGTGTTTTAAATCGACACGAGTTGCGAATTACCTATTCGCACATGTATCGTAAGACGTTTTACAGTACATAGTATGGCTTATTGAATTTTTGACGCAGGCACATAGTGCTCATTATCGCACTGTGCGGTAATGTAGCATCATATGTACTGTAAAATATTTTTGTTCATGCATTTTGCATCTCTATTTATCCCCGGGATGAAACTTTCGAAAACTCTGAAAACACTTTACTTATATTTTAATAATGGGATCCTTACTAAAAACAAGGTTACAATTCTCTCACTTAAAATTTTACTTCATCCCCATAAAAACTATTTTAAATATTTTACAATGATCCGGAGGATTTTCGAAGTCTAAAACTTGGGCTTGCCTTGCCCATAACCGATGTGGTATATAACATATTAAAAAATCAGAACTACCTTATTTACCCACAAAATTACGAGGCAAAATTTACCAATTCCATGTACTATATTGTATCGTTACTTTTTTGCTTTTTAAATAAGAAAACTACGCTACGCTATATGATATAATTTTACACGCGACTTTAATGGCTGCATTAAATATTACACGTTTTTCTTACGTTTCGTACGAAGGCTTATAGATTTTTATTTATGATTATCTATATCCTTTAATTAGTTACACAAAACTATTTTGCACTACGCCGCTTACACTTTAAAGCCGGTTAAAGATGTAACCTGTCACTCAAATCGTAAATAATAGTCACTAGACAAAAAAAATACAACACAAATATTTCTTAAAAATATAGTAAGAATAAATACACAAACATACATGGACTGTAAATATCAAGCGAACGAGTAACCTATTTTTGATAAAAAAACAGACCATTTTAATACCCGTATTACCTGTAATGTAAATTAAATAGTTTCTATTCTAGAGGAGAATATTTGCCTACTCTAGACCAAAAGCTCGGAATGCAAATTTTCCTGGACGGCAAACTAGGTTCCGGTTCCCCATAATAAGGTAAAGGCGATAACCAGAGTAGGTGTTTTAATTACTAACTGCAATCGCATTGTAAAACAAGAAACACTAACGGATAACAACGGCTGGATAGAACTTAGATTATATCATATATAAACTAATTATAGGGGCAATTTTGTAAAAAATATTACGGAACTCATATTTGTAGGTTTATGATTGAACATTGATCCGCTGAGTAGGTGAAGGTTTTATTCATAACGTTAGCTAAGCTCATAGCATTATGCAAGAAGGAAGCGAATGCGACGTTGATAAATAATTTATGGTCTCAATTAGTTAGGCACCGAAAGTATATTGGTAAAGGAGCGATAGGTACTCGTATGGTTGAAATTACATAACCTTAACCATGTCATTTTCATCTGACTTCAGAAAGGAGGAGGTTCTCAATCATGTTTTTTGCATGTTGATTACGAGATTAGTAATTAGATTAATTTGACCTCCCTAGTTGGTAATGGCCCTGCCTACGAAGCTGGAGGTCCCGGGTTCGAATCCTGGTAAGTCTATCACGAATAGTTTATACTGAAATATGGACATTTTCTATGTATGTGTATGTATTTATCTATATAAGTATGTATACCGTTAGTAGGTACAAGCTTTGCTTAGTTTGGGATTAGGTCGATCTGTGTTAGATTGTCCCTATGTATTTATTTGTTTATTTATTAGAGTGTTAATTATGAATCGATTAGCATTATTATTGTGTTTGATCGAAAGGAGACGCCTCATAAGTGGTCTGTGTAAACAGAGATAACTCCATTTTGAAAGCCATATACATGATGATTTTGGTGTTCTCTTAAGGACCTACCTCATCCACCACCAATTTTCCCATTTATGTTGGTAATTTTTTAAAATTAATCACTCCATAATTATAAATCTTCAAGCAATACAGGGAGGGGAGTCGGCCTACGTACCGTTTCCCCATTGCCGAACTACAAGCCCAAATGGGCATACGCGGGTCTGTGTTGATTAGCTAGTCCGAACACAAAAATAGTTCGAAATATGCAAGATTTGCTGGTGTAGTTGTATCATTTTATTCTCGTATGTGTTAGGACGTATGTGTATATGTGTGTGTGTAGGATCCTCATTACAGATAGATTTTTGTATGTAATGTGTGAAAAGTGCGTTTGCTATGTGCACGTTTCCCCCCGCAAAAATTGACAGAATAATTTGCACTCTTTATAAGTAGGATGCCTGTTGATAGTGTTGATGTAGCTTTATGTGAATCATCTGCAGAAAAATGCAAACTGAGTAGGTAGGTAATGGCATTTAAAGTAAGGTTTGACGTCTCAGGAAAATTATTAAAACCAGCAATATAATTATATAATACAGCAGGTATATAATTTCGTAGTTTGGTCAACGAACTATGACATTGAACCTGGGATATCAAAGGACAGCTGCTGATTAGCAGTCTTATAGTTTATCGGCGTGGTTTTGATATTTGATGGCAATATTCTTGTTATATTTCTTAAAATATTAAACCTTTTAAATTTAGAGATAACACTTTGTCCGTATCTTGGACATAAAACAGTGTAAGTACATAAAATTAATTTCAATCTAGGTATGCTCTTGTGGGAGCACCAACACGTTTTCACTGAGATAAATGGCAAGTCACGAGGCAATTAAACGAATGGTACTGAGGGTTTGTTTTTCAGGCGAATTGTATTTGTACACTATTATTTAAGTTGTCAAAGCAATTTATGAAACTATGAAAATGCAGAACTTGGTTTATACACCTAAGAAATGGTCCAGTGATAGTATGGTAATTGGTTTAGTGCTTGATTTGTTTAAAATAATAAACGTAGTCATAATTAATGTTTACACTATCGGAAATGCCTTAGGGTCAAACAAAATAAGCAGTCAACCGAAATGGCGCGATGCGGTCATCGTTAGTCTTTGACCTTCGCGTAAGCAACCGGTCTCGCTAGGCCGGGCGCGCTCAGATCTCATTTGGCACCGGCGCGCCTCCAGAACCAGTCAAGTCTTACCATGTTGCTGCTCACCCTCGCTGCGGTCCTTGCCGTGGCCGTGGCCAACCCGGTCACGACCGGCGGCAAAGTCGTCTGTTACTACGACAGCCGAAGCTATGTCAGAGATTGTAAGTATACCTTTAATTCTGCTAAGCGTTCTAATCTCGCGTGCTTCTTGTAAGAATACAATTACACAGTTTTGTTCGGTTTGAATTCGAAACAGGTAGGGCAACTCTTCCTAAACTTCTCCGTTACACATGAATAATGTATGAGATTTGAAGGCGCTGAGAGCGATAAGTCTAAGATAGCTTCTCGACCTACCCGAGGAACTTTTTCTTGAAATTTCATGGTCTACCTTCATAGTCCTCGTTAAAAAATATTGTAACCTAAATGTATGAAATCGTAGTCAAATTAATTTATGAAACCACCGTGGCGGTCAATTTGTGATATCGTAAACTCTTATCGATGTTGCGTTACGCGTTCTTGACAAATTTAAGGCGAATTTATGCCGATGCTGTGCGATTTTTATATTCATACTATTAAGCGAATTAGGTAAATACATACATACTGTTTAAAACTACCCGCTACTATAGCTCAGGAATATTAGGCTAAAAATTAACTAATAGCCGGAACTAACTGGATTTTGGTATACTGATACTATATTTTATAACTAACAACTAGTCAAAACTCCCCAAGCGTGCGCCGGTTGCGTTCTGAGATATATAGGGTGTTCTTGAGCTTTCTGCGGGACTTAGTCAATTTGTGTAAGAAGGTCGTATAATATTTATTTATTTATTATTTATTATTATTATATATAATTAACAACTATAATAGACATATATATTGTCAAAACGCCTTAGCTTCAGCTTCTTGGGTCATCAACTATTTAGTTTTGGCTGGTTCAAGACGTAACCAAATGTTTGGTTTTGGCTAATAGTTCAAGATAATTAATTCCCAGGCAGCTGCATATCATTTTAATACCTTCATTAAATCCTAAAGACGTCTTAGCCGAGTTTGCACAATTCCAGTTGAGAACTGAGAAATTTTAACTGCTGAATATTGGCATAACGCATTATTAAGTAATAAGTATATTAAATTAAGAACAATTTGACCCGACTAGAACTCCTGTAAGTTTGAGGTTTATGCGAGTGGGAAACTTATACGAGGCTTCATAAACTGCCTTTTTTCCTAATCATATTCAAGTTTTGGATTTAGCTAAAGTTGGGCCAACTGTTCTTGCCAAGTCAAAAACACTAATATAACGCTTGAGTGCATGCAGTTGATTATTTATTTCCTTATAGAGACCAAACAACATACTAAAAATGCAGCGGGAGTGTATTTAGGAACGCCAGCGGGGGAGGAGCGGGGGGTTTCAGGACGTTATTCATCTAGGTATTATGAGAACGTATGCAAATTTTCAGCAAGTTCCGGTGGATTTTGGATATAAAACCTAATATTCCTGAGCTACTTGATGGCTTTAGATATTAAAAATATTAATTGGGTACTAGATAAGGGACCAATTTAATACTAAAGACGAATACGTTACGAGAATAATATTAAAGACGGCAAACAACAGCAAGTTCCTAGAAAACCCGAGTCAAACCGGCTTGAATCAAATAAATTTACAGACACGGTCATTGACTTAGGCCTCGCTAATTTAGTTAATCCTACTTAGGTACATTTTACTATATATAATTTCAACCTTCTCCTTGTCTAATTAAGTCGCTTGATGTAGTTCAAACCATTAAATATTGGTTTATTTTAAGTTTTTTTTTATACTTGTAAGATACTTTTAGAAAAAATATACCTAGTATTACCTACACTTTTCCTAATTGAATATTTAAAATTTCAATTTCACAAAATATTTTTAACATTAATATTGATACACAAGTAGCGATAAAGCCAAGTTTTACTTATCTAATTAGTTCATGGACACAAATAACTAAACAATAAAGTGCATTTACCAACATTAGGTACAAATTTAACTACATTATGAATTATGATGAAATTACGAAGACAGGGACTGCAACCTGGACTATGTACTTACTCATTGAACAAACTTCTCGAAATCGTATAAGTAGTTCTATTTATTAATGTCAGTAGTTTGGAACTTCAACTAAAATTTAACAAAACATTTAAATCATTTTATTTTGGTCACGCCACGCCTCAGGTGTTTATCTTAGGTGCTACCTGCGCTCGCTCCCTGCATGAGAACGCTGATACAATTATCAATAAGTAAGTACTGTAATAAACACAATGCTTCTTAATTATGAACGAGTATGTACATGCTTAATTAAAATTTTGTTAAATTTGAGTAGGCGAAATCACTGAGTTCGTCATTAAGTATATTGTATTGACATTGGAGCTGAAAAGGTCGTCGCCTTGTCGCACGAGGATAGAAATAATTTCATTAGGTGCATATTTTAATCTCCTTAAGTCTGTAGTGAATTAGTTTATACGTACCATAATAAGTAATTAGTGTAATTTAAGGTGTATTGAAATTAGATACATGTCAGAAGTTGCACCTCATACACTTACTTAATTATTTCTGTTTCATAGAATTGTAATAAAAAATGTCTAACAATGAGTAAGTCCAGGACGCCTTTCAAAAATATTTCAGCTCAACTGATGTTAAAATGATAGGTAATATTAACCAAAATAATATTTATATAAATAAAATTTAGTCGATGTCGAGTGACGTTCGCATCGTGATTTCTCAATAAAAAAATCACCAAAATACATACAAATTGTATGCTATTAGACCACAATAGTAACGTTTAGGATAGTAAAAGGAAGATAATTTACGTTGAATCACACCGATAAAGTAATAAATCAATGAGCGTTTTTAAAGGAATAAGGACTCTTAAACTCAATGGAAGCTACCGTACACCAGGCGGCGCCCCTCACGCGTGGGTCCTGTTTCAATATAAGAGAATTGTCAAAGTGACGTTTGAAATGTTCCCGCCGGACCCACGTTCCACTAGCGCCCCTAGCGGAAATACGACTCCCTGTAATTCTCGTTGCATATTACATTAGTATTTCTCCTCTCGTTCGCTCAAATGTGTGCGCGCATTTTTATGTAGGTATATATACCTCGTAATTATTTTACCTAAAATAATTCACCAATGCTTTTTCATTGAAATGGCAATGAATCATCTGCATCCCTAAATGTATCCTATGTTTCACGTCCGTTGATTTATCTGAAATGGACATATTGGATATGCTACCATTCAATTTGATTCAGTTTAGAGGCGCATATAATGGTAAAGTGTAATCTTCCTTTTGATGTAGTGTAGTAAACTTAAAAACTTTACACATACGCGTGTGTAGGACCCGTATTGAACGAGCGAACAAATATTAGGTACCGCTGGATCCACAATAATATACCTACTTTTAAAGTGGGATACGATTTTCTATTTAAATTACGAATCAGTCACATAAAAAGTGGCGGTATACGGTAATAAGTAGAATTTACTTCTATCAATGAAATTCAAGTTGTCTAACAATTTAAAACAAAACTCTCAACTAGGATAAAGCGCGAGCATTATGTCTTCTAAAGATGCGAGTTAGTTCGTTTATTACCTATTGTACCTAAGAAATGCATGGTTCAGTTTGTTTTGGTGTTGAGGGCGCGAGAGTAACTTTCCTTTACAAGTAAGTAGGTACAAGTAATTAGTTCGCCAAGACTAATTGACCGGGTCATTAGTTTAGCCAATAGTTTATCCAAGAACGTGATGTTGTTCGCTTGTTCGCCCCGAGTACCTACTGCTCTCAATCAACATCATGTTTGATCATCTACCTATTAAACCGACATCTCTAGTTCTGTTAGTAAAAATATTTCTTGGTTAACGTATCACAATTCCAACGTAATATTAACCGATGTGCTTCATAATTATTGAATTTAGTTTTATTCTCTCTTTTATTTCATCTGACACTTAGATATATTAGATGTATATTGTTTTAAACCGTTACAAATCTAAGATATACTTAATCTTCCATATGTATATAGTTTAACACGTTCAAACTTTGAATAATAATATTGAAAAAAGATAACCTCCAATTATGTACCGCGTTGAGGAAAATAATGTCATTTGACCTTATATCAGCGAGTCAATAAGATAACACCGTTAACAAATAACATTCTAGAGTTTCTTGGAAGCAGATAAACATTTGATTAACTGCCATACCTATTTCGACGGTTACATCATACGGTCCGAGTATTTTGTTGAGTGACTGTTGCGATTATTTAACCCTTTTTTATACAATGCTGTTTGCAAAATTATTGATTTAAAAGCTTGTACCTTATCATTAGTCAAATCAAAACAAAAAAAATGGTTTGCTACCCTTTCATACAATGACACGGAAGACTTATTTATTACATTTACTCGGCACTTATAGTTAGTCTTGTGGTCAACTATGGTTGTTATTTATTACTCGCGCTCATTCATACTAACACATACACACAAACACATACGCACACACACACACACAAACACACAACACTTACACTCACACACTCATAATAATAGCACCTTCAATACTAATTTTAATTATTTCTTTATTTTCTCATGTTTCATTGTAAATTCATTCCGAGCTCCAAGATACAGGCTTAGCCTAGTTTGGAGCTCGCCGGACATCTATGGTGTAATATGTATGTGTTAATATAATTAAGTTTGGCGAATCACAACTTTTAATTGCAGAGAAAGGAGAGCTAAATTATAGCTGTTTTGTTTATTATACACGTTTCGAATATCAAATAATTACACCCATTAACAGCTTCTTTAAATATTTGTCAGTGAATGTTTTGATTATATATATTTTAAAAGTAGTCAATGTTTTATGGCGATATGTTATTTAATTATAATTTTACCAACTTTTCAACTTCTTATTTTGGATGTTGATATCAGGAGAGGAGAGTCGTAGAACGTAGTTGCTTTCCCTTAGGCCTAGACTCTGATAACATAGTTTCAAGACAAATCAGAGTATTCTTTAGCAATCAAAGTTAGTTAAAAACAAACAACAAAGTAGAACAAACGTGAACTAAATATATCATACAATGAACTTATATGTTTACCTCTCAGTTTCCTACAAGCCCGCTACTAGTAAAACAGGTGTTACGGCGAGGTGGCTATGTTTAAGTTTAATTTCTTAAGTTCAAGACTAATTGAAATACCTAGAATAAACCATTAAAATACTGTTTCGTATTTCTGTATGTACACATGCGGTCAAAATTGCATTAGCAATTTATGAATGAATTCATTCTTAAATTGCTCATGCACTTATGAACGCGTCTGTAGGTACCTACATCTGAATTGTGACCACTCATTAAAATTAATTAGAAAATTTTCATTACAATTATTTTCAGCAAATTATAAGATTAAGATAGATGAATAGTATTAAAAATAAATGAGTAATTGTAAGCAATACTAGTACATAACGATACAAGTGCGAAAACGAAGACATTCGACGCGACAATTAAGTAAAACTGTAAAACGTTGGACAATACACGTGCGAATCCTATCGATTTAAAACACTTTAAGGTCATGTTTCAATTTATATCCACTTATTGCGAATTTCCTTCTTTACGCACTTGTACAGTAACGTAATGTACTATAATAGTGTTTTCCTCATTAAATTTTTGCTGTTATTACTCGAGCACCTAACATAACTGTTTATCATAATACCGGAAGATGTAACACTAATTATAGGGACACTTGTTTCACAATAAATAAAAACGTATTATCTCGCAGAAATTTCTGCGAACGGAATGGAAATGCAGTTGCACTTAGTTTTCTCCTAATTAAGTAGGTGTATTTATAAAAGTAGGTACGAATATCCTGGAAAGCGTGTAAAGGTTACTGACACAAACTTATTTGCTGAGGTATAGAGCGCGCATTTTTACGCACCTCATCATAGGTGCGATATTGTTGGTGGCACATTCCCATATTGTTTTCTCGACTGCCAATTGCCGCAAGGTAAGCAGAGCAGAACAATATGTCGGTAGCCGGTTACGTCAGTGGCGGTAAGTGGCTAATCAGGGGGACAATAGGACGTTCTTCGTTAACTGTCCTGGAATTGCTGTTCACACCCACTGATCGCTTGAATTGTTCTATTAGGGGAGGCCAAGAAGGGATTTTGGTAGTAACTCCGGCGCAGCAGACAAAAAGCAAAACTATGGGACATAAAGAGAAAGTACCCTAAGTATCGTAGATAGGGTATTTTTCTGAATTAAGACTAATTTATGTTATTTTTAAAAGTTAGTAATTCTGCATTCAAAGATTTTCTTAAAATTACTTGCTTCGGGTGGGAATCGAACCGACTTAAAAGTGAAAAAAAATCACCCTACTTTTATGATGCCAATCGAAAGAATAGCTAATAAATAATAACTCTTTTTAAGTAACATAGTATTTAAAAAAAAGAGTAACGTCATCATCATCATCAATCATTTTAATCAAGTGTTGGGTTTCATCATTAATTTTGATTTTAATTATGGCAACATTAACAAAACGCGCCAAATTCATTTGAACTCTGGTAACATTTAACAAGCGCCGACAGGTGGCGTGACCGGGGGAGGGCTATAAAAAGACCGACCAGTGGGCTGGCAGGTCATTCTTTGCTTGTCTGCAGAAGTGATAACAAGTGACTTTAAGTGTACCTAATAAGTAAAAGTGTGTAGTAATAAATAAAGTGCATTTAAGAATTGAGTTGTTTTTCTTACAAGGAGTTAATATACAACAAATCAGAAGTCGGATAACCAACGTTAAAACGTAAGTACACGTCCATAATCTATATTTACGTATTGCAATTACGAAATAGCTTTCGTTTACAAATTATATTTTAATGCCATTAACTGTTAATAATAACAAAGTACATTATGAGTCTTGTCAAGAGAATTGTGTTTGTTAGATATCGATATGGATCGACAGAAATGTAGACTGACCACGCATTTGATCAGGGCAACTCCCTGATAATGCATTGGAAGGATTACTTACTGTCGAACGGTATCGGCTACCTTCATAAAAAAAAAAAAAACTATATGTTTGTGATTTATTGAAGCATTTGATCGTGAGAACGTGGCACTAACAAAGATATAATGTCAAGTCTGGTCAAATACATCTGGTTAATGTGGTTTGGATATTGAGCTAGACCAAGTCATCATTGGTAATACTTACTTCCTTAATTAAGCTCAGCACAAGCACTAATGTTGTAATTTATACACGTTAAAACCTCCACTGGCAAAATTATTGCCTGTCTTTTTCTGCCAGACTAACAGGTATAAGAATGGGAGGACACATTAATTAACTAATATAGAGATATTAAGGTTTTTTTTAAGTGGGTAACTGTTAAATCCTTTCGAGGTTATGCGTTAATAGATCAGTGAAAACGCGTAGCGCCTATCGTAAGCAATAGTAGGTTATTTTATAAATACTTACGTATAATCTTGTTGTTTTATATGTTGCATATTATTTTTATACCTACGACTTCCCCATCATAAGAAATGTTAGGTTCTGTAACTACCACCCAGCACAATACGTACCAATGACCAAGTAGCATTAATTGTGCATAAAGAAAATAACGAACCTGTTAAAAACGGGCTGATCAGTCTTAATATCGAACCTGCTAACTCACGTAGTGTATTGTTGTGGTGAAAGCGCCTTAAAGTCATATTACCCTATTAAGTTGCTAATGTTTTGTTTTGTTTATTTGTCTATTCCTTAAAAGCTACACTGACAGTCTAGCCACACGTGTTAACTACACAGGGCAGAGTAAAAGTACATATATGCGTTACATATTAGCACAATATCTTTGATTATACAACCATTATTTATCTCTCTGGTTCAGCATAATTATTACCTACCAAATACTTATTACAATTTTATTTCCGAGGTGTGCTGTGGAATCATGGATGGCACTGACCAGGGAGAACCAAGCCAGAAAAGGAGGCGACTAAAAACGCCTACTAGCCACGATGCTCCCCCTCGTCGAGCATCAGTAACACAATCTCAACATCGGGATCGTAGTCTCAGCCACGTAGAGCAACGAAGCCGCAGCCGCGTAGAAAGACGAAGCCGCAGTCGTTCCCGTCGTCGCAGTGACACGGTACGCAGCAGGAGGAGCAGGTCTCGCGGGCGTGAACGTGAGTTGTTAGATTTACGGGCTCAATTGGATGCTTTACAACGCGAAGTAGAAAGGGACCGCGATAGCAGGGCGCGATCACGACTATCAAGAGAAAGGCGGCCCTCATCACATAGATCACGCAGCCGTAACAATCATGATAAATGTAGTGATACTGAGAGGTCTGGTACTAGTCGTGAGGGCAAACAACAGAAACGCAGGTCAAGGAGTCACAACTTCTCTATCGAAGATGTGGAACATATTGTAAATTCTATTAAAACCAATTTACCATCTCATCCGCCTACCTTAAACAAAAGCATAGACCATAAAAATATTCTTCCAAATTTTGATCCCTCATCTAAAAATCAACGTATTGTTGTATGGTTGAAAAAGGTCAATGAATGTGCGGCGGTATACGGATGGGATGATAAAACTACCATACATTTTGCCATGCAAAAGCTCCAAGGTTTGGCCAGAGTCTGGTATGAAAGTTTAGATACTATATTGTACTCGTGGCCTGAATGGCAAGAAAAATTGGTCAAAGCATTTCCGTGCGAGGAAAACTATGGCCAAATCTTGGAGGAAATGCTGAAACGGAAGAGCAGATTTAATGAGCCAATAGAGGTTTATTATTATGAAAAATTGGCTCTTCTGCATCAGTGCGGTCTTAGTGGCAAAAAGGCTGTAGATTGTATAATTCACGGCATAACTGATAGAACCACAAAATCGAGTGCTGTGGCCGTGCGATGTTTGGAACCAGATGAATTACTACAATTTTTGATCAGCAATAAAGAATTAAGTAACCCAGATCGAGGCAATATGAAGAATAAAAATTGGTCTGATAGCTCAAATAGTAACAGTCAGGGTACGAAGAACAAAGCACAGCCACAGGGCCCGTTTTGCTTTAATTGTAAGGAGAAAGGTCATCATTTCTTGCAATGTCCGAAACCATTACTTAAATGCCATCATTGTAATAAGGTTGGTCATAAACCAGAGGATTGTTTTAGTAAAAAAACATACAATAAGTCAACTAAAACTCCCGAGGTTCGATCGTTGCATGCATCGGGGAAAAGTAACGCTAAATACTATAAAAACGCCCACATAAACAATACATTAATGGAAGTGTTCGTTGACTTCGGAGCTGAGCTTACCCTTGCTAAACAATCTCTTGTTTCATCTTTGGGTATTACATATGATCAGGAAAATACAATAATGCGAGGTTTTGGAAACGGATTAGTGACATCTTTAGGTGAAGTATGGCTCGATATCGACATAGACGGTGTTAGGGCTAATGTGCCATGTAAGGTAGTTGCAGATTGTCATCTCGACAAGCCTGTTCTAGTGGGACAAACATATACCGAGTTACCTCATATCTTAGTAGTCAAAGATTCTAAGCGCTTGTGTTTCGTAGACATTGGAAATGAAATGCCGCAGCCGGAATCGAACCATACTTCGATAATCAAAGTTTCAATTGCCAATGATATCGAATTATATGGTCCCGCTTCAATCAAAGCGGTCACGGAAGATAATTTTAGTGGAAGTATTATGATAAAGGAGAGACTAGTAGGCAAACCCGGTCAACAATTATTTTTAACTGGAGGCTTGTATACGGTAAAGAATGGTTTTGTTCATGTAGTTGTCACTCCATGTTGTTGCCCCTGTTTGATGATGGAGAATTTCACAGTTTCCCGTGTTGAAAGAGTACCATTGATAAACCGAATAACAGCAGAGTCCTCCACAATACTAAAGTCCGTAGATTCCAGTCATAACATAACAGAGTCTCAGCTAAAACTCGGTGAAAATGTCTCTGAAAACCACAAACATAGACTCTTACAGTTATTAAACAAATACAAACATTGCTTTGCGTCTACCTTAGGAGAGTTGGGGTGCACAAGTGTAACTCAAATGACTATTGAACTAAATGATCAACGTCCTATAGCTTCCCGACCATATAGGCTGTCCCATTGTGAAAGAGAGCAGGTTCGTCACATGGTTGATGAAATGCTGGCGGCTGGTATAATCCGAGAATCTACATCGGAATATGCCAGTCCCATCATTCTTGTAAGGAAGCCCGATGGTAGTCTGAGAATGTGCATTGATTATCGAAAACTAAACTCGTTGACAATAAAAGAAAGATATCCAATGCCAATCATTGACGACGAACTTGCTCGCTTATCTGGACAGGCCTACTTTATAACATTAGACCTTGCCTCGGGGTATTATCAGGTACCCATAGCAGAACAAAGTAAACACCTTACTTCGTTCGTTACTCCCGACGGTCAATTTGAATTCAATAGAATGCCATTCGGGTTGGCTAATGCACCGGCTGTCTTTCAGCGGATGATGAACCGCATTCTAGGCTCCGCTCGTTATACCAAAGCAACGGTGTATATAGATGATTTGCTAATTTTCGGTAGGAATCCAGATGAATGTTTAGATAGATTCGAAGAGGTCCTGCAGATGTTAGATGACGCTGCTTTGACCCTTAACCTTGCCAAGTGCAGTTTCCTTCGGGAGAAGATCGATTATTTAGGATATGAAATAACTGCCAATGGAGTCAAACCGGGAGAGAAGAAAATCCAGTCCGTGCAGGATTTTCCGCCTCCAAACGATATGCACAAAGTAAGGCAATTTCTCGGTTTAGTTGGATATTTTCGAAAATTTATTGAAGGCTTTGCCCAAATTGCGCATCCCCTAACCAAGTTATTGAAAAAGGACGTTGTTTGGGAGTGGACGAGCGCACAAGAGGAAGCGTTTGAGACCCTCAAGGCTAGGTTGATTAGTAGGCCTATCTTAGCAATTTATGATCACACAGCTGAGATCGAACTTCACACTGATGCCAGTAAGCACGGTGTAGGAGGTATTCTGTTACAACGAACTCCTGGCACTAGTGACTTAAAGCCGATTGCCTTTTATAGCCGTCAAACTTCGCCAGAAGAGAAGAATTTCCACTCTTATGAGTTGGAAACTCTGGCCGTCGTCTGTTCCCTAAAGAAATTTCGTGTATATTTGCTCGGAAAAGATTTCAAAATTGTGACTGATTGTAGCGCTTTGCGTTCCACATTTTCGAAGCGAGATTTAATACCACGTATTGCCCGTTGGTGGCTCATGTTACAAGAGTACAATTGCTCAATTGAGTATAGGGCCGGAACAAAAATGTCACATGTCGATGCACTCTCCCGTAATCCAACAGGTGATCCTGTTTCCAATTTTGAACCGTTTCCCACTGTTATGAACATCACCAACGACGATTGGTTACTTACACTCCAATTGGGAGATTCCGAAATCACTAGAATCCGTAACATTCTCATGAGTGAGGTTGACCCTACAGATCTACAACATATTAGGGACAATTATATCATAAAAGACAACAAGTTGTTTAGATGTCTTAATGGCAATGCCAATGACCTTCGATGGGTAGTTCCTAAGGGCGCAAGGTGGCAGGTCTGCAAAATGAGCCACGATGATATTGGTCACTTTGGCATAGAGAAAACGTTGGAAAAGGTAAAGAAACATTATTGGTTTCCGAAAATGTCGCGATTCATAAAGAAATATGTAACTGCCTGCATTGAGTGTGCGTATGCAAAACAAACCAAAAATAATCAAGAAGGTTTGTTGCATCCCATTTCAAAAATAGAAATCCCCTTTCACACATTGCATGCCGATCACCTTGGGCCATTTGTCAAGTCAAAGAGGGGAAATTCGTACCTGTTAGTGGTTGTCGATTCCTTTACTAAATTTGCGTTTGTACGACCTGTGAGAAATACTAAGACCCTGAATGTCATAAAGGTATTGAATGACATATTTTACACCTTTAAAGTTCCCGTTCGCTTAGTGACAGATAGGGGCAGCTGCTTCACTTCCCATTCCTTTCAAAGGTATTGCGCTGAGAAGGGAATTAAACACATACTTAATGCAGTAGCAAGTCCAAAATCAAATGGACAAGTGGAGCGATACAATCGCACTATTTTGAACTCCTTAACAGCGCAAAACTTAAACCACAGTGAGAAGGACTGGGATAATGAAGTGGGAAAAATCCAATGGGGCATGAACAATACAATAAATAAAACAACGGGAAGAATGCCTTCAGAAGTATTGTTTGGGACATTCATGAGTGGTGACATTAACCCCGCGCTTAACGAAATCTCCCAATCCACACTCGAAACAAATGATTTAGATTCAATAAGACAGGAAGTCAAGGACAAAATTGATAGGGAGCAAATTAAACAGAAAAATTACTACGATAAAGGAAGACGACCTGCTCGTTGTTACAATGAGGGGGATCTAGTGAAAATAACGAAAACATCCTTTAACAATGATGGTAAAAGTAAAAAATTGATGCCGGCTTATGTAGGTCCATTTCGAGTACTTAAAGTGCTAGGAAATGACCGATATAAGATAACGTCGGTTCCAGGGTTCAGCAACATGAAAACCGGGTATAATTCTACTGTAGCAGCTGATCGTATGAAGCCCTGGGTTCATGTTGCTGCTCTGGAAGTACATGACGATACTGATAATGACGATGATATAGATACTTGTTAATTAACTATTGATGTTATTTATATATTAAATTATAAATTTTATCGTTAATAAATCTATATATATGTTAAAATTATTATATAATTAATGGATGATTTTGCTTGAATATATTAATATGAGGTTTAATCCATTCTTATTGTTCTATGCATATTATGATATTTGATTTTAGTCATAATTATGCCAGTGTATTAATCCAAAAATTGTTTTAATCGGTGAGAACAGTTTAGCTCACTGCACCTATAAAAAAAAAAATATATGTTGGGAATTATGAGACCAGATTTGCTCATATTCCAACATACAACTAATAAAATAAAATTAAAAGAAATAACCGTGGGAACAGTTTTGCTCACATATTATAATTAGATAAATAAATACTTATTTTGATAATGAAATGTTCGACAAGACTTGCATATAGACTTTTAGTCTAAAACCTGTCAGCCGATTGTTGGGTTTTCACATGATGCGTGTATGAGGGCATACACGTTATCAGGATGGACGATTGTTGGGTTTCATCATTAATTTTGATTTTAATTATGGCAACATTAACAAAACGCGCCAAATTCATTTGAACTCTGGTAACATTTAACAAGCGCCGACAGGTGGCGTGACCGGGGGAGGGCTATAAAAAGACCGACCAGTGGGCTGGCAGGTCATTCTTTGCTTGTCTGCAGAAGTGATAACAAGTGACTTTAAGTGTACCTAATAAGTAAAAGTGTGTAGTAATAAATAAAGTGCATTTAAGAATTGAGTTGTTTTTCTTACAAGGAGTTAATATACAACACAAGTTAAGAACATACATGAAACTGCCGAAGTCAATTAAGTGGGTATTTTTCGATTCCAATATGTCCCCATGACGACGCTCGAGTTACTACTAACTAAGCATCTTGGCCTCCCCTAACATAAGGTACGCAGAACTTGTCAGTTAAAAAAACAAGTTACGTATCTATTAAGAAAAGTTTTCGCCAGGAAAAAAGGCGTCTACAATAGAGGCGCAAGGAATAATTGAAGTAAAGGATATTGTTTTGTATTTGACACGACAAAGTTGAGAATTAAGAAAAAGCTGGCCGCTAAATAGTCGTAATAATTCCAAAAAAGGGAAAAAGGCACAAATTAGGTAGTTGTCGAATTAAGGGTGATCATCATAACCTATAAATAAATATGTCCAAGAACGACAACAGTTTCCCTTAGGTATATACTTAGCTCTACACCCAAGATTTGGGAAATTTGACGGTTAAATTCAGGCCGTTCACTCATGACGCAATAGCTTTATAATCCGATCACGCAAATTATGGAAGCAGCAGGCGTGGCATGCCAGTTTGAATCAATTTACCCGGTATACAGATGAGTGGCTTGTCTAGGTACCAGTTTGATATGCAGGATGCAATATAATATTGCATTCAAATATTGCCAATATTTGAATGCACCAGTACAAATACTTTAGATTAGTTTTGGTGCATACTTTTAGGTACTATTTGCCGGCTATCTGTCGGATCTCCATAGTGGGTATGTCCGCCGGGCATCCGCCAAGTTTTCCATACATTGATTTGTAGATGCGGCGGATATGCCCGAACGTATATGGCTCAAAAAAGAAAAATGTCTCCAATGTTATGTAAATTATGTTTTTCTGAGTAGTAACAAAACATTAAAAAGAATTGACAATATCAAGCGAAATTATGGTTACAAACCACCGTTGCTACTTTGATCACTCGGAAGTCTAAAATCCTGCGCTCCTGTTTTCATTGCCTGACAATTTTCGTATGCGCTTTCGAATCTCATACCCAAAGCAAATTCACTAATAAGCGGGCGCAGCGGTCGAATTAGCCGAAATTTTATATATATGTACATAGGAAGCCGTCTGTAGTAAATATGTATACCTTTACCAAGTCTGGCAGTAGATATTTTTCGACAGGATGGCCAAATAAGAAATAGGTACTTATACACTTTATTTTTTAAATTAAACACTGAGATTTTCAGTTTATAAAGTATTTATTAAAAATATGTTATTGAGGGATAGCAATTTCACATGAAACAATAAATTGACTAAATGTTTAGCAAATGTCTACAACACAATGGTAAATGTAATAATTTTTCGTAAATTTTTCCACGATTTCGGCATAATCATATTGGTTTTGTCTGGCTTCTGCTGTTTTGAAGTATCCTAAATGTATCGGTTGGTCGCAAAGATTTTACATATTCCAAAAGAAAAAAAACTCCAAAGCCAAAATGTTCCATGTTAGCTGCGAAAGTTTTATTAAAATTGGCCGTATTTTCGATTTGCACATTTGACTTTGGCTTTGGAGTTTTTTTCTTGTGTTATTGTGTTTTGTGCGACATTGCTATCCCACGATATTATGTTTTAAAAAAATTACTTTCTAATTTTAGAGTATCACAGAGTATCATAGAGTAAACTTTAATGTAAGTATATTTGGCTACCGTGTAACATGCCTCCCTGTATTTTCACTCCGTAAAACAGGGAGGCATAAAGAAAAGAGTCTTTTGTCAGACTTGGTTTGCCAAACATTAAGAGCCTGGGCACACTCACAGAGTACCATTTGGTACCATTTTGTGAAAAACATCATTTATAAAATGATTGAGCAGTGTTTCCGCATAACCATCTTTCAACCATTCAGCCAATGATGTGAATATCCGTGCTACATTGAACGGTCTTTAAAATAATATGACACCATTAATATTTAGAAACGATATGCTTGCTGTTAAGTTTAAAATATATCTTATTTTGAAGTATGTTGGAAATATATTCATTAGGCCATTTGCCATTTCAATATCACATAAGCATGGAAGTCACACACACTGACTGTATGGAACGTGTGCAGAATCAATTGCTAACTGACCGCTCCAGTATTAGTCAATGTGTAGGTACCGTCAACGTTAACTATTTGTTATCATTTTTTGCAACACACTCCTCTATAATAAGGCAAAAAGTGTATACTTATTTTTGACGTCGACCTGTACATACACATCCTTGCAATTTATCGCCTATCAGTAAGAGTTTGATCGAATAAGTTGGATTGATCTGATACAAATAGATACACGTATCCTAAGTTTTATTTACGCGTTGTTTCTAGTCAACTATGTTTTATTTGCACAATTATGTAACTTACCTAAACGTCGAAAATTGCAAGGTCATTTTTTTATCTCAGTTGGTTTTTTGTTCACTAGGCCGTCACAACTGCAACTTCTCTTTGACTTGTACCTATAGTAAAAGAGCCATAAGGTTTCACCAAAGGAGCCATGCTGCGTGATAAAAGTATTCAAGTTAGCGCGCGTTTCATGATGTTCGCCATAATAATATGCGGTTATCACGCCGATGCGATTTCCGCACATAGCTCCGGTAGTAGCGTTATGTACTTAGTCACTGCTTACATACCAATGTCTCGTTTGCACCGCGGAAACCGCATCCAAGGTGAAGACTGTTCGTGGGAACCATACAGCAAAATGGCCACAAGATTCACAATTATGCTAAACGAAGAGGTATTCCTTCAATGGTTACCTTGATTGTTTAGCTCCGCGTTACATAATAATCGATATGACCACTAATTTCTGTTGCCTTTGTGACGCAATGAACTAAAGACCAGAGGGCTACTACATTGTAAATAAACAGTCGAGGGATGTATTTATCCAGCTCAAGCCCGCATGCTGCCTTTGGACCTGGACCCCGCCCTATCGTTCTGCACCCACCTGGTGTACGGATTTGCCGGAATCCAACCTGACACTTACAAGATGGTGCCCCTGAATGAGAACCTGGACGTGGACCGCTCGCACGCCAACTACAGAGCGATCACCAACTTCAAGAGCAAGTTCCCCGCACTGAAGGTGCTGCTGTCTGTCGGAGGCGATGCTGATACTGAAGAAGCCACCAAGTACAATGCTTTGGTAAGTCGCCGCCTAATTATTATACGCAGAATAACTATTTTCCCTTATTTTGTTCTGAAATAATTCTACCGATAAATAGGTACTGTACCACAACCACAAGTGAGATTCATTGCTGTAAAGGAGTTGACTGTTGGTTTATTTTCAAAGAGAAAAAAAGGTGCTAAGTACCAAGCATATAGGACCAAATTACCACTTAAAATTTTATGTGCCGTAAGAGACATTGTATCGGAAGTAGGTAGTTAACATGTTGCTTAAGTCTTTTTTCGTCAAACGTTAATAAAACTTTAATATAATTTTTAAGAAAAAAAAAACCGACTTCATTTGGTTCCCGGTAAAAGTGAAATTTTGAATTTGTTTGAGTTAGCCAGTTTACTTCACAAATATCCAATACACCGCACGTGTACGATCGAAAATTGAGGAGCTTTCTTAATGTCACAGGGCTTCCATCATTACATGTGAAGTATAATCAAACGGAACTCCCTTGTAGACCTTTAAAACAAACAAAATAACAATGTGTTAAATTGGATGACAGACTGTAAATTATCGAGCTGTTTTATTATGCCATCCCTGATTATCAACATCAGGTCCACTCCAGCAATATGATGGCCACAGTAAGAAAATGCGTAAGCTAATTATGAACACCCTCTAATCACAATGAACGTGCCGTTCAAATTTGAGGAGTTCTCTGAATTATTCAAGAACCCCATCATCAGAATAGAAATCAAATCAAAAACATGAATGTCACAACTAGGATAATAAGTAGAGCTAGGTTTATCGACCAGTTCCACTTTGCCATCCCTGGTCTTCATCATCAGGTCCACTTCATTAAAATGTTGGCTCCCCCAAAACAATGTTTTAGTTACTTAAGGAAACCCTCAAATCAGAATGTATGTGCCGTTAAAATTTGAGGAGTTCTCTCAATCCCTCACGAATTCCATCATCAAAATAGAACTATAATCAAATATGACTATCTTGAAGGTATTTCCTTACAAAGAAAAGATGAATGTCTCAAATCGGATGATAGAGCTGGGAATTACCAAGCAGTTCCACTTTGCCATCCCTGGTCTTCATCATCAGGTTCACTCCACCAAATTGAAGATGTTCGTAAAGAAATGCTCGAGTGTATTAAGAAACTACCCAAATCATCATGCATGTGCCTTTCAAATTTGAGGAGTTCCCTCAGTTCCTCATGGATTCCATCATCAGAAATTGATTTTGAAAAAAACGGAACAAATCTGGAACCATCTATTTTCAGACAAAAAAATATTTTTTAAAATCGGATGATAGTCCTGGGAATTACCAAGCAGTTCCACTTTGCCATCCCTGGTCTTCATTATCAGGTCCACTCCACCAAATTGATGATGTTCGTAAAGAAATGCTCGAGTGTCTTAAGAAACTACCCAAATCATCATGCATGTGCCTTTCAAATTTGAGGAGTTCCCTCAGTTCCTCATGGATTCCATCATCAGAAATTGATTTTGAAAAAAAACGGAACAAATCTGGAACCATCTATTTTCAGACAAAATAGTACATTACCTAACTAGTGCGGTAAAACAAAGAAAGGCCGAGATCGCAGATGTTTGCGACCCGAGCTGCAAGCGAGGGACGTAAATATGCGATCAAGGGCTTTATTTATTACCTCACGTGTGTACCTAAACATCATTTTATGCCTACACTTGGGCAGAAATCGGCTTTTTCCGTACGCGTAGCGTGCGGAAAAAGGCATTTTATGACCAGGTGTGGCATAAAAATATTTTTTATAATCGGATGATAGTCTTGGGAATTACCAAGCAGTTCCACTTTGCCATCCCTGGTCTTCATTATCAGGTCCACTCCACCAAATTGATGATTTTCGTAAAGAAATGCTCGAGTTTCTTAAGAAATCACCCAAATCTGCATGCATGTGCCTTTCAAATTTGAGGAGTTCCCTCAGTTCCTCATGGATCTCATCATCAGAAATAGATTTTGAAAGAAACGGGACCAACCTGGAACCATCTACTTTAAGAAAACAAAAAAAATAAATCAAATCGGTTCAGTAATGACGGAGTTCTGAGGTAACATCCATAAAAAAAAAAACAGACTAAATTGAGAACCTCCTCCTTTAGAAATATTGAAGTCGGTTGATAACTGAAAAAAAAACGAAGTTTATCGCAATTTCTCTGTTGTGATATCCAATCTGAAGAAAAATGCATAAAACTTTAGCTGGCGTAAATTACAACTAGTTCATTCGTTTTATTATGACTTAGGGCGTGTACACACTAGCCTCTTTGCTCTGCGTGCACGCCGCGTTAAAAACGCGAGGATCGCCGGCAAAAACTCTAGTGTGCACGCACCCTTACCGCAGTATCCTGGAAAATTTAATGATCCAACAAAAACTGCATACTACGATACTGTTCGGCAGGTATAACGGTCAGATTATATTTAATGTTAGAACGTTAGACATTTTCTTAAATAAGTCATTAAATTATAAGTACATAATTATTTAGAGGAATTGATTTAAAATTTGACTTTGACTTTATGACAAGTTTATCCCTTATGACCTTTGAGTTTTAAACCAGACGGAGTAGCAATTGGCAGGCCTACCCCTATAGTTTCATACTTATTGTACCTATGGACTGACGTTTAACTAACATAGTTATTTGTAGGTTACGTACGAATAGCCTGTACAGTTGACGTGCCCCTCCCCCGCAAAAAATGACAGATGTTTTTGTATAGGAAATGTCAGACGTTGACTGTCCATGTTACCTAAAAAGTCAAAGCTAATGACGTAGCATTCAACATTCCAGTGTTGAAAATGTATGGATATAAGTACGTACTTTTCTCTGTTGTATACCTACGCTGTTCAATACGATAAAATGTAAGCTGAAAGTATGAGGTAGATTAAGAGTAATAAAACTAATAAAGAGTAATAAAAAGAGACATAAAAAAATGTTCAATTTTATAAAATAAAAAAAACAATATTTCCCCTTGTTTTGAGTCCTCTTTTTCAGGACGCGGGCGCGGTGTAAATCCAAATTCTCCTAATAGCAGATGACATAAATATGCAAGAGGCGTCACACGCTTCCTTATTTAGGCGGTTGCGAGAATTTAAATTTAGCTTCCGAGGTTTAATCTTACTTAACGCTCCAGGAGAGCTGACTCGGTTCAACCTCCGTCTACGAGGCCGCATCGTTACATTTAAAATTTATATTTAGTGGAACCGATCACATGCTCGAGACTACAGCATGACTCGGAGATCACGTGACGTTTTCTATAGAAACGGACAGATCGGCCCCGCCCCGGTCACGTCCCGGCTCGTTCTAGTGTGAGTTATCCTTTATGCTCCTTTTATGATTTAATAATAATTATGTTGAAAATATATATCAGTTGGACTTTTAAGTCTATCCGTAACTGTTAAAAACATATCAGACGAAAACGTTTTAAACTAATAAATAATTCAAGTACTCGGGTTATTTTGAATTTCAGATTAGCTTAGGTTTCGACCAATACAAACAAGTCCCGGTACATCGTCGATTTCTCAAATCCCCAGACGCCATAAGTATCTTATTCAGCTAAAGTGTCCCGGAAAATGTTTTGGCAACCCAGTCACGAATCGGCAATTCTATAGGTTGTCGAGCGTGTCATGTCGTCAGGCCATTTGGCGCGATTATTACTGAATAGAGCACGATGTTTGTTGTTCCCCACAAGAGACTAAACGTGGGACCCTCTTGTCTAATATGGAGTTAGTTTCTTGTCAATAACTTACAACTTCTTATAGTCGTACGCAATGAGGTTTATGAGAGTTTTGGGCTAACAGAACCATCTTGTGATACTAATAGGTACTAATAATTCTTCTTCTTTTAAATAATGGCTTCTGTCCGAGAGTTTTTCCAGTGTCACGTATTGTTATTATTTTAGTATACTATATAAATAGAATAGTATATTGCCACTTGGGCGACGTTGTTCGGTAATTGACCTCGCTATATGTTAAGTTTATATACGTATAAGACAGATAAGACTTAAAATATAGCTTCTCAGGGGGCCAAGATCCCGGGATTGCCGGTTGGTGACTAAAGGAGTGACTGAACTCGTTTCAGGATTAATTCTTCATTAGCTGTGTACTGCTTCGTTAGTTTACTGCACAATTAGCTATCAACATTACACATTAAACAACATTTTGCAAACAAAATACAAAAAAATATTCCAGAGACGCCATCGCCATCTTGAGAAACAAACGACAATCCCGTACTAATAATTGTATAAGTTGAGCAATTTGAATGTAACATCCGCTATTTGAGTTGACAAATTTGATGTTTAACAATTGAAGGTCTTTAGGGGGCTTCTTAAAAATGTCTGAGCGGTCTGTACTAAAAATAACTCAGCATAAACAGAACGCAAAGCAAATCTGTATTCAGAGTACATAGTGTCTTAGTTGCACCAGGCGCGGCTCACTCCGCATTTTTCCTCTTAGCAATACAAAAGTGTAAGTGCAGATATATAACAATCGATAATAATATAGATAGAAGTAGCAATAGGTATCGTAACATCAATGCTTACTTATTCAAAGTATATATTCTGTGATCGGTTACAGTTGGAGTCCCCGCAAGCGCGCACTGCGTTCGTCAACTCCGGAGTGTTGCTGGCCGAACAGCATGGCTTCGACGGCATCGACCTCGCCTGGCAGTTCCCGAGGATCAAGCCCAAGAAGATTCGTTCCACCTTTGGTAAGCCATGACATTACATCTAGAATGACCTGAAAAAATCGTGATCGTATACAGGGTGTCATCGGCAAGTGTAACCAGGCGCTTATAAAAAAGTTATTAAAGCTATTTTACACATTGGGTAACGCACTTTCGATATCAGTTTTAAGTTTTATGATATCTGTTTCATTTACGGAATAGGTAATCTCTTGGATACACTTAAAGATTACAACCTGTAAGTACTGTGTTCTCACTCCATCATTGTTAACAAATATTTTTTTAATGAAATCGAATTATAAACTGATTTATTTAAGGGATTCATAACGAGCTTTCTGTGTACTCTATATCAAACCGAAAAATATATACCTATTTGCTATTACGAATATGAAATAATAATATAAAATTATGCGAATATGCGGTAGAGCATACATGAAACCAGTTTCCAAATAGCTAGTTAATAAACTAGCGGGTTAATAAACTTTTATATCCACACTTCTTTGACTGACGCTTATTTTGGCATAAGTAGGTATATATATATATATATATATATATATATATATATATATATGGTGCTAGCAAATTTGTTTTTCAGTTTTCAGAAAAAAATGTCGTAAAACCTATGTTTCATACTTAAATATACTCCAGTAACCGAGTACTATCATTAGTTAAAATATCGGCAGCTAATTTGCTAGCACCTTATATTGTATTTTTAATAAAGATTATTTTGGCACAATATCATACGTTGAGAAAAAAAATTGAGTACCGTACCGTTATTTGATTTTACTTACTACATAAATATTTACTGGCGTCCCACCTTCTTGAGTACATCTCAGTATCCAATAACATTTTTATTTGTAGACGGGATAGAATCGAGGATTATACCTAATGAAATATTAATACAAGGTATTATGGGACTGCTGTTGTAGCTCTAATAGAACCAGCTATATTCCTTATGTTTCTCGAGGATTTCTTCGCCGAATACTCGTACGAACCGATTAACTAACTCGTAATCTTACCTTAATAGGATTAAGAGCATTAATACTGCAAGTCAGCTGGATTTTTATTGGCGCTTGGGGAAAATAGTTCTATCGATAATTAGATACTGACCCATAAATATATAATCTGTCTTTTTTCAGTGTTGCTTTTGTACTCAGTAAAATCAAGGACGTCTTGTCAGTAAACAAAATTTAGAAGTCTAAACGCTAACATTGCTCGTACCTAAGTGAATTAGAAACCCATCAACCATAGCGAATATCCATTTGACGATAGAGGTCTAGCCTCGTTTAGATAATTTAAAACAGAAAAAGGGCAACGCGAACCTTCTCTCCTTGTGGCAACTTGAGTATAACATCCATAAATTCATAATTTACTAGATACCGCGTTTCCATGAACCGCCGACGGTAGGTTTACCATAAAAATGAGGATGATAATAAAATACAATGCTTCTGGATTCATTCCATTAACATTTTCTATACTTATTTGGATCACTTGCGTTTAGCTGATCTAGAGGTATAGATAGGTACATTGTGACTTCATCACTGGTAGGTAAACCTACATTTTCTTACTTACTTATTTTGTTACGTAGTTGCCTTATTTATTCTTGCATCTAAGACTACAGATGTAGTACATCATTTTATAAATTTTGCCTTCGTATTTTCTCGGAAACGCTCGTTTATGTCATGCTATTTCAATCGACCTCGGTACGTTTAGTACTGACACAGACTGAAATAGCAAGACATGACACACTAAAAAACCAGACTATTCTGGTTATGTAATATTGTTAATTTTGTGAAGCGGATATTTAGTAAAAATAATTAATAATTGACGAGGCGACAGAAAATACCTGTTTTAAGTCACGTCTACTGTCAAATGTAATATCTACCAGTAAGTTATACTTATTAAATTAAATTAATATCTGCTGCACTAACTACATTTTTTTATGATTATCTAAATTTGCCACAGGCTCCGTCTGGCACAGTATCAAGAAGACTTTCGGCACCACCCCCGTCGATGACAAGGAACCCGAGCACCGCGAGGGTTTCACCGCGCTCGTCCGCGAGCTCAAGCAGGCCCTCAACGTCAAGCCCAACATGCAGCTGGCTATCACCGTCCTGCCCAACGTTAACTCCTCTGGTAAGTATACCGAGACTACCGAGAGTATAACCTAAATATATTTTCTTATCTTCTTTATCTTATAGTATTAGGGGACTCTGCCGAATACATTTCGACCCTCATGGGTCCACAACACAATTTCCCCCTACCGGCCTGCTCGAGAGTCAGTCAGCTGGACTGACAATGTCCGTCAAAAAATGTCTGCCTATTTTGGCGGGGGAGGGGCACGTCACGTGTATGGCTATTCGTACGTAACGTACAAATAGCTATGTTAGATAAACGTCATTACATACAATGATTATGATTGTTTGTCATATGCATTCGGCAGAGGGATAGGCCTGTCAATTGCTACTCTGTCTGGTTTAATACTGAAAGTTAGGAGCTCAAGGGTAGTGTTCCGACTTACTACAACTTCAAAGCAGAGATCCTCAACGACGCATTTTTTTTGAACTCCTAATCCTAACCATATAGGTATGATTCGCGCTAACGCTTATTAGTTCTGTGATCCTGAAAGTCGGCCATATACGTTGGGGCATATACGCCGCATCTGCCAATCAATGACGGAGGAAGATTGTCTAATCGCAGAACTAATATGACAAGAATAGGTACTTGAGACCTATTCGAACGTGTTTAGTTTAAGTGACATTTCGATGCGAACTTCAGTGGACATGATCAATAGAACATGATGTATTCACCATGGACGTGATAATGATGTAGGGAATATGAAGTGGATACTTCAAAAGTCAGTTTTGCACGTTCGAATAGGTCTCCTTGTCAAACATTGAAAATGACCAAAAACGCAAAGGTGTTAACTGTCATTGATAAAATTAAAATATGATTAGATTACGGTAATTAAATTCTTTTGTAACATTATGATCCAAAACGTATCCACATTCCGCATCTCTTAAACATCTTAAAAATCTAACCGATCAAATTTTTAAGACTGATTACCTTATATTTTCGTATCACCAAGCGTATATATGCACATACTTGGGAGCTCAATTGTTATGTATGTATTTCGCCTCGTGAAATATTCATATAAAGATGGATTTTCCTTTGCTCACTTTGCTACTTTTTAAGCGTCAGCGTGAAACCATACCTCTGTGGTTCTAACCTTTTAAATAAGTAAATACATTTCCAACGAGCTTCGCTAACTTTAAATCCGTTTATAGTCGTACGTTTTGCACCTTGTTAAGGTACATTCACATATTACCTACGTCAATAGTTACTTAAGCAAAAGCAAATTGCTATTTCCTTGATATTAAAGGGAACAACATGTTCTTTTGTATGTTACATTTAAGTAATAGGGCAGTTTGCTAGTATAATAAATATGTATATTCGTAGGTAGTGTTTTGCAGAATCTGGGACCTATTTCTTTTGTGATACCTACAGGCTAGTCTAGCATGTTAGCTTGTTAGTAACTAATTGGCAAATAGGTATACATACAACAAGGGATTTAGACACTGATATATTTTTGTGCCGTGCCTACCTTAAGGTATGGCGTTAAGTTATCCTAGACCTACGGCAAAGATATTAATGTAGCCTTTGCATCAGAGGCTTTTAATTTTGCATCATCAGCCCAGCAAAGGAAATTACGAGTAAATGTATTATCGCGTTCAAAATTGCATGGGCAGTTTATGAATGAATTCATTCAAAAACTGCATACGAGGGTCAATCTGAAAGTATTTAGATTCTCAGAAATTAAATTAATGACGCAACTATATTATCCCCTTTCTTAACTCTTTCTGACAATAAGTATGCATTTTTAGAACAGTTGAACTAGCCTGAAAAGCTCAAGACCCATTTTTCCAAGGTCACTTTTTACATAGCTTTTTTAAGAAAAAGGGTTTACCTATAATGATTTTTTTCTCACGAGTCGTTTGGAAAATACTGATGATAACCGAATCAATTATACAGCTTAAAATAACTTAAGAGTTATATTTTCAGAAAATAAATTAGTCGCTCGTAACATTAATTCAACAAATCTTTTATAAATTGCCCATGCAATTTTGAACGCGTCTGTACCCCATTATATTTACCAGGATGTAGTTTTAGTATATTAAAGATTTATGAATGTAGGTAATTATTTATTTTACTATATGAAATATGAGAAAGAACTAAATATGTATAGGTACTAATATGTGTAGGATGTCCATTGCAACATTTATTATTTCATGTGAAATTGGCATTCCTCAATAACATATTTTTGATTAAATACATTATAATTTTAAAAATACATATTCTTAGTAAAATTTAAAACATAAAATGTATACCTCTTATTTGGCCACCCTGTACCTATAAAGAAAACAATAGATTCAGCAAAGTGCTAAAAAAACAAATTGTTTTCAAACTTTTTATAAGGTTTGCTTCATTTTATTCAGAGCGCTAACTCCTCCGTCTCAACGGCGCAATTTATTCAATGCTTTTTAAAGTCCATGTGCTTCGAGCAACACGGACTTCCAGCGCATTCGAAGGGACACATACAAATTATTATGTCACTGTTTGCACTTCTCACACATTTCATACAAAAACCTATCTGTAGTGACGACATTAGCACAGAAAATAATACAACTACACTAACAAACTTTGCACATTTGGATCTATGTGTAGAGACTAGTCACAACACAGACCCGCGTATGCCCATTTGGGCTTGTACTTCGGCAGAGGAGAGAGAGGTACGTATGCCGTCTCCCCTCCGTGTGTTGCTTGAAGGAGTTGAGGGCCATGTGGCGGTAACTGTCACATACAGTCAGTGATACTACAAGTCCGGTTTCAAGAGGATATTTACGTTTCTCCCTAACGGAAGAATCTATTGAGGACGATTTTTGACAAAATGCAACACACGAGCGACACCTTATCTTAGATACATTTTAGCTCGGCTACTTGGCGCTGTTATACTTTGCTTGACGCTATAATTGAACTTTAATGTTGTTAACAACTGATCGTTTATCAATCGGTTGGTAACGTCATTAACTACAATTAACTATACGATTAACTAATCACACTCAGCTATATCTCGGTCTTATCGTAAAACGATTACGCATACGCATATACGTAGTGACCTCTTGAAACGATTGATTTCACTGGACGTCAATCAACGGCATGTGGTGGCTATTGCAAGCACTGTCCAATAACTAAGGGGTCTCTGGCGTACTCGATCAGGTAGAGGGCTAGTCAGGGCGTAATTTAATGCAATCCCGGTCGGATAAACGTTCTCATTACGTACATGCACGGTAAAGAGTGATGTTAATAGGTGCATCTGATGCTTAATTGCTTTTGTTGGCATCTGTTATGAGCGCGTATTAAAAGACTATGTATGGATATCGCTGTAACGCTTAAAGAGGAACAATGTGACCAAACTGAAAGCCATCTTTATATAAATATTTCACGAGTGCAAATAAAAATGTGTAAATTTTTACGGGTATACGCATCAACCCCGCTATACGATAATATATAAGGATATTGGTCTTGAAAATATGAAAAGTTATATTTAAGAGAATGTGGTGTCTAGAATTGTGAATACGTCTTGGATAAGAATGTTACAAAAAACGTAATCATATATATTCATTTTGATTTAAATTTTATCAATTACAGTTGACATCTTTGCGATTTTGGTAACGTTTTCAATATTTGACAAGTATTCTTCTCATATTAGTACTGGCCGAAAAAAAATCTTTAGGTCCGCGTTTGAGTCATTCAGAATACAATTATTTTAAAGATAAATAAGTTAAGATATAAAAATAGTAAGAAAGACTTAGTGTATCTATGGAAACATCTACCTTGGATTTACAGGCTTACGTTAAACTCATTTCACACATTTTTTATTTTATTATTTATTTAACATGGTTTGTTTTACTCCAGTCTACTTCGACGTACCCGCCATCATCAACCTGGTCGACATCGTGAACCTGCAGGCCTTCGACTATGAAACCGCCGACCGCAATCCCAAGGAGGGTGATTACAGCGCTCCCATCTACGCCCCGCAGAACCGCAACCCCCTGTTGAACGCTGACTCTGCTGTTTCTTACTGGTGAGTTGCTGAACCTGCCTATCATCGCCAACATTGTTAATTGACTATCTGTAATCCCTACTGAAACGGCATAAGGTCTATTGAAGGGCAGTTAAGAGCCCACAGGACAGGGTCACTTCACCATACAAACTGTTTCCTCCTTGGTTTTTTAAGCAAGAGCACATTTTTTTTAAACAGAAGTTTGTTATTACCTGTATTGGACTGTTTTCTTTTTTGATATTTTTCTTTAAAAAAATATATACGAAAAAACACATCAAAAAAAGCAAAAAAAGCCCGACACAGATATTGATAATTTAATTCTTGTTTCAAAAATCATGGCTCTAGCTTGAAAACCCAAGGAGCAAACAAAACAGTTGAATGCGTTTCTATGGAGAAATTATTAGTCCTGTTGGCTCCTACCTAAGGTTATTACTGCTAGTAGATGCACTTGTTTAGAAGGCGCCCATGTGCAACCTTAGTTCGGCCGTATAATCAGCCCCCGCAGAAATAAATACATTGTTAACTAACGTTGGTTCTGCTGTTAGTTACTTACGGATAAGTTGTTCATCGTAAAGTTGTAGGCGCTTGACTACTGACTTGGCCGCTATACTCACAATTTTCCTATTTATTTTAACATGGCCCTGCAAAAAAAACATGCGTGAATTAAAAATGACAATCGAATTATAGCCCTACATATTTCAAACAGAACTTATGTTAGCGAAAATCAATGTAACCTTTTTTTTCTCCAGGCTTCAGCACGGCGCCCCCAGCACCAAGCTGGTCCTTGGTATCGCCACCTACGCCCGCACATGGAAGCTCGATGGTGATAGCGAGATCTCGGGTGTACCTCCCCTACACACTGACGGACCCGGCGAAGCTGGTAAGCTACCTTTCTCGCTCACTCTCCTTCTATTTGCCACTGCATCACTTGCACTATTTAACCTCAGAACTCGTGGGTGAATGTGAGATCTCTACCAACGGGGCCGACAAAACAAGTAGGCTACCTTTCTCTGTTTCGTTCTCTTTCACATGAGTTAATTTGCATAAAGGCATCTCCTGATGGAGGATCATAAAGAGGCCTCAGCCTTGTGACGTGTACCCCCGCCAACGGTTTCGCCCTGGCCAAGGGCCCTTACACGTCAATGGTTTCGTTCTTTCGCCACTTTGGAGGGTTGCTAAATGTACAGTCGCAAACAGGCATTGCTAAGCCACTGTTTAAGCCATTTTTCGTAACTTAGCCGTGTAATAAGTAAATGACCGATTTTATTACACGACATAGTTAGAAATACAGTTAAGTGGCTCAAAAAATCCGGTTTACTTTGTCGAGATAAAATTTTGGTCTTGCCCCGTCACCGGCACAAACACATTTATTTTCTTGCTACTTATTTATTCTAAATACTACCTTTATTGCTTACCTATTTATTCTAAAGGCCAATTAGTGCTGGGCCAATTATTTTTAGGTCTCTGTATTGTATACCCTGCGGAGATGACGCAAACATTTGTCGCTTTTCTCTACCTCCGTGATTTAATATTACCTTTCATTAAACTTCTAATTACTATTATTTCGTGGATATTAAATGTTCATTTTCTAAGAATTCATTGGTTTCTGATGAATATAATGATCAACTACGTTAGTGCGGTAACAAAAACCGAATTGTTGCTCATTGGAAAATTCTTATAATTTATTGACAGTGACTTGATATTGACAAACTATGTTGCCTAGAATAATTAACTGTTACCGCTCTGTATTTATTTTGTGACCATGGGGCTGCCCTGGCGGTTAAGGCACTTGCAGCGATCGGCGATCAGCGAGTAGCGATTTCTCTTCGCAGGCGAGTGATTCTCAATAAAAAATACTCACCGGCAGCGCAAACAGCCAGCGATGAACAATAAATATACCTTCTCTTTTTTTTTACAAGGGAGCGATTATCTTTTTTCGTTTCTTGGGCGAGAAAATCGCCGATAGCTCATCGCTAACTCGCGCTTGGTGGGACCAGCGCCGATAGGTACCTTTACTCGTAGTTATATTTTTGCCAGTGACCGAATAAAGAATAAGAAGAATAAGAACATTTTTATTGTAACCTATGTAAAAAATAACCTATGTAATTAATTTCGGTATTATACCTTTATTCTATGAGACAAAGTTAAACAAGATTTCTAACAGATCGATTTATAATTTTTTTTTACTATAAGTGAAGTAAAATAAACTACATTTTACAAATATAATAAACAACGACGTTAATCAACGAAAGAAAAATACCCAATTCTGAAGAAATAGCTTGTACCTAGTTTTTTCGAGTTAGTCTTAAGTTAAATGCCTTAAACTCAAGTTAAACAATACTTGCAATTTTGAATGTCACCAAAATCCTGCATATAAGTATATATTTTCAACTCTAAGTATACGTACATACCTAATACAAACATACACTTGTAGCCAATACCTACTTGTAGTCTTGAAGTAACTTTTATTGAACAAGGTAAAAATGTCGCCATTTATGTAATCTAGATGAAAGTAAATATCAGTATAAAAACCATACGACAAAATAAGTTTGAACAAAATTTTAATTTATAATTCTAAAATATCATACCTCAACATTCCTATTTGGAAAATAACACTCTCAAACCGCACAACAGATGAACTAGCTTCAGATAGACAGAAATTTCAATCAATAATCATTGGGGGCCAGATCCGGGCTGTAGGGTGGGTGGACCAGCGATTCGAAGCCGCACTTCTTAAGAGCAGCAGTCGCAACATGGCTCCTGTGAACCGGTGCATTGTCGTGCAACAGCAACACACCCTTGGACAGTATTCCCCGCCTTTTTTCTTTGATGGCTTCACGTAGTATTTCTAATAAGATTGCATAGTATGCCCCGGTTATGGTAACACCCTTGTCCTTGTAGTCGATCATGAGAATTCCTTGTGAATCCCAAAAAATCGTAGTCATCAAATTTCCGGCCGATTCTGATACCCTGAACTTCTTCGGAGGTGGTGCACCCTTCTTATGCCACTGCATCGACTCTTGTTTTGACTCAGGTGTTCAAAATGATGAACCCAAGTCTCATCTCCAGTCACAATTCGTTCCAATATATGGGTAGGATTGTCACCGCACAAATTCAAAAATGTCTTCGATGCCTTAACTCGTTGTTGCATTTGCTGCGGTTTGAGCATTCTCGGTACCCACCTAGCACTTACTTTTGTCATGCCAAGATGGTCATGCAGGATCCTCAAAATTGTTGTATCTGATACACCAACTAACGCAGTTAATTGTTTCTTTTTAAGTCGAGCATCTTCTAGTACGAGTTTTTCAACTTTTTGAATGATATCCGACGACGTGGCATCAATTGGCCGTCCTGGGCGAGGGTCGTCTTGAATTGACTCTCTGCCATGTTTGAAGAGGCCATGCCATTTGTAAATCACGGTTTTAGCAGGGCACTGATCCCCGTAGACAGCTTTCATTTCATTTATTATGAGTTGCGGTTGTTTTCCTTGCTTTGATAGAAATTTTATTACAGCACGATATTCAATTTGCTCCATAGTAGCATGTTTATTCCGAAATCATTTGTTTGAAAGACGAAATCTTTAAAACAAATGACGGTTTCGAATTGACATTCATAGTTTTTTTCCTAAAGAGTTCTCATACCAAACGAGCAAAGAGGTTTTGTATTTTTTTACCTCCTTGTACTTAATTCCGCGAATATTTGTACCTCCCTACGTACATCTGTTTCTGAGACCCGATTTTAGCAGGTCATCGACCGGCTATCGTGGAAAAATACCACAACTGTATTGAGAATAATAAAAGATTACGTTTCATTTAGGTGCGTTGGTGACCCAGAGAAAAGTGTGTGAGTGTGACTTGTAATGCAAGAAATAATATATTTACCAATCGCTTCTCAGTGAAGGAAAACATCGTGAGGAAACCGGACTAATCCCGATAAGGCCTAGTTTACCCTCTGGGTTGAAAGGTCAAGAATGGCACTCGCTTTTTTAACACCTTGCCTACGTCAAATCTTGGAATTAGTTATCAAAGCGGATCCCTGGTTCCCTGATCCGTCGCATAAGCCGGAAAAACACTAGGAAAAAGAAGAGCCTGGGTGCGTTGATCTTCGCATTAAAGCTTTTGTTTTGTTTCCAGGACCTTACACCAAAAAGGAGGGTATCCTTAGCTACCCAGAGGTGTGTGCCAAGCTGATCAACCCCAACCACCAGAAGGGCATGCAGCCTCATCTCAGGAAGGTCACTGACCCCAGCAAGCGTTTCGGTAAGTACTATATTATTTTGTCTATATTTTAAGTCTTTTCACTAATCTATACTTTACACCCACGACACAGACTTATATCTGAGTCAACTACAGTTCTGGCAACGTCGACGAATGTCACATCTATACGTTGAAGATACGAAGATGTGTCCCTGTGAGCCATACATAACTGTAGATGTGAGAGGCTCTCCGCAACGGGAGTTTCAAGCGCTGCCGCCTGGCGTAGTCACGTTGTTCGAACTTGGGTTTAATGCAAATAAGTTTATCTGCTTAGTTAACTTTTTTTAAATATGGTAAATACGATCTTATTTTTATAGAGCGAACTAACATTTCTGCTAATCTTATCTAAACTTACATGTTTTTTCCCTAAAAACCCAATCACATTGTACCGCTGCATTTTTGGTATGTTGTTAAGACTCCATAGGGATGTACGAAACTGCATTATGCAAGCAAAAAAATGTGTTACCTGCATAGTACCTGTCTAAAAAAGTCTGCCCGCTCCCTAACTTTTAAACGGGAGGCCCAAAATGTGAAAAATCCAGGAAGATAGAATATAACAGGGACTCACCACGAAAATTATTTTGAACATATATGAGTTTTTGCCAATGAACTACTTATTACAAAAATACGTAACTACTTTGATATTATGAAACCACTTACGCCTTTTTGCTTGCACAATATTTTAATCGTATGACGGTACGGAACCCTCAATTATGCGCGGTCCGACACGCACTTGGCCGGTTTTTTATATTATTTTTGTAAATAATAACTACGGTTATTAATTGGATGGAATTTTAATAAGTACAATCGTTTTAAACTGGCAAAGCTTCAGTGACGATATTCGGAAATTAGCTGCGTTATTTAAATTTTCAGAACTGGGCTTGATCAAGGATGCGGATTTGTCTCATATGTTTGGTTGGTACTCGCTTTTTACAGGTTATGCTTGTCGTTGCCATAATAATTAACTGTAGTGTGGTGCTGGTGCCGTGTTGGAAACAAATTGCAAATTGTGCACTGTGGCTTGCGTATAGGCACGATCATGTACTTAGTCACACTCTTAGACATTATTTCGTAGGAATTTATAGAATATTATAGAATTTTAGGGTGTTGTGTCAAAACTACGCATGTAATAATTTTAATGCATCTATTGTAAATATTATCTGTCCACCATTTATATTAATTATATTATTTAGCTACTTATTATCACGCGGAAATGAAGTTCAACATAAATATTATGCCTAAATATTTATTTACTTTTAGCACACTTATAAAAAGTTATAGTATCTAAGGTACCTATTATGTTATATTCAATTCGTACTAACCAATAAGGTCCACTTGCAGCACCCGGGGTTAGCCACATAAGCCGGAGTTAAGCGTTTTAAAATATAGAACTGACAGCTTAACTACGGGTTAGCGGCTAACCCTGGGTGGTGCAAGGGGCCCCCGTTTTTGGTTAATACATATTGATTTGTTAAGGAAATATTCACATTCCTGCCGCATTATCGTGAGAAATATCGAAGTCTTTAATAAATTAAGTACCGATACCGACCGCATGCCGTCGCGTTACAAATAGTTTCTGCAATGCAGTTAGGACTCCTTTTTGGACATTACATGTCCTTTCCTGCATTACATATTGCAGCGGGTTCACGCTTCGCGGCAACGGCCTCCTAGCCTAGTTGGTAGTGACCCTGCCTACGAAGCAGGAGGTCCCGGGTTCGAATCCTGGTCAGGGCATTTATTTGTGTATTTATCACGAATATTTGTTCCTGAGTTATGGATGTTTTCTATGTATCTAAGTATTTATATGTATCTGTATATTATATATATCGTCGCCTAGTACCCACAACACAAGCCTTATTGAGCTTACCATGGGACTAGGTCGATTTGTGTAAGATTGTCCCATAATATTAAAAAAAAAAATGTTGTTAGTTCTGGTATAAAACCTTTAGCCTGCTCTATGTACAGAACCAATTAGAACCCTAGGCCACTCTAGAACCATGTCAAATTGACAAGCAGTAAGGGATTTCTTATAATCTGATTTATAGTGTCAGTATTACATAGTCCTACAGTGGCCTAGGGTTCCAATTGGTTGACTGTATGTAGATATAATCCGGTCAAGTGATTGTCGTCCAATGTGCTCTATTTAGTTTCCGAACAAGCTACTTTTAGGGGAGTTAGCTAATTTTTATCGACTACAGTAACTATCTTTTCAAAAAGCTGGGAGCCCGCTGTTTTCCTCGATCAGTTTGCTTTAATCACATCACTTGTTTACAATCGAGATCAGGGTGAATCGTTTGCCTCGGGGGAAAACCTAGTGAACAATCTGTTCTAATCCCATCTTACGCTCGTTTCACATTAAGTAGGATTTTGTCACTGTGTACCGGGATTGTACGTACCTACATTAAAACTAGAACGTGGAAAAAGTCTTTTTTTAAATTGACCTTGTTGTATCTTACCATAGGTCGCACTGAATAGCTATATGGGCTCAACTCCGAAATAGCAAATAAACCACCTTCTAAAAGAAATGTTGAGTAATTTAATGAACTTTAATAAACAGAGATTTTAGCATTTTCGGTGTTGGCCCTTATTGTAAAACATATTTAGTAGGTACCTACATATTAACTTCTCAGAGTAAACATGATCAGAAATAAGATAATCATGATGATATAAATGAAAGTCCCGCGTCAACGGGACAAGATGGCAAATAAACTTGATCGCGTATTACGTAATGAGCGTAGGTATACGTATATAGGTACCTGGGCGACCGAGTGAAGCTCGGGAAACTCGAACACCCGCGTTTCCTCAGAGATAAAACCAAGCTGTATGAATTTTTATATTCCCTTAAACCGTCAAGTACCAATTTTCATCAAAACCGTCGCACCTATTTACGAGATCGCCGCAATATATACCTAGGTATACCAATTTATAAACAACAATTGCTGTTTTAAATTATTATTAATATTATATATATGTCTTATATTATATATGTCTTATACTTATTTATTTAGTAGATGGTGCGAAAACCAATATCTTCTATCTTTCTTTGTATGATTTTAGAGTCACGTAAATGGATTGTGAGACGGGATAGTAGTAGCATATGCTACTACTATCCCGTCTTATCAGCGCAAAACTTGGCAGGCGATTTAACGTGCTTCGAGTCCATAGTTGTATATTTGTGTTCTATGTTAAACCTGTTTTACGTTTAATTTACGTGCATCTATATGTCAATAAGTTCAGTGTTGTTTAAATGTCCCCTAATGAATTTCGTGTCGAGTCACCGTGTCCAACTACGCTTGTTACACGCCATTATCAGTAGTATTATCTAAGCCATGGTATAAACTTTAAACGCTCCGTGCGATATTGCTGGAGGCTGACGCTTAAAGGATCGAAGAATTCCTCGCAGCAGTCTCTACGAAGAGTTATTTGCAAATGTCAGCTTTAAGCGTTTTTCGGAAATTTTATCATGCACTGTGGGTACAAGGGCTGACCTTCGTTTGTTTCCAGGAACCTACGCCTTCCGTCTGCCTGACGACAGCGGAGAGGGTGGTCTGTGGGTGAGCTACGAGGACCCCGACACTGCTGGACAGAAGGCGTCATATGTCAAGTAAGTGGAACCTAAGAATATCTTTCGCCACTTTATGCAGGCGGTAATGACTATTAGACCTTGAGGCTCCGAAGTCAAGAGCTCGTTTCTCTTTTGAAATGTAATAAGCCGTAGGAGAGCTTACAGTTAATTACTTTAATGTTAGAATATTAAGAACTATTTAATGGTCATGTCATAGATAAACTGGCTCTAACTAGAGTTTTCGTAATCTAACTGCCAAGAGGAATAAGAGATCCTTAGAGCTGTATTTTTATAATTAAAAAAACGTACTATTTAGTATCACTGAAACACCACTTCTAACTACATTATGGGTGAAAAAGTCTTTTCAATTAACAACATTCCCTATTTTTAAAACCATTTCGGTATGAAGAACTCGAAAAAATAATTTTGATGTCATTTTCTTTGTTTAACAAATTATAAATTAGTGTAAACCTGATGATAACGTCACTTCACTTGCATAATCAAGAAACTCCGTGGGGCCTTACCTTGAGGTCTTAACGCGATTCAGTTGACGACCTAAACTTAGTCGCTGGCATACAATATACAATTGAGCACAGTTAAGAACCTAAATTGAATCGCGTTAAGATGTCGTGGTAAGGCCTCTTCTCCTGGTCTTGGTAATAGCGAAATATTAAAAAGTTACTTGTACCATATTGTCATTTCTGACGTTGGCTTGTTGTTATTTTCAACCGACTTCAATATTTCTAAAGGAGGAGGTTCTCAATTCGTCAGATTTTTTTTATTTTTATTATTTTTATTTTTATTATCTTCTTAGGTAAGGTTCTGTACCGTACAATTTTTTATGAAAATAAACATGAACAATTACATTCAAATGATCTTCACATATAAATAAGTTATTAGACATATTATTATGTACCTGCTGTATTCTTTAGAGAAGGGTTTTCAAGTTGTTTTTATAGTCGGACATAATTGTCATTAAGCAATTATTTACCAACGGCATACGTTCGTAGCTCTTACCAGCTGATGTCATAATTTTAAACGTATTACTTCTCCAATAGTTCTTAAAATTTACAAGATAATACTCGAAGATGAAACTAATTAAATCAATAACCGCCTCTACTGAACATAACATTTCTGAGAACTTTTTATTATTATTCTGTCTTGGATTATGTTGGGACTACTTGGGACAATGAGGTCATTTTCCACTTAAGCCTTTCGTGAGTTTCGTGAAACGGAAAAATACGTAATCTTACAATGGTTTCTATTTTCTGATTAGCTCATAAAATATAGAAGTATGAAATGTTATCAATTCACTAGATACAGACCCTGAGTATGTAAGAACCAACCCCACGATGTATTTATGATTCAAGTCTGCTACTGTTAGGTATATGTATAATCTGAACGCGTGGTTTACCATATTATCATTATTTATTATACAATTTGATGTCGACATCTGACTGGACTAGGCAACCAAAGGACGAGAAAGTAATAAAAACAGGAATTCAAGCATATAATAACCTAATAATTGGATGTTGATTTGATATTACTCGCTGTAGCAAGTAATTGATATTACACGGCGTTCATCTTGCGCGCAGTGGGCGCTTATCACCTCAATTAGTTAACGTATTTGACGAAGTGTTACGAGAAAATCATATTATACCTACAATACAATACTGTAAGGTAATGTTTCTATAACAAAATAATTCAACTTCAGCGTTTGGTCAAATCTAGCCTTAGTAGAACAATCTAGGAAACTTAGCATAGACTGACTCTACCACGAAAATCGAACGATTAGCCATTTGTATCTCCATCTCTGTCACACTTGCACTTGTGTTATGTGTGTGTTATTTCGCTAGAAACAAATGGTAATAAGTAAAAAATGGTCCTGACCCATTTTAAACAACTAAAAAAACATAAATACAGAAAAATCTTACAAGAAAAACGATTGAAACATGTGTGTACCCTACATATTTGTGACGATTTGCATGAAACGACATTTTGTTGGATTTTGGTGCCTACATGATACTAACCTCACAAATTATCCGTTACGCTAAAAAAATAAGCTATTATTAATTATTTCCCAAATAATCAAAATTTCCATACAAGCTGTCAGTTCAATGACTGCATAATAGGGTAGGGTAGGGTAGGGTATTTTTGACTAGGTACTGTAGTTAATTTTAGAAATAAGCATTAGTGCATTTTGACAACAGACTCGGTGTCTAAAGTTATTACACTAATTTAGGCTTACCTTGTCCTTCGAATATTGTCAAATTAAATGGAGATGTTTAAAGTTCTAATGCATTTCCAATGCCCTACGCTTAATTGATGCAACAGACCAAAAACTAACCACAAACCCTTGGAATTGGGTACAAATGTATGCCCACAATTGGCAACCGTAATCGGGACTTACATAGGTGTAGTTAAGTACAAAAGTACTCAACAGATTTTGCCTGTGGCGGAAAAACACGGGCGTTACTTTTTTTCTTAGTTTGTTTACTTACTTGTACGCTCGGGTAAAATGTTTCAAGTAGATCTTTTGAATTTTTGTTGATTCAGGTTTAGTAAACAGGTTGACTTTAAAAATAGCAGACAACCTAAAATAGTTAATACAAGTAAAATAGTGAATCTGCCAATCAATGTATGGCAAATTTATCTGGCGGATGCCAGGCGGAATAACTATCTTTATATATACCTATGTATTTATCTATATGAGTTTGTATATCCTCGTCTAGTATTCATAGACGAACTTTACTTAGTTTGAGACTAGGTCGATCGATAGAGATGTGAATTATTCGATTTATATAATATTTTTTTATAATTATTTTGTAAAATAATAGTTTTTTGTATAGTTTAACAAAACAACTATTTTGTACTTACAGGTCTAAGAATCTCGGTGGAGTTTCGATCGTGGACCTCTCGATGGACGACTTCCGCGGGCTGTGCACCGGCGATAAGTACCCCATCCTACGCGCCGCCAAATACAGACTTTAATTTCTATAACATAAAGAACAATTTATAATATCACTTACTTTTATGACATGACTATGTTCATTATAATTTTTATACTATATCCAAATGTATTGCATGCCCTATTTTGTGTATTTTGATTAGTAAAAAATTGTTTTTTATGAGCTGTGCTATAATTAAAATAAGTATAACCAATGACAAAGACAAATGTAATGTAGACAGATTTTACAAGTTTAATGAATAAATACGTAAGAATATTAGGCGTTTTAATTAACTTTTATCCCGTATTTTAACAGACACGAAAATAACGGTGCTAATAGTGCTATTAATTTAACATGTGTATTTGCGAGGGTGTCGTTGCACTACCACACATTAAAAAAATGAAAAAAAAAAGAAAAATACTTAAAAAAACATTTAATTAAACATCATATAATTTACGACGAAGGCAAACATATTTGAAATATCCCTATGAACTAGATTACTGACTTTGACATGCAGCGATGCTGCCAGCCATCTAAAGCTACTTTTACACACACTCATTACTAGCATGCTTTGTGCTTATTAGCATGCTAATGAGCATGCTTATTAGCAAGAGGGGATGGGAGCGCGGCCCTTCCCACATCCCGGCTTGCTAATAAGCATGCTATTAATGAGCAAGTGTATCAGTACCTTTATAGCGGCACGACGTGATGCTCCCCATATGCTGCCACAAAATGGTTGTAACCTTTTGGTTCCATTCACTGATCACTGGATCCGTTCTCTATTCGAGTGCAACAAAGTTGCTAAGATCACTAATGTTAATCATTTAATGTAAGTAGCTCATACCATGTAGGTACTCTTATTTCGCTTATAAAATTTCGTATCTGACTACATTACATATATAACTTTTTCTACTCCAGCACTTCTATCTGTCAATTAAATAACTGACAGAACACTGCTAAACGATGCTCCTATGGATTCACCAATACATGCGCACTGTTAATTTTTTGAAATTTCTTTAGTGGACATCTTCCACATTCTGCCGCCTTCGAAATTTTGCTTATTTCGCTATTTTAGCTATCGTAGAAAAACTAGCGCATGCGACAGCTCATAATAGGTTCTTCTATCACTGTTGCATGAACTCTATTTTCTACTCCAGCTCTTCAATCTGTAAATTAAATGACTGAGCTATATTATTGAAATTAAACACTTTAGAACGGATTAATCACGTTTATTAACACCATGACGCTACGTTTCGAAGCCCTTTGAACCACTCGTTTTCACAGGGTTAAGATGATGAAGTATTTAATTTCAATTAATAACAATCGCGGTAACAGAAGACAATATTATGATCTATATTAAAAAGTATAGGTAGGTACTTACATTATAACGTTGACTGTACGACTGTACCTATTCCATTATAACATCGTAAAGCGATGCTCTTATGGATATATGGATACAATAAAAGAACATTGTTGTTTATCATAGTTGGCATATGTCTTCTACATGCGGCCGCCTTTCGAGATTTCCCTTTTTTCGCTATTTTAGCTGTCGTAGAGAAACTAGTGTATGCAACACCTCATATTTAATTGATTTTTAAAACTCTCGGGAATTTTGTTACAAAACTCAATTAAGTTTCGTTTTATAAGGGCGAGCCTCGAGTTTTAGGAATTGTTATTATCAAACTCCGAATTGACGGGGACAATAACGTACCAGTTTATCGACATCGATAAAAAGCAATTTTGAACCATCATTATCATTGCTATTGGCTAAGGTTTTCATTTTAAATTTAAATGATTTGGTATTCGGAAAAGAAATAAAACTCAATCGTAGGTACAGAAGAAATTCATCGACACAATAAAATATTTGAATTTTCTCCAATGAGGATTACCGCGAGTGAGTTCGCCGCTAGGGGCGCTAGTGGACCGTGGGTCCTACGAAGAGTACTACAAACTATATATAACTTTATAATATGTCATTTTCAATACATTTCTCGTTGGTTTTTGATTTAAGTCTTATTTGTTTCGAAAAGTAAGCACGTTTAGAGGAATTATTACATTAAAATACATTAAATGTTGGTACGCCGCTGCTCTATGGCCAACTTTTAATCATCTACGTGAATGTCATGTCTAAATTGTCAAACAAAGAAAAAGACGTTTTCTTTAAAATATATATTGTTCGTAATTAGTTAATCCAGTATATTAATTATCCACATCCCCAACAATTGGTAGCAGAGCGTGGTTTGCCATGGTTAAGCCATTGGTGTAAATATCTGGTAAATAAAACTATTCGAAAATGGCGACGACACCGACAACGTATCGGTCTATCGAAACATTGACTAGATCGAATTACGATACTTGGTGTCTACAAGCACAAGCAGTGTTGATTAAAAATAATCTTTGGGATTATGCTAGCGGAAAAAATAAATTATCGCTGACGTCAACCACTGAAGAAAAAGAAACGTTCGAAAAATCTGACATACAAGCTAGATCAGAACTAATTCTGCTTATCTCGCCGAGCGAATTGAAACAAATAAAAGGATGTAAAACGTCAAAAGAGGTGTGGGATAAGCTCAAATCCATACATCAAAGTACTGGCCCAGCGAGAAAGGCCACGTTACTCAAACAACTCGTACTCAAAAAGATGGCTACTCAAGATGACGTAAGAGATCATCTAAACAACTTCATGGACGTAGTTGGGAAGCTCGAAGATATGGACGTCAAAATCCATCAAGAATTGCTAAGTATCATGATGCTTTATAGCTTGCCAGCAGACTATGAGAATTTTAGAATAGCCATAGAGTCTCGAGATACGTTACCTGGCCCAGCAGATCTACAAATAAAGATAGTCGAAGAATATGAGGCTAGGAAACAAACAAACGACGGTTCGTCACAATCTGAGGCTCTATATGCTAAACAGAAAAAGAAGACTGCAATCTGTCAAAACTGCCATAAAAAAGGCCACAGCACCGAAGCTTGTTGGTAGAAGAAAAGGGGCGCTAACCCTCCGAAGAATAAAACCCATGAAAGGAACTTTAATATATGTTTTGCTTCAGAAGAGAACAACGGTGACGATGTCTGGTGTCTGGATAGCGGATGTACCTCACATATGTCCGGTGAAGAAAACAAATTCACAGAACTAGCTCCAGAAGTCAATACCTTGAGTCTTGCATCGAAAGAACACACAACACAAATCAAAGGTAGAGGAAAAATAGAAATCTCCACCAACAATGATAAATACAATCTAAATGATGCGTTGTACGTTCCTGAAATATCAGCAAACCTGATATCAGTTGGGAAAATAACTGATAATGGCTACAAAGTACTATTCGAAGAGGACAAAGCGTTGATCATGCAAAAAGATGGCACCGTAGTATTAAAAGCTTCAAGAAATAAAAACGGGCTATATTATTTGGTTTTCGAAACGAAGGAGTCAACAAATATGACACTTAGTTGTCAAGATGAGTCAATGATGTGGCACCGCAAATTAGGTCACATTAACGAAAGAGACCTGAGAACGATGGCGTCAAAGCAAATGATGAGAGGATTAAATTTAAAAGAAGTTAAGTTGGATACCTGTGAAACATGTATAAAAGCCAAACTTTCATCTCTCCCTTTTGCCAGTCATGACCTACTGTCATCTGAAGTCCTGGAAATCATTCACAGTGATGTCTGTGGCCCATTTGAAACAGAATCACTTGCTGGATCGAAATACTACGTATCATTCATCGACGATTTCAGCAGATACTGTTGTATTTACTTCATTAAAAATAAAAGCGAAGTAATTGAAAAGTTCAAAGAGTATAAAAATGTAGTAGAGCTGTTCACAAAGAAGAAAATTCAATGCTTACAGTCAGACAATGGAGGTGAGTACAGAAGTAAAGCGTTTGACGACCTGCTTAAAGAATGCGGGATAAAAAGACGACTCACCGCACCACACACTCCGCAGCAAAACGGCGTAAGTGAAAGAAAAAATAGGGCTCTACAAGATAAAGCCAGATGTTTAATGATTGAATCCAAGGTGCCTTCATACTTATGGGCGGAGGCAATAAACACGGCGAACTACTTGATAAACCGGAGCCCAGCAAAAGCCTTGAATGGAGGTACTCCATATGAAAAGTGGGTTGGCAGAGACCCTGCTGGAAACCACTTACACATTTTTGGCAGCAAGGCCTTTACCTTAAACAAAACGCGAAAAGGCAAACTCTCTCCGAAGGCTACAGAAGGAGTATTCATGGGATACGCCAAAAATGCCAAAGGATTTAGAATCTACTTACCTGATCAAAACGATGTTGTTATCAGTCGAGATGTTAAAGTCATCGGAAAGATGTATTACAATGACACTCGCACCGAAACAGTTACCGAAGACAGCAGACAGGAACCTGAAAATAAGGGAGAAATTACGATTCAATTCAACAACACGAATAATTATCTAGATTTCAACTTACCAATTCAGGATCACCCTCCCATGGCCGATGTGTCTTCCTCGGATACTACCCAATCTGAAACAAGCTACCGTGATGATATAGTGTCATCTGAGGATGCGGGGGCTGGAACTGCTGATCAAGGTCCGATTTCACCTGAAAGTATCGAATACAGAACTCCACCAGAAATAGACATAACAACACCGCGAAGACCTCAGATAGAAAAGAAAAAACCTGCATGGACGAAAGACTATCACTTACCTGACGATAGCGAAGATGTCATGCTCGTGTCTGAAATGTCATACTTATCTGAACAAAACATAGACGAAGGTGACTGGCACGATGCAATAAAAGCTGAAATAAAAGCACACATTAAGAATGAGACTTGGAAAATCATAAAGAAGAATAGTGACATGAAACTCATTGATTACAAGCTGGTTCTAAAAACAAAAACTGGACCGGATAACACAGAAACTAAAAAAGCGAGGCTTGTTGCTCGTGGATTTACCCAAAGACCGGGCATAGACTATAATGAGACTTTCGCCCCGGTTGCCAAGTTAAGCTCTATTAGAACTGTCGTTGGAATGTCCGTACAAGAAGGCTTAAATTTAAAGCAGATGGACGTTACAACAGCATATCTCAATGGCGATATAGAAGAAGATATAGCCATGAAGATACCTGTATATCTAGAAAATTATGTGACAGAAATCATGATTGACGAGAGTGATAAGGATGATCTAACAATACATAACAAAGCTAGAGATATGCTGGAAAGTATCAGAAATATAAAAGAAGAAAAAGCCTGCAAATTACAGCTATCCTTGTATGGCCTAAAACAATCCGGGAGGCAGTGGTACATCCGTTTAGACACGGAATTAAGAAATATTGGTTTTGTCCCATCACAAGCGGATCCATGTGTATATATATTGCAGAAAGGAGGAGTAAAAGTTATTACAGCAATATGGGTTGATGATTTGCTGATCGCATACAACTGTCCTAAGAAGATGCAAGAAATTAAGGAAATGCTTACACATAAATTTGAAATCAAAGATCTAGGTATACCAAAAAGAATGCTTGGAATAGATTTTAAATACACTAAAGATACAGTAAAATTATGCCAGGAAAAATACATAAAGGATACCTTGGTCAAATTCAAAATGGAAGAATGCAAACCAACAAGTACCCCTATAGAACCAGGGTTGTCACTTGAAGTGAACAAAAATATGATTGAGAGTGAATTACCATACAAAAACTTGATTGGAACACTTATGTACCTAGCAATAGCTACAAGGCCTGACATAATGTTTGCTGTGAGTTATCTTTCACAATTTAACGATAGTTACGGCGCGGAACACTTCAAGAGTGCAAAACGTATACTAAGATATCTCAAGGGTACCTCCGACGTCGGAATAACTCTCAGAAAAACCGGACAGGATCTGTACGGAATGGCAGACGCAGACTGGGGAGCCTGCAAGTTAGACCGAAAATCATTTTCAGGATACTGTTTTATATATGCAGGCGGCTGCATTAGTTGGTCGTCGCGAAAACAAAGAAGCGTGGCGCTCTCCACGGCCGAGGCGGAATACTGTGCGATCACTGAAGGATCGAAAGAAGCTATACACCTGAAGTCGCTATTTAATGACCTGGGAATTTGTATAGAAAGTGTGCTAATTTTAAATGACAACCAAGCCGCTTTAAAGTTAAGTCAAAACCCCATTGTTTCATCGAAATCCAAGCATATCGACCTAAAGATGCATTACATTAGAGATTGCATCCAGAACAAACAGGTGTGTTTAAAATATTTGGAAACAAAGAAGATGGCGGCTGATTTGTTGACGAAGGGCCTAGCAGGACCGCGGATTAAAGAGCTGATGGTATATCTAGGATTGGGATAGAGCTGCGAGAAGGAGTGTTGGTACGCCGCTGCTCTATTGCCAACTTTTAATCATCTACGTGAATGTCATGTCTAAATTGTCAAACAAAGAAAAAGACGTTTTCTTTAAAATATATATTGTTCGTAATTAGTTAATCCAGTATATTAATTATCCACATCCCCAACATTAAATACTAGTGAATTGTTCTGTCTCATTTCGACTGTAATAATACTTTAAATTGAAAGTGTAACATAAAACATAACACGGCCGTAAATTACAGTAAATGTAGAAAGTAGTTTATACAAAAACTTTTCGGTTTGTCTAAAATATTATTGTTATCAAACTACAGTGTACTAAAAAAGAACTTATAAATAATACAAATGCCAAAAGAAAAGAGTCACAAAATGTTAGTATATAAATGGGTATAAAGTTTAAGCATATGAAATAGATTTAAAAATATGTTTAATTCTTATGATTTTGCGTTAGTATTCGTATTCCATAGACATCTTCAGGGCCGATCGATATTATCATATAATTGCATGGGTATTGATTTTGATCTGGTTAAACTATTAAAGTAGTATATTTCTTTGTAAAAATAGCGTAAATAACTAAGTATTTAACCACTTTATCAAATATTATCACACAAAAACGTATTACCCCTCTAATTTTACTGAAATATTGTTAGAAACTAATGTACCTCTTTTAAATTGAAATTAATGAAAAATAATCAATTCTAATATTAGTTTCGCGCCATAAAAACTCATACTAATGGCGCTTGACAAGGACCCACGCATGAGTGGCGCCACCTGGTGAGCAAAAATACGGTAGTCCTCATTGCAACGGTCGACCTAGAAAGGTCATTCAGTAGGCTAAAATGGATATTGTCGCCCAGGCGCCGAACACTAGAGATCTGAAAATGAAAAAAAAACGTATATTATATAAAATATTAAAGAAGTTAATTCCTCAAAAAGTTTTTTGTTGCGTGTCGCTTTCCTCTTAATACAAATTCTTAAAAGTACATGACGACTACAGTCGAGATCATAAACATATGAGCATTTCCAAGGCTTCAAAAATATCTGTACACGCTTAGGACATTGACAATAAGGTGTAAGTGCTTACTGATTACGCATTCAGCTGCACAGATATTTATGAACTCGACTGTACGATATTTTTATCGATATCAAGTACCTAATAAAATTAGTTTAATGTGCCTTCGCACTATTAAACGTCAGTACATAATTGCATCCGGTGTTTGGTTATTATATCACAGTTGCATGATAGTAGTTTCTGCAACAGTGATATAATAAGCGTTTTTAAAACTTGGGGGCCGCACGTATAAAACGAGAGAAAGGCAAGTTTTGCAATAATAGACCCGAGAGTTTTAAAACCAATTATGAGCTGATATTAGATTATATTATATACAACGTGTTTTTGAGCAATTGTTTTAAATTCAAGGGTGCATTACTTAGCTTAAATTAAGTTAATTTTTCAAAGACAACAATATTCTAACTAGCTCCATTTAGAAAATAACTACTAATTTAATTTTATCTCATATGGGATTTGCATGTGTGTAAACGGAGTACGAGTATTCGACATGACATTGATGTCTCATTCATAGTTGTCACTTACTTAGTAAAGTCAATTCTAATGCCCGTTTTACATTAGCGGTTGATGCAACATGTAATTATTTTGTATGAGAAGTCAAAAAAATAAAAATTTACGTTAATAAAACTAAGTATGCCATTCTGTTTCCTTAATTTTACCAAGCCACGTGACGAAGTTAAAGCAAATGCTCAAGAACACCCTGTAGATATTAGATAGATTTTCTCCAACAGCTAAAATAGCGAGGAAAGCAAAATCTCTGAAAGCACCACTTTACGATTTTCTAATGGAATAGGTACAGACAACGTTATAATGTGTATTTTTTAATTTCGCTATAGAAATTTTAATAAAATCAACAGTGCTAATATATTGTATGAAAATCCATAGAAGCATCGTTTAGCAGAGTTCTTATGGAATACCATAGACAACGGTATAATTTAGGTATACTTTTTTAATATCGGAGTAGAAAAACTACTATTATTAATCACTAACAAACTTTTTACAACCATCATACGGAAAAAATACCTAAGACTTTTTATACCAACGTCAAGATTGTCAAACATACGTCATTGTGTCAATCGACGGTTAATGATGTGGATTGATATAAAAATATCCAAATTCGTGTAACCAGTAATAAAAAATGTTACTCCGACCTTTATCAGGTGGGCGACGCTTTCTCTGTCCTCGGATATTGTACACACATACAAAAACATGCCCGACAACAAAGAAAAATCCGTGTGAGACAAAAGAGGAAGTCAAAATATGTCCATCGTCATGCGGAGCAAAAGCTGAGGGTCCTTCAGGGGGAGGTACATCAGGTGCACCAGGCCTTAGGCGAGCCATGTACTCCGGCAAAGTGCGCCTTGGATTCTTGCCAGAGGGATGGTTCACATTCTTTTACAAACAAACCGGTGTCACAGGCCCTTACTTATTTTTTTTCAACCTTACCAATTACTTGTTGAGCAAAGAAATTTATGTTATGGAACATGAATACTACTTGGGGCTCTCCGCTTTCGTCGTTATTTATTACATCACAAAGAATTTTGGTAAAGACATAGGTGCAAGTTTAGACAAGCTAGTCGATGAGGATGTCGCTGATTTGGAGAAAGGAAGAAAGAATGACTTGGACTATTTTAATAATGCCATAAACATGGCTAAAGATGCTCAGCGTCGTGCGGAAGGGCAGAAGTTTTTGATGGATGCAAAGAAAGAAAACGTTGCGATGCAGTTGGAAGCGATCTACAGGGAGAGGGCTATGACGGTGTACCGTACTGTGCGGGGCCGCATGGACTACCACATTAAACGCTACCAGGCCGAGGCTCGCATCCACCAGAAGTGGATGCTTGGGTGGATACTGAAACAAGTACATAAGTCCATCACGCCTGAGTTTCAGAAACAGGCTTTGAATAGTGCCATTAACGACTTAGCCGCCGCCGCCAGTCGAGCCTAGTATCAATTTGTTCAAAATTGTTTTGTTTTACATTGCTACACGGTGTTACTTTTATTAGTATTAAAGTTGAATTCTACTTTCATTTTGCTTTTAATCAAATCTGTATACCTACCTACGTTTGCGCGTTGTTTAATATGACAAGGCAGCAAACGCCTGGAGAATGTTCTCGTCAACCTTGTACTTAGGTGTTTTATTCACAGTGGTTTATAGACTGCAGCAAACTATTGCGACTGCTGTGATTGAATCAAACACTACTAAAGCAACACGTAAGTACTCAAACTCATAATGTTATTTGTTTTTAAAACATTGATCAATGACGTAGAGATCGTCTATGCTAATATTCCTAGATTTTGATAGCACAGACCACGCACAGACTGAAAGTGATAATTAAAGGCACAGACTTAATATGACAGGAATGCTTGACAAAAAATGAAAAAGAAACACTGAAGAATATCTAAAGCAACAACTGTCAAATGTCATCTGTTAGGAGCAGCCTCGAAATTGGCAGTGGGTTTTACAAATGCCGTAAATCTAACCTTTTAACATGCCCCTTACGACATTTCAACGACGACCAAAATCCACTGTCAAAATATGCGACTAAGTTAATTGTAATGCATTGACCGACTACCAATGGCTGCTTGCATGAATTGAGTCAGAGAGAGGTCAGCAAAACTGTGACAACCTACGGAATCGGAGAAAAAATCGTAACCAAAAATGCATCTCTTTTGCTAACGTTGTTACTCTTCTTGTTCTTCTTTTAACCTCCTGTGTATTCGATTAAATATGATTACACTCGCATAAAAGCCGAGAGTCCTTTACAAAGGCATCAGCGTTGAGTCCTGAACTTTCTATCGCTTATTTTAAGGTCTAAAATTGGTTTATCGGATTTTTGCTGGAACGAAGCTGATTATATACTCTATGCGGAATACTGTCATTTGGTCTTTATAAATGCCTCTCGACTTTTATGCGAATAAGATTATGTAATTAATATGGCTAATATATGACATTTTGTATGGAAACGGGTATTTCTTTGAAAAATAAAACCAATTATAGGAACCGTTAAAATGTTATTATAGGTAAAAAAAAAAAAATAAATCTTAAAAACTTTAAATCTTATACATTATAAAACCGCTATGGCAAAGCCAGTATAGTTCGCTCATCATAATTAAAAGTTCTAGTGATTTCTATGCTTAATACCTACTTAAATATTTAAACAACAATAGTCTAACAACAATTGTCAGAAACCTTCTGTAAACATGCTACATTTTTTAAACTTAATTACAAATAATTTTAAACAAAAAAAAACCGACTTCAATTGTACTTCCCGGTAAAAGTTAAAGTAAGCGAATTATTGCAGTTAACTTCAAACATTAATCACCATATGAGTAACTACCTTTGAAAGTTAAAGAGCTCCCTATGCATCAGGGATTGCATCATAAGATCACAGCTAAAATTAAACGGCACCACCTTCGAGGTACATTCTCACAAACAAAGGAAGAATGCGAGCGAGCTGCTGGCGCAGTGTGAAATCCGAAACATGTCGAGCTATTTTGGACAATATTGAAGGGAGTAAATATTTACGGGAGTTTTATGTACAAATGTAATTTATGTTTTTATTTTGTTAATTTTCCTTACACCGTATTTAAAACTTGTAAATACATACATACATATTACTACCAGGGTTCAACATCAGCTCCATCTTGTGAACTGCTCTCCTAATTGCTCGTTAACATGAGTCGATTAATGAAAACAGAACACGCGTATGTTTCACCAAACCTGAGTTCCATTAGGTACTGCCAGGGTTCAGCATCAGCTCCATTAATTCCTCATGATATCCATCATCAAAATATAATTAAAATCAAATAGGACTACCTCGAAGGCATTTCGTAACAAACAAAAGATTAATGTCTCAAAGATACAGCTGGGGCCCGCGAATTATAGAGCAGTTCCTCCCTGGTCTTCATCATCAGATCCACTCCACCAAATTGATAATGTTCGTAAAGAAATGCTCGAGTTTCTGAAGAAATCACCCAAATCAGCATGCATGTGCCTTTCAAATTTGAGGAGTTCCCTCAGTTCCTCATGGATCCCATCATTAGAAATGGATTTTGAAAAAAACGGGACCAACTTGGAACAATCTACTTTCAGAAAACGAAAAAAAAATTCAAATCGGTTCAGTAATGACGGAGTTCTGAGTGAACATCCATTAGAAAAAAAAACTGACGAATTGAGAACCTCCTCCTTTAGAAATATTGAAGTCGGTTGACAAAACAATGTATTTGTGTATGTGAACTATCCCATTAAGTATTTTAAAACTTGTTTTAATAAAGTGTGAGATCTTTTCTGTTAATTCTAAGTAATAATTAAACATCACATGACAATCAATTAAAAACTGAAATCTAGTATTGAGAAATATCCTTAATAATACTATGGAGAATCACATTTAATTATTTAACATATTTTTGAAAAATATGAAAAAAAGTATAGCATAGTGACCGAGAGTCCTTTAAAACGGCAGAAACATAGCGACCTATACTACTAAAATAGTCCGAGAGGGCTTTACAAAGTTCAAATTAATTTAACGTGTAATTGTACTTCAAACATCATTTTTACAACAAACATAGTAACGGAATCATAATAACCATACACTACACTACACTGAAATACATAAAAAGGCAGACAAAAACAAACAGGATTAATCGAACATTTTGGGATTGAACTTTGCTTTACCTGCGCGACGCGACATATTGCTGGACTCGTGACGTCGTACTGAACGAAATTTTTTTTTTCTATGTAGATCTAATATCCTTTGCTTAAGAGAGATAGATATATTTCGACAGCGATTGGTTCTCAAGATCACGCCAATATTACCCGATTTTAAGCGCAAAACATTAGGGACTTTATAATCCGTTATAATATACACTCGGCGTGTATGGATAACTTTATTTTTTTGCGCTTGGTCTGTACACGTGTCACGATTTTGGCCTTTATAACGGACCCAGGAACTCAGGAGGTTAAATAATGGTGTCTTCCCGAGAGTTGGACAATTTTACCAATGTCAAAGTATTATAAAATTATTAGTATAATATACTATAAATAGAATAGATACTAAATTTGTAATTTTTATATTTAACATAATATAATATATATATATACTAATAGTGTAATGTAAAAACAAGTTAAAAACCGATATTTATCTAGAAAAGCAGTACTTTTTCTATAAATAGTATCGTATAATGCCACTTGGGCGACGTTGTTCGGTATTTGGCCTCGCTGTTTGTTCAGTTTATAGCTATAAAACGTAACACATAGTTTCCCAGGAAGCCGAGATCCCAGGACTGCCGCGTGACGAGTAAAAGAATGTTTAAACGCGTTTCCGGATTAATTCTCCCTTGGCTGCACACTTCTTCGTTAGTTCGCGGTTAATTAGCTATTTATACATATTACACATTAAACAACAAATCATAATATCACAGAAGTTTGACGTTTATAATAATACTTTTAAGTTTAACTGTTAATTCCATGGAAGAGGTAACGTGGTTTGCCTCTATTGATTTCAACCCGCCTAAACGTCCGAATGCATCGTAAATGAGCTGCTAAGGAGGTGACCCAAATAATCTTCTGTACTGTTTATTTAAAATATGTAAGCCTTAATATATTAGTCACCTCCTGCAGCTACTATAAAATTTTAGATTTTAAAGTCGATGCGGTGGTGAAGTGCTGCCAAAGTACCTACATGTATAACGCAATGTGTGTGTATAAAAAAGCAATGTAATGACTTAAAACTTATATTCATACACAAAAATAATTTGCTTACACTTTCTAACCTAGACACTACCTTGCTGTTTTGGGACTACGATGTCCACTGCAAATTTCAACCGGACTCGTTTCAATGTTCCAAGCCTGAGAATTGGCATATCAGGTGAGTAACATTATTCTTCTTCTTAGCGTTTTTCCGGCTTATACCACGGATCAGGGGGGTTCCGTCCATTTGGCATAACTTTCGTAACCCGAGACACATGTGGCATAACGTCTTTGGCATATTTTTTATTCAACGAATGTGTCCGACTATTTGTGAGACGGAATTTGAAATAGGCTATTAATTAGAATAATTTTCGTCGACTTCTTGGCGAGTCCTACGCGTAACTCAAGGCATCACCTAAGAAAACAAAACGTACTGCCCCAACACATGTTGGTTCATTAGTTAGCTTTTGTCTATCAGAGCGCAAATAGAAGCCATGCGAAGCGGGGTTTCTACTGCCTCATGGAGAGTCCTAACTCTAGGCACCACCTACGCATACAAAAAAGCTACTGCCCTTACCGATGTAGCTCCTCATAGCGGAAATAAAAGTCCCGCGAAGCGGGGTTTCGTTGACTCTGCGAGTCCTAACTCTAAGTATCACCCAAGCAAGCAATAAACCACACTGGCCTTACTGGTGTGCTGTATGTTCATTAGTTAAATTGTTTCTTAGAATGGGAATATAAGCAGAGCTTCGACGACTTCTTGGTTAGGTATCTTGCGTAAATTACGTATGCGTAACTTCACTATGCCATAAGATTTAATGCTTGCATTAGCAGATGTAGAATTCTGCGAAACAATATTATGCCAAAATTGATTGGATTCCAGGAGTCGATTCGGGCATAATATTTTATGCCAAACGTTATTTCGATCAACAGAGATGATGCGAAACTTGCCTATGCAAAAATAGTTAATTCTAACATAGAATTATTACAAAAAAAGTTATGCGGAACATAGGGGAACCGGCTCAGGGAGCCTGGAGTCCGCTTTGGCAACTAATCTCAAAGTTTGGCGTATGCGTTAGTTTTACGAAAGCGACTGCCATCAGTTTCCAACCCACAGGGTAATTTGCGACTTACTGACGATGTTTTTTACTATACCGAAAAGAGTTAAGTAAATATTAAATGATATTTCCTATATAAATTCCAAAAAACCCATTGGTACGAGCCGGCAGGATTTGAACCCGCGACCTTCGGATTGAAAGTCGCACGCCTTACCGATGGGCAACCAACGCTTAACGCTTTTTTTTAATAAACAGATAGTTTAGGCGAATAGGGTAGGCGAACATTTCTGGCAAGATCGCCGTTGACACTTCGCTGATTCATCAGTCAAGTCGCGACCATGACACATGAAACTGTGTAGAAACATCGGTATATTAAGGTAAATTGACCGTATTCGCGATAGACCCGTTCTAAGTTTTATAATAAAATGAGAATCAATCAAATAGAGCGAAAGAGCTCGGAACTATCGAGCAATTCGACTATAATGTCATTCTTGGTCTTCAACATCAGGTCCACTAAACCAAAATTATGCTTTTCGTAAAGAAATGCTTGAACTTCTTGATAAAACACACAAATCACCATGCATGTGCCTTTCAAATTTGAGTTCCCTAAATTCCCCATGGATATCATTATCAGAAACGGTTTTTTTTAAATGGTCCCTATCTGAGTACTATGTATACCTTCACACAAAAAAATAAAAATAAAAATCGGTTCAGAAATTGAACTGTGCCTTACCGTACCGTACTGTAAAGATGTCATATAGTAGGTTCCTACTGAAATTTAAAACTGTAAGAGATGTCATATAGGAAAAACTGATTAAAAAAAATTACTCAAATGGATAACCTCCTTTTTTGAAATTTTGAAGTCTGTTGAAAAAGAAAACTCTTCTTGCAGATGAGCGTATACTGGGTATTCAAGTATCAAAAATCCCGATGAGTTAAGTGGCCAAGTGGATGAGTTGTGGTGTGATCGGGAAATAGACGCTAAAGTAAATAAATTCTGATCCACATAATATCAAATAAAAATTGAACCCATTATATTACGTAGCACTATTACAAAATTCAATCATTGGAATGAGTGCAATCCGCAGAGGTATTTAAAAAGTGGCAAAATAGCACGTGACGCACGATGGTGTAGAGTCAGTCTATGCTAAGTTTTCTAGATTTTGATAGCACACAATGTGAAAGTGTTAAGTAAACGTCATAATTTCATAGAAGTTTGACGTTCAAAAAAATACTTTAAAGTTTGACAGTTAATTTGCTTGGAAGAGATAACGTGGTTTGACTCTACAACATTTTGTATCATTTAATTTTATGTTCTCATTCTTTAAATTCCTATACGGGTTGCATTTATTGCATAAACTCATAAATAAAACTACTTAAACCGCATTTTGTTTAACTTCAAGGTGGTATTACGACATTAAGTTGCAAGAATGTACGAATTTTAAACACTTCAGATGCAAAACCAACAACCTGAATATTTTTAAATCCTACAATGAATGCAGAGAGAACTGCCTAGGCAAGTATGGGTACAATGGTTTTTAACAGTTTCAAATCATACAGTTTTAGGGTTCCGTACCCAAAGGGTAAAAGGGATCCTATTTCTAAGACTCCGTTGTCTGTCCGTCCGTCTGTCTGTCACCTGGCTGTATCTCATGAACGATAGTGAGACTGTTGAAATTTTCACAGATTAGGTTTATGTTTCTGTTACTATAACAACAAATATTAACCACAAAATAAAAAAAATTAAGTGGTCTCTGATGCAACAAAAGCGCAATTTTTTTGCCCGTTTTGCTCGATATTGCTAACGGCAACAAGTAGAGGCTTGAAATAGTAACAGAATATTTAGTTATATACTTTAAAAAATAAATAATTAAATTAAATTTTAATTATTTTCTAAGGAGGCTAGTCCATTCGCACCGGTTTTTATTTACTTATATAGTCTATGTATAGAGTAATAATAACGGGTCGAAATCTATTTACCAGTTTTGAAATTGGGTAGGTCTGAGGTCGATCGATGAGATTATCCCCAAATAGTAATTTATTTATTTCGGGGATCTCGAAAAATATTTTTACGCATTGCAAAATTAAGGAGTTCCCTCGGTTTCATACGAATTTCAGTCACCATCAGTTTATAACCAAAATCCAAATGGGAAGTTAACAAATAGGAAGCGCAACAGGTATTAAAATATACTGTAAACGATATGTCTCTCATGTGTCTGATTTCAGTTTAGACTAAGTATGTTGAAGGGGAGATATTGAAACTCACGCTAGCAACGGGAAATTGTTTGTAAACATTGTTTTTGTGTAGTTCCAGGCCCGCATGTGATAGATAATGTATTGCCTGAAAACGCTGCATGCCATCTGCAACCGGATTTTGGAGCCTGCCAAGATTACAAACCAATGTAAACATTTTTAGTCTCCTAGTTGCCTAGATGCATATGAAATAGTTATTTATTATACAAGGGGGCAAACTTGTTATTTAACTCTTGGGCTTATATTGAGACCCGAGCAAGCGAAAGATTCCAAAATTGAATTGAATAACTGGAATCTTGAGCTTTACGAGGGTCTCAAGGCACGAGAGTTGAACAAACTTTGCCGCCGAGTGCAATACAACATTTTTCCCCTCACTTTTGCGAGGAAAATAAATACTACATACGTTTACAAATCTTATCCACATGTAAGTCATCTTGAAGAAACCATCAAAATTCAATTTCGAAATTTGTCATAGTAGGTACGCTCCTGGTACTTAGATATTGCCAACAGCTTACCAAGTGCGCGATAAGACTTGACCAATTTTAGGTGTGACCTCCGATTGCGCATATTTACTATGGTCATATAGGAATCACTTATACTGGACGTTGGTAAGTGATAGGAATTAGGGCAAGGTCAAATTACTTTGATCCACATACGGATAAAATGCGTTTTTCCACGCTAGTTTTAAACAGCGCTTTCCGAGCTAGTGAGGGGAAAAGGTCTTATTCAAATTCAATCAGATTTAAATAATCTTCAATTAGAACATTGCATTTGCTTTGTTCCTTCCGATTTATACAAGTCGTAAACACATAAACCGTGTAGTTACTGCGCATACCTTTACAGTTTAAAAGTTAGAGAGCGGTAAATACATTTAGGTAGATTATTTTATTTTATCAAGTTTCATTTATGCTAACTGTACTTGTTTTACTACTATGCAGGAATTGTATTTGCATTATGTATTGTATGCCATTTTGAAGAAGGCCAGGGAAACCAGATGAAATAAAATGAAATAAATTGTCACATGAAACAAATTATACGTGTATTTTGATTTCAGGTTTTACTTTGATATATCAACCAGAAGATGCGAGGGTTTCGCGTATAGCGGCTGCGGAGGCAATCAAAACAGATTCTACGATCAAAAATCGTGTGCAGATGTTTGCACCGACGTCATTGAGGATCAGTAAAGGATGTTTCTGAAATATTTACTGCTGATTTTAAATCTATGAACCTGTGGTTCTCGTCAAACCTTCAAAGTTTGGTGTAAATTTCAAATTAAAACTACTTATTTAACAGGTAAAGAAAAATATTCTAAATGAAATTCTTACCGACACTCCGTGCATCAACTATCACAAATATTTGAAAAGTGTAAGGAAGTGAGTCAAGTAAGTAGTCAAACTTTTTTAGGAAAGGTCTACAAAAATAAAAGGATTATAACGAACCCAATAACAGATTCAACACAAATGGTTTTTAGATTAGATGTAGGTATGCAGATTAGATATATTGTATGTAGGTAGGTAAACATTAACTCTATATTATTCTTTAATATAACCTAATTTATTTAAAAACTTTTAGAACTGATTTGACAATTGGTAACAAGGTTTGTTTTGTTTTTTATCATATCACGTCGGTGGCAAACAAGCATATGGCCCGCTTAATGGAACAGTCACCGTAGCCTATGGACACCTGCACCTCCAGGAACCTTACATGCACGTTGCCACCCATTAAAATTTTGTACACTCCGTTTTTGACGAACCCCACATTGTAACCTCGGCAGGGAGCTCATTCCACAGCCGGAGCGTCCGCGGGAGGAAATTTCTCTGAAACCGCACAGTGCGCGACCATTTAGGTTGCAAAGTGTGTAGATGAGGGCCTTGTTGATGGCGGTGCGATAGTGAAAAGGGGTCGTTGGCATCATGTCAAACAATACGTACAGCGTGCCTGTCGACCGAATCAAAGGGGCCAAGCGGGTCCCCAGGTGCTCCTGCCCAAAGGTGACAAGTCTTGACAATTGTCACAAGAAACATGACATACATCGTGATTTTGTCATACATCACGACTTCCGAAACATGAAGTCTCACTCATGTCAAAATCTTCCGAAAATTCTTTAAAACATTATATATGATTATTTCTCGTGACAATCGTTATAAAAATTTCACCAAAAAATATCTATTTACAGCCTATAATAGATACTTCACGATATTATTTACATTTTTGAAAGTGTGGCATACAAGCACACAGCCCGCGCGTTAGTGAGTGGTTTCTGTAGCCTATGGACGCTTGAAATGCCAGTAAATCACTAATTGTAGGAATTGTCACACTTGTCGGCATGGTGAATTAGGGGTCAGGTGACAGACGGACAGACGGACGGACAGAGGAGTCTAAGTAATAGGATCACGTTTACCCTTTGGGTACGGGACCCTAAAAAAAGGAGTAAGTACTATATACGTAATAGAGGCGTAAAATATACTCGTACAACATTCTTTTTTTACTGATAATACATTAAGAATATATAAATGTCGACATTTGGTACCTGTAGGGAATATAAAGCGCAAGTGGATTATTAAGTACATACTTAGATAATTCAAGAGAGCTGAATAGACGTCGCAAACACATGAATTATACAATTGTAGAGTAAAATATTCTTAACTAACTGATATTTTTGTGGTACGGTTGACGCCAAAAATGTTTTTAGTGTTCCGTAGCCATAATGGCAAAAACGGAACCCTTATAGTTTCGTCCAGTTCGTCTGTCTGTCAGTCTGTCTGTCAGTTTGTATGTCACAGCGGTTTTATGTTCGTAGAGAAACCTATTGTGACTCTAGCAGTTGTTCCTTCTCACTCATTTCCTATCCCTCCTAGCGCCAACTATGTTGAGCGATGAAATTTAGTACTGTTTTGTGTTTAAAGTAAGATCTATGAAAGGAAATTACCGATAATCATTGAAAAACTAAACCGGAATACTTTTTAATTCTATAAATTAAACTGCCACAAATAGATATCTACTTTTATCAAAGTTTGAACTTCGAATCCATCCCTTCCCTACTCACCCCATTTTATGGTACCATAACTGATATAACAATACGTTACGTTAGGTACACAAATTTTCAAATACCTTTAACATGAGTACAAAGAAAGTCCCATTTTTTGGCTTTTCGAGTACATCTCGAGAACGATGTGTTATACGAAATTTTGGTTTACTACATATTGAAAGCTTATAAAATTCTCTATAATTTTTACCTGTAAACTTTTTATCTATTCCTTTTCGGTGTTGAGATATGAGTTCCGAAATTTCAATTTTGGTAAAATCTTTAACCCCCTCTTTTGTTTTCGTTACAAACGTTACTTTGAACATGCTGCAGACATCATAAGAAGGGTTTTTAAGCCGGGTACGATAAAATGTGGGGTGTTTTAGAGGTACCTTGGTTTTAGTTTTACATTTAATTATATTTCCCCTTACTAGCTCGGAAAACGCTGTTTTATCCTTTAGAACTAGCGAGGAAAAACAAGTTTTATCCACTAGTGGGGAAAGTAATTTGACCTTGCTCTAATTCCTATGATGTAGGTACCACACCGGTCCAGTATAAGTGAGACCTATATGTCGTAGTAAATATGCGGAATCGGAGTCGGAGTCACACCTTTAAATTGGTCAAGTGTTATCTCGCACTTGGTCAGCTATTGGCAATATGTAAGTACCAGGAGCGTACTCTCACTTTTTGGCTTTGAGTTTTGAATGATTTCTTTAAGATGACTTACATGTGAATAAGATTTGTATTCGTATGTAATCTTTATTTTCCTCGCGATAGTGATGGGAAAATGTTGTATAGTTTGTTCAATTTTCGTGCCTTGAGACCCTCGTAAAAGCCTAAGGTTTGCGTTTTAGAAGCACTCGTTACGCTCATGGCTCAATTTTGGAATCGTTTGCTTGCTACGACAACTCCCCTTCCCGTATAATAAATAACTATTGTCTTTATATCATCATCATCATCATCATCATATCAGCCGTAGTACGCCCACTGTTGGACATAGGCCTCCCCCATGGATGTCTTTATATATTTAAGCTTATTATAAGTTTTTATTATATGTTGTTTTTAACTGTAGTAGTTTTACCTGAATAATAATTGAAATCTTACATACTGTAGTAATACCAATTCAAATTGATTTCTTTCACGTAACTTCACGGTGTTACTTTCATTGCAATTACTTTTAATCAAAACGAAATGTCGTCGCACGATATTAAGAACATGATAAAGTAGCAAACGCCTCGAGAATGTCGGTCTTGGCTTTAAGTGTGTTCGTAACAACGGTTTACTTAAATTTTGTGAGGCCAGATAACATTACCACAACGGAAAAAACTACTACTGAAGCAACTTCTACGACTGGGAAACCTACGACTACAACAAAAACCTGTATGTTTTTTAATTTAGAGTATAGAGGCCTGACTTGAGGGTACCTGTCAAATTCTATACTAAAAATCGTTGAAGGGCGTTTTTATTTTTTGTTGTACAAAAACCATTTTTGGAAATATTAAGTTTTTTTAATTGTTTTATATTCAGTATAGCGAGCTCTTTTAATCCTAGTAGGAGAAAAAAAGTGTCCCAAGATTTGTGTTCCATTTCGCCACCATCATTTCATTGATTTAGTATGGCGGTAGCGTCAATGGAAAGTTTGAAATTTGTATGGAAAATTAAGTGTCCTAAATTTTCTATACAAATTTCAAACTTTCCATTGACGCTACCGCCATACAACAATTTTTCTCCTACTAGGATTGAAAGAGCTCGCGATTCTGAATAGTTTTTTTTTTACTTTTCCAAAAATGATTTTTGTACAACACAAAATATTAAAATGTAAAATTTATGAAACATTCCAATATTGTTTATACTAACTATATAGAACAATAATAGTCTTACGGGAACATAAACAAAATCACGAAAATACAGAAGTGTCTAAAGCCTGAAAAAATTGGGATTAAAAAAAAGGATTAATTACCATATAGTTAAATATCGGCACCTGCTGGCTTATAATAAGGGCTGTGTTTGCTCACTTGTACTTGTTATACCGCGTTTTAGTGTCATCAATGTCATCATGTTCAACAAATGTTTACTGTTTTCCATAACATTCATTTTATTGGAATGAACATAGGACTAACATACAGCAACGGTTCTCGTAAAAGTCGTAAACTAAACGATGAGTCACACTAAAACGCAGAATGCAATTCAATCGCATCCCGGTTGAACAGAGTGGAAGTTATTTTTGGGTTCTCCAGTCCTCCAAGTAAACGTTTCGTTAGCTAACTTAACTTGTTGAAAATAAATATTACTTTATTTTTCAAAAGAAACATATTTTTTTATTAAGTATTTTTTGCCATAGGTAGGTACTCATTTAATTGTATGATACTCGAGTATTTTATTTGAGTCTAATTTTGCGCCTCAATCTTGTTTAGTCTCTATTGGTTGTTCTGGTGCCCACAACATTCTTCCACACTGTATACATATTTTTGGCACTTTGGGTGTATTGTTAGCAGTGTGGCTGACTGTATGTGTAAACGAGTAAAAGAATTTAAATAGATATAAATACATGTATTTAACAATACAGTAATTAAATTGCTTACTCTCCGACTTAAGACCCTCCCTTGACCCTATGGGGCTACGACGTCCACTGCAAATTTCAACCGGACTCGCATATATGTCACCAAAACTTCCATACCAGGTGAGTAACGCATTATCAGGTAAAAAGCTTAAGTAATTCCTGATTTTGTTCTAGTAAATTCTCATTCTGTTCAAATACTAATTATGTTCGTAAATGTATCATCATCATCATCACCTCACTTTCACCCACTGCTAGACATAGGCCTCTCACATGGCACGCCACTGAGCTCGGTCTTGAGTTGTTTGCTTCCAGCCGCTGCCAGCCGCTTTTTGCAAGTAATCACTCCTCTTAGCTGGAGGGAGTCCTACTAATGTTGGTGTATAAAATAATAATTGGAACTAAGTGGCACTCCACTTTGTATATAATACGTCTCTAACATGCTTGAAGAACTTGCTTAGAACCCTAATGATGACTTGCAAAAAGCGGCTGGCAGTGGTTGCTCAGCGCAGTAGCGTGACATGGGAGAGGCCTAACGCGAAAGTTTAGTGTTATATTTTAAAGAGCCCTGCCCATAAGTTGATTCTCTTCAAAGTAAAATAAAAAAGATAGCAGTTGAACTACTATCAACGGAGCCACCTGCGGCAAAAGACGCGCGGCAAGTTCAACGTGACGTCATCAAACGGACCCATTTCCTGCATCCATCTGTTCCGCAAACCAACTTTTTGATAAAGTCACATTTCTGCAAACCTTACGTTGTATTACAAATTTCAAATATGGAAGATCTATCTGAACACTAACTAGGTACCGGTTTACCGTTTAACTGAGGCGTCACCCTTAGGGCCTCCGCTAGCTGACGCGGATTACCCGGAATGGACGCCCGTCTAATAAGAAAATGTATGAACAGCGCTAAGTGAAGCGGGTGCGCCATACTAAATCCACCCGCCGCGTGCACCCGCTCCGTGCACCCGCTCCGTGCACCCGCGCCAGCTAGCGTTGGTCCTAAGATTGAGCACTACCAGGGCCCATCATTAATCGGTCTTACCTATGCATAGTGGTTATGTCAACATTGTATAGTAGGTACGAGTTGTTAAACGGTAAACCCACTACACAAGCAGGGCTTTACGAGTAGTTAACTTCTGTGGAATTGAACTAATTTCAACTAAATCATAAATTAACCATTTTTTGACTTAAAGGTGGTACTACGACATTAAGATGGAAGATTGCAAGAGTTTTAAATACCACAAATGCAAATCTCAAAACAATAATAATTATATGACTGCTGCTGAATGCAGAGATGCTTGCCAAGGCAAGTATCGGTAAAAATGGAAACTCATTATATACCTACCTACGGTCGCCATCAGATATATAGTAGCGGCCAAAGCGGTCACAAATATCTGAGCACGCCTCTATTGTCAAAGCGTTAGAGTTTTTCCTAAGATATTTTTGAGCACGTTGGCCGCTATCTGATGGCGATTACATATTATATTCATGATGATTTGATGACATTAGCCGAAAGCCTCGATGAAACGGTTAAATTGACTCGTACTCCTAGTTAAATGCTATAATCTTTCCTTGGATTAATTAAATACCGACTGGCCGGTTTTCTGCGGACTGAATGCGGAGGTCTCACTGAACTCACAATACTCCATAAGAGACTAAACCGCAAATCGCAAAAAAATGTAGGCATAACTATAGAAAATATGGACTTCCCATTGAGCGGTCTGTATAAAATATTAAAATATTTGTTCATTATTTTTTATAATTTTTCCAAAACACTCATTAAATGAATAAAATTTTAATTACATTGAATTAAAAAAATTATGTTCACGATATCGAAATTACCTTCATAGCAAGAATAGTATAACAAAAGCAATTTAAACGTTATACCTATTGTTTTAAAAAGAGTCTTAAGCAAAGACCGAACCTTACCTTAGCAGAGGATACGAGTAATGCTAAAATAGTTTTTTTATTAAGCAGATATTTGGGGTTTATCGTAAATATTGTTTTCATCACACTTGCTCAAAAATGGTTATATTATATGCAAGCATACTTAGACTTACTAAGGTTGCGTTTTACCAAATTTATATTCCGAGAATAACGCTTACTCTCAGATAGTAACGTCAAATTACTATGGGATTTTGACATTAGTATCCAAGAGTAAGCGTTACTCTTGATTAAAAAGTTTGGTCAAATACAGCCTAATCTGTATAAAGTCCATGGCCGTAATGGATTTTCATAAATGATAAATGATAAATATCTTTATTTTTCAATTTTGGCACATTACAATGCACTTATGAACGTCAAAAAAAACTACTACCGGTTCTAACCCTACATCAAAGCCCGAGAAGATTATTACCGGCAAGAAACTCGGCGGGACTTATTTTTTCAAAACAAATTACAAAAGTAGTAAAAATATTTACAATATGTGGTTCTACGAGAAACCATATCAAAAGAAAATAGTGAAACAGAAAGACCACAACTAAAAAATAAAACAAGAAAACCAAATAAAACAAATAAATAAATTTGACGGTTTTACACGATACACAAAAATTTGATATGATTTCTTTTGTGAACTGTCAGAACTGTGTCCTACACTTTGTAAGCAGAAGTACATTCAATTTAATTTTTTGTTGGTTGTAATAGTACTTTACCGCCCGCCCGGACCGTGCCCGGACGCCGTTCACTACTACTACACTACCACTAATAATAATTATTTATAAATTATGCTTATTAGTAAGTTTATTTAATCCCTCGCTAATGTGATGAAAAACATTGTACCTATATATCACGGGCGGTACAAGATTACGTAATCGACTCGGGCTTAAAATTACACTCGTTCGTAATTTCTTTATTATTACCGCCCTTAATACACAATGTACTATTTTGTAGATTCTGGCCCGGCCGGGATAGAAGATACATTGCCTACAAACGCAGCATGCCACCTGCAACCAGATTTTGGAGACTGCCAAGATTACATACAAATGTAAGAGAAAAAAAATCTAAATTGATAATTTAAATAATTGAACTGGTTACAGAATAATGGACGAGTCACGCTTGTCCAGGTCGGGCCGATGTGGCAATTTCTGTCAAAAGCGTTACTCGAACTGCCACTCAGTTTGTACACTTAGCGCAGGGCTTTACTGTCGCGTTTACTTTGGCCACGTAGCAGCCTCGCTCGACGGACGCATCCGGGCATTTTATTTTTGTTGTCGCCCAAACATTTGTTTTGTTAGAATGTTTTTTGTGCTTTCCACTAAGAATCGCGTGTTTTTTCGACCCCAGTAGGAAAAAAGTGTCCCAAGGTTTCAAACAATTAGTAGGGTGGTAGCGCAATGGAAGGAAAAGTTTAATTTTTTTTTAATTTTTTTCTCAAAAAAAAGTTTTGTACAATTACATAAATTCGCCAAACATTAAGTTTAACGGCGACTGTTGCACTCACTTTTTGCATTTGTACATATCTATTAGTCCTATATTCTTATCTAAACCCACTTACCTACCAATTTTTTAATGATATTGCAGGTTTGAACTGTGAATTTACTAATTTGAACACTGTTCCTCTTGACATACGGTATACATTAACATTACTATTTCTATGGAACCAGTTTGTCACACAATCCAAACTACTGCTTTAGATTTATTATTATGTTACATATAAACTAGCCCAAGTGACATCTATAAATATATGTATATATATATATATACATACACATATACATTCATAAACACACACATGCAAACACATACCTACATACACATATATACATGTGCACTGTTATTATTATTTATACATATATTTACCTATTATTCTTACTTAATGTATGGACATTTAGAGAGACTTCTTTTTTCCTACAAGGATCGGAGCCCGCGATTCTGAGTAGATAATAAAAATTAATGAAAATTTCCAATTTCAAAAAAGGTTGGGGGATAACATAAAAAGCCCACCTGTTTTCTGTGACAAATATCGACACAGCGCAACGGAACGCAGCAGTGAGAGTGGGCCCTAGGCCCCTCACGGTATACATTGTATATCAATGGGCCATTTTTAATTGGACTTTGGCCTTTTGCACACGTCTGCAATGTGCCGCAATGTATACACAATATATTTATATATTTAAAATAATAATGATACATCCTTTAGCATCACTTGCAACATCTGGGGTAAGCCAACTAACCCGTAGTTAACCGTTTTGTAGTTTAGAATATTGTAGTTTAAATTATTTTATTAGAACTTTGGCGCACCCTATTAACCCTGGTGCAAGTGGGCTTTAGTTTAAAGTAAGATTCCACTGGCGACCATAGTAGCGTTGTCGTTGCGACGTTGGGACTTCAAAAGGAATCATGCAATGATTCTAGTAATGAGAAATGATGAGGCCGTCTGCATATGGATTGCAAGAAAATTCGATTGTATGAAACGTTTGAATTTTAATTTAACCATAAAATATGCAGGGTTCTGATGATGCTTGTTTTATTTATTTATTTAAACTTTATTGCACAATTATATTAAAGTATAAATGGCGGACTTAACGCCTTTAGGCATTCTCTACCAGTCAACCATCGGGCTAAACCGAAACTGTTAGTTTGGTGCAGGTTTTAATGTTTGGTATTAGCACATCATTGTCAGTTTATCGTTTCTCCCAATTTACTTGGACAATCCGTCGTTTGTATGTTTTTATGCTTTTTGAGTTTATTTAGTTTTGATCCGATCGTGATTTTTTTTTTATCTGAAGGTCAAAGGGGTTCTTTATAATAAACCTGATAAAAATCGATATATCAAGATTCGATAGGTTATTTATGATGGATCTGGGGTCAAAATTACGAGAAACGGCCGCCATTATTTAAAATTAAGTTTACAAAATGTTGGTAATATGAAACATTTTTTGATACGACGAACATTATTTTACTCACTATTAACCAAAATGACGACCGAGACAATGAAACCCTTGGGTTTGCGTTATCAGTTTTCCTGTATTTCACGGAGTGAGCCGAGATCTTATAGTGCAGGTAGTAAACCCGCATAAGGCAAGGCGAAAGCCATCGGCGAAAACTCGAAATCGACGATTAATATTCGAATATCGGAATGAGGTAAATAATCGCCGAAACTCAGTTTTCAATTTCACCGATTGCATACCGGTCTGCAACGCCGCGCGGCCATAGTTTTCGCGCTACTAAATATGAATACGACAATCAAAAAACCGTTAATCCATGTCACTAGCTTGATGGTGCCAGAATATATAAAGGTTGTCGGAGATAAAAATACGAAATAAAGGAAATGATTGTGACCGTGGGTGGCGATTCCAAACCACGATGATGTAGTTCCGGCGACTTCTAAACCCTGTTAGAGCTGAGACAACTGAAGACGCCTATACTACGGTGCAGTCGGCAACGTTTCGCACAATTTTGGGTGGGTTGAGATGACGTTGGTTTTTTTTCAACGCTTGTAAGTAAGCACTGCGGACGCGATTTAAATAAAGAAATCACATCATGATGAAATATTTTATATCACCAATTTTTATTATCTTTGTAGACCTTACGTGTGTTAATTTAGGTAACTGATAAAAAATTACAAGATTTTTTTAAATTGATGGTGTAAGAACGGACGAGCCTATAAGTTACATAGTTCCTATTGCCGGTAGCAAACAGTTTAGTATTGGAAAACATTCGTTTTTGCCCTTTGGTTAGTACTAGTACCAGAATTAGTACCTACTGATTGACCAATCAGTAGGTACACAGGACTTTTAATTTTTTTTACACCTTTTCAGTCCGATCTTATACCATATACCTACACAAAATCTAATAAATTGTGGTTCTCAATCTTTATAGTGGTGTCAATGACACCTCAAAGGGTCAATGAACCCAGGTCGTACGGTAGAATAACTTTGTTTGAAATGGTGTAAAAAAGTGGATACATAACCTAATAAATACAGGCTTTTTAAATCAGTCTTCGTTTCTATTATGTATTATTAGCCGTTTTCATATATGCACGCATGCCGGTAGCACAATGTATACGCTTGTGATTTGTGAAAAGTTGGAGCACTCCTGACGATTTGAGATCGGACAATTAGCTTTCGGTCTTTAACCACTTTGGGTAAGACCGGATCTTCGTCTTGAGGTGCTGCACCCTAAATTCAATTATACAGATTTGTCACAAATAAAAATCATATGTAGTCTGTTATAAGATGAAAAAATGCATAGATTTACCAGAAGGGTAATTCCGTATAAAATAAATTGGTAAATTTTTACTTGACTGTACATATTACACGACTTGTCAGTCAGAGCAACAAGAACGGACTGAAGGTGGGTGCTGCACTAAATGTCGCACCACGTCAGCTTGCCATCATACAAAAAAAACCCGCAATGGGCCCGAAATAGAATCATGCGATCTTATCCGTTCTTCGATCTTAGTCGAACGCACCTTATTTTAGACGGAGAGCTAACGACGGAAATAGGTGTACAATTTATATAGCCACGAAACCCCTCTAGTTAGTGTGCCATAGTATCATTATTATTTAATCTAGTCAGCTGGCAACTGTTCGCGGTGGGTGTGATAGTTGCTATTTATCGTCGCCTGGCGGTGTGATCGCCTGAATATTCGAGCCTGTATTTTTGCACACACGATTTTGAAGGTATAGGCCCTGACTTCTATAAATGAGACGACTTTGGCTTCTGACGTCACCTTGCCTACTTTTCCCCCAATTAAAACTTCTGGGAATATTATATTCGAATAAATCAGATACATAATTTGCAATTGTATCACACTAAACTTAGAGCACTATACATTCCAGAACTTCAATTGATTATAAAACCCCTTTGTTGCCCAACCACTTCCACACCCACCGCTGAATAACTGCCAGGCGCCCGGATGGATTTCGAACTGGAGGGGTTTCGTGCCTTTATAAATTGTACACATATTTTCGTGGCTCCGTTTGCCTTCCGCCGAAAAAGTTGCGCAATAAGGCCAATAAGCTTAAGTACCCACGTATAACCATATTATACGCCCACCCCGTTCCCACAGTAACGGCAGAATATTTTATAAAGAAAATACAAGGCATCTCCAGTTGTCTATGCTCTAAGCTTAAACACTATGAAGCAGTTTTCGGCCTACCATTGCAATGGTTTAAATAATGCTACTGTCGTCACCAGTGAAATGCTTTCTGTCTCTTTCTGATATCTTGATTGATTTCTGATGTCTGAGTACAGCTCTAAACTTTTTATTTTGGATTCAGGTACTACTATGATATATCACAAAAGAGGTGCTTGGGTTTCGCATATAGCGGCTGCGGTGGCAACCAGAACAGATTCTATGATGACAAGACGTGTGCAAGTGTTTGCGGTGACGCTGTTGATTTTACGCCACTTAAGTAAACGATGTCTTCAAAATATAACCTGGTGATTCATTAACCTCCATATTGATACCTAGTTAGGGGTTAGAAATAATTAAAATTAAAATTAAAATAAATTAAAAAAAATAGTATTCCGGGGCCTTTATCCCCGAATTTTATGAAGACAAAAATATGGTTATTTTTCACAAGCTTAATATTATCATAAACATTACAGGAAAAATATAACATTGACCGTACGTAACTTATTCATTTTTTCTAAATTAAAAAAACACTCCGGAACAAAAGTTGAAATTTAACCAACTTCAATTTTTTTTTCTTTAAACTTATGTGATATCATGTTAAAAGTAAACTCGCATATACTATAACTATAACTCTATGCTGTACAAACGACTGGCCCAATCTGTAGATACAAGTGGCTGGCGTCAAATTTCTACTTTTAGGTGTAAATGCAACATAAAGTTTATACGGAACCCTCGGTGCACGAGTCCGATTCGCACTTGGCTGTTTTTTTATTATAGATCTAGTTTTTGGAAAAACACTGACTTTGTGTATCTTAGAAGTACAATAACGTGCAGGGGGGTACAGATAAAGACGGCGAGAGCAGAATTAAGAAAACAAACCCTGCTTTTGCTCAACTTACTCGTAAGCGCGTTTGGGATTCAACTTATTTAAATCTTCCTTTTCGAATCCATTGTCAAGTCCGTGCTGCTGTTTGGCTGCGAAACGTGGAGAGTGATAAAGGGACTGGCACACAAGCTTAAGTGTTTGTCAATAAGTCCCTTCGGTCGATCTTCCGCATCTTATGGTCAAAGACCATAAGGACCAAAAATTTGTTTGAGTTTTCGCCGACAGTTTCTCCAATAGCCCAGGAGGTGGAGATGGATCTGGAATACTCTTCAAAGTGAAGTATTACACAGCGCCATTATCACCTTTGAGTTGAGGCCTCAATGAGAAAAGCGAGCTCGTGAACGCCCCTATACACACGCGGCGACGGAGACGGGAGCGAGTTGCGAGCCGAAGGACTCAGCTGGAGCGAAGCCAAGATTAAGCAACTCAAGATAGGAAGGCGTGAACGCCCTATTCACCCCTGGGGTGCCCTAGGATCAGAAACTACAACGAAAACAGTTGCCGGAAAAGTTTAAAATAATTTTACGTAGGTTTCAAATTATATCTGTGTAAATACTGTACGTGTATATCCGTATGTTCCTGCTACGTAAAAAGACAGACGAAATGAAAATGTTTACTTACATGGAAATTAAACACTTTAGAACGGATTAATCGCGTTTATTAACACCATGACCCTACGTTTCAAGCCCTTTACAGCACTCGTTTTCGTTACTTGTTGTTGTTACGTTGTTGTTAGTAGTAACTTTTTTGATTGACGGGGAGAATTCGCATTCTCTCAGTCATCATCTTAACCCTTTGAAAACGAGTGCTGTAAAGGGCTCGAAACGTAGGGTCATGGTGGTCATGGTTCTTAAGTGTTTAATTTCAATGAATAACTATCGCGGTAACAGAAGACAATATTATTTTACTTACATGATTTTCTCATTTTTTATGTTGTATACGAATAGGTCTTCAAAAAAGGAGTGTTAAAGTTTTTAAAGGGTCGGCAACGCGCATGTAACACCCCTGGAGTTGCAGGCGTCCATAGGCTACGGTGACCGCTTACCATCAGGCGGGCCGTATGCTTGTTTGTCACCGTCGTAGTATAAAAAAAAAAAAAAAGGTAAAACATCGATATTTACCCCTCGCATCCAGTTATGGTAATGCAAGCCACAGGCTCCTAGTATTCTAAATTACTTTTGTTCAGTGAAGGTAACGCAAACTCATTTGACTTTTATTCGAGTTCCAGTATAAAAACGTACAAGTTTATACGCTGCTGAAAGCGCGTGCGTCGAGAGTAATTACTTATTGTTTACTTTGTATCCTTGGGGATCCTACTTCTACGGAAAAAGTTTAAGGGCGTACAATTTATAAATGAATTGCAAATGTTTATACCGACTTCACAATTCAAAAGGGGGAGGTTCTCAATTCGTGTGTGTTTTTTATATTTTTATTATTATTTCGTTTATTTATTTTCTTCCTTAGGTTAGGATTTTTACAATACGTATATAAAAATAAAATACAAAACATTTTCAAATTTTTTTATTTTATTTGAAAGAAGATGGGTCCAGATTGTTCCCATTTAATTTAATCAAACCATTTCTGATGATGGGATCTATGAGGGATTGAGAGAACTCCTCAAATTTGAAAGGAACATGCATGGTTATTTGGGTGGTTTCTTAAGACACTTGAGCATTTCTTCACTAAAATCATCAATTTGGTGGAGAGAATCTGATGATGAAGACCAGGGATGGCAAAGTGGAACTTCTTGGTAATTCCCAGCTCTATTATCCGATTTGAGACATTCATCTTTTGTTTGTAAGGAAATACCTTCAAGATGAGGGATTGAGAGAACTCCTCAAATTTGAAAGGAACATGCATGGTGATTTGGGTGGTTTCTTAAGACACTTGAGCATTTCCTCACTAAAATCATCAATTTGGTGGAGAGGATCTGATGTTAAAGACCAGGGATGGCAAAGTGGAACTTCTTGGTAATTCCCAGCTCTATTATCCGATTTGAGACATTCTATTCTGATGATGGAATTCATGAGGAATTGAGAGAACTCCTCAAATTTAAACGGCACATGCATTGTGATTTGAGTGTTAGCAACTTGCACATTGTTTTGGGGAGCCAACATATATATTTTTTTTTAATAAATAAATAATAATAAATAAATATTATGGGACAATTTTACACAAATCGACCTAAACCCACGGTAAGCTCAATAAGGCTTGTGTTGTGGGTACTAGGCGACGATATATATAATAGACAGATACATATAAATACTTAAATACATAGAACACTTCCATAACTCAGGAACAAACCCCCGGACTCGAACCCGGGACCTCCTGCTTCGTAGGCAGGGTCACTACCAACTAGGCTAGGAGGCCGTTTGAATTTGATTTGTAATCTGATGATGGAGTTCTTGAGGAATTCAGAGAACTTCTCAAATTTGAACGGCACGATTAGAGAGTATTCATAATTAGCTTCGGCATTTTCTTACTGAAGCCATCATTTTTCTGGAGTGGACCCGATGATGAAGACCGGGGATGGCATAGTGGAACTGCTTGATAATTTCCAGTCTGTCATCCAATTTAACACATTGTTATTTTGTTTGCGATCTTGGAGGTCTACAAGGTAGTTCCGCTTGATTTTACCCTGATGTTGATGTTTGATGGAAGCTCTGGGAAATTAAGAAAGCTCCTATATTTTCAGGGATACACTGTGGTAAATTGTATATTTTTGAAGTAAACTGGCTAACTCAAACTAATTCCAAATTTCACTTTTACCGGAAAGGCCAAATGGAGTCTGTTTTTTTTCTTAAAAATTATGTTTTAAGTGTTCCAAGTTCAGACTTTACGCCTTTTCTAATAAAACGATTAAAATCCGTCTTTCCTTCAAAATGTAGTAAAAAGTTAAGTGCCGAAATACATGGGTTGGCCTTTCGTTACTACAAGGACTATTGCATAATGGAAAAGCATTGAACATTGAATATAGCGAAATCGTCAAGCCACATAATTTGACTCAGATTTAAGGATGACTCACAGTAGTCCGTTCCGTTCCGATCCGATACGGGACGATCTGTCAGTTTCTATATACACAGATAGCTTGGAGCCCTCGGACGTTACGTGACTTTTTGTATAGAAACTGACAGATCGTCCCGTATCGGATCGGAACGGAACGGACTACTGTGAGTCAACCTTTACAAGAGACCTATTCAAACGTGTTTAAGTGAGTACATTTCGATGAGAACTTCCGCGGAAATTATCAACAAGACTAATGACTAATGACGTAAAAAATATACAGTAGATATGTCAGATATACGTCAGTTAAGCACGTTCGAATAGGACTCCGAGATCTAACTTTTTGGCATTTGCATATATGTTACGAAATCTACCGATGATCTGCTATAATCTAAACCCAAGTAACAAGAGTAAAAAACAACACGTAGCGCTTAAAGTAAAAGTTTTAGGGAGTGCGTTATGCTTCGCTAGGCTCGTTTTAGCGCAACAGTTATTATTTTAGTTATGGAGCCCATGAGCTAACGTAAGTTTGACTTTAGTCTTTATACCTTTTTTCTAAACATCTACGGAGTAGGTACTCTATTTCAGGCGCAAAGTTTGTCGCTTGTACCGTGACATTTAGGGACTGTTGACGGTCACAGTGTTGCTTCGACATCGAGTACTAATATATGAACAGCTTTTTGCACGTTGCTTTGCTATAGCATAAACGTGCCGCTACTTTCGAGCACGAACTAAACAAGAGGGGGCAATTTTTGGCGGTCTTTTGCTCGATATCGGGAAAACAAAGCTCGAAAATTTAATAATCGCATCAAAACTGATACTTCAATATACTGTTTGATTTTTTATATAATAACTGTACTCGTATTACAATATTATAAATAAATTTTATTACAATCGCTCATCACGAGGCACGTGAGCTGTTTCAAGAACTAGGCAGGCTAAGAGAGAGAGGTGGCGACCCTTGTTCTGGGTCATGGCTTTTCCAACAGGTCTTCGTCGCCATACAACGTGGCAATGCTGCGAGGGTGATGGGGACCTTTGGGCGAGGCCCGAGAGCGGGTTTTAGTTATTTAGTTTTTATTGCCCTTAACGCCATTTTCACCACCCTGGATTTGACGCTAACCCGGAGCTAAGCTGTCAAATTCCACACAAAGATCCCGTTAGTTAGTTCACCCCCTTAATTGCAAGTGGTAGGGGTTTAAATTTATCTTTTATTTCCGTATTTTTCATTATGAGTCTGTTTCTGTTGTATTGTTTCTTTATGTCAATATTTTTTTAATTGCTCATTAAAAACAAAATATCATCGTTTCTAGCAAAACTTCGAGTGACAAAGTTGAGCGCTCAAAATTCAAATATACTAGAAGGAATATCATCCTTAGATACATACGTGTGGAATTAACATGCGATCACGTTGATTTTTATTAAAACTTCTACTACAATAATTATTAACCGAAATACCGATAAATTATGCATCACTGGCGATGGACAGTGTTTGTAATTTGTAATGTTAATTAACAGATGATGCAAATTTTAATTATCATATTCACAAATATTTGAGCTGTACGCATAATAATATTATACAGACACACTACACCACGGTACACGTTACCGGTGTGAAATCCACCATGCAATGTAAAATGTAGTAGATATTAACTACGTTGACTCCGTTCCTAAACAAATGTATGCCACATTGCTATAACAGGCTACAATGCCGAGCTAAATTGTGTCTGATATTTAAATAAAAAGGGATCTTACTCGTATTTTTGGCTAAAAGCTGCTTGCTCCCGACGTATGCGTGCTTAAATTTTCACGCTTAAACATGAGCGACGGCCGACGAGGGTTGAATCACAGCGAGATATTTGTCTTACGAGACTTACCAAGTAAACCATTTGTGTCATGCATTTGCGAATCAAAAAGTCAACCTAGAATTTTATCGTTTCTTGCTATGAAATCCTTTAAAACTAAGTATAAAAGACGAAGGAGAATGGGACGGTGTGTCCATTTCTATAGAATGCGTCGTCACGTGATGATCAAGGAAACTCAGTCCCGTCCCGTTCTGACGTGAGTCATCCTTTAAGTACAGCTAACGACCATTACGTAATACAACAAACTTGGGCCTCATCATGACGTCTTGACGCAATTCAGTTGACGACCTAAACTAAGTCACTGCCGTACACCTGGGGCCTTACCATGACGTCTTAAAGCGATTCAGTTGACGACCTAAACTGAGTCACTTCCATACAACTGAGCGTAAACTGAACCTAAACTGAATCGCTTTAAGACGTCATGGTAAGGCCCCATAGCAAAGTTTAGAACCTAAACTGAATCGCATAAAGACGTCATGGTAAGGCCTGGACGATCGAGCTCGTTTTACTTGCTTGGATACAGTATCATTTTTCAGGTAAAAAAAAAACTTAATGTTATTAGCTCGATTATTACTAAGCTTACTTTTCTATTTGATATCTTGTAAAGTAATTCATTTATTATTTTATTTAAATGACTAACCCGAAGCACCCAAATCTCTTTGAAAAAGACCACGCAATCTAAGAGACAGGAATATGATAACATGGGTAATTTATTTTCGCGTATGAAACAGTCTTTTTATGTCGGTACCGCCGTCTAACTCTCCATAAACGTTAGTGTCATATTAAACTCACCAATGTTTTATACCGGGTTCCAGATTATGCGCAAAGTAAACGCCAGAAACGAATTATTCTCTTTCTTATAACCTTCTTTAGGCTTTCTGGAGTCGAAGAATGCTTGTTAAACATTGAAAACATGACCAAAAATGAAAAGGCGGCAACTATCATTGAGAAAATTGTAATCGAAATTAATATAGACATATTTTCTGAACTATTTTCTTTGGCACCATAACACACGAGGGTGACCTGAGAGGTATTGTTTTCACCCAGTGAGGATCGAACGAAGCGTGTCCGTTTCAGCTTGGGCAGAATTGCTTTCGTGTGTCAGGTCGCAGCAATCAAGCTACGAGTATTCTTGTGAAATTTTGTAAACTAGTTTGTTGATTACATAATTTATTTTTGTCGATTCAGATTTTGGAAATTTTCAACATGGCAGGAATTGGTAAAAAGGTCACAAACGCCATAGACATCTCGCGAGGTCACAGACCCACTAGTTTGTAGGTATATTTTAAATTAATTTTGTATTTAGGACAGAGGTCTGCGAACGAAATTCTCAATTTTATAATTGAAAGAAAAACGGAAAAATTCCCCTCGTCGAGCGGAATTCGAACCCACAACCTCTCTGAACACCGGTCATATCGCTCTGCCAATTGAGCTATTAACGCCCGATCGACCCCGACGAATTTTTCCACTATTTCTTTCATTTGGTTAATACACCTTAGGGAGACGCGTAGCGACATTTACCGAAAGAATCGTACCTCCATGGTTGTCACCGATCCGCACTGATCGCCGGCTGTCATGGCCTGTCAAGGCTTGTGTCACGCACACCCTTGTCGCGTCCATTATTCGGTGCGCGAAAAACGCTTTCCCTAAATATTTCCTTGCTCGTAATGTACTCTCGAGCTAGTTATTCTTATTCTTATTCTTAAAAAGATACGCGGAAATCTAGCTCGGTTCTCCCTAAGAATTAAATTATACGCTGTACACTCATCAAAAAATATATTTTCTTAGTATCTCTGTGTTTCGTAATATATTTTCATTAGTGTGTTAATTCGACGCACGACAGCGTTTCAAAAATGCTTCCGCTATGTAGAAAGCAAGTAATATCTCATTCCCTCACGTTTTGTAAATAAATGAAAACGAAAGGTTAGAAGTTAATAAAAACTCTTTTTTATTTAATTCTGTTAAACCCTACGTTCCGTGGGGTGGTACGCTGAGTAAATTGAAGCGGCTGCGGTGCTCAAAAATATCTCAACATCAACTCTGTGTGTTCTGAGCATACGTCGCACTCCACCGGGCATTTTGGAGGTAAGTAATTTGGTAAGGTTTACAAAAAAAAACAATTTATGAGTATATATACTTAGTATTTGTAAACTAGGTACACATAGATCAAATATTCATCTTATTCATCTCAAATATGTAATATACCTTTTCAAGTGATAAGTGGTCATTTAAATAAACAAATAAATAGCTGACATGTATACATGCGACATAGGAGTATAACCTTAACTGCCAAAAATTTTGAATATATATTCGCATAATATGCTGAAGTAAGATTGATGTAGTATATTAGATTTTATAAATGAAATATAGTACATACTATAAAATCTTAATTTTATTTAAAATTTAGTAGATATAAGAAAATAGATACCTAACTTGCTAAGGTATTTGGCCTTGCACATTACAAATACGAGGTACCAAATACTAAGTACTTACAAATACTTTATTCTGACAATTTGGAAATTTATTTATGAACCTCACGTATGGTTCTGAGATATTTGTGAGTAACTTGGCCCTTCAAAAATATCCGTTAGCGACATAACTGCGTGACGTTACGTTATAAAAGAACACAGTATTTCTTTAAAACGTGCTTCCTTGCGGACTGTTCTGTCAATATGAATTCGCTGACTTTTCTGCTTATGCATTGCTCCTCATGGCTCCTTGACCTGACCTTATTTGTAAGTTTTTGATTGAAAGTACTAGTACTATTCATGTCATTTCATTTTATTATTTAGGTTAACAAAATATGAATATATGCACTAACCATCGCCAAATTAACAAAAACATAAAATATCTATTTAAAAAACCGGCTAAGTGCGAGTTGGAGTAAGGGTTTCGTACCATTATCTATAAGAACAGCAAATAATCACATTATTTGTTGTATATTATTTTTTATTTTACTAATCGATAAAATGTCAAAGATACAATTTCTCCAAGAGGCATTGGGTCTTACACTCGTCTCTCGTTCAGGATATTAAAAAAAACTGTTTGGGAAAAAAAAATGGGCCCTAGAGGAAAAGTGCCTTACATGCTTAAACTAGCTCATTTTACTCAAAAGAAACATTCTTTTATTTTTTTGTAATAAACATTAGTGGAATAAAATAGCGCGATTTTTTTTTGTTGGCGATTCCCGGGTGACACAAGGAACTTTTAAAAAATCTTGAAAGTATGTTTGTTTTATTTTTAAATATGGGAATGTGTCCTTTAAGAAAAAGAGCTAACATTAAGATTTAAGGTATTTTTTCTCCATGGCCCATCAAAACTTTCGACACTGTATGCATATCTAAATATTCTGTGAATATCTACCCGCGTCAAATATCTAAGCGTCTACCTGTTGCCGTTATCCATATCGTGCAAAAACGAGCAAAAAAAAATCACGTTTGTTGTACGGGAGCCCTATTAAATAACAATTGATCTATTTGGAAATTAACGTTGCTGAGATCTGCTGATAGACGTCTGGGTTAGAACAATTCTATAGTCAATAGTCCGTATATTTACAATTATTCTCCATGGCGCTAACAAAGCAAAATATTAGTCGTATATACGCCACGCCAGCAATAGTTAGCAAACTCGCGTCCCTGGCGGCTCGTTACTCCCCCTTGCTACGCTGCTACGGACTCGTAGCGCTGGCTTGGAAATTTGCCCGTCATTTTATTGAGGTGGGTTTGCCTAATGTTGCCGATTGGCCACTCATTCGGAGAAAATTAAAATTACTCATTAGCCATTAAGACATAAAATACTTCAATTAATGCAGAGACCGTGATGTACGGGATTGAATAGTCGTAGACGAGGCCGGATATAACGAGTCCTGCAATCACTGCTCCGGGCTAGGATTATAGTGCATTTCCTAAACAATTTAGGAAAATTTTAAAATTAAAAACTAGGTGGTGGTGGTTCATTCGGAAAATATAGTTTAAATTGCCTTACCCTAATCCTTTTTTTTAAACATGCCATTGAGCTATTTGAGCACCATGTTTAAACGTACATAAATATAGAATAGATTTTAATTATTAAATGTCGCAAGTGTCCTTGTAGTATCTAGTGGTGGTTGGCTGTATGTAATTTTTCCTTTGTCAGTTTAATGTTAGCAAGCAAATTTAAAAAGTTAGAGCAGCTGACAATAATCTGTTTTCAAGGGGTTTCAACTTCAAGGGGTCAAGAAGTAATCTAGGGAGCCATAAACAAGAAACTTCATGTCTTTATTTCGTGACACTAATGCATACATTTCCGAGCATGTTTGAGAAAAATATATTTTTATATTATTTATGCGTTTTCGGTTATTTAAGAATCAGGAAAATCTTTAAATGAGGTAAATTCCTCATAATATTTACACCGTGATGTCACAAATGAAATATGAATATTGACATGTCTTTCCCATCACGGAACAATGGTGTTCCGGACCTTTAGGAGGCGTACGCGGAGCCGAAGCCAACACGCAGAGGCCCTTTCGACAATTTAATGAAATGTAAGGGGTACACCGAGCGGATGTTGCACCTGCCCGAGTCATGGGACGCACGCAGAGGCAGCACCCGCGAGGGTGTAAAGACTATTGAGATTTAATGGAATCTAAAATATACTGGACTATTAGGTGAAAGTGCTGGACTAAATACTGGGTTATGGAGAATAAAATCGGACGTCTGCCTAACAAAATGGTAATTAATTTTATTTCCGGCAGACGGTGACTCGCCCACATAAGATGGGCCCCCACAAAAAGCGACATCTAAGATGGCTCGAGGGCAACACCGGTATGAGGGCTGGGGGTAGAGAGGTGTCACTGGACTTTAAACATATAGCCAACTCGCCACTTAGGTTTCCACATCTACCCTCGAGAACACAGCTCTCGCGACCCCACTCTGGACGGCCGGTTAAGGCAAGCCAGAGGCGGAGGACTTGGTCGGACGACGGAGTCCCCCAGGAGCGCTCAGGTACGTGGGGTCGCTACTCCCCAACAGCTCGCCACAAGCTGCCCTGCGTTGACTGATTGCACCGGTCGAAACCAGTGGGCGATGGGGTCGTCACATCCCTACGCCATTACCGTTGTTAAAAATAAACAAACCTTAGAACGTTAAAAAAAATATAAATATCATAGTAAATAATCGTTTTGACGCTTACTACGTGATATTATGTCTAAAAAGTAAGTAGATAATTATTTGTCTGCACTCCGGCCGGCAAACAGACAATTGCAGGCCACTACACTGCGCGTCGAGCAGAAATATAGTGTACAGACCTTGGTCAGTAAAAAAGAAAACCTCAGATCACGCGAGATCTGAGACATTTTTTACTTTACAGGCCTCGGTACGTAAACTACTATTCATGCATGTGATGCAGCCGCGCTCGCATCAACAAACTATGACGTGAGATGTGCCCAATATGATTGCATTAGGCTTATTGCTTATTAGATATTATATACTCTTGGTTTAAAGTTAAGGTTGACTGTAAGGAAATGCCTCTTTTGGCAACGAAGCCCGCTTTTCGAATAATGGTTTTCTTTTGTGCAATACAAGTTAAATCTCTTTTAGAAAGTTCGTGAAAATACGGAATTAATTACGGCAGCGTGACAACGGAGAAACGGAAGGGAAAAAGTACTTTATTTAGGAGAAAGAGACTTTTGTGGATAATTTGCCTTAAAAAAATAGTAAATTTTTTTTTAATTAGGTGGACTGATAGAAATGTTTATTAATATTTTACAGGAAAGTAGCCTTAGGAGCCGAAGAATTTCCTGCGTGCCGACATTCTCTGGACGGGTGCGTAATTTGTAACTGTTTTGGACCTAGCTTTAGACAATTTAAACTGTACCTACACACTTTTGACATTTGGATACTTGAGTTATTTTTATAACATTAAAATTATCAAACTACGAGAAGGTAGGTTTTAATAATATAATGTCAAAAAGCAAGTTAAATCTACTCAGCTTATTATTGTTTATTCTAAATTCGATTTTATGACAAAAATATGAAAAGTTAATTATCTAATATTCTTTTTAAACTTTATCAATCACCCGCATAATCACATAGTATCGTAAATATTTAAAATTCGCCAGCATCAATTATTTACACACTTTCTTTGACTCGCTTTCTTAGGTAATTTGAACATTAATTAAGCTATTCTTTCTTCAGAGATCTGAAGACGGAGTATTTTTCTTACATCTCCCATACTGTTTACTTTTGTGTGGGTTCTAACGAAACTAAACCTTAATGGAAAACAATTAATGTAATGAAATCTTGGCGCAATTGTCTTTATATATATATATATATATATATATAGTACTTTCTGATATTTATTCGCTGAAGCCGTTACCTTTAATGGGTGCGTTTAATGACATTTGGAACCGTCAGTTTTCTAAACTATCAATGAAACGTAGTAACTTGGAACAAGATTGAACCGTCTTTACAAAACTTCCCATCATTATAGAGGTATATTTATTACGTCTTTCCCATCACGCAACAATGGTGTTCCGAACCTTTAGGAGCCCAAAGTCAGACCAGAAAAGTCTTTGTCCGACTAAGCCATGTTTGTATAGATTTCGATAGAGCAGACTGTGAAAGTGTTAAACTTAGAAGAGATCATTATGTCTTCTAAGGAAATGAACTGTCAACGTCCATGAAATGCGACACTTCTATGTAGTGTTTACTGTAACTATTCCGAACAAGTTAAAGGAGTGTGAGTCAATTCCACCGAGGAATTATGGGAGACGGAAGTTTTCGAGACCCGGGAATTCCGCAGCGATCATTAGGGAGCTAGGAATTCATTAGATGCATGCGATCACTTATTTTAATCTACTATATAGGATGAGCCCGACAACTCCATTTAATTTTACGACGTATTATTGGAACAAAATAGACTTATCTTTTAGGGTGCCACAGTTCAAAACTTTCCAAGATAAACGCAATTTTGCTTTATGATAAGAACACGTTTTTGTTGATTACATATTAGTATTGGTATGTAAAAAGTTTTACTTTTTACATACTTACCAAAAGACGATTAATATTATTTAAAAGTACCTACATACTTTGTTTTGTAAAAATAAATATTCAAAATACGATGGGACAGAAAACCTTTTTACAGCACAGGTTCATATTTATAATAATGGCTATCTATTTACCTTTATAATAAATACACATAAAAACTATAAATATATTAGTTATTACCAATAAGGGAAAAATACATTATATTTGAATGTAATCAAAAATACAATTTAAGTAAATGTCTTCTTTATACATATAAAAAATTGGAGTACCTACACGTTTATTCATTTTAATGCAAAGCGTGAACAGGCATGGTTTTCAAAAACGGATTTGCAGATTTAAAAAACATACATTCTCATTTGGATGAAATTTGTAGCATAAATATTATTTTTTAGAAAGAAAATTAGTTTATCTAAGTTACCGTATTTTATTTACATCGTAAGTAATAAGAAAACTTTCAGCCCTTATTTAATATGTTTGCCCTTTGTTTAGCAATTTAGGATCCCTTTCTTCAGGGCACAAACATCTGCAATGTTCAATTTATGCGTTAACTTTGAGGGCGCCGGGTCTTTTGTCATTGCGTTAATTTTTGGCAAGTGGGGTGCTTATATCAAAGGCCATATAATAAAAGAGATGAGTCACAACAGCGCATCGCTGAGCCAGAATAATTTCATACTACATATACCTACCTGTCAGTCACTTCATTCGGCTGTCATATTCGCGCAGAAATATGTAGTAACGATTTGGTACCTATGGTGTGCATATAATTGAGACATAGACATTATTGTGAGTTAACTGATATCCTTTTCTATTTCTTTTTAGTTCGGGTTGATCAACAAATGTCGGTTTCAAGCATTCGCATGAATCCACACATGTTTGATTCATTTGTACGATAATCAGGAATTGTTTTTTCTTTTCGAGATTGTAACTTAGCTCATACAAAATCGACATCATTTAGCCAAGAACAGAAAGTTACCTATTTATACAAAACGTGTGAAATATTGTGGCAAATTCGTCGAATTTAAATTTTATCCCGTAATATTTATAAGGTAAGTACTTAGATGAGATTTTAGACACTATTTCAATCCTTTTAGACACCAATGATGTAAGTATTTTAATTAATTACTTTTATGTATAACGAGTTTTACCGACAGAATACAAAAATATAGTACTTGCCCATGCCTTCTAATTCAGATAATCGAATAGAATCAAATAGTTTTTTTAATTTACGATGATTTCAACACAACACTGTCTATCTCATCAAAACACCGTTTAATCTTCCCCCACCTTACCTAACCCGAAACTAATTATTCAAAGTACTTTAGCCAGAAATATAACATAAAAATATATATTCGGAATGATGCCCGAACCGCGAAGGTGACAACACCACTCTGTCTGTCCGACGATGACTGCCCGATGCAGTCGAAACATGACACGCCTATTGTGATAAAAATACGTGAATGTTAACCGTTGCAATTTAATAGCAAAGGTGTTTCTTTGCCGTTTTTATGGATTATGGTACGGAACCCTTCGTGCGCGAATCCGACTCACACTTGACCGTTTTTTTTAAAGTTTATCTACGATCTTGTTAGCCTTCGCCATGTTATAGGTAAGTATTACTCATTTAACTGGGAGGAAGGTCTTCTTATTTACTGATGTTTTTTTCTCTTTCTAAGACGCAAATAACAAACAAACAGATATTAGCTAGTTTGGTTAAGGTTTAATTAACATTTTAAATTGAAAGAGACGTCATGTGAGCAGGGCTGGAATCGAACCAGCGAAAGCCACCGCTTTTGCCGCGAAAGCAGAAGGTCGCATAACAATAATCTTTGACTAACGCTAACCCGGAGTTAAGCTGTCTATTTCCATACAAAAAAAAAATGCGTAATTAACACCGGATTATGTGGCTGGCCCCGGGTGGTACAAGTGGTATAAGTCCTAGCGTTTTACCGGCTTACACCATGGCTCAGGAAGCCTGAGGTCCGCTTTGGCAACTAATCCTAAGATTTGGCGTGGATACTTGTTTCACGAAAGTGACTGCCATCCGGACCTGCCAACTTTGGGTTGGAAATCGCAAACTCTTACCTCAGAGCCACCAACGCTGTACATATAGCTCAGTAGCGATTTTCATCTTGCACACCTTTTGTTTAAAAGTTCAATTGAAATCCCAATATAATATCGTGATCATTCGCAATAAACGCTGTAAAACTTCTTCATTTAAAGAACGCAAGATTGAGTTTTTGCCATTGCTCACAAAGTTTAATAAATCAATTTAAAGTTGAGATTGCCTACCGTTCTAGCGTGGAATTTTTGCCTTGTCTTCATAAATCCTCTCGCGCGGTTACTCTTGCCGTATAATTTTGTGGCACAAACAAAATCTTTGAAATAAACATCAGCTGGAAGAATTGCAAATAATTTGGAGCTGGACTATGTGATCTATTTGAAAAGGGCGAGTGGGGTGTATAATTAAAGCTGCAAAGGTCACGGGCCCGCGAATACCGGACGTTACCTATTCCGTGTGTGCTGCTTTTAAGGCTCTCATGCTAAATTTGCTTTTGTCCGGACGCATTTGCATCAAGTCCAGGCTGATAACGTTATTTTATTTTAAAGCTGAAAATATTAATTTCAAGCTGACAGAATTTCACGGTAAGAGTTTCTTCTACAATTTTTGGCAGAAAGGTCATACATTGTACAGAAGAAAGCCTTTGTAGAGTCCGACTAAGCCATGTTTGTATAGATTTCGATAGAGCAGAATGGAAGCTACCGTATTGTCGCTCACCAGGCGGCGCCACTCATGCGTGGGTCCTCATGAGAGAATTGTCAAAGTGATGTTTGAAATGTTCCCGCAGGACCCACGTTCCACTAGCGCCCCTAACGGAAAATAGACTCGCTGTAATCCTCATTGCATAGAAGTTTAGGATGCTCAATCAAAGGTTTCAAATAACCTTTTATAAAACTTTGTCACCAACATTGTCGCATGAAATATTTTTTATAAACAATCCCTTTCATTGTTAGTGATAGTCTCAAATAAATAAAAATTGTTCACAGCACCTTTTTCTAAATGTACGTGTTATGTGGACTACGTTTTTCTGGCGATAAGGAGCATTACGTTGTTATTGTTGGTCTCGTTTACGCTCAGAATTCTACTTTAAAATACTACTTCACTACGTTTGGGATTCTATTGTAGGTTACACGTCAGCTTCACGTACAAATATTGATTTCTCTTTTTACTTATATTTTGTTTACAAACAAATAGAAAACAACAGCTAACTATGGCTGTTATTGAAATAAATGTGTGTGTATTTTTCATACTCCCATAAACTCTGCTTACAAGCTTCAACTGAAAATTTTGTTTATTTTTTATTATAACTTACTGACCACCTTTTTAATACGAATACTAGTGGTTCGCCTCGAACGTGAACCTTACAGCAAATGAAAATGAATACATTATATTTTTATATTACAAGTCAGTTTTATTTTCTGATAAAAAGTTTTTAATTTTCTATTTTTAAATAGTAAATACCAATATGAATAACACAGTGCTACTATAAAACAAAAATTAATTAGTTAAATCTGACAGCGGAGCTCGGGGTTATTAGTTTAAGTATGTGAAGTTCCTCATACCATTCCTGGTCAGCATCATCAGGTTACCGAATTTATGATTTTTGTAATAATTAATATCTTCGTATATCGGCGTATATGAGTCGTAAGTGGTGCGAAGATATTTTTGCTAGTTATGATCATGGTATCTACTAAAACCCTTTCTCAGTTCGCTTATTGTGAATATTGTGATGGACGGTTAACTAGGGAACCCTACACTGAGTGTGGCTCTTCATGCTTTTGGCCGGTTTTTAGAAAGTATTTATTATATAAAAAATAAATAACGCTTTAAAACATATGAATCATGAAAATGCTGAGTACTTACATAATAATTTAGCAAAACTGCTGATGTAAATAATCAATAATCCAATATGTCACAGGTCGTCAAAAGAATCTCAGATCTTCATTACTTTTACACGCATCAGCTGTATCCAGCAGCAAAAACACCATAATATCATACTCCACGCAAAATATAAATGGAAAGAAAGGCCGAGTCTTCATATGTTACCAAAATTAGGTTATCTGAAGCATACATATAAGTGTAGTTATCATTTTCAAACATGCGAGGAAAATAATCAACTTTATAAGCATCAATTAACAGTCTCTTAAATTAAAAATATTAAATATTAACGAGTCAATTACAGGACTTTTTCAGGAATTTTAAATCTTGAAATGTACATTCAAGGACTTAGGTGACCTACTTAAGATTGACAGTCCTGTCAAACTGTATTGAAATAAGGAAAAGTTTGCGAAATGGGTCACAAATTAAAGACCGCGACCGTACTTAGTTTGAAGTTACCCGACCTAGTAGTCTTTTTCTTTAAGAACTTGGCCGACACACCGCCTAGTGTGCGAACATTTTAACGAGCTTGAACTGCCTCGATTGATTCGTGATGGAAAAACCACTCGAGTGTTTATAATTCATTCATAATCGAAGTAGGTATAAAGCTCATTTCATTATACTTATAGGTAAAAAACTTTTTAACATAAAATAAAACCGACTTCAAAAAGTGAAAAATAACATGTACCTAACTATTCATTTTTAATTGGTGTTCGGAAAGGATGAGTACACAAATCAAACAATTGGAGGTGATACCACAAAGCTACCAAGCGATACGTTTTAAGATGGCGCCAACCCAAACCCTATTTAATGCAGAATCGGAATGTATATCATTCCAGTTTTTTTAATTTTCTACAATATGTGTCATAAAGTTATCAAGCCACATAAAGCCATTCAGTTTTGTAGTATGTCACAGTTCTAACAGAAGCCCAAGCTAATTCTTGCAGTTCATCTGCTTTTTATGTTAGGGTTGCAGTTTTTAATTACTGTTGTAAAAGTGACAAATATACGGAGTTATTTTCACTTTGTAGTGCATTTGATGCAAGCGTGCATGGCATTAACATCGCCATATCATATCAGTTTTCATTTTTCACAGAGAACGTTGGAATTATTATTTTTTGAGGTTCTTATGTATAAGCTTACAGGGTGTAATCGTTAAGTGTAGACAGTCGCTTATTCCGTAGATATAAGAGATATCAGAAAACTTCAAAGTGATATAAAAGCAGCAATATCCCAAATATTAATTTCAAACCCTCCCATACATTTAGTACGGCGTTGAAAGACTAGTTTATTATGCGGTCGAATCAAATTATTCATGAATTGTTTTATTTTATCCACTTATCCGTATCAGTTTATTCGTGCAAATAATGAATCTCAAGCCGTATTTCTCTTACGACGTTCTTTTACGGCTGTAAGTCGTCGTAATAAATGTATAGGAGCCTTTAAGTGAAATATTTATACCTTTAATAAAAAAAGTTTTAATGTGATTTTACTCATTGATTTGAACTTTCAATAGGTATTAATTTGAAGTTGCGCACGTTCTGTTTATTCTACTAGGGAATTGTTTCGCGATGCCGCGTATGATGTAAATTTTGAGGACGGCTCCAACTTGGTTGTTTGAAAGCGACGTCGCAAGGTTAGATGAAGCCATCAAATTGTCTCTCGAATCGAAGTTAAATGTGCATATGAACCAAACAAAGAGGGTTGGACGGTATTTTGTGCAAAAAGGTCGTTACAAAACTGTTGCGCGAGGTGACAGGCTCGAACATAGCGCGCCTCAAGGCATGGCTACGGCATGCGGTTGTTATTAGTTAAATATAAATAAATAAGAATAACAATAAATTTATTATCAATAATATACACACACAAATTACACCCCAGATGTCCGGCGAGCTCCAAACTAGGCTAAGCCTGCATCTTGGAGCTCGGAATGAATTTACAATGAAACATGAGAAAAGAAAGAAACAATTGAAATTAGTATTGAAGTTGCTAAGTATTTTACAAATAAGAATGACAAGGCCTGTTGCGGGCGGAGTTCATCTATGTGTCATATGAGACGAAGCCTGTTGTTTACTTGTGTGCATATGACGAAGCCTGCTTTTTGGATAAGGTATTATGAATTCATCATCATCATCATCATTTCAGCCGAAAGACGTCCACTGCTGGACATAGGCCTCCCCCAAAGATTTCCACAATGACCGGTCCTGCGCCACCCGCATCCAGCGGACTCCTGCGACCTTCACCAGGTCATCAGTCCACCTTGCGGGGGGCCTACCCACGCTGCGCCTTCTGGTACGCGGTCGCCACTCGAGAACCTTTCCGCCCCAACGGCCATCGGTTCTACGTGCAATGTGCCCCGCCCACTGCCACTTAAGTTTAGCGATTCGGAGAGCTATATCGGTTACTATCGGCTATATCATTATGAATTGGATTATTTTATTTATATTGTGGGATTTTTTTTAATAAATTTTAGTTATGTATTTGAAGTTTTCTGATATCTGTTATATTTGCAGAACAATCGCCTGGCTACACTTAAAGATTACATCCAGTATGTACAGGGTGTCCGTAGCCATCGGACAAATCCAAAACGTACGTACGTACGTGCGATAGCGTTACGGTGTTAAGAGCCAATATACAAAGCATCATATAAATCGGTGCAGTGGTTACAAAGACATATACCAATTAGGTACTATTTGTTACTTGGAGCAGCCTGTATTGTATGCAACTAAAACTAATTAGGTAATAAATCCTCATAGAGGAGTAAGCAATCTTATCACTAATATGCTACGTATTGTCGAAAACACTGCCAATGATAAATACAGTATATTCTTTTTGTTGAGGATTATTGGAAATAATTTAAGTTAAAAAAAATATAGCCCTATGTGGGATTTCAGGGTTTGTCCAATAGCTGAGGTCACCCTGAATATTATGCCTGTGTTGCTTTAGAAAAACTTTTAAACTTTAGCAGTTAGATGTACTTACTACTTACTTTCATTAGCTATAACTGCGAAAATCACTTTAATAATGTTGCCTTTTTTTACATACTTAATTACGAAATGTGCACACATATCCCGAATAATACCAATGATTTTTCGGAACGTATGAAATATTTGATATTTGAATCGATTTTCAGTGAAGGAAAACATCGTGGGGAAACAGGACTAATAAGGCCTAGTTTACCCTCTGAGTTGGAATGTCAGAAAGCAGACGCTTTCGTAAAATTAGTGCCTACATCAAATCTGGGGATTAGTTGCTAAAGCGAACCCCCGGCTCCGTGATCCGTGATATAAACTGGGAAAATGTTATAGACGGAGAGCTAGCGACCAAATCGGTCATGTGGCTTCAGCTGTATTGAAACTCCGTTAGCGACTTCCCTGAACAACCTTTTCCTATAATCTTCGTGCTGGCAGGCCGCGGGTGGTGGGTGCGGGTGTACTGGGGTGGGGAAAAAAAAGAAAAAAATGTGGGTTCAGCGACTTTAATTTTTTTTTCAAACAGTTGCTCTATACTCCCTGTGCACCCAAAAAAAAATTTAAATCGATCGGGTGGTGGGAAGGGGTTGCCAGCGTTAATTAAAAGTACCAAAATAATAATAATTTTCATGTGGGCTCAGCTGTGTTGGCTTTTTTTCTGACGCGATATTAATCCATTTGTAAGCCCCAAAAAAATAGCCATGCAAAAATATCGGTGGGAAGGTATCGAAAAAAATTGTTGAAATTCTCGGATCTTTCAGTGCAGTGCGGACCCTACTTTACACTATTTAAATTCGAATAGAGATTAAATCCAGGGTTTAACCCTAGGTTTATTTAAATTATATTATTATTCCAAAATTAGCTTGATCTAATTAACTTATAACGCACCAGTGATTTAACATAATTACGTGAAATTATTTTCTATCGCTATTACATTAAGTTATTATACAATTATGTTCAAAATTGACCACGTATGGATAATTTGTCTGAATTAAAACGTTTTCATTTCATTTAATAATACCTAATCATGTTCGTGAAATAGAAACCAATAAAAACCAGCAAGTTTATGCTACAATCTACATATTGAGATGCCTCCATCAAGCGCACCACCTGCGCACTGCATTCATAATTTAAAATTATAATTGGCAGCTTTTTTGCAAAAAAAAAACCTATTGGAGCTAAGATTGACAGAGGTTTATCTTAAAGAAATAGTTGTCTACTGTGACTAAATGTAAATATATATTAAAGTAAAGATAGGTTATACTAGTCTCTTGTTCTATTTTGCCATATTAATATACTTGTATCGGGTTACTCATCGCGTCAATAAAGTGCGCAGAACAATCGCCGCGAGTGCATCTCACTCATGATTAAGGGACACGGACTGTATCGAAATTTGTCGAGCTATTTTCGACTTTATTGACGCGAGTAACCCAACACAAGTGTATTAATAAGTCTAATTAATACTTGCGGAAGTTTTCTAGTTAAATATCTGCCATATTTTCTGAAAAATACTGTGCTGAGTCCGCACTGCACTGAAAGATCCGAGAATTTCAACAATTTTTTTCGATACCTTCCCACCGATATTTTTGCATGGCTATTTTTTTTGGCGCTTACAAATGGATTAATCTCGCGTCAGAAAAAAAGCCAACACAGCTGAGCCCACATGAAAATTATTATTATTATGGTACTTTTAATTAACGCTGGCAACCCTTTCCCACCACCCGATCGATTTAAAATTTTTTTTGGGTGCACAAGGAGTACAGAGCAACTGTTTTAAAAAAAAATTAAAGTCGCTGAACCCACATTTTTTTTCTTTTTTTTCCCCACCCCACTACACCCGCACCCACCACCCGCGGCCTGCCAGCACGAAGATTATAGAAAAAGGTTGTTCAGGGAAGTAGCTAACGGAGTTTCAATACAGCTGAAGCCACATGACCGATTTGGTCGCTAGCTCTTAGACCATTAGGAAGTAGAGGTTAGGTACCTACCTAGTACGTAAAAGTTCTCTCGATAGTTAAGGTTGCAGTTTTTACTTAACGTTGCTTTAAAAAGTGACAAATATACGGAGTTATTTGCAAGCCATAATTATACGTACGGACAATTTGTCGAATTTCCATAGTGGGTATGTACGCCGGGCATCCGCCAGACAAATTAACCATACATTGATTAGCAGATCCGACGGATATCCCGTTTGACGTTCGCCGGATTCGGTCGAACGTACATATATGGCCAACAATTTTTACATTTTATAGTGTGATAATATTTGATGCAAGCATGCATGGCATTAACGTTGGCATATCAGATAGATCGATTCACGAGAACTGGCGCGGAAAATGTATGATTTCATGTCATTAATTTCATACACATTCCGCGCCAGCTTTCGTTTGGTTCGAGAATGGTTTTATTTATTATTGGCCAGTAATGTGTCTATTTAGCTTGGCACTGGCACCGACTTCAAACGTATCGTTGTTTACAGCACTTATTTTCACAAGGTTAAGATGATGAGTGCTGTAAAGGGCTCGATACGTAGGGTCACGGTGTTAATAAACGCGATAAATCCGTTCTAAAGTGTTTAACTTCTATAAGAAATTTCTATTTTTAATTAGTAAGTACTAGTATGAGTAACGCAGTACTACAAATTAACAAAAATAAATTAGTGAAATCAAACAATGGAGCTCAGAATTATCAGCTTAAGTATGTAGAGTTCCACATGCCACATGTCTTCATCATCAGGTCTATTTCACCAAATTTATAATTTACTGGAAGAAAATGCTTAGGTCACTTAAGAAAACACCAAAATCGCCATTTATGTGCCTTTGGAAATTGAGGAGTTTCCAAAATTACTCATGGATCCCATCACTAGATCAAAACCAAACTCTAATGATCAAAAAAATAATTGCTCTAATTAGGCTTTTGTATCTAAAGTTCCACATGTCATCCTTGGTCTGCATCGTCAGCTCTACTTGCCCATATTTATGGTTTTCACAAGAAATTGTTTGATTTATTTCCTTAAGAAACCACCGAAATCACCATACATGTGCCTTTGAAAATTGAGGAGTTCCCTAAATTCCTCATGGATTTCATCATAAGATCAGTACCACAATTATATGGGACCAAATTGAAAGTAGCTCCTTTCGAACAAAAAAAAAAACACCTAAATCGAACGTCAGAGCCCGGAGTAATCGGTGAACATACATAAAAAACAATACAAACAGAAGAATAAATAACCGCCTCCGTCTTCTCTAAGTCGGTGAAAAAGTCAGTACCTTTATCGATTTTACACACTGAGCAACTCAGGGTTACACTGACATAGGTTAATTTGAGGAGATTGCTTGCTCATGCTCAATAAGCGAATGGGATGATAGCCAAGTTATTATTTCCGGATATTAATGCAATATTTCATGCCGCAAATATTCTCAAAGATTTATTACGAAGCGTGTTGACAAAAGACAAAGATGGGATCTTAAGATACACTTTTGCAGTTCCCTGCTTGTTGACATGTTGTCTTACTTATTTGTTTTAGCGGTGTTCATCTGTCTAGTCTAGTTCCTGATCTGGGTAGGTTATTCATCAATGAAACACTCAGATTTCAAACCTTTCTTACTCTTATTTCTTATGCTCTTTATTCGCGGCAGAAACGAAACCAGGAGGTCGCTGGTTTAATTCCAGCCCTGCCCACAGGAGGCCTTCATCACTTTTTCTGTAGTATGTGACATCTCTTTCAATTTATAATTTTTATATGGTAGTGTGACTACTTAAAAACATGAAACAAAAGATTTATTATTAATAATAAATGATCTAATTCATGCTTTACAATTGTAAAAGCACAGCGCAGGGAAGTACTCTACAGAATACGCTGTGGTAAAAGTAAATGAAGTAAGGGTCAATGTATATAACATTTTCCTGTAATATTTATGATAATAACGTTGTGTAAAAAAACATATTTTTCTTTCTTAAACTTGAGGGTTAATTGTATTTTTCTTACATTTTCTTTTATTTATCAAAAAATATATCATTGTCTATTTTTTTATTACAAATCTAGCCCTTTCAAATGATACCCTACATGACCCAGTAACTGACCTTTTCATTTTGGCCCCCTCATTAATCGAGCATTTTACATTAAAAATAGATTAAAATAGATGATAAATCTTCTCCAAATTCCTAAACGGTAGCTTAAGCAGTTCTCGAGATATTTAACGATGTGACTCAACAGACTACATAAGTTGTTTATTGTTGGGTATAATGTTGTGTTATTAAATTTTGGGTCAAGACATTTTCTAAAACTATTTTTATTAAATTCTTTCCGTAATGAAAAATAGTAGGTACCTATTGACATCAGTAAAATATAATGGCGAGGCAAAAAAACGTCTTTAAGTGTTTTAAAGATAGATCGGTTAACACATATACGAGTACGTACCGTCTATTACCGTAAATCACATCAATTGGAAACGTCCAACTTTTGAAATTCATTTATTATTCATTTATTAAAAGCGATTTCTGAGGGAGTGATTTATGTAGATTTTTGTTGTTTCTGCTTAACGGTTAACGAAAACAATACAAATTGGTAACTCATTCAAATAATAAAGAAAATTACAAATAATTAAAGCTTGAGTGGGCCTTAGGAAAAATATTAAACATGGTTGTAGAAACTCAGTGAGTGTACGTCCTCGGGGCGCGAGTCTGATTTGTGCTTAGGTTAGGTTTGCGTTGTGTATTGGTATATAAAGAAAACATAAAAAATCTGTATCTGTAGTCGTACAGCTGAGAACTACAGTATTTAGATATTACTACCAGCGACATTGCATTGATTTTAAAATGTTGAGATAGGAGTGACCATATCACCCTCAGGTACCTCATAAATAATCCGTGCGCTACATTCTGACCGCGGTCGTGTCACAAAGACTCGTATTTAGTGCAAAGGGTCCAACGAATAAAAGCGAAAGCTTGTATACTTCAGACAATTTCACTTGGCTGAAATTAAGGCGGGGGATCAGTGGTTTTTGAAATTGCGGTCGGTCTTTGTTGGCCGTGAACGTGAAACGTGGGCCTCGCGTTTTATTCTGAATTCAAACAGAAAGCATCACTTCACATCTCCCATATCAAGCTTGTTTGTTGCTTGCTAATAAAGGGAAAATAAGATCTTTATAGAACATAAATAATATTTCCTTCGCTTACAATATTAGCATAAGTATAGGTACGTAGTACGGATTACTATAATCCGTATTAATATTATAAATTATAATAAAATTTGTGATGAATTTCAGTTTCATTAAATATTATTAGGTAAAGTAATAATGAAACTAAAATCTGGCTACGACCATATTTATTGGCTCACGATGGTCACTAGTCTTAAAGGGTTCTTTATTAAAAGAAATATTAAAAATACATTAACATCTAAATTAGCTTATAATTATAAATAAAAAGCTTGCTCAAGCTTGGTGCCTTGTGGCATAGTGTGGAGGTTCTTGAAGTCACATAGAAGATGAAAACCAGCCACGTGCATTTCGGGCCATGATCAGTGTAGGGCTCCGTAGTTTACCGTCCGTCGCAATAGGCGAACTTTAAAAGGGTTTTAATAGATACCATGCTCATGACAATAATATCTTCGTAGCTCTAACGACTTACACGCTTATACGCTTATACGCATCTTTTAACCAAGATGATACGTTTTTTTGCAAAAAAAAAAACTGAAATGGCTTAACAGACCAAGTTCAAAATGATTTTCTTTGAAAGTCTATATACTCGTAAAGCTCTACATATCTATTATCAAGATTTTTTCGTTAAAGTTAGAGGTGGACACATTTTTTTTTATTCCGGGGCGATTATTTAAGAAAATATTCACTTTATTAGAAAATGTGTTTAGTAAACCCCTATTCTTTTTCAAATCTATCCAACGAAACATACCACTTTGGGGTTAAAACGGAAAAAAAAATTGCCCCCCTTTCGTGTAGGTACCTCTTAACCTTTGGTATGCTTAGGAGCAGATCTGCTCCTTAATACTTATGAAACTTGATTTAAAGTGTCAAGGTCAATTATTTAATAGCAAATATTTGACAGGCGCATTCGAAAGGTTAAAAATAAAAGTTTTTGGACTTTTTATTTTATCGCTTTGTCGGCATGTTTGATATGTACATATATTTATACCAAATTACAGCTTTCTACTACTAACGGTCACTGAGCTAAGCCGCAGACGCACAGACGGACGGATGGATGGACGGATAGACAGACATGGCGAAACTATAAGGGTTCCTAGTTGACTACGGAACCCTAAAAATGATGATGGGTTTAGATCCCTCGATGAGTTTATTTCGTTAGGCGGAAAACCACGAAAAGAACTTGCAAACTTACCACTAACTGCTGCTTCTTTATTAGGTGTTATGCTCTTGAAGCTGTGTGATAGAAAGGTACCCCGGAGAAATTCCAGGAAGGAATCTTCAGCGACAATATTGATTTACTGAAACTGGAAAACTAGTTTGTAATCCAGTGAAGCGGTTCAACCTGATCTGGAGTATAGGGTGACATTAAAGCTAATAGGGAGTTTCGTCGCTGTTTACTAACTTTTAAGATTAAGACCATTTCGTTTTTAACCTTACATTTAGATCTATACTGTAAAAGCGGGCGAAGCGGCTGAAAGCGCTGAATTTATAAAACGTAATAAATATAAGAGCCTGGGCATAGAGTACCTTTTTGTACCATTCGGGGTCGAAACTTTTGGTCCATGGGGTCCCAGCGCACGCAAGTTATTCGTAGAAACCGCGAAACGCCTGGTTGATGTTACTGGTGACCGAAGATCTGGTGGCTTCCTCGCGCAACGTATCAGCTTTGCGATACAACGAGGAAATACCGCCAGCATCCTAGGTACAGTGCCTCAAGGACCTATTTTAGATTTAAGGTAGGTAGGTACTAGGTAGCTAGGTAAGTTACACTTACTGTATATAATTATTTTGAAAATAAATGTTTTTAAAAACGTATAAGTTAGCTATACTTAAACGTGAGTAATATTTTTTAGTCAAAATACCAATTTTGTTTTACTGTAATTCAATAAATTTAGACCGTTAAGAGTGCGCTGTAGAAATGTGCAACTATGACCATTACTTCTAAAATGTATACTGCTGCACAAAGGCCCATATAGACTTTAAACTGTTATCAAAAATTGGTATAATAGAGTCATAAAATTAACACCATAAAATAAATAAAATAAAATTTAACTATCCCTATTCGCACCAATGCATTTTGCTGTCTTAAAAAAGAAACCACAACATCCTGAACTTGGTGAGCAAACTTGGAATAACGTTCCCGAACGAAGCGCGCCTGTCGTTTGTGGCGATCCGGTCCACAATACAACAATGGACGTGCTTCAAGCTTAATCCTCATTGTACACTAAACTTGTACACGTGTGCACGTGATTAAATTGCTATATTTCTAAATTATTACGAGGGAAGCCCTCCCAGTGTTATAATTTTGTGCAACATGATTGAAATTGGTGAAATTGCCTAGTTAGGTACATCTTTAGAAAGCTGTTCTTCATATTTCTTCATCTTCGTTGTCCTTAGAAAGATCTTTAGGTTTTATTTGTTAAACTTACCTTTACTTTTCCTTATACTCGTATTATCTTAGGAAATGCGTATATTAACAACATTCCATGGTTTTGAATCTTTTAGATCTTTACAGCACTCATAGTCACGGGTAGAATATACCTACTCGATTCAATCCTTTTAAAGTGTTACATTTTTGCTAATATATTAAATTTTTTGATGTAGGTACCTAACTATTTTTTCAAAACGTTATGTACCTACCTACTGTTTTTTTGTATTATGAATGAATCATAATGACATGTAAAGATATTTTCTTGATACAAATATTTATCGCTGACTGTGCTTTTCTTTCCATGGTTAAGGTACTGTTACAAATGCTCATTACTAGCATGCTTATTAGCAAGCGAGAAAATGGGTGGTATTAGCATGCTAATAAGCACGAAGCATGCGAGTAACGAAAATTCAACAGTACCTTCAACTTACACTTATCAAGTTATCAGCAAAGGGCGGACAGCGGATGCAATCGGGTGACAAAAACATAAGATGGATAAGATAAATGTTGTAGTCAAATGGCTTGAATGCAACAACTTAAAGACTAACTTAGAGAAAACCAATTTTATTAGCTTTAATAATATTAATCAAAATTTAAATGTAATGTGTAATGGACATAAATTGAAAGAAAATGACGCTACAAACTTTTTAGGAATATTTGTTGACAGAGAACTAAATTGGAATGATCAAATAGATAATGTATGTAAAAAAATAAACAGATTTGGGTATGTCCTTCGTAGATTAAGTAAGAAAAACAACTGATCATAATACAGTTATGGCTGCCTACTACGGATATGTTGAATCTATATTAAGATATGAACTGATTATTTGGGGGAACGGTAGTGACATACAGAGAGCTTTTGTTACTCAAAAAAATTGTATTCGTGCAATTTGTGGGATTGGTCCTTTCGAATCATGCAGACTACTGTTTCCGAAATTAAGATTACTACCTCTTCCAAGTCTCTACATTGAAGAAGTGGCTAAGTTTGTAAGAAAATACTTAAAATTGTTTAAAACTGTTAAAGATTTATATCCACGTAGCACAAGAGATTGTGACTGACTTGTAGTTGGCAAACAACAAAAGACAGCTAGATTTAGGAAAAATTGTACAGTGATGTGTGTAAACATTTACAATAAATTACCACAAAGACTAAAAGAAGTAGCTTTAAATAAATTTAGTAAAATGTTACGTGAGTGGCTTCTAGAACACAGCTTCTATAGCACTGACGACTTTCTAGATTACTTTTAGACAATGTAACGTAGTGGGTATGTAGGTGTAATATGTAAGTGTAATTTAATGGACTGTGCAAATTATTCTTTGACATTAAATGTATTTTATTTGATTTTATATTCTTAAATCATGTTTAATGTAAATTCTTGTACATATGTAAACAATATTATTAATTATAATTAGGTATAATTTTGTAAATATTTTGCATGCCGTTAATTATGGCGGATAAAGGAATGTACATAACATTATGCAATAACATCTGTAAACTAACCCTTTTCCTGCAAAATAAATAGATGATTGATTGATTGAAGACTTTTATTAAATTTTGAGCAATATTTATCTATACATTTTTATTAAAAATATATCAGAAATTACAAAATGACATGTGATTATTAAGAAGTTATTGGCCACTTGTAAATTATCTCCTCTTGAGACTATTAACACTTTGGCTGTCCTCCATATCAACGTAAGTGCATTTTATGTAATGCATGGACGTTAGATGTATATAAATATACCAACACATACTTGACATAAGTCCCAATAGTGAATTACATGTAATTCACGGACAGTCAAAGTGTTAAGTGTTTGTATCTATTACGTCTTAGACTTGTCAATTACATTGACGTTTTCACTTGCGAGTTTATGCATTTCGTTTAATATTTCTATTAAAAATAAATATGGCAAATGAAATCACAATTCGTAAATGGATAGATAATAAGCCGGATCTAATTTATAATTCAAATGGCTCGATCTTTTGCACAGTGTCAAGTGAATTTATCTGCAAAGCGTAAAAGTGTGATTGACAGACACGTAAAATCTGGTGTCCATCGCCGTCAGGAATCCTGCACGAAAACTACGAAATGGAATCAAGAAGATTTTAATATTGATCTGATAAGCTTTCTAGTTTTGTGTAATATTCCGTGGAAATGGGTCAACAGTGCCGCATTTCGTCAGTTTTTTTGCTAAATATATTTGTTGCCAGTGTACATCGTACACTTTGCCAAAAGATACTATTTTGCGTAAGAAATATTTAAATAAAGTTTTCAACCGTAAAATAAGGGAAATTCATGAAAATATAAGTGAAAACCAATTATGGGTGTCGCTGGATGAAAGCACAGATTTTTTAGGAAGATTTGTTGTAAATTTACTTGAGAAACCATCAAGCATCAGTAACACTGGCTCCTATGAAGATGAAATCCGTAGGCGAGCAGGAAGGCGGCCATGGCTCAGCTCGACAGGATATGAAAGGATCGCAACATCAGCATCAAGACAAAAATAACTCTCGTCAACACACTGGTCTTTCCCATATTCATGTACGGCGCGGATACGTGGACGCTAAAAGCTAAAGATCGCAAACGCATAGACGCCTTCGACATGTGGTGCTGGAGGAAGATGCTCCGTATCTCCTGGACGGCTCGCAGAACCAACCTCTCGATACTGAAGGAACTATATATTATATATTATAGGTATATATATATATATATTATGTTTCTTCCTAGGTTTAGTAATATTTTTATTTCAAATGGCAATGTATTTTGATTAGGTTATCTTGACATTTTTTTTTTGTTAATTTTTTTTGAAATACTGTCTTATTGTTATTATGCATGCTTAATATATAATGTAGAAATATTGACGATGCAAAGGCGATCTAGTTGATCCTACTTGAATAAATTGATTTGATGTGATTTGATTTGATTTGTAATTAAAACCTTTAAAAAAATATAGGGAGATTCTTTTGAGACAAAAGTTAGTAACATATTAATGTTATGCAGTGAAAGTGCATCTTATATGTTCAAGGCCGGAAGATCACTAAAAAGGTTTTTCCCAATGTCACATGTCTCGCTCATGCATTAAGTATAGTTGTTGAACACATCCGATCAGAATACTCAGATGTTGATAATCTAATATCATATGTCAAGAATATATTTTTGAAATGCCCAAGGAGAGTAAAAATTCTAAAAGAAATGTATCCGAATTTGCCATTACCGCCTAAGCCCGTGGTCACAAGGTTGAGCGCGTGGTTAGAAGCGTCTTTTTACTCTGCGACTTTTTACGACGAAATTAAATCTGTGATAAGTAGTTTCAACAGCAATGAGCCTCTATCGGTACGTAAAGTAAAGCAACTTATGCAAGACGACGGCTTAAAAAACAATTAATTGTTGATGAAACAAAATTTTGAAATAATAAACAGAAACATAACTTTATTTAGAAACAAGTGGCTTAAAAATATCTGAAGCACTCCAATTACTGGACGAAGTAAGACTTTGCATGATGATGACATCTTCTGATTCTTTTAATAACAAAATGGAGTCAGTTATAGACAGAATTCCAGACTACGATTTTATAAGAAATTTGAGTGATGGTGACAATGTTACTGATAATAGTGAAGCGTCACTTTACGAATACGCACCTCTTACATCCGTAGACGTAGAGAGGTCATTTTCTCTATATAAGTGGATAGTCAACCATAAAAGGAATGGACTGAAAATATGTACTATAGAAAAAATTATGAATAAAAAATAATATAATAAAATTATTTAACTATTTTGCAACCATGTTCTCTTCTTTAACCAATTGTAGTCATATCCATATTGCCATGAGTTTGACGTATATTGCATCCACTGTTCGCCTTGCTTATCTGACACAATTTAAAAAAGAAAAACCTTTTTTTACAAAAGTTTATAATACATAATAATTCTCAATCTAATCAACAATACAAAAAATCCGTTATCAACAAACTGCCGAATTCTTCTTATTCTTTCCGTTTTTCCCGACTTGTGCCACAGCTCATGCAGGGAGCCATGGGTCCGCTTTGGCAACTAATCCCCAGATGATATATCGTAGGTACATAAGCTCCGAAAAACTCATTGATACGAGCCGGCAGGATTTGAATACGCGACCTTCGTCGGATTGAAAGTCACACGCTCTTACTGCTGGGTCAGGAAGTAAATTATTAAATAATTATTCATTCACTTTTATTCACTGTACCTCCGGAATATCAGATAAGTTATCCGGACGCTAGTTCTGTTATAAGTAAAAGTTTGGTCAAATCCAGCCTTAGTGTACGTAGGTATAATTATCTGTTTGTTTCTGTTTCTCTATAGTTGTATTTAGCTGATGTATATATACCTATATATATTTTTGCCTATATCATCGTACAGTCGCCCTCATATATCAGAAGGCCTACCACGAACCACGAACGAAGTTTCACCTCTCTGTCCCACTTGAGTGAGAAATCACAAGTGCGAAAGGGAGGTATACTTTCGTTCGCGGTTCGTGGTAGGCGCTCAGATATGTACCTATCGATAGCCGAGGTGCTCACGACAAATATCTCAACACGACTCTATTATTGTCAAGGCGTTAGAGTGCTTGTTCTGATATTTTTGGATAGGTACCTTGGGCGCTTCGATATATCTGATGACGACTGTACATACCGATTTGAAAAGTAAATGGTCATTGGTATAAATAAATGTTATGTTGAACTGTGTCACCTGCCCTCCCGATCAGTCGACGTGACGCACGGAAACTGTTCTACTGCTGACTAATCACACAAAGAGATAACTTTCCTTTGTTAAGCTTAATATACTATAAGGCTAGCAATATACAAATAATAATTATCGGAATATTTTATTCGTCAATACAAGACATGTTTCTTTTATTGACATATTTATTAGAAAAAATAACAAAAATGTGCCACGTAATGACCAAGGAAGGTAAACTAATCGGTCTCTTGTTCTGAAGCAGAAGGTGAGGAACAATGATGCAACAGAGGACTTGAGGATATTGCTACCTAAAGTTAAGAACCAAAGTATGCCATATATTCTATTGTAAATGAACTTTACTTGCATTTAATGTTAATTTATCACAATATTTTAAACTTTTATTAAGCGCAATAAAGTCGCACACATACTTCAATAGGTAGGTACATTATCTTGGCTAAAGTTAAGCTGCTAAAATATCGTTACATGCCAATCGTCACAAATATGTACATGTTACAAACGTAAGGTGGTTATATGTATAACAGAGAGCATGACAACTTATTATACAGGGGTCAGCTGTAAATGAAATCAAGTATACAAAATTAAGTAATAGAATTTAATATGCAGTTAGCAGTCGGTCCGGCCTAGGGTAAAGGTTCACTCTACACTACAGTCTGGGGCAAAGTTCAACCTCGGGTAATTTTTTAAAATCCACTTAGCTGTTTCTAACTGTTACCTGCCAGGTGTTTGCTTTTGCATCTGTTGGATGGTAACGAAGGTGTCCCAAGCCGAAGCTTTTCATGTTGGAGGTCGATGCGGATGCGTGTGTTTATAGCAGCGCGGTGTTTCTAAACGTCTTCCTACGGGAGCCGTTTATCTATGATGAAACAATGACGCCATGGTGTTATGGAGGAGGCTTCGCTAGCGCGACGTTGCCGCTCCGGCGCCGGCTGGCTTGCGCCCACCGCGGGCCACCGCCGAGCGCCGACACCCGTCATATCGCGCGCCACCTTCCTCCGGGCGGCCGTGTCCCGTTCCCGCCGCGCCACCACAAACTTAAACTCGCTTTCCGCCGGTCAAAACCTGTTTCAAACAAAAAATACCTCCATCACAACTTCACTGCAGGACACGATTCACTTCCTAATGACTATCGATGTACTTTTTAAGAGAGTTGAGATGATGTTTCAGTGATAACTTCGACAAACTTGAACAAACAAAGTTAACAACTACCTAGTGTTGTTGTGTAAGCTCGCAGGCATGACTGAACGAAGCTCGCACTAAACCGGTAAGTTAAACGGACTTTTCTTGATTTGTGTCTATTTTTGAACATGTGCAGTGTGAATTAAACGCTTTATTTTATATTCGGGTTAAGCCGAGACTGTGATGAGTAGGGAGCAAGGAGTTAGATGGTAATCAGTTGATGACTAATCAATGTCCATTCCATAGTGTGTGGTCTATTTGTATTTTATTGTCCGAGCGCGGAGCGGTCGAGTTGCATTCCCGGTGTCTGCGCGGGCGGCGATCGCAGGTTTAACAAAGAACTTATTTAATAAGTCGGGTTCTCGGAACCGGCCCGTGTCGGACACGCACAAAGCGATTGTCACAGCGTGTTATCAACAGCCTATCGCATTACTATGATTGTCTCGAGTTTTGCAACGAGAAGCGCCGTGAATGCATCCAGTTTGCGCTTCAATTTCAAGAACTGTGAACTGTAAATAAGTTTAGTTTGTCACCCGCTTAGTTCCATAGAAACTGATGAGAACAAATTAGTTGCCATTTCATCACGAGCAGCTGGTACGAGGGCGAGTTGAACAAGTTTACAAGAGGGTTAGTTGTTGTTGACTTAAAATTAAGTTTTGTTTGAAACTATTATTTTTTAATATAATCTTTCTTAGTCGTAAACCTAATGCTGGGCGAATTCTTTATTATTCAATTTAACTTCTGCTAGGAGAGCATGATTTTCGTTGAAACATGGTGGTAAACGCATCTGATCTTACATGACTACTTTTCTTATTAGAGTGAACCATAGATGCTCGTACTAACTGCATGTCTCAATACCGTTAACTTTGCATTTCTTAACCTAAAACGTTCACTTTTATTACGATAGCCTTTAGCGTAATGAATGAATTTCCAACCTACCTGTGTACGTTGGTAGGTAGGTACTAAATGCATGAATATGCATAGGCCATAGACCTAGCGCACGATATGGTGGATGCCTATGTGCGCGACGACGAAGCCCGCGTGACGTGACGTTTTCGTGACACGTTAGTGGGCTAACGACAATTATAATAGGTACTTTTTTGTTTTAAACCTCTAAGAAAATCTGAAAGAGGCATCTCACTCATTATTCAAATAAAAAAATAATTATTAAAAATTATATTTCTTTGTGCAATAAAGATTAAATAAATCAACATTCAGATAGGCAGGTAGGTACTAAGTTATATACAGGTTGTCCTTAGCTGTTGGACAAAGCCAAAACGTACATATGCGTTACGATGTTGAGAACTACTTTGTATACAAAGTAAGTATCATAACAATTGGTACTGGTTACGAAGTAATTTATAAATTACTATGTACACGTATTGGTTACTTCGGAGCTGCCTGTATGCAAATATGTAAAACACATGAGGTAATATATCCCCATATAATACAGTATGTAACCTTCTTCGTTCTTTTTATTATCGTTTTTATTTATGTCACTTAAATAAGATATTGATTGTTGACAAATGTCATCATTAAAGAAATTTACAGTGTCACTAATTGTGCTAAAGTAATATGTAGGTACGTAATAAGTAGGTACCTACATCCAGTCGGAACCTACTACTTCCACCATAACTACCAAATACTAATATCAAAGATCTGGTTTAGGGTTGTAATGGTGTTCCTAAGTTAATTAAATGTAAAATTATGTATAAATAAAACACTCAATAAAGCCCGAGAGAACCTCTCAAATAAATTTACTCAAAGAGACATAAATAAAAGAACCTCTTTAGGCTTCAAAACCAAAGGCTTATAAAATAAATTAAATTTTGACTATCGAGACTACAAAGTCCAAAGTCCCGTGGAGCTTCAGAAAGAAATTTCAAAACGGATGTAATTTATTGAACATTTTCAAAGAAAACCTAAATTATTTCGTTGCCAGTTATTGAGCAAGGGTAGTAAATAATTGCTTGACTTTGCTTTTTTTGGGCAGGTACAGTGGATCCCGCACTGAAAGGAAATGACAATACGTCACACTAACCAGAAGTCATACAGAGCATACTAACCAAGAAGATAAAATTCCTGTGAAAATACATTTCCAAACCTACCTCATAAATGACTGATTCGCCGTTTGTCAGTCCGCATATGTGCAGAAAAATCTTAAATCTTTATTTTCAATGGTAACCGACTAATCTACTAATACTGATATGTTCCTACTGTTGTTTGAAAAAATGTACGGAAGTGTTCAAGTAATACAGGGAGGGATTCGGCATAGGTACCTTTTCCCGACTGCCGAAGTACAAGCCCAAATGGGCATACAGAGGTCTGTGTTGTAACTAGTTAGTGTAGATTACGAGTGTTGTATGTGTTTTTGTATTTAATGTGTGAGAAGTGCGTCTGTGTGCACGTTGTCCCGCAAAAAGTGACAGAATTTTTTTTACGGTAAGATATCGCTTTGACGTCTGCCTTCCAACGTGTTAAATTCGTGCTTTATTCATGTGTGTTTTATTCGTGCTTTAAAATTATGTTTTAAGATATCGTGAAAATGTATCCCATTCTTATTAAAAGCGCAAGTGTCGCGAAAATATTAGTATTTGTTTGACTTTATAATAACTTTCTTTTAAGTCGATCTAATAAGAGGAACTGGCTACTATGAAACCCTGCGCTGAGCATGGTCCAACATGCGCTTAACCGATTTAAAACTAATCATGAATATCTAACCGTATGTACCTAAGTATTCGTATGATTGCTATTTAAATTAAACGTTAATGTGGATACTTATTGTTTACGTTAATAACAGGGCTCGGGGTATCGTTTAACAATTTTAACAGCTTATAAAACCAGAGACGAGTTTACTTTAAAGGATCTAATGTCATGTAAGTACCCCGAGCCCGATGGCGATTCATGCTTTACAAGTGTAAAGCATGAATTAAATCATTTATTAAATCTAAAAAAAAAACCATGTATTTTTAAGTAGGTACATCTCTTTCAATTTATAATCTAATGTCGTGCTTGATTTTACCCGTAGGTAAGTACAACGTAGGAAGGTAAGGTACGACCAACTTAGGATTATTTTTCACTTTATTTATTTTTTAAACTGATTATTATTGTATTAATTATTGGACATAGTTACATAGCATTACAGTATTTCCACCAAGGCACTGCGAACGTACAAATTACCTACTTATACAAAAGATGAGCTAGGGAACGCGAGTGACGAAGTGTATGAATTGAAAATAAGTTCGAAGTTACTGAACACCGCCTTAAAGTGCGATAGTTTTGTATGTGAGAATTAGTTAATCAGTGTAATCTACAATAATACGAAACATAGCGTGTTTGTATGGTCATTGTCAGTCTTTCAGATTTACTTATCTCTTACTTATAAAACGATTTAGAGGATCGCGCAATAACCTGAAATGAATTCACAAACATTAACTTTTTCATTACCCACCATAATAAACATTTACAATAAAATATTTAACAGTTGATACCAGGTTTATCTTTTGAACATTTATTGCTTCTATTTGTTTAAAATGAGACTATTATTTATGTTTAATCATTCATGTTCAATTATTATTAAGGGAACTAATGAACATACACTTAACGGAAAAATATAAAATAATAATATGCTAAATAAATATAAATTTAGTAAGCGCAATAAAGGCACAACAATACATTACATAAAAGAGACGTGACTAAAAAAACAAATACATACTCGTATTAGTATTTTATACAATCGTGACATAATGAAGAGTCTTTCAGTCGAGTACAGTCAAGTGCAAAAATATGGTTCGACATAATCGACTCATAAATATGGTACTACGCTCTTATTACACTGGCATAAGGTGCTATGGGACATATTTTTGAGTAAGTTGTGCACCACCATATTTTTACACTTGACTGTACCGTGTTTAAAGGTACGAGATTGAAAAACTTAATTATGCTACTATTGTATACAATACTTTTTCTACGAGTCATTATCATCATCATCATCATCTATGGAGGAAAATCATTCAATTTCATTGACTTGCCACGGACGTAACACAAAAAGCGTGTAAACATATAAAAAATGCCTTCGTGCGTGCCTAAATGGTATTTGCTCGGTACTAGAAATCAAAATAAAAGCCGTGGAATGACATTCCATCCGTAGGTAAGTGAACAAAAAAAATCATATTTTAGAAAGAATAAATTTTGCAGATATGGCACATACGGTCGTACGTAATTAAGACTATACTTCCTATTAGTTTACGTAAATTATTGTTAAATAGTTTTTATGCATACAAATTTAAATCTTTCAATATTTTCGTTATTTTTCATGTGTTTACATAAACTTAGTGTGCAATAACGACGGCTTGTCAAATTTATTACTGAAATTGAAATAAAAAGGGGTTTAAGTAAAACTAATATTGTTACTCGTTTTACGTAATGCATTCCATCGCCCATGCGAAGAAATTAATATACAGTTTAAAGTTAAAAACGAATATAAATTACATTTAAAATTATAAACATAAATATTTGGTTTCAATTCAATCAGACATAAAACGCAACGACCCGTTTGTCATACAGCCATATAAAGATTATAAAGATATATTTATAATCTCTTTATATACGCGAATTTGTATGAAGTTCTATTTTTCGAAATTATTATAGTTTAAGCTGTAGCCAGCGTATGCTAATGAAATATTGTAGTTGAAGTGGATGTATCATAGACTGTCTGATATCGAAAAGTATGTTTTGTTTATGTACTCGTAATTGACAGATTCAAGTAGGCGACTAGAAAAAACATATTATACAGCGTGGGTATTTGATACGGGCGAATAATTAATCCAGCTATAGTACCTGTTCACATGAATCGTATGGTATAATAATTTCGATAAATTGTGTTATTAATTAGGTGTAATGATTTTTCTAAGGTGCGATAGAGCTGCAATGTATGTCGTCCAACTTTGTTTGACATGATAAATGACACTGACATTTAGATAGCTACGTTAATTGATGTGGATGCAATACATTGCGTGCTGAATTTTTATATATGAAAAAAAATATCTTAATTTCCTAAAGAAATTAATGTAAATAGGTTCCCTAGGTCCAATAGTAATCGTCATTAAAATATTCGCCCGTATCAAATACCCACGCTGTATAAGTGCCAACGTAGGTTGTTAACGAATAAATAAGGACATCTGGTAAATAATATGGAAAATTTCACAGTAACTTTTTGGTACTTTTGGGAAATGAGGCGGATGTTGCTCAGCTTCATATACCCTATCAACTTACTAATGTTCATCAAAACATGAAAACGTAATCCAATTGTCGGTGCAAACTTTTTGAGAATTGCTCATACCAAAACCCTTAAGGACAGATATCTCTTATAGAAGTATAGTACATTACGATACAAGGGCGAAAAATTTAACGCGATTACCTCTTCGCACGTGTAACGTACGACGTTTTACAGTGCATATGGCCCTTTAAATATTTGATGCAGGCACGTTAAGTGCTCATAGTCACCCTAGGGCGGTAAAGTAGCACCATGTGTACTGTAAAATTAAAAGCGTGTTTTTTTATAATTGTAGGCCACCTCTTTCTTTATGCGTTGGGTAGTGAGATACATGTAGGCAGTAATAATAGAGGTTAAATGCAAATTGCTTTCATACTGTAATAACTGAATACAGTTCTGTTTTAATCGAGTGATTTACTATAGTACGAGTAGTACACGCTTCTAACTTTTATACGAGGCATCAATCCTTTGGGGTATGGGTACTATTCTTAGCGAGACCCATAAATACAAGTAGGTATGGCTATCAAAGAAATTAACTTGTATCAACAAGCTAATTGTCAGAAGAAGAGGAAGTAAAATAAAAGTTAATGCGTTCCACGCGAATGAAAATACGCTTTGTCTCTCAAAATTTGGCGAATAGAACCTTAACGATGCCGTTACTTGGCAATAGTGCCTTCCGAAGAAACAACGAGGCAAATAAGAACGTTTTGTAGCGAAGACCTTTTTGGAAGGCTGTCTTAAACCAGAGATTAGTAAAAACAAACAAGATGGTTAAGCTCCCTCGATACAAAGTCGCATGCGACGATTACTTGTTGCCGACAATAACTGCCGTTGTTACAATTTTTGCTTTTTAGCTTTTTGCGTATGAAGACTGTCTGTCACCTTATTATTGATTTCTGCAACCTAATTGGACTTTGGAATTAAAATAGGACTCGCCTGTATGCTGTCCGAGGTACAAGTCCAATGAAAGTACAATAAAAGTATCTAGGAATGTGTTTTAGCTACATATGTAGTTCCAATATTTTCTCTCAGAATTTGATGTATGCAAGCAATTCTTACAATTTTATTGCTGTATGCCCGAACCGGGAAAACTTTATCATGAAGACTTAAATGAAGAATTTTAAAGAGAATGATGGGCTTAAATGTTTTTACTACAATATTTCAAATTATCTTTCAACTTCTCTGGAATGAATTGTCGCCAGCGGTATAGGTATTTCCGGGCCAATAAGTATGACCTTCAAGCCTTCAAGAAAAGAGAGAACTCCCATCTTTAATGGCCTTCAACACACATGTAACCACGCAGGTGCTGCAAGCGTCCATCAGCAGAAATAATCTTACCATGCTTTTGATTGCTCATGTCTCAACATAAGCACTAGAGGTAAACAACAACTTTGCGCCTTTGTTTGAGTAAATAACTGTTTCCAACCCTTTGATTTGTTACGAGACACGTGAATATGTTTCCTGGTGTGAAAACCTTACTTACCTTTGCTCTCCTTCATCAGGTCTGTTCAAAATCATTACAAAATGATGAACACGTAGCCACCTACTAACAAATTAACTAACGCGACCAGTCAAATAAAAACTTTTAAAAATGAGGCATTGACACTTGGCACATTCAGTCGCCATCAGGAATATCGGCCCATCGAGGTGCTCAGAAAGATTTGTATATGCACTGCAACGCCTTCAAAATGGAGGTGGACTCAGATATTTGTGAGCATCTTGTCCTCGCCGATATGTCTGATAACGACTTTAGCCAAGATTATAATATTATGATATTAACTCCAAGTAGCTCGGGGCGATGGTATATTTAATTGCAACGCGAATAAATCAACCCTTTGTCTTAAATTATTACTGAACTTGTGATGGCATTTTGTGATCTTGTTTATCGTTTACTTGTGCTACTCCACAGACATATTTAAGTAGACCACACTTGCTTTGCTGGTCAAATATCATGACAATGTGTGTATGTACAATGCAAGGGCTACGTTATGGCAATATTCATTCATGACCATATGTTAATCTAAAATGTCGTCGATAATAGGGTTACCCTTAATTTCTAAATTCATGCTTGTTACAAATATTCAAAATAAATATAACAATAGCTTGCTAAGGTTTATCAATACGTATGTCCTGCCTTTTTCCTGTTGACCAGTAAACTCAAGAAGGTGCGACTTCTATTTGATATTTATGTCTGTGATAGGACTACACGATAAATTAATAGCGTAGACTAAGCAACTCTGAGATTTATTAGTCAGGGGCTTGCCAGTGACAAAGACATGACAACAAGAAATTTAAATGACCCAAGAGATAAAACTGTTCGGTGCTTATATTGCAGTACTGAAGGCACGGGTGGTTTAATTTATAATTTTTCGTTCCGATTAGTTAACTTAAATTTTTGTTGGTTGCGCCCTGAAGGACTTGGAAAGTATGAGAAATCTGTTCAACTACAGCTTCGATTATAAAGTGTGAAACATTTTCTGTAGATAACAATCTACAGAAAATGTTTTTCAATCTAGAGTTGTTAAAACAAATCATATTCTTACATTTCAGAGAAACGTACCTCTGTTGTTGACAAAACGTATTATAATTATTATAGGGTAAAGTTGGATATCAGTAGGTTTAGGTACATACTTATGATTTACAAAAGAAATATGCTTTTTGGCAGCTTTAACAATAAATTTCAAATACATTTTGTACGAGTAGGTACAAGCAGGTATAGGTATAAGATTATCACTACTATATCTCTTTTTAACCGACGAAAAAAAACGGAGTAGGTTCTCCGGGTAGTCGACGCGTATATTTTTTTAAATATTTTATGTTTGACCACGCATAACTTTTTACAGAGTATTTTGATTTTGATACTTATTTTTTTATTGAAAAGGGTATACCCCAAAATTGTCTTATATAAATTTGGAAAAAAAATCCAACCTAAAGGGTAGGAAAATGGGAGATGACTGATTTTTTGTAAGTACACTAAGTAGGTAACGAACGGTAAACAAGTTATAATATAAATAAACGTGTGGTAATACAAGAACTTAATTTTTTCTAAATATTAATAAAATAATTCGATTTCATTACAGCGATTCGTAATATTCAGTCAATATCCTTATTAATTCTTCTTAATAAACTTGGAAACGCTTTGTGTTTGTTAATCGTATTTTATTTAGGAACAAATTTCCAATAGATTTGTATCGTGCTGACAATTTTATATATCGCCGTCGGCTACTGTCATCCTTTATCAGTACCTTTACTCTGAGATTGACGCGTCTTTATTCGTATCACCAGCGTAAACTTTCTATCAGTGCATCTCGCTCACACCAGTATATGAATCCGAATGAGATGCACCGTAAGTGAGTTCGCCAACGTTTACCGACCTTATCAACTCAACTCATGGTGGCGTATTGACCATCGTAAAGTGTCATCGTGTCCTAATTTAACTTCCCTATCGTTTCGTGATATAATCTCAACAGGAGCTCCCATAAAGTTGTATTCAGGTCTGTCGGCGTCAGAAATATGTTTACAACTTTGAACTGTATTACCTTTAAGCTGAACATGTATAATGTATAGGTAGTACCTATATAATTAAATTATATATGTACCTATTAGGTAAATATATCTGACATCAAATGTATTCCGAATAGAAGGTTAAATTCATTGCGAAGCTTTCGCTAGACGCGTATTTTAATTTATCTGCGAGGGCCTCTCCCACATAGACGGTTAATTTAACGCAGCACTGAATAATTAATACTTGCATAAATTAACCAAGCAACTGGAAAAACTCGGTTTATTATTGTCTCTTGCATTAATGTATTTAAAAACATCTTAGTACCTATACATATTTCGTTTTTAAATATGTAACTTCACTACGGTATTTCCTATAAATTTTTCTACAGTGTTCAATAAACTATATCTATATCAAACACTAAAAAATAAAATAAATATATATCTGTAACAAAGTCTATTACAGCAAAGGCGTAGTAGGCGTAGGCTTTATTTTTTCATGAAATGTAAATATTTAATACTATAAATGTGAAAAAACATGCTGAACATTATTCACCTCTCCCGTGAGAATCGTATAAAAGTAATATGTTCACACTTGATATTACAGTCCCTGCAGTGACGTATTACATACACCACACCTTAAGACAATTTGGATTTTTATTGTTGTTTGAGCCTTTGAAAGATTAATAAAAGCCTTCTAGCAACAGGTTTCTTTGAAGTATATAAAAATAATTAAAAATAATTTACGATTCAGGTATTATGTAAAATTTTGCTATAGGGCTGCAATTGGCAATATTGGCGTGTAGGGTAAACCTTCCAGTGAATAAACAAAATCACGTATTTTGCATAGAATACATAGAATAAGAATTATAGCGATTGCTATCACTTGTAGTCTTTTTTTTCTTTTTTAAAAGTAAATTTCCTATGCAATGGAAACATTAATATTGTCAATTTATTTTCGACCAGATTCAATACGGTAGACGTTTGAAGCTTACATGTTTCTGATTTTGAATTTTGTATGGACAGAATAGATTCTAGTAAAGAACAGCGTACATTTGCAGTAACATTTGAATTACTTATTTGATGTTTACCAATACAAGGTTTAGTTATTTGGTTAGTTTAAGAGTGAAACTTTTTATAAATGTACGCTATGCTATTTGCGTAGAAGTATTTAAATTGTACTGTTCCATTACTAGCTTATCAAATGTTCTGAAAGCAGTTAATGAACGGTGGGTTTATTTACTGAAAAATCCATATTACTATAGTCCATTTACTGGATTTTTCATACCTTTGTATAAACATAGACATATTTGGATTGTTCATTGACTATATTTCTTTTAATTCTATGTATGAACATACCATACACAATATACATGTGTACAAATGTTAATAAAAAGTGTATTATTTTACCACCAACGTTTGGACTCATGTTTTCTTTCGCACGTTGTTTCTTGTTTAAAGATTTTTTTTATGGCTTTATATATGCTTCCATTTTTATTTATTTTTTAATTAACTTTTATTGCACAATATAAGAAAGTACAAATGGCGGACTTAACGCCTTAAGGCATTCTCTACCAGTCAACCATTTTGTACCTAATGTGTTTCTATCATAATGATGAATAATATTCATTCTATTCTGTTTTAACTCTATTTTAGAAGCCTTAATGTTTTACGTAATTATTACTAAAGAAAATTTATTCACTTTGTTTTAAAAATGATTTATAATACTGATTTAATAAAGCTAAATAATGTTCATTCACTGGGTTTCACAATGTTCATTCATTGGTTTTTATGTTCATTAATAAGTTTTTTCGGTACTTTTTGATAAAATATTCTATAACTCTAAAAGTATAAAAATAATAAGAAATCATGGAAATTAGATTCAAGTTTAATAGACGATTGATTAAAAAGCATAATAATATAAAAATAATAACGGCGTAGGGATGTGACGACCCCATCGCCCACTGGTTTTGACCGGTGCAATCAGTCAACGCAGGGCAGCTTGTGGCGAGCTGTTGGGGAGTAGCGACCCCACGTACCTGAGCGTTCCTGGGGGACTCCGTCGTCCGACCAAGTCCTCCGCCTCTGGCTTGCCTTAACCGGCCGTCCAGAGTGGGGTCGCGAGAGCTGTGTTAGCGAGGGTAGATGTGGAAACCTAAGTGGCGAGTTGGCTATATGTTTAAAGTCCAGTGACACCTCTCTACCCCCAGCCCTCATACCGGTGTTGCCCTCGAGCCATCTTAGATGTCGCTTTTTGTGGGGGCCCATCTTATGTGGGCGAGTCACCGTCTGCCGGAAATAAAATTGATTACCATTTTGTTAGGCAGACGTCCGATTTTATTCTCCGTAACCCAGTATTTAGTCCAGCACTTTCACCTAATAGTCCAGTATATTTTAGATTCCATTAAATCTCAATAGTCTTTACACCCTCGCGGGTGCTGCCTCTGCGTGCGTCCCATGACTCGGGCAGGTGCAACATCCGCTCGGTGTACCCCTTACATTTCATTAAATTGTCGAAAGGGCCTCTGCGTGTTAGCTTCGGCTCCGCGTACGCCTCCCAAAGGTCCGGAACACCATTGTTCCGTGATGGGAAAGACATAAAAATAATTAATAATAGCCAAGAAATTATTTTTCTAAATTGAAAAAATGTTGTTGATTTCATGTTACATCACGTGAATCCAACAAAATTCGGAGATAAACAAGTATGACTTTGTAGAAGTTGAAAGATATTCTCAAAAGTTCGAGCTCTTTTGTAAAAATATATAAAATATTTATAAAGTCAATCTTTTCGAAATAGAGCGTGGGTTTTTGATACGGGTGAATAATTTATCCAGCTATAGTACCTGTTCATATGAATCGTATGGGATAAAAATTTCGTTAAATTGTGTTATTAATTAGGTGTACGAGTAATGATTTTTCTAAGCTCTATCGCACGATAGAGCTGCAATGTATGTCGTCCAACTTTGTTTGACATGATAAATGACACTGACATGATACTCGTATGACGTTTAGATAGCTAAGTTAATTTATGTGGATGCAATACATTGCGTGCTGAATTATTATGTATGAAAAAAACCATCTTAATTTCCTAAAGAAATTAATGTAAATAGGTTCCCTAGGTCCAATAGTAATCGTCATTAAAATATTCGCCCGTATCAAATACCCACGCTGTATACTGTTACGCAAAAAAATCCAACTCGTAAACCGCGTTCTGCCCCCTTAACTGAGTCGCTGCCATATTAATTGTGCCAAATACGTTACGAAAATAAATTATTATAAGTTGGATATAAAGTAAAACCGCGTCCTTGGCTTAACGCCATTTATTCCCAGTGGAAAGAAATTTAATTCCATGATTCAGTTTGATTCGAGGATTTCACAGCGAATTGATAAAGAATATTTTAATAAATTAGATCTCTAATTCCGCATTTAAAGCAAGTAATTTGTTACATTGGAAATGTTAAGGAAGCTAGTATTCTAAAATAGCAGCTAAGTAATAAACAAGTTTATTTTATAATCTTCTTTAATATTTATTATAAAATATTAGACCAAACTACCATCGCATATCTCTATAGATAACCCGACTCAGCTATTAAATTTTACACATATAGAACTCTTTAGGTAAATAATGGAAAATTGCTCAATCGTGTTGATTAGTGAGAATGAATTAGAGGTGCCCATTATCTACCGACGACCGGTGCATTTATAGTAGTTTATGCAACAGTGATATAGTAAGGGTTCTTAAAACGACGTTCGAGTTTTGTAATAATAGACCCGAGAGTTTTAAGAAAGAATTAGGAGATGTTGCATATACTAGTTTTTCTACGACAGCTAAAATGGCGAAAAAAGCAAAAATCTATAAGTGGTATAATTTGGAACATGTCGTATGCCCACTATAGAAAAAAAACAACAGTACTAGTTTTTCTACGACAGCTAAAATGGCGAAAAAAGCAAAAATCTATAAGTGGTATAATTTGGAACATGTCGTATGCCCACTATAGAAAAAAAACAACAGTGTATTAAAATTCATAGGAGCAGTGTTCTTATGGAATACCATAGAAAACGTTATAATGTATAGGTACTTTTTTAATATCGCCGTCAGTCATCTAATTGAGTAGAAAAATATAGCTGTGGCAAGGCGTTAGCTTATTCTTATTCTTATTAAGTTATTACTAGTAAAATAGTAATATATACAAATTGAAACCTAGGTCGTGAACAGAAATTATTATATTTTTTTAGCTCCATAAACATCTAGCTCATTTGAAGGATATCCACGTGTCGCAATAACAGCAGGTGAGATTTTTCCTGTTTTGTTTTTTTTTTGTCATAAATTTCTTTAAACTTGGTGATTAGGATAATGGCTTGTTAAGTTATTTCGATTAGTAAATGAAATTGCCTGTCTAAATCGGAACTGCCGTAAACATATTTACATTTATCTCAGTAAGAAATTAAATCTAATGAATTTAACGCCTCAGATATCTTAATAAAGCCTTTGTTTTATAAGAATATTACCTTTAAAATTAAAATTAATTTTATAAATTGAAAGAGATGTCATATACTATAGAAAAAGTTGGGAACGAACCAGCGACCTACTGCTTTCCCAGCCCTGCTCACCGGGAGCTTGGTTACTTTTTCTTATATGACATCTCTTTCAATTCATAATTTATGTATATTCGTGTGCCTACTTAAAATATGAATCAAAACATTTATTATAAATAATAAATGATTCAATTCATGTTTTAAGCAAATTTGTTAAAAGCAAGAGAATAGTTTTGCCTGTTTTTATTGCGACCATTCAATTGCTTGTTGATAATGGAGTAAATAGTACATTACTACAGAGGCCGTGAAGTACTTAAGAGATTGCAGGACGAGTTTGTGGTAGACCGGATTAAACAAGTCCTGCAATCTCTCTTCCGGCGGAGGCTTGTATAGTGCTTTTCTCAAACATTGTAAGGAAATATTAAATTTAAAACAACTACTAGGTAAATAGGTTAATAAGGAAAAAAATGTTTAATTTGCCACCTTATTATTTTTTAAAGATGCCATTTGAATGAGCTATTCGAGACCATGTTTAACCGCACATAAATATACATAGAAACATAGAATTTGTTTTTTTTAATGTCGCAAGTATCTAGTGGTCGTTGGCTGTATGTCATTTTTCCTTTGTCAGTTTAGTGTTAGTACGCAAATTAAAAAAGTTAGAGCAGCGGACAATAATGTTTCGTTCATACTTACGCCATACATTACTTCACGGCCGCCGACCAAGAAGTAAATGGGAGGAGCCGTAAACAAGAAACTTCATGTCTTCATTTCGTGACATAAATGTATGCAACATTTACGATCATGTTTGAGAACATTGTAGTAAATTTCTTCACTTATAGTAAATAAGTGATATAATTGATTAGCAAGCTTTAAATCAAGCTGATACGGTAATTGATAAAAAGCTCTTGATTTATTAAAGTCACGATTCTAAAAAATATAGTAAGTACTTTATACGATTTTAGCGTACAAATGCCATTATCCATTTGTTTTATCCACGCGACATTTTTCTTCCTGGTGGCGGTTCCTTTGTATTGCCAAGACACTTTGCTTGTTGCTAGGCTAAGCCGTCTTTTCTTTCCATTCATTTCCTTTAGCTCCCACTTTGCCTAATCCCTACAAGACCGTCGCCGGCTCTCTTATAAAACCTACAATTTTGCCGTTGTCTCATTCTTTATTATTAGATTATTACAACAACCACAAGGCACACAGCCGAGGTGAGTACCTTGTGGTCTAGATTTGAGGATATAGTCAATATGTTGGTATCGGTATCGACATATCGATATCGGTTAATTATTTGTAATGAACGATGTGTCACTAATAATAGAGATAGAAATAGAAATAGAAAAATATTTATTCATGGCAAATTAGAGAGAGGCATGGGAGATGTGATAAGTTTATAGGTGTGTACCCACTATACCTTCCATATGTACGTATATGTGACGTATGATACCAGTATGTAACGCGTACTTTGCAACGTGCATTACGTGCATCATACCCGGATACAACAATGTGCACGGTCATGGTTTGCTACGGTCTAGTGGGCACTCACCTAATACGTTTGGGATTGAACCCCATACGTGTTTAGGTTCCTTTTGCTTTTAAAAATTTTGAACCGAGGCGTCGATTAAAAAAATAATTTCATTCACTTCTCTTGCTCGAAAAGTTCGCCTTTGCGTCGTGGCTAGGCGAAACAAAATAGCTTTTCATGCGCAAGGGCATAAAGTAACATCGCAGGTAGAGCGCGCTCGCCGCGGCTTCGCGCCCCGCGCTCCCGGCCGCCTGCGAGCGGCGCGCGGCTTGGAGAACCCAAGCACGCGGGTATGAATGTTACATTTTCAACGATTTAAAGTGAAATAAATCCTAATATTTTCCTGACAATCGAAGTGAAAAGCAGAGTGTATACCTCAGGCATAAGTACCCATTTTATCCTCGACTACTATATTGGTCACTCGGACCAATAAATAGCCTCGTCTAAAATGGGTTACTTTATGCCCTTGATATACAATCTACTATTTCGACTTGTCGTTCAACATGTTTATGCTTAATTTGTTTCTGAGATCTTATTATTTTGGCCATGTACACTGCTCTTATTTTCTGCGTGTCCTATGACAATCCGCCCAATACGAATCGCTCGCGTTACGAATACATGGGAATTTAAGCTTAGTGCGAGATAAGATAACATATAATCGCATTAATCGCATCATATTTAAAGTCGAATCCTCTATCCACTTAGAAGGAAATAGAAGAAGCATTAGAATCGATCTAATATTATTACCCTCTGTTTTATTTTACTGAATACGTAACGATTTCTAAGAATCTTATAGTTCTATACGTATATACCTGTAGGTCTCGTAACAAAAAGTTTTTAAATATCAGCCAATTTTTTACTGAACTAAAACTTTCAGTAGTTTGTCTTGAACTTATTTTAAATGAAAACGGACTTTTATACTTGAACCTTTTACAGAAAGTGTTGTAAGTTTCTGATCATCAAACTTTAATTGCTGTGCCTGAGTAGCTCAAAGAGAATCTACCGGGGTATCAATAGGCATAATTTGTTTTTGCCTTTGAACTTCGTCGCAAAATAGCATTGCACTTAAGATTAAATATTTACTTGCTCAGGTGGTTTTGATTGTTAAACTAAAACTGCAAGTTTGTGCAATACTATAAAATAAAACTGCGAGTCATTCGTATTAGGACCGAAAAAAGTTTAACAATTTCAGCAATTTCCTGCGGTCCTCTACCGATTAACATAATCTAATTTCCTAGTATTTCAAACTAAGGAGCACTCAAGCCGAACCCGCTGAGTCACCCTGGCCAGCATCGACTTGGCCATTTAAGCTAGGGCTTTATGGTGTAACCGCATCCAATGTGGGAGGGGAGGGTCGCCTTACGATGGTCGGGTGCAACATGCGCGGCCGTCAGTTCCAGAATTCCGACCGCCCCCGCTCATAGAACCGGTTTAAATGCACGTGCGTCATGAGCAAGATGCAGGAGGTAGCGAACAGATTACGAGACGAGTAGTGTTTTTGTTGCCCCTGCATTGCTCTAAGTTGATACAATGACGAAAGAAAATAACATTAATTCGATATTTCGCGACCATTTAGAAACAATTGACTCTTGATTTTAAATGGTATCCGATTTTACTTTAAATTAACTCCACGCAAATATGCACGCTTCCTTTAAAGTACGCAAACATGACGGCCAGCGGTTTGTAAAAGCAGCTAAATACACAATTAATAATCTTTAAGCTTTTAGACGCCAAGGAGGGTAGTGTTTTTGTTGCCCCTGCATTGTTTTAAGTTGATACAATGACAAAAGAAAATTACATTAATTCGATATTTCGCGACAATTTAAAAACAACTGACTTTTGGTTTTGAATATTATCAGACTTTAGCTTTAATTAACTCCACGCAAATACGCACGCCATTTAAAAGTACGCAAGCATGACGGCCAGCGGCTTGTAAAAGCAACTAAATACACAACTAATAATATTTACAGTACACACGGTGCTACTTTACCGCCTTATGGCGATAAAGAGCACTTTACGTGCTAGCTTTTAGACGCCAGGGGCGGATATATAGGTATAATGCCAAACACCGTTTAATTCGTAAAACACTACACATAGTCCTTAAAGCACATGGATGAAGTTATTGAAGAAAACTTCAGTTTTAACATTATGGTTTTGTATTTTACACAGCGTCGAAAAGGAAAAAAGCGTAAGTACACAACTGTAATGTTTAAAAAGCAGGCTACAATAGCAGGTACCCTTTCCATGTTTGGTACTCAAATCATGCGCTTATGAGTTGCGCCCACGCTTCGTACCAACGACCTTGGTGCGAGCTGTTCTACCCTTGTACAGGCTGTAACGGGAGATTTGATTCATTACTCCGCAGCTTCACACCCAGATCAGTGATATATATTTTTTTGTAATAGGTACATGCAGACTGAGAAAAAAACTATGTGAATAAGCTGTCGCAGATGCCTCTCCAATCTATTATGATGTCAGTTTAACTTGCAAACCACAGACTACGTATAAAATGTGTAGTAGTAGTATTTTGGCGATTTGCTTGAATAGGTGGGCGTCTGCGGATATGCAATAACTCGAGTTATCATAATACAATATTGTTATTATTGGTGTGACCCGTCAAAGTATTCGCATCAATTAAGACGAGAGCCTACCGCAAATTCCTATGTTAGTCCATATTTTTGCCTGACTACTAGTAGTAGTAGAAGTAGGGTAATGTTTTTCGAGAGTAGTATGTCTAATTCTTTGTCACGGCCTAGCATACATCGTTTGAAATGTACATATAAAACCATTTTCGCAAGAAAAAGTTAACTACACACTAAGGCCCACTTGCACCACCCAGGATTAGCCGCTAACCCGGAATTAAGATGTAAAAAATTCCATTAAAAAAAATGCTTAACTCTGGGTTATCTGGCTGACCCCAGGTGGTGCAAGTGGCCCTAAAACTAACTAAGACTAACCTAACCCTAAAGAATTTACTAATCTTTTTTTCTAAAAAAATAAAAATAAATAAGTAAATAAATAAATAAACTGAAATTAAATATAAAAAACCTCCCCTAAATCGCCCGCCTCCGGAAAGCTCCCCAAAATGCTGGCGACATTCCCCCTCTGCAGCGCAAAACCCAGCCTCTGCGCAAAAACAGAACCCGCTGTAGGGTCGCCCGCGACACCTACTCGTACTAGCCGGACCGACACCTCTTTGACAAATACAAAAATACATCGTTTGATAGATTTCTACGTGTGAGATGTCATGAGACTCGTCAGTAAGAATGACATAGGCTAGTCGCTAGTCAGACCAAGCTAAATTAGATTTTTATATTAGACTCATGATGAGTTAATGATGACGTTAACTGAACAGTTTCACAGTCTGTAGGTACTATTAAAAAACGGTGCAAACTTAGCTTTATAACTGCTATCTTAAACGGGATTTTCCATGTTTGTTTGTTTTATTGAGCACCCGATATTTCGGCACTGTTGCAAGCGCCATGTTTACATAGTAAACTGACCAACTGCGAGTTTTTAACTGTGATCCACCCACACACCATAGGAATCTACCCTATTACGGGTTCGCTTATTTTTTGTTATGTCACTGGCACTACTATCGTCCGCTTTCTCACTTGAAACTCGATCATGTTCACTACGCACCACACTAACAGTATCAACCTGAACTTTCAAATCACTGGATACCAGACCTTTGACAGCAGAAAAGCAACTTCTCGGTTAAATAACAAATTACCATTAGCTTAAAACCAACTTAGCTTAGTCGGGCACTGTCCGAATTGATACAAATCAGTTTTTAATCGACTTGTGGCCTGAGCGCCGTACCGCACGAATAGGCAAGAGCGATAATTGGATGAATCGTTGAATTTGGATAATTTTATACCTGCACGATCAGCAAGTAGGTACTTATGGAGCCGACTTCTTAAAATATTTAAGTTCGGGATTCCGGGATTGTAAAAAACATCCGGAAATATTGATAATTGTCAAAATATTTAGGTTATGACTATTTTTAGCAATTTCGCCAACATACCTACACGTTGATAAACAGTCTTATCTTAACTACAAACAGAAAAAAATCGTGGTTAATTAACATCTTAATAGGTGCCGTGTATTGATTATGGAACAATAAGAGAAACTTCTTTCAGAAGTAAAAACATTTTTTTTAGTTAACTAAATTGTGACAAAATTAAATTGCGTCCGCCTCCACATTACTCAACACTAACGGTGTAGGTACTGAGGCCGAAGTTTAAGAGGGGGCAGAGTGTTTTCAACGTAAACGACAGTTACGGTTAAGACTGTGGCGTCCTCAATTATTTGCAAAGACATACAAGATGTATGTAATTATTATCTCAAAGAGTGTGTCTACCATATTCGTATATTTATAATCTACAATAATGTACAGTTTAGTAAATATGTCTACGCAAAGACGCAGCAAAATTGAGAAAAACGCGTGTCAGCGTTTATGCCAAAGTGAATGAAAAATCATTTGCTTTATTTTTAAAAACTAACTCTATCCAATCTCAAATATACAAGCTACTGAATTCGTATAGTCTTGTTACATAATACTGGTTCATTAATTAATTATGATTTTTTTAAAACGTCCTAAAAATCCGCCATACAAAATTACTATGGAATCTGATCGTTGAAATATAACAAGTGAGCAACACTCGAAATAGTCAGTCGGCCCCGAATGTTCGAAGCGACACCACGTCTCTCTGCGGAGCGTCTACATCTTGAAATAAATCGATGTTCATTGTGTACGTATACTGCGTTATAGGTAGCAAAACGGTATAAGAATTTTTTTACCATTTTTTGTGTTTCCAAAGGAAATAGGCAATAGCAACCAGTTCAAAATGAATGACATACAGAGTTAGTTTCGTTTATACCTCATTGTATATAGTGTCACTTGGACCGTGACTGGTGTCCAAGGTCTGATGATGAAGCAGAAAGATGACCACCGGAACTCAGGAAGTAGTTGATGTAATACCCCCGTGTTTGGGCTCGTTAGGTTTGTTCTGGTGAGCACTTGGACCGTGAGTGGTGTCCAAGGTCTGATGATGGAGCAGAAAGATGACCACCGGAACTCAGGAAGTAGTTGATGTAATACCCCCGTGTTTGGGCTCGTTAGGTTTGTTCTGGTGAGCACTTGGACCGTGAGTGGTGTCCAAGGTCTGATGATGGAGCAGAAATATGACCACCGGAACTCAGGAAGTAGTTGATGTAATACCCCCGTGTTTGGACTCATTTGTATTGTTTTGGCGGGCACTTGGACCGTGACTGGTGTCCAAGGTCTGATGATGGAGCAGAAAGATGACCAGCGGAACTCAGGAAGTAGTTGATGTAATACCCCTGTGTTTGGCCTCGTTAGGTTTGGTTAGGCGAGCACTTGGGCCGTAGGTGGTGTCCAAGGTCTGATGATGGAGCAGAAAGGCGGCCACCGGAACTCAGGCAGTAGTTGATGTAATACCCCCATGTTTGGAGTCATTTGTATTGTTTTGACGAGCACTTGGATCGTGAGTGGTGTCCAAGGTCTGATGATGGAGCAGAAAGGTGTCAACCGGTACTCAGGAACCAGTGGGTGGAATACCTTCGTGTTCAGACTCGTAGATTTTGTTTTGACGAGCACTTGGGCTATACATGGTGTCCAAGGTCTGATGGTGGAGCAGTAAAGTGTCAACTGGTACTCAGGAACCAGTTGATAGAATACCTTCGTGTTTAGACTCGTTAGTTTTGATTCGACGAGCACTTGGGCCATGCATGGTTTCCAAGGTCTGATGATGGAGCAGATATTTACAAATATATTAAAAAATTATAAATTATATTTATTACATTAATATTTATAAATTTTGTAAGGTTGACTCCGATTTGGATAAAAATCGATATCTGAGGATCCGGCGGGGTGATTAACATGAATCTTGAGTCAAATTTGTTAAATATTGTTTAAACCGACGCCATCTTGGATTTTGTAAGATAAACACTGATTTGGATAAAAATCGATATCTGACGATCCGGCGGGGTCCTTACCATGAATCCAGAATCAAAATCGTAAAATACTGTAAAAAGCGACGCCATCTTGGATTTTGTGCGATAAACTCCGATTTGGATAAAAATTGATATCTGAGGATCCAGTGGGGACCATGACATGAATCTAGGATCAATATTGTAAAATATTGTAAAAACCGACGCCATCTTGGATTTTGTAAAATCAACTCCGATTTGGATAAAAATCGATATCTGACTATCCGGCGGGGTCCTTAACATGAATCCAGAATCAAAATCGTCAAATATTGTAAAAAGCGACGCCATCTTGGATTTTGTGAGATTAGCTCCGATTTGGATAAAAATCGATATCTGAGGATCCAGCGGGGTGATTAACATGAATCTTGAGTCAAAATTGTAAAATATTGTTAAAACCGACGCCATCTTGGATTTTGTAAGATCAACTCCGATTTGGATAAAAATTGATATCTGACGATCCGGCGGGGTCCTTAACATGAATCCAGAATCAAAATCGTAAAATATTGTAAAAAGTGACGCCATCTTGGATTTTGTGAGCTTAACTCCGATTTGGATAAAAATCGATATCTAAGGATCCGAAGGAGTGATTAACATGAATCTTGAGTCAAAATTGTAAAATATTGTTAAAACCGACGTTATCCAAATCGGAGTTGATCTTACAAAATCCAAGATGACGTCGGTTTTAACAATATTTTACAATTTTGACTCAAGATTAATGTTAATCAACCCGCCGGATTCTCAGATATCGATTTTTATCCAAATCGCAGTTAATCTCACAAAATCCAAGATGGCGTCGCTTTTTACAATATTTAACGATTTTGATTCTGGATTCATGTTAAGGACCCCGCCGGATCGTCAGATATCGATTTTTATCCAAATCGGAGTTAATCTCACAAAGTCCAAGATGGCGTCGCTTTTTACAATATTTAACGATTTTGATTCTGGATTCATGTTAAGGACCCCGCCGGATCGTCAGATATAATTTTTTATCCAAATCGGAGTTGATCTTACAAAATCCAAGATGGCGTCGGTTTTTACATTATTTTACAATTTTGACTCTGGATTCATGTTAATCACTCCGTCGGATCCTCGGATATCGATTTTTATCCAAATCGGAGTTAAGCTCACAAAATCCAAGATGGCGTCGCTTTTTACAATATTTTACGATTTTGATTCTAGATTCATGTTAAGGACCCCGCCGGATCGTCAGATATCAATTTTTATCCAAATCGGAGTTAAGCTCACAAAATCCAAGATGGCGTCGCTTTTTACAATATTTTACAATTTTGACTCTGGATTCATGTTAATCACCCCGCCGGATCCTCAGATATCGATTTTTATCCAAATCGCAGTTAATCTCACAAAATCCAAGATGGCGTCGCTTTTTACAATATTTAACGATTTTGATTCTGGATTCATGTTAAGGACCCCGCCGGATCGTCAGATATCGATTTTTATCCAAATCGGAGTTAATCTCACAAAGTCCAAGATGGCGTCGGTTTTTACATTATTTTACAATTTTGACTCTGGAAGTCTGGATTCATGTTAATCACTCCGTCGGATCCTCGGATATCGATTTTTATCCAAATCGGAGTTAATCTCACAAAGTCCAAGATGGCGTCGCTTTTTACAATATTTAACGATTTTGATTCTAGATTCATGTTAAGGACCCCGCCGGATCGTCAGATATCAATTTTTATCCAAATCGGAGTTGATCTTACAAAATCCAAGATGGCGTCGGTTTTTACAATATTTTACCATTTTGACTCTGGATTCATGTTAATCACTTCGTCGGATCCTCGGATATCGATTTTTATCCAAATCGGAGTCAACCTTACAAAATTTATAAATATTGATATAATCAATATTATAAAAGTGACGTTTTCTGGGTAAAGAAAGATACCACATTGTCGCTTATTGATAAGAATGATAAGGCGCTTCTGTCATAAAGAATCACTTGGAAAACCTTATCAACAGGCGACAATGTGGTACTTTTACCAAGAAAACGACACAATTTTTTAACGATTTCATAATATGTGACGTTTTGCGGTGAAAGGTACCTTATGGACGATCGGCGCTTACGCTGTTAACAAAGACGCTGATAATAATGCGCTGCAACGCGACGTAAGCGCCGACCGTCCATAAGGTACCTTTAGCCGTAAATAGCCACATATGAAATCATAAAAAATGTGCTTTTATTTAGAAAAAGGCACTTTGCCATTCTGCCGGTTGTCGATAAGGCGCGAATGTCATAAATATTAGTTTAGAAATGAACCTTATCAACAACCGACAGAATGGTACCTTTCTTTAGTACTAAATACAAACACAAATAATAAAATCATTTGGAAAAACCGAACAAATATTAGGTGAATTAATACAATATCTGTATCAAAGGATTATAAAAATGAGGAATTCTAAGATTTCTAAGTTATAACCTTTTAACGCCCGAATAATGACGCGCCGGTGTAGTAGTGTGCGTGCGCGCACGCACACAGATAGCGAGCAGTGCGGGGCCGCTAAATGCCTATTTCGTGTCCGCGGCAAACACTCTGCCCGCTCTTAAGTGTCCGGATTTCCGATCCCTGCTGATAAAACCTGATTGACGCACTTAGGTAGGTATTAACGAAAACTTAGAACTATTAAAAAACTTAAGACCTTTCATGTTTTCATGTAGAAGGTATTTTCTAGTAGGTACATATCTACATATAAAATGTACCTAGGAGTGTTTTGGGTTCATCCCATCACATTAAGGTTTCAAAGGTATGGTACTAATTACCTAATAGAGGCAGGTTGATATTACACTGCGTAAAATTGAAGCGATACTCAACTACTAAGTATTAATTTATTTGCTTTTATAACCTTCAGGTTCGAGGGACTGTTATTTCATTTAAATCAAGCCTAGTTTCAAGTCAGAGGAGTCAAGGGCAGAGAAAGTGACATTCGTTTTCGTAAAAACTAGTAGCTTAGTAAGTCCATTGTTGTATGGATTAAAATAAGTAGTTACGTAGGTACTTATTATGGCACGGCTGAGGGAGCCTTGGGGTCCGCTTTGCCAACTAATATAAAAAAAATATATATTATATTATATATTCCATTAAAAAATAAATTATGCGGAATAGTACCTACATTGTGTATTACGGGCGGTTAACAAGAAATTATTCGTAAGTCTCTCGATAAATACAACGTTTTTCATCACATTTGCGAGGAATTCAATAAACTTACTGGGCAGATAAATAAACAATAATTATTAGCGGTAGTGTAGTAGCACATTCCACAGTACACCGAGGGCGCGGGGCCCTCCGGGAGGCCCGGGCGGGCGGTAAAGTACTATGAAAATCTATTACGGCCATGGGCTTAATACAGCTCATTAAGTCTAAGTATACTTTCATATAATATCACCATTTACGAGCAAGTGTGATGAAAAGAGTATAAGAAATCAAAACTATATTTTTGAATCATACTTAAATGGGTTCTGTAATATCCAACCCTGAGAAAATTATAATAAGATAAAGGCATTATTAATATAACAATACTCATAATTCAAAATTGAAGGCGACAAGGAAGGCGGACTTCACTGCAACGTAAATCATAAGTTTATCCTCAGCGTCCCTCGGGAGACAAAAGATAGTTCCATCTTTTATACGAATTTCATTATTTGTTTCTTATTCATCAAATGTTTAGCAAGGATTTTCTTCAACACAAAAAGATTTTCGTGCTTAGCGCATTTACCACAGAATCATGCCTATTGTCTATTTTCTGGAAATATAAGAGTAATAATTGGTTGTTCGCATAATAAACATGAAAACAGCTGAGTTCCCGTGGGAAAGTATTTAACAAACGTACCATTTTATAAGCATGTTTGTATGTGTGTGTGAAAATTGCCAGTGTATCTAAAGCAGTGCTCCCTTTCAAGGTATTCAATAAAAGAATCGGCAAATATATCACCGCTTCTGAGTTGTATTGCCATTCGTAGAAGTCTGGGCTCACACGCGTTGGTCGTTGGGACGTGATCTCGTCTAGATCGTGCCAATCATGTTCGGACTCGTTCGCGGACGAGCCTCGTTGATCGAGACTGTGTTCCTAGCTTATATCGGACGTGACACAATTTCATATCTGAAAACTACAGCCAACACTTTCTCCGCCGCCATAATAACATTTCTACTCAATAATATCGTATACAAGGCACACTTACAAGTAATCATACTCAATTCCCGATTACTTTCGAAGTTGAGTATTTTGCAGATTTGAATGGTAATAATAAGAAATTCTTACACAACACATGTACTACAATGTGTCAGCAATAATACCCATAAGGATCGTAAATTTTCGTAGAAAAGTTACAAGCTCGCTTTATTCGCTAAATTGCGAGGCAGGGGGGCAACTACGCCATGTATAGTATATAAGCGGTAGAAAATAAAGCAGAATAGAGTTATATTTCAGACTCATTGAGTCATATTTGAACATCGGCGCCTGCTACCTAACATGTTTTCTCTTTTTCACTTAGTTTTATAAAGATGGAGAAATTTGAATCTAACGAAATTCTAAACGTGACTAGTCTGCCTAATATAAATATCACATGTTTTTTGATAACTTTTTGTGTAATATACCTTAAGTCAATCTAACCACATAAGTATGAATACATACTTTTATTACTGTCCTTGTAAATTGTAGTTTGTAGCTGTCTTTACTAAACTTATAAATATGCCTAGTTGGAAGTCCATATGTGATGTCGTTTTACTCAGTTACTATTTATAGTACATATACCGGGTGTTACCTGTAACAGGAGCAATAAAATAAATCGCTGGTAGTACTTCTCAAACTTACCAACTTTTATTAAACAACTTTTAAAAATGATGTAATCTGTAGGTTTTCACTTTTTCATACAAACTAAATAGTATTTTCATTGTACGGTAACATCAGCCTAATTGACGTCTCTTGTCATACTCATAGTACAAAAAATACAAAATTCGCAGTACATTGCATCTTCGAACAAACTTTAAAGTGTAATAAAAATCTAAACACACGTTATTTTTAAAAGTCGCTAAACAAACCTTGTTCAGTTTGGCGAGGACTACCTACGATTACATTTATTGCTCCTGTTACAGGCAACACCCGGTATAATAGTATGATTTATCATATATTCATTAAATTACTCCTAGAGGTGTATTTGGTGTGCTGCTACTTACTTTCGCATATATATGTACGTACATTGCGTAAAACAATATTTTTTAGGGGGCACCCCATACATAATATTCAGAAACAATTAGCAGTTACTTGGCTCTAAAAAGTCAAGCCCAACTTATGTGTATTGTTACATATATTTTTGTGTTTATCACTAATATTTCTTCCCGAGTTATGGATGTTTTCTATGTATTTAAGTAATTATAAGTATCTGTCTATTATATATATCGTCGTCTAGTATACCCCTGGGACTATACTAGGTCGATTTGTATAAGATTGTCCCACAATAGTAAAAAAAAACTACGCCGCAACCATGACTCTTGCTATTCCAATTATGCCGACGACAACGTCGAAACAACGCAATCTACTTTACTGAGTTTGCTGTCAATATCCGTTAACTGACTGGTTTGCTGCTATTAACTAAATTTGGGCCGCTGTAAGGGCTTGGTTGCTTCGAACCTTCAAACCGTCAATAAGTTAGGTTAGTTAAAATCTGTTTGTATGATAACTTTGACTCTGCTTTAAAACTGAGACAGCTGGGTCCCGTTTCTCGAAAGCTTGTTACTTGTAGGTACCTAATACAAGCGGAAGCCTCTGTATAACTTTTATTAGACAGACAAACTTTCGAGAAACGAGCCCCTGGTAGTGCCAATTTACTTATTAATTTAATTATTTTATCTGAATAACAATAACCCCATCGGTTGAAAACCATACAAAACATTGTTCCTTAAATTACTTTTAAGTTCTAAATAATATAATAGGCTACTTGACCCTTTCTTGAAGTTGATCTTATATTATGGAGTAATAATGGTAATTAGTTAATAATTAAGAAAAAATATACAGTGTGTAAGTCTAATACGGGCGATAAATTTAACCAAACATAGAATTCATCAGTGTTGTCAATAATTAAAACATATTTTTAAGTTACACTTAATTATGATCCCATGATTAATTTTTTAATACAATTTTCAGCAGCAATGTACTATAAAATATTTGACGCTGACAGTTGTCAACGAATGTTTAACGCGAGTGTGTTTGCATTACATTGCGGGCCGAAGCCGAATTACATTTCTTATGTCCTATCCACCACCACCGTTAAGAGGTTGACCCGTATTCGATTTACACACTGTATATACATATTTTATTATGCCCTACAAAACTGCAAAAAATAGTTTTAAAGGTTCCTTTTACGTAATCCGGCGAGAACGATGACAGCCATGGTGGTCCATACCATAGATTATCTTTGGTATGACACCACTATGCAGGAAAACAACATTTGTCAAAGTCAAATTGTCATTGACGTGTTATTGAATTGTTCCGTTATTCGTTGTCCGTCAATGTCACAGCAGAGATATAAGATTCAACATGAAGTTGCCTGCGACGAGTATAATGACGTCACTACGAGTACACTGCCGACAGCGTTCCCAGAGTTCAAAATTAAAAAATATGAAAACAATTTTTTTATTGGAAATACGTAGCCGTCGTACACTTACCCGAATTCAACCAATATGGGGTTCTTAAAGTAAATATTGTGTCAAATTTGACATGAGTAATGACTATTATAGGTAGCCCATAAAAAGGGAATCCTAAATGCGTGATGTTCTTAATTTTGACTCTCAACTCGCTCAAAACTTATCGGAATAACTGCAATAAACTGCAATGAATACTTAAAACACATTTTTTCCTTACAATTATTTAGTTGCATGTACAGTCAACACCAAAATAGTGTATTTAGGTGTACACTGCCACGAGGCATTACGGTGCGAACGGTGCTCAGTGATAATATATTTAGGCTTATTACTACTTAAAAGTAACTTAATGAGCCTTATGGCAGCACTCTAGTTCCACGTACTGAAACTCGACCTGTAAGGCACTAAGGCTCTCGAGAGTCGAGTAAGACGTCCGGTGATCCGGTCTTCGGATAATAACTCCTTCGTAATACGAAACTGCGGGTTCCGGAATTAATGTACCTACGTGAAGATGAGACGTTATTATCTTAACATATGAGGATAATTTATTATGTCCGACCATACTTTGATAAGTGAATAATTATGCAAGAAATTAAGCTAACAAGAGTCAACTTCAAATACGCGAAAAATCGGTTTTTTTACAAAAGCTCACATGAATTTGCCAAGCCGTAACGCATCCCTTCATATTTACCTCTCTAATTATGGTCAGACATAGCAAAATCATATTTTCCAAACATTCGTGTTATAGGTACTTGCAGGTGACAGACAACGCACAGTTAAAATCGTTTAGGACGGACTTCTAAATTTGAATCAACTAAGTACATTTTTATGAAATAGTTAAGGCTTTAATCTAATATTAGGCCTTTACAGTAGGCAATTTCAAAAAAAATAAAATAGAATAAGAATATTTAAGAATAAGAGTATTTTATATTAAATTCAGTTCTTATTCATAAATAACCTTTTAAATGACCTAAAACCGTGAAAGAAAGTAGGAATATAATCGTATTAATTAAGAATACCTACGTATTTATCTACTTCCAATTCGCGGTGTTTTAATTAATGGGTCTTCGAGGAGAACCAGTTTCTTCATTAAGAAGGAAACCGAAGTGGTCATAAAATCGGAAATTAGTCTGAGCAATTCGGAGCGTCTTTAAGTAGATATTCGATCTAATATCTTCGAAGGAAAAGTAAATAAGCCAAAAAAGAGCAACTGTATAGAAAAATATTGTTAAAGGTAGTGGAGCAGTCACCGTCTGCCGAAAATAAAATAGCTTACCATTTTACTAGGCAGGTCCGGTTTTATTCTTCATAACCCAGTTCATCACTTCTACTTTAGATGCCATTAACTTCACAATAGTCCATACACCCTGGCGGCTGCTGCCTCTGCGTGCGTCCCATGACTTGGGCAGGTACCTACAACGTCCGCTCGATATGCCCCTTAGACACACGCATTAATCCAGTGATCGCAATAAAAAAAATAAACTGTTGTTGTTTGAAATTCTTCCATTTTAATAACACATTACACCATTACGGTATGGTAAAGGCATCCTAAATTCAATCGGATTTCCCGTCATAGTGTCTTCTTTCTTGTCCTCAGTATTGATCAATGTTTACCACTATTTATATATCAAATCATCCCAATAAATGTTTTAATAATTCTTGTTTAAAGCTTAAAAAAAAATGATAAAATTTCCTATCAAATTTACAAGTTTAATATATTTGTTTATCAATAAGTTAGCAAGCTCTCTGCAGCTTCGATTTTTATGCTCGACTTCGATCATAAAAATTCTTCCGTAGTGAGCCTACGATGATCGTTTTATTGGCCGTTACCAAGTTAATATTCAGAATGTTACGATAAAGCTCAAATAAAAAATGGTCTGTCACTGATACTCCGCTTTATAAGCTGAGACGTCCCGCCTGCTCTCAATTTTCCACTATCATTGGATACTTAGATGGAATAATTATGGAGTAGCAAATTGGTTAGTTGATGAACGATGGCCGTTCCATTTGGTTAGATTGTTTAGTTATTGTACTAGATGTCTAATGTTAGGTTATCAATCATCAAACGCAGATACTCCAGAGTAAACTTAAAGTAAATATCCTACTTTATTTATTAATGCCAGAAAATGATGTACATACAGCGTCGAGTACATAAACTCACTTTTATGTCATTGAATGGATTGGTCAGTTTGTGTCTGGCTAGCACGTAGTTTAGTGCTATAAAATGTATATACACAATTTAAAAAGACTAAATACACCATTTCTACATTCTCTTAATTTCTTTTGTTTTATGCAAGCTCAAGAAATGTCTGCATTTTACTTGTCGATAAGTAATAGAATACAGAGTCGTTGTTACCGTAACTACTGTTCATTTTAAGTAAAACACCAAAATGTGCATGAGCAGTAATATTCATTTTCAGTCCTCCGGCCGGTAAGCGCCACTTTACGCAAAACTAAATTGCCGCCTGCCGGCTCCGTCGGACAGAAAAATAGTATACAAACCTCGGCCGTTAAATGGGAAAGCCTCGGATCACATGTTAGTCGACCTCGGCTTCGCCTCGGCCGACAATTACATGGGATCCGAGGCATTTCCCACTAAAACGGCCTTGGTATGTATTCTACTATTATTAAACTCTCGCGAAACAGGCACGGCTTAGAACAGGAGACCATCGACCTGGAAAAAGGGCAGACCTGGCACGGTCCGCCGGAAATCGTCGATCTCGCAGCAGAAGCTGTAACCAATGTCGATGCGGTCTGGCTGCCAACGCAGCCAGTTAAAGTCAGGGTTGTTCCGGCATCGGTCGGAGCAGAAGGTCCAAGCGTGGACCTCCTCCTCCGACGTACCTATACATGTCATTGATATACCTAAGCTGTGCGACGGCATAACGATGGCTCGTAGAACACTCGAAAACCAAAGGGTATCAGATAAAGTGACCCTGGGCCATTACCGTGACGTCTTGACTCATTTTAGGTCCTAAACTGAATCGCGTTGAGACGTCATGGTAAGGCCCCAGATCATGATCGACAGAGTCAGGCGCTCAACTTTAAAACTGGGGAAGATGTATACTAGTGACAGTCTGACAGAGAGCCTGTGGAACTACTTTATACTTTAACTTAATGTTGGTTAGTATAAAATTGAATTTGTTAACTTCGAAACTTTGGTGCTAGCTATAGGATGTTTTCAATACATTATGTAAATTTCGACTGTCAAAAGTGAAAACAGAGAGGCGGGTTTGTTTGTTGATTGTCAGTTGTGTTTTACTTAGCAACAGTGAGGGCGTGCCTGAAGGTTCGCAACTTGCAATATTAAAACGTATATTTGTAGCTGCTTTTTTATGTATTATGACGATATTTCGTATGAGCAGCTTACGAAATAAACAATACCTACTCTCACTACCTACTCTACGACATAACTAAACTCATAATACTCTCGATTGAATAGGCTTTCAGTAATAAAAAAATCAGTTTATCCTTTTGGGTTCTACTATACTACATGAAGACACACGGGTACATTTATAATAAATACCAGGGATGTTGCGGATGCAGATTTTTTGACATCCGCGGATGCGGATATTAAAAGGCTCACATCCGCGGATGCGGATATTATGTAGGTACATAAAAAAAAACCTCTAATATTAAAGTTTTGTATTAATTATTGAAAAAAGGACAGTTTAATATTTAAACATAAATATAGGCGAGTTATACTTAATAAACAATAACTTTGCTGCCTTTTCCGGGTTAAGACGATTTCTCAGCGGGTCATAAATAAGGCCCGCAGCACTCTTCCCAATGTTTATTTACTTATTAACTTCTCATTATATGATTTATACGACACCCTTCGTACTACAATAGCATGTCAACACTAAAATCAAAATAAACAAACTCGTCATTTCTTGTCGCTATCCTTCAAGGACGCAAGAGCACTATCGACGAATCAAGAAAAAATAACAATATTCCTATTGGGTAAATGGTGAAATTGCCTACTTTAACTAGCACGTGCGCCATTACCGAGTCGTTCCTGTATCGACTTGTTCCACATCTGCATCCGCATCAGCTCCGCATCGACTTGATGCGGAGGCGGATGCGGATGCGGATTTTGAAAATGATGCGGAAGATCCGCGGTTGCGGATGCGGATGCGAATATTTGCAACATCCCTGATAAATACATATTTTTTTGACTCGGCGTTATAAATATGTCTGAGAGTATTCAATTTCCTCTCTGTCTCTCTCGGCCCTACTTGGATTGACATTCTATACTGTTGCAGAAAATCAAACAATTTTTACGGCTAGTTGGACGTAATTTTCATTCTGCATGAGCTGTAGGTTAAGTGGAATCGAGTTTAACGTTCGGCCTGCTGATATTCTCTGAAAAATCTGAATAATAATAACGAAGACACAATACCTAATAACTTCCCGTTTCTGCATGGGAAGTTGTGTCTATAATTTTTGGAGCTTGGCGTTACCTATTCAATGATTTTCTATAGTGGGGCCTTTGTACTCAAGTGCAGTACGGACGACGTATTCACTTTTGAACCATATTCCTTAGCAATAAGGCCTAAAATCTTTTCTTTGACGTCTGCACATTTGTCGGGATGGTAATGATCATTTACGGCTGCACTTGTGCGCTCGAAGTTGATGCTAGCTCCTGGAGCACTGACCTCGTACTTGCACGCAGCTTATAATATCAACTTATTATTACAACAAAATTACGGATAACACTCACGTATTTTTAGTCACTATGCGCGACATGTTTTGGACATTTTAGTATGCCATTATCAATCGTCAACGACAAATTAGCTTCTTATTGCCGCGCGCAGTGGCCACCGTTGCGACGAATATTCGATGCTCAACTTATTATTTATACATTGTTGTTAAATTTTCATATGTTCAACTCTGTTACAAACATCCTCTCTCAGCGAAACTTCGCGAAGGAGAATATAAACTGTTCCATATTTGTATTGTATACCTTGATAAAAGGATCATAATATGTACACTCTCAGGCACATTACAATGAAGTGTTCAGAAAAGAAAAGTCCCGAACGATACTTCACTTTGTATGAAGACAGGTGCATTTTCAACCAGCTGTTCCATATAAATTTTACCACTTGCATCGCACTCATGGTAATTTAACACTATCAGCTGTCAAGTATAGTTCGAGACTTTTGACCGATGTCCAGGTCGATATTAAATAGTAATCCTGACTGTACATTTTCTTAAATCACCAAGCCCGTCTTGCTCACTGGGAACGGTTTATAAAATCACGAATCTAATTTCCATACTTTGTAAATGTTTAACTAGAAATAAATACACTTAAAGCGTACCTACCTGACAATGAATAAATCTACAAAGTAAATTGTTTCAAACCTTTTTTTACTTTTTATTGAGTCTGTCTACAGTCGAGAGCCCGAATATTTTGAGAAAAACATTCTTGTACCCCCGTGATGGGGTAAGAGTATTTTATACATCATAAGCACGTAAGTTAGGTATGTATGTAAGAGTAGATGCGTATTATGTATAAACTATACTGTAGGTAACTAAAAGTATCACAACATAGGTAAATTTAGATTAGGTAAATGTGAAAATGGTGTGTCATGTAAATTCTGATTCGATTTTAACACACCTAGGCCCACTTGCACTACCCAGGGTTAGCCGATAACCCGGAGTTAAGCTGTCAAATTACGTACCAAAAAAATGCTTAGCTCCGGGGTATGTGGCCCTTAACCATATATCGACGTCTGCCAGTTCATAAAAAGCATATCTCTTGCCCGTGACCCATTTGCGACAGGGTCAATGACCCCAAACCTCACCGGACCACGCGCAGCGCGTTAACGAGCGCAATTAAGGAGTGAAGTCATCGCTGCAACGCCTGCAACTGATTTCGTTCGCGGTTCGTGGCAGCCCATCGGTTTTGAATGTGTATGTACTTAAGCGTTTTGTGTTGCACCCTTAGCGACCACGTGCTTATTGGTTTACAACAAAACAGGGACAATGGAAAGCTTTAAGGAGCACTACGCACTATTCATAATTAATAATAATAATATAATACCCCTTACATTTAATTAAATTATCGAAAGGGCTCTGCGTGTTGGCTTCGGCTCCGCGTACGCTTCCCAAAGGTCCGGAACACCATTGTTCCGTGATGGAAAAGACATATATAATAATAATTTGCATTTTTACAGGAACTACAGTTCAAAGAATTTACTGTAAAATATTACAGGCCTCTTTGCTAGAAAATATCGAATAGAACGAACATCGTCCCGCCACATGCTGATCCGAGCGACACAGATATGAAATTTGGATTTTATCCAATTAGTGCGGTAGGCCCAACATATTACATTTTTAAGTTCGGCTGCCGGTTTAATATTTATTTGCTGAGCTGCATATTAGCTTCATTGAATAATTACTGACTATTTTTGGGGACCCATGTCCACATACACATGACCACATTTTGCCAAGTCCCAATCTTTTACTGACTAAACTGAGCGCAATACGACGCTCTAAACTGTCAGAGAGTCGCAAACGCAAACTTCTGAAGGCCTAGTATAATAAGTAAAAATTGTACGACATTAACTTCTCGACCGCGTTAGCGTATCGAGGGATCAAAATATGAAAATTGCCGGATGATCATATTGCATAAATATTGCATAAATATGATGATGATATACCTTGTTTTCAAAAGTAAATAGAATATACAAACATTAGTACGCAAATCCCTGTAAGATTGCAGCAGATAAAACCTACATAATATCCACTCAGGCTCAGTTTATTAAAACATTGAAATAGCAACCTCGATTTATTATCGTTGCATAACGACCTTGAATCTCAAGCGCGACCTCCGAGCGGACTGCAACGGATATAAGATTTGTATATATATATATATATGTATATATATATATATATATATATATATATATAAGGAGGTACATCTATCTATAAAGCTGTCTTCCCATTTCTAGCAGTAAGCGGCTATTGCCGTTTCGCGTTTTGCCCCACATTTAACCGTGATGACACCTAGGTAAAATGAACATTGACTTTGGTACGGTGCGTTGCGGCTTATTGCAATATCACTGATTGTCACTCATTTTACCAAAGAAATTAAATATAGTTATTACCTACTCTTTTATAATTAATTATCCATCATTTCAAAGAGCGAAACTGTAGTTATACTTCTAATATTTCAGTGAAAATATTTTTCTAGAAATTGGAATTATTATGATATTAATAAATGTCAAACTATACCTAATTGTAGGCCTTTTTTTTATGGGGAGGAAAAATCCGTTATGGATACTTCTGCACCGCACAGGGACAGTGCAGAAGTTATGTCGGAGTCTCACCGACTAAAAAACCATCTTTTCCTCTTCGCCGCAATTAGGGTGGCTCTGGGATCTCGATAGAACTCGCCAGTGCCACCCTTGGGTCACGCCTCTGAGGGTTCCCCCTTGTTTTAGGATGATGGCAGTCCCTAGCTGCCATCGTCTACGACCCCGAGGACTCCATTTAGTCGCCTCTTACGACAGGCAGGAGATACCGTAGCCGTATTCTAATGCCCGGGCTACAGGGCGCACCTAATTGTAGGCCTAGAAAATGTTAGAATTTTCAGGAACTTTACATACATTTCCTAGAACCGCTACTATATTAAACGGAATGACTGAAACTTCTTCAGAGAAACGTACATGTTGCATATTAAACACTGGCCACTTAAATTTCATTAGATTTAACAAATAAAATAAAAAAACAACGCGTTATTAATATAATAGGGGGGCACATTGAGCAATTTTGGAATCGAATCCCTATATTTTTTTTAATGGTTAGCGCCAGGAAAATGAAACTCACGTGCTAGGAAATTTATCCGGCTATAAATATCCCCAGACATGCTTTATTGTATCGTGCATAATTTAGCAAATATTTGCTGTAAAGTAATCAAAGTCAGAATTGCTCCATTAACTCTATAGTGAGGTAAGTTGAGCGTAGCTATGGGGTAAATTGAGCAGAGATAGAGATAACATTTATCTGATAAACTACACAACAAACAAATTTGAAGGTAAATATACTCATTCGACGTAGATTTTAATCCTCTTTTATAAGTAGCTGAATGACTTCTGTCCGACGCGCTATTTTCGAGCTAGACACAAATAAATGAAAAATTACCGAAAGTTTGGCGCGCAAAAGTAAAGTTCAACTCCTGGAATTCGGTTTACACATCTTTAGGATCTAATGAAGGCATTTAATTGACATCTAGTTTGCTGGTAAATAATTCCTGGAAACGCTTTTTTATTGATAAAATTTTCTTGGCCTATTATTATCATTTAGAATTTCAACTTTCTCTTTTATAACCCTAGATAATGTAATCGGACTGGAATGCGGGTTGATAAGGTCATATGATCAGAATTCTATATATATTATAATAATTGCAAGTAACCCTAACAATGCAAACATATCACAACACATCGAACAGTTTTTCTTATAATTTTAGTGCATCTTCCAATTCCACGGTATGTGCTGGCGCCGCTTACTGTCAGAAATAGAGTACAACTTCAAATCAGTTCGGTTTGGCATCGGATTTACGGAACGCTGCCCGACCGAGTCGGGTCCAATATATTGTAATGCCCAAGTTGGACACGCGACGCGGTCAGATATGTGACGTTGCCAATTCTCTCGGGCAATATTCCCGGAAAACGTATTTTATTGCCTGTAGGTATACAACGAAAGGTTCCGGTGTACAACTTCTATTAATTAATTAACAGATAATATTATTACGTTTTGCTGATTTAAGTAGATTTATATACCTATACCTTATGCTCTACTAATCCTGACAAAGTGAAAACAATCATTCTAAAATGTTTATTGAACCTTGTGTTCCTTATGATATTAATAAAAGATAACGTAATTATACGATTCTACCGGTTTGATCAACAGCGTAACGCTGCGGCGATGGTGCCTGAAATAATTTCTATAAAGATCAGTTTAGTGACAAATGTTAAGTTTCAGGATTGTTCAATGACTGTTATACATAGGTACAGTAAAGTTATCTACATCTGGCAGACTTCTATTATTATATAGGTACATATAATTAGTTAGTTAACAATATTAGGTGTACGTTTTTAGTTTCATTGGTATGGTATATAATGATATTAATTATGATTAATGAGTAGGTGGTGTTCATATTCCACATTGTAGGCTGCTGGATATGTCAAAGTCAACAATAGTTGTCGCGCGATCTATACCCAAGTATGAGCGACATAGTTGCCTGAATTCCATTTGGGTGCAGATCCGCTTGGACAACAAAGTATACAGATAGAAATACTCAATATTATGCTACTTGAAAGTCGAACAAGAGGGCACCTTAGATTCTGCTATCTAATGTGTATTTACTTCGAAGTTGGCATCGCACATATCCATCATGAGAGTCTGGTCTACTGGTCTATCCAGAGTGACTCTCCCGTACGATCAGTTACGCCTCCAGACTAGGTACTACCTACTAGTACCCTGGTGCCCAGCGACACCAGCTGGACATCCATTAGCCTATCCCCTAGACCCGGCCCTTTTACTCCAACTCATAACCGTACGGTTATGAGTTAATCGTATGCCTTAATTGCCTGTGTGCATCCGGTACACACTCTGGGGAGCCCAGGGTGCGTAGCCAAGATACCAATCGCTCACGCTCAGTCGCTAACGAAACGCAACTGTCAATGTCACACTAATAAGGAAGAGTGATAGAGAGAGGTAGCTACGATACGTTATTAAGCGTGAGCGATTGGCATCTTGGCTGGCTACGCACGCAGGGCTCCCCTGTCCAATGTCCTTGCTTGACTAGGTACCTACACCGCAAGATTGGACTACGATCTAGTGAAACTACGTTAACCACGTCAGTTGGTTAACCCCTGGTTCCATCCTGATGTAGCTTGGAATGTCAGTTATAGTATAGTATAGTAAAAATGTGCATAGCACTTACAGGGCCAATCTCCTGTGATCCGGTGGGGGCTCATGCAAGGCCAATTTCCTTGCACCCAGCGCCGTTCCACCGCCTATATGCACCTACTTCCACACTACATTTTATTCCCTCCTGGCGTCATAGTGCTTTTCCCGCCATCTCCACTGTCGTTCTCGCTGTCAGTGTTGCCTCACTACAAGACCTAGTGAATGAACACTTACCATAGTGCATCGCGCTGGGCGCGGCAATAGTAGTAAATTCTTAATATTACGACAAAATATTGTAAAATGAGAGCTCATTTACCATGTTTACTGTATGTGTGTACCTATATAGTACATCCGCAACGGCGGTTAACATGCGTTTACACAATGTCCATAAGTTCGTTGCCTCGCGGAACAAACGACGTTTCCTCAAAACAAAGGCCAAGTCCTACAGTTTTATGACCTATAAATTGCCACGCATTCCTACAGGAATGCATGTAAAAGGACTCTCAAATAACCTTCCTGTATGCTGTGTAATATTTACCTAAGCTTTATCGGTGTTTTGTAGTAAACGTTACTTTGAATCAAGTTATTAAGTAGGTATTGTATTTAATTTACCTGGATACCATAGCTACTAAATATACATTCCCATTTATTGTTAATGAGGCAGTGCAAGATGTTGGTAGCTTTGGGCTGTGAGATGAACTTGTTTAATGTTTATCAACTTTTTGTAAATCCAGTTGTTAGTATTGTTGCCACCTACAAAAATTGTGCTCGTGTAGTGTCTGTCACGTAAAAGTATAACCACAGTAGTAAATATGTAATATACGATTATTGACGGATATATCTAAAATAAAAATATTATTAAAGCGGGCCCCAGGCTCCCTGAGCCGTGGCATAGTCCGAGAAACGCTAGGAAGAAGAAGCGGATATATTTTTATATACACGTGGAGTTGAGAGTCGTTCGTGTTGTGTTCAGATGTGTTGAACCCCCTTTTTTCTGTAAAGCAGACGATGGCTGAAATACGAGTACTTATGAGACGTTAATTCATTATCTTGTGGAATACACGAGTAATTGACAGCTCGATTGGAAATTGTCTCAGCCCATATTTGCGATTTTTCCGCCAAAAAGTCTTTCCATAAAGACTGTCGTTTCCTATTTAGTTATACATAATTGAAATTTTAGACTGCGCCATAGTCTGCAAAGGACTGCCATGGTTATTCCACGACGCTGTATTTAACTTATCTACATCGATAAATGTATGAGAGGCACTTTCGCGTTCAAATAACACTTGTTTGTACCTGCTAAAAGTTGGACGGACTTTATTGTAAATGTCAGTTAGTCATCGAGGTATTGAGGCGCGTCATTAAGAACCCAAAGCATAGATTTAGAACGCCTAGATCGAGTGTCCGAGTGACACCCATAGTGACGCCACTTCAATGTAGAAAAATGTTCAACCTCTAGGCCGTGTCATCCCAGACAAACCTCCCGGTTTTTTATTGAACGAGCGAGCGAAGCGAGCGGAATTCTCTCAGTCTACTTGGACGAATATATAGAAATATATAGAATCGGTCGAGGGATTGCCGAGATATAGGGGTCGCAAGTTCACGTTCGGGGCGAACTACTAGTTACAAAATCATAGAAAAAGGGTTTATTATTTTGTAACTAGTGAGGGTTCGGGAAAACATCGCTTCAATCAGGCCAAAAACGTACTAAAAAAGATTACCATTGCTTAAAAATCGGCCAAATATGATTTCATAATTTTTGAACGAGCCCTTCCTTGTCTATCTTTATTTACTTGTGTCTGCCTGCCATGTTCCTCGCAGTAGGGGCTCACGCGAGACAAATTACTTTTACAAAAAGAAAGTGGGATGTTGTAACAAATGGAGGACCTTAAGCTTAGTGTATCCGCCAATCACGCGTCACTATTAGATCCGTGTCCTTTTGTGCAGACAGCGCTTTATTCATACGTGAGGAATTTTCACCGATGCTTTCTTCATTTATTACGAAAACCGGCATTCCTATCCCACTAAACGAACCCTATTCCTAATTGGTTACCTCCAGCCTACGTGTGTGTGCGTGTGTGTGTCCCCTGCAACGTCATACTGTTTATCGGTCTTAAAAAGACTGTTACGTTGGCAATACTGAAAGTCCCTGGGATTACCAATTTACATATCATGCATAAGACATTAATTTTCTATAAAATATATTTCTTTAGTTTTCTCCCAATCCACTTGGACGCTCCGGCGTTTATGTATGTTTGTATTTATGTATCTATGTATGTTTGTTCGACGATATCTCGAGTATCGTAGATCGGATCATTGTGAAATTCGCAGGTGAATGTGAAATGATGAGATAAAACAATTTTTACCTAAAAAATAACTACCTATAGATTTTATACAACTTTCAATGTGCACTCAGTCAACAATAAAGGAGAAACGGATTGTATCGTCGAACGACTTCTCCCAATCTACTTCTAGAATTCGTCGATTGTATGTATGAATGTATGTACGAATCCTATATTTCAGCAACCCCATGACCGATTTTACTTACATTCGAACTTAAAAAATGTATTTATCTCATTTAACTACCTGCCGAATCTCATGACGGTCCAACCAACGATACTCGAGTTATAGTCGTACATACATACATACATACATAATACATACCACGGTGATTTATTGTCTGTCACCCTCGTCACAGCTTCAAACACAGTTTTGTATGATGGTGTGACTTTATAAAAATCCCTAGATGAGTTCAGACATAGATGGACTAAAATTGTCCTTCCGTCGGAATTCCGGGGTTTACAAGTCAACGTCAACCAACGAAGCTCATATCCGCGAATGGGTTTTACATCCGGCCTATTTACTTCCACCTGTAGATTTGTTCGGGTTATTAGGACTACTATTAATCTCTCTACACCAGATACTAAGGCTCTGCTCTTTCTTAATATGATGTCGACACGCGTTCAAAACTGCATGGGCAATTTATGAATGAATTCATTCATTAACTCTCCATGCAATTTTAAACGCAATAGTAAGTTTATTATGCGTAGTAGTGCTTGTAGCAGCCTTGTAGTAATAATGATATTTATCTGGCGCTGACTGAAACGTTTATAGTTGTCTTTGCGCCAGTAGCGGGAAATGTGCGATGACACTGTGCTCAGTCAAATTGACTGACGACGCCGTCGGTAATCCCGTAGCGATTCCCGAATCCGAAGATACTGTAATTTTGCCGAACTGAAATGTCATCACTCTTTTCTCGTGTTTCATAGCAAGACCCTTCTCTAAAATCTGGCAATGTAAAGGTCAATTACATTTCGCACCCAAAGCTTGCCGTTGCAGCAGTTATTTGATGGCGTTAACAAGTCAATTTAATTAATTATCTGTATTGCTATCGTTGCCGCAATGCTGTCGCTATTAGAGCGTCAACTCTGCATGGCCGCAATGCCGCTATACAGTTACTGCTGCAGTCGAGAGTATCATGAGCTGTTATTACGATTTCATCCGCTCCTAATCAAACGAGATCTTAACTTTAGCGTTTAACCCGCTCCTAACCAATGTCACGTTTAATCAAATTTTCTTTGATGAATACGAAAAGTTTTAATTTGCATTTAAGTGGAACGATATTGAAATATCCAAAAATCATTTATTCTTCTTCACAGTCTTATAAAAACTATTATATATTGAATAATTAGAAATGAGATATAATTACCATTTTAAACGAGGCTTAAGATTATGAGTTTTGATACAGAAATATTAAAAAAGGCTTAACCTCTTTTCTAGTACGTAACAGTAAGGGCGAAGTAGATCTACGATGAAAACAGTGCGTCGGCGACTATTCTCTCTATTCGTTGATTTTCGTAATTTAGAGGCCAACTTCCTGCTGTGATGTCAGTGAAACATGTGAAAGGTAAAATTTACCAATATTTTTTTAATCAGGCGTTACTTTGCGGAATTCCATATTACTTACGACAATTCGCGTATTTATTTTTTTACGGCGGGAGGGTGGTAAAATTAATTGTATGCAAAAAGTAGGTATAACGGGTAGCACTAATAGACTAGTACGTTTGGCGTCATAGCAAAGTAACATTATTGTCGAAATTAACGAATACTTTAATGGTAATGGTTTTGAGGAACTGGTTTAAGGATGACTCGCACTAGAACGGTACGGGGGCGGGCCGGGAAAATCTGTCAATTTCTATTGAAAGCGTCACTTGACATCCGAGGGCTCCGAGCTATCCATGATTCTTTCTATAGAAATTGACAGATTTTCCCGTCCCGCCCCATCCCGTAGTATGAGTCATCCTTTAACCAGTTTTAGTAAACCATCCACCATATACATCTTGCCTAGACTTGGCGTCTAGGTATGGACCTCTATATCTGCGTATGTATGCTGTCGTATGTGCATATTTTGGACTCACTTTGTCGCTATAAATACGTATGTACTTATTCTGCGCGTGGTTTACTTCATGATCACTGAACACACATCTTTTTGGATTTAATTTCCAGGCCCTATTTTTTCAATCTAATGTTTGTGTCGTGACCCACTTAGGTATTATTAACGCAATGCCAAATCGAGTGGATGTAGAAGTTTGATTATTTCACCACAGGAAACTTACATCGGTAACTGAGATCCTTGAGCTGACCGGGAAGAATATGTCGGGACGACTTTGCCCAGACACATGATATTAAAAATAAAGTAAAAACTTACATAACGAAAGTCATTAAGTATAAAAATATCACTCTAACAAAGTTGCAGGAAACGGCTAGTAAGGTTAAATGCGTATAATAGCAATTAGTACGGTACGTAAAGGAAATAAAATTTTACAACTCCCAAGAGCGATATTATTTGTCGACGGTTAGAATACTCTTAGAACAAAGCGTAAAAAAAAAGATAACAGATTTTGATATTGCTTTAGGAATTAAAAAAAAATTCGTTACCAACCTTTTAAATCTAAGGAAAAAATATACAAGAGGAAAATTTTTTCTTCAGATAATCGTATTTAACTATTTGAACGTCGCCTATCATTTAATAACATATTTGACCAGAGCTTATTTCAATATAATATGAAAACTTAAAAAAAAATATTACTCTTCGAAAACATTACGCAAGTGCTTTATGGTAACTGAAATGCATTTAATATTATTAAAGATAACTATTAGAGCCCATTTCTAACACATTCATCAATAGCTTAAATTTATGTAGGCACTAGAATTTAAAAAAAAATCTCCTAGCCATAAAAAAATTCTCATAATTTTCAAGTCAAGGTCATTAGTTCAAAATCATTTAAATAGTATGTATACGGAAACTCTAAGGATTTCATCGAAAGATTCAACTTTTATTATCTTATCAATTCTAGGCGTAATTCAAATGCTCGAAGCTACGCGCGGGAATTAATATCGCGTGTGTTTCGCGCGGAACGGGGGCGGTTTGACCAATCACATCACAGCCGGCGCGCCAGGCGCCTTTGCCTCTCGGTGAATCGGTACGTACATCGGTAGGTCGTTGTATTTGCACCTTGTCTCACTAGTCTGTCAATAACAACAAATAACATAACAATGATGTCGATAATATGACTACAACTGAGTGTTTACGCAAGATAGTTATATCAAAATGTCAATGTCGTGTGATAATATGTGATAATATGGGTCTGTTAAGTTTTTATGAATAAGGCGGTTACACGTTATTGTCAGGGTCCTAATATTTTTGAAGCATTGAAAATGATCATATATTTATGAACTCGATTGTACAATTAAACACGTGTCGAGGTTTATATTATTGGTGGTGGCTTGTATATCTGTTTGCGTATTTATTTTTTGCGGTGGGAGGGTGGGAAGACTATTTGCATGCAAAAAATACGCAAGTAGGTACGACGGGTTGGCACTAATTGACTAGCACGTCTGGGTCGATGTCAGTGAAAAAGACTTAGATGTTTTTTTGCCGAAAGTGCAAAAAACATGGAGTTGTAAAAGACTTAAAATTTTGTGACGAAAAGTGCGATATTCATACATAGGTAAATTTAACAAAAACTTAGTTTTTTTACCAGAATTAGTGCGCTGGACTTAGTCAAATTTTCGATGGTTGTTGTGCTATGATGACACCTACTTTTTATGTTAGTATCGTATAGAACACGCTAAAATAAGCATGTTTTGTATGGACCGTTTTATTCTAAAATAAAAAATGGCCGACTTATTTGACCCCAAAGATGAACAATTTTAGATCTTAGTTAACTTTTCGATGGTTGGTGTGCTATGATAACACCTACTTTTTATGTTAGTATCGTGTAGAGCACGCTAAAATAAGCATGTTTTGTATGGACAGTTTTTTTTCTAAAATAAAAAATGGCCGTTTTATTTGACCCCAAAGATGAACAATTTTAGATCTTAGTTAAATTTTCGATGGTTGTTGTGCTATAATGACACCTACTTTTTATGTTAGTATCGTGTAGAACACGCTAAAATAAGCATGTTTTGTTTGAAGTTTTTTTTTCTAAAATCAAAAATGGCCGACTTATTTGACCCCAAAGATGAACAATTTTAGATCTTAGTTAAATTTTCGATGGTTGGTGTGCTATGATAACACCTACTTTTTATGTTAGTATCGTGTAGAGCACGCTAAAATAAGCATGTTTTGTATGGACAGTTTTTTTTCTAAAATAAAAAATGGCCGACTTATTTGACCCCAAATATGAACAATTTTAGATTTTAGTTAAATTTTCGATGGTTGGTTTGCTATGATAACACCTACTTTTTATGTTAGTATCGTGTAGAACACGCTAAAATAAGCATGTTTTGTTTGAAGTTTTTTTTTCTAAAATCAAAAATGGCCGATTTAGGGTAGAAAGGGGACAATTGAAACTATTCAAATTTTTCGAAAACTATAATACCTACGCGTCTGACGCATCACTCTGAAAACATGACCAGCCATGTTTGAATACTTGGCCAGTACCACTCGAGCGCCGGTGCGTTACGGGAGTATCCACGAGCCAAAACAGGTTTACGCGGTGTAAAATAAGTATTTGTGTTTTCGTATATTTTCTTATAACTTCGTTCACTCTTGTATTTTGACGAATTAAATTATGTAGGTGTTATATTTAAGAATAAACGAATGTTTTTAACAGCCGTTGATCAGCGTTCGAGTCTTTTTATATATAATATTTGACTTTGAACTGAAAAATGTGGTGGGCGAAATATAAATAAATAAATAAATAATAAATAAATAAATATTACAGGACATTCTTACACAAATTGACTAAGTCCCGCAGTAAGCTCAATAAGGCTTGTGTTACGGGTACTCAGACAACGATATATATAATATACAAATACATAAATACATAGAAAACATCCATGACTCAGGAACAAATATCGAAAAAAATAATAAATAATATAAGAATATAATATAATATAAGATTCTGTATTCGATGCACAAGTTTGTTCTTTCATTTTTCAAATTCACTTGTACTCGTAACGTAGGATCGTGGTGTTAATAAACGCGATTAATCCGTTCTTCTCTTCTCTTCAGTGTTTAATTTCAATGAATAAAATCGCGGTAAGAGAAGACAATATTATTCACTTGTGTAGTTTTTGACCTAGTTGTTAAATTATAGATATTCGATGTTTTTTATACTGATTTTTTTAAAAATATGTGACTTCATAAAAAGGAGGTTCTCAGTTTGACCCGTATGTTTGTATTTATGTTTGTTTTGTACACGATTATCTCGCGGTCGGCTAAACTGATTTTGATGCGGTGAGCACAACTACTTTGTTTTATGTCACATAAAAAACATAATATGTTATTTTATTTTGGTATATCGCCATATAGCAACACTTGTTACAGAATGTTTTATATGTTGATTTGATATTTTTGACATATAATAACACATATGTCAAGCATATTAATACATTTTTCATCACACCTGCTCGTAAATGGTGATATTATATGCAAGCATACTTACACTTAAAGAGCTGTATTATTCCCATGGTTTTAAAGGATTCTCATACTACTTTACCGCCCGCCCGGAGCTCGCGGAGGACCTGCCCCCCACGCGCTCGCAGCACGTAGTCACTCCGGAGTACTGTGGACTGTGCAACTACACTACCGCTTATCATTATTGTTTCTTTACCTGTATAGAGTTTATTTTTTTCCTCGCAAATGTGATGAAAAACATTGTGTGTACCACGGGCAGTAAGGGTACGGCGGAGGGCTTTAAATGACCCGAGTTAGTAATGCCCTTCTTACCGCCCTAGATGCACAATGTACTATTAGCAACAACTGATTAACGAGGTCGCCTACTACTAAAATTCAAATCAGAGTTACGGAACATTTTTTTTTATTTGGTATACATGTTTAAGTAAGTATACATAATAAAACAATTTAAACTGATTATTTTAAGCTAGAAATATAATATAATACTTTATGGCGTCTATTACTGAATATTACATCCCGATGTCTGCATCACTCGTTGTCTCGAATTGTGTGGGAATGGTTATGATTGAAACATTGTTATAGGTGAAACAAGCACTTTTGTATGAAACATAATTATGCTTATTTCTGCGATTCTTTAAAGTTATATCTTATAATTGCATTAAAATTACTTTGTTTAAGGTAACTGTTTAAGGTAACTGTTTAAGGTAACTGTTTAAGGTAACTGTATAATGTAGCAGCGACAAAGAAGACTAAAAGAGCTATATTTTTTTGTTCAAGTATTTTTATCGTTTTTTTCAGATGCTCATAAATTGAGAAATGTTTATGTAATGCTTGCGAACTTCTGATGAGCTCATTGTATGCAGAGGAAGTTATGAAAAAGATAAAAACAAATATAAGTACTTTAATTGTGCCGAAGATATTTGAGTGTTTCAATTGACCTCACATAGTGTTTCAATTGACAGTCATGTGGGGTCAATTGAACCACATTGCCCTATTTTCTTTATTACGTCATTGTCAAAAACTATGCATTATAGACCATCCAAATATATTTTATTTAGGAACCAGATAACTAACCATGAAGTTTTTGTGCGGACATCTTTCAACTCATAAAAATATGACGGTCACAGACGGTTAAAGGCAAATTGTTTTAATCGTCCCCAGTCTACCCTATTTGACTCGAAAGATAGAAGATATTTTACGACAGTCAAATTTTCTAGCTGGCATCCCCGGTATAGTCGTGGCAGAGGCAGACCGAGAAAGAGATGGCGGGACGACTTGGATGCGTTTCAGCGGTATTGGTGGGATCTTGCCCAGCACAGGGAGGATTGGATAAGGAGAGGGGAGGCCTTTGCCCAGCAGTGGGACACAAAAACAGGCTATTACAAAAAAAAACGATGGGTATCGTGCTATGATGACACCTACATTTTATGGTAGAATCTCGTAGAACACGCTAAAATAAGCATGTTTTGTAAGGACAGTTTCTTTCTAAAATAAAAAATGACTGACTGATTTGACCCAAAAGATGAGCAATTTTATGTCTTGGTAATATTTTTGATGGTATGATTTTGACAGCGAGCGAGCAAGACCTTCCCGGGCAGAGCTTCGCTCCCGCCTTAGACTTCCAGGTTATTTATTTTTAATAAGGGAAGCGAAGCTCTCGCCTTAGTCTTCTAACCTAACCAAATCCGTGTCGGTTCTGCCCCGGAGGATTTGCTCGCTCGCTTCGCTCGCTCGCTGTCTAAAGTGACAACCAACAGCCAGCTGTGAAGTTATCTTATTTGGACGGATAAAAAAAACCATCGTAGACTAAGGCGGGAGCTGCTCCTGCCGGGTGCAAGACCTAAACCACCAAACACCATGTGTCCCCCTATTTAAACAATGGCATATTTTGCCATTACCGTGTTTGTACATAAGGGATATATGCATTTTTGTAAACAACCACCAAACTACATTCAAAACGCGAGGTGCAATTATGAATAACAGACAGACCCGACAAAACATTATGGATTTATTATACAAGCCACGTGCTCATAAAATGATTTATGATAAGAATGCTTTTAATATGTTTATAATTATTTATAATAAATTACCTGTTGACATAAAATTCCTGCAAGGCAATAGATTTAAGAATAAATTGACTTCTTGGCTTTTAGACCATTGCTTCTACAGTGTTAAAGAATATTTAGAATATAGCTGACATATTTATTTTAATTATTATTAATATTGAATTTTTATTGACATTTGCATTCATTACCTACCACAATTGTTTTTTGTTTTTTATTTTTATTTTTGGGTTTTGTTCATAATTTACACATTGTTTCATGCATTTTTATCTATCTTGACATATTTTTTATAATTTTAGATATAATTATTAAGACATAAAAGGTTAATATATTTGTATATAGTACTGTAAATACTGCACGCTATTCGAAATATTTGCACGCCTGCATGCAGGTTGAATGCACTGGACTTAACCATTCTAACTGTAAGACCCACTATACTGTGTTCGATGCAAATAAATACTTTGAATCTTTGAATTAAAATTGTTTATCTTTCAGGTCAAATAAGTCAGCCATTTTTGATTTTAGAAAAAAATGTTCATACAAAACATGCTTATTTTAGCATGTTCTACACGATACTAACATAAAAAATAGGTGTCATCATAGCACAACAACCATCGCAAAATTTTACTAAGATCTAAAATTGTTCATCTTTGGGGTCAAATAAGTTGGCCATTTTTTTATTTTAGAAAAAAACTGTCCATACAAAACATGCTTATTTTAGCGTGTTATATACGATACTAACATAAAAAGTAGGTGTCATTATAGCACAACAACCATCGAAAATTTAACTAAGATCTAAAATTGTTCATCTTTGGGGTCAAATAAGTCGGCCATTTTTTATTTTAGAAAAAAACTGTCCATACAAAACATGCTTATTTTAGCGTGTTCTATACGATACTAACATAAAAAGTAGGTGTCATCATAGCACAACAACCATCAAAAATTTTACTAAGATCTAAAATTGTTCATCTTTGGGGTCAAATAAGTCGGCCATTTTTTATTTTAGAAAAAAACTGTCCATACAAAACATGCTTATTTTAGCGTGTTCTATACGATACTAACATAAAAAGTAGGTGTCATCATAGCACAACAACCATCAAAAATTTTACTTATCTAAAATTGTTCATCTTTGGGGTCAAATAAGTCGGCCATTTTTTATTTTAGAAAAAAGCTGTCCATACAAAACATGCTTATTTTAGCGTGTTCTATACGATACTAACATAAAAAGTAGGTGTCATCATAGCACAACAACCATCGAAAATTTTACTAAGATCTAAAATTGTTCATCTTTGGGGTCAAATAAGTCGGCCATTTTTTATTTTAGAAAAAAACTGTCCATACAAAACATGCTTATTTTAGCGTGTTCTAAACGATACTAACATAAAAAGTAGGTGTCATCATAGCACAACAACCATCGAAAATTTTAGTAAGATCTAAAATTGTTCATCTTTGGGGTCAAATAAGTCGGCCATTTTTGATTTTAGATAAAAACTGTCCGTACAAAACATGCTTATTTTAGCGTGTTCTACACAATTCCTCCGTATAAAGTAAGTGTCATTATAGCACAACAACCATCGAAAATTGACCAAGTAGTTACTTCTGGTACAAAAACTAAGTTTTTTAAATTTACTTATGAATATCTCACTTTTTGTTAAAATAAAATCGAAGTCTTTTACGACTCCTATGTTTAAAAAAAAATCTAAGTCTTTCACTGCGTACCCTTTGAAAGGACACATCGTCTGTCTAATATCGGTCTAAATGAGGTTTCTTTAGAAATAGTGATTAAACAGTATTTGAATAAATAATTTTATATTACGCGTGCATTTAATATTTTATTTAAAGAAGAAAACAATTTTGCTTTAGGTACCAATATGGATTACAATTTTAAATTAACAAATTAATATTTACATTACAGATCTTAATTTAATACGTAGCACAAACGAAATGTAAGAAGCGCGTTGCGTAATCGTGATGTGATTGGTCGTACAGCACGGGCCGTAGCGCGATAGACTATCCCGCTCAAATCTCTTCGAGTTCGAATTATGATGCGAACTGATAAGATCATAAAATTTAGAGCTATTGATGTATTTCTTATAATTTCGGTGTATGCATTTCAATAATACTAATGAACAAAATGTACCAACTTGAAAATTTCTAGATTTTTATTGAAGTTAACAGAAGACCTTAAAAGTTGAATTCTTCATATAAATTGAAACTATTGATGAATACGTTAGACATGGAACCTATTCGTTATCTACATCATTTTTTAACACATTTCAGGTACTTGGATGTACTTAAGTATTTTTTTGGAGAAAATATGTAGGTTTTTCTCGCTTCAAGAAAGCTTTCGACAAATTTGTTATAAAATGACAGGTGACATTCAAATAGTTTAATCCAATAATATAAAGATAGAAAATATGACTTGCATAATCTTTCCTTGATTTTACACGCGTCGGTAACAAATACCTATATTTTACCCAAAGCTTTATCTAAAACAGTTAGACAATATTTTTCTCGATTAGTCTAAAGTGTACTCTAATAGGTAATTTAAAAAAAATCGACTTGTGAGTTATGTTATGTTTAGGGGTCATTATAGTCTTCGCGTATTCGCCTAAATGTAAAGCCTCGCGAACTAATTCATCTCGCGCTCGCTTTTCAACACTCCAATTAAAGGGCACGGGACCCGAGACGGTGTTTACCGGCAATTTTGCCGCTGTGCGCGCAATTGGCTTTGTGGTTTGCCACGCTGGCTCTGGATTGCTTAAAAAGTTGCGCTTTTTTGTAGTTATACATATACACGTTGCATATTATTCGCAAAGTTGGCCAGAAAAGAGTGGCAGAAGTATATTACCCAGGGAACCCTAGAAATTTGAGATTTTTAGAGCAAAAATACTCTTGTAGAAACTTAAACTTAAGGTTAGACTTTTAACAAAATTCGATCCATGGTGTCAAAATAGAGTAAACGCAAAAATATACACAATCAAACTTCTAATATCAACTAAAGAGCTTCCTCAGATGTTCGAGCGAACAGTCGCAAGTGATAACAACAGCCAACTCATATCGAAGCAACTGTCACTTTCACGTGCCCCACACCGTCTAGTATAGAGGGAGGATCTCATAAAATAAATAAGTACCTAGGCATAACTAGTTATTAATATCTACGTCGGACAACATGAATGGACAGTCGACACTTTACAAACACGTAAGGCACAAATGCCTAAACATATTTCAATCGGAAATGTGAATCGGCCAACGGGACACCTAATGACAAAAACGCGACCATAGCCCTCAGGATAGTCATTATCTTGGCTTTCTACGATTTCAATGGTCAAATGAAGCGGCAAACCGGTGCAGCTCGTGATTGTTAATCGCTTTTCTTTGTGGTTTTATTTCTTTAACGTTGCTGGTTGCCTCCCTCTCCCTGACCTTCGGGAGGCCAGTGACCGTGCCCACACCTGCTGACTGTGCTGACTCTGCACTTAACACTGACCGGTGTTACTAACTTAGGTTTAGACGTAAAAATAATGACATAATTATAGTAGCTACTAAATTTATAACTAATGCAGAGTTATAATGTAATTTGCTTATAGTCGGACAAGTAAACGAACACAGTAACAGTAGATTAGAGAGCATCATACTGTCTTTTACTTACGCTAGTATTACCACCCCGAAAAAAGGGCTGGATATAGTTTTTTTGTCCTACTGTTACTGCGATCGTTTGCTTGTCAGACTATAAAACATATCACTATAGTAATTGTTTTTTGTTTACTTTATAATATTTTGCCACGTCTTGTGTAGATACGAGTTTGATACGCATGTGGTATTAAATTACTTGGATTAATAAATGAACCTTTTATCTTCATGTGTGTTTATAAGTAGTTTCTTTATAGAAGTATTTATGTAAAAAGTTAAGCTTACATACATAAATCAAAACAAAGGGTAGAAATGGTAAAATTTATTAAATATACCTTGAACTTAAACTTTAAATTTCCTCGCCAAGTTGTTCCTCGGAGCGATACTTATGCTCCACAGCGTGAAGTATAATATTAGCCGATTGTGTCATACAAGGCATGAAGCGTGTGCCCAGGATGATAGGTTGTGCGGTGAAAGTAGCAAGTGTAATTTCGAGGCGATCCTCGCCTAGAAAACGTTTGACGCAACTCTGCCGCTTTGTACTTGTAAATTGCACCGCATAAAGGCGATGTGTGTCTCTAATTGGCTGTCTAACAAAGCGCCTATGGTGACTAAGAATACGGTAACAAAACTGAGCGTTTCCGGAATGTAGAAATAGTTACCCAAATATAATGTAGTGCATAATTAGTAAAAAGAAAATGTACAAAAATATATTTTAATTGTTTGGTCTGCTCCGTCTTCATGTGTTATTATCAGTGATCGTAAATTTTGTAGCAATTTGTCGCGTAAAAAGCATTTGTTTGCCCTATTCTAGCTAGGATAGCTAATTAGAGTTAATAACAGTAATAAGTACCTTAATTTATTATCTCCGGAATTGCTACAAAATGTACGATCACTGGCTATTATTAATAATCTGCAAGTTAATGTGTATGCACATCCAGTGTAATTACACCTCATAAATAATTGTACAAGTCAAATGTGAGCCACTGCTGCTGTTTGATGACCCAAATCGGCACACACTCAACCAAAACGAAAAGTTTATTTTCTCTGAAAATTTTAGATGGTGGTTTGCTGGTTTCTGGTTTTGACTTACCTAATTGCCTAAAACTCCCAAAGCCATCTGTGAATTTGGCTTATTGAAATTGAAAATGGTGAGTGTTGACTATAACGAATTGCATAGCATGAAGTAGGGAGTTAGAAGATTTATTTATAATAACTTATATGCTGATCCTTATAGATCTTCAAATTCCAGGTTCAAACTTTCCGGTGGCTGGTGCTACACCCTGTAATATGCAACGTATCGGAATAGGTAATTGGTCCAGCCTTTGTTAAACCGTTAAATTATTTATGCTATCGCCTTGCATTACGGCGCATATTGAACGAATCCCAGAGTGCTGGTTGCCTGGCGGTAAGTCGACTTTCAATTACAAGGCCGCGGGTTGATATATAATAATAGTAATAATATACTTTATTGCACACAACAAAAATAACACAGAATATATCTGCCTTCTAATCTTTTAGTTTTTCGGAACTTATGTAAGAAATATAATTTATATCAAACGAAATAAAATTAGGCCTGGTTTCCATTTCCACAGTCGGTTTTCTGAATACGCCAAACATTTGGATTAGGTTGCTAATCTTGAAATTTTAAACATAACTCCACGGTCTCCTAGCCTAGTCGGTAGTGACCTTGCCTACGACGCAAGGTGTCCCGGGTTCGAACCTGATCAGGGCATTTATTTGTGTATTTATTAATAATATTTGTTCTTGAGTATGGACGGTTTCTATATATTTAAGTATTGGCAAATACAAGCCTTATAAAGCTTACTGTGGGACTAGATCGAATTGTGTTAGATTGTCCTATACAATACAATACAATACAATAACTCTTTATTGCACCTCAAAACAACAAAAATAACACAAACTGGTATAGATTACACATGAAAAAGAGGCAAACAACAGGCGGTCTTATCGCTAAAGAGCGATCTCTTCCAGACAACCTTTGGGTAGAGGAGACACTAAACTAAGAAAAGTCCTATTTATTATTGGCCCATATTAACTTTTATTATCCTGCAATTATAGATTAATTATAGAATCATAGAGAGTGGTGGTGGCTCAGCGGTAAGAGCGTGCAGTTTTCAATCCGAAGTTCGCGGGTTCAAACCCCGGCTCGTAGGTATATGAGCTATTCGGAACTTATACGTACGAAATATCAATTTATATTTAGGTACCTATCGCTTTTCCGTGGAGAAAAACATCGTGAGGACACCGGAATAATCCCAATAAGGCCTAGTTTACTTTACCCTCTGGGCTGGAAGGCCAGATAGCAGTCGGTTTCGTAAAACTAGCGCCTACGCCAAATCGTAGAATTAGTTTTCAGAGCGAACCCCATGTGGCCCTGAGCCGTGGAAGCCGGGAAAAATTACGATTATTGTATTGGGTTCAAAGATGAGAAAACTTATTTTTAAAATTTGCAATCAGGCAATGAATTATATTTCTACGAATATACCTACATAGAACTGATCTTTTTCGCTGTACTTGCTGTGAAATTTGAATCTAGTTTTATTTTCGATTTTATTTTTAACAGCTATTTCTAGAAATATCTACCGGATTGTATAAATTGGGTAATATGGCTTCCACATTCCCGCTCCTGATGGCTTGCACAGAATTCTGAAATATATACCCTAAAAATGTGGTATCCCGAATGGACCAAAAGTCTCTCAGAAAATAATTTCTAAAGTTGCCTGCCAGCGACTTCCAAAGAATGTGATCTGTAGGGTATCCTAAAAATATCGTGATACTTAGATAGGTATTCTTTGTAAATTATTGACCTTGTATGTACTTTTTCCTTTGTATTTAATGAATTTGCTTTTAAATAAATTGTAATGAACTGTCTATACGCTGGACGGAATATACTATGAAATACTGCACTCGCTTTTGTGATCCAAAAATTACCTTGGAATATTTATCCCAGGATAAATTTTGCTGATTTGTAATAAAATGTCAAACTTATATGTACGTATAGAAAGCTTGGTTTCATTTCGTTCCACATAATAGGCTGTGTTCACAGACCACGGTCACTTTTTTATTTGACGAGGTGAATGTTAAAAGTAAAAAAAAAATGAATTACTTACGACGTTAATGATTTTTAGGGTTCCGTACGCAAAGCTTTGCAAAGGGTAAAACGGGACCCAATTACTAAGACTCCGCTGTCAGTCCATCCGTCCGTTCATCCGTGCGTCACTACGGCCTATACCACAAAAATCGATCGATTCGTATCTCCATCTCTGTCACACTTACATATTGGAGTGACAAAGAGGTTTTCCCGTCAATGCCAATTAACGTAGGCATGCTGACTGTATTTCATGAACCGTGATAGTTAGACAGTTGACATTTGCACACATGATGTAGGTATTTCTGTTGCCGCTACATCAACAAATACTAAAAAACAGAATAAAATAAATATTTAAGGGGAATCCCAAGCACCAACGCGATTTTTTTGCTCTTTTATGTTCGATATTGATAACGGCAACAGAATATTTAATTATGTTAACTTTAAAAACAAAATGAAATTAAACAAATATTTATGTTTCCCATACAACAACGTGTTTATTTTGCCGTTTTTATAGATAATGGTACAGAATCCTTCGTGCGCGAGTCCTACTCGCCCTTGGCCGGAGTTTTTAAATACCAATTTCAAAACAACGCGGAAAATGGTTGTTTTATATATTTTGGTCGATGTACCTTTTTTGGGTCAGCCAATGTTTAAGGTTCCGTAGCCAAAATGACAAAACTTAAAATAGTGACAATTCATTTCAAGTCTGTCACTTGCCATACAAACTTACCTACTTTAATTTTGTGATGATTCGGAGTGCTTACGCGATCGAAAACTTGGGTTTGTTATTACTACTTAGTCACATACAACATAAAAAAAATCAGAGCTACCTTATTTGATGCAAGGCAACATCACTTTTATTTCGATATTCAATAAAATTGTATTTTTATATTTCTGCCAAATAAATAATATTTTTGCCATTGGTACCTAGGTGAATTTGATATCAGATCGGGACCATGTGGTACCTCGTCACAGTAACAATCAAGATGAAAACCGCTAGGGATCTTGTGATGTTGTCACTATCACTATCACAACGTACGAAGTGGCCCAGTGACCGTCGTTTGTACAGTAACTCCACGCTTCTACTGCCTGTATAACGTGACTATATCCAATTCATTTTTCTTCAAAATATGTGGGTTCAGGCATAATATTCTACACTACACAAGAACGTATCAGGTTAAGGTCTTCAGCTACGCCTACAATTTCGTTATTCTTCAAAATGTATGATGCGCTTAAGAACTTTTTCGCATCTATAAAAACGTAATAACTTTTGACTAAATTATACTTTGTGCGTTGCTAACTTTTCTTGTTTATGTTTAGTAACTTGGGCAGTTATTTAATGGAACTAACTGACAGTGATGTGATCTTAGATGAAGCTAGCATATCAAAAGGGAACAGATGCATCGGAGCAATAAAATGCTAAGTTGGACACCTCTATAAAATGGCATACGTTTGTACTGTGCCGTATGTTTTTTTTTGTCTAGGCTAACAAAACAAAGCAAAACCTAAATTTTACAGGTCTGATAAAGGTTTTAATTACTGCCCTTAAATATACCTAATGTATTTATTTATTTTGCGTGAAATGTTGCTACCTCACTAGCTGTCGTAAATGTTATATAACAATATAAAAGCCTTCTGGCCACCCGTAGCGTTCATGTGGCGCTTAGCAAGCTCCAAAAAAAACAATTAGCCCCAGGTCCCTTCAGCCGCTATAGATGGGTACGTATTTATGCCGCTTGAGGCACTCGTCCACATCTGCAGCCGCTCCAGCTCTGGCCGACGTCTCTGGATCAAGAATATATACACGTAGCGTCCCAGGCCAGCAGCTTCCGAGGAACGAGGGTCATCCCTATTTGGACCTGTAGGCTCCAAGATGGCGTGCAAAAAAGGCCATGGACGCCTGTGCTGTTCCCAGTGGCGCCACACTGGCATGTAGGTATACGGCGCACTAAGCGCAGCGCTATATAAAGCCTAAAAGTGCAATAGCTCGATATTGATAACGGCAATAGATAGACGCTTGAAATATTTACCGAGTATTTAATTATATATTCTCTGTAAAAAAAAATATGTAAATTGAAATAAAACAAATATTCAAAGCGGGCTCCCATTTTTTGTCGTTTTTATTGATACGGAACCCTTAGTGCGCGAGTCTGACTCTCACTTGGCCGGTTTTTACTTTGTATGCCTAATTTGTGATGTAACGTTATATAACATTTATAACAGCTAGTGCGAGAGCACCGTAATGATAGGTTTTTTGATGTGATAATCATAATATTAATGAAGTTCAAAGATGATTCAAGCGATTTATTAAGGACTTTCCTCCGCCCACGATTTCATTCGCATTCGGTCGTCAAAACTTTCAACCCTGTTTTCATCAACTTCGGAGTTATGTTAAAAAATAACATTGTATAGTGCACAAAACAGAGAGACTTTTGTGGTATAGTGGCTCTGCTCGACCTTTTATCTTTTAACCGTTTAGGTGTGCGATATGTATCGGTCTATATAACTGGTTTTATTCGATCGTTTTTATTTAATAGATATTTATGTATAGACGGAGGGCTACCTATGGTATGGATACAGTTATATGCAATTTATAGAGCCACAAACCCCTCTGCCTCTAGTCACTATGCCATACTATCATGAATCATAAATAATTAATCCGGGCGCCTGGCAATTGTTCATCGGTGGGTGTGAGAGTGGATGGGCAACAAAGCGGTTGTAAAATAAATTGAGGGTGTGCAATTAATATAGCTTTGAGATTGGTGTGATATAATACCTAATAATAATCTACTATTTAATTCAAATATATCGTTGCCAGGCGTTTTAATTGGGAGAAAAAAGGACCAAGTGACGTCCAAGGTGCGGTAAAAATGCCAAAGTCGTCTCATTCACAAAGGTCTGGGCCTATACTTAGAGTAAACCTCCAACATCTTGTGTGCAATGCAAAAATACAGACGCAAATATCCAGTACACCACCCCGCCAGGCGACGAAAAAGAGCAAGTGTCACGACCACCGCTAAACAGCTGTCAGGTGCCTGGATTAATTAATAATGATATTTAGTAATGCACTCTAACTAAAGCTGTTTCGTGGGTCTATAAATTGCATACCTATTTCGGTAGCTACCTAGTTCTTAGACTACGAGCATTCACAATTGAAATTGAAACATCTGTAAATCGCAATCTACTACTAGACGTCATTCTCGCTAAACGATTACTTTCTGTTGATATTTAACCTTTTGGCCGCCGGACCCTGTTCGCCAAGACGCTCACTCACACGCCAGAGCAAATTTTAAGTAAACAACTAATAAAAAGTTTAGGGATTGCAAATAGTGATATCGATATTCATTATTAAAGGTGGAATTCTTCTCAATTTGCCTTTTTTTATTTCCAAACTTAGATTTCTCTCAAAATTTCTAAACTAAACAGATTTACTATACAAGAAAATGTTGAAAATAAAGGACTTTATCATGAAAAACAACAACTAAACATTATCGAATCATGAAGTAATATCACCGCACTAGTCTGTACGAGTAGTCTTCTATACATGTAAACGGCGCGCAGGGTTCGTCTTTAGTTCCGACTGACAAATACTGTTTACGCGCGAGTTAAGTAATAATAGCGTCTGAGTCAACGGCATAAGCGCTTGTCGGTACGTAAACTTTATAAACCATAAGATTAGGGACGCGCATCGTGTCTCGATAAATTTACATACTTACCGGAGGGTTTTCGGAGAAAACTAACAGGTGGATTTAATAATATATATATATACAGTATGTATCAGAATGAAAGGCAAAACAAGAAAGCCGTTAATGTTTAGATCATAAATATGAGCATGGTACTTACCTAATTCATCAAAAATACGACAGGTTTTACGTGAGGTATAAAAATATACATTTATTATTATTGTGTTGCACCTCCCCTGTATTATTTGTTTACAATCTTATAAATGACATTTCTTAAATTACCAACTGACAGACAGGCGTCAAACCTTGTTGAAGTTTGGATTTTTACCTAGTTACAAACAAATATTAACAAAGCGCTTGCGCGTTGCCTATGACTACAGCCATTATTAAAATAATTACCTAGGTTACTTATAAACAGAACTCAAAGCGCATGTGTATTGACATAACAACGTTAATGTTAATTAGTTGCCCCTAGCTACATATCAACAGTACGCAATACGCATGCACTGTCAAAAATCAAAAACGTAAACAAACCCTATAGGATGTTACAAAAACCATTAACCGACTGCAAAAATATGGTCTTCGAGTAATTCATTTAGTAATTTTATGCCATAAAACATGTATTTAGGCACGTGAAATGCACGTCATTACATTGTACTCGAGTTCCCCGTCAACCAGTTTTAAGGTTTGCTCTTCGTTGTGATACATACTGTATATATCGGTTATATATATATATATCGAGTTAAAATGTAGACCTCCGCTGCCACTGCGGTCAATAATTTATTCGGCAAATAAACCGCAATGGACAATTTACTGAAGAAGCTGCCTAAACTTTATCCATTATTATGCCTTTTTTTTCTACATATACCTACTTACTACGAGTAGTTACCAACAATGACAATAATTGGCAATTAAATGTTTGAACGCTTAAATAAAACCAGATTCGTAAAAACATATTCATTTTAAAAACTTGCACATCAATTGAACTTTCCCATCCCTAGCTGTCTTTTATACATGCCAACGGCGACAGTGACACGGAAAAATGTAGAAATTATAAGCATATTTTTTAAATCCTTTATTATGAAACAATGGATTCATATACCTGCTTAAAAAGTAAATGTATGAAAAAACAAAGGGTCAACAAGTTGACACGAGTACAAAATAATTTTTAAATTCTATTATTTTACCATTTAGTAAGCGGTTGAAACTTTGTCTTGTATACAAGACGACGGCGTTAGTGTATCGTACTATCGTTGTCTTGTATAGGTGACAACGGCGGTCAAACGGTTAATTTAAGAGATTATAACAAGGTAGTTTCAGTTGTCCGTTGCAAATTCTTGACAAAATCTCTTTTCAGTGACAACGGACATTTAATGAATTGAAAACAGACCCGTTTCTAAGAGCTTTAGTTAAATAATATGAAGCGCGCCACAAATATTATATTTAGTCCAGTACTTTGATTTAATTCTAACTTTAAAAGCAAGTACCTACAGCTTTGAGGGGTCAGATCCGTCAAATAACCGTTGCTAGTTAAGTCTAGGCTAGCTTATACTATAACTTGGTATAGTGGGTATTGATTTGTAATATAAATAATGTAACGACCTCCTAGCCTAGTTGGTAGTAACTCTGCCTACGAAGCACGAGGTCCCGGGTTCGAATCCTGGTCAGAGCATTTATTTTTGTGTTTATCACGAATATTTGTTCGGGAGTCATGGATGTTTTCTATGTATTTAAGTATTTATATGTACATATCTATCTATTATATATATATCGTCGTCTATTACCCGCAACCCAAGGCTTATTGAGCTTACCGTGGACTAGGTCGATTTTTGTAAGATTGTCCCACAATGTCCCACAGAATGTCCCATAATAATATTATTTATTTAATGTACAAAAGGGACAGTTACTCTTGGATATTTTTTGTAAGTTTTATAACAGTCCAATTAGATTTTACAATACTGTCCTTGTTCTATTTCCTTTCCCACAATTCATGGCTTCATACCGACGTGCAAAGTATACGAGTAAGTATTAGGTATATCATAGTACCTGATTTATCCATTGGCTGCGAATTGTTCCAAAATATCTTTCGTATGCTCTTAAGGTAACCGGTTTGTCTTGGTAGTTCAGTTAGTAGAGCAATGGAAGGGTATCCCAGATTTGCAAGTTCAACTCAACCAAATTTGACAAATTTTCCTTTATTTCTAAGAAAACCGGTCTCTCATTCTATATCGTCTTCATTTTGAGATGAAGTCAAGATACTGACACGTAGCAATATGTCTGTACATAGCTCTTGCGTCACAAGAGCATCTGACTCGTCACAGACAGGATTTGAAACTTTTAACGAGACCAGGGGCTATGTAAAGGAATAATTCGCTTCATTAAATAAAACAACGGGGAACACTGATCCGCATACCCAGTATGTATTTTTTAGATGTGCTTGTAAGTTAAGTGGATAAGATTTACAAGTTTTTTAACTGTATGTACTGTTGTAGAGAACTAATTTTACAGTCAGTGTCATAGGTATAATATATACTGACTGTCATAGTAGCTAAATATATTGCATCACACGTACATAATTATGTTGCCTTACCACCACCACCATGACGTTGCTTACTTTCGGAAAAATAATTGGCATTAAAAGTACGCTTCCTTGCTTTCCTTGTATTATGTTGATAAAAAACCCGCACAAAATTTAATTTAATTTTATGCAATTAACAAAAGTAAAATGATTAATTAAATAGGTAATTAAAATAAAGATTTTGGCGAATATGATAGGTAGTTAAAACTTAACCCAAAAACTAAACTAAGCTATACTTAAACAAAGCTATTGGCGATTGGCTATCCCTTATATAAATAATTAAATTAATACAACTATATTTAAGTTGCACTAACATTTGTAATTTGGGTAAATCCATGGCAAGGGTAACGTGACCATTTTATTGCATGCTACCTTCATTCATGATGCAGTTTCGAGTGATAATTTATCTCTAAATAAGTGTTACTTACTCTCTTTAGATATATACCTATTCAATCATACATTTGCACCTGTCATTCAAATAATCACGCAGTGAAGTCGTGACTCGCGTTACGTTTACGTAAATTGACCCCTTTCGGGTCTTAATCTATTAATACCGGTAATTAATTCAATTAGTCGCCTAACCATCAAACTACGTGGTTTACATTATAGACATGCGAAATTGAATAGCGTAGGCGGTTCCATGCGGAATTAACTATTATTAGACATATACGGGTCTAGACGGGTTGACCTTCAACTTCAGATGACTGTCGATACGAGTAGCCAGGCAGGAGGTCTCGTTTTGAAAACGTGTAGTCGCGCATCCTTAGCGCTGTCGTGATCTACTTTTAAACGCACACCTACCTATCTAAGCCAGTATAGTCGTGCATACACTATACAATTTTTAAAGCACGAATCAAATCATTCATTAAATGTAATAAATATTTTGTTTCGTGCATACACTGTTAATACTTCTTCTTCTTAGCGTTTTCCCCGTTTTCACGGCTAAGGGAGCCTGGGGTCCACTTTGACAACTAATCGTAAGATTTGGCGTAGGCGCTAGTTGTACGAAAGCTACCGCCATCTGACCTTCCAACCTAGATAGTAAACTAGGCCTTATTGGGATAAGTCCGGTTTCCTCGCGATGTTTTCCTTCTCCGAAAAGCGATTGGTAAATATCAAATATTATTTCGTACATAAGTTTCAACCAACGCAAATGGTACGAGCAGGGGTTAGAACCTGCGACCTTCGGATTGAAAGTCACGCTCTTACCGCTGCATCACCAACGCTCCGAAGCGCATTACACTGTTCATTTTTGGTGCCAATACATAACCTAATATAATCCGTTCGGATTGTTTCTTATAAATACATACGATATGAGTGCATTCAATGTTTTCACAGAGATTATTAGTTTGCACGCTTCCATTTACTTTATAATCAGGGTGCGTTTTTCACTCACCATTCATATTAAGAAACTGCTATGATTTTTGATAAAAAATAGCTGATTTGACTTGTTAGTTTCTAAAATATCCTATTAAGAAAATTTGGAACCTACTGCCTACATGGATAACCTTTTGACGATTGTCTTGCGTGTGTTTTTTGTAAATTACAAGGCATATTTATTGTAACGGTCGTCTTACTCTTTATTAGCAAGTAAATAATATATGGTCGAACCGCATGCCGCCCGGTGGCGAGTGTTTAATATAATATCTACAAAATTGCGTTACGGCAACCACACATAAATCTTCGAATGATTATTTGCAAAAATACGATACTTTGTGTTACTAATAACGTATGTACATATATTGCACAGTGAAATACTATACGCTCTCAAGATCCAATTATTCAACCTCATAAGGGTCTCAAAATTTTCCACATACACGGTGTTCAGAAGAAGTAATGTTAAGTAATCGCGTTATCATAATTATTATAGGATTTCATTAAAACAACTGTCTCGTTCGTCTTTTTTTAACTTTTTTAAGGACAGTTTTGATTGTCAGCAATAATAGTATAACAGCTAATTAATAATGATAAAACCTCTTTAACTGTAATGACAACACCTTGATTATGTAACTCATTTCTACATATGCAATTTTAGGCATGCTGTAAACTAGTCCTCCGTGTAGGTAATCATATCGGGAAAGTAATATTAAAAAACGGAGTATAGAGGTATATACCTGCGATGGTTGCTGTTATCGGCTTGACAGCGATAGTATCCGTTTGAAAATAACAGTGTTTGTCACTTTCTATCTAGCTGTATCAAAAAGTGACAGTAGTTTCGTCACATCAATAATAGCGTCCATCATAATAACCGGGCCTAAGTAACGTGTTTTAATAGTCACGGTTGTCTAGCTGCCATTAAAGGGCTCGCGTCGATGACGGGGGACGTAATGGCTTGGCATATATTATTCATTCACAACCGGCAACGGAAATACATCAGTCTGGCCTCAAAGCGAATGTAAAATGCAATTTGCTCTAAACAGTATGAGCAAACTAATTTATACGGGAGTATTATACTCATACGAGAGATTTGTGAAACAAATTCGTTTAATTTGAGCAAGCTTTAACTTACTCTGATAAATTATAAAAATTAAATAACTCCCGGACATTAAGGAGATTGCGAGATTTGGTACCATAGGTGTCAATAGCGTTCATTGCCGAAAACTGTTCTATCTTTGTTATATTTTTATACCCGATACGATTTTCATGTTATAAATGATAACATAAGAACAATTTAAATAGTATTTTTTTATGAAAATGAACTTTACTAAATTCATTGACAATTATCCACCTCCTCAGAAATATACGTAAGCCAAAACGTATTTTCCCGCTATTAAAATGAAGTTGCTATTGGTAACTTTTCATAGGTTAAAATAATTTCATTGATGTCATACCACATGTGCGGCAATATGAGTCGAAATGACATATATTGCAAATAGAGGCCGGTCATGCGAAATGAACTGTTAACTCACTTGATGCACTGCATGCGATTATATTACTAATTACAATAGCAGACGTCTTTGAATAGTACAAAGTGTGCTGATTGTTTTAAGTCACTTTAGCTACTAGTTTCATATATGCCTCATATTCGTCTATAATTTATGTCAAACTGATCTAACGCCATATTTCTTTTTACAAATCAAATCAAATCAATTATTTATTTCGTCATCATAGGTAGGTATAAGGTGACAACTTAAATTATAGGTACAGCTATGGTGAGCCTTTCGGCGTACGAAACGTACATCCTAAATACTTAAAACGAATTACATAATCAGATAATGTGCAAAATTAATTTATAAACCAACAATAATGATAAAAATTAATATAGTAAAAATAAAAAAAGAATAAGAATAAAATAACATGTCAAATCAGCATTATACTAAATACAAATTAAAATCAATTCAATTAATACCTTGCCTAAGAGGAAAAAATAATTACAATAAACAGAATAATTCCAGACTTAAAACAAATGCCACAATTAAAACAACAATAAAAAATAAAAATTACTAAAAAAAATCTATTATCACAAAAAAAAAAATCATTAGCCTTGGTTACAAATACAAATAACACTGATGTCAATATAATTGCTTATCATTGCGCTCATCCAAAAATTACACGCATACAGGTTGTTCATCCACTTAGGCATGAGCATCCGTGTACCCTAAGTCTCTTTGGATCAGATGTCCGGTAAGCAGTATTAATCTTGCCCCCCTCCCCTCCAATTATTGGCTTCTTGATCTAACGATCTATTTATTATGACATACCTTTGAGTAGAAGTTAGAAAAAATAATATTAATATTTTTCTTTAACATACAATAAAGAGTAATTGATTGTTTTCGAGCATAACAGCTGGAACATTAGAAACAAAAAAACATTTTGCAACGAATGGAGCGGCGAGTGTGTTTTCTTATGAAAATCATAAGCATAACTGTTATAAGTACGAATATAGGTATATTATTTTTATTGTTATATTTGTGTTTCTTTATATTATTTAGCTACAGTTTCAAACTAAGCGTTAATGCCGTAATTTAAAAAAGGGCAGGCTATACCCATGTAGTAATATTAGTTGATTGGCCTCTGCGCCAATAACAATACTTCATCTAAAATAGCAGTAACAAAATTTTGGCAGGGCCTATGATTACGAATGACGACTCACACTAGAACGGGGCGGGACAGGAAGATGTTTCAGTTTCTATAGAAATAATCACGTGATAGGTCGGAGCCCGCGGAGGTCACGTGACGTTTTCTATAGAAACTGACAGATCGTCCCGGCCCGGCCCGTCACCTCTGGGCGCGTTCTTCCTTTATACTTTCTCTTTCGTTCCCTTTTGTCGGTTATTGCATTAAAGTTCACAATTAATTGTAAGTATATTTATGGTTCAATATAAATATTCAAATTATTATGACTTCTAGAAATTGCTAGACACAAAAACCTTATTTTGGATGGAAAAATGTTCAAAATCAAGGTTCACTAGGCCAATCATTGCACTGCTTACTCTACTCAACAAAAAGTGGTTATTTTAGTTAAAAGCCTATTTTACTTCTATAAACGATTTTTATACCTAAAAATCATGATTTAATAGTACTGGCTTCCATAGTTGAAACGGCAATCTCCTTTAATTAAATTAAACAATGCAACTTATCTTTTCTACTCATACATATACATTTAGAATACCAATAAGAAGTACTAGGTAGAGAGTTTAAATGATAGAATAGCGCTCGTTGCAATGAAGTGGTGAAATTTGCGGCGCAGTAGGTACCTACTGTACATGTAAATTAAAATCTTAAGTTTACCGCAATACTAATGACTTGGAGACCCTGTGTGGCGCTATATTAGCTGCATATGGGACAAACACCCTACAAAATCGAGTCGTGGACACGTTACTTAGAAGTTTTTTTAACATCCATACACAAGTGCATTTTCAATATTTAATTTGTAACGAATTTAATTTGCATATTTGCAAAAACTACACATACTGAATCATACTTAATTGAATAATAATATATATTCTTATGAGAATAAATGTCTGAAACCATAATCAAGGCGATTGAAAAATAAACTACATTTATCTCGATTTTGTGCGCTGAAATGCTGCATTGTCAAGCGCTGTTTTTTAACGCAATAACGACTTTACATTGGTCAAGACTACACAGTTAGACATAAATAACAAATGTGCATTCTACTGTCTTAGTCCTGTAAATTATTTTTATGACAGATAAACAATTGTAAATATTGTAAATGCTTTGTATACTTGTATTTGCATGTATAATATTATATACCTACTTAACGCAAATAAATGATCTGAATCTGAATTAGGTACCCACCATGTCCAGCTAGGGAGCAAGCTTAACCCGGATAAGCCGGATATAGCTATACTAACAGAGTACCGGAAAACCGATTAATCCACTTGTATTCATAATTAGCTACAGTAAACTGACAGTCGAGGGATACTTCATAACCTTCTTGTCATTATATACATTTTTACTTTCCATGACTTTCGCTAGTTTCAGGATTCCGTACTTAAAGGGTATAACGGGATCCCATTACTTAGACTCCGCTGTCCGACCGTCCGTCTGCCTGTCCGTTCGTCTGTCACCATGCTGTATTTCATGAAGACCGTTGAACTTTATACAGATGATGTATTTCGGTTGCAATTATAACAACAAAAAGGTTATAATATTGTCTTCTGTTACCGCGATTGTTATTCATTGAAATTAAACACTTTAGAACGGATTAATCGCGTTTATTAACACCATGATCCTACGTTTCGAGCCCTTTACAGCACTCGTTTTCACAGGGTTAAGATGATGACTGAGAGAATACAAAAATATAAAAAATAATTTAAAAATAAAAACAAAGGTTGGTCTATAATGCCCAGAGGGGCTTATAAAGCTAGTAATACATAGCCTGAAGGGCATTCTATAATTAAAATAAAAAATGTTTAAACCCTGTGAGGATTAACATACATACAACTTTCGAACGCTTCCCTAACTGGCTTATGGAGCAGAAATAAGCGACAAGAAAACTACCCCATTTTGCCTCTTTTATCCGTTTTCAATCTTAACCGAACGGATTAAACGCGATTAATCCGTTCTAAAGTGTTTAATTTCAATGAACAAAAAGGTTAATTAAATTAATTTAAAACAAATATTTAAGGGCTCACATACAACAAGCGTGATTTTATTTGCTGTTTTTATAGATAATGGTACGGAACACTTCGAGCGCGAGTCCGACTCGCACTTAGCCGGTTTTATTCATACGCACTTACATATTGGTGATCGAAAGCAAAAGACGACAACGTTAATATTATATGGTTGTACTTATACATAGTTTAAATTTTTATTGTTGATAATTTCGTACAATTTAACACATTGTTGATTTGATTACATCATTCAATATTTATTATGACATTTTATTTATTTAGAAACAAACAGTCATACAATTAGGTTTATGAACATGAAAACATAAAAACTTAAAAGTAGACCTACAGTTTCATTAAATAACACAGAAGAAAGTGCGTGGCTTATTTCTAAGGTAATCATTAAAAAAGTTTTGAAACAAAAAAAAAAGATTTAAAAAGAAAGCAAAATGCGTGAAAATGAACAGCACTAATTTGGTACAAGTTAAAAAATAAATAAATTACCACTTAGAATTTAGATTTAAAAACATTTTTGATCATGTTGAGACTACAATTAAAAATATCTATGTCCGAGAGTGAAGGATTCTCGTTAAAAAGTTTACATGCACGTTTAATAAATATATTTCCACCATAACTAGTCCTGCTGCGAGGTATAGAGAATAATATTTTTTTTTTACAACGACGCTCACGTCTTCGCGGAACTCTAAAACAGACCTTATGTAAAAGATCAGGGGCTTCTAATTTTGAATGTATTATCTTAAAGAGTAAAACAGAGTCAACACAATCACGACGGTCACGGAGTGTTTGAATATTAAGACGTTTACAGGAATCAGAGTAGTTGATATATGCCAGACCTGTCCGAAAGGCCAGAGATTTAACGAATATTTTTTGGAGTCTCTCTATTCTATCAATATGAACTTTAGAGTAAGGTTTCCATACTGAGCAAGCAAATTCGAGATGACTTCGAACGAAGCTATTATAAAGAATTTTATATGTTAAGCGACTTTTAAACGGTTTACCAACACGCATTATGAAACCTAGTTGTTTAAACGACTTAGCTAGAGTCTTATTAATATGGGGAATAAAAGTGAGTTTGCTATCCATAATCACACCAAGATCCCTAACTTCGGTCACCCTGTTTAGAGTTTTACCAGATAGTGTGTACGTGTATTTAGTATATTTTTTCTTTTTTGAGAAGGTAATTACATGGCATTTATCTAAATTAAGAAACAGTTTGTTTAGGTCACAGTACTTAACTAAATTATTTAGATCGTCTTGCAATTTTTCACATATACCTGATATACCATCTTAGGCGTATAGAGCGTCACACTGGCGGATGTGTCTACATCGTCAGATCGAGCGTAACCAAGACGTTTTCCATAACATTGTAACCAGTAACTGTTGACAGATTCTAGTAAAATATAATACTCAACACACTAAGTACGCAACGTCACTTAGCAAACTTACGTATATATTAGCGCATAAAAATGATTTCTTCCACGTTAAACCTGTTCAGTGATTCGGGTTTACATTCGTGTTTAAAAAAAGGTTTGCACTATTTCGACTTAGATATCGACGGAAAAGATAATAGAGGATCAGTGTCGTACCACTTGCATGGACTCTATTGAAAACTTTAGACGAACAGGCAGTCATCTGTCCGAGAATACAAACGCGGTCGCGTTTCAGTTTGCTCTCTGTCGGGGATTGTGAAGCCCCGTGCATAGCAGTGGGTGACCTTAATACTCGCCCTAAAAACGACGCTCCATCGGCCGCTGGACAACAGTTTCTATTTGTGTTACTTAATGTAATGTGTTGAGGACATTTCATCATTAAGATTGAAGTTGTAATCGAATTTCAATCTAAAAATCCTTCATTTTTGGTTTCATTTATATCGTGATCTGTAGAAATAAGTAGTCACTGCCCTTCGACCTAAATTGTTCTAATTTTCCCATAAAGGATTTATATATTAGTTACAACGATGTACAATCATCTAGCTTTCCATGCCGATCCTGCATGTATCAAAGATTTTTCATCAAAGATCTGCCTTACGAAATCGTTTTTAAAACGACGAATAGAAAATGTTTAAAGATTAAACGTAGGGACAACCATAATTTGGCTTCAATATTGGCTGATAACCTGTGACTAGTTACGTATTTATTAATTTAACTTGATCTTCAAATTACAAATGACGAATTTAATACATGATCTACCAGTCAACCATATGGCCAAACATTTGTCACTTTAATAATACTACATAACTTAAAACCATAATGAAAATATCGGTTCCCGTTCGCACATACACACAGATACTCACGTGAAACTTATAAGTCTTACAACATCCTATAATCCATCGGGGGTTGATAGGTAATTGCACATGTATACGACAAATAGTAAAAAAATACCATACTTATACCTATAATATCTAAGTTGAGACGTTATAAACGTCGTCAATGTCTGGTGCAGGAGACTAATGAAATTCAGTGCCCGCGACTATCGCTAAAAGCTCTCGTCTTCTACCGTCTTGATACTTAAGTTTCAATTTACTGGAACCGTCTCTTAGAACATTAATCACGATCGGCTCCTCCCGGCTTGTTTATCCTAATTTGTTATCAAATTAATCGGGACTTTATACAGGGAGAAATCGGAAACATAATTAGGAACCTTTTCTAATTCTATACCGTCAAACTTAGCAATTTGTTCGCTTTTTGGCATTTTTAAGGATTACTTTAATATCGGTTGATGATTTTCGGTTGAATAATGTTTAAACAAAATCAATTTTAAACATAGATTTTTTGTTAGGTACTTACAACACAACATTTTTGAGGATGTTTATGATGTGCTACCTAATATTGTTACCTATATCTGATCACTTCTCAGATGTTTTCAAGATGCATCTCTGATTTAAGGAATTTAAGCCGTCGTGTAACTTAAATGTAATTATTAATCAATTTTGTCGAGTCTCTTAGCCTAGTTAAGGAGTATAGGTATACCTTAGGTCACTAGGAAAGTTTAGAGATGCTCGAAATCTATCCATGGAACGCACCCTTATTATATGTTTTTAAATAGATTATTTATTTATTTATCGTATGGCTTTTACACACTGGTATTTCACATAAATAGTATTACACATTAGATTAAACAATAACAATAAATTAAAATTTACAACTTTGCAGATATACACTCGCGTCCTTTGTCAGTTTTCTAAAATCATCTACATTTTACATCATTTTAAATAGACATAGGAAGCTTTATTTCAGCAAAAACAAATAACAATATAAAAATAACAATAAAACTTAAATTAACTAACTAGAAATAATAGAACTGTATTACAAATATTTACAAGTAAAAAATAGGAGCTAGCTCGGCGCCACATGGTAGGGTGCCCCAAAGGCTGGTGGCATTGCGCCGCTGAATAGCGATTCCGTTTCAATGGGCAAGATTGGAACCAGCCTTCTGGTCACCCTTGGCGTCCATGAGGTGCTTGGCCAGCTCCTTAAAAATAAAATGAGCTCCGGGTCCCCAGGGCCCTAGGGCCTCTACCCCAAATGGCTGGAATTGAATGGAAATGGCATTTTGAAGTATAAATTTTCTTAAATATTGTTAATATCAAAAATATGAAGTTATGAGCTATTATGGGAATTGACTCGTGAAAAAATGTTGTATGGAAATGTGAAACTCCAGGACATTAAGGCTTCTTCACTCCCAAGGTGGCGATGAAAAATAATATGAATGCCTGGCGATACAATCTCTAGGATCTTCTCTATATTCACATACGAGTATGAGATTTCTAGGTCTTCTTGCACAAATATTTCCGTAGGCACACAATTTCGTAACTACTGGCCTTAATGGAGGTAACCCTATACCCCTTTTGAAGGCACAAAATCGGCGAAAAAACACTAAACTAGAGGAAAGAAATTCCCCTTTTGCCGACTATAATCATTGAATGCGAAATTTACCGGTTAAAAATATTAAAAGTCGTAAAATAAAATACCATGAAAATGTCTAAAAAAAAACCTGCGAATCGGTGATCTAAAATGGCTGTAAAATTATTATTTATATAATTAGGCAAATATGTCTACTTATTCTATTTCGAATGAAATAAGATTTTAAAAACATATAATACATGACCATACCTTGTCCAGATTTTGAGCATCTCATTTCTTACCTAGTGACCCACGTATAATAATTATGTAATAGCTAGAGCTACCTTAGTAACTACTTACCTACTCGTACTTACCTCCGGTCTTAGGTCTACCTTAGGTCTTAAATGTTTTTAGTCTTTATTTTTGTAAATTTTTAAATTTGTTGTACCGGTTACGAGTGGTAGGTTATGTATGTGACATCCAAACCCTTTTTTAGTATAGTTTGATTTGTGATAAAAGTTAGATCCTGTTTCTTCCTTCTAATACTTAAGCTTCTCCTCATGTACAAGAACTTATTTATGCTAGCAATCGATCCAATGTTATAAATTACAAACGGCTAAACAAGTAAGAGAGGACAACCTCATGAATATAGTAGATTTAGTTAGAAGTGCTTTCTAATTACTCCAACGTAGGACAAAAAGTCAGTCAAGGACGGCCTAAAATGGAACAAATAGTGCGGACGAGACCCTTTTACCCACTCACTGTATTTCGTACCATGACTGGCAAAACTAAGCGATTGTTCTGTTTTTTGCAGGTCCTTTAACTAAGAGGCCGTCGGTTAATTTCGCGTGACCGGACGAGAATGCGGTCCGATGTTTAAGAAAAGCAGCAAAGGTCGGTGCGTGCTCGTGATCAAAGCTCGCGGCTGGAAGCGCATGCCCATGAAGCTGCTAAAGTGGGGCCGCAAAATGCCGTCCACCAAGCAGTACAACCCGGTGCCGAACGACGAGTATGACACCCGCATCCCGCTGCATCCGGACGAGGCCTTCACCTACGGCATCAAGTTCCAAGCCAAGGTATGTTCCAAGCGAAGCCTCATTGATTTCATAGCGTTTTGATCTAGAACAGCCTTTATTAAGCCGATTAATTTGCGGGTTTAATTAGCGACATAGTGTCTGAACGATAAAAGAAGGATAATTTATGTTCGGAGTTGTATTCTTTGAGTATAACTCTTTTCAGGAAAAGAAAATCTTTTTCTTTTCAAACAATCCAAAAAGGTCTTAATTTTTCCTCTTATTTTAGCTTACGTGAACCGTTCAATGTATAACGATAATTATAACCAAGTCAAAATAGTAGATTGTACATCAAGGGCATAAAGTGACCCATTTTAGACGAGGCCATTTATTGGTCCGAGTGTAACGAGGACCAATATAGTAGCCGAGGATAAAATGGGTATTTATGCCCGAGGTATACACTCTGCTTTTCACTTTGATTGTAAGGAAAATATTAGGTTTTATATCACTTTAAATCGTTCAAAATGCAACATCCATACTCGCGCGTTTAGGTACTTCCCGACGCGCGCCGCCTGTAGGCGGCCGGGCGCGTGTGGGGCGAGGCCGCGGCGAGCGCGCTCCACCTGCGATGTTACTTTATGCCCTAGTGCATGAAAAGCGATTTTGTGTCGCCTAGCCACGACACAAAGGCGAACTTTTCGAGCAAGAGAAGTGAAAAGATGATATTTTGGTGTATGTAAATATTAACAAAATACAATACTTACATAATATTTACATTACAGGTTAGTATATTATGTTTAGTTAAATACGTACGACATAATAGATGTATTGTGTAGGTACTAAATGTTGTGGATCATATCTTTATGATATTAGGTACCTATAGCATTATGGATGATACCTTTTACAATAATAGTACTCAGCATGTATGACTATGTATGACTTAATGAAAATTAAGTCAAAAATTAATGTTTTCGTACGTACCTACTTTTAAAAGTCACCGTGTAGGAAGGTAGTAAAAAGGAACATTGAAGAGTAAAGGTTGAACGGTTGGAAGGTTGATTGGTTCAATTGGGTTAAAAATTTTCTAATTCAATTGAATTTTCACAGGTAAGTTCGTTTGGGTATTTAGTACCGTGTAGTATACTTTACGTTAATAGGCTAAGCGCAAATTGCACCTCCCGGGGTGATATAGCTAATCCAAAGTTAAGCATTTTTTTGTATGGGATTGGACAGCTAACGCCTGGTTAGTCGGCTAACCCAGGTTACTGCAATTGGCCCTAAGCGACATGTTTTATGAACGGTAAATATTAATAAATCGATGACTGATTTTCATTTTTTATGCCAAAAACGATCTTGCCAAAGTTATTCAGAGAAAAGTCATTTCAACATAATATTAAATAAAATTTAAGAAATCAAACGGTATTTACCATTTATTTCTAATTCAATAAGTTTGCCACTTGAAACATAGTTTTAATTTGTTTGTTATTTAATTTATTTTTAATATTTTACCGTAGGTTTGCCGGCCGTTTAATTAGATTTTGTTGCAAAATGAAACATTATGTCATCGACCGTAGCTGCGTAGGTTTAATAGAGATGTTTCATTTTGCAACAAAATCTAATCTCTATTGAACCTACGGTCGATGACATAATAAACTTGATGTTTGATATTGGATTAAACCCTATCCCAGTGTGGTAAAATTGATACACACCGCTAAGGTATAAACTAATTAATAGTGAATGGATGTTGTATGTAGGTAACGCTGCCATATGGGACACCACACGCCTGGTATAAAGGAATCTCATTAATAATTCCTTTACAATTTTACGGAATATTAACCTTAGTTTGTACATAATGCTAACGAAAGCCTCAATATGTAAATATTGCTTTTAAACGATATGATAGGGTACCTTTAATATACATTTGAGGTTGCTAATACGTGAAAGTATAGTACATTACATACCAAGGCCGTTTAAGTGGGAAATGCCTCGGACTCCATGTAATTGTCGGCCGAGGCGAAGCCGAGGTCGACTAACATGTGATCCGAGGCTTTCCCATTTACCGGCCGAGGTTTGTATACTATTTTTCAGCCCGACGGAGCCGGGAGGCGGCTATTTAGTTTTGCGTAAAGTGGCGCTTACCGGCCGGAGGACTGAAATAATAATTTATTCAGCAAGTAATAGATAGAGATTCACTGATTTAGTCCTAAAACTAAGTTACCTTCAGAAATACACCACACGGCTTAGTTGACTCACCACATTAAAAGTAAATAGGTACATTCCGGCAGCTAAAATAATAAATCAATAGCAGTAGGTACCTTTTGTGTAGGTCACTAGCAGACGCATCGTTATTTTTAAATCATGTTTATATTTTGTGTTATGGCGAGTGTCAGTGCGCTTCGGTTGCATTTGGGTCATACACAGAAATTAAAAGTTCCCATTTGTCTTTTTTTGCCCACGACCATGACCGGGTACACACCTGTGTCGACGGGGCGGAAATCGAGGTAAATTTATTCATTGTTGCCCTGTTTCATAATGAGTGAAAATCTGTGAAAAACATTTTTTTATAGATCTGCGCTTCCTGTGTTTTATGTGTCTAAAATAAACTTTATACATTAGCCTTGTTAACTTTTCTTTTTCATTAACGTAACCGTCAATTAACATAATTTTTTACTTTTACTTTGATTTTTATATCACGGAACTTGGTTTAAACTTGCCTTACCGCCTTATTCATAAAAGCTTAAAATACCTATATTAGTTAAAAATATCTTTTGTCCCTTTTCAACAAACGCATATGTCAAACTGACAGATAAAGACAAACAATAAATTACTTAACGGAGGTTTGATGAACGTTTATGAAAAATGGCATTAATCTGTAAACTACGTTTTGAACGCATTATGCGCGAGGTTTAATAGAAATAGTTATTTATTATACAAGGGGGCAAAGTTGTTGTTTAACTCTTCTCGGGCTTATATTGAGACCCGAGCAAGTGCAAGATTCCAAAATTTCATTCAATAACTGGAATGTTGAGCTTCACGAGGGTCTCAAGGCACGAGAATTGAACAACTTTGCCGCCGAGTGTAATACAAAATTTTTCCCCTCACTATTGCGAGGAAAATACAGACTAAATACGATTATAAATCTTATCCACATGTAAGTTATCTAGAAGAAACCATAAAAAATCAATCAAAATTTGTGATTTAGTAATAGGTACGCTCCTGGTACTTAGATATTGCCAACAGCTTACCAACTGCGGGATAAGACATGATCACATGACCAATTTAAGGTGTGAAAGATTGTGAAAAGTGGTTTCAGCCAACTATTATTAATCTTAGTTATCGCTGACTTATTTAGTGTTACATAACATCTAATATTATAATTTAAAAGTCAACATGGAAGTAGGTTTTAAAGTATAAAACAATTCACATGTGATACGGAGTAAGTACACTAAACCGATTTATGAAGTTAGTACCGTAGTCGAGAAAGTATTTTAATTTATTAACGATGTTTACATAGAAGGAACGGTCTTAACTATGTAAATAGAAAAAAAAATCGCGACCCCAGGTGGTTAACAACACTATAATAATTATTTTTTATAAACTTATTTCGATACACATATATCGTGCTATTGCGATCCTCTTCGGGTAAACAGGTTTATAACTCTGCTTGAATACAAGTATTCAGCTCTTCTCATCAGGCATACATACATTAACTCCCAATGGTTCGGAATGAACTGTCGATTCTGCTTAATTTTAACTATACGAGCGATTTAAAGCGCTATTCAAATATAAATTGGAGTTTAATGGGAATGGGAATACTAAATGTGGATTCCGGAATTCTGTACTGCTTTTTTAACATGACAGCTTTGGGTTTTATTATTACTGAGTTTTTGGGTATAAAAGGAGTGTTTTTACAGAGAAAAATGAGAGTTCTTTCATTATATGTTCGATTGACGATTTACCCTTTGAGTAGTATCCCAGCCGGAGTAGAAATTGACAGGTCTACCCCTCTGCCAAATGCATATGTCAAATAATCATACTCTTTGTATTGACTGACGTTTATTTGACATATCTAGGTTTTTGTACGAATAGCCATACATTTAACGTGCCCCTCCAGCAAAAATCGGCGGATTTTTATGTATAGAAAATGACAGACATTGCCAGTCCGGTTGGCAATATAGGCAAAGCATTTACCATATAAAAATACATGGCGTTTTCAGACTAAACTTAACACATTGCCGGTTGCGAATAAGGTTAAATTCCTAATAAATCTTTAAGACAGTCGTTCCATATTAACAACGAATAATGGTATACTTCAGCTTGAATTTACGTACCTATCATGTGTTAATAGCAGACATGGCAAAATTTTCAGGAATTACGGTGCAGGAGCGTTACGTTAAACGCATCGGTGTGCCCTTTTCTAGCTGGAATAGTGAATTAGAGTTATTAACTGCATCGAAATTTCTGAAAAATGTATGAACACTGGTTAACAAAAATTGCAACGATTATGTATACGTATAATATTAAATATACATATAGATAAACGGCAAATGGAGCGCATCGCTATGCAAATTACAGCATATTTCACGAGTAATCTTTAATTGAAATCGTTTTACCCTGATCCGTGAACTATTTTAATGAGATAAATTCGAGGACGCATACATTTATGAGTACTTTATAAGTTAATGTCACTTGAAAACTCAATTCGTCGTTTCCCTTAAATGGATGATGTGACGTATAAAGTAATCCGGGGATCACTTGTTTCAAGAAGAACAATTCCGAATTCAATTAGTAATATTTCCACTCTGCCGATCTCGAAATCTTGACAACGATAAATATTAATTCAGCGGAATGCCTTCATAGCGTTTATCTAACGAAGATGGCGGGGACGTCGCTTAATTTGAATAAAGTTTTAAGGAACGCTAATTCGTTTAATGTACAATTTTAATAAATTGCCAAGCAGTCACTTACATGTCAATAGCTTCATTTATATATTTAGTTGAACAGTGTAAGAAATGCAAATGTAGGATTGAGTGCAATGCATGTTTATAATTACCGCTAAAGGAACCTATAAATGACTGAATTGATTTTTTCTTGTTAATTTAATTTACTTTGTAAACAATCCTCATAAACATCTTTAGTCGCTAAGCTTTTCCCGGGCAAGCAACCACACACTTGTTTATTTAATTTTCCATTAGGACACAATTAAATGTCCGTACCAAACAAGTACAATGCTGCAGTACGCTCACCTGCGTCGTCGCGCACGGTACTCAACGCTTGATTATGGAATCCAAAGATCTCCGAATTATGTCGCGCGTAGTGATTAAAATACATGAGTGTTATCCGTAATTTATTAAAATAACATGACGATCTGGCATATCTTCAAGATTAGTAGCACCATACCTGGCCTTGTTTTTCTTGCCTAGCTCGAAGCGTGACATATATTTATTAAAATTTACTTGCGATAAATATAACATGATGAGAGGCGCACGCGCCATGTTATTTCGTGATAGTATTTTTTTTTACATTAAGTATATTTCTAGCACTAAACCTTATTTTTAAACCTTATACTGTCCCAAGTGCTGGGCAAAAGTCTATCCCTCGGCTACCATAACTCCGTTTGTTTAAACCAGTTCTCGTGGAAGGGGTCTAAGTCATCTCGCTATTTCCGCGATTTACATTTAGTTTAATAAATTGCTTTCTTCTTCGTTTACCCTCATTTTATTTTTAAAATAGTTTTTACCGTACAAACGGTAGCTACTTCTTATTGGAAATATTCGTATCCTGATAGAATCGCAGTCGAACTACCGTCGAGCACTTCGTTTTTCAATATCACTCTGCACAAAACCACTTTTACGTAGTAACGTTAGATGTAAATCACACAAAGAGAATAAGGTGAAATCTTTTCGAACCACTTACTATCAGAAAAGGAAACTGTCACTTACTATTTATCCTGCTGCCTTTAACCCTCATAAAATGTTATTGAAACACACTTCCGCGTGCTTGGGCTGGAGTTGTATACAAAAGTCAATATGATTGGCTCACAGTTATGATGAATTTGCAATAGTTGGTTCCTTTTACTTCATAAATAAATTATTAGCTTTTATTACTCAATAGGTACCTAAACTGCATGAATCTAATATAAAACAATCTGAATAAACCGTTACATTTATAGCGCTATTATCGCTGACCTTACTACGTATAATGGGGCTTTTTAAAGAATTTCATGACATAATTCTCTATGTTGTTCATTATTTTTATATGTATTACTTGTTAAACAAAAACATTAAGAAGAAACACATTACGTTTTCCTGATGTTTTTGTTTAATAAAGAATTTTAAGACTCCCAACTTACGTATTCACTATGTACCCACATAAACCAGGTTTAATAAATTCACCCAAGGCATCACATAAATGTATGCGAAGAACTAACCAATCACCGACCGCCCGAAGATGCTTCTAAGCTAGGGATTACCCGGACTCTGCCATCGCTCTCTGTGGCCCGCACCCCACTTAAAATCCAAGACGATGTCTTACTAGTGTAAGGTTCCGAAATAATTGACTTTAGAATATGGGATTTTTATAATTAATTTAAATTCTAAATTAGTATTTTAACGATATTATACTTATAGTAGTTGCTCAACGTCTTGACAACTAAGAACAGATGGCAGCACTACCTGGCCGGTTCGAGGTTGGCAGGTCGTTGGGCGGGAATCGAGGGCTATAAAAAGAGTGAACTTGGCAGGTTGGGACAGTCTGTTGGTGACAATCAAGGTGTAAAGTTCTAGTTCGAGAATAATAAAAAGTGTGAGATTATTTGCGGTATTTTATTGGCTATCCTTATACTAGTGAAGTAACTAAAACTAGTAAGACATCGTCGACATTTTAACTACATCTTTGTTTTCCTTTTAAGTTGTACATAGTGACAGATAATCTGTTTTACCTAAGACACCGAGATTACGAAGAATTACCTATCTGCGGGACCTTTATAAGAGAACCTATTTATTAAAAAGGGCGAGAAAGGTCCATTCAAGACGCGCACAATGACGCGGTCGCGTAGGGACCCATCCATTGAATTTCGTTTTTACAACAACAAGAACCAGCGTGAATTCGCTCATTCCATTTCTTTTGACGCGCTCTCTAGGCCAAGGCAATACGGCTTTTATGAAGTGACATACATTATTCATTATTGTTTTAGGTTTGTATGTTTAGACGAGTACAGATTGTTTTGAAACTAAGACAATAGTCTGAAAATTATAATATTTAAAAACAAAAAAACTTAAATAGTTCTGACATTACAACCATTATGGCTACTGGTTTTAGCTAACATCTTTATCGAGTAGCTTTATGTTGGTACACATTTATATGTATTTGGTAAAAAAGTTTGATGGATTTCAATACAAATTCAATTTATTTCTAGATTGAAATAGATATCATATAATACAGAAAAATACCAACACCGAAGGAGGCCAATCCGAGAATCGAACTTTAATAACAACCCAAAAAATTTGATTTGTTTCAACAAAATGTTCAATTAATTTCTATTTCAGATCATAACGTGTTTAGTTACATTTTAAGCTTTCGTAGAAAGGATTTGCGCACACCTCTCGCTGTCGCTGTTATTTTGTGGAGACGAACTCAAGGCACACCGAAACTACTTTAATTACAATGGTACCTACCTACTTTGCAGGAGAAGTTACGCTCACAATACCGACAACCGCCAATATTGCTATCAGAAGGGCTAGCATGGTTGCCACTTTATCGACTATCACTTTCGCACTTATAATATACTTGTTAGAACGTGACAGTCATGGTGATAGTCGATAAAAACCCGAACATAGTAGACGGTCAGTATTTGAAATCTAATTATTCAAAGTTTCGTGATATTTATTTATTTTGATATCCCGATTCGAGTGCTATCCAATAAATAAGGGCGAAGCCAATTATCGATAGTGGATCGTTTTCGCATTTCGCATTCACTTATTTCACAACAAGAATAAAAAGAGGCAGGACGGAGGAAGTTTTAGACATGGAGTGAGAATAACGGTCCCCTAAATGGGCTGCCATCATTTTTCTGGAACGTCGGTTTGTTTATTATCAATTTATTCTGACCAACAATTGAATAAGAATACCAGTTTGGTAGGCTAGCCTCATTTTAATGATTGCTTTTTAGGGTTCCGTAGTAAACTAGGAACCCTTATAGTTTCGCCAAGTCTGTCTGTCTGTCCGTCGGATAATCTCAGTGACTGTAAGTACTAGAAAGCTGTAATTTTGTACGAATATGTATATCGGTCACGCCAACAAAGTGGTAAAATAAAAAGTCGTTATAATTATTTTTTCAGGGTGCCTCCCGTACACGAAAAGTAGGGGTGATTTTATTTTTCTTTTAAACCCTAGAGTGTGACATATCATTGGATAGGTATTTGAAAAATAATGTGGGTTTTCTAAAAACAGTTTTTGATAAAGTTCTCTCTAACTTTTGAACTACGAGTTCAAAAAATATAAAAAAATTACAAAAGTAGAACTTAATAAGAACTTTATTGGAAAATTAATTTGAAATTGTTTGGTTGAACGGTTTTTGAAAATTAATTTAACATAATTTCTGAATTGAGTTTGTAATTTAACCGTATATGCACACATTTTTTAAATCCTGAGTACTTAATTTATCATCCCGCACGTATCTTCCTTCTAATAAAAACATAATGATTTAAATCGATTCCCGCGAGCAAAAGTTACCCCCGAAAACCCAACATACATAACCAATTTCCTGAGAGATGGCGCTGTACCATGGTCTACTGCGCGCTGCACTGTTAAGATTTTTCCGAAGTTGATGGGGTGGGGACGGGTGTCATCGAAAGTATCATCGAATTGTTAATTATTACAAGCCTATTGAGCATAGTATATATTAAAACACTTTTTAAGGTTGCCTATTGTGATGGACGGTAAACTACGGAACCCTACACTGAGCATGACCCGACATGCTCTTGGCCGGCTTTTTATAAAATGAGATTGGTCCCTACAAAGATATTTTGGCTTTATAATTTTACGACCACGATGAATTGTATCTCTGCGTTTTTAGGCGAATGTTCGAAATTCATATTTATAGATAATAAATATTTGCTTTGTTTTTCAATTTCGCGGGTACTAAGTAAACAGGGCAAAATGCTAACTCCATTGATGTTACACTAACGAAAAAACATTTAATTACACTGTAGGGTTGTGGGTTGAAAATTGAGTCTCTATCGCAAATTCAACACATACATATTGAATTTATTAAAAAATCTCAATACGAAAGGTCCTACCCTCTTTGGGCTAAGTACATTATGAAGTTGAAATCGGAACGATTTGCGGGCCCTTTGTGCTTAATCCAGTTTAAGTACTAAAAGTTCGTTGTTTACACTGGAGACTATCTTTTTAACGATTTAACATGTTTAAAGGAGGTTTTCAATTCGTTGTAGATAAAGGGGTCGCGAGTTTACGTTCGGAACGAACCACTACTTTAGTCCGATTAATATTTTTACTACCTACTGATAACCCTAAATATCGAAGTATAGTAATAAAACGAGCGAGCGAAACAAGTGAGTTCACCCAATCGAAGTGAACAATCCGTAGTTTGTATGTATGTATATTTGTTATCGTCATAACTCGAGTTTCGTTGATCGGATCGTCGTAATATTTGGTATGTGGTTCGATTAGATAAAATAAAATAAAATAATTTGAGCCAAATTGGTCGCGAGTTCACATTCGGGACGAACCACTAGTATTATTTAAACGACAAGTGGTAAGGCCCTTACCAAGACGTTTTAAGACGTCCTGGTAAGGCCCCAGTTGTATGGCAGCGACTCAGTTTAGATCCAAAACTGAATCGCATTAAGACGTCATGGTAATAGCGCTGTAAGTTACTTATAAAGGCTAACTGTAAGTTATTTATACGCATTTAGTTGCATAATAATATGTAGAGGTCTTCCTGCCCCGAGGTGCCGAACGTTTTCACGGCCTCTCATTTCGCCGAGCCTCCTCGGCCGACCGACCGTTCAATCACTCTCTCGGGAACGGACTATTTTTCCCGGATAATCCGCCCACCTGCTATTTTTTGGGGATAACGTTAACTGTCTCAATACAATTTACTTTATACGCCGCCCCGCTCATTGACTTTCATATTATACGCTTTTGTGTCAAAACTTATGATGTATGAATCAAAGTTATGATGTATGTATTTACAGAATCAAATATTTTTTTAGTCAATTTGAATGAGCACTTGCTTCATTCATTGTACTTTGTTTTTTTTTTCATAAAAACCAAAACTACAAAATTATTTAATTTTTTGCCAGAAATGTCTGCGAACTACCAAATTTCTTAGAAAGAAAGGAAAAGTGGAAAAGCTGGCCTTGGGCGACTCGAACTCGCGACTCTGGGATACGCGCCCATCGCTCTACCAACTGACCTACAGAGCCACACCCGGTAGTCCCGAATTTCTCCACCATATCCCTCGTATGCGTTTTAGGGGGGCGCTTAGGAACATCTACCGTAAGATGATACTTCTTAACCGGCAAGTGGAGTCTCAAGTTACATTGAGAATTTTTTCAGTAACTTTGGACTGCTCTAACTAGTGGTAACTATTTTATACAGAAGTCTAGTTGCGGGAGCGCACCTGGTACTTGGTACCTTAAATATCTTGCGATATCATACATTTGTGATAAATAGCTGTAATAAACTGATTAATGTTTAAAAGTGATAGTGAAAATGTATGAAACGAGTATGACGCAATAGCATTAATATAATCTAACATGAATTCGGGAACAAACCGTTCATATTTTTAAAAGGTCCTAATTCAAACAACATTTCGCATTATCAAGCGCCGAATGCCGGTAGTTTAAATTCGGTAAAAACGTGAAATTGAGAAGTTGGTTTTTGAGTATCAATGCATATCTTATTATAGAACGTAATTTTAACATTTGAAGCAAATCGCTTGAATACATCCCGAAAAACAATAAGTACATAAAGAAAAATCTTCAAAAAATCATTATTCCAAAACTGTCACTAGCTAGTAGGATGTTGATACTTAGCAACCCGAGCCAAATTGATTTAAGGGCCGACTTACTATGGAAATCCGACTATGGCCTTTGTCTGTCGGATACCCGGCGGACATTCCCAATTACCCACTATAGAGATCTGACGAATTGCCCGAACGTATAAGGCCGGCAAACAACTGCCACTTTTGAACAACTGTCGGTATCGAATGCCATTTTTAACAACTTTTTAAAGTTACTCTGCCCTGAATTACGTTGCAAATAAATGACGTCATCATCCACTTACGCCTTACTTATTAACATGAAAAAGAAAATATACGTGCCATAATTTTTCTGATAAGTTTATAAAATAGAGTAGTTCAAAATATGAATGTTGGCAATTACAATTACCTAGCCTCGAGTTGCCAGTATTGGGTTCTTAATGAATTGTCAAACATTAGAGCGTGACCGCATTGGTGGCGTAATTACGTTAGAGGAATTTAGGTTGGTTTCCGGGCGGCTACCGCAGGGGCCTAACTTATCGCCGTCCCTCTTTTTAGTGGACAACTCGGAGATACGGGTCTGTCAGTGGCGTGGCAGCTTCGCAACAGATGGGCTGATTTAAAGGATTGTATTGTTTTGAGAGCTTCAACGTGTTCTATTACTTGTTCAGATTATTGTACTATACATAAGTTGATGATTTTCTTTCGTAAATCATCAAATGTCTGTCAGTTGATTCCTCGAGGACTCAGATGACTGTCATACGACATGTTAGTAATGTACAACAATCAAATGAGTTTTAAGACCCAGCGTAGTTGGAGGAAAGTACAGTATACGGATAAATAGTAGGTATTCAAATCAATAGTTTTATTTCAGATATAATAATATAAAATTAAGAATTAGGAAATAAATTAAATAACAATGTACTAACACATAACATTATCTACAAATAAATATTAGATGAAAATAACATAAGAATAAGAATGAAAAAAAAATATAGCAATTACATAATATTATAAACTATGTCTCCAGAACCCATGTGTACCAACAACATTCCAGCGCCTCAACAACGCACAAGCAGCTGCCAGATGAGCTAAAGTAAGCTGTTGGGACTATCACGTACCCGGCGCATAAGGGAAGCGGTACGGTTGCGAATTATCACACTAAATCCGTCCTCTGCAAACATCAACAAGGCGCTACAGTAACGTGAAAGTCCCACTAGCATACGGAAGCCGTCATTGTATTGGACACACCGGGCATTGAAAGCTTTGGTAGTGTAATTCGTCCACACACTGCACGCGTAAAATAAATAACTGACAAAAAGCCTTTAAAAGCGTCTTCTTGACCACAGCACCACAGCGTGCAAACCTGCGTGATAGCATATTACATCTTACTGCCAATTCCCTGCATTCCCTCTCAATATCGGCGTCATACTGGAGGTTTTCAGTGACCCAGTTCCCAAGGTACTTAAAACGCGACACTTCATTTAGAGGAACCCCGTTAAAAAAAGTGTCGCGATTTAAGCTTGAAAAAATATAATTTTAATAAAATACATATTAATACTTATAATAAACTAGCGTTACAATTCGGTACGTACATTATTTGTAAACTATGAAAGTAGAGCGTTTAATTCGACTACCACAGACAAGTTAAGATTGTCTTTGAAGGCTATGTACAGAACGATTCACTAAAGCTGGCGCGGAATGTCTATACAGTTAATAACAGTGTCATGCATTTTCCGCGCAAGCTTTCGTAAATCGATCTGTAACATTGAATGACTATGTTACGCTCTGGTTTTACACGTGGTATTTGTTTGCATTGTATGAAGCATAAACAGAAAAGTTGATGCAAAACAATTTCGAATCCGCGTAACTGAGACTGCGTTAGACAAAGCACCTGACTCCAATGGAAACTACAATGTAACGGTTACTCTCCCTTATGAGGTGGTGACACGTGTGTTAATTTTCTTAGTATTCAATAAAATCCGCACAATTTACAAGGTGTGTGACTTCACTTGGAAATTCTGTAAGGCGTTTTGGAAATAGGTTAGTGGAAAATCCTTTGTATATCGTCACATTCATTGCTTACAATCCTTTGATTCATCTCGTCCTATAAGACATTTGACTCCCACGAAAATAGCTTGGATTGATATCATTAGCAAGTCGATTTAAGAAGATTAAAATTCTTAACTGCGGGATATCGTTGCCAAAATACACCAATTTGTTTCTTAATAATTTTAGTTTATCATTTATATTTACGCTCAAACGGCTTCAGCAGTGGGGTATAAAGGACATCAAACCAATATGACTCTAATTATGGGCTGCCGGTGTGTCGGTACATTTTTTGTAAATGTTCATAAACTGATTTTACCTCCAACCATCGTAGAATATGTCTGCCTAAACCATTACGGTAGTATTAAATTTCCAATTAATCATTTTGTATCCTACTATTGATACTATTCTTAAATAGCAACGTGATTACATACAATAATGGACACATGGTTCCAATTGCAACATACCGCGCGTACATTTTGTATAGATGGCCATATCTATACTAAAATTCAGCCCCTATCGATGCCCCAAGTTAAAAAAATCTGTTCATCAAACGAAGCTACCCACAGCGGATTACGAGTTAACACGTTCAATGCGATGATAGCCAAGACCTTAATCTGTTTGCTCCTGTGACGCCCCGCCGGGAATACACGATGAATTTTGCATCTAGATTAAAAGTCTCGCGTTTTTGCCCAAACAAGTGGCTTACGGCGCTAAAACGAAAAGTAATTCAATATAGTGAGGTGATGATATCTTGCATTTGTAAACAAGGTTAAACATTTACTACGAAAATTTCAGGTTTGATATTCTATAATGTTTTTAATTCTAAACGAGGGTCGAGAGCAGCTACAAAATTTAAATAAATGGGAATTCTGATATTTTGACGTAGTTAGATGACACAGTTATGTTTAGCTACGACTGACGTAAAAACTATACATAGTTATAAACGGGAAATATAATGGTAGAACATAGTAATTGGAGTATATTTCACATTTTTGGCTGTAAGTTAAATATATATGTATTTTATAATTGTGTATGAGTTTTTTGTTTTAGTTCTTTTCGTTTCTGCACCTCCTACTGTTTCTTATTTCCTGTTTTATTTGCTCCGCTACCCTAAGGTTGTCTGGAAGAGATCGCTTGTTAGCGATAAGACCGCCTGTTGTTTACCTCTACTTTTTGTGTGTGTTTTTATTTTAATTATTATTCTTTTTTCTGTAATGTTTTGTAAGGTGTGCAAATTAAGAGTTATTGTATTGTATTGTATTGTTGTATTGTATTTTTGAAATAGGAAACCCAGTTGAATATTGCAATTTCGCTCTTAAGTTATTACGGCCAACGCAAACTCAACCACAAAACGTGCCGGCAGCATTGTGATAAATTTACTTAGATACTGGATACTCTCAAAACTAAGTCTAAAACAAAAAATGCTCGGACTATAATTAAATTACTAATATTGCTTTCCAACGAAACCAATATAGAATTCAACGAATAAAATAATTGGCTTATTATTCGCATGTATGCGAAGAAAAATGTGCACCGATACTGGTGACAGCGAAGTTGCTGTTCCGTATGTCGCAAACGTCGCAATTTTAATAAGTTTTACGAGGAAGCTGTAAGTTAATGGAGCCTGCCACAGTGTTTGACAAAGCTTTAAAAGGCTGATAAGTATTGGACCGCACGAGTCACGAGCCGCGGCCTGAAAAAGGTTTAGGTCGAAAAACGTCTAGATAAATATCGGTGAAATTGACTTTATTTTAAGAAGCTGTCAATATCTAATTTTTGTCATTGCCGTTTTGAACAGAAGATAAAGAGGATCTTTTGATTTGCAAGATAAAAATATTGATGAATTACCAGTACAGTCGGCGCCGTCGGCGGTAGTCGAAATTATATTTCATCGATATTATTATTTAAGTGTATAATATTTTTTGGTTTGCCAAAACAAATACCTATCGAGTTAGCAAAACTGTATAAGTGACATAATTTTGAAGGTTTGCAGTTTAACGGAATCTCGGAAAAAAATACTTTAGTAGAAGTTGGTAATTGCAACCAAAATCAAAATTGGTACCAAATATCATACACAGGTGGTAGTAATTTAAAGTTAATACTATTTTTTTAAGTTTGCCTTTCTTAATTATTAGTTTAGACCGTGATAACGCCATAAAAATGCCCTTTGTTTTGTAATGTAATTTGCCTATTTTCACAATACTATGAATAGGTACTTATTAAATATACAGTACCGCAAGTCAATATACTACAGAAGCCAACGTGAGTATCAAACTTTAAAAAATGAAAAATGATTTATTTGGGAATCTAAATTACAGCTTGTTGTATGTTTGTACATGTATATTTTATCTTAAGTATATTGATCGAAAGTTAAGCCTAGGATTAGTATCCTGTGCCCTAAACTAGGTAAACCTGTCTTATAGGGACCAGGGAATAAACCGACGCTTATTCTAAAGACGCCGCATGGATTGATGGCATAACAAGCATTAGGAAGATTGGTATAATGAGATAACTTAACTAATTACAATTTCAAGTTTACACTTACTCTATTTCTAATTGTTGTGATGTCATTAGCTGACATTACTGTGACACTTTTACGTATTACTTAATACAAACTTTTTGTCTAAACAAAAATATTCAAATTTTTAGTTATATCTTAAGATTAAGCTCATTTACGATAAATCGGTGATATAGGCCCCATAGGCCCCATGGGTCTAAAGTAAGGTTTCAGTTAATTGTTCTGGAATTTTGATATGTTGTAGGCTTCAGTGCTCTGTACAAATCTCTTTGGGTGCCACCACGGATTCCGAGTCCCTTTCAAAATATTTGACTGGTTTTGTACCCTTCTAAAAGTTCAGATTACAAAAACAATAAAATGAAAATTAAAGGGTTAAATGAAAAAATAAAACAGAGTCAGAGTAACCTATCAACTTACACATTGTTCTTAACTCAATTACAATATCTATGCTATAATAAGCCGTGAATCTCGTGCCTATAGAGTTTTTTACTGATTTCAAGCCAGATATTGCTTAGATTATATTATATCCTGCGATAACCTTTTCATTCAGCGTCATCTAAAGTTATTTTGATTTTGACGACTGCTAATCAATGTACACACGCGTTCAGAATTGCATGGGCACTTTATGAATGAATTCAGTCATAAATTGACCATGCAATTCTGAACGCTATAGTACATTTTAGTGATTTCGGATTGTTAAACATACAATAGAACAATCAATTTACATTCCCATGGCAGTTTGAACTACATGGAACTATCGAGTAACAATGGAGACTCGTTTTACGATTTTTTCCTACGTAGTTTCGTTTTCCTTTTTTTCGTGCACAAGCCTTATATGACATGACATCTATTTTATTTTATAATAATTCTTACATATTTCCGAGTTGGCAGAGGCAGAGGCAATTAAATAGAAGTCTCGTTGATCGGGAGTCTCGGAGTTAAAGTTAGTAAAACCACGCCGACAACCCTAATAGTCCACGCAAAATTATAATTCCAACCAACCTTTAGAAAAATCATTTACAAGACGCAAATCAGTGAAATTTAAACAAAATAAATCTATAGAGTAGACTCCCGATGTTTCCTCTTAGATACTTACCTCGACTACAAAACAGAAGTGGTTTAACCGCGGCATTAACGGAAAATATGTTCCAAATGTCAACATGCGCTCTCTATCTTTGTAAAACGTTACTGTTTTATATAAAAAAAAATATCGCCCACTGTATTCCGATATTCATCATATATTCATATATTAAAGTCATACTGGGAGCTATTTATGTCTCATAAAGTATTTATTTGACCGAACTACATTTTATTAGCAGGGAATACATACACAATGGTGACTACGCTCTTGTTAAATCGGTTAATCGGTTTAAATAGTTGTTATATTTTTTTTTAATAAAATAATAACTCACTAATTAAATTCAAGTGTAGGACAAATGTATCTACTTCGAATTGACTTTACATTAATTTTTTGGTCAATATTTAAAGACACTTCTACTTGAAACGTTGGTGGCCCAGCAGTAAGGCGTGCGACTTTCAATCCGAAGGTCGCGGGTTCAAATCCTGTCGGCTCGTACCAATGTGTTATTCGGAACTTAAGTACAAAATATCATTTGATATTTACTAATCGCTATTTGGTCAAGAAAAACATCGTGATGAACAGAAGTAATCCCGATAAGGCCTAATTTACCGTCCGGGTCGGAAGATCAGATGGCAGTCGCTAAAAAATAAAACTAGCGCCTACGCGAAATCTTGCGATCAGTTGCCAAAGCTAACCCCAGGCTTCCCGAGCCGTGGCATAAGCCCTAAAAACACTAAGAAAAAGAAGATTTAAAGACGATACTTGACCCTAGGCCATTCTCAGAAACTAATTCAAACCATAAAGTCGATAAGCGGAACAAAGAAATATTACCATAAATTTATTTTCTTGAATTTGGTAAATACTGTATAATCATATTTGCGCGATAACGCACCTAATATGTAAGCCTTAAACCGTTTATCACTCTGGAACAACGACGAATATTCTTCCCTAGTTTTTCACTTAAGCGTTCTTTACCAAAACTTTGTGTGACGAGAAAAGTTGTTCGCCGCTATTGGCACAGTTTTCCCGAATCGCTGTTGAATCTAGTTACGATGAAAGGCAAACCTGAACTAGAGAAATAGTTGCCGGTTTATATCCTCATCGCTTGAGACTTATACAATACTGGTAATCGAGTTCATTATGTTTTAACTGGTAATCTATGGATTTAATGTATGGTAAGTTCGTACAGTGATAATAAGATTAAATTAGAATTTGATTCAAATTTGACTATCACGGAATGCTGTACCAACATTAGAATAAATTTGCCTTTAATGAATTTGATTTTGGTCATAAACTCGCTTTTAGCTACTTTATTTTTATAGGTATGTATTATTTATTACCTATTTTACATAATTCGATGATGAATAGCTGTGAGAAAGTAAATTTATACGACGTTGATTATTCTGCACTAATTCACATTTTGCACATTGCGGGTTTAATAATTATAAAGTGTATTTAAAATACCTATGATCCAGGTAGTGGTCGGGTAAGGGTATTAAAAGGGTCGATATCGTTCACCATCGCAGAGCCGTGAAGCGTTCCACCCGGCCGCTGCTGGAGGAACATAAATGTTCTTCCCATCGCGCACCAAGCAATTCACTAGCAATCAGCAAAAGCGCTACCGATGCCGCAATGAAAGTGTTTTACAAACACAACAATGCAACGGCGTGAGTGAGGAGTTTTTATGATAGGCGACATCTGCACGACTAGCATGTCTTGTACCTTTAGCTGAAGCGGTATCTATGTGTAAATCGCGCGACTTGTGTCAAGATATGCTATTTAGACGTGCAGTTGCACCTGCATATAAGGTGCTACTTTATTAGTTGCAGATTTTTTTGCAGCTAATAGTACTCGGTTCGTGTAGTATATTAAGTATTAAACATTATACCTATTAGGTACGATGTTTTTTTGGAGAAAACGTTAAAACAAATTTGCTACGTAAAAACAGCCTGTTAATGTGATCAGTAAATGAGAACTCATTGAACAGATTCTAGTACCTCTTTTACCTACCAGTTAATTGTAACTGGCCACTTCACGTCGATATTGTTGACATAAGTGATATGAGAGATAGTGTTAAGCGTCTTGTTAGTGAAATGCACATGGTGGTTCTTTTTAGACGAAATTATAATTATTTTTTTTGTTCAGTAAATGAAGACAAAAAATCATGAAAAGATTTCTTAATTGCTATTTAAAGTTAATTGTTTTAAAGTAGAGTATCATGTGTTAAAATATCTGCAACTAATAAAGTAGCACCTTATATTAGTGTAAGCGAGATGCATGGCAAGTAAAAAAATACACGGTGAAATTTTAGTGGTTGGTTTCCCGCAACGAAATGATTTTGCCATGAATGGACAATCGATGTGTAATCTTTTTTTTATTAATGTTGAGAAATGCCAGATTTATGACCGTCGAACGAAACTCAAAAGTGACCTAACACCAGTAGTAGCACTGCAGTAGTACCTACTTCTTTTAAGTAAATGAAACACAATATCCTAAAATGTAGTTCCATTGATTTTTCCTTCACACTTTTTACATGCAGTTTACAGATCCTCAAAAGAAACTGAAAAAAAAAATCCTTAAAAGGAACTGTCGTCTACTTGCAGTTTTAGTGCGTTACTATTGCTTTTCCCTCGTTCGATATTTAGTTTTTTTTTGTATTTTTTTAAGTTTGTCTATTAAAATTCGAAAGTACTACCGATAGCAAATCGCCCTACCGCGGGAAAACAACCACTAAAATTTCACCGTGCAAATGCAATCTCAAACTCATGGTAAGGGGATCAGAATGGCATTCATTTGCCTGAAAATTCGGCTCGCCTGTACTTGGTGAGCGACGCGAACACAAGGCCAGAACATTACACACTCTACTGCCCAATTCTGTAACGACTAGTGCCACCAAAAGGTCTGTCGCTAGACAGAATTTTTTTGAAAATTTATTATAAGAGACTTTTTGAAGAATATTATAATTATCAAGTCAAGTATTCATAATACTCAAAATAATTAATGGTATTTCAAATGTTTTGATATATATCGATTATTATTTAATATTCTTATGTTAATATACAGTGTGGAAAGTTTTGATTGGTCCTGGAGGGAAAGTGATTTAAAGCCTTAAGTTTCGTTAAGTATTTTTTAAAAGAAAGAAAACTGCATTCAATTTTTTTTATTCGCGTGTCTCATCAGGGAATCGAACCAGGTAAAAAATTAAAAACAGCAACATTCATTTATGATTCCATAAATAAATAAAGTCAATGTCAAAAATTACATTTCTTCTTTTCTTTTTTTCTTCTTTTCTTTCTTACGTTCGTTTCTCGTTCGGGATATCAAAAAAAAGGGAAATTTTCTTTAAGTAAATTGAGCTAACCTAAGGATTTAAGGAACTTTCCCTCCAGGGCCTATCAAAACATTCCACAATTTATGTGAATAGTAAGTTCAATATATATACATACTTAATGAATCTTTCAATCAACGTGTTTGATAGACTAAGCTGCTTAGAGCTCCAATTTGTAGAGGATGTTAAAAGCTTGGGACTAAGAAATTCTTTTTTATCCTTAATTTTTCTTTCATCTCACTCTAATATTTTATGGACTTGAGCACTCCCGCAATGTTTACGGTTATTTAATTTTCTGTGTCCAATCTTTCCTTAGTTGAATGGATAATTCTACTTTTTGCGCGGTAGACGGAAATGGTGCTTACTCTGGCCGGCGGTGGAAGTGATGCCGCTTTGCCGCTAATGGAAATTCTATAAAACAATAATAGTACGTTTTCATTTGGTGATTATTATCAATTATTAATCCGACGTAATATCGTACTGTTACTTACATCAAACATTTTTTTTAAATATATTGTATACAAGTATAGCTTCAATAAATAATGAATGTTCAAATTCATGTCGCTTCTGCATAATAAAGTTAGTAATGTCATCTTGGCAGGTGCTATACATTGCGTTTATGATATTTCAAATTGAATGCTACCTAAAAGAAATCGCGAAATCTCTGCCATAGTATACGTATTCCTTAAACTAATTGGAATATATTTCTCTGCTTAAATCTTCAAGTATGAAGATTTAAGCTCAGCTAATACTCAGCTATATCGTCGCTAGTGGAATGTTTAAAGTAACTCTAGCGGTTTCGCAATGCATATTAAATGAACGTGGAATTCATTTCAATTTCATTCAGTTTCCGCAAAGCTTTGCGTCAGCGTTTGATTGGAAATAGCTCCATATAACCTGGGTATATGTAGATATATTTGTTCGTGGGAAAAGATTACTTGAGGAGAGCGCTTCTGTCGTAATTAAGAGTCGACATTATTTTTCCATACGACATAAACGAGTGAAGAATTCGTAACTGCGTAGGACCTCGTACTGACCAGATAGAAACAAGTGAAACGAATTTCGCAGGTTTAAGAACTGGCTTAGTTCTCCACATTGATTACGGGTCCATGATGAGATGAGAAATGATTGACAGTTGATTCTAAAAGCACAAGGTGATGTACAAAATAAGGCTGTTGATTAATGAAAAACTGCACATCAGGTTCACTTGTCTTCTCCAAAGTCAATCACCTCGACACTTGTTTTCAGTGCAAATAACTAGTATTAAAGGCTAAGAAAAACATGTTAGTAACAAAAATAGTGGATACCCAATCAGCCGAAAAAATTACGACATTAAAGTGCTACAGTTGCAGCACTTTTTAATATTGTCTTGTTTGGAACGGGACGTTTCGTTAAGTGCCAATAGCCTATAAAGTTTTAACAGTGTTGGTAGTTCTGTGTATGAATATTACACTTAATGCTTACGTCTGTAAGCTGTTCTTCGTACGAAACACACGTTGTATCGTCATCAATGAAAAATTGTTCGCTAATGTCATTCTAACCTACATTTTTTGACGTTGTTGTTCTGTTTTGTGTGTCTATTTTGTAACAAGTTAATGCAAACAAATAATTGTACAAGCCCCTATAAAATAAAATCCTAACTTTTTAAATACGGATACTGGCATACTATAAAAAAGTTGAAACGGAATTTGTCCTGTGGGAAATTTCGGACGTACATAGCTAAAACCGTGGCTCGAATACGTGGTTATTTCAATTGATAACTACCGCAGTTTTCGATTTGAAAAGTAGCCGCGGGATAACTGATAAGTATTCATATTTTTACTTATTCGCTGCTGGTACAGTCGCCATCAGGTGGATCGGAACTGCCACGCGGTGCTCACAAATATCTGAACTTGGACTCTTTGACAATAGAGGCGTGTTCAGATATTTATGAGCACCTCAGCAGCTGCGATGTATCTGATGGCGACGGTACATTTTGCTCGTATCTGCTTATAATAAACCTATTATATTTTAATATCGTATCAGATATTTAAATAATGTGGTTGGTAATGAAGGTGTCTGATTATCTTCTTCTTGATAATATGCTACATTTTAAATGTTGGATGACCCCTTCGGGCGGTCATATTTTCCTTTTATGTATCGTACTTATTTGGCGAAACTAGTATCGTTAAGGACAGCTCAGTGCTACCGATAAGATCAACGTAGTCAGAGAATTCTCTCTGCGTTGTTCAGTGCAGTGAAATAACATACAGACTGTTTCTTTTGCTTTTTATTGTAGTCTACGAATGTAATGGTAGGTATTCGTGGTCATATTAGTTACGCTACGCAAGATAAAGATAGCAAATGTGACTCCTCAGATAATTGAGGATACTGAGGATAGAGAATACTGTTGTATTATATCACAGAGAGTATATCAAGGCACAGCAGGGGCAAATAATCTATCTTATTTTTAAGATTCATTTTCATACATTGTAAATTTTTCAAAAACAGCTTTAGCGATTTCAATTAATTATGAAAACGACAATTTGATCAAACTAGTGTTCCCTTTTTAATTTTAATTATTAATTTGGCCAAGTTCTCACATTTGTCCCATGGGTATTAAATTGTAAAAAATTACGCAATTCAAGGTTTTAAACAGTCTAGATGCAGGAAAAATCTATTCATCTATGTTTTATTGTTGGCAAGATTCGATTTATAATCGTTTTCAATAATGAACTCAGTATTTATAACAATAACTACATTAAATAATTGGTCTTTGTAAAGTCCCCAAAAGGCATTTTCAGAAAAAAGTGCACCATTATAAAGAAAATGGGGCCTCGATTTTCCATACAAAAAAAATGACAGTTTTGAATTTGTTTGAGTTAGCCAGTTTACTTCAAAAATATCCCATTCACCACACGTGTACGTTTGAAAATTGAGGAGCTTTCTTAATGTCTGAGGGCTTCCATCATTACATCTGAAGTAAAATCAAACGGAACCACCTTGTAGACCTCCAAGGTCGCAAACAAAATAACAATGTGTTAAATTGGATGACAGACTGGAAATTATCGAGCAGTTTCATTATGCCATCCCTGATCCTCAACATCAGGTCCACTCCAGCAAAATGATGGCTTCAGTAAGAAAATGCCCAAGCTAATTATGAACACCCTCTAATCACAATGCACGTGCCGTTCAAATTTGAGGATTTCTCTGAATTCTTCAAGAACTCCATTATCAGAATAGAAATCAAATCACAAAGATGAATAAAACGTAGAGCTAGGTTCATCGACCAGTTCCACTTTACCATTCCTGGTCTTCATCATCAGATCCACTCAACCAAATTGATGATTTTTGTAAAGAAATGCTTGAGTTTCCTAAGAAACTACCCAAATCACCATGCTTGTACTTTTCAAATTTAAGGAGTTCTCTCAATTCCTCATAGATCCCATCATCAGAAATGGATTTTGAAAAAAAAATGGGTCCAATCTGGAACCATCTACTTTCAGATAAAACAAAAGTTTTTAAAATTGGTTCATTAATGACGGAGTTCTGAGGTAACAAACATTAAACATAATGATAGTAAAAATATTTTTTGTATTTTACTTTTATAATCATATTATAAAATTACCTAGCCTAAGAACTAAAGAAAATAAAGAGAATAAAAATAAAACATTCACACGAATTGAGAACCTCCTCCTATTCAAATTATGAAGTAATCGGTTGAAGAAGGGACACTCTATTTACTTTTTTTAAATCAATAGTACTCGTGATTCTGGTTATAAAAAACCCAAAACTTCCTATATTTTCTAAACAAATGAAATGGTATACTATTTTTGAAAATTCCACAATACGCATTGAGAAAACGTGGCCGCCGTGCAGTGGAGATTTAGTAACAATTTAGTACCTTACCATACCATAAGTATTATCTATGTGTTATGTCACGTACCTTCACATAACACATAGATAATACTTACTGTATATTATCTGGCACTGGCTCAGTGGCCCAAAATGGGTCTAGGCCTCCGCCACCAGGGAGCGCCACTATAATACTACTTAAATGAGAATACTGTTGTATTATATCACAGAGAGTATATCAAGGCACAGCAGGGGCAAATAATCTATCTTATTTTTAAGATTCATTTTCATACATTGTAAATTTTTCAAAAACAGCTTTAGCGATTTCAATTAATTATGAAAACGACAATTTGATCAAACTAGTGTTCCCTTTTTAATTTTAATTATTAATTTGGCCAAGTTCTCACATTTGTCCCATGGGTATTAAATTGTAAAAAATTACGCAATTCAAGGTTTTAAACAGTCTAGATGCAGGAAAAATCTATTCATCTATGTTTTATTGTTGGCAAGATTCGATTTATAATCGTTTTCAATAATGAACTCAGTATTTATAACAATAACTACATTAAATAATTGGTCTTTGTAAAGTCCCCAAAAGGCATTTTCAGAAAAAAGTGCACCATTATAAAGAAAATGGGGCCTCGATTTTCCATACAAAAAAAATGACAGTTTTGAATTTGTTTGAGTTAGCCAGTTTACTTCAAAAATATCCCATTCACCACACGTGTACGTTTGAAAATTGAGGAGCTTTCTTAATGTCTGAGGGCTTCCATCATTACATCTGAAGTAAAATCAAACGGAACCACCTTGTAGACCTCCAAGGTCGCAAACAAAATAACAATGTGTTAAATTGGATGACAGACTGGAAATTATCGAGCAGTTTCATTATGCCATCCCTGATCCTCAACATCAGGTCCACTCCAGCAAAATGATGGCTTCAGTAAGAAAATGCCCAAGCTAATTATGAACACCCTCTAATCACAATGCACGTGCCGTTCAAATTTGAGGATTTCTCTGAATTCTTCAAGAACTCCATTATCAGAATAGAAATCAAATCACAAAGATGAATAAAACGTAGAGCTAGGTTCATCGACCAGTTCCACTTTACCATTCCTGGTCTTCATCATCAGATCCACTCAACCAAATTGATGATTTTTGTAAAGAAATGCTTGAGTTTCCTAAGAAACTACCCAAATCACCATGCTTGTACTTTTCAAATTTAAGGAGTTCTCTCAATTCCTCATAGATCCCATCATCAGAAATGGATTTTGAAAAAAAAATGGGTCCAATCTGGAACCATCTACTTTCAGATAAAACAAAAGTTTTTAAAATTGGTTCATTAATGACGGAGTTCTGAGGTAACAAACATTAAACATAATGATAGTAAAAATATTTTTTGTATTTTACTTTTATAATCATATTATAAAATTACCTAGCCTAAGAACTAAAGAAAATAAAGAGAATAAAAATAAAACATTCACACGAATTGAGAACCTCCTCCTATTCAAATTATGAAGTAATCGGTTGAAGAAGGGACACTCTATTTACTTTTTTTAAATCAATAGTACTCGTGATTCTGGTTATAAAAAACCCAAAACTTCCTATATTTTCTAAACAAATGAAATGGTATACTATTTTTGAAAATTCCACAATACGCATTGAGAAAACGTGGCCGCCGTGCAGTGGAGATTTAGTAACAATTTAGTACCTTACCATACCATAAGTATTATCTATGTGTTATGTCACGTACCTTCACATAACACATAGATAATACTTACTGTATATTATCTGGCACTGGCTCAGTGGCCCAAAATGGGTCTAGGCCTCCGCCACCAGGGAGCGCCACTATAATACTACTTAAATGAAAATGTGACCTAATGGAATCAATGGACTAATCTCTTTGATGCCCAGAATCAAAAATGCTTAAAATGCTGAATCTGTATACATATTTTTAGTGTATTAAAAATGCTTTACGTTCGATTTATTTTCTAATCTTTAAAAGAAGCCAATCCAATATATAAGTAATTAATCCAAAAAATGTTATCTTTACTTCTTCGTCACTTGGATAAAATAATTTCAGACTTTTTTAAACGATATCTCAGCAAGGCCAGGAAGCTTTCAGTACAGATTTCGGTCTCCAAAATTTATGGCTAGCCTCATTTCCCCTTGCAAGGGTTTATTGCAACAGTTAGGACTATTTACGACTAACAAAGGTATTTCAGGAATGACCCTTTACTCCCCTTTTGAAACAGCTTTAATAGGTATTATCATAAATCTTTAATCCTTGATTAGAATGACTGATTAAAGGTTATCATTGTTCTCAAGTTCTCACAGAATGAACGAATAGTATTTAAAAGCATTTAATATGAATATACCTTCATGTTTTATATAATAGCGTAAAATAGTGCTTTATGCAACAGCGATATAATAAGATTTCTTTAAATTCAAGGGTCGCTTTTACATAATATTATACCCGAGAATTTTAAGTACCAATTATGAGCTGTTTGTTGCATACACTAGTTTTAATACAGCAAAATGGGCGAAAAACGCGAAATTTTGAATGGTGGCTGAATATGAAACATTAGAAATAAATAAAAAAACAACATTGTTAATATTATATTGTATAACAATCCATAGGAGCATCGTTTAGGGATGTTCTTATGGAATATCATAGACAACGTTATAATGTATACTTTTTAATACTCGTATCGCTGTCGGTCATCTAATTGACAAATAGAAGCGCCAGAGTACAAAAACGTGTTTAGTTCAAACTTCCCTTTTAAATAAAACTACATTTCCTTAAACACTTTTCATTAGTCAACACTCATTTCTATACTATGCAGGGTAGGGTAATTTTAGTAAAATGTGAGTTAGAGTCGTGGATCAAAAACAATAAATAATTATTGTCTTCTGTTACCACGATTGTTATTCATTGAAATTAAACACTTAAGAACGGATTAATCGCTTTTATTAACACCATGACCCAACGTTTCGAGCCCTTTACAGCACTCGTTTTCACAGGGATGATGATGAATAAATAATTAATTTATACGTTTTCAATAGCTTAACGCAAGTATTTAGTTTATAATGGTAAACACCATGGTCCATTATTTAACGGAGTCGATAAACCTAAATATCACGAGCGAAGCAAGGTGCACTGTGTTAGGTAAACGACGACCAAAAATATATACTCGTGTTTTAAAGCTTACTTGAGAAGTATTCGAATATTGTCTATACAATAATGTTAATGATTTAGGTATACTAGGTAATTAAGTATCTGACAGTTGCCAACGCATGCTCGTCAACGTAGAGTCTACGTTTCCGGGTGATTCATATTACCCAGGTGCATAAATAGTCATCGTGCAAAAATGTGCATTCAGACCTCATTGCGAGTAACTTTTTGTGATTGGTCAAGTCATTTGCGCGCACTTCTTTTCCGCATCCACATATGTAGAAAGATTTAATGTTGATTTCATGAATGTGAGGAAAAAAGTAAGGGTATGACTATGTCTGTTTAATGTTATGCGGCACACAGTAACAGACATTATGTTTATGATTAGGTATAATCTATTAGCAGGTATTTTTACCATTGTATACAGAACACTCCTACATTCTAACAAGCGAAACAAACACTGCGTTATTCCAATTTAATTCAAGAAAATTAGCTCCACGAATGGCAAAAGTAATCAAGAACTATAGTAGATATTATTATACATATAAACCTTTCTCTTGAATCACTCTATCTATTAAAAAAAACTGCACCAAAATCCGTCGCGTAGTTTTAAAGATTTTCGCATACATACAGACAGCGGGAAGCGACTTTGTTTGATACTACTCGTATGTAGTGATAGTGATTTTTAATTTCAATTTTAGTGCCGCGGAGGAGAGAGTGGTGGTGTGAATAAACTTAAATCTATAGTATTCACATCCCATCAATAAAAGTTCGCCATTAATTATACCAGGCTCTTTTCATATATTTTATCTAGAATTCTTAAACAAATTAAAGATTCCTATTTAAAGTAAATAAAACAAACCTTTTCGTATTTTATGTGATCGGCTATTAAGCAGCCGTTACAATCAGAATGCAAAAAATCAAGTAATGTAAAATAAGAACTTGTGCAAAATTGATGTAACAACCAAAATTACAGAGTATAATGTCATATTACTACAAATTGACTTCTTAGTCAAATATAAATTGTAATGCTAAAAGGAAGCTCTAATATCTATTTTTGGACACTTTTATTTTTAAATGAGTCTTAGCGCCGTAGCTATATATAAAACAACAAAGGTATCCGTTCAATACAAGATTACGAGTACCCAAGACACGACCTGCATAATAGGCAATGTACCTACCCATACTGTCGACGAAACCGTACATTGTACCTACCTATAATGTCGGGAAACTGATCGTCCGTGGACTCTATTGCAGCGACACACGGTTTATAATGAGTGTGTTGCTGTTAGTACATCAAAGTATTATAGTAATACCTTTGTGAACCTTATTTCGCAGTGATAAGGTTCTAATTTGTATAGACGTTAACGTCGTTGTACTGTCGTATAGGCGCAAAGCGGTTTATAATTTGTCAAGTGTTTTAATGGAAACAAAGGCGCTGTGCTAGCGTGTTAGGGGGCTGGTTGGTCATATATTAAACAGGCTCAAAGTACAGCGGGTTCATAAAAGCATATTAAAGCGTGTTACATCTTAGAGCGTCCTAATTTTAAGTGATATAAATTAGGTAGGTACGTAATTAACTTGCCGCGCCTCGCGTCTACGTTAAGATTGTATGATATACCTACCAAGATAACTGAAATTTATACAAAAAGTACCTACTGACTTAATATTTATACATGCCCCAAGAAGTCTACAAAATTACAGTACAGCCTCCACAGTTAATGAAAAAACTATCCTCGGCTGTTTATGTCCTATGCAAAGTACATATGTAGTCTAAATTTCTAAAACTCAATTACCTACATTTGTACTCTGCAAACGACATAAAACATTCGTACATGGTGCGAGGAAGGATTTTGAATATTTCAAGAAAATAACTGACTAATACGTAAATATATTCATTTCTTTTTGATAAATTACATGGCCAACATGATAATTCTTAAAAAATAAACTATATTTATCGCGATTTAACCTACCATTGGTCGGGTGCGTGCTGGTCTGGTGGACGTTTCCCCGCCATTTTTGAAAAATGATTAAAGTGGACTCATTTATTTTTCTCTATGAACTTTGACAGCTGTGTATTGAGTTACAAGAATTGAATAAGGGTTACCATTGAAATGTACTACGCAGTTTTTTTTTATGTCTTTTCCAAAAGGACGATGTAGGCAGGAGGTTAAGTACAAAAGGACTGAGAATTTCACAGTTGTAAAAATATCCAGTACTGATATTTTCTAGAAGGTAGGGTAAAGTACCCAGTAGTCGGCCAGGAACCTGTAGTCGGCCTTTTCGGTCTTCTTTTCGCCACAAATAGCGCCAGTTTTTAAATTATCCAATAACATAAATGTATTCTCATTGTCCAACTCCATATTTGTTGAAAAATCGGGTGATCTGTGCAGATAGGGGTAAGTGGCGAGCGTAAGACAAGTTCATTCATACCAGCGGAGTCCGCGAGCCTGTGCTATTGTGCAATGTCCGCCATTTTTTCGCAAATTTTCCGAGTCGTAGTAATTAGTGGTAAGCAGCTTCCTTTGATACTATATTGCAATTGTTTTCTTTTGAGAATAATATTATATGGTTTACGAGCATATTTTCCTACTGTACTGGCTGTTTTTACCCACGAAAGTAGTATTTTGAGACGGCCGACTATTGGGTCCTACCTTTTTATCATAAAGTCCAGTAGTCAGCCGTAGGGGGCCGACCTTTGGATATTGGCTGTTTATTTTTATTTATGAATGTAATTCACAGTCTTGGACGCGTAATTTTTTATCAACCAATTTTGTCAATACTTGTATACCTCGAATACAACAAAAACCCAGTAGTCGGCCGCATTTAAATGTATTTTTTATTCGTGTGGCCGACTATTGGGTACTGAGGTTCCAAAACTCGGCCGCCTGTTTGAATAATGATTTCTTGCCCTTGTGACGGCCGAGCACTGGGGACCCAATGGTCGTTTGGGGCCGACTACTGGGCAAAAGTCCCCTTCTTTGTTTTTTGTTAATTATCTATATAGTTAATAAATGATTCAGTGTTTTTCTTTCAAATTATAAAAGTTTAATAAATGGTGATTTAATGAAGAGTTGTATTTTGTCAATTGGTTCCCGCAAGCACAAATGGGAAGGGTTTGAACTCAAAACATTTGTTAAAAGGCCGACTATTGGTTCCTTTACCCTACTATAGAACACCCAGTTAGGATCCGGACATATTTCTAGGAAGATACAATAAATACCTAATAGAGTTCATTTCCTTTTGCCAAATTTGGAAGTCTTCCTGTGACTTAACTTATGGACAGTTTTAATATGTGCCTAAAGTGTGGATGTGAAGAGTGTTGTTTATCTTTATTGGATATGAGAGATATGTACCTATGTGAGTTTTCGCAATCGCTAGTAACTAGGTTCACCAGTAAACTCAAACAAAAAAGGGTAAAAATATCTATGAAACCAGAAGTAAATGTAGTACACTGTTCATGACACGACCTTACTGCCTATACCTATTGTTAATCAAAATGGTTGAAGTTTTGAGAACGATTAATTTTATTGCGTAAGATCCCCCAAAATTCAATCAAACGTATTAACCAATAATACAGATTGAGAAATGGATCGATGGTTTGCTTACTGATTGGTATATGATTACTGCGCCGTATAGGAAGGATATTGGAATGCTTGGCTGGCGTTGTATTTAAATGGCGAGCTTGCGTCGGCATCGGCATTACAATCACCGCAGAATGCTTACTATCACGTTTGCAATACCTACAAGTCTAAATAATACGTTACGGTTAACCCCGAGATAAAAATGACTCGAGACATCGGCTTAGATTGCTTTTGTAGGTAAAAAACATAAGTAAAGCACCTTTTGCATGTACAGTGGTATCCTACACCTACAATGGTGTAGTCCGCTATGAAGGCCGCAAAAATATGTGACACACTCTTAAGAGCCCGGTATATAAAGTTGTTCGTTGTTTTCACAAGTACAAAACATGTTTACATGTTTTAATGTAAAAATTTAAACATAATTTCATTTTGAATGACATAAATGAAAAAGTTTTTCAAAATTGTTGTCAGTCTTTGAAAAATCCACCATTCTCTAACAGCTGTGTTACCATTTTTTGATGAGTGAGCTCCAAACATCTATCTAGTTTTCGACCTTATTGCTATTAAATCATAACGAAACATTTTTTTCTTGTTCGGTATAAGTAATAGTCTTCTACGGAATAAATGAAATACTTTTAAACATTTTTACACAAAATTATTGAGTTTTTTTTTTGGTTATAATACACGACCAATTAGCCAAGTTTTCTGGCGAAACAGTAACTTTGCTTTACATATATGAATATGCAATTATAAAGTGTAGGTCATACTCCATCCAAAAACTATAAATAGTGTAGTATACCCATCTCTAGTGTTTTTTTTCTTAAACAGCACTTCAAATTGCTCTGAATATCGCTATAAAATATACGAGGTAAAAAATGTAGCGACAGTTAGCTCGAGATCTCGTAGAGAGAGGTCATGTCGCTACGCGCTTTGACAATATTTACAAAGATGAGAGACTGAGAGTACAGGGGAAAGTGTACGTAGTGGATAGCAAGATATTGGGTGGCTGAGTAGCCCCTTGTATAGTTGGGATCTTTGGTATGCCTATTTATTAGGATAAAGTGTAATTGTTATATTTTCGCGAGATATTATGCAAAAGTCGAATCTCGCGCGTATTTGAACATATACCCGGACTCTTAAGTATCTCTTAAGGATGTACAGTCACCTGGGGTTAGTATCACAATGATTAGAACACAAAATGGCTAGGTCCATAGAATACTACATCGATTTTAGTCAACATCGCGAACGCTCTAGAACACAATACACCTAAAAACCGTTTTTCATTTACGTTAGCGATGTTGTTTAGAGCGCTTATTCTGAGCTGTTTGCCCTTCGGCTATTTGAAGATACCTAACAAACCTAACCTACCTAGTAGATATCCAAATATAAAACAGAAGAAGCTGACTGACTGACTGACATGTCAACGCACAGCCCAAACCGCTGGTCCGAGAAATTCCAAATTTGGCACGTAGGTTTCTTAAAAACTCTTAACTCCCTTAACACAAACAAAATTAGTTTGACTGTGTTATTCGAAACTTTACAGGAGTATTACTAAACATAAATAAATTTACATGTGTTTGAGGTTTTTTGAGAATTTAACCTCTAAAAGGGAGAAAAGGGGTGACAAAGTAAAATAACCACTTGGGTTTCGTTTAAATGGTTTATCAGGTCACTAATAACGAACAATTTTAAAATCCAACAAAGGTTCTTTCTAACGAATCAGAGGTCGAAATTGCGATCAACCGTCACCGTCTTGAATTCCTAGAGTTTTGATCGTGATAAAACTCGATAGATACATATTTCAAATTGTAAACTTACACATTGTATTTAATTTAAATTGTAAAATCACGTACTTAAAATGTTACAACCGCAGGTATTAAACGTATTATAAATGTCTGTTCTATACAGTTGTATACCTGTGTATTACCTGAGTTATGTACATATGTATGTATTATCTCGCGTTTGGCTGAACGTATATTACTGCGGTTTTTGGAAAAGTATATTAAACTGAAGAATTCAAGCTGTCGGCCATTTCTCACAATTTTGACCTCTGAATCGTTATAATATAACGATTCAGAGGTCAAATTTCTCCACAAGAAGAATTCAAAATTTTTCCATTTCTCACAATTTTGACCTCTGAATCGTTATAATATAACGATTCAGAGGTCAAAATTGTGAGAAATGGCCGACAGCTTGAATTCTTCAGTTTAATATACTTTTCCAAAAACCGCAGTAATATACGTTCAGCCAAACGCGAGATAATACATACATATGTACATAACTCAGGTAATACACAGGTATACAACTTGTAACAACCTCAACTTGGGCTATTAAGAGAAAAAGAGAAAATAAATTTAGAAAATGAAGTTACCTGGAAGAGGTGCAGAATACCCAAAAATATCCTACTAATTTTTAAAGTGACAAAGTTCTAACTAAATGTTGAGAGCATAAATAAAATAAAATAAATTACCTCAGGGTCAAATGGGAATCAGGCCACTATGCAAGGTATGGGTAATCTAGCAGCGACATTTAAATTAAGGACGCCTCACTGCTAAATCACGATATGGACATGTTCAAACAAAACAACAGATTCAAGTTTCAGTCATATAATTTTTATTTTTATAATCCCTCCCTAGGGTTAACTGGTTAGGTTACAAAATATGTTCCTCAGTTTTCTCGGAACCAGTTCAAGTTGTGTTTTGTTATAATAGTCACTTAAGTTCTAGGTAACACACGCCCACGGTCTCCTCATGTAGCTGGTAGCTTACATGGAAATGATGGCACTCGGCCTTACAAACAATTTATTTAGTTCACAAAGAATAACCAGAAAATCCACTAAGATGGTTCACTGTATCATTAAGCAAGTTTATATCACTCGATCAACCACTTTAGGTATAAGTTTTAGTGGGCACTAGAAATATGGAAAGTGTACATCACCAGAATTTCACCAGCGGGGATACTCAACTATTCTTCTAGGGCAGATGCCAACTAGGAACGAGCAGTAACACGACGAGTAGACCGTTTAGAGACTCATACCTCCACTAAAACCTCATTATAAAAAATAAAAAATAAAAACCCCTGTGGACAAAGAGAATATCCTAATTAGTATCTTATTCGTTTTCATAATTATCTAGGACCTTTTATCATCACAGTCTTTATCATCAACATATTAAACAAGTAACTTACCAGGGTTTAGTCTGGGGTTAGTAGTTCAAATCAACCGGGACATTCTTATTCTCTTAATAGTGCCTGTCCGGGTGATTGGGATATTCTTTGTGGACCTGAAAATACAAACACCCAGTAACAGCCATTGCAAAGAACCAAACCACGTTTTGAACTTGCAGTCGCCTCATAATGGCGTCCACGACAACTTACCATATAAACTGTATAAAGGATTAGGGTTTTATCCCCTTTAAAGTTTCATTTTCATCTCATCATCTGGACGTCCTTGTTGACGCTGAAAAGACACAAACTCTAATATTAACCAGTCTTTGAGATCCACCACGAATAAAATGCCACGTGCCATGAGGCCTACCATCTTGTATCTAAATTCCCCTATCCAACGTCTGTGTGACAACGGTACCGGAACACGAATGAATCGACGAAATCGCCTTCCATAAAGACAACGCGCCATAAAAGACCTCACACACTCAAACCTTTACCATCCACGAAATCTATATCTCAAATTGTAGTAATGTAGAATTTACTTTTCCAAATAAAACTATTTCTTTTTAAATCTAGTATTTTAATAATGAATGAACATTTGAAGGTTTGAAGACATAACAATAATCACCATCCATCTTAGACCTGAAACGAAGTAAGTGTGAACGACCTTTTTCTCCGTGTCACTATTAGGTGTCTACCTTATCTATGGCAAGACTCCGGCAAACTGACAGTTCTTTTGTCAACAAGTTGAATGCTTGATTATTGTGAGATTGAAAAGTTTATTCTTAGTTTAATTATGAATGTATGCATTTATCACTAGTGCCAGAACATAAATATAAACGTCAGGAATGTAAATTTATTATTAAATGAATGAGATTTGGCCCTGAAGAGGCATATTGTAGCTACAAAACAATGTCGGATTCTTCCTTATAACAGTGAGTTAAAACATTAATTTCTATTCAAAATTTTAAGTTAGGTCATGGTCTTAGCAATTAGATATTATCTTAGGTTTATATTTTATTGTTTTCCTTCAGATTTCCGTACGAAATACTTGAATTCAGTGTTTTTCTAAACATCCAAAGTTAGTGTTATACTTTGGCGATTTGAGGTCACAAAACTAACTCCATAAACTTAATTGGCTACTATAAAGTGTTACAGTTCATCTTTAGTTGGGTTAAAAAAAAAATTAAAAGAATTTTAATTTTTTTTTTATAATTTAAAACCTAGGGAGGTGAGCAAATTAAAGTACTATACCTTAAAAGAGAAGGTCTCTAAGAATTAAATACTTAGTTTCTAACATCAACTATTCTACTTTATTGGGGAGTGATCAGTTCGCCCAATTTTATACTACTAAACTATATCTTAACTTTTACTGACGATAATACTATCGCGTTTAAACTAGTAATACTATTTAAACAACATTACTCTACTTGGTTACCTAACATTAATTTTAATCAGGTGCACCCAATTTGTTAAAACTAATTATGGCAAAGAGAGCTTTTACTTTATTAAAGGATTGCCGTACTATTTACAACCGAGGTAGTAAGAGAACGGCTAATCGGTTTAGCACATTCTTCAATACTAGAATCTCGAAATAAAGGTTCGATCATGAAATGATCCTGGCTAGAAAGAAACTCTTATAGATTAATTTGCTTTCAGCCTATTTTCTACTCTGAGAGTCAACGCGATTCTCTAATGCGTTTTCTCCTATAGAAGTTATGGGTTAAACATAGTTATCCGTACCGAAACGAAAGAGAGTTCATATCTTTATAAGGATATAAAAAATATCTCTTAAATTAACGAGCAAGAGGGTCGTCATAATAATGTGAGTGTATATATTTATTAGGATATATCGTATACATTTTAAAACCAACATAGGGTAAAGTATTCTATCAAAGTGTCTTTATAAGGACAAATGTAGGATATATAATGCCAATGGTCCGTATGCATCCGATACCAAGGGTAAAGTAAATATAATCACTAGGATTTATATTTTATAATATAAAAGAGAAGTAGTTACGTCCTAAGGGGAGAAGACGATGACCGTGAAGTAGACGGCTCGGCTTCACCAGGTCGCACAATATCTTTTATATGAAAGTTACCTAGGAGTTTTCCTGCTAGGGATTTTAAAGTATAAACAAGTGGTCCTAGTTTTTTGTGTATAACACATTTCTCGTAACGGGGAGCTAATTTAGCCGAAAAGTGTTTAGCGGCATTCGACAATGGGAAACATCTTTTGTAAACGATCTGGCCTTCTTCCAGTTCTACGTGGCGCTTCCGCATGTTATAATATCTAGCGTTACGTTCATGGGAGGCGACCAACGAGTTACGCACCTTTTGAAATATAGTTTTTAACTCTTTGAGTTTATCAGAAAAAGCAAAACTTGTATCCAGCTGAAGGGCGTTTTGGTCTAATGGACCATCATCATTATACAAAGAGCCCTCTAGAATCATCTGACGACCATGTGTTAAGAAATACGGAGTGTGTTTGGTAACCTCGTGAGTGGCAGTATTTAAAGCACATTGGATCTCCGCTATGTTCTTATCCCAATTACGGTGATCTGAACGTACGTATGATGCAATGGTCCTTACCAATTCGCGGTTTACTCTTTCCGTTTGGTTCGTCTGGGGATGATATCTAGGGTTATAGAAAATATGCGGAACGCTATATTTGACCATAAGGTCTCTGAAATCTTTAGAAGTAAATTGAACACCATTGTCACAGAAAATATATTTCGGTACCCCGTGTACCAGTAAGATTCCTTTTTCTACGCACTTAACTATCGCCTTCGCGGTTATGGTACGCAGAGGAAAAAGAGTTACATATTTACTAAAATAATCAGTACACACAAAGAGGTATTGATTTCTTAAATATGAGGGAGGAAATGGACCAAGAATGTCACAAGAAATTGCTTCGCCTGGTGACGACACGCGTCTGGGAGAACCCATGAGACCAGGTCTAGCTAGATTTACAGGCTTATAAGTCCTGCAAATTTCACAAGTATGAACGTATTCTTTTACATCTGAGAAAAGTGTAGGCCAAAAGTATATTTCAGCAATTTTAGAATGAGTCTTGGCTACCCCAAAATGTCCTGCAGTAGGATCATCATGATACTTCTTTAGAATCTTTTCCCGTTCCTCAAAAGGTAAAACCAACTTCCAGCCAAATTGGTCTGTCAGGCGATATTTATTCTTAGAGTAACGGAAAAGTTTATTGTTCTCAATTTTGAAATTGGGATACAAAGATGGTTTTTCTTTGACCTTTCCGTAAAGGTCTTGATACCATGGATCTTGAGAAGTAGACACATCGATCTCATTTATATGAATACGTGACAGGCAATCAGGAATGATATGTTCTTTACCTTTCCTGTGGATTATTTCAAAATTAAACTGACTTAGTCTGCACGCCCAACGGTTTAGACGACCAGTTGGATTTTTCAAGTTGGTAAACCATTTTAACGACGCATGGTCAGTTACAATGTAGCATTTTCTACCTTCTACGTATGCTCTATACTGCTCTAATGCATATATAATACTCAAAAGTTCGCGTTCGGTAGCCGAATAAGAGACTTCTGGCTTATTTAGAGTACGACTACAGTAAGCTATAGGATGATCGACACCGTCAAACTTTTGCATCAGTACCGCACCGATGGCATACGAAGAAGCGTCAGTATGTATGTAGAAATCATTATCGAAGTTAGGGCATTTAAGAATAGGTGCTGACACTAAGGCAGATTTCAGTAAGTTAAAAGAATCATTGGCTTCATTTGACCAAACAAATGGAACCTTTTTGCTAGTTAGCCGTGATAACGGACGAGCAATTTTAGAAAAATTATTTATGAAACGCCGGTACCAACCGCACGTTCCCAGAAAACGTTTCACTGCTTTTGCGTCTTCAGGAATAGGAAAATTCAAAATGACATCAATCTTAGACGGATCTGTTCTCAGACCGTGTTTATCAATAAGGTATCCTAGATATTTAAGTTCACTTCTACAAAAGAGCGATTTTTTCATATTAATAGTTAAGTTAGCAAATTTTAGTTTTTCATATACCGCATTTAACAAACGTATATGTTCATCAAAATCAGAAGTACAAATGATGATGTCATCAATGTAACAGAAAACTTTATTATCGAACTCCGCAGTGAAAAGATTATCCATTAAACGTTGCATAGTTGCCGCAGCTCCGACCAAACCAAAACACATAACATTGTAATGAAATAGGCCCTTTCCGGGTACAGTGAAGCTAGTTTTTTCTTTAGAATTATTACTAAGAGGAATTTGATGATAAGCGGCACTTAAGTCCAAGGAAGTTAAAAATTTTGCATCGCGTAAGTTATCTAAGATATAGTGAACGTATGGAACTGGGTAAGCGTCTGATTTCGAAACCGAATTCACTTTCCTACTGTCTAAGCATAGTCTCATATCCCCGTTAGGTTTTTCCACCATGACGACAGGCGAACTCCAAGGTGAGTGAGATGGTTCTACTATTCCCGCTTTTAACATACGATCCACTTCTTTCTCTAAAGCTTGTTGTTTTTGAGGACTAAGCCGATAATATTTTTGTTTAATAGGAGGTGAGTCTCCCGTATCTATAATATGTTCAATTAAATGTGTTTTTCCTAAACCCACTTTATCAGTATTAATTTGGTCGAATTTTTCTTTCACCGCTTCAAGCTGGTGTTTTTGTTCATAAGTCAAAGACTCAGAAGTTATCAAACCCGTATCAGATTTAGATAAGTCGAGACTAGCCAAGTGGTGTTCATCACCCTTGGGAATATCAGTAATAAGTCCAGGTGCTAAGTTAAATGCTCTCCAAAAATTTAAACCCAAAACTATAGGTTGAGCAAGTTGTGGATGAATATTGAAATGAACTAATTTAATTTCTCCTCTATAATTAATAGGCAAAACCATGAATTTTGTGCATATCAGGCGATTATCGTTGGCTACACGAATAATTACTGGCTTTTTGTGAGATTGGATAGCAATCCCACCTGTAGCAAAAACTAGATGACTATCTTTACCTAAAAAGCTGGTACTAGCACCAGAGTCTAACAGACCTCTAAAATTTAAACTTAGTATATTTAAAAGAGCATAAACTCGGTCATCTCCCTTTGGAGGATTAAAGAAAATTGTCTTTTCTGCAGAAAAGGGAGCAGAAGGGTTATAGTTGTTATTTTTAGAAAAGACAAACTTATTTAGTTTTTTGGCGGAGTTTTACATTTAGAGCATTCGGGAGTGCGGACTCCTTTTTCCCCACAACGAAAACATACGATGTCCCGAGAAACAAAACACGACTTAGTAGTGTGGTTAGTTTTCCCACATCTGAAACATTTAACTCCAGACGAATTCTGTGACATCGAAGCAACGAACTGCTTTGAAGGGTTATAAGGACGTGAAGGATAACGACGACGATCCTGATTATTATTGGCAGCAACATCCGAAGTGTTAGGTTCCGGCTTCTTAGCTATCACCGGTTCACGAAATGTGCTTGCTTTAACCTGAGCGAGTTCTATCCGTTTACATAACGATTTCAAGTGTTGAACGGAGTCAACATTGTGTAAAGCCAAATCCCTGGAATATTCAGGACGAATATTTCTCATCAACGTATCAAGTTTTTCCTGTTCTGGAACCTCCTTAGTCAAACGCTCGTACATGCCCAGAACAGTCGAGACAAAATATACAATGGTTTCAGACTTGGCCTGAGTCCTTGAACGGATCTCCTGCAGCAATTGGTAATCCAAGTCTGGAATATCAAATTCTTCCCGTAAAGCGACGGTGACCTGTTGATAAGTTAGAAGTGTATTACGCTGGGATCGGAACCATGACAACGCTGGACCCTCTAAGATTTCAGGAAAACCCCTGTATATACGGTCTTCTGAAATACGTCTTGCGTTCCGCAGCTCCTCCAACCTAGTAAGGAATGAACGCACACAAGTGTCACCCTTAAATTTCAAATTTAAAGAGTTAATATTAAAAGTCTTGTCCGGTTTGTACACAATTTCCCTAACCACTTGAGTTTGGGCCGAAGAAAAGTCCTCATCATCAGAATCAGGTGATGATGCAGCACTATCCTCCTCTAATCGTTCCAACAAAGAATCTAACAGGGCTTTAAGGAGCTGTACCTCATTCGACTCCTGTAATCGAGAGAGACGGCACAAAAGATATTTAACCCGAGATGACAGGCGGTCTCTAGCAGACGTAGACAAATCCTCCGAAATCTCTTGCTGAATCTCCTCCGCTTTGCGTTGACAGATCTCAAGTTCCACGGCAGGATTGCTTTGAGCCATCTCCGGAAATTTTAAACTACCCTTCTTGGCGAGAGCAGCTGTTTGTTTCAGCGCCTGACACAAACTAGTCCTACGAGATTCTGGGTTAACGGGAAGCTTCCGTATCGCCAGCTCATGTGTGATCTCGTCTTTATGTAGGTGAGTGATTTTACAACCCGCTTTTAAGAAATCCATGTTAGGTAATGTATCTTATTCAATTCAAGAATATTCAAAATTATTCGAGTTATTTAAACTTACTTAAATTTTCTTATTCAGATTTTAGTCACATCCGGTAGTTGAGTAAAACTCTATTTATAATCACTTAAGCTAAGCCTCAAAGTTTGCAAGCTTAAGGGCTGCTTAAAGAAAAAGTTGACATTCAATTTTAACAGTAAGTGTTCATATTTCATAACACTATTTCAAAGTGTAAGGTATAAAGAATATTTAGAATTCTTATAGATAACACCAGTTATACAACAGTTGTAAATGCAGAAGTACACCTTACACACTATAAACAGGTTAGTTGCTTGAACATGTCCTATATACCTTGCGCCTACTAAATGAACAATAGTTTAAATGTTAATATAGGCCAAACGTTGGGTACGCTACTGTAACAACCTCAACTTGGGCTATTAAGAGAAAAAGAGAAAATAAATTTAGAAAATGAAGTTACCTGGAAGAGGTGCAGAATGCCCAAAAATATCCTACTAATTTTTAAAGTGACAAAGTTCTAACTAAATGTTGAGAGCATAAATAAAATAAAATAAATTACCTCAGGGTCAAATGGGAATCAGGCCACTATGCAAGGTATGGGTAATCTAGCAGCGACATTTAAATTAAGGACGCCTCACTGCTAAATCACGATATGGACATGTTCAAACAAAACAACAGATTCAAGTTTCAGTCATATAATTTTTATTTTTATAATCCCTCCCTAGGGTTAACTGGTTAGGTTACAAAATATGTTCCTCAGTTTTCTCGGAACCAGTTCAAGTTGTGTTTTGTTATAATAGTCACTTAAGTTCTAGGTAACACACGCCCACGGTCTCCTCATGTAGCTGGTAGCTTACATGGAAATGATGGCACTCGGCCTTACAAACAATTTATTTAGTTCACAAAGAATAACCAGAAAATCCACTAAGATGGTTCACTGTATCATTAAGCAAGTTTATATCACTCGATCAACCACTTTAGGTATAAGTTTTAGTGGGCACTAGAAATATGGAAAGTGTACATCACCAGAATTTCACCAGCGGGGATACTCAACTATTCTTCTAGGGCAGATGCCAACTAGGAACGAGCAGTAACACGACGAGTAGACCGTTTAGAGACTCATACCTCCACTAAAACCTCATTATAAAAAATAAAAAATAAAAACCCCTGTGGACAAAGAGAATATCCTAATTAGTATCTTATTCGTTTTCATAATTATCTAGGACCTTTTATCATCACAGTCTTTATCATCAACATATTAAACAAGTAACTTACCAGGGTTTAGTCTGGGGTTAGTAGTTCAAATCAACCGGGACATTCTTATTCTCTTAATAGTGCCTGTCCGGGTGATTGGGATATTCTTTGTGGACCTGAAAATACAAACACCCAGTAACAGCCATTGCAAAGAACCAAACCACGTTTTGAACTTGCAGTCGCCTCATAATGGCGTCCACGACAACTTACCATATAAACTGTATAAAGGATTAGGGTTTTATCCCCTTTAAAGTTTCATTTTCATCTCATCATCTGGACGTCCTTGTTGACGCTGAAAAGACACAAACTCTAATATTAACCAGTCTTTGAGATCCACCACGAATAAAATGCCACGTGCCATGAGGCCTACCATCTTGTATCTAAATTCCCCTATCCAACGTCTGTGTGACAACGGTACCGGAACACGAATGAATCGACGAAATCGCCTTCCATAAAGACAACGCGCCATAAAAGACCTCACACACTCAAACCTTTACCATCCACGAAATCTATATCTCAAATTGTAGTAATGTAGAATTTACTTTTCCAAATAAAACTATTTCTTTTTAAATCTAGTATTTTAATAATGAATGAACATTTGAAGGTTTGAAGACATAACAATAATCACCATCCATCTTAGACCTGAAACGAAGTAAGTGTGAACGACCTTTTTCTCCGTGTCACTATTAGGTGTCTACCTTATCTATGGCAAGACTCCGGCAAACTGACAGTTCTTTTGTCAACAAGTTGAATGCTTGATTATTGTGAGATTGAAAAGTTTATTCTTAGTTTAATTATGAATGTATGCATTTATCACTAGTGCCAGAACATAAATATAAACGTCAGGAATGTAAATTTATTATTAAATGAATGAGATTTGGCCCTGAAGAGGCATATTGTAGCTACAAAACAATGTCGGATTCTTCCTTATAACAGTGAGTTAAAACATTAATTTCTATTCAAAATTTTAAGTTAGGTCATGGTCTTAGCAATTAGATATTATCTTAGGTTTATATTTTATTGTTTTCCTTCAGATTTCCGTACGAAATACTTGAATTCAGTGTTTTTCTAAACATCCAAAGTTAGTGTTATACTTTGGCGATTTGAGGTCACAAAACTAACTCCATAAACTTAATTGGCTACTATAAAGTGTTACAAACTGTATAGAACAGACATTTATAATACGTTTAATACCTGCGGTTGTAACATTTTAAGTACGTGATTTTACAATTTAAATTAAATACAATGTGTAAGTTTACAATTTGAATTCTAAATTTGCAAGACATTCGAGAACGACTTTTTCGTGGCCTTATTGCAGTGTGCTATACGAGTATTAATCATTATCAAGAGAAAAGCCAATTCCTTAAGAATTTAAATAACGGATTATACTGTTCCAATCGCGACGACTCTGGTTTGAACCATCACTCAGCCTATCGCGGTCAGTATGACGAATGATGACACAGGATTTTCAGCAAACTTCAAAAATGGTAAAAGTTTCCGATTTAATTGTACGTTTTCGAAATAGTTAATTATACATTAGAGCTGGTGGCTTCCTTGCACAACGTATCAGCATTACGATACAACGAGAAAATGCCGCCAGCATCCTAGGTACAAGGGCCTATTTTAGATTTGAGGTAGGTAGCTTGTAACTTACTGTATATATTATTTATGTCAGTTCTATTTGAAAGAAATATTTTTTTGTTTATTATTCATTATTCTTGTTGTTTGTAGCTAGTTTTTCCGTTTGAATTTTAGTATTGATATCATGAGATGACAGTATTCATCACCAACAGATGGAACTCTGATCTCAGTTTTAAAGGTCATATACGCAAGGTAATTTCGATATTTATTTAAGTAACACAACCGTGTTTTTTCGGGAAGCATCAGTTTCTACATTGTTTATAATTCTGAAAGTTACTAATTCTTCGAGTAACGAATTGATATTCGATTGTCACATCGCTACCTATCATAAAAGTATTCAAACAGTAGCCTTCTCACCTGTCACTTTTTCATATTAAATTGTGTCCCAGTAAAGCGAGAGAGCCATGCATTTTGCTTATTTTGCTTGCATAACCATATTGACAGTGTTCAAACGTAGTAGATCGGTCTGAAGTCTCTAATGTCAACAGTTCTGAACTGGAGTGCTCCATTTACGGAACACTGTTCTACCGCTTCGACAGAATTGATTATCATTCGCGGTCCTAAAATGGTTTTTCGTGCTATGTAGTGAGGTACCGTAAATGTTATGTTACAACCATTACAATTACACCCTTCGGCGATAACTAGTGGTCGTACGTTTCGAACATTATATGAGACCTACTAAAGATTTCGTTAAATGCGCTAATTTTTTGTGAAAGGTACCAGTTTGTCGCTCGTTGATAAGGTTCATGTCTAAATGAATCTTAATGGCAATAGCACCTTTTCGGCAAGCGGTAAAGACTACCTTTTACAAAAACCAGATATTTAAATAATACGATCTCATATTTAACGTGTGAGATGCACTGTGAGTTGTGTCAAGGTCATGTCATATCGAATACAAAACAGTAAACGCAGATAAAGTATGGAAGCATTCTTCCCGCTTCATTATGGGGCGCAACGACAACTGTCCCGCGGCGGACGCTTCTGATAGCTGCGGTTAATAATGGCAGTTGTACTCGTATTATACATTTACTAAGCCCCGTTTAAGTATTATATCATCTATATTAATCATTATCGCGCATTAATCGCGTAAAACTTTTCAAACTAAAGTCCGACGTTTCGACTGCGACATTGTCCCCGTTGTGCCGGAGAATAACTGGCTGAGATTGGCATCAACATCTTCTAGCCGGGCGAGTTTTACGAACTACTCGCATTTCGTCTTAATTATCAACTTAAATATTTTGCGCACTAGGGACGCGATTCTGTCGACTACACTACACGTACGATGTCCGATTTTTGAGCTGACGATATTCGCTGACGCTCACATCTAAAACCATCCTAAAACCATCGTCTCGATTGAGATTGTGGTATTTTTTATTTCAATGGTTTTCCGTACTTTTCTAATATAAACGACGATCCGTTAAACAATTTTTCAATACAGTTGCTCAAAAAGTGCCCTTTTTTTGGCTGTTTTGCGTGCGCAAAGTTTGTTTTTGCGAACTAGTGCTTTTTACTTTTCCAATCTTTTTAAAAGTTGTGTTCCAAGTCATGACTGCTTACCGAAGTTTATTGTAGTTCGTTAACTTTACCGAGCCGTAATAAAACTAAATACCTACTATTAACGCAATAATATTAAAGATATTGATATTTCATATTTCAATAATTACTTCTTCATCATACTAATGATCATTCATTAAAAATATTAACATTGAAAACAGTTCTTATAAATCTGTGTGTATGAAACGGAACAGAGCCTACGAAACGTCAGTCAAAGTAGAGGCGTTTTTCAATCAGGTAAACATGTTCGAAGGGCCTATAAGACATAACGATATTAATGATACGATTTGTCACATGCGATTTATTATTTTGTTTATGAGAAATAATTATTATGAGATTGAAAATGAGAAAGTAAAGAAGATAAGATAAACATTTTGAAAATGTTCTTAATATATCAACTGTATTACAACCGTGTCACGGAAATTATAAAAAAACTTTCAATTCGTTCTTATGTATTTTAATTTTTTTTGCATCTGTATTGAAAAACGTCGTTCGATTCACGTGCGGATATGTCATTTTTCACTTGTCCCGAGTATTGCCACTCGCCTACGGCTCGTGACAAGATACCTCGGGACTCGTGAAGTAATGACATACTTTCCGCACTAGCATCGAAATGTACTATTTTAAGGGCTATGAAACTCACTCTAGGGTTTGATCCAGATTTCAAGAAATGATCAGCAGCCGCAGACTTGTTTACTTATTTGGCGATTTTTGTAAACACGGTTTTAATATAGTACCTACTTTGCGGGTACCGTGTCTTTTTTGTCTGTCACCCCTTTTTTTGTGATTGTGCCGTAATTCGAGCATCGGGAGATTAATGTAAACCGTTGCATGTGAATATAGTTCTTTATTGTATTGACTTGATACTAACAGTGTACTAATAGTGCCTAACTGACAATGTGTTTCCAATGTCAATCTTTCATGTTTATTTTCGTTCACTGTTACAAAGCGATTTAAGTAAAAAAAGTTAAAGTCCGCGTCTTTTTGTAAAGAGCAGCTTGGCTACGTAGTGCTACGTCGTAGCCCGTAGCAGCTAAAACACATAATATGTCTTACAGATTTCTCTATTGCCTGCCATATACGTTCGGGCATATCTGCCAGGTCTGCCAAAAAATATATGGGAAATTCGTCTGGCGGATGCCCGGCGGACATATACCCACTAGGGAAATCTGACAGATTGCCCGAACGTATATGGCCCGCTTTTTTCTTAAAGGTGATCTGGATGAGAAGAACCGATGAGTTTACTACTACCACTAATATACAGCATTAGTTAGGTCAAATTTAAACCAGTGATATCCACCTCGCTTTTACATTAATTTAGACACAAACACTCAAGTCAAATAAAATATTACAAATTTTAAATTAAAATAGAACTTATCCAATATTGCTTTGCAAATATAGCCTAACCAATGTTTTCCCAGAAATTGTTCGTCCGTGCTGCAGCTTTTTAATTACATTCACGAAAGTAAACCGTACCTCCTCAAAGGTCGTGCTCCGTCGATCGGGGCTCGCGAAACCGCCCATGTGAATAAAATTTAATTAATGGAAACTTATCTCGAACGCCTTTTGTTTTTAGGATCATGTTAATGATGTTGGCTGTATGATATAGATGAGCAACACACAATTTCGAAATATAAAGAGAATTAATAAAACGTACGTCCCTAATTATATTATGAAAGACTACATTTTGATTACACTACATTTGACTACATTGCTAAACATTCCTTACAAAGCCTTCTTCTTCTTATTTTAAATAATGGCGTCTGTCCAAAAGTTGGACAATTTTGCCAATGTCAATTATTTATATCAAAATATCAATATAGTCAAGTATATAAATATAGGCACATGGGCGACGTTCTTAGGTAATTGGCCTCGCTATTTATTAAGTTAATAGCTATAATATGTAACAGATAAATAGTTTCACAGAGACGTATGCGGTTTTTAAACTTAGTATAGAGGGCTAATTAAATGATATGTCGATATATAAACTTTTTTAATATCCGGTCAGTCATTAAATTTAGTGATTGAAATGCTGGAGTAGAAAAATTCTTGTTAATATTGATAGTCGTCGCATCAAAGCTTAAAGTGGGTACTTTGCGGCTCGTATAAAATAAATAAACCATAAACGCCTTGTGAAAGAGAGGGACTCGTAAAACTGCGATAAAGCAGCGTGCACTATTTATGGAAACTTCGTATATTTTGGTAGTTATCAAGTCGTAAAAAAGATGATAAAATATTTGGTCCCCTGTTATAAACGTTAAAAAGAATAACATAATATAATAGAATTGCAGAGCTGTCTAATTCTTGAATAAGTAAGTATTTTTAAAGCTTCACTTCTTGAGCGTGAGCCAAATTTTTTAATTCAATAAAAAAGCTGGCAGCATCCTCGATCAGTTTAATAAACTAGCGAGTAAAGACCAGGCTGCTGGGGGCGTTTCTAGATTTACCCTTTTAGTTATGTATTTGTCATTAAGGCACTCTTTGGTAAATAAATACCTTCAAAACATTATTTTTACTCTCATAATACTGCAATCAGTTTTATAAGGATAATAAAATGTTATTTTATACGAATGTCATGTCATGTTTGTTTAAAATAAAGTCGTTCAATTTCGATCTGTTAACATCGTTGCTTCCATGTAACCTGATAGATTGTATGAAACCCTTCCCTTCATCATTCTGTCACGTCAATTCAAAATCTAATCCTGCGAACCTATCTAACGCCTCTCATTTATTACTTTCGAATTCGAAGAGGATAGTCGAAAGCCGGAATAAAACAAGTTTTTAACCCCTGCGTTGCTTGTGATGCTTTTAAATTACGAATTAGTTTTTAGTTACTACAAGTATAAGGTTCAATATAAGTGAGGCAATTACTAAAAAGTTATTATAATTAATTCTAGTCTGATTTAATTAAATCAAATTGCATGTTGAGTGAAATCTGAACTGTATAAGACAAGTGGTTCACCCCGAAAGTGAACTCGCGACCCCTATATCTCGGCAACCCCTAGACAAATTTGGCTCATATTCGCACTTAAAAATTATATTTATCTCATCTAACTGCTCTCATCTTTGGGCAGGGGCACCTAAGTACCAGCTTCTTCCTCTAGACCGCATCCAACGGAGAGCAGCTCGAATTGTCAACTGCCAACGTATTTCTGATCGGCTTGATCCCTTGGCGCTGCGTAGAGATGTGGCCTCACTCTGTATTTTCTATCGCATGTATTATGGGGAGTGTTCCGAGGAATTGTTCGGATTAATCCCTGCCGCTTCTTTCCGCCATCGCCCTACGCGACAATATTTGGCAGTCCTCAACTGTGCGCTTTTCCCGAAACTTCCTGCCTCGCACAGCTAAACTGTGGAACGAACTGTCGCCAGCGGTGTTTCCGGACCGATACGACCTTCAAACCTTCAAGAAAAGAGCGTACTCCCACCTTAAAGGCTGGCAACGCACTTGCGACACCTCTGGTGTTGCGGGTGTCCATGGACGACGTTAATCGCTTACCATCAGGTGATTCGTTTGCTCGTTTGCCCCCTATAGCATTAAAAAAAAAAAAAAAAAATCTAAGCACCTGCCAAATTTCACGACGATCCAATCAACGATACTCGAGTTATCGTCGAACAAACATAAATATGTATCTTTGTATGTATACAAACATACATACATAAATACAAACGACGGATTGTCCAAGTAGACTAGGAGAACTCCTCTCGCTTCGCTCGCTCGTTCAATTAATTTAATAAGTAACTAGATGTAAACTCAAAACTTAGCTTCTTCGGCACGTATATCAGTCAAAATAAAAACTTTTTAATAAAAAGTAAAACCAACATCATCAAGTGAAAAATAAAATGTATTTATTTTTATTTGCTGTAAGGTTCGGAAAGGATGAGCAATTAAACTTAGCGCCAAAAATCACCCAAATTGGACGACGGAAATCGGAGTAATCAGTGAACATACATTTTTTAAAAATGCACATAACTGCCTCTGTCAAATTCTCTTAGGCGGTTAAAAATACTGATTCACATACGTAAACTGCTTACATGCCTTTACATTTGTTATAATCGGTTAAAATATGAAAAATATAATCTGTTACGCCAGGGTAAAAGTAAACGATCTCATAATATCTACGAGCAACTAATGCCAAATTAGCTCACACACTTTATTAGCTACTTGTTTCTTCCTGTAAAACACTTAAGCGTCAACACAAAGCTAATTCAAAGGACCCGTACTCGCCTATCCGGAAAGAATCCTTGCTAATTAAGAACGCCTTTTAAGCGGCGGAGGTTTCCAATCCATTTAGTTAGCAACATAATTGACTGAGTTCCGGAAAAGATTGATCTACTTTACTGGCAATCAATTTGGTTACTGCTTACTTTACTCTAATGGCTTTAGTTTAGGGAAGACGATATAGCCGTAGGTATATATGAATAAATGTAACGCGTTAAACACATTTAGAACTGATAGTTACAGGGCTAGGCTTCATGATATATATAATATTTGATTTATACCTAGAAGTAAATGAGACTCATAAGTCTTATAAGTGCTGAGAGCGTTGAAACGAGAGTACAAGTCACGACACAAAATCACTTAGCCAAATGGATTTTGATAAGGGCGGCATTTTAATGTCCCTCTGACGGATGAAAAATGGCTGTAATGAAAGATATTAACTTTTAAATTTGATCTTGTATTGATTTTCTCTTTTGTAATTCCGGTAAGCTTTTCTTACAACAATTACAACTGAAGCCCACTTGCACTACCTAGGGTTAGCCGCTAACCCTGAGTCAAATTCCAAACAAAAAAACGCTTACCTCCGGGTTATGTCGCTAACCTCGGGTGGTGGAAGTGACCCTTAGGTACTTACTTCTTAATTTGAATGTTGACGAGAAGTTACAACGAGGACGTGGTGCCAGCATCCTAGGTATAATGCCTCAAGGACCTATTTTAGATTTAAGGTAGGTAGAGGTAGGCAGTTAGGTAAGTTACACTTACTGTATATATTTTGAAAATAAATGTATTATTTAATTCGGAATTTATTAAGGAGCGTACAAACTCAAAATTGACTTCATAAAACCTACGCGGAAACAATTTCTAACAAACTAGAGTTTTGTACAGTTCAATAAACTTCGACTATTAGAAAGTGCAATTGAAGAAAAATAACAACTTTCTTAGGATGAACGATCTAAATGATTTGAGAGATTATGTCGGGTATATTCGGATATTTTATATAAATATTGAAAACAAAAGGATTGAGTATATTTGCCAAACTCTGTGCAATCGGGTGTCTGGTGGGACAATTACGGTTTTCCATTGAAATTAACAATTATACCTACTTCCTCTCTTTCAAATGAATGCGAACGAAGTGTATATCTTTAATGTAGCAACTCAAGTGCCTAGCTTTCAACGCCAAGAATTGAGAATACTGTTAATTATTAAAGTATGCGTACTTAAACAACGGTCCCGTGTCGCACGTTTTGCGTCTAATTAAAAGGAAAACTGTTTCACTTTCGCCATGGACCTCCACTAATGGCAGTAATTGCGTTAAATATGGCATATATGTACTACGACAAATATGTCGCCAAAACGAATGACGAATGAATGTGAGCAAAAATAATAGCAACAAAAAAGTAAGTACTTAATTAAAATGTATTGTGACAATGGAGGTAAAACTTAGTGTTGCATCTCAGTAATTGGCTACTAAGCACAGCGTAATCCTACGCTTTTTACAATTGCCGGGATAACAAAGGTTTCAAAACTGTAGAATATGTCGATTATTTGAAAATTTCAATATGGTTGTGTCTTTTTGTGTAATTATGTTTACGCAGCTCCTTGTAAGGTACCTACACTGAGAGCATGAGCAAGTCTTGACATCATTTTATAACATATACATACATGTAGGTTTAAAGCATCTATTCAGAGTATTTATGAAAGAATAGTTTCTACCTCCAATAGTTCAGTCTAATAGTAATAGTTTCTAAGTATTATAAATTTACTAAAACGGGACTGAATCGTGTAAATACTTTGATAAAGTACTGAATACTTTTTGAAAATATTTATTTAGTCCCGTTTTAGTAAATTTATAATGTGTGAAAATCGTGAAAGTTTGAATAAGAGTTTCTAAGAGGATTGACAGATAATCTGCACATCTTTGATTTTGTACTTCAATACCAAGAACCATAACGTACTAGTCGTAATTTACGAATCGTAAAGCTTTACATATGTTAATCATAAATTATTAATCTAATTGATATCCGGGGAGAGTTAATAAACTGACATTTACTATTATAAATAGCTGCTGAGTATCTCATATTATTGTCACTGTGACAGGGTACGAAGTGGCTGAAATCACACTATTTGACTGCACTCTGCATTCGTGTAACGTAGGCAAATTAACGATCGAGGTATATTGAAAGGTAAATAGTAGGATATTTTTAGTTCCATTAACTACTACATTAAATTTGAATAAACCCAAAACTCAAACAAAAACTGTAAACGCGATGCCTAACAATGCGATAACAATTTTATTGCAAACTTCCTGACTGTTTAGGAGGTTTGAACAATCGAAACTTATTGACTTCCCCAACGCTTCGCTCAGCTCTGCTACAAACATAAAGAGAAGAGACACTTCTAGAGCGCTTTTATTATTGTGAATGATGACGATATAGGCAATTTATGCTAACATTATTTCCTGAAGGTAGCGATAAAAGGGACCGTACGGGTTTAAAGGTTATGTGAAAGGACGCGCCCTGCGATAAATAGGGAGCAATCGCGCGATAATCGTTAATATCCCTGTTGTGATAGACCGATTAATATAAATAGCCCAGTTTGGACGAGTTTAGATTCAGTATTACGATATTAACAATGTAAATAGAACTACACGTTTATTAAGTTCTTACTTACCCATAAGTACTAAGTATTAGTCACTGTATTTTATTTTATTTATTTTATTTATTTAAGAAGTTCAACAGCGTTTACAGTGAATGACATACAATAAACATATATACTTATAAGCATAGCCAATAACAGAACTCCCTAGAATTTATACAAAAATATCATCTGGGGATAGACTTGTGACTTGAGCTGTGCAAGATATTTAAATATGAAAAAAAAAAATCTAAAGAATAAGGTAATAGGAAAAAGAAAGTAGCAATTGTAACAGTTAACTGGAAAATAAACAAAAAGTATGAGCGACAAAACCTTATAAATAAGTAAACAAACAAACCTATTATTTTATTTACATTTGTACATGTGTGTGTGTGTGTGTGTGTGTGTGTGTGTGTGTGTGTGTGTGTGTGTTTGTGCGACACTACCAGGTAAGTTGCTTTGCAATCTGTGATTTGAAAGCACGTCTGGAGGTGGAAAAGAGGTCAATGTTTTGGAATAATTTGTCGTAGGTACGTGAAATTCTACTCAGGACAGAATTTTGGCCATAATTGGTACGGTGACAGGGAATTTGAAATAGCGCGGTGTTACGAGTACGGCGAGAGGGAGCGCGGAGCCCTAATTGTGAGAGTAATCCTACGCACTCTAGATGCCCGCTGAGGATATCATGAAGGAACATCATGTCAGTTACAGTTCGCCGAGTACTGAGTGGGACAATATTGTGGTATTTACATCTATCCTCATAAGCTTCTGGGAATTTTCGCAAGCGAAAATCTAAATACCTGGTAAATTTTTCTTGTATACGTTCGATCCGGTGTATGTGAGTTATGTAATGCGGAGACCACACAGTGCTAGCGTACTCTAGTGTACTGCGTACATACGCGTAATATACAGTTTTGATACAGGACAGGTCAGTCATAGGGCGGCACACTCTGAAGACAAAGCCGAGGCATCTAAATGCTTTGTTTACAATAATGTCTATGTGTTCTTTCATAGTGAGTTTGCTATCAAGGTTTATTCCCAGATCTCGAATAGTCTGTGATCTTTCAATGGGACATCCTTGAATAACGTATGGAAACGATAAACAAACGCGCTTGCGACTAAACGACATAAGCTGGCATTTACTCACATTAACCGTTATTCTATTGGCTAAATAGTAATCTGACAAGCTATCTAGATCGATCTGGAGATTTTGGCAGTGTGAAATAGTACGAGTGTCTAAAAAGATCTTGGTGTCATCCGCGTACATCTGAAATTGAGAGTATTTAAAGCATGTATAGATGTCATACAGATAGACGTTATACAATAGGGGACCCAGATGAGACCCTTGCGGTACTCCAGATGTGACATCTACAAAGTCAGATCGATGCCCTCCCACTACAACCGCTTGGGAACGGTTAGACAGGTACGACTTTATCCACCGTAACAGGTCTCCTTGAATTCCTAGGTGTTCTAACTTTTGCAGGAGGATGACGTGATCTACACGATCAAATGCTTTTTCAAAATCAGTGTAGATCACATCTACCTGACCGCTCGTTTCCATTTTATTCAGTATAAAGTCGGTAAATAAGGCTAGGTTGGATACTGTTGACCTATGTTTTAGGAAACCATGTTGTTCGTGTGGAATGCTGGGCACCAATGTGGTGTAGAAAGTGTTGTAAACAAGCTTTTCGAAAATTTTACTGAATACATTTAGGATAGATATTGGCCTGTAATTTTCTACATTAAGTTTAGAGCTTTTTTTATGTATCGGTACTATGTGCGCTTGTTTCCATATCTTGGGAAAGGTACCCTCAGATAAGGATCTGTTGAATATTATAAAAAGGGGAACAGCTAGGGAAGCGTGGCATCGTGCAACAAATAATGAGGGAATATTGTCGCTTCCCGCCCCTTTCTTAGTATTTAGATGTTTTAAGAATTGACAGATATCTTCGATAGTTAGCTTTAAACTAGCAGTGTGGTTGGGACTGCCCGATTGAGGTGGAGGCAAAGTTGTTGTGGGATACATTGAGGCCGGTTGAACAAAAACACTATGGAAGAAGTTATTAAATGCTGAAGTGATCTCCGCGGGAGTCGTGTGCTTAATTCCCTGATAGGTGACATATTTTGGGTAGTAAAAGTTGTATACCAATAGTCACATTGGAGAGGACACCGAAGATAGGCGTAACAGGAATTTCTGAAAAAACAGGACCTTAAATGGAAGGTGATGTAACAGTTAAAAATTCAGAAAAAAATACCATATTTAAAATACATGGTATTAAGGGATACAAATGAACACTATTTTCTTTCTTTATTAGGTACAGTTAACTAAATGCACAGATATTTTCCATTTAATTGACACAGTTAACATGCACATGATGTTCCTTTCACGACGCCGTTTGCGGGATGATTTTGAGTATTTTGACAGCCATTAGTCTGGCAGCCAAGACTTTGATTTTAACAAGGGCCGTACCCTCATAATCCGTTTACGCGTCGCAAGAGGCCCTTGTGGCCCAAGAGGCGACGTTTTGTCAGATGGAGGTACTTAGCTTCCGACTTATATAAATATTTGTCCATTGTACTATGACGGTGCGAACTGACATTTCTGGAAGCGCTCGCGTATTGGTGGTAAAATATGAACGCATAAATATTAGCGGCTAGTGAACAAACATAGGCCGGTAGGAAGCAAATTTAATCAGAAAATCTGCTCGCGTATTCGTGGTAAAATATGAACGCATAAATATTAGCGGCTAGTGAACAAACATAGGCTGGTAGGAAGCAAATTTAATCAGAAAATCTATCAGGTGCCATATGTACCTACAATATACCCGTTTCGTATTTAGCCCATTCATGTCTGCATTCTGCTATGAGAAGGGTCTTTGAAAGCAAATTGTAAATGACGATGACGTTCCAATACGATGAAAGAGCTCTGATAAAAGATTGAAAGTTATTATTTGACTGTGTCCAGAAACCATATACCTACATTTGAATGGCTATTGTTAGGCAAAAATCTTCGCTAACTTTAATCGAAGCAATGTGCGTACCTAAAATTGAAAATAACTATACTTTCTTCCTTACAATTTAAGGTCTTTAATTACTATCATTAGTAATGTGGTTTCACATGAATTCTTGCCTTCCTCTACATATTAAATAAATAACATACCAGCGCTGCAATGTTTTATTTACATTCATTAGGTATAAATGGAAAATTGTCGACTCGAAATTATACGTCAAAATAAAATAATTACAATTTAAATAAATAAATAAATAAATATTATGGGACAATCTTACACAAATCGACCTAGTCCCACGGTAAGCTGTGTTGTGGGTACTAGGCGACGATATATATAATAGATAGATACATATAAATACTTAAATACATAGAAAACATCCATAACTCAGGAACAAATATTCGTGATAAACACACAAATAAATGCCCTGACCAGGATTCGAACCCGAGACCTCCTGCTTCGTAGGCAGGGTCACTACCAACTAGGCTAGAAGGCCGTTTTGAAATACAACAACCAGTTTTTTTTTTTAATCTTGAATAATTATTATGTTCCATACCAAAAATGACAAATATGATTTTGGTCATTTTTATTTACGTACACTCAGGAAAATAACCATAAGTAAAATATGTTACTTATATAAAAGTCCGTCTATGCTAAGTTTCATAGATTTTGATAGCACAGACTGTGAGAGTTTTAAGTATATGTCATAATTTCATATAAGATTGACGTTTAAAATGACACTTTAAAGTTTGACAGTAAATTTCCCCGGAAGAGATAACGTGGTTTGATTCTAGGCTACATTTACTTGGTGTGTATTTAATTTTCCTCATAATTCATAATGGACGAAATTCCATTCGAGATTAATTAATTTACAATGATAAGAAATTTGGTTATACAAAAATGTCAGCACAATAACATTTTGACTAAGTTCACTTTGGATACTATTACATTTGAACCACCTTTAGAAAGGTCAATTTTCCATTTGTACCTAATGTCAGTGAATCCAATGTTTGTTAACACATCTTCCTGATATGATAGTTAAACGTATGCTATTCGATAGACATCAAAGATTCAAATAGAATTTAATATATGCGCGCTCAAACTTGGTCTACAGTCTCTAGGCATAGCTCACGTGACTGCTTGCACAATCCTAGTACCTACTAGGCAGACTATGCCTAGGCAGACGTAGCCTAGGCAGACGTAGCCGAGGGAGACTGCACCAGTCGCCGTCCCCGCGGGCGCTGGGCCGCTTCAGTCGTGTGGAATCTGTTTGAGCTTGCTCTTTGTAGTCGCGTTTTGGAGTCAACAAAGCTAGTACTATCCGAACATATTTGCGTCAGTTAACATAAAACTGACATAATAAATCTCGTTGTTAGAAATAAAAGACAGTTTCGCGCAGTTCGCTGGAAAATATATAGGTAGACTCCGAGTACAAAAAACTTATAAATACACGTTTTTCTCCTTTTCATTCTCCTGTCATTTTGATCCATGTTTTGCTGTCTTATTTGATTTATAACATTTTTATCTCAAAGTGCACCTTATTGGGCTGTAACTTTACTTCCTCGTAAACATAGCAACTTGGGGCCAATTTTTCGTTGTTACTTTGCCCATTTTTCTTTTGAAATTGCTTTATTCATGATAAGAATGGATGGATGTTTATATTAACGCGAACCGCCTATATTGAAGTTATGTTGTTCTGTTGATTATATACCTAAGTTGTGGAAAACGTTTCATTTACTAAATATTAGTTGAAGGTATATACGGGTTCTAACCACGGGTTTGTTTTTTATATTGAGCTCCTGATATTTCGGCGATGTTGCAAACGCCATGATCACGAGATAACTAAAGACACGTCTGCAGGTAGATTTACACTTAAGGATAGCCGTAACAAACTACCTTCTTCTACCTTTTTTCATTGTACCTAGGTACAATGCCTCAAGGACCTATTTTAGATTTAAGGTAGGTAGAGGTAGGTAGTTAGGTAAGTTACACTTACTGTATATATTTTGGTAATAAATGTATTTTTTTCCTTCTTTCTTAAATGGGAACTCAAATTAAAATAAAAACAATATAAAATGAAATACGAACCCGCATACATATTAGTTATAAGTTGTAATGTCTACTAACTGCGATTGTTTGAAATTGAAGCCGGTAGGAATCGAGTTCTATGAACGCTCTGCCACTGGTATGAGACCTTCTCCGTATTTTATGAATATCGTTTTTATTTATGTCACTTGCAACGCATTGATTTTTGACAAAGATCATCACTAAAGAAAATTTACAGTGTCACTAATAGCTGCTGCTAAAAACATAGCTAATGATAAATAAAGTATGTTTCTTTTTGCTGTTGATTATTGAAATAACTTTTGTTTGGAAATTATTATGTAGGTATATATAATAAATAAACTCTTGTTATATGTAGGTATGTACGTATTGAATAATATATATTATTTCTTTTCAGGTACATTTTATATATAATGCCGATGCTTTTAAGGTAAATAGTACAAAATAACGTAAGATAAGCTGCAGAAATACATACATTTGTAATAAAGTGCATGCAACATTTTTTAAGAACTAAGTCAAATATCAGACTCATTAAAATCCGCTTTGAAAAATTATTATGAAATTTCTTATGAGGCCCATTGTAAGGGACCACGTTTCAGTAACGTATGTCACTGGCAACACACACTGATTGAAGACTTTCGTCTTCAGGCACTGCGGTATATTGGACGAAAAGATGTGTCGCAGCTTCCCGAACGCTGCCCAACCGAGTCGGATTCGACGTTTAACCTCTTTCTCGAAATTGGACCTACCTAGCCAGACAGTTTGTCCTAGGTATATATAATCGTCTACAACTTCGAGTGTAAAATCTCCAATTGTAACTGGAGACTGGACTTTTTGAAGTTGGTCTTATATTATTAATTAATGGCCAATTAAGTGTAAATAAATATACCTATCCATACTTTATCATGCCCTGGAAAACATAAAAAAATATATCTTAAAAGTTTACTTTTACGTAATCCGGCGAAGACGATGTCAGCCAGGGTAGTCCATAGATTATCTGTGGTATGACGTCACTAAGTATGCAGAAAAACAACATTTGTCAATATCAAAGCAGAGTTTACGTAACGAACTTCACGCGGTATAATATTCAACATTAAGTTAGCTTCGACGAGTATAATGACGTGGCTACATGGCCGACAGCGTTTTCAGAGTACAAATTAAAAAAATATGAATATATTATTTAATTTGAAAATACGCAACCATCGTACACTTTTAATACTCAAAACCAACCAATATTGGGTTTTTAAGCCAAATAGTATAGAAAATAATCATGTATTGTGCCAAATTTCATATGAGTCTAGTAGCTTATAAGTAGGTTGTTTGTGCGAAAACCTGTATCCCTATATTAAGTGTTGCTGCCGTAAGAATGTATAAATCATCTAATTTATATTTTTCGGTTATTTTTTTATGTATTACCATTCGCTTTATGCCATCTTTTCCTAAGTAAAGACATAATATAGTAGATATGTTTCGCTTAGCAAGCTACATGATTGAAACGCTCGCTTTAGGTGTCATTTGTGATTTGTAACGAATGTTTGCACGTTATTTGACGTCTTATGATTATCATGTTATGCTGAAACATTATTGATTTCAGATTTCTGTAACTATATTTAAATTCAGTGTTATTGAGAAATGAGAAAAATAACTATCTGTTTTTAAATATTTTACCCTGAAACCGCACAACTATTAAAACCCGCGATGTACTCAAAAAAAAACATGTATAAGCCATTTAATAATACATAAACAGAACGCACTTATATTTAACACTAAAAACTACAAGTTAAAATCAATTGGCGCAAGCACTGGTTAATAGCCTCAGATTACGCGTCATGTGTGTTTCATGAGCGTTGCAGAAGAAGAAGTCTGTCCTCATCATCATCTATTCCAAAACCTTTAAATGCTCCCATCGATGAAGAAATAGGTAGGTACGGTACCTACCGAAAAAAAACTACCTAAACCTATTTAACATATTATTATGAGTGTTAAAAGAATCCTTTAATGTAGGCAGAATATAGAGCAGTCAGACAGACGTAAAGCGGGCAGTCATACGATACCAATTTGCAGAAACTGCAATAGAGGCGCTTCGCTCTCGCTTGGTCAAACGAAGATTTCATGTATTACGGAGCGTAAAATGTCTCGACATAATCGTGGCTGAATATGTCTAAAATTGAATTTAGTTTCTTAGGAAAAAATAGAGTTTCCTTTCAACAAAGGTTCTCCTAAAATTGAGATAGTATTAGATTACTCCAAAAGGCGTCTTACGAGGACACCAGCCCAAAGCGGTGCTGGCTTAACCAACCTTTATCTAAACGAGTTTCTGTAGCAGCGAGTCCGCCTCGATTGTCACTCTCGAGTGACTCGTTCTGAATTATTGGCACAACATGTTTTCGTGATTGTTTCAGTTTATATCGTCGAGATACAAATAAAACTGTGTAAGAGTAGACCTAAATGAAGAACAGGCATAGGAAGAATAAAATGCGAAACATTGTTTTGGACTTTTGGGGTCTTGTTTATTCTATCGTTTTTCGAGATCTAAATAGTTAGGGACGGTTTGAAAATTCAACCCATAATTGTTCTTTTAGGGCCACTTGCACCACCCGGGGTTAGCTACATAACCGGTGGTCAAGCGGTTTTTTGTATGGAATTTGATAGCTCAATTCCGGGTTAACGGCTAACCCTGGGTGGTGCAAGTGGGCCTTAATTTGTTTATCGTGCGAATTCATTGTGCACACATTTGGGTCATTTCGAATGTCAGAAAACGAAGAGTAATTTCGAAATGAGATTATTGAGATAATGGAATTATGGAATCCTGTAATTTTCGAAATTACCCTACTTTTGATATTATCCCAATACATTGATGTAATGAACGTGCTCAGTTCTAACGTACAAAAATAAGTAAGATTAATTATTTTATGCCGTGGCTCTATTGACTTACTGAATATGACAGGATCTTTTAAAAAGACATGCAAAATAAAACAGATTATTTGGGTATTTATTGACTTTATATTTTATTAATTGATCTATATAAATATGTATACAAATAATGAACCAAATAAAATTTACGAAATACATTATAAATACCGTGTTTTTTTTTTACCTTCGGCATGTAGCGAGGTGTATTTAAGGAAACAGAGTGGCATAGTTCGTTTTCATAAATTTGTAAAAATTTACGTTAAAACAGAATAACATGTTTCATCAACCGCTAATGTAAAACGGACATAACAATGTCATGTCGAATACTCATACTCCGTGTACACACTTGCATATGTCTTATCAAATTAAATAAAATTAGCAATTATCTTCAAAATAGAGCTTGAGCTTAGTACAATGCGTATGTCTTTGAGATATCAACCTAATTAAAGTTAAGGAATGAACCATGGAAATTAAAGCAAATCAATAAAAACGGTGTATTATAAAATGCAAGAGTTTCTTAATTTTAAATATTATCGCTATATTTTGTTTAAATTTCAAAACATTCATATATTTATATATAAACAGTATATTGTATATAAACAGTATACAAGACATAACTCTGTGTATACATCATACCGATTAAAATTGTAAACAGCTCTCAAAGCAAACCAATAATACGATAATAAAAACGTTAGAACAATGAATGAAAGCCGATTAAATTGCGCATAAAAGCAATTAAATATGGATTGGGAGCGGACCCGCTGATTTTTGCCCTGGCCCGGTCGGTGTGAAATTCATTCAGGGTACTGATCTGAGGAACTTTGAATATCTACGGGCCCTGGTTAAAATTTATGATCTTGTAAAATATACTTGCGGTATACCGAAATGGCTATGTCAAATGAATTTGCACAAAACAAGTGAAATACAGTGAATTATATGTATATGTATACTATAAAGTATAGGTACATATAACTGCAGATTTACCAAACTCCCACTAATCATCTAACCCCCTGCCATGTCAATTGACAATGAAGAAAAAGATTAGATATTACATCGTGTGACAAAAATAAACCAATGGAAACATTCTACGGGTAAATCAAACGCGTGTGAATAAAACAGTTTGGTAAAAAATTGCATTGATAAAGATGCGTGTAGCAAAAATAACGACTAGAAAATAATGCGTGTGACGAAATTATCTGTTGGCAGAAATAATGTATAGAAAATAATGAAAATGGGGAAAAACGCGAATGGAACTAAAAAAACCGGAGAAAAAAAGTTTTGGGGAATTCATCTATACTTGGTATGCTTAGGAGCAGATCTGCTCCCTAATACTTGAACCTTGATTTAAAGTGTCAAGGTCAATTATTTAATAGCAAATATTTGACAAACGCATTCGATTGGTTAAAAAACAAAAAACATGAATCAAAACATTTATTACATTTATTTAATGATTTGATTCGTGCTTTACAATTGTATAATCATATTTAGATTAGCAGGTAAGGCAGTGAAGGTTGAGGGAGTGCTTATGTTTTGGGATCCATTCAGAAACCATAATAGAGTTTTTCAGTATTTCATGTATATACATTACAGTTATCTTATTTACACGAGGTTTAAGTTTTGAGTACCTACCTTTGTTTTTATTTTACCTAAAAAAAGATAAAAATAAAAAGTTATTGTGACAAACGTGAAAACTAAATGCAATATTTCGCAGTTTTAAATAAATCTAGAATGAAATTTTCAATGTAAAAAATACCTACAACGTAAATATCAGTAGTTACCAAACAAATGGAGTATGACAGTAATTAGGTATAATCGATCATCTAGAATACCTGTATATTTTTCCTGCGTTCTGGGAATAGGTACTACCGTTTCAACCTTCAATTTTAGTTATGAATCCAAAGTTGAAACCTAAAATTGTTGATGTTTTCAAAAGGATTTTTTAAAGTTTTAATTTATGTTTACTTTTAGCCGAAGCATAGGATTTTTTATCTATATACTAATAAAATAGAATTTAAGTTATTCTATTTTATTAGTACATAGATATAAAATCCTATAGGTATAAAATCCTGCGACACCCTTTCAATCAATTTTAATTAATCCGCACAAAATCAGTTAATAATATTCATTTACAATGAAAACATGATTGACTTGTTAATAATTAATAAATAATTATAAATTCATACCTTAGAGTTATTTCTTATAATCTCATGTTAACAATAACGAACTTTTAACTTTCTTTTCTTTGAAGTACGAACATTGTTACGATTTTGTTAAATTCGTGAATAGGTTATAATACAAAAAAAAAGGTTTTTTATGTTACGTCAATTCGAAACATCTGACAATTAAAATGGGAGTTTTATCACCACGCGACGAGAATCGTTCGATGGGTCAACCGTTCCGTTCGTTCGAGATGAAATCAACAACTCTGCCGATGACTATCCGAAAATCATTATACGTAGTTATTTTAAGTACTTACTTAAGATAACACCTATATAAATAACCTCTCGAAATTTTTTCGATTTTTTGTATAGTTACGTACTCTCAGTGGCTAATATCACAAAAAGTTTCATTTCGCGGTTTATAGAAAAAGGACCAACATTATTTTGTTATGCAGGACAGGGCGATTACGGCCCTGCCTACTTTAAAAACACGGATAACGCCCGTCATTGTATAAAATAAAAACCTGTCAAGCGTGATCCTAGTCAATATTAAGAAGGGTGATATGCTGGGCTAGCTTTACATTACACAGCTTTCGTTAGGCTTCGTTTAGTGACCCGGGCATCGGCCTAAAGTCCTAAACACGCTTCTACAAAACGGAACGATCGAGTTGCATTTTGTAGTTTTTGCTATTTTGCTGAATACTAAGTAATAGTAAATTAGTTTATGTTTGCAAATTATAAAGTTGGTTTTCTTGTGGTAATGTATTTAGATTATATGATATATAACTTTTACAAGCCTTTGGACAGATTATTTAACAAGCAGCTTAGAATTGATATTTGTAGAGGAGGAAAGAAAACGGATGAAATTTTAAATTTTAAAACAAAAAAATATAAGGATCATTACGTTTCATTGCAAGAAAAATCTACTAAATGACTTTACAAGACATACAAAATCCGGTTGACATAATACTCGTATGTATATACCCATTAACAGTAGATGTATAAATAAATAACAAAGACTAACTGATGAAAGGAAGCATTATTCAAAGCCGTAAATAGCAATACTACCCGGTTCAAAATTACTAATTACCGTTTAAGGTGCATTCGACAGTAGCTCCCACCTTTCCACCTTCAGACCCCAAATGGCTGATTTATATTCAACTCGAGGCCTCAAACAGACTGGGGACGATAGGTTGCTATTGCTTAAATAAATTGTTAAATTATTCATTGAGATTACCGATCGGTTTCCGTCATTTTATTACGCGCTCAGTAACGAAAACGTTCGCGCGAGTTTTTATTTTGCTTTTGGTACCTACCAGAAGTTTTCTCTCGAGACTTGCCTTTGGTTCCAAGTTATTATAGAAAAGCTTTATAATTACTCGTAGGTCTGGGAGCGACTATTTTCGCGAGAAGAGATCAAATTAAATTTTTTTGAAGGTTTGTAAATTTTATATTATTTCTACTCACTATATCGAGCTCTTTCGACCTAGATTAAAAAAAAGGGGGAAAAAATGTCCCAAAATTTTCAGACAACTTACGTAGGTATACTCTCCATTTTGTAACCGCCGTACAAAGCGTTTGAAAAATGGTAACGCTTAAATGGTAAAACGCTTTTTTTCTCCTAGAAGGATCGAAAGAGCTCGTGATTTTGATTATAAAAAAAACATTAAATTTACCTATTATAGAACAAAAGTAGATGCTCTCTCTTCTCTCGAAAATGCCCAAGCGTGAAGTGAGATACTTGAGATTAAGTTTCAGCTTGCTTTTGTATTTCTGCCCCGCTGTCTGGCTTTTCTATGTAATTTACGGCTGCATACCATAACATAAAAGCTTTATTTTAATTATTATATACCTAGATTTTTTTACGATTCACCTCTACAATGAGAAACCGGAGAGAAAAAGAACCAATAATTGATTCACAGCATTAGTTACATAATAGTTATGTCTATAATCGTAACCTTCACCATTGAACCTTGGGCTTGGTCATATGCGTTATGTCGGTCATCGACCGCGGGCATGCATATTTATGAGCATTGAAATGACGTTTATACGTAGAACCGAATGTGGCACACTTTAGGTAGCCGCTTCCTAATTCAGGGCAGTAATCAAGACCAAAACAGTAGTCAATTACACCTACATTATGAATGATTGATGAAATAATTAATAGATTTACATTTTTCACAATTCCAGAAAATCTAGACTGCATTATATGAAGACTAACAACACAACGCACGGCTTAAACGATTGATAGTATATAGAACCATGAAATCTGGGATATACCAATATTCTATTGTTGTCGAGGCTTGAAAGTATTAGTATTATATAGTACTTACAAGTTTTTATATCAATTCAATTGCAATAATTTAATTACGCCGTAATCGTTTTCGTCAATAAATATTGACGAAAACACGAAAAGGCCAACTTAGTCGGGCACGTGACGCATGGCAGTTAAGACAAAAACCTGTTTAAATCTGCAGAATATACCTACCATCGAAGTTAAAGCTATGTTAGGTACCTATCGAATATTTACACGCAAAATATCAGCATAGCTTTTTCAGCAGTTTCAAAAAAATAGCGTGATGTATTGACAATTTAGTGAAACCTACTCATATTAATTTATTCAAAACTCCTTCCTATTGAGTTATTAGTAACTAGATAATGTAATAAAACATTTAACCGTATTATATAAAAGTATTTCTCATAGTCTGATGTATGAGTGAGTATACCTATGATACTCTGATCTTAATTTTTTTTTAATTCCTAAAAAGCCAAAACTTGAATTTATTTTGTATATTATAATATATATGTGGAAAAACCGATTTTTACTAATAAAACTTAGTCGATTTCAATCAATTAAAATTTAAAAGGCAGAAATTATTATGACTTGCGTTCAATCTCACCGAAAAAGTACAAAATTCATGAGCGCTTTTTAGGAATAAGGTCTTTTAATTTTGTTTCTAACTAGATAATCTGCTTATGGGCAGCTGCCCAGTAACCAGCTGCCAGTAACGCTAAGCTTAGCGTTACTGCACTTGCACTCATAAGTATTAATTAAAAATCTTCCCGAAAACAGTTTCCTCGTCGCGTAAATGCTACTTACGATTGCCATTTCGAGGGAAGAATTGAACGTGAATATTATTAAGTAAAATCGTCCACGAAAATGGACCTTGTACACGCGTTCGGGGGATGGGACGCGCAAATGACTTAGTTTTAATGTTTACAGTTATAAACATCCTGTGTCATAAAAAAAATGGGTTATTGTTTTTTAGTTGTGTTGGCTACGCAAATGTCATTTTGGTCACAAGATGGGCGTAGTGATAAGCAAAGGTTGATTTCTGTCACTCAATTTCCTTGAGAGAATGAGCGACGGAGTTTACCGTACCAATCATGACGCCGATGCGGCAATGTCAGCAACTCAATTTAAGTATCAAGGATTTGACGGAAGCATCTCCTGGTTCCCACTGAACTGGTTTAATCGCAATCGGAGTATAACATTAACTGCGATTTTCCGTGCACATCAAACTGCTGATCCCGGTTTTTAGTAAAATTTTACATTGGTATGTATATATATATACATTGTATATTAAAACATGTTAAGCCACTTATCAAGTAAGTAAAAGACGATATCATTGGTCAAACCAGCACTTCTGGATTACCTCATGGCTTTGGAAAAGTAAGGAGGCTGGGCATAAATAGTAAACCTAGAATATACTCGTATATTACCACTAAAATGAAAGATACCTGGCGCTTCATTAGATAGAAGCTACCCGTACACACTCGGTCCGACAATTCGACAACGTATACGTATGTCCGAATTGCAATTATCTGCAGATCTGTATATGTAAATAGCAATAGGTATATCCAAGCTATTAGGTTGGCAACGAAAGCGGAAGAAAGGCTCTTTTTTGCAAAAAAGCGTGGTCACATTTATCGTACAAAGTGCTCAATTTATCGTATGGAACAGTATTTAGGTACCTATGTACCTCATGTTGTTAACAGCCTAACCGAAAGCGGGAAAACAGGGCATCTACTTTATGCAGTGCGTTACTTCGTGAGATGATATGACATGAATTAATGACTCGCGTTATTCTAGCGAAGTTTCAAGAATGTGTCAAAACTACATACTGCCAAATGTGCCAAGAATTCAACAACTTAATATAGTTTAACAGCCCGGAAATGTATCATCATGTAACCTGAAATTTACCGTAGGTAAAGTACCTACTCGTATGATAAATTTCAATTGAATTGAAGTGTGCACTGGGCCCTTACCATGATGACGTCTTAACGCTATTTAATTTAGAACCTAAACTTAGTCGCTGCCGTACAACTGAGCATAGTTAAGAACCTAATCTGAATCGTATTAAGACGTCATTGTAAGGCCCCTGATCTGAGCCATCTTAGGGATCATATGAAATATTGGTCAAAACTAAACGCAAGACTGAACGACTCGCCTACTACGTACACTTTAAAATGAGATACATACCTTACTAGCCCAGTCTTGCTAGCTTCGCAGCCTAAATCGTGTTCGATTGAAAAGCTTTCCATTATGCCATGCATGCTACAATACAAGTATAATTATGTTTAATCGCATAATAACGACCATAGCGGACATCATGTCAAGAGATGTCATTAAAATATGTTTGCGTCCGGATGCGCTAGGGCGATGTGTGTGAAGGAAGACAGGGCAGTGATTAATGACTGCTGTTGTAGGTTTTTCAGTTTCATACGTAATTATATGAACAATGGTAATGTGAAACGAATGAAACTTATTCAGGACAGCCGTATTCGATTCCAAAATAACCTTAAACTTGGACATGTCAAAGTCAAAGGTAAGGTTTTAATTAGAAAACTCCCGTGAGTATCAGACATATTAAAATTCTCATAGTGGGTTACTCACGTCAATAAAGTCGAAAATAGCTCGACATGTTTCGGAACAGTCCGTGTCCCTTATTCATGAGTCATGCGTCTAGCCGCGGCGACTGCTCTACGCACACTGCGAGCCCCAGCGCGGTCAGCTCTCGACTTTATTGACGTGAGTAACCCGCTATGAGAATTTCAAAGGTAAGGTTCAGAAAGATTTGACTAATTTGTAATTCACGGACTTATTTCTTGCGGATATTTTAGCTCTGCCCTATCCAGCATAGGGTGTTGGCACCAGTGTCGGACACTTTAAACTGACAGGCACGTAATGGACAAGCTAGTCTTAATTCAAATGTCATACGGTTTTAAATTGATTACCGCCAAATAGACTAGACCCCTAATGTCATTAACCATCCCCTATTCATGTTTTTTATTCGATTTGCTAGACTTATTTCATATAATTTTTATGCGCTTTAAATTAATCCAGCCTGCATCAGTCCAGCATAATCTCTCGTCTTTAATCGTCTTATGGCTTGAATTTAAAAAAAAATCGTGTTAGTCAAGCTTTTGAACAACTTGCATACACGACGTATTCAAATTGCACATTAATTATAAGTAATATATTCAGTGAAAATCCCCACGACGTCCCACTTGATAATACACCTAATCATAAGTTCAGTTGACGCGTATAGTTTAATTTCCGCCCACTAGAGGTGTACGTGTCGTGAATAATGGAGATCCTGCCATGCGAAGTTAAGTGATTATATTACGTGTTCCCGTAAACCTTTACACGACTCGACTTGTAACGCTTGGCTACATCTTAATTTGGCACGTGAAAAAGCTGACGCGGAGCGACTTTACTCTTTACTCACTTTACTTTACTCATACTAACTCAGCATATATCAGCCATCTTTTGACACTTCAAGCAGTACTCAATGTCTAAGAGCTCGCAGAGACGGCAAACGTCACGCTCTGAATTGACTAATGGAATACCTAAGTTAACCTGATTGGCCGATATTTGGCGAGCGACAAATCGGAACATTTATTTCGTGCAGTTTAGCGTGAGCTGAACTTGCACTAGCAACTTGCTGCCAGAAATCAAATAGGGGGGAACCAATAAATGAAGCATTAAGCGACTCACCTAACTTTGGTATTTATTTTACAATTTTTACAAAGATTTAACTTTTTATATTATACTATATATAGTCTAGCTTAGATCAAAGTATTCCAAACCTTCCTTAAACCATCAAATATTTTTTTATAAAATGCCGACATGGGCCAATTTTTCCAGACTATGAACATACTCTGAACATTTTTACCCCAAAAGTGAACCAGTAAAGATGCAAAAGGGAGTACCCTAATTATGAACGGCTGGGCACCAGTAGATGAACGGTAGAATAGGAAGACGCATAAATTTAGTTCGTTCAAGTTTTGGGCACGATGTTGATGAAATGAGCTAACAAAATTAACCCAATCGTTCATGTATTGGAATGAAGCCTAATAGATAAACTGATCAAAATCTCTCAGTTCATGTTTTAGGTAATAGTTTAATCCATTGAACCGCCCCGTTTTCATACTAAAATAAGCCCAATAATAATTGAGTTCGACAAGGAAAGTTCATCTATTAGTCAAAAAATTAAGGAATAGCAAACTAGAAATGAAAAATCTACTGTTTCCGTAAGGATTTATAAAAATATTTGAAAAAATTAGCCTTCACCCAAGACTTGAACGCTGTTCATCTATTGGATAAGTCACACAATATTGGAACCATAACTTGAACAGTAAATATATCATAAAATATGCCTTAATAAAACGTAAATAGTAGTGGGATTAGTCTAGAATCGTTAACAAGCAAAAGCATGTCAGTAGAAACATTACTCAATTTTATACGAATTTATTTCCTCAATTTTTTAAGCGCCATTCTTATTAAAAATTTATACAAACAGCGATTTTGGCGCGAGGCATCTTTTCGGCCAGCTCTCACAACAGCTTACACGGATCTATTATTTTACAGCTTAAATGTTTATGACGGGAAAGTGTTAAGGTTTTGGTAAAAAATATTAATAATAGTTTTGTAAAGTACGTCAGGTTCCTCTACTTTACAACCTTTACTTACTTGAGCCGCGTTTTAGTTACATGAATTATATCACCATCATATTCATTCATTCATCATGTTCTGGAACACAGTTTATACGTTATACCTACAGACTGCCTCAAAGATAATTCACGTTTATATACCCACTTATCATCAGCCTTCAATAATGGGTTCAAATCCCATATAAAGACCCCCATAATAATAAACTTTTTTGTTACAACAAATTTCGTATGTGTGAAATAGTATTTTATACAATCGTGATATAATGAAGAGTTTTTCAGTCGAGTACCGTGTTTAGGCCACGAAGCTTTCTGAGTGGCCTAAGTAAGGTACGAGATTGAAAAACTTAATTATATTACGATTGTATACAATACTTTTTCTACGAGTCATCATCATCATCATCTATGGAGGAACAATTTCATCATTCAATTTCATTGACTTAACACGGATGTAACACAAAAATAAGTTATTGCGCGCGGGGGGCGCGGTCGGGGCAGTCGCGGTCGGCGCAGGCGCGGGGCGCGCGCTCGGCAAAGTCTCAGGCGGCATCGCAAATAAGTATAGAATTAGTATGAAGTTCTATTATAGTTGCCTACAGCGTATCGAAATGAGATATTATAGTTGAGTTGGACTGTCTAATATCGAAAAGTATGAGCTTATAGTTTTGTCTATGTACTCGTAATTGACAGATTAAAGTCGGCGAGTAGAAAAATGTTATTATAGCTAGATAATATTTATTATCGATTTCGATAACATTATTTTTGTTCAAATTTCGAACACATCTTACACAAAAAAATATATTTAACCTCTATTTACAATATCAGTCGAGATGAAGTTTAGTTTAAAACGAATTGTCAATTGCATACAATGAAGCACGCAGGTCGCACGTTATTTTGATACACTTATTTTGATAATTTGTCTCAGAATTTTAAAAATATAAATGTAAAAACTTGACTGTCAGAAAAGTTTTTATTCCTGAAAGTCTTAATGGCGGTCGATACATATGCGCTTTGAAGCATGGAGAGCTCATAATATGTGTGTATATAAAGCAGTGTATGTAATTGTAAATAACACTCGTTTGATGTTACTCTTATTATGAACATAAACCCACACTCAAGTTATAATGCCTTTCATTATATTCAATCACATAAACTACTATTAAAGTTGTGCACGATCCATTTTGTCGTTTTAAGAGCGAGAATTAAAAAGGCTCCAGTCAAATCTAACAAAGATCCTGCCATCCCTTCAATATAATAGATAATAACACAAATTAAAAGTAACAGTGGTTCGATATAACGGTATAGATGTAGTAAATAATGGTTCCTCATGATTTAATATTTTGACGGACTTTTTTTCTCTATTTACTATAGTACTTTGATGTCACACTGGAGGCAATTCGCACCGCATCGCGTCTTCAAGGGGGATACATATAGTAGAAACATCAGAGTGCAGTGCCCATCTAGTGTGACATCCCGCTAAGTTGGTTGAGAAAACACGAACAGTTCCGACAAAATACGGCGAGAAAACATTATTCACTACGTCTGTAACGTCAAAAGTGACATTCAGTTCAGTTTAGTTAAGAAATTCAATAGATGAAGTAGCAATGTTCGAAACCTGATGATAATTCAATTATAAAACCGAACCGGTGTGCTGCAGTAGCCGTACCGCAACAGCAATGCTGCTGCAGTTGCGAGCGGAGTGTTACTATCCCGTGGTTACACTATAATACTCAGATCTCGTGTAATTGTCGTCCGAAGCGAAGCTAAGGTCGACAAACTTGATTTGAGGCTTTCTTATTTACAAGCCAAGGTCTGTACATTAATTTTCTGCGCGACGCAGTCGGGAAGTGGCGAATTTTTTTAACATAGCGGCTTGCAACTGCTTGCCGGCCTGAGAGCAGAAAATAATTAAATGTTCTATAATTTAAATGTTCTAATATTACAACTTTGCATTTTTTATTAACACATACAATTACACAAACGCCTGCATTCCACTGTAACTTTACTATCGGATTATAATTAACTGTAATAATAATATTACATATCAACGCAGGGCAGCTTGTGGCGAGTTGTTGGGGAGTAGCGACCCCACGTACCTGAGCGCTCCTGGGGGACTCCGTCGTCCGACCAAGTCCTCCGCCTCTGGCTTGCCTTAACCGGCTGTCCGAGTGCAGTGGGGTCGCGAGAGCTGTGTTCTCGGTGGAAACCTAAGTGGCGAGTTGGCTATATGTTTAAAGTCCAGTGACACCTCTCTACCCCCAGCCCTCATACCGGTGTTGCCGTAGATGTCGCTTTTTGTGGGGGCATCTTATGTGGGCGAGTCACCGTCTGCCGAAAATAAAATTGATTACCATTTTGTTAGGCAGACGTCCGATTTTCTTCTTATCTCCATAACCCAGTATTTAGTCCACCACTTTCACCTAATAGTCCAGTATATTTTAGATTCCATTAAATCTCAATAGTCAGCAGGTGCAACATCCGCTCGGTGTACCCCTTACATTTCATTAAATTGTCGAAAGGGCCTCTGCGTGTTGGCTTCGGCTCCGCGTACGCCTCCCAAAGGTCCGGAACACCATTGTTCCGTGATGGGAAAGACATATTACATAGGTACCTAATAATAATAGGTAATTAATATTTATTACATAGGTAGCTACCCCTATTGCAGTGCATTCAATTATAATCAATACACCATGTGTGCTTTACGATTCACCAAATTTGCATTGTTTTAACCAAGTACAATCGCTTATATTTAATATTTGGTCGTACCTTACACTAAGTAGTGTATTGAATCAATATTTCATATTAATGAAACTTAAGATGACAGTAAAGATGATCAAAATTACAATGGGTTTAACTACCGGATGGCTGGGGGTTAGATTGTAATAAGAATAAATATTCTATTTCAGCTTTTGTTTACATAATTATCAATTCATATTGCTTGGCCAGTTATTCTTATTAAACATTATTGAAATTTTTTAATAATACATTTAGACGTCAGAGTGTTTTATCAGTACCTAAACATTTTCTTGTTCGCTTCTGCGCTTCTATAATTGTGTAAATTATTAGTTTTGCACAAAAATTATAAGCAGGTATGGTTATATTCAGTAAAAAATCATATACTAACACGGTTTTGTCTTAAAATATACTATATCGGGGCTTAATAGCGTAAAACGTTGAAAACTAACCTCCGACGATGACTTTGTTGTAACACTGTCTAAAATAAAATAATAGTTTAATTATGTAACAGCAGCTATGCAACAAGCGATAAAAAAGTTAAAAGCGATATTATAGAAACAAAGACAAAGACAATTAGTAGTTGTTAGAGTACCGTTAAATTTTATTAGGTACCAAAACCCGGGGTTCCGGGTTAAATCACGCAAACGACAACGGGGACATTGTGGTACATCTAACATGGTGTTGAGGCTTAACACCGATGCCGACCCTTAAACCCCCATGGACCGTTTAAAATGTAATAATACACCATATTATTGTCTCTTGAGCTCGGGAACTTTCACGACCTCGCAGCTCTTAGTATCACGGTTTAATTAAGCAAGAAAAGCTGGCACCGGGACACGACGCAAATTATTTGAGGTGTGACATCTTACGAACTTCGAGGAGAGACATGTCTTTGCGATATTTATGTAATTAATTTATTTCGTGTCGGTAAAGTGACGTTATTATGTATTTCAGCGGAGATGAAAATGTTGCTAATTATGTTACAGCGCCTATTTTAAGGGCTGTTTAATGCTGCTTACTCTTAAAGATTGTGAATTAATACGTTTATTTTGTAATAGAATATCTGCCCCATAAGCTTCTGTTGATAATTGAAAGCGCTGGGTAATTAGCCACAGTCATAATATTTTTAAATTAATTTTATTTCTTGGACACCAGGAGTTTTATAGATACCATACAATTTATACTATCGTGAGTCATACTGACTTTAATATTAAATCAACGGTTTAAACTCACAAGTTTTTACTAGCTGTAATCGAATCATTGTAATGACAATCCTGATAAAAAAACGTGAGTTTTGCCGTTGTTTCACCGTCAATATTGTTGATAACAAATAATATTACGAGTATTCCGTACTTACTCGTACATGTAAATCGAATAAAATCTATCTTTAATTTACAATAGACAGAAGATAAAAAGAAAGTCGAGATCGAGTCGACAAACAAGTTTTCAATGAAAAGTATATTTCTAATGCAAGCTATGAGTACAGGAGAATAGTTTAATCTCGGGAGTCGGGAGAGACGTCAACAGGTCGATTTCAGGCTGCATAGCGACATAGTGAATCTTCTATTTACGTTGCTCCCTAGAATGGAAATGAGCCAGCCAGACTGGTGGGTCTAGAACTGACCTTGGACGAGCCGAAAGTCATATTTAATTTATTTCTGGACATGGAAAATGTAAAAATCGTTCAAAGTTATTCAATAGTATATCTAGTACCTACCTCAAAGAACGTTTTAATTATGTAATCTCCGCTAGGTGTGCTGAGAACTTGCTTCTTTCAGTTCCTTCTTCCAGCTCCAAATTTTTCATGTGCTCTTTTTCATTCCAGGCGGTTATTTCATGGAACTCTCTGCCTATCGACATTAGACGTGCTAAGTCATTGCCAATTTTCAAAAATAAACTGAAAGATTTTTATTTTTCTTCTACCTAACGGTTCTTCCTACTGTTATGCTGTGCTTATGTAGTCGTACTTGTATAGTCAACTAATTGGAACCCTAGGCCACTGTAGGACTATGTCATAGTGACGCTATCAATCAGATTGTAAGAAATCTCTTACTGCTCGTCATTTTGACACGGTTCTAGAGTGGCCCAGGGTTCCAATTGGTTGACTGTACACATAGATGTTACGTATGTTAAGCATAGAATCGTAAAAAAATGTTTTGTGATTTAAAGGTATCCAGCACGCCGTTCAAGCGCTATGACTTAATGTGTTCTGAATAATACATCACATCCAAAAGATATCTCAAAAATATTTGACCGGGAAACATCAGCTGTCCTTATCATGTGACGTTGAGAAGAAAAAGATAGATTAATGGAGCCACTTCTTTTGCTTTATCGTTTGTATGCACGGGGGCGGGCGAGAAGTCATGTTTGCACACTTCGAGTAGCGACGCGTGAACATGCCAGTTTGCGCTCCGTACGCTGAATACCAATACGAATCTTACGATTTTCCTGATAATTGAGTAAAATACTTCCTGTAGCAAATTTTTGCCAACTTAAACGTTACATTTTTGTTAGTTTAAACTCCTTGCAGTGGTTTTATTGATTATATTATGTTTATAACGATTAATTACAAAGTCAAAACAGTTAGACTTTAGTGGTTAATAAATTCCCACTCCAATTTAAAATAACTCTTATTTCGTCTCAGGAACACTGTACAACAATTTTAAGAAGTTTCCTTTTTGTGAATTCTATTTGCTTATAAAAGCAATGGAAAAGAATCGCTAAATCCTCACGGCCGTTAAAATTTCTAAACAAATTCTCAAGAACCCCAGGGCAATGCTTATGAGAACTCTGTGAACAATTACATTTTTCACCCTTAAATATTCTCTTTTAACTTGATAATGATTTTTGCGGTGAAGATTTTTTGCCTACATTACGAGTACAAAGGATCAGCCAAAATAAGTAATATTTATATTTGTAACTTACGACACATTTGGTTCGTTTCATTTTTAGATAAGTAAAAAAAACTATAGGTAGAATGTAGATGAAAGGCAGCTATTGCCGACGAGATATTTTGGCGCGCAGACGGAATGAGAGCATCAATAGCTCTTGGCGAAAATGGGTGCCTTTTACCAGACGGAGTTGACATTTTAAATAAATACAAATACAGTCAAAACAACAATTTTCAAAATCTCGCAGAGCAGCATGCAACCTGCTGAAATGATACACCATGTAAACGCGTCATGCAAAAAAGTTAAATAACAATAGTACATTTCGATGCTAGTGCGGAAAGTATGCCATTACTTACTAAAATGACATATCCGCCCGTATATCGAACAACGTTAAATACAGAGTGGAAAAAAAATAGATACATAGAACGAATTTGAATGTTTTTATTATTATTTCCATAACACTATCGTAATACAACTAATACAGTTGAAAGTATCAAGAACTTCTTCAAATTGTAAGCTTATTTTCTTGAATTTCTCATTGTCAATCTCATAATCATTATTTCTCACATTTCTCACGAACAAAATAATAAATCGCATCTGACAAATCGTATCTTCATGTCTAATAGAGCATGTTTACGTGATTGAAAAACGCCTCTACTTTGGCAGACGTTTCGTTGGCTGTTCCGTGTCATACACACAGATTTAAAAAATCTGTTTTTATTGTTTAATATTTTAATGAATGATCATTATTATGATGAAGAGGTAAATAGTGAAATATGAAATATCTTTTAATTTTTTGCGTTAATAGTTGGTATTTAGTTGTATTACGTCTACGCAAAGTTAAATTACTAATAATAATAATACTCTTCGGTAAGCAGTCATGAATTGAAACAAAAGTAAATAGCACTTGTCCGCAATAAAGTACTTTGCGCACGCAAAACAGCCAGAAAAAGGGCACTTTTTGAGCAACTGTATTGTGTGTGGTCCGCCCCGAATGTGAACTCGCGACCCCTGTATCTCGGCAACCCCTTGACAGATTCATATTCGAACTTAAAAATTGTATTTATCTCATCTACTTCTAATAAAATAGTCGAACTAAGGTTCAATGAGGGTAAGGGACATGTAAATCCCAGTCCGTCACTGTTATTTGTTTCGACTGTTCAGATTCAGAAACCTCTATTTTCTTTTATTATTTATTTAAGGATCTTTTGCCGCTTGCATAAAATGGCCAATGAAAATAACAGATGATTTTGTTTTTATTTGTAAAAAAATAAAGTCATTTCTATTCCAATTAAAAATGATTCAAATATCGAACGTAATAAGGCGGATCGTAGTTCTTAGCAGGTAAAGGAGTTTCACTTAATATTTTTTATTGTAATAATTACATAAGAAAGAAATCGGTTGAAAAAAGAGTTGTTGATCTAGTACCTTGCTTTCTACCTACACTGTAAATTACTAGACTAAGACTTCAAAAGAACCTAGTATACGAGCTTGACGCTTACCGTGTTTAACCCTTGCCAACTTCGGCAAAGCCGTAAGCCCATGATTTTTACTCATAATAGCGTACTTTTTTTTCCGCATAATAATAACTTTCGGTTTACTTTTTACCGTCGTAAGTATAAACGAACCTAATAGAATCGGATCGCAGGGAGGTTCGTACTGAATGATTACATTACGAATGCTTTCGTATTATTTTAGCATCGCAATTTGGATTCCTTTTTCACGAAGGCTGCTCATATATAGGTTATGAAGATACCCTTAAAATTTGTGTAGAAATAGGCAGACAGGGTGGCTCTTTTGTCGGTGACTTCCTTGAAATGTTGAAATAGTTCCACTGATAGCATTATATACGTTTATTTTATATTAACAGCATGAATATAACATTTTTTTAGTATGTGAAGCGTTATTTCCATATAACTAAGAAAAGCGCTCTCATTACGAAAAAAATACTGAGTATTAGACCGGCGTCAACCCAGTGTTTATAATTTACTAAAATGCAATAAATAAGAAATGTGTACGCATCTTTTGTATATTGTTGTATGATAGCTTTTTTTGGGTTCCGTAACAAAGTGGTAAAAAAGGAACCCTTATGGTGCGACTCAGTCGGTCTGACACATCGTTAAATATATCGATGAATATAATACAATACAATACGATACAAATATTCTGTATTGCACACCTCAATAGAAATCAGTAGGTACAGAAATACAACAAACAAAAAAGAGGTAAACAGGCGCTCTTATCGCTAAAAAGTGATCTCTTGCAGACAACCTTTAGGGAGCGGAATAAGTTAAAATAAAACGTCAGTAGGCATACATACATACATACATATATATATATATATATTTTTTTTTTTTGGATTTATGGGCATTTTCATATAGTCTTGTTTGGATCGTGACGTTTTGTTAAGTACCAACAGCATATAAAGTTTTAATTAAACAGTTATAAATGCTAACGTTCGTAAGCTCTTTTTCATACCAAACATTTATCGTTTCATTCTGACTGACATTTTTTGATGTATTTGTACTGATTCGTGTGTCTATTTTTTTAAATAAGTCAATGGAAATTGTGACACATCAAGGCGATTTGCAGTGATATTTGCTTACAACCTATCTTCGTTCATTATATTGATATAATAAAGTAGTGATTTTGATAAAAATTAAAGGGTGCAATTTATCAGTCACTTACACGCAGCAAAAAGCCCCTTGTCTTTATTAGTTCAAGAATGTTCGGTCAGCAATAAACAGGCGTTATCCCGAGCAAAGTGTTATTCACTGCGTACACTTTTGCAGCATCAGCCCCTTGGCCCGAAAGAACCGAGCAAATGAAGACGGACGACTCACGGACGAGGCCAGAGTTATCGCTAGGCCCGACTAATTGTATGAAAACGACAGTTTTGGGCCGTCTCTAGTTTATTATTAGTAGGTAGTTATATTTATTAACTTTTGTTTCTTCTTCAACTAGGTTTTGTAATTTAGACCATCAAAAACATGACTTACATGTAAAAGACACAAGTGTCGCTCCACAGGCGGTGCCGGGGGGTGTCCATAGAACGCGACTTCTACCGACTTGCCTATTTTTATTTGAACTCTGTTTTTTTTTTGGTAATAGGCAAGTCGGTGAAAATCGGGTTCTATGGACCCTCCAATACATATCAAAACTTTTTAGCAGCATAATAACTGTGGAGTGAGACTTGTGTCTTATACCTATAATGTTATTGATGGGATCTCATCTCTTTTTGTAGGCAGACCTTTGTTATACTACATGCATCCGATATTTATACTGACATCGTAGTGTATTGTAATTATCTGCTTGGCCAATTTTTGCCAGACCTTCCAGTTTTCCTACTATAGTCACTTAAGTAACTAGGGAGAACAACGAAAGAGACCATTCTCCAGAGAGAAATCGATTCATTATAACTAATGTTGGCGGCGCCTTAAACAAATTTGTAGGCGAGTAGAGCTTACTAAGCTTATTTGCCTTTTCGTAACCCGTGAAAAATATTTTAATGGGATCTAATTCTATGCCTCGCCACTAATAACTAACTCAATAATCAGATCATATTCCAAAAAATTCAGTCTGCAAATTATGTAATGATTTATAAAACGCGTTATCTATTGGCATGAGTTCGTTCTCATTATCTCAAATCCAGTTCAAGGAATACCCATCAACATAACATTTTAGCACACTAAGCAAGATCCATATATATTCTCATAACCTAATGTTGTAAAGTGGAACGCACACGTTGCTCATACGTATAATACAGTATTATCGTTCGTGTTATAGGTGTTAAAGGTTACGAGGAGGACATCAGTCCTCTCGAATGGCGTGTGTCGCCCGCGATAAGACTGTTCAGGGGCATGGACTTTGTCATCTGTCAACACCTTATTGGCGTTACGTGTCAAATATACATAAACATTCATGTGGTTGGTTTCATGACACTTTCTTCAAAGTATAGTTTGATATTGTTGTGATCTACGAACTTAATACGACGAAGAATTACAATTATAAAAAAAAAATGCGATGCAACAAGGAAATGATGCTGCCAGCATCCTAGGTACAATGCCTCAAGGACCTTTTTTTAGATTTAAGGTAGGTAGAGGTAGGTAGTTAGGTATCTTACTGTATATATTTGAAAATAAATGTATTGATTCTATTACAATGTAAATCATATTTTTATTCTAGACTAATTGTCTTATACCCACGTAATACAGGACGTTGAATTAAAAGTAAAAATCTAACACCATAATAAGTGATACTTCATACAACAATAAAAGCTATAACAGCATATTCGTAATTTCGTATATATTATTTTGCCTTTCGTTCGTCATTCACTTCGTTAAAAACAGGACCGAAATATTATTAAAGTAGGATTTGTTAAAAACTAATCATTCACTTTTGCATCTTTTATAAAGTAGGTAAGTAAGTAATTATGTTCTGGCTTCCAAAACAGTGCATAGTGTATTTCTGTTGTTAAAGTAAATCCATGCAAGTGGCGAAACGCGGTCCCAAAAGAATCCCATTTTAGGAACTATCAATCATACTAAACTAACCTCATATATTACAACCTTCATCGATTTTTTTATCAAAGAGTAGTAAACATAGTAAGATCCGCCAATGATCGCACCCGCAGCTTCATTCGGTTTTCGACGACTTTACAGTGATGCTCTATTTTACTCACTGTCGAAACTCCTAAGTGATACAAATATTTGAATGAAACTTTTAATAGTTTTAATCAATCATAAACAAAAAATCTTGGGTCTATTTTTGGGAAGTTTGTGTGGACTTTATTAATCTTCTTAATTCTTTGTCTATAGTTCATATACTATTGTGGTATAATTTATAGCACTATGGGGCAGAAAACAATTAGTTGCTCTGTATCTGATCTATGTTGAATAAAATTCCCGTTTGTGTATTCCTATATTTGTCGACCTGTCACATTGTAGATGAGTAATCTTCACGAACTCGAATCGGCATTACGTTATAGGACCCATTTCCTTTCGGCGGAAACCGACTGGAATTGCTCACGGTATGCAGCCTCAAGAGAAAATCTATTTTCTTTTCAACAGTTTCCACATACCTCCATGTCTCGTAATAGTGATCGCTTTTCATCTCCATTTTATACGTTCAATAATAACGAGTCGGCTAAGCTGGATATCCTCGTTCGTTACGTTCGTAACGCCTGCAAGTTGTTTGATATCAATAACATCGTTATAGAAAGTTGTGATGTATTTCCGACGGAAGGGCTTTCAACCTCTTCTGCCAAGCTCAGTAGGAAATATTTTAGGATTTGTTGTTTATTTAAGGAGATACGTAAGTTATATTGTAGCGCTTAGTTTGGATAGATAAATTATTGGGAAAAAAACTTATAAGGAACTGATAGATATGTAATGTGATGAGTGCAAAATATATAGGTACGGGTTACTTTTTTAAATGTAACAGTACGATTAAAGTCAGTTACCGATTCGGCCAACCTCGGTAATTGTCGTGAATCCCTCGTCTCTCACATAGAGTTATCAATTTACAGATATGACCTTTAATTATATTACTCGTTGTCTTATTGAATACAATACAAGAAAGATATGAGCAAAACCTCATTTGTACCTCAAAACGAATACAACCTTTATATTGAAATAAGTAAAATAATTGACTATTTTGGCAGTCTGCCTTCTTAGTGTCAATAAAAACAGTTTGACATTTATGTTTACGAACGCTAATTTCATTCGTGAAAATATCAAAGTAAACTTACAATAGTTATGTATCATAGCTTCAACAAATTTAAAGCGTGGTAAAAAAATTGTTGCTCAATCTCGTGAAATTGTAAATAAAATAAAATACATTCAACATTCTAAAATTACTTAATTAAAGGTACACAATTTAAACAATGTCAGTCACTAAAATAAAACTAAATTACCTACACTAAGCAAAATTTCAATTATATCCTACATACAACCCAACTTTTGCCATAATAATAATATTTATAATTGTGAAACCAATTTGTTTTATCGGCCTCCTAGCCTAGTTGGTAGTGACCCTGCTTACGAAGCAGGAGGTCCCGGGTTCGAATCCTGGTCAGGGCATTTATTTGTGTGTTTATCACGAATATTTGTTCCTGAGTTATGGATGTTTTCTACGTATTTAAGTATTATATGTATCTGTCTATTATATATATCGTCGCCTAGTACCCACAACACAAGCCTTATTGAGCTTACCGTGGGACTAGGTCGATTTGTGAAAGATTGCCCCATAATATTTATTATTTATTTATCTGCTAGAGCGTGGCCTTGGTCCCCGCTTCGGGTCGTTCCTGGTGCTTGCTATCGCTGTGCAACGCGGGAATGCCGCTAGTTTGCTAGACACCTTTGCGCCGGGAATGATGCGGGGGGGTTTATTTGATTGACATGTACCTAGATAAGTAGTTTTAGTTTTAAGTTTAATTAGTTAAGTTTTGGTTTAGTTTTTTGATTTTGTATTTAGTGTAATTTTTTATTAAGGATTATTTTTGTATTTTGACATGTTTTTATGAATAATAAATAATTAGTACCATTTATTATTTATTTAATTTATTTAATTTGTAGTGGAAAACTGTGTTCCTTATTTTTAACCGACTTCAAAAAATGAGGAGGTTCTCAATTCGACGTGCATGTTTTTTTGTATGTATGTTATAAGATTTAAAAGACACGTGAACCAATTTACAAAATTCTATGCATTTGATAGGGTACACTTCCGAGATGGTCCCATGTAAATTTTATCAAAATCGGTCAAGCAGTTTATGAAATAACAAAAATCGGTTTTTAATTTTTTTAATTTGGGGATTATTTTCAATTATTAATCGACGTAATATCGTACTGTTAATTACATCAAACATTAAAATATTGACATATAATACATATGTATTTTTTTATATAATTGTATACAAGTATAGCTTCAATAAATAATGAATGTTCAAATTCATGTCGCTTCTGCATAATAAATTTCTTAGGTCTACCGGTTAGTAATAGCAGGTGCTATACATTGCGTTTACGATACTTCAAATTGAATGCTACCTAAAAGAAATCGCGGTAATGTATTTCGTGTCATTTCCGTCTCCGGATTCAGGCCATGATACCCAAGAATAGCCGAATGGTTAACTGATTTTAATTGTATGTACCAATATTCTATTATATAATGCTTGACATGAAAGGCAAAATAAGGTCGGTTCTGTGAGCATGAGATGTATCTAAATTCGACCTTGTGTCAAAAGCATAAGGTTAAACTTACAAGTCTGAGAAATAGCTAGATCTGACCTTATTAAATGACAATTGCGAGACTACCTCTCAATAAACAGTTAAGCAAGCCAATGTCAAACACTGCCAATTAACTTTGCCTGTTAGAAGTCCGCCTGTTTCAATAACTGTTACCTTACGCACATTTATTAAATATGTACATTGTAATTAACAACCGGCCAAAAAATACTAGAATGATGTTTGCGATTTAAGCTGAAATATCGATACCTTTGACCCTGACGAGCCTCGGTCGAGCGAGTCCCAGGTTCGGCCTCACGGGACCCTGTAAGAGACGACTGACATCGAAGCTTGTAGTTACTCTTGGCTATTCAATATAAAACATTTATGGTTTGACATACTTGAACATATTTGGGGGTTAAAACAATGAATTAAAAAAAAACAGAGCTGCGAGCCGTATATTAAAAATGTAAGTCTTCTAGTTCAGAAGGAGACCACTGAGCCTTTTTACGAATTAGGAGGACAATTTTTGATATTCGAACATTCAAATTTCTAAAATAAAATTTTCAAAAACGATGAAGTGGCATAAAATTATAAGCGTGACTGTACAAATTATTATTTTAAATTAAAATTACGGTTACAACAGTCTGTGAGAGTTTTTAATCTACCTACTTATATTTTTTGAATTCCTACTTTAGAATAACGAAAATCGTTCCCCAAGCTCGAAAAGCGTTTACAACAAGAATATACGGGCCTACAGTTGTTTTTGTAGGTGTAAGTAGAAATAACTATGTTTAGACACTTACTTAACACGAAGACTGTCTGCGAAGGTAATTTACAAGTAAATGTAATGGAATTTCATACGTTATTCAAGAAGCTTTCTGTGAAGAAAGAAACTCCCGTCAAGGCACATTTTTGGCCAAAGTCAATTTATTTTCTTGGCGTATAGATTACGTACCGACACTGTAAACGATAGGTATAGACCGAACCGAACTTTATTGGAAATTCCAACGCGGTAATAAAATCAGAAGAATGAAAGTAAAACAAAATAACGTTTAACAGTTAAGATGTCACGAAGGAGTTCCAGTGTTGGGCAAATTAAAACAAATATCTGGTTGTCCGACGTCGTTCGTCGAAATTGCTCGCGTAAAAGTTAAGGCGTCAGTTACTTTGTGCGTGAAAACGCAGAAATGTCGGGACACGACTTTCCCTAGAGTAAAAAATAGTCATAAAAAATAGTAAAGGAGCTCTCCCATACGTAGATACCCTAACTTTTTAAAATAAGTTGTATAGTAGATACGGTAAAACTTATGTAAGTAGGTACTAAGTAAGTAAGTAAGTACCTAATAAACACTTTATTGTACAAAACAGTATATGCTTTTACAAAAAGGAATAAATAGAAAACAACAAAGGTGAACTTATCCCTATAAAGGATCTCTTCCAGTTAACCCAGGTAACTAATAATATATAAGTATGCCTCATCTATGAATATATAAGAGATATCTATAAAAAACGTATAAGTATATATTAACAAGATTTAGCTCGTATACGACTTATTATAGGTAAAGACAGAGTCTATAATAATATGATGAAACTAGTATTCTTCGTTTCGTATCACTATATGACCGAACTAACTCGATTCTTAATTTCCCAAAAAAATTCATCGGAATTACCAAGAGCTGATTAGCCCAAAAAAACACTTGATAACACACAATACTTCATCTTTAAATATCTTTCATTATTTAAGTGTTTTTCCAAGTGTGGGTCGCGACCCCCTAGGGGGTCACAAGCCTCTGTTGGAAGATCGTGACGGTTCGCATAGCCTTAGTAAAACCCAACACGGATTACAATTAGCGGCGGGTAGGGGGTCTAGAATTTTTTTTTTCATACCTGGGGGGTCGCAAGGAAACTATACATGCAGGAGGTCACTCCAGTAAGAAGTTTAAAAAACACTCCATTAAAATTTAATAAACTGGACAGTCAATTTCTGTCGTCATCTATACAAAAAAGGTCTGCCGATTATTGCGGGAGAGAGAGGGGCACGTCAAATGTATGGCAGTGGGTATTCGTATGTTTATAAATTGCTATGTCAGATTAAACGTAAGTCCATACAATGAGTATGATTGTTTGTCATATGCATTTGGGAAAGGGGTAGGTCTGTCAGTTGCAACTCCGCCTGGTTTAATGCTCGAAGTTAAATTTAATTAAGCACATGTTGGTTTCATTAGCAACAAGTGTAATGATTTCACTGTACAGTAAAGTTCATTAATATGTGAACACATTAATAAACTCAATTGTAGGTAACTACATTTAATTGGCGTTTTGATTACACGTTGTAGAGACATAACTCACCCCAGCTTGATTTGATTCACTTGCAAAAACTTATAAAAGGCTCCCATGAAGATGCAATGAACGACTGTTATGTATATTACGAGTAAAGCTTTTACGACATGTGTTATGATACTATCGCGCTCAAAATTGCATGGCCAGTTTATGAATGAATTCATTCATAAATTGCTGATTCATCGTTGAACGCGTGTGTACATATATTTATTTCATAAAGATTGCTCGTTGAATATAATATAATATTTAATATAATATAATATAATTATTAGTAACAGGTGATACTGTTTCATTATATCACGATAGCCACGGCAAATGGCGCGTTCATTATACGATTGTGGAAACATTACACGCGGTGCGTGACTCTGCCGTTATTAGATCCGCACTGATCCAGGCCTACTACTGCGAAATACGAACGAACATAAATTTGTATCTCCCTCTTTATCGCTCTTGCATATTCGAGCAATAAAGAGGGAAATGGATGAACTAACGGAGTGATTCGCGGTGGGCCCCCTGGTTTCCCAATTTCACTTATAAAAAACCCTTCTGAAAAGGCGTAGACTGAATTGCTCTACAAATCACTTTAACGCCTTTACGACTTGTATTATAAATGTTAAAATACCATTGGTATTTTAAAAGCTCTTCATTCATATGTATATTATTTGGTTTCCATAAAAAAATATTAAGATTTGTAACGAGTACCTATGAGTACCTATTTGAAACGAAAGAGCGAAACGTTAATGATATTTCTGTATGTGCGTTTAAGTCTCATTTTATGATTTAATAAAACACATTGGTGAACCAATATTATGAAATTCAACCTCCACGTGATTGGTCGACATCGTTAGGTCTTTACTATTTATCCACTAATGACCGGTGCATTTCAAATTGTGGAGGTAGCAGCAGCCAGGCCATTTTATTAACTCTGCCTAACACCTTACCTATTTTAAACAGTCGTAGAAAAACTATCCTACAAAATAATGATATTATTACCTTTTCATATGTTTTACTTTATTATGACCGCTTACTTAGTTCGTGCTCTTGCTTAGAAGTGTTTTAGTCTGCGACCATACCAGTCCCACGCTGGCTATAAGTAACATAACGCAAATGTTATTGTCTAGGTATACGAGTACATATATTTATATGCCAACAGAGCTACGAAACCTTACAATAAGCCAAAGTAAAATCAACAGGAAACGTTAACATGACAGCATATCTGCGCTTTGTTGTCTTTTCCTCGTGAAGCCAGTCAAAAACGTATAGAAAAACGTGAAGCAAATAGACGGTAACGTTGCAAGACACATGAAAATCAAAAATTAAAATCAAATATTCATTTATAAATAAGCAAGAATACTAACAGAAACCTACTAAAGCTTTGTCGCTTGTTTTTTGGGTTTTTATCCTTTGTATTGAAGAAACCCCATTGATTTTGGATTTTGAGAAACATCTGCCATAGGTACCTTTCATTGACTGTAGGTACAATTGTTGTTGTACTGTACACTTATTAATATTAATATTACTTGTTAATATTACCTGCTTTGTAATATTGTTATTTTGATGGAACAATGTACGTAGATTTGTACTCATACAATGTCATTTCATTAGCTTTATTAAACTTCGTACTTAAATTATACTTATTCATAAATATCCATCCACTAAGGCCTTCATTAGTCGCCAATATGACTGAAACCAATATTTGATAAGCCTCAAACAAAATCAACACAGAGAATGTTTACCTTTTCATATAAGGTGTATTCGGGTGAATTCTAAATCATTTCCAAATTTTGAGTAATATCGGAAAACGAAGGTACTAAGTCAGAATGAATAGGAGTGATTTCCGGAATTATCCGACATTTAGGAGCCGATCATATTTGTATGCTGACAAGTGCTTTATTAAACACGTAATTAGAAAAACCCAAATAGTAATAATAATAACAATTTAGTGGCGTACTACAAGTACCTACCTGTACCACTCTACAGCTCTAAGCTCTATTGGGATCCATCTATCGTCACGGATAGGACTATTGTAGCCAATAGGCCTGATATCGTTGTGATAGATCGATCGCAGCGCCGGGCCATGCTCGTCGACATCACCATCCACCATGTCGAGAACCTCGTGAAGGCCGAGAAGGACAAGTTCAGCAAGTACTAGGTACTTGCTGGACTTGTCCTTCTCAGCCTTCACTTGACCCACCAGGAGGTAATTGCCATGTGGGAGGTTGATTCGGCGATCATTGTACCCATAGTTGTTTTGGCGAACGGTCTTATAGCGAAGAGTCTCAACCAACATCTCGAGAGGCTCTCGCTACGAAGTTGTGGTTGGATTAAGGGTCAGAGGCAGAAAGCGGCAATACTGGACACTGCGCGCATAGTCCGAAGGTTCCTCTCTTTGCGACCCTAACCACCGTCAGCCCGGGCTCTGCCCCGTGGCCGGCGGCACTCTAGGTTAGGTTTTTTTATAATATGTTTTTTTTTTGTGTTTTTGTATCTTACTTTTATAGCCATATTATAAATACCAAACCTGAAATTCAAAATAAATAAAAACTAAGCTAAAAACATAAGCTGAAGTGGCAATGGGCCGGCCACATAGCGCCAAGATCGGATGGCCAATGGGGCAAAAAAGTCATTGAATGGAGACCACGTACTAGCAAGCGCAGTGTGGGATGGCCACCTACGAGATGGACCGACGACCTGGTGAGGATCGCTGGGTCTCGTTGGATGCAGGTGGCTGTAGACCGGTCGTGCTGGAGTTCTATTGGAGAGGCCTATGTTCAGCAATGGACGCTTACAGGCTGAAATGATGATGATGATGAAGCTAAAAACTAACTAAAACTATACAAAAGAGGTACAAAAGAAAGTGATTTTCTAGATGATATGCTACGTACCTATGTTAGGTAATTTATTTTGTGTCAATTAATTAATATATCATAAATAGCAACAGCCAGAAATAAGTCAATGGTGTATTTTTCTTTTAGCAGATGTACTAAATGACTGCAATTAAAAAAACAAACATTAAATGTATGGAAATTCAATTACTATTTTGACACTTTGATAATGTGATTTAGACTACAATTACATTTATCGGAAAAGAAGTACCTGAAAAGTATTCAATTGTTAAATGTTAAGTCATCCATTTTTTACTATTTTGAAGTCGTATAAATATCTATAGGTACGTTATTAAATTTCATTTGTTATATCGTGATATATACGGAAAGAAAATGTTATGCTATAAATTTATAATTATGTTATTGTATAAAATTTTACATGTGTTAACGTTTCTGTTGACATAAAAGTTATAATCCTGAAGCACACTGGATAAAAAAATTAAAAAATGTTTTTTGTTGTTACGTGGCCTGTGTTATCCTACTTACACTGCACAAATAGATTTGCTCGTAGTATAGTAGTAATGTTACTAGAACTAACAATGATCCAAAACTAATATTTGGTTACAAGCCAACAATGGTATTTATTGTAAGAAACAAAATTATGGCCACTGTCATACATAATCGAACTGCTTATATTCACCACGTAATAGACAAACAAATAAAAGGTGTTAAACTGGTGATCCAGCGGAATATTCAGTGATATATAAAAAAGCTGACATATAAAAAAAGCTAATCGCGTCAAAAAGAACTTCCTATTTGTATTCTAATTAGTATTCTTAACCGGATGACCAGTAGTTTTTGTTTCTTCATAGACACGCAGGAAAAGTAGGTACACAAAATCAATGATAAGACAGACTAAAAATGCAAAGGGCCTTTAATCTAAGCGCAATATTTTTTGTTTCAGTACATCGGGACAATGGATGTGCCTCGGCCATCAAGTCGCGTCGAAATCGTCGCTGCCATGCGCCGTGTGCGCGTAAGTATTCATAATTTGAATATTAGTTGGTATAAATTATTAGTATATCGTAAAAACATCCTCTCTTGACAAGAAAATATATTTTGTATATAATACTTACATCTTTCAATAAGTAATAAATTATTATACTAGAGGATTTTTGAAAAATATGAACATAATTATGTATTTTTCAATGTTTCATTATAATTTATAAAACCGTATTATAATCGGCACACGTTACACGCCACCGACCTTTGTTGTATACGTCCTGTTATAGTAGACCCATAAATAATAGCTTATCCATACTGAATCACGACGTTTTGAGAGTTAAAACTTTAATAATCAGGTTAATAATAATATTATTCTTGTTTTGCAAGTTTAAAATTTGATACCTGCGTTAAGGTTAAGTGGATACGTATACGAGTAACGATACATTTTAATTAAGGTAAGTAGGTGCCAAATATTTGTAATACCAGCGCAGGCGTATTTCACAGGTGCCATTTTCATTTCTGCGTAATAAATTAATGACTACATTCCGGCGCATTTTTGAGTTTAAGAAAATCGCGTTAAACACAATACGCGTACATACAGCCCCAATATCCGGTTTCGACAAATCCTGGTTACTTATTTGGGGCAGTCGATATTTGATGGCTAACTAATTTGTTTTCCAAAAGAAACGGATCGTTCGCTACGGGTACAATCTATGTGGTGTGGTATGGAACGAATACTACGGTTTTTATCCATTGTATAACGTGGTCTTACATAGATTCTGTAAGCGACGGGCTCAAAACTCTTTGCACCGAGCGCACCGCGCACTGGCTGAAAATCGCCAGCGCGTAGAAAGCGCGACTCGCGCGTCTTTTGTTTTATTGTGTAAGATAGATTGTCAAAACGTATGCATGTCGTACTGTTTTAATTTCATATTTCACGATTGCTTTCGCTATTTCTTGTAAATAATTGTGTAATTTTGTGTCTATATTTTCAATCTTCGAGGCCCGATCTGCTACAGACCCGCTGTCCCCCAATAGATTATTCGGTTATTTAGCTGATACCTATGGTTGTATGATGAGTGTAAAAATATTGGAAATCACAAAAACAACACTGTCCTTTGTTAAGTCGCACGACTATCGTGTGTAGTTTTAGTCCTAATATTTCGGGCAATCATGTTGGTACATGTTGTTCACGCGACTTTACAAAGTGTAACATATTAATGATATATTGAAGTTTATATTATTTAAACCAAAACAAAGAATCACTGCTTTCTTATACAATTTAAAGTGTAATATAACCGTAGCAACCTTAGACACGTCTTTAATACAAGTAAGTTTGCAGATAACGACTCCTATACCTACTTTGCCTTAGCGTATTAAATAAGTAACTCAAGGAGAGGCCCAAGTAGTCACTACTGGGAAAATAGATGTAAAATGATTAATGTAAATATTTGATGCCCCTTTAGATAGTCGTCTATAAATATTTAAACGTTATTGAGTAAAAGTAATTGTGTAACTGCAATTAAATATTAATGAAAAATACTAAGTATGCGCAGGTATATAGGTAATAATAAGTAACTTTTGACGTTGCCGATCTTTTGGATGGGCAGCGGCATCTATTTCTTGAAGGGATCGTATAGAAGTATGATAAGTCGGTCGTGTAGTTGAAGTGATAAAATAAGGAGGCAGAGTGTACCCGGTGTTCATAATTCAAAAGATTAATACCCAAAAATGTATATAAACATGCGAAAATGGTTTTAGGAGACCTGCTCTTAATTTCAAATTTAAAAAAGGGCAAGTGCGAGTCGGACTCGCCCACTGCGGGTTCCCTACAAAGTTTTAGTTGCAACTGCATCTCGTATTAAAAATATGAAGTCAAGCTCATGTACCGACAGATTGTATCACTCGCTTTCACGGCATAGAGTTAGTATGCGCGACTTTGCTTTTCTTTGATAATATTTCATCACGTAAACCGGTGTTTTTAATTTTATTTAACAGACGGTACTTAGACCATGCTATCATATAAATTTAGAGGAAAAAAAACATGAAAAAACAACTACTTAAAAAAACACAAAAACATGAATCAAAATATTTATTACATTTAATGAATGATTTGTGTCGTGCTTTAAAATTGTAATCTAAGGCGGTTAAATTTGAAGTTTAGTTCAGAAAAGTTTTTTTCATATTTTTTTATCAATAAGTCAGTAAGTAAATATTTTGCTTTTTCTGTGATAACTTATTTCAGTTAGTTCACTCGTATTTTATTTTATTTTTTGTTTCTTGTTAAACTTCGGAAATAAGGGGGGAACGGCTTTTTCTTTAAATTTTCGTTTATAAATTTAAAAAAAAATTACCTGCTGTAAAAAAAATGCATGTGTTAAAATTAGCAAATCAAGCCCTTTCAAATGATATCCGTAGGTAACTAAAATTTAATTTTTACCCCCTCTGTTATCGGGCTATTTGCATTGCAAATAAATTAAAATATATCATTCATTCTCTTTCAATTTCAAATCGGTATCTCAAGTAGTTCTCGAGATATTCAAAGATGTGACAGACAGACAGATAAACTGAGTCACACCATAACCTTTTATACCATTTTGTTACGGAACAATGAAAGCATATTGGGTGCGAAAAAAGGTCATTTATGAAAAACTATTTTTAAACCAGTCGATTCCATTCGTATTCAGGATCAAAGGCTTCTCCTTCGGTCTGTCAATACCCTTCAACTTCCGCCCGTCTGTCTGTTATAATCTCTGTATCGCTTGGAGGTATTGAGTTAAAAATATAACCACATACTCAAATAAATACTGTAGGTGCACCTTAAGATCCGGGCGTGCATGACGTGCTATATATTTTTAACAAATGCACATATTGCAGCAGCCTCAATGCATGTAACGATCAAATATTAAATTAATATAAATATTAGTGTACGACTTCTTACACAGATTGACTAAGCCCCACGGTAAGCTCAACAAGGTTTGTGTTGTGGATATGCAGCGAACGATGTATGTAAAATATGAATACTTTAAACATGGAAAACGTCCACTCGGGAACAAAATATATTCGTGCTCATCACACAAATAGATGCCTTTACCAGGATTTGAACCCTAAACCTTCGGATTAGTAGGCAAGGTCATCATCCACTAGGCTAAACTGACCGTCCAACTTCTATATATTATACATTTTTTTATACCACGTCGGTGGCAAACAAGCATACGGCCCGTCTGATGATAAACGGCTACCGTAGCCTTTGAACAACTGCAATACGAAGGGTGCCACAAGTATATAAGCTAAAAAAAATACGGCTGTTTATGCCGCAAAAAACTGTGAAAGGAAAGAAATATCGTCATATACCTACTACGAGTATAGGGAAAAATCTGAAAACTACACTTTTACAGATAACCTATCTGTAAAAGTGTAGTTTTCAGAACCCTTGATGGGCAAGATGGACTCACACTTGCCCGGTTTTATTAAATTCGAGGCGAACGAGCAGACGTATCGGCTGATGGTAAGTGATTACCATCGCCAATGGACACTTTCAATACCCGCGCGGATTACATGTGGGTGGGCCGACATTTGAAAAAAAATCATTTATTTCAGACAAAAAGTGTGTCCATCCAGGTTAGTAATGCTATTTACTATTATGATGGAAATACGTTTTTTTCTTAAAAGTTTTGAAGATGAAGATCGTATAGATGTAAAATAAGTCGGAGTCGTGTACTGGCAGTAAAATAAGGAGACAGAGTGTTTCAAAAGCTCTTATCTCTATAACAAAGTCATTGATCCGCGCACACGACGCGCTCGTTTTTTTCCATACATGTACACAGATAAAAATACGCTGATATCAATAAAATAAACAAGCATGTGAAAATTCACGTTTCGAAGTAAGAAGACTATAAATTGCGAGTGGTAAAGTCCGTCTGTCCGTGTGTCACCAGACTGTATCTCATGGACCGTGGTGAGATAGTTGACATTTTCACAGATGATGTATTTCAGTTGCCGCTATAACAACAAATAAAAACAATAAAATAAATATTTAAGGGGGCTCCCGGGCTCCCATACTCAAACGTGATTTTTTTGCCGTTTTTATATAATATGGTACGGAACGCTTCGTGCGCGAGTCCTACTAGCACTTGGCCAACTTTTATTATGTATGCAAAATATAACAAGCTCGGGCTCTTTAGAATTTAATGAAATTTAGTTCTGCGTGGCTTAAGCCGCCTGACGTATTTAAACGTTCTCTAAAACCTGATACTTGAGAATCTTGAGATGGGCGCTGTACAAACTAAGTCCATTCTAAAAGGTTTAACGTGAACGGAAAATTGTTTCTCTTTCCAATTAAATTAACAACAGACTTTCAATATTATATCGACGTTTATTATTGTCGGTTTACATTCGTCTAAGCTTTGGGCAATTCCAAGTAGCTTTCACGGCCGGTACTAAAGTAAAACATGAAATATCCATTGATCCTCTGGGCGTGGGGTTGTTGATTTAACTAAGTTTGAATTGAGCGTTATTTTACCGTCAAGTCGAAATCATATTTATGGTTTGGGGATACTTTAACGACAGAGCCTTAATATTCGACTTAATAATTGACGCCATCAAATATTTGCGTCCTTTTTAATTTGCGATGTTTCGATCTTCCAACGTGTGTTATTAATATTTCCGTTTATTTATTTTCTTCCTTAGGTTAGGATTTTTACAATACGTATATTTTATTTTATTTTATTTATTTAGAACATCAACAGCAATACAATAAAAATGGATAATTTAATAACATGCTAAACAACAAGCTAATAAAAGATGTCCACAAGAATACAAAGAATACCTATAATACAGGTGGAAGTTAATATAAAGCAGTGATAGTGCTTAGGAAAAAGAACTAACAATAGTCAAAAAAAAAAGAAAAGAACTTAACAATAGTCTAATTTACAATTGTATGTATATATGTAAGAAGATTTAGGGATGTATGATGTTGATGTATGTATGTGTGTGAGTGATTAGTGTGACTTAAAAATAAAATACAAAACAACATACAAAAAACAATACAAAACAAATACACATTATAAAAAACCTAACCTAGAGTGCCGCCGGCAACAGGGCTGGGCCCAGGCTGCCGGTGGTTAGGGCCGCAAAGAGAGGAACCTTCGGACTATGCGCGCAGTGTCCAGTATTATTTTTAACATCTTAATATTGTTGTGCTAATAAAAAAGCACACTTTTCTTTTGACTTTATTAGATATTATTTTTATTTTTTTGGGTTGGTTGTATACGGTAACAAAATCTAAGCAAGATTGATAGGAGTCCGTATAAGCTCGGAAACCATCATAAATCATTTAAATCGCCGCAGTGGATCGCAGTAATAGAGCGAAATGACGCGCAGGTGGCGTATGTTACAACAGTTTCAGCTTCAAACACGCCAATCACGCCAAGCGCACTGGCCACTTTGGAGATGCCGTTTCTCAAAATATATTAATACTAGCTATGAAAGTATTATTTCTGCGAATACTTTAGCATATTGCATACCCATTATACCCAATGTACATTTACATCTCGTCATAACTACAGGGTGTCATTAGAGAGCACAGCTCACAAGGACAAAATTACGAATAACTTCTTCAGGCTAAAAATGTTTAAGCCCTTCATTTTATTTATTTTTAAATTTATTTATAGCCACCATATTCCATTTTAAATAAACTGAATAGGAAATAGCGAAGTAAACCATAACCAAAGCCATAGCCAAGCCAGTAAACCATAACGAGTATGTATATGTATACTTTATGAGCCCTAAGAACCACCTTTTGACATGTGAAGTTTGTAGAGATGAGGCTAAGATGTATCGTTTGTAAAATGTAGCGATTATTAACAATTTGGTAGACTCGATTAAACAAACAATTTTTGAATGTACACGTATATTAATGATTTGTTGGTGTACCTATATTATTAATTTGCCGTTTTTTCACATTGCGTTCCTTATTTTAATTTTGTTTTGCTTTTAAATAAATGTATGAAAAATACCTTCAATAATACCTATGGTGTGAAAAATAGCTTCAATAATACCTATGGTGTGAAAAATACCTACGTCATTGACCGTATAGACGGTTTGATTATCTTTTTTTTGTTAACTGGTAATCCATAACACGTGACAAAATGGGGCATTTATTAAATTGGTATTTGAACTAGTAATCTAAGTTGTTACAGAGGCTTAGCTTGAAATGCGTTTTAGATTCATAACTTTAAAGACAGCAAAAATAATATTTTTATTCAGTATACTCGTATAGGTACACAAGAATCTCTTCATTTGATTAATAACCGTGAAAAATGTAATAGGGACAGATCTCGATTACGGTTTAGCGTAGCATGAATTTTGCCGAGAGCAGGGACTGGGCCGATTTTAAATTATAGCAATGATGTAAATTAAATGGCCGAAATGTTTTTATTGTCAAAATGAAGTAGAAAATCGTGAATAAAAAATGTCTTGCGAATTTTTTGTGTTTTAGTATAGACTAGAAGCTGCCTGCGACTTCGTTTGCGTAGATTAGTAGGTTTCGCGAACATAACAATTTGGTAATTTGGGAGTTGAAATATATAGTAGTATCATAATGTGGTGTATGCTAGGCACTTGTAAAATGGCTAGGCCTCACCGCTTGCGACACCACCACCGGCAACACATCACCGCAAGCAGAAAGTCGGTGTATATTGTGTTTGTGAAGCTTAATCTAGCCATACTTCAGTGAGGAATACTCGAATCGTAGACTGCATAAATGTAACTATAATATTGACAAGCTTTTCTGTTTTGTTTCAGTACGAGTTTAAGGCTAAGGGTGTCAAGAAGCGCAAAGTCACCATTGAGGTATCGACCGATGGCGTGAGGGTGTCGACAAGGAAAAAGCCCAAACCTAAAAAGGTGAGAAATTTTATTTTTGTATTCCTTTAAAGTTTGATTTTAGAATTTTATTTATTAGGCATTGTACAAATTTTGTTTATTTTGAGTAGTACGAATAAGTATACCTATACATTCGAGAGCATGCATTCCTGTTCACTAGGATTTACTTGTATATAATCTTGAATACGAATACATTTAGCATATTAAAATAAATTGATCCTTATACAGTGTGTAAATCTAATACGGGCGAACCTCTTAACGGTGGTTAGTATAGGACATAAGAAATGTAATTAGGTAACTTTTAAATGGAATTGCAATAAAATTTTTATCTCGCGTTAAACATTCGTTTACAACTGACAGCGTAAAAAAATTTATAGTACATTGCTGCTGAAAGTTTTATGAAAAAATTAATTATGGGGTCATAATTAAGTGTAACTTAAAAATATGTTTTAATTATTGATAACACTAATGAATTATATGTTAAGTTAAATTTATCGCCCGTATTAGACTTACACACTGTATAGAATTTGATTGTCCTTAATTACATGTAAAAAACTTACGTATTAATTGACTTGAGGTAATGGTATGAAAAAAAATACCCATACGGTTGTTTTGCAATTTAGATTTTTTAAGATTCGGAACTTATTTGTGTGATGAACACAGATATTTGTGCCTGAGTCATGGTTGTGTTCTATGTATTTATGTATTTGTATATTATATATATCGTTGCCTGAGTACCCGTAACACAAGCCTTCTTGAGCTTACTGCGGGACTTAGTCAATTTGTGTAAGAATGTCCTATAATATATATATATATATATTTTTTTATAAAGAAAATACAAAACAGATATCTTGAGAATATTCTACCTTACTTTATTTTCTTAAAATACCTAAGAATTGTGCTCGGAGAAGGAATTATGACTAAGCTTGTAAATTATAATTATGAGCTCTTTAAAGCCGTTATGATAAACGTTAAACATACTTATTATGGTTATGATTACTGGTTTTGAAATGTTGAGGGAGGCGAGGGCGGTAGTAGGTACTTATAGGTACCTACTCGGATGATGTGTTTAGTATCGATTTGTTTAAGTTTACATGATCTATTTGATTTGTGAGTACTTACATTCTTTAGATGGCGTGAGGGGAGGATGACATTAATGTCAATAGTTAAGACATTGACCTCAAAATATTATTTTGGCCGTCAAAAACCTTACCTAATTGTTTGTTTATAAAGTATCTAAACAAACAATATATTAATTTGATGTAATAAAACGGTTTATAAATGAATTCCCCTTTACTGATAGTGTTGAATTGTACCTTGGGTATCTTTTAGGTCACAAGTGCATTTTAGAAACGTATACTTTTTTACTTTCCGTTTTCAAATGTTCGGACGTACAACATACTTTTCACTTCTCTTGCTCGAAAAGTTCGCCTTTGTGTCGTGGCTAGGCGACACAAAATCGCTTTTCATGCACTAGGGCATAAAGTAACCTCGCAGGTGGAGCGCGCTCGCCGCGGCCTCGCCCCCCGCGCGCCCGGCCGCCCGCAGGCGGCGCACGGCGGGGAGAACCCAAGCGCAAGAGTATGGATGTTAAATTTTCAACGATTTAAAGTGATATAAAACCTAATATTTTCCTTACAATCGAAGTGAAAAGCAGTGTCTATACCTCGGGCACAAGTACCCATTTTATCCTCGACTACTATATTCGTCCTCGGTACACTCGGACCAATAAATAGCCTCGTCTAAAATGGGTTACATTATGCCCTTGATATACAATCTACTATTTATGATGAATAACGAATACATGGCATTCCGCTTGACTAATATTTTATGGCTAACAATGTCGGCCTTAATATTGATTGATTGATATTGTTGTAAACCTTCATATAAAGTGACGTGTAAAGGCAAATTTGTGACAAATGTATTTTTATTTCAGAGAAGCCCTGTTTGATATATTCATATTTGATAGATCTTAGTTGCTAGATGGCACCCCTTCATTATTTTAAATGGTCAATAGTCATACTAATTATAAAAACAATCCTTATTTTGTTCAATGTAGTTCCTAAGCATAGAAATTTGGCGTAGAACATTTATCTGCGCATTCTCCATTTGTATAAAATGTGCACTACGCTATGATAGTTAATATTCATACAATTCCTGCATAAATTGACTCCAGCGAGTGTTATTCGCGCCGTAGTTCCCAAGTTAGATTGAAAACTTAGGCGACTCCTTTTGTTCGCATTTTCACGCCGCGGTTACTCCAATCCGCTTTGAAATGCGAAAATGCAACTAGAATATTCGACTTCATACACATAAAATATCACGCATCGTGCCACAAGCAGATGAACTCAAGGTAAATCTCGTAAAATTGTTGATAGGTATTTACTTGACTCATAAAACTGACATTATAATAATAATATGTATACGTAAACCTACCTACCTGTATAGTTAAAAAGGCGTCTAATTTGTAATGGTTTATTACATTCTCGTAATTACATGATATCATTTAGTGAAATAATAGTAGTTTATGTGATTGTATATAATGAAAGGCATTAAAACTTGAGTGTGGGTTTATCATAATAACATCACACGAGTGTTTTAATGCCAAATTATTTACAATTACCTATATACACTGCTTTATATACACACATATCATGACTCTCCATGATGCGTTCAAAGCGCATATATATCGACCGCCATTGCGACTTTCAGGAATAAAAACTTTTCTGACATTCAAGTTTTGACATTTATATTTTTTTAATTCAGAGACAAACTAGAGTTGGCGTCAATTTTTATATTGTTCGATATCAAAATAGCGTGCGACTTGCGTGCGTTTTTTTGATATTTCAAATGTGATGTTTCAAATTCAAAATTATTTATTTCATTAACTACTAGTACAATCTGATGATGGCAGTGTCTCCTATTAAGGTATTAAGAAAATAACTTGTGCCAGGAGGCACCGCTCTACCATATTCACATGTAATAGTCTCCTGTACTATTCTGAGACATATTTCATATCCATTATATACAGTGTGTAAGTCTAATACAGGCGATAAATTTAACCAAACATAGAATTCATTAGTGTTATCAATAATTAAAACATATTTTTAAGTTACACTTAATTATGACCCCATAATTAATTTTTTAATAAAATTTTCAGCAGCAATGTACTATAAAAAATTTATGCTGACAGTTGTCAACGAATGTTTAACGCGAGTGTGTTCGCATTACATTGCGGGCTGATTTTTTTTCTATGGATAAAATTTTAATTGCAATTTACATTTCTTATGCCCTTATATCAAACTTTAAAGTGTTATTTTGAACGTCAAACTTCTATGAAATTATGACGTTTACTTAACACATTCACAGTCTGTGCTATGAAAATCTAGGAAACTTAGTATAGGCGGACTCTACCGCATGGCTTCGTGTTGATATGTCACCGCACCGCATCGCAATTCCACCCCGTACCTTCGCTCACCGCCTGCGGAAAATAACTGATTTGAACTCATTATAGCTGATGGAGGACGATATTCATTATTATTCATATATAAGGTGCTAACAAATTAGTCACGGATATTTTCAGGGATAATACATTGTATTAAAACAATTAACTTTATAAACTATAATTAAGGAACCTTTGTATACAATTTTTTTGTTTTCATTTACCGAACAAAAATAATAATTATAATTCCGTCTAAAAATAATCACCATGTGCAAATTTAACTGACAAGATGTTTAGCATGACGTTGACAATCGAGTATTTGATTTGACGTTAAGTGGCCAGTTAGGTGTTTTAATTTAATTTAATTTATTTTAGTGTTAGGTAAAAGAGGTACTAAAATATGTTCAATGAGTACTTATTTAATAATCACACTAACAGGGTATTTTAACGTTGCTTTGTTTCCTAGTTTCCTCCAAAAAAACATAACAAAACTTATGATGTTTCATACCTAAATGTACTCCGAGAACCGAGTACTATCAGCGGTAAAAATATCCGTGACTAAATTGTTAGCACCTTATATAGAGATAGAGTTAATATGACAAATAGTATTTATACAATCGTGACATAATAAAGAGTTTATCAGTCGAGTTTGAAAAACTTAATTATATTATGATTGTATACTTTTTATATAGGTACGAGTCATCAGCATCCATCATTTATGGAGGAATAATTTCATCATCCATATACGCTTCCATAACAAACAATTCTAAGCTATAAAAAGTATGAAAACTATAGTAACCCTGAAAGGTAGATTGGAATAATTCTGAAAACAATTTTCGAAGCTGGGTATTGTGTTCGAGCGATTATTTCACAGTGATGCATGCAGATATTTCGCACCAGGGCCTATACCACGAAAATCGAACGATTGTGGATTAGTAGCTCCGTCTCTGTCACACTTGCATATTGGAGTGACAAAGAGGTTTTCCCGTCAATGCCAATTTTCGATGTTCGTGGTAGGCATGCAGATTAGAAACGAACAACAACAGCGTTGTATCAACACAGTTAAACAGAATCTCCAACCAAAGTGTAATTGCAAAACTGTCTCTAATTGGGCAATAAGGTGACAGATAAAAAAAGTGTTTCAAATGCAGGAAAATTTGCCAGATATCGCAAATTAGTATAGAATTTGAATAAAATTATTATAGTTGGCTACAGTGTATTGTAATGAAATATGATAGTTGAGTTGGATGTATCATAGTCTGTCTGATATCGAAAAGTATGTGCTTGTAGTTTTTTCCTGGTACTCTTAATTGACAGATTAAAGTAAGCGAGTAAACTATATTGACACAGTCACGACCCTACAAAAACCAGTTAAAGTAAATGTGTGTAATACATTTCGTAATTTATTCCAAAAAGTAGGTAGGTAAGAAAACAGGCACAAGTGTCCTAGGTTAAGAGGTGACTCCAACTTTATGTCAAATTCGTTAAGCAAATAGTAATTTGCGTACAAATACGATAAATCGGTTTTGTCGGGTAGGCGCAAGTTGGTATTCTCGGCGCAACCGAGATGTGATTTGTTCACGGGCGGAGCGAGTGAGCGCCTTGATTTTTTTCTGTCGCCATTAATCACCGTGTATCTAATGGCGGCCCGTCAACTCCTGTGTACGGTAGACGTTTCCCGCAAATTTTGTTAAACTAAATCTATCTGGTCAGATGGAATTTACGGCGGAAAAAGTTTTCTTACAAGTCGTGTTTTTAAACGCATAGTTGGATAGCTAATGGAAAGTGAACTAGTTTCCTATAAGAGTACTTCATAGTCAGAAAAGTAGAAACTAACTGGTGCCCGTGACTTTGTCTGCGCAATTTCTTTATAAATTGTAGCCTATGTGTTATTCTGATGTATAAGCTATATTATTGTAAAGTTTCATTAAAATCCATTTTAGAGTTATTACGGGAAAGAGTAACAAACATCCATCCATACTTACAAACTTTCGCGATAGTAGGATAGTTACTAGTGGATCTGTGAGCTGTAGACCTCGCGAGATGGTACTGGTATTAGCACAAAGGTCGCAAGCGCCTTTGGAGTCTATGGCGCTTAGGACTTTTCAATTTGCGGACCAACCCCCGCAAATTGAAAAAAAAAACTGAATCATTAATTTTTATTTATATAATCAAACTTGTGTACAAAATTTTGCTACACAAATTGTTGATAAATGCGACTAATAAACACACAAAAGCATTTCTGCCCAAGCATGAAAAAACGGAGACGCTTAATTCGCTCGCTTTGCTCACTCGGTCAATAAAACGTACAGTTTGTTATAGTTAAGAAAAACGGATTGTCTAGCTACAAACTTTAGCTTACTGCTTTTCATGGCGTAATGCTCTTTCGTCTTTCCTAATCATATTAGAATAACAGTAAAAATTCAAATATTTTTGTTACAATACGTGAGTTTTTACCATTGTTTTAATATAAATAAATGGTAACTACTATGACCTAACGAGAGTTTAAATTGTATGAATATACCTACTCCTTCCTTGCAACTTCACCTCAAACCACAAAAAACGTGTGGTGTAGAAACCGTCTATGCTAATTAAGTTTCCTAGAATTTGCTAGTGTAGACTGTGAAACTGTTAAGCAAGTAAGTAAAGTTTGACAGTTCATTTGGTTGGAAGCGAGAACGTGGTTTGACTCTGGTGACCCTGAATATCAATGTTAGGTAAATTAAAAATAAATAATGTAAAACATATTAGGCTTTGCCTACAAGCGACTAAACACACAGCAAGATGAATACTCGTACCCTGCCTGAATGCGGGCGTTGAAGCATACAAAATGAAAATTCAGGTCAGCGCATTGGGAAACTCACCGCCACCGACAGAGGCCGCAATGTGATATTTTACAGGTAATCATGATAGTTTACCTACTGGAAATTAAAAGATTACGTCAAGATATTGCACACTAGCGACCTAAGTTTAGACATAATGAGCATTTTATTTTAAGTATTAACCCATTCAGCGATCTTATTATAGGTAATCATGACATGTTGTCGCCTCTACGCGCGATTTTCACTACAAGGCGGGGAATGCGTTATCGACTACGGCGTAGCGCTACGGAAAATTTTTAGCGGTGAATGAATTATGTTCAAAATATTGAGTTGTAGTTCCAAGAAAAGGACACGGGACCTTACATGGTTATAACGTAAATTTCAATACTGTCACACTTTTTAATAAAGTACTGATGATTATGAACATTATTGCGAATTTTGGATATTCGATACTTCAATCGAACATGAACCAGCTAACCAAATTGTACTGCTAGTGGGTGTTATATACCTACGTTAGCTTAGCACATTAGATTCATTGTATAACGGCCATAGAGTGGCAGTGATCTGGAAGTACCCAATGAGTTGTCTAGGTATAGGATATATCATTGAAAACGACATGACATTATAAATAAGATATCAGGAAAGCTATATTTATGTGTACGCAGGCGTATGAAATGTTTGAAAGACATCGTTTGTAATATATACCTACCTACTTAATATTTGTATTAAAAAAGTCTTTTTCATTTGTCATGCTCTGAAAGTGGGTTGCTGGCTCTGTGACCTGAGCGCTCGCGGGCTGCTGTGGCGTGAACCCTGGCTGTGTAATCCGGGCGATCCCGGATCAAATGCGTGATAGGAGTTTATTTCTCCTAATCTCGAATCTCCTTGTTCGTCCATATCTGGAACTTAGAGGAACAGGGTTATAGACTCTACATATCGACTCTACATATCGACTCTACATATCGACTCTACATATCGACTCTTTTAAAAACATTTATTCTCGAGATATATACAGTAAGTGTGCGGCCACGTTTCAAGGATTGTGGAAGGTCGGGTGGCTAAGCACGTCTTTTACTCTGAGTTGGAGGAAGGCAAGCGAAAGCAAGGCGGGCAACTCCTCAGGTATAAGGATGTGCTTAAGCGCCACATGAAAAACTGCGACATTGAGCCATTGCAGTGGGAGAAACAGGCAGCCAACCGTCCTGGGTGGAGATCTTTAGTGAATAAAAAGACAGAAATTTTTGAGTCCCGTCGTCGTACTGAGTTAGACGGCAAGAGGGATGAGCTGAAAGCCCGAACACCAGCGGCGATCAGCTACAATTATCTCAATGGTGTCCTCTCGTGCCCGTTGTGCGCACGGGTCTTCAAAAATAAGATCGGCTACGTTAGCCACGCGAGAGCACACGAACGCCAGCTACGGAGCTGAGGCAGTCGCCGTGGCCGATAACGGTCAGGAGCATATATATATAAGTGTAACTTACCTAACTACCTACCTCTACCTACCTTAAATCTAAAGTAGGTCCTTGAGGCATTGTACCTAGGATGCTGGCGGCATTTCCTCGTTGTATCGCAATGCTGATACGTTGTGCGAGGAAGCCACCAGCTACATATCGACTCTACATATCGACTCTACATATCGACTCTACATATCGACTCTACATATCGACTCTACATATCGACTCTACATATCGACTCTACATATCGACTCTACATATCGACTCTACATATCGACTCTACATATCGACTCTACATATCGACTCTACATATCGACTCTACATATCGACTCTACATATCGACTCTACATATCGACTCTACATATCGTCTCTACATATCGTCTCTACATATCGTCTCTACATATCGACTCTACATATCGACTCTACATATCGACACTACATATCGACTCTACATATCGTCTCTACATATCGTCTCTACATATCGTCTCTACATATCGTCTCTACATATCGACTCTACATATCGACTCTACATATCGACTCTACATATCGTCTCTACATATCGACTCTACATATCGACTCTACATATCGACTGTCACACATGTCTATATCCAAGGAGGTGCCCATAAATAAACAAGTGCGATTAACCATATTAACCTCCGGACTGACTCCGTTACGGAAAATATAATTTCTGTAGTAAAAACAGCTAACTACCGGCCGAGGTTTGTATACTATTTTTCGGCCCGACGGAGCCGGCAGGCGGCAATTTAGTTTTGCGTAAAGTGGCGCTTACCGGCCGGAGGACTGAAAAAATAGTTTATGTACCTAGTAAAAACAGCTAGCTAAACCGAATAGATATAATATGCACTTCAAAAGTACTTACGTTAGTGTGGCGTGGCTAAAAAAAAAATCTTTATTGATTTATCTTATCCCTTCTTCTGAAAGTTGTTGGAGATAGAGTAAAACTTCACAAAATTTATTATACTGATTTTATTCGCTTTTGACAAACATTTACTTTTTAAATAAATACTTCGGCCAATTTCTACTACGCGTCTAGACACTTCGGCTGTTGCCAGCGCAATGGGCAATGGCCCACCGACCGTTGGTTCCGTCATTTTATTACCTCTCGATAACCGCGAAGCAACTTGTAGAGGGCGCCACATGATAGTAGTCAACTAACAACCGTACTAATGACTTCTTGGTTGCTGAGAGATTATAAAGTGACTAGAGTTTACTTAATCATAAAGCATAATCAATCTTATAATACTAATATATTTTAATAAGCTAACAATATTCTTATTTAATAACGTCAGAAATAACGCCAGTTATTTCTCTAAAATGATTGGAATTTACTGTAGCAATTATCAGACGTAAAAATGTGAATTCGTTAAATTCTTTTGATTTGTCTCATTGGTTCTATATATCGGTGACAAGAATTTAGTATGTGCCGGTAAGCAATGTCAAAAATTTATACAGCCACACATTAATCCATACTTATCTATGCAAAATACAAAACATTAATTATACACAATTAGAATAACCTAACTATGTCTATAGAAAAGCACGGCAAATTTAAAATATCGTGGGCCAGTAACATTGTATTTTTAATTCGAAAATTGTGTATAATCTATGTTTTATCTGTAGCATGTTACTTAAACTAAAAGTTTGCTTGTTTATTAACAAATTTTAGTTTATCATTTCTAAAGCAAAATCTGCAAATCAAGGAACATAGCAGCTTATATACAATACAATAGCTAGAGTAACATTATTTGGTGATTTGTGATGTTTGTTTTGGGGTATTTTGAGGTTATGTTTTAGGTTTTCAAAGTTTTCTATGGCAAACATTGATCAATCAATATCAAGTGTAGGCAGTTATTTGTTTATTTCTGTATTACATTAAATGAAACTCGAAAAAGGGTACTATATGGAGTGCAAGAAAACCGATTATGAGTTTATCACCCGCTCGAGGCAGAAATAATTACTGCAGAATTTTGTTAAATTTATTCTTCGTATTCTTACCACTTTTCAAGTACAATATAGAAAGCCAACCTGAATAAAAGATAGATAAGAAGAAGAAATGATAGTAAACAGTGGAACGAAGTTACCTATGTTTGTTTTCAATAAACAAAATATATTATGCCGTTGTTGTGTTAAATACCTATTCTACAGTTTTGTAAGGCTTATATTACATTATCAAATATCTTTGTTCATACTCCCCTTTTCTCCAAGGTGAAAATATAGGGTGGCATATAATCCATGGTCAGAGATATGATCCTATATACTATAGTGTAATATACTTCCTTATGCTTCCTTCAAGATTTTCTTCGAAAAGGTAAACGAGTAATTTTAACTGTATCATTGTTTTTTTACTTTCCTCGCATTCGAAATGAAAAGCAGAGTGTTTAACTCGGGTAAAAGGCACCCATTTGCGACTCGCTCTATTGGCGCTCTCACTTCGTTGGAGCGCCAAACTACCTCGTCGGAAATGCGTGCCTTTCCTAAATAATTGTTTATAATAAGTGAGATTCGGCGTTTATTGTTAAACAACTGCGATTAAAAATGATGACAAATGGACTACATTGAACCCAGATTGAACCTAAATGGGTATTTTCTCTAGTTTTTTGTTTATGGTCAAATCCAGAATGCCGAACATGAACGAACCTTGCATTTTTTTTTTTTGAAGTTACTGAAGCATTCAAGTAGCGAGACGTGTAACTTTATGAAACGTGGCCCTCGGGACATATTTTATATACTGACTTTGCCATCTATTTTAATATCCGCCGACAGTCCCGAAATAAACTCAGGTCTTAAATAATTTGCACTTGACCCGTTCTAAAATAAAGCTCCAGTACATACACATATTAAGAAGCATTTTATTGTTACGTCATTTCTATCATATAGGTAATTTATACATGCGGTACGTAATAATGCTATTGTTTTCCATATTAATAGTGAAGTACCTAATATATTTGTATGTCTTTCCCATCACGGAACAATGTTATTCTGTGTATTTGGGAGGCGTACGCGGAGCCGGAGCCAATACGAAGTCAAGGTTCGATAATTTTACGAAATGTTGCACCTGCCCGGGTCATGGGACGCACGCAGAGGCAGCCCTGGCGGGTGCCAGGGTGTAAAGACTGTTGAGAGGATAATGGGATCTAAAATACAGTGTGCTATTATATGAAAGTGATGTACTAACTATGAAGTATAAAACCGGGCACCTGCCTAATAAAATGGCATGCAATTTTATTTCCGGCAGACGGAGACTCGCTCACATAAGATGAGCTACAAAAAGGCCCTACAAAAAGCGACATCTAAGATGACTGAAGGGCAACATCGATATGAAGGCTGTGGGTAGAGAGGTGTCACTGGACTTTAAACGTATAGTCAACTTGCCACTTAGGTTTCCACATCTACCCTCGAGAACAAGGCTCTCGCGAACCCACTCTGGGCGACCGGTTAAGGCAAGCCAAAGGCGGAGGACTCGGTCGGATGACGGAGTCGCTCAGGAGTGCTCAGGTACGTGGGGTCGCTACTCCCCAGCTCGCTGGTCGAAACCAGTGTGCGATGAGGTCGTCATATCCCTACGGCATTATAAAATTTATTAATATGAATATATACTTTGAGAGTTGTTAAAGTTTAGAATTGTATACTTACCTACAATACGCGTCTGCTCACTTTGCAAACTCCCAAGCAATAACACGTGGCAGTTGGCACGCTAAGTTTTTCGTCGTATTTCCTAAACGAGGGTAAGAACGATTTGTATGCTAAACATGTTTCCTGAAGTATGCGTAAATAGTAGTTGCATTAATATAAGGACGGGTAAAGCATTTTCGACCAAATATTTGGAAAATCCAGCACATTTGGGGTTTTCATTTTGTGTGACTCCGCGCCACGTAAAGTCGATAATACTTATTAATATGTTGGGGTTCGCTACATTTTCTCTATTTAGCATATTGTTGAAGCAAAAGTAATCCAGTTTGCCCTAAATAGTTTGTTTCACAAAAAAAAACGAAAATACATTGCACCTAATTCCAAGATTTTGCGTAGGCGCTAGTTTTACGAAAACGACTGCCATCTGGCCTTCCAACCCAGAGGGTAAACTAGGCCTCATTAGGATTAGTCCGGTTTCCTCGCGATGTGTTCCTTTACCGAAATGCGATTGGTAAACATAATTATCAAAATGATATTTCGTACATTTCGTTCAAAATACTCATTGGTATGAGCCGGCAGGATTTGCACATGCGAACTTCGGATTAAAAGTCGCACGCCTTACCGCTGGGCCACCAACGCAACTGACGGGCTAAATATAATGATAGTGTTTAACCTTGTCGTCATAAACTGAATAGAGGACCGCGGGATATAGTGGGGAAGCGCAAGTTTGCTGGATCTGTGTGCGTAGACAAAATGCCAATAACTCACTACCTTATTAGTGTGACAATGTCAGTTGCGTTTCATTCGCTACTGAATGTTAACGTTGGTATCTTGTCTACGCACCCTGCACTGTTAACACATGAGTCATATGGCAGCGGGCGAGTTGTGTCGCGATCGAAAGAGATAATTGCCCTTGTTGCTATATTAGAACAGTTAGAAAGTGACAGTTGTCTCTCTGGAGCGCGACATGCCTGCGCTGTCATGTGCTTAACCATGATGGAATCGAATTATAATATGTCAACAAGTAGAACGCAGTGATTGGTGTTGTGTAGGCTCATAACTTCCTCCGACAGGCAAATGAAGTCTTTAAACCTATTTACAATAAATAAAATCTCGGTTACTCAAGTTAAAAAGCCAGTAAGTACTTATACACTGAAACAGTTTCACACTAATAGTTTATTTATGTTGGGGATAACAAAAGTCAAAATAACCTCATAATTGCAGGATTATTTAGATTTTAGTCCTTAGAAAACAGACTAATAACTGTTTATAATAATAATCATTCTTATTGAGATTTATTTTAATAATGCTCATCTCTGTCTAAACGCTGTTATTCACTAAAACAGGTTGTGTAAAACCTAGCCCCGTTGAGATTCTGTAGTTGTGAAAATTGAGTTTAGCTAAACACATACGTATATTAAGTAGATATACTTATGGTGAGAAGGGAACAAGTTCCAGGAATGGTCGCTTTAATCATCCCGCGTAGTTATCTTATTGGGATCCCCTGGAGATGGCCTGTAATTGCGTCCTAAGCGGACCCGAGGCTAATTGCGAGCTACGAGTATTTCTTGCTTTGCTAGGTCTGCAGTACCGACCCTGTTTAGCCTCTTCAGCGATATCTAATCTAGTTCCAATGTCTGTCAATTAAATGAAATGAAATGAATTTTTGTTATTGGTAACATTTAGGTACAAGTCACAATGTTCCGTACATTGCTTTCTTGCACATTTGGTGATAGTTTAGCGCGAAGCAAAGTTTTCTAAATAATAACTTCAGAATAAGCCTGCCCTCAGCACTTGCATCGGACCATGGAATACAGCTTTACGCGCCCTTCGAATTCGTACAGAATTTTCAAAGTACATTTTCATATGCACAATTAAATCTTTGTTCTAATCTAACGTTCTAGTCCTAAGCTACAGGTAAGTATTTTCTAGACACCTGATTTTGTATCTGTATACGAGTACATCGGAATTATTAAAATATGTTTGTTGTAGGTTAGGTGTAGGTATAACAAACTAGAACCTAAATAGCGGCTGCGGTCAATTAATTTTCATTTAACCCTTAAAATGTGCCCTTTGTCTTGCGCGAAGTTGTCTAACAATGGCCTGTTAATTAATTTTGTTCCATTGGTCTCGTGTTTTACATAAAATGTTCCCTCGTATTCTTCGGTCACGTTCCAATGTGCGCCCCAAAATCATTATAATGTTTATGCTGTAATTATAATTACAACATAAACGTTATAATTATAGATTCTGATAGACAACGCACTGTCTTAGCTAAAAAAGATAGAAGCTTTAAATAAACATGTACAGTAGCGGCAAAAAATCTATCATATTGCCATTGTTTACATGCATTTTATTAAAAAAAATCGTGAAATTAGACTAGGTATACCATGGGCTGAATGAACGCGTGAAGTGCTCCACAGTCCGCCTGTATCCGGCCGGGCGTCCCTACAATACAACTACATCATACCATGAAATCAATTATTGTATCATTACGACCACATGATTTATGGTATGAATATCCACTAAAGTCCCACTGCACGGCCGGCCACGTTGTTTCAATGCGGATTTGGGACTTCACACATATTGGCGAATTGTCGTTTTCATACGCAACTATGTTGTACTTAAAATTCATTGAAATCGGTAAAGCCGTTTTTGAGAAATTACTTTAAAAATGTATTGAAAATCAATCTATGGCTTACAGGTCGATAAGGTGACTTTTTATATTTAGAATTTGACAGTTTGGCCATGACGTCGATAGTTGTCACAAGCAATTAGGCAGTTACATGACTACTAGCACTTCCAGTTGATACTTAAGATGGCGGAGATGTCTCCAGAATAGTTTTTTTTCTGTTTTTTGTTCGTTTAGTTGTTTAATGCGTAGGTAATATTGATAGCGTATTAAGCAGTGCACTAAGTGTGCAGCCAATGAAGAATTACTCTTGAGACGCGTCTTACCATTGTTTTTTCATCACCCGATAGTTCCGAGGTCAAGGTGCCTCTTTGAAGAAGCTATCCCAAGGCCCTCACTATAAAACGTCCCTCTAAGAGCAATTTTTTTGACTTTTTTTAACACTGGCTAAGTTGTCCCACTGGAAGCCATTCTTTATAGGGTTCCGTACCAAAATGGTAAAAAAAAGAACCCTTATAGTTCGACTCAGTCTGTCTGTCTGTCAGATCGTTAAATATCTCGAGAACTACTTAAGTTACCGATTGAAATTTGGAACAGTTATAAACAAAGTTAATCCAGACATATTGGGAGAAGATATTTTATAAATTTTTGTTTATTTTTAATGAAAAAAGCCCGATAAAAGAGGGTGCAAAAATTAAAAGTTTAGTTACTGGGTCTTGTGGGGTATCACTAGAACGGGCTAAATTTGCACATTCTAAAACAATTTTTTTTATCAAGTAAATAATTTTGAATTTTTTACACTACCTTGATATTATTCAAAATATCACAGGAAAATATAACATTGACCGTACCTTCATAATTTATTTTTTATTGAAAAAACTTTTCTGTTCAAAATTTGTAATTTAAGCGAGATACGTTGATTTTTTTTCTTTACATTTATTTAATATCATGCAGTTAATACCGTTTTTTACATAAAGTTTTAAAAATTGGTTTACGTGATAAATAAATATCAAGCAAAAACAAACTCGCATACTCCTACGAGTGACCCAATCGGTCGATGCATGTGGCTGACGTCAAATTTCTACTTCTAGATGAAGTTGCAACATAAAGTTTGTACGGGATTCACGGTGCGCGAGTCCGACTCGCACTTGGCCGGTTTTTAAAAAGTGATTGACTGCACATGGGTACTACGGTACCACAAAACATCTCATCACCTTCTCGACTCAAACCTTACTCAAACCCCTGGTATCATTCGTGACACCTTGGTGTCGAGTTAAGTTCGTTACTTTGTTCTTCGCTGATGAAGCCCTATGAATAATTACTTAACTTTGTTTCACTAAAGATGAGACAAGACTACTAAACGGTGTAGGCTTTGTACATAAATAACAAGACAATATTCAATCCAGAATTCAAGCTATGAGAAGTGTTTGAAAAGAGTTTATAACTGTGTTGATCTTAGTAATTAATATTACTCGTAAATTGTTAAAGTTTTTATTTAACCTGAAATGTACCAACGTAGGTACATAATTATTAGTTAACTATGCAGGCGGTGAATTTGAATTGAAAAAAGTGTAAAACGGGACCCTATTACTAAGGCTCCGCCATCCGTCTGTCCGTCGGTCCTGTCCGTCCGTCCGTCTGTCACCAGGCGGTATCTGAAGAACCGTGATAGTTAGACAGTAGAAATTTTCACAGAATAGATTATGTATTTCTATTGCCGCTATAACAACAAATACTATACTTAAATCAGAATAAGATATATATTTAAGGAAGCTCCCGTACAACAAACGTGATTTTAATATACTAAATATTTGAAATTGATATTTGAAATATTTGAAATATTTGATATTTGAAATATTTGAAATAATACCTTAAATATTTGAAAAAAAGGTATCCTTTGTGCGCGAGTCAAATTCGCACTTGGCTTTTTTAAATTTAGATACGAATAATAGCTATATACCAACATAAATAAGAAAAACGCACACATGTTATACCTACCTAATTAACTTACCGCTTTAGTCGTATTCGTATTGCTAAATAAATTAACCGTGTAAGTATACTGAAACTACAAAATTCACTGTTGCATTAACTTTAAATAAACACTGTTGTAAATTTGCGCGCTCAGTGCTGTATTTAGTACTCACATAATTTTATGAAAACTACACATAGTATTTATAGGTTTGCTCTGCAACACGAGAAAAATAGGCACGCAGCTCTTAAAAAGCTTTTCCAAGGGTAAATAAGCTTTTGAAATAAAGTTGCGTGTTTGACGGATAATACGTGAGTATTATCCGTAATTTAACAATAAAAATAAATTTATAACTCAACCCGAAAAAAGTTATTTTAAGATATGTTTTCTACAAAAAAACATTATAAAATAGTGGATTTTATACCTTCAGTAGGTATTGTCTCTGAAATCTTCCTTCCCTTGCGTTCCTACGATAACAACTGAACTGCTTAATATAATCTAATAGCAACTGTAGCAAACTCACAAACAAAAAGAAACATGTTTGCGGTCGAGAACTTTCAAATTAACATATCACATTTGGTACAAGTTCAACTAATGCAGGTGACATGAGAGACAAGTATAATGCCTTACTACAAAGCTCTCATGTATTTGACGTCGCCCCAACAAAACAAATAATACTGCAAGCAAACAAACGATCTCGCGTTGTACAAATAGATAGAGGTTGAAAGTTTAGTATTTATACAAAAATAATATCGTAATAAACGAAAGTATTAATATTAAACGAGATAAAAATCTGAATTGAAATTATCTGGAACTGAGAGTTGGGTTGTTTAAACCCCGCTCCCGGTGATATCGCATTCTCTTTACGCATTACGTAGGAATTTTGTTACATGCAATGTTTAATAGGGTTTTGTAAATGTAAAAAGAAAAGGAAATAATCTGAAGGTAAATACAATTCTAATTTCCAGATAACTATTGTGGGGTGACATTTAGTAAATGCATTGTACTCATGTCATACACATACGAGTGTAATTATATATTTAAGTATTTAACCACTCTTTCACATTTTTTGTTTCATGGCTATCAACGAAGTTTTTCCATTAAAAAAACTGATTTAGTTAACTGAACCTATCAAAACTACAAACTGAAACTTGTTTTTAATGTTGACAATTTCTTGTTTAACTATTTACTTTGAACACTTGGAAAAATTCTCAGACTGGGACCTGAACTAGGAGCTTCAGAGGCATGCATTGTTTTAAATGAACAATTCTTGTTACTAATGGTTAGCCGGTTCTCTTTTGTGCAGTTTTTAAACGACCCGCATCCATGTACAAATCGCTTTGTCCAAAATACTATGTTTATATACATAATTATCTTTGTATAAAGTAATACAAAGATACTCATTCGCACAATACAACTTAGTTTCCTGATCGTATATAAAAGTCTTTTATATAATTTAGACTAATTGAGATACAAATTAATGTTTTAATCTGAATAGGTACTATAGCGTTCAGAATTGCATGGGCAATTTATGAATGAATTCATTCATAAACTGCCCATGCAATTCTGAACGCGTGGTACGAGTACCTACGAAAATGAAAAAAGTTTATTGAACAAATTAATTGACCTATCTGCTACGTCCGTTTCTAGGAGGACAGTGCCTTCAAAGTGGAAAAATATTTATTATGCTACATAAAATATTCTGATTGAGGAATTTCAATGGTCTTTATAATAAATTCATTTATTCTCGAAATATATACAGTAAGTGTAACTTACCTAAGTACCTACCTCTACCTACCTTAAATCTAAAGTAGGTCCTTGAGGCATTGTACCTAGGATGCTGGCGGCATTTCCTCGTTGTATTGCAATGCTGATACGTTGTGCGAGGAAGCCACCAGCTCTTCGGTCACCAGTAACATCAACCAGACGTTTCGCGATTTCTACGAAAAATTTGCGTGCGCTGGGACCCCATGGACCAAGAGTTTCGACCCCGAATGGTACAAAAAGGTACTCTTTGCCCAGGCTCTTATATTTATTACGTTTTAAAATTTCGGCGCATTCAGCCGCTCCGCCCGCTTTTACATTAGTTCGTTGGAGATGGGACGGTGCCAGCGTGTCTACACAGGTAGCATCCCACACTAGCATCCGTCCCAAACTCCAAGGAACCAAGGACACCCCATCAGGTCTCTTGCCATCATCCCTGAAAATGCCAGTCGGCTCAAGGAGAGCAGGCACGTTGATGGTGGCAAGAGACCGACGGATTATGTCATTAAGAGATGCATGTCTCGAAAAACGGCCTGCACTTTTTTTACAACACAATCCATGGTGTCCCAGTCGGTCCACGTCGGTGCCACAAGGACATGAGTGTGGCGCACACACCGAAACCCCCAGTCGCCAGTCTAAGGGAGGCCGGATCCAAGAAAGTACCAGTATTGGGCGAAGGATGGGCATGAAGCCAGTAACCAGCTTCCCGGGATCCGACCGCCAAAAGCCTCGCGCGATCTGGACCTGTAGAGTTATTTAAAAGAGTATTGTAAGTTAAATCGCAGTAAACATTATCCCAACTCCTTTTTGTGATTTTGGGTTGTCTGGAAAGTCTTTGCCCGGGCAGGCAATTTTAAAAGCATTTTTAGCATCCTCAAAGCTTGCGATCTCATAGTTTGTGGGCAAAGCCCTTAAAATATTTCCTATGAGACCGGCTGTGCTATGAGTGGATGCTAAAAAGGCTGGGGATGCCACACTGGAAATTTTGCGAATTCCTAAACCCCCGAACCGAATAGGGAGGGACGCCTGAGACCAGGAAGGCTCATTGAGCTGAATGTTTAGAATCATCTCTAAACTAATTTTGATCAAATCATCTATGGGTGATAGTAAATTTAGATATTTCCAAAAAGGACAGCATCGGAGCACATATGTAAATTTAGGGACAAAAAGACAGAATTTAAGAATCACAAGAGCATAATGAGGGCTAATTTCGAGTAAACGATTCGTGTGACTTTTGAATTTTGATATCGAGTTAGAAATATAGTCGGGAAAAGATTCTTCAAATATAGGGGAGCCTAAGAGGCAAAGAGAACGTTTGTCTACTAACTTGATATTAGGAGCCAGATCGTCAAATTCGTGTTTTAAATCGGCAAAAATACAAGATGAATTTTGAATGAAGAGTTCGCATTTTGCAAAATTCTGTTCTAAACCAATATTTTGAAACTACTCTTAATAAGAAACAAGTCAGAGAGCACAGTATTAACGTTGCCTCCTAGGGTCCCGTCATCTAGGTACCAGACATTGAATTTTGATTTCAATTTTTGGATGATTGGATTTATAGCCAAACTAAAAATTGCTGGGCCGAGAGGGTCACCCTGCTGACATCCAACCTCAGAAGATAATTCATTGGACTTGTACATTAATTTAGAAGAGTCCGAATAGCAAAAGAAAAGGTAATTGTATAGTTCAGGAATTTTGTCCCTAATTTCTGTCAGCAAAGTGTCCCTATTAACCGAGTTGAAAGCATTTTTAACGTCAATTTTGACTACAATTTCGCAATCATCAGAGGAAAGGTAGGTCCTTAGGGCATGGACGGCTGCCTCGCACCCACCTTTCGTGCCAAAACCCAGCTGTACAGGTTCAAAAAGGCCCTGCAATTTTGATCGAATGTGTCGTACTGCAATTTTGGAAGCAAGACGTCTTATAGTAGACCCCACCGCAATGGGTCTCACCCCTCCGTCCTTTTTGGTAAGGGCGATCAGGTTTGCGCCGTATAAAATTGGGACAATTTCAGTATTAATTTTGCCTGAAAACATAAAATTTATTAATTTAGTAAGGGAAGAGACAAGCTGCTCACCTGCATCGCCCACGGAATGGGAAATAAGGTCTTTTAAATGTTGGGGTGAGATCCCATCCAAGCCGGCCGCCGAACCGGTTTTGAATGAAAGTATGGCGTCAATAACGTCTTTGCCTTCAATTTGGAGGCAGGCCTGGTCTACTGCAGGTGGGGCTATCAAATGAGGTACTGAAGGAGCCAGGGGATGTTTTGAAAGTAAGGCCGAAAGGGTATCTGGACTATCTGGCGATAGCACGTCACTTGAAAAGAGAAGGCGAGCAGCACCTTTGAGATCGCCTTCGCTAATTTTATTTTCAATTACTTTGGTTCTATTAAAGGTAGATGAGGCACACCTTTTAAAAGGAGAAATGTGTGAAATGGTGTTCAAAACGCAATTGTTTTTAATTTTCTGTGTCAAAGAAATTGCCTCATCCTTTTTGACATGCAGGGTATTGTAAGAAAAAATGAAAAGATTGTGCCAATCATTAATTTGATTATTTTCCACACATTTCATAACTAGGCCTGAAATAAATATATTTAAATAAATATATAAAATAAATATATTTAAATAAATATATAAATAAATATATTAATGTATTTACAATAAATTCTGTGTATTTATTGTAAATACACGTTTATGATAAATACACAGATGCGTCTGATGTTCTAGGATTGGTAAATTAATATAATCTTACACTAAACGAATTTGTTAATTAAAACTTTTATTTTCAAAATATATACAATAAGTGTAACTTACCAAGTTACCTACCGCTACTACCTTTTTTAGATTAAATTTAATTAATGAAATTAATAATTAAGTTAATAATTAATTAATTAGTTAATTTACCGATACTACCTTAAATCTAAAATAGGTCCTTGAGGCATTTTACCTAGGATGCTGGCGATTATTTAAAATCCTCCTCCTTTATTGTCCTTCAGTTTCTTTCTTTGTATACAGGATGTTCTTGAGCATATGTTTACACTTCGTCATGTGGCTTGATATAATTAAGAAAACAGAATGGCATAGTTAATTGTTATTAAATTCGTAAATTATTTTTCTTTTTAATTTTCATAAAAAAATATCACATGTTATGCATGTTAACAACCGCTAATGTAAAACGGACATTATGTCTTGTCCAATTCTCATACTTCGTTTCACACTTGCAAATACCATAAGAGATAAAATATTGTATTCTGTTACCGCGATTGTTATTCATTGAAATTAAACAATTTAGAATGGAGACGTTCTAAAGTGTTTAATTTCATAAGAGATAAAATTAAATTAAATATTATGTTCTAAATGGAGCTAATTCGAATACCAGTCTTTAAGAAATAACTGAATTTAAGCTAAATAATGCGCCATTAAAGTTAAAGCCAGTGCTCAAAAACACGGTATATAGATTTCAGTAGCCAATAATTTACTTATATTTAACGTGTCATATTTTGTTACACAGAAAGGATCGAAACTGTTCAGCCGCGGCAGTAAGAGTAGCGATGCGAGCATCGAGAGCATCGACATTATGCAGCACCCCATCTACCGCATCTTCTACGTGTCCCACGACAGCTCCGATCTCAAGATATTTTCCTACATCGCCAGGGACGGCGCTACCAATCTCTTCAAGTGCAACGTGTTCAAAAGCAACAGGAAGGTTAGTCTCTCAAACGTATCACCGCCGGCGGGTGGAGTTACATATCTTAAAAGACGCGACGACAACGGCTTTGTCGTTGCAGTGTTTCTATAGCAAAACCAAGCGGGCGATAACTATGGCAATGGATTATCTATTAGTTTTTCTATGGAAACAGTAAGCGGGCTATCCACGTAGATGGAAATCTCCTTGGCGTCGCGGTTGGCGTCTTCTATCCATTTTACAAGGAAATTGACAAATTTAATTGCACGTGCAACCACGACGTTGAAACGATATAGTTAATTTTGTCGACAGTAGAATATTACCTCTCCGCAATCGCCTCTATATTTACGGTCTTGGTGCGGAAACCGGAGCCCATAACCATAAATATGCCTGAGTAACATATTATGAATTTCGTGCACATCTATATTGCACAGAAATTGCTACAGCCTTGAACCTAGAGTAGGTTCTAGGCTGTAGATTTATCAAATTATGAAGACTGCAGTAGCAGGAGCTAAGCAAGGATAGATAAAAACACCAGACACCATTTAAATACACGTTTTAATCAAGTTACGACAGGGTGGGTTTACATTAATATTGGCGAATATCACACGAGAGGCGCGAAGCCGTGCCATTAGCTCTGTTGACAGTCCAACCGCGTTGAATATTGAGGGTCTTTTACAACCAAGGTCTTAAAAATGCATCTCATTACATTGTATTTTAAAAGAGCGAACCTGTGCTGATTATTTTCAATAAATCACCCGTTTTTTCAGTGATATTCATCATAACTGTCATTTAGGATAAAGATGACATTCAAAATCTAACGACATTAAGTGGCCGTTATGAACCCGCTAGTTTATGGCGAGAAATGTCAGTTTCCTTTTAACAATTAATGACGAGTCGGCCGCAATGCCTTTCAATTTATCAAGTAAAGTGACAGATACGCGAAATCAACGCTTCTGTAGACGCCAGCGGAATGTCGCCTTACTGTAACCCCAATGTCGGTAAACTTTCGTAAAATATTTTCTCACGTCTAAAGAGTAAAATACAAACAAGGCAATGGCTTAATGCATTTTAGAGTAGGGGCCACGTACCAGCAGTCCTTTCGCGTGTGCTGTTTATGAAGATCGCAGAGCCTCGTAAAACGCGGCCCGGCGATAAACCGCAGCTGTCGTATCACAAACAATATGTGGGAATCACCGCTTTTTCAACAACCCCGCGCACTTACGAACTGAATGGACGCAGTAAAAGGGTAAAGTAACCCATCGCTCGAAGACATTACTCAGACGTGTTGCGCTGCGAAAACAGTGGTGATGGGATGGACGCGGGTGGAGCCCGGCCGTGTATCGGGCTCGGCTGTCACGTCCCTTTCCTTGTTTGGGTCCCAAAACCCCTTCAAAAATCGCATTTGATTCTGATTGAGTGAAAGCAAGGCCTGCATCGTCCCGATTGACTAGAAGCTGCAGGTAGTGACGGCATGCATACGGTAGCGATAGCGGTGTGACCTAGCCATAGAGCTCTGTGTGATTACTACGAGTTTGAAATTTTACTGTAGAATTGTACTCGCTAACTCGCGTCTACGTCAACTCAATGTCAGTGCATCTTGCTCGCACTCTCTGGTGGGAGCGAGATGCAACTGTAGATAACGAGACGTAAACAAGACTTCGTTTACTACAACAACTCGTGGTAAGCACACTAGTAATTTTTTGACGGAGTACGCAATTTAGAATGCCACCACATTTCTATAGCCCAGACGTGTTGCTCACTCTGAGTGCGTCATCGTCCAGGCTTTTTTATTATTCCCATAGCCGTACTTAAGGTGAAGTGCTGGGTGGGCTTAGGTTCTTAAAAGCTGAAAAAAAAAATCTCTATGTATAATTTCAAATGTAAGTTTTTATGTGATTACATACACGGTAGTGAATGGATATAAACATGGAAGAGTACCTTTAAACAAATCCTCAACAAAAACTCGGTATACGCTACGCTGCCAATAAATTTCGTGAAAATATCATAATTGGCCGACGTCAATATTGTTTGCTGTGATTAGCCTTAACGTAGTCAGTTTTGTCAACAAAAATAGTGACTTTGGAAACGCACTGTCAGTACGAGTAGGTAGGCGGTTCTATTGAACTGCGGTCTAACATTATCTTCGTAACGTGTGCTATAGGCAGTTTGAAACACCTCTAAAATTCAAGTAAATGGGGTCATATACATATGTATATGGCATTCAGGTCAAGTGAGACGATTTTCTTTGACCAGTAATTAATAGACAATTATGACCGTTCACAGACATAATTCAGTTTATTCATTTATTTTCTTATAATATGGTTATCGCGCTCGACTTGGCGGGGGCACTGCCGTGCCCCCCGATAAAAATAAGTAATACAACAACAATACAATATACATACTATAAAAAAACCTAACCTAGAGTGCCGCCGGCAATGGGGCAAGGCTTATGCTACCGGTGGTTAGGGCCGCAGAGAAAGGAACCGCCGGACTATACGCGCCGTGTCCAGGATTACCGCCTTCTGCATCTATCCCTTAGTCCAGCCACCTAGCGAGAGTCTCTCATCATCTCATTCCTCATTAAGTTATAATATATTCAACCTATTATGTATTTTTTTATGTAAGATACACAAAGACAAAGACTTTTTCCCGTCATTCCGTTTTTCTTACAAGCCGTAGCGGACGGCGGCACCTTAATGGTTTACGACGTTACTTAGAGCGCGCATATTTTACATTCACTACTGGAATCCTGAAACTCACTAAGTGAGGCCTACTGGATGTCACTAGCAAAATATGACCTACCTAGGTACAAAGTTTCTAGTTTAAGTAAACTTTTGTCTCAGTGATGCATAACGATCGTCAGTAAATGACCATTGCTAAAGAAATCACATACGAACCCACGTTCACGTTCTTAACCCTGTGAAAACGAGTGCTGTAAAGGGCTCGAAACGCAGGATCATGGTGTTAATAAACGCGAATCATCCGTTCTAAAGTGTTTAATTTCAAAAAATCACATACGAGTAAATTATTATATGTCTTACACTTCACTAATCATACACTTACAAAAAAAAGAGTAACCCCATTCACCCATTCTGGACTCAATCCAATTAGGGATGACTCACACTAGAACGGGGCGGGGCGGGACGTGGCATCCGAGGCTTTCGAGCTATCACGTGATTATTTCTATAGAAATTGGCAGATCGTCCCGTCCCGCCCCGTCCCGTCCCGTCCCGTCCCATCCTAGTGTGAGTCATCCTTTAAGAATTAATTCAATGAGAATATTGAGAATACAGTAACGGTTGTACTCTAACTTGTGTATTCCCGCATTCATACGTTCAATCGGATGCACAATCCGAGTTCATTCCTCGCCATCCGCCTTCGTTTCAATTTGCATGGCTTTTTTTCTCTCAGTGCGGCGCGACGGATATGCGCCAATCCTTTTTGCCGGGTTTTCATTCCGGATGTTCCATCGAATGCACATGCCGTTTTGATATCACTTCACTGTCGTTCTGTAGACATAACAGATTGCGTATTACGAGATTCCACACTCAATTCAGAGCGTGTATTTTTTCGATAAATAAGTATTATTATCGGCTTCGAGCAACACGGGATTCCAACACTCATTGTGTTGTTTGAAGATTATAGGTAAATATAAAACCAACCGACTTAATTGCATAGTAACTAACCTGTGCGAAGCTTGTTGTGGGTAAATTGAAAAATATACGTCTAATCTCTCCCCTCGTACTTCTATAGTAACACCAAATGAGGATTGCAGACGAACTAATGAGAAAAGATAAAGTTGCGTCCAAGTTACAACTCTCGAGTGCATAAAGTCATCTCTAAACATGAATATTTGTGGTATATATTAGTATAGTATGTGTTGGGCGCAATTTTATGATGCCTCTTAAACCCTAAGAATTAAACCCTAACTGGTATACGAACGACGATATAATCTCATATGATTTATCTTGTTGGAGGAAATCTTTAGCGAGTCAACTCCGGAAGTGTAATTATTTCTTACAGTATCGATTGGGGTCTTCCTCGGGCCTTGTCGGGTTTTCGGGTATCCGAGTTTACCCAGCCGTACCGTACGTCCGAATATTGTGTTATTTTACGAGGCCTAATGCCTTGTGGTTCATCCATGCGAAAGCATCCGATTTCACACAATTCTAGAATGCTCCTTCATAAACTACCTATAGTAGCTTGTAAATAGTAAGAAGTAGACATTGTGCAGTCACCATTAGATATATGAGTGGCCAACTTGGCCAAAAATAACTGAACATGACTGTAATGCGCAAGCTTGCGACTTTTTGCGAACAGATCGGCCCGGTGTGATTTATCTGATGGAGACTGATCTATGTGCCTGGTTTCCTTTGCGTTCACTTAAATGTTTTTGAATATTCCATTACTTCTGTGGGATTTCTTTGCATGGTCGTTGGAGCTATTATGTACTTAACAATACAACTTAACACTACTTACAACTTAAGTCAACATCAAAATAAATGTACGATGAACGGTCAGCTGCAGAGTTAAGTGAGTATGTTGCACTTAACTCTGGAGCTGACTACTTTTAGCATAGACTATATATATTCCAATTTCTAAATCAGAAACAAAACGTCACTAATTAATTCATGCGCGATTTTTCTTGTCCCAAGTTGTGTGCTATTAAAAAAGAAACCACGCCGAGATAAATTACTAGTTTAGTTTATTTTAACCGTAGGAAGAAAGATATTTTTATTTAACTTTTTAAAATAGACACAAGAGTGAGTGTATGATGTTCTACAATAAAAAAACAAACTATTTTCTTACATATTAGGCTGGTATTTATGTTCCAAAGACTTTATATATAAACGCGTTAATATATTTTTAAGTACTCATTAACTTGCACCCTACACGTTCCAACTTGGAAAAACAAAAAAGAAAATACATAAATCAGTGACGAGATTGAATAATGCGCTCTCGGATTTTATAATTAAGAGCTAAGAACAAGCGAGAAAATGGTGAAGAAAAGTCAAGTGGCTAAATGGAAGTCGATGTAAGGTAATTTATTTCTCAAGTGTAAAAGTCTAGGAGAGAAGAGTCAATATTGACGGAGCCACGTAGAAGGTTGGCCGCATGTAATTGCTTCGTGAAGGTGTCCTTGGGGACCTTTTAGGGTGCATGAATGGCTGAATATTAATGATATAAAGGTAAAAAATATGTTAATACGGGATAAAACGTGGTCCCATCCGGTAAAAAGTTGAATCTTGGTACAGTTTCCACTTTTTTATATATTCGGAATTTAAAAAAAACTATCAAACTACATATAAGCAAATATGGCTTTGTTGTTTATTAAAGTATTCGCTTTATGTTTATTGCACTTTTTCAAGATTTCGACGGAGGCGGTTACATGATCTTCTGTATTTATTTAAGTACTGCCGCGTGCAAAATTGAATTTATTCATAAACTACCGATGCACTTTTGAACGCGTGTGTTTATTCACCGATCACTCCGAGCACTGTCTTCCGATTTCGGTGTTTTTTGTTTGTTTGAAAGGAGTTATCTGAAATTATGGCATTAGAGATGATGTGATCCATGAGGCTTTAAGGGAACTCCTCAATTTTCAAAGGCACATGTATGGTGATTTCTGTGTGTTTTTTAAGTAAATGAAGCAATTTCCATAAATTTGGTAAGGTAGACCTGATGATGAAGACTAGCGATGGCTTGTGGAACTTCAGATACATAAGCCGACAATTTCAAGCTCTGTCATCCAATTTGAGCAATTCTTTATAAGCAATAAGAATATGATTCTGATCTGATGAAGAGATCCATGTATATTATCAAAATGATTATTTCAAAAACATATTATATAAAAAAAAATAAGTTCTAAAATCCGAAAAATCGAGAAAATCTCGTTTCATGGTCACACGACATAGCGCTACAAATTGATACGTTTGAAGTCGGTTCCACGAGCAAAACAATATAATAACGAACTATTGAAAAAGTATAACTGATAATATCTATAATAAGGTCAAATTTTAGTTTACAGGTCAGATATAACGTATATAAACGTTAGTTTTCTCAATTCCGGACATATAAGTAGCAGCCGATCATTGTCCCGATAGTCGTTTCAGCGAACAGTCTCATAGCGAAGAGTCTCGACCAACATCTTGAGAGACTCTCGCTAGGTGGATGGATCAAAGGTCAGATGCAGAAGGCTGTAATTCTGGACACAGCGCTTATAGTCCGACGGTTCCTTTCTCTGCGGCCCTGCCACCGGCAGCGGCTGGGCCCTGCCATTGCCGGTGGCACTCTAGGTTAGGTTTTTTATAATGCGTTTATGTTTTATACAGGCTGTAATCGTTAAGTGTAGCCAGGCGATTACTCCGTAAATATAAGTGATATTAGAAATTTTCAAACTGATATTTAAAGTGCGTTACCCAATGAGTAAAATTGCATTAATAACTTTTTTGAATTAAATGTATTAATATTAAAAATATTAAGTTTAAACGGTCCCATACATTTAGTACGACGTTCGGTCTAGTCATTTTACCGTTATCAAATGATTCATGAATTGTTTTATTTTATTCCATATCAATGAATTATCATTTTCAAGTAGTTACATGTGCTGATCTATTATTATCTGACCGTTTTAAATGACTACAAAAGGTAGGTAAAGTTGTACGACATTAACTCCTCGACCGCGTTAGCGTATCGAGGGGTCAAAATATGAAAGTTGCCGGATGATTTAAATAAACGGCAAACATAATTTGAACTCCCGATACGCTAACGCGGTCGAGGAGTTAGTGTCGTAAAATTTTTATACTAGGCCTTCTGCTCGACGAACTGCGGGGTGAAACTCCGTGTGTGAGTTGCGTTATAAAATAATGGATTGAAAATACCTACCTTTTGTAGTCATTTAAAACGGTCAGATAATAATAGATCAGCACGTGTAACTACTTGAAAATGATAATTGATTGATATGGAATAAAATAAAACAATTCATGAATCATTTGATAACGGTAAAATGACTAGACCGAACGTCGTACTAAATGTATGGGACCGTTTAAACTTAATATTTTTAATATTAATACTTTTATTTCATAAAAGTTATTAATGCAATTTTACTCATTGGGTAACGCACTTTCAATATCAGTTTGAATATTACTAATATCTCTTATATTTACGGAATAATCGCCTGGCTACACTTAACGATTACACCCTGTATATGGTTTTTTGTATGTTGTTTTACATTTTACTTTTATAGACATATTGTAAAAACCTAACCTCAGAAAGTAAATGAATAAAGTAATAATAATAGAAGCAAGTCCCGCTGTTCACCAATCAATATTTAATACTCCTGTTATAGCTTACTTTTAAGAAAATAAGAAGCTGTCATTGATCACTACTTTCTAAATTGTGTATGGTTCTCTTCTAGAATGATGTAGCACTTCAAATTTTAGCTCGTGAAAATTTTATTGAGATAACAGATAGCGTGCTGAATTTACGTATGTGCCTACTCAATTAATCTAACTCTTGGCATGTAAAACTGATGAATTTGAACAAATTTATCGAGGTGTGTATTTGTGAGATAAAACGGGATCTCTGAGTAAAGCGACACGATTAAATTGAGCTCCTCTCGGTATTTCGCTTGTTGGAGACAAGTAAACGCTGGGAACTGTCGCGGCCCGTGCCAGCGTGTACACAGCATCCCGCGCGATTTCGGCCGCCTCAACCGTAGGTCGGTAATACCTTATGCCATTATTTAACGTACCTAAATGCTATGCGCTGGTGTTTTCTACTAGGTTGTGGGCGGGAATATGACAATAATTTAACGGTTTTACCTATATATGTATATTTTGTCACTTCTTGCGACATGTTTCATGGTCTAAGTATATTAATATGTCTAATACTCACGGGAGTTTTCTATTTTAAAATGTTTCCGAGAGTCTGGGACTTCAAAGAATAAGAGTGCTAGTATTCGATGTTACTGTTGACACGTCACCGACTGGCGATTGGTTCCTAGTATTATTAAGTGGTCGGCGAAACATGTTATTCACTGCTCACGACTTGTTCTATGTCGTTTTACGTGAGTTGAACCATTAAATTATTTTAATATTAATCGCTATCTACATTTCTGATTCAAATTTGGAATGATTTGTCTGGCCAGGTCATGGTTAGCACGGGAGGTAAACATTAACGTTGCTCCCTTGTTTATAAAATGTCTATTTTGCTAGAGTTATAAATGATGTTAGTAACTGGTTTCTGTCATAAGTTTGCACTGTATACAAATTACGCCAAGTAAAATGCCATTCGCTAGTGGCTCGAGACACGAATTTGGACCATTACACAATAAAGGGAGTGGGAATTAGAAATTTCCGCCACCCTTGAACGTAATTAACATAAACATCCTTTATATAACACATTTGCCAGGAGATTAACTAAGTGTGAACAAGAACAGTGCTCTAAGCTCAGACATAATTATTATCTTAGTTGCTCGGCATACTCGTATCTAATTGTTTTATTCGATGTTAACTTGGCCCTGAAGTTGGTTGTCATTTTTTTATTCTCATAAGTAGGTACTTAAATAATACTTATTAGAACGTGATAACCACGTCGAAGGTCTATAAAAACGCAACAATAATTGTTCCGTTTTTTTGGCCCGTTACAATTATGGTAGGTATCCCCGATAATATTAATATCGCCACGTAGGGAGCTAAAATTTTTCGAAAAGCCATCTCGACAAACCAGACTTTCGATTTAATAAAAGTTAGCAAGACACGTGAAAATAATATTTCCCTCTTTTTCGTCGGGAGTCATGAATGATTGTGTTTCTAGGCTTTTTAAGGCGTAAGTGCCTATACTACTACGCTGCAGCACGTTCCGTGTAAATTAATTAAATTTTATTTATTTATAAATAACATTGGACCACGAGGGCAGGGCGTGTATGCCGTGTATAAATGTGCGTGAAGATGGTAAATAAGGCCCAGTTTCCGTAAAATTATGTATGGATTAATTTATTTATCATAATGTGGAGAAACATTTCAAGTCGTACAAGACCAACATCTAAACAAACACACAAAAAATAACTTAAGACTAAGCTTAAGCCTAGTCAAAAAGTCCCCCACGAGTCGTCCCTGGCGCAAAAGTGCCCATCACACTAGCCGCGTTACCACGCTGAATGGCGACGGACAACCTTTGCAACAGGTACGAACCCGCGCGGCCGTCAGCCGTCCTCTGACTAATCCGACGTCCCACCTCCCTTATAAAGGCAATAGCCTCAGACCCCCAGCACCCAGAAGACTCGACTGCGATGGGTACAAAATAATACCTAGTACCCAAGTCCGCTTATTTGTCCCGTTTTTTAGCGGCAGCAAAATCCGCAGCAGAACCAGCTGTCCGCACTGTCCGACTGAGATGTGAGGCGGCGAAAGTACTGACGCACGTGGCATCCCAGAGTAAGCACTTGCCTTTCTGCCACGGCACCAAAATCAAACCTTCCGGCCTTTTGCCGTCGGAACGACAAAGTCCCGGAGGCTCCAGTACACAGGGGATGTTGGCCGATACCAAAGCCCTTCGCACGATGTCATTTAGGGCGTGGTGACGAGGAAACCTTCCCGAACAACGACAATTGGATGGATTAATTTGCAATATATTCAATATCGCTACTAGTCCAAGGCACAACGCCTTCTTTCCAAACTTTTATCACAAATACTAGGTACTTAAAATTAGAGGATTTGAAAATAAGCGGTTAATTAAATGGCAAATGTATTATATTTGGGGTATCTTTATTTCTTACGTACAGTCGCGAACCGGGATTGTTGAGTCACTTAAATATATTTCTAACTTTGCCGTGTAATGGAAATCGTAATGGCAAATGTCAACTGTCATCTATAGTCAACATCGGTCATGTCATGTTACTACACGGCTATATTACGAAAAATGGCAAGTGATTCAGCAGTCTCTGATCGCAACTGTACATTTTATACATAGGTATTTGTTTGTCACGTTTTTCTGAGTGATATTTTTAAAATTGGCCGCTATTTTCTAATGACGGAAATGTTTTGCGTGAGTTGTCATATTACATATCCGATAAATTTAATTAATAGCTTTTCTACGAAAATGTGTTTATAAATAAAACGTAAAAATCACTCATTGGCGATGTAAGAATAATTTCCGTTTATTTATGATCTTGTAGTATCACATAATATGAAAGATAATGGAGTTGAGATCAAAGATGGCCAGTTAATAGGTACCTACTAACTATAATACTATACTATAATACCTACTTACTTCTACTTATGACGACGATTGTAAAAAGATTATTTACTAAAATACTGCCTCCCTAGCCTAGTTGGTAGTGATTCTGCCTACGAAGCTGGAGGTCCCGGGTTCGAATCCTCGTAAGGGCATTATAGGTGTATGTTTCCCAGAGTATGTTCTTCTATTGCCGCTACAACACAACTTAAAAAAATAAAACTAAGTAAAGACCTTCTAGCCTAGCCGGAAGTAACCCCTGTTACGAAATTACAGGTGCCCGATAGGGGCATTTATTTATTGTATATTTCGCGAACATTTCATCCTGAGTGATGGATGAAGTTACTTTTCTGGCTTTCCTAGTATCCTATTTGCGTTGATTTCTGAGAAGTTTTCGTGAGTGAATCCTTGGCTTTACACAAAACGATCCACTACGCTAGTGTAATTAATGAAGTGCAAGTGTCTACAGAGTGGCGTCGATGGAGTGTTCCCGAGTGTTTAATGGCCGGCCGTCATCGGCTTTCTGGCTCGTTTATAAGTAAACTCTTAGAAAAATAAACCCTAGAAGGTACCATGAGCAAATAAATTTAGAGGACTAATAAAGTGCACAGGTTGTCAAATTCCTCCGAGATAGTTTGTTCAGGATATCTCTACTTTGGTTGCGCGGTGGCTATTGAGACCTACGTGGATTATTTCAGACACTAAATAATTTAATTTATATAGAGATATTCTGAGGAATTGACCCATTTTAAGGGAATGAAATTTAAATTTACAGTCCCCTATATTTTTGTTTATATTGAAGCTATTTACTATATCGTTTTGACACGCGAAGAAAAACTTCTAGTTCCCTTTACCAGATTTATTGTTGCATATGTGACGACAATTTTTTTTACTCATTAATAGAATTCTAGTATTAATACTATAATATACTAGAATATTGTAAACAGCACAGTTTTGTAGTAATGAGTAAAAAGTATATCCCTACCACTAGGTAGCAGCAGTAACATTTTACAGTAAGATTTTTTTATTTGTGACTACTAAGTCACAAATAAAAAAATCTTACTGTCATACTTTTTTCTCCGTGTAGGTACTTGTCGCATCTTAGTTTTATTATCTGTTTGGCGTCATTGTACTAGGTTTCTAGGATTTATTGTTCTAATGTTAACTTTTAAATGCACGGACGTTTTTGTTTTTGTCAATCTGTTGCCTGGAAAACGACTGTCACAATTAAATGGAAACAGCGTAAAACTGGACGGCAGCTCGATTGGTTTTTCAATTTAAGCTTGTCCACAAAAAAGTGGTCATCGTGAACTATACTGTTATTCGATAGTTCCAATATAGTAAAAAAGGTTCCTTATCATTTCGTGGATATATCATGTATTCCTGCATATTCTTCTACAGTTAAAATTTAACTTCTACGCGTCAAAACTGACGAATTGACTTCTGCAACAGTTTTCATACTTTAATTAATTATTAATTCTTGCTTATTCATTACTGATGAGTCGTTGATTATCAAAATTTTAATATATTACAGAGAACTTTAAGTCGTGGAGTATTTTTTATCCGTAGCAATAAAACCATCTATGTAACAACTAAATTTTAAACCACCTATTGAAGAATATAAAACATAGCGTAAAATATCTCGTTGCTTGACTTTTAGGGTTTGTTTTTTTTTCAAGCACATTTTTAATCTCAGATTCCTAAGCCGGATTACTTTAGCCCTAGGGGGTTAAATTGCCGACCTATAAAACACATGTTATTAATTTACAATCTTTAAAAAGAATACAAAACGATTTAGCAAAATGGATAGTTTAATACTTATCTTTTTATTAAAACATCATCGAACACAGAACCTTACGTGAAGGCTGCCACGCACAGAATGAACAATCAACAATCGCCCTCTTGGTGTGACAGCACTGGCTAGAGTTCTCAATTTAAACTACACATAAAGCCAGTCTTTCCAACAAACCAACGCGACTGTAAAGGTAAAACATTACGTACAGGAGACCTATTCTAACGTGTTTGAGTGACGTTTTGATGCGAACTTCAGCAACAGCGCGTTAAGTATGGGAACTCTAAACTATGAAATAATGGCAGCGATAAGGTAAATCTTCAAAGGACGTTAACTTTGAACCCCTGTAAGGACTCGAAACGTAGGGAATATAAGAAAAATTGTTAAACCCACCACAAACACTGTTTCAAGTCCATATTATGGTTCCTTGGGGGCGCTTTTTGAAATTCAATTTGTGAATTTCTATTTCAGAAACGATGATACAGCATTTAATTTTGGAAATATTAACGATGGGTATTTAAAATCTTGAGTATTAAAATTATTAATTTTCCATGATAAGTACGGTGAGAATATATTGTGTGCAATTATTTTCGACATCCATTTCTATGATTTCGAGCGTTCGAAATCAGAATCAGAATCATTTATTTGCCATAAGTATACTATATGCAGTGAACGGAAATAAACATGGAAGAATTCCTTCAAACAAATCGTCAACATAAACCTGGGTATAAATCTGATATACGCATGTCCGCTACACTGCCAATCAAATTCATTAAAATATCAGTCGGTTTTCTATTATAAAATATCATAAAACATAATTGGTCAACGTCAATATTCTTTGTTCTGATTGGCACTAGCGCTGACACTTGAATGTTGCAAGAATAATAGTGACATTGGAAACGCACTGTCTGTAGACGGATTGATGCAACAAAGAACAATTTTTACATGCAATATTTTTCTTGTGATAAGATTAAATAAAATTTAAAGTAGAAAATCACTATTAATTTTATTGTTCTGTTGATGTGTTCGCCACACGGTTATTTATGTAGGTAACTTAACGTCTACGAGTATGGAATAATTGTAGGGTTCGATATAGTTAACGCTACCATGATATAAATATCATGTTCGTAACTATCCCTATGGGCAGTCCGCTCCCTAGATTTATTGTTATATTGTAGGTACGGCATAATTGGGAAGAACCCATCTGAAAAATTCGTCAAGAAGGACAGCATGGTAATTAGCACTAGCTAGTGTGGATCAGAAACGCCTTATGCCCTGCACCACTACCCTCCCCTATTGACTACTGACCATATATTACACATCTAATTTGATCTGAACATAAGGAGCCTGTTAGTCGATACCAAGTACATACATAAATGTTTTTTCAATCATTTATTCAATCATCAATATTAATCTGTCTAGTAGCGCCCTTCTAAGGGGTTTAAATTTTCTAATAAACGAAAAAAAAGGCATAAAATATTTGAAGATAATATATTCAAAGGCGTAACACACAGTTTTCTGTCCATAAGTTTCAAGTAATTTGATAACAATAGTGACGAAGGTTGTCGTCGATGGAGTATCTCAGTTGAATTTTCCGCATCCACCTGATCAGGAACACCAAAATGATGTCCACAGCTTGGACACGAGATCTAAAAAGTAAAAATACAATGTAATATGACATAAGTAAAATTACATTTCCAATTCGAATAATTTACCTTAAATTGACGGAAAAATCAAGTACCAAACACGTTAAAACGGATTGATCGGATTAAAAATAATAAAATATGTCTCATTTTAATGAAATGAATTATTATTGCGGTACCAGAAAACATTATAATGAAGTAACAGTTAAAGAATTTCGTTGAAATTTAACAACTGAGATATCCTTACAAAATATATTACTACGGTAAGTACGTGTATTTAAATAACTGACCGTTCGACGTTTCTGAGGACTTTAATTTTCTGCATAGTCATTTTCTTTATTACTTATTTTGAGCGGCAGGGTTGATGATCTATCTGGCTGCCTCATTCCCTATTTAGTAATCGGTAGCGACGCTTCACTTGAAAATGCCATCTGAAAAAATTCAAATTCATCAAACGAATTTATTAACAAATATTGTTTTCATAAAATAAATACTGGTGTATTTAAACCAAAGAATATTTACAGTACAAATTGGTATAGCGGTTTTAGCAAGCTGCGTGAAGCCTTTTTTAGACAAATAGAAATCTTCTGCTTTGAAGTGCATGGAACAGACTCTAGATGCCTTGGTAGGCATCCAATCTGTTTCATGCCTCTCCAGTTGGACAGCCTCTATCTATCGTTGACGACGGTTAGGATACTGTGGGACTCTGATTGTGATTACAAAGGAAAATCTAGTTATCAACGTAGGTAGAACATCAGGAAATATCAAATATGATTAATATGAATTTGAAGTAATTAGATTTGTATAGCACCATTCCATATAAGGTAGGTATTAGTAAAATCCAAGTTTGTCAGTTAGAGTTTATCATTATAATTTATAATACATAAAACTATAATCGCACAAGTTAAGAAAATAATCTTCTTCATTTAGCATAACATCATCCCTATATAGAAAATGTCATCATATATTTTTTTCGTTTTCGCTGAATTTATCTGTTTACTTACCTGTGAAATGTGATTCCACTAGTCTTGAAATGATCAGTATGGTTTCTGCACCACTTCACCACACATGAAGGCATTTTTCATTGTAAAATACGTTGTTCTGGTAACTAGTTTTAGGCATCCGTCACTCACTGACACTGACATCGCGGTCAAACAGAAATCGCGCCCGGTACCACCGTTCATAAGGACCGCCTACCGAGGTACCAATGTCCGTGGTGCCATAATATAGCAGACATAATGCTTCCATGCTTTATCTGCGTTCACTGACTATATGCAAATGTTCAGTTAAAATAATATATACAGATTTGTTTACATTAAAATTATTGGTAAATTTATTGACATTACAGCTGCACTGCAATCAAAAATTGCTCCCCTTAATCTTATAGTTTCAGACCTCTCCGTACCAACGCATTTTGCTTTCGCACCATGTGTACTCGTAAATACGCGTCCGCGTAGACCCTATAAATTTATTTATTTATTTGATCTTTATTACACAAAAGAAAATACAAACGTACAAAAGGCGGACTTAATGCTATAAAGCATTCTCTTTATTAATGCTATAACCAGTCAACTTTCGGACAAAGCAAATAATTTGTAGGCAGTGCAAGATCATACTGTGGTTATTACAAAACAAATTTAAATGATCAACACAGACTTTGTTTCCTAACTTTGCAAAATAATATTTCTATTATGCATGATAATGTACATAATGTTTCTAATGTCTAAGTACATGAACTAACTATAAATATTACAAAATAAAACATATAGAAAAGTGAGTTCCCAATGAGTTTCCTTGGTTGCCGAGACCATTGTTTATAGTCAATAATAAATCACCGATTGCACTCGAACTCGACTTTTATAATCAATTACTGGTCTCTATCATCGTTCCCGAATGCCATAAATATATCAGCTACAGTTTTTTAGAGCCTTAAACTCAGTTTAAAGACTTTAGAGTTTAAACAACCACTGGATACATACGCGTTATCCATTCATAAACTGCCATATTCATACATAACTTGCCTCATGAGTAATTTATGAATGATTTAATCCACATGCCCAATGCAAATTTGAACTCGATAGTACAATCATCAACACCCTTAACGGACAATAGTTGAATATTATGATATTGCAATAGGGACTACAAATGGTCATTAATGGAGCTAATCAAAATACAGTGTCTTTGAGAAACTAACTTGATTTTTAGTTCAAGAAAGTCCCTTAAAGTAAAAGCAATAAAAAACACGCCATACGAAAACTATGAATAACCCGCTGAACCGAAGTGGGTGGTTTCGAGGAACGTGGAATGTGTGGAAGAAAGCGTTATACCTTAGATTATTATGTATACTAGTTTGTCCTTGTCAATCTCGTATTTAATTGTTGCCTATTGCTTACAAGTTCCACGTCATACCCGTAGGCCAATAGGCGATAAAATATGGCAGCAAACCGTCTGCATTTTTCATAACTAGGAAGGTCGTCCAATATATTAGAAGATTTGGATTATGCCGATGACCTATGTCTGCTGAGTCATATACACGCCGATATGAGGCCATGAAGACGAAACTCAGGAAATTAGGTGCAGGGCGACAAGTACCTTGCCACTGCTTATTGGCACAGAGGCTGTGGAGCTAGTTCACAAATTCACTTACATCGTGTCTGAGACTGGAGGGACTGAAGAGGACATCGCTTCGCACCGCTCCGCCCCGTATGAAAATCAAGTAAACTGACACGGAGAGTTAAGGTCAGGCCAGTTTGCCGCATGGCGCGACAAAACGTCACGTCTCACGTCTCGTTTCACGTCTCGTCGACGAGACGTGAAAGGTCACAAAAGACATCTCGCGCCAGCTTTAAGCTGTGTTAACCGCTACCTCCGCCGGATTCTCGATATACTGGCCCAAGAAAATATCCAATACCAAGCTGTGGAAATACTGCAACGAGATTCCGAACGATCGGCAGATCAAGCGCCGTAAATGGAGTTGGATTGGGCACACACTCCGAAGGGACTAGAGGCAAGCCCTAGATTCTAGATTGGAATCCCCAAGGAAATAGAAAGCGTTGTCGTCCAAAACAAACCTGGCAAAGGACAATCGTTGCAGAGGCGAAGGCTATAGGGAAGACATGGAGCGAACTCAAGCCCGAAGCTCAAGGCCGTTCGAGATGGAGGCGTACTGTGGACGCCCTCGCCCGCGCGTATACAGGGGACATTGGATCTTAATTCAAGTAAGTTAACGTCGCCTTGGCAAGCTTTGTTGGTGACCGTGTAGTGCGCCTTTAAAGTGTATAAATTAATTTTACTCATCATTTTAATTCCGTCTCGATTAGTACGATAAGTTCGCCTTTGTACAAACTACGTATTATTCATCCGGGTTTGTGTTTGTACAATATAGTGTATTACTACTACTACTACTACGTGCTTTTAATTGTGTCGATATTCACAATACCTACCGCATTACCGCATGTATTCGATTTCTATAACTTTGCTCAAACATTAAGCTCAGACAGTGCTATTATATGGGTGAGTCGCAGGTATAGGTACCTCAGGTAAACGTATGGGTACGATCATAGGGTTATAATTGAGAATCTCAAAGTCAAGTTATTCTGTTCATCGACGAGCTTCATTGACCTCACATTGCGTAATCTATGGGAACACACTATCTGGTAAGAGTTTGCACGTTCTGACCTTTCCAGCCACTCGATGAATTTACGTGTAAGTAAACGGAAGTTGAGTAAGCACGTGCAAACAGATCCACCAACTTCAGTGGAGAACATAAACAGAAGAACTTGCGTTTGATTGCGTTTGGATCTCATTAAGAAACAAACTAAACAAGGGTAGTAATAACAATATTACTAGTAGCAACTTTTAATGGGACCAATTATCTATAAACATGGGCAAACCATTTTATTTTTGTTAGCATTATTTTACCTATTTATTTTAGATTATAACTGATAAGAGAACATTATTCATGTTACTTGGTTCCTTTTATATATATTTTTTTTTTGACATTTTATAAATTATATTCCTTTATTTCTTTTCATTCCTAAGTTAGGTTTTTACAATATGTCTATAAAAGTAAAATATAAAACAACATACAAAAAAAAAACATAAAACATAAACACATTATAAAAAACCTAACCTAGAGTGCCGCCGGCAACGGAGCAGGGCCCAGGCTGCCGGTGGTTAGGGCCGCAGAGAGAGGAACCGCCGGACTATACGCGCCGTGTCCAGGATTACCGCCTTCTGCATCTGACCCTTGATCCATCCACCTAGCGAGAGTCTCTCAAGATGTTGCTCGAGACTCTTCGCTATGAGACCGTAAATTATTAATTAACCGCTATAAATTATATTTATTATTATTAATACGAGTATTAGATTACCTCTTTTTTTACAGATACTTGTCAAATACGAGTAAGTATACGCAACATCATTTATTTTATTTTTATTTATTCCTTAAAATTAACACTAACAGACAGGCTAAACATGTTAATCTGCTCGGTAAATTTTCAAAAACTTGTAATGAAGTTTTAAAAATTAACCGAGCAGAAATTATGTTGTGCGTATACTTATAGCTTCAGTGGTTTAGACTAACTTAAAATTACCTTGCAATATCGGTTCATAGTTCTAAAACCTGCGTTTGGCTACGGTTTGAAGTATGTAATATTAAAAAACAGGTTGTTTTTTTATTTCTGTCTGTATTATTTTTTAATACGTTGAGAGTCCTTATTCTTTTAAAAATGCTAACGAATTTAGTACCTTTTCGGTATGATTTAACGTAAATCATTTTTTTTCCTTTTACTGTCTTTAACGGGGCTTTTGTGATCTAATAGCATACAATTGTACAGTCAAGGGCATAAATATCTATACACTTTTTGTCTTTTCAGCCATATGATTCCATATAAAGTAATGAAAAAGTTGTACATATATTTATGCCCTTGACTGTACCTATGTCTTTTAGTGATTTTTTTATTGATAAATCTTGATACAAAGACCACTCAAAATTGACAAAATTATTAGTTAAAATTACCAACAGTTTCGTCATAATTTGAGTTGAAATATGTTTCGAAGGCGTAAGGACTCTTTAAACGTGTGAAAGTCGAACAAATAATGATTAAGAGTAAAATTTGCAAAATAAATGCAAACAAAATTGGTTCGCCCAAGTATAACCATAATTAAAATCTTATGCCAATTCTCGAAGTTACAGCTCCCATGTTTGTTTGGTTGAGTGAATCACAAAATGTCTTCACAAGTCTACCAATAGTCTGTAATTTAAACACACACAAATTAAATGTGATGTTGAAAATTGTAATGGGTTTTCTTTGGCTTACAATTGTTTGCCTTTGGTTATAAATATTCAATAAATTCTTTTTTCTGTGAATATGTATGAGTTGTGTACAATCGACGCCTAAGATATGTTTACACTTCAGCACCTTAATCTCTTGTAAGAAAGTGCAAAAGTGTAAACATATTTTTGGCGTCGATTGTACCTTTTATACTTTGAAGCATCAATTATCAATAAAGAATGTATGTAAAACAGTCCCGTCATATAGATTATGACACACAATACACATCAGAAAGCGTTGAAGGGACAACCACCAAAGGTCATACATAAAGGTTCACCTAAAATTCTTTTTAATGTAGATATACTCTCATGGTGTGCTTTTTTTTAATTCTACACGGACGTTACCACTGGCTAAGTATAGTTTACATACATTATTCATTAAATTATTAAATAAAGTTGAAAGTTCTTCGATAAAATTACTGAAATAAAATGATTTAGTATAAACCGACCGTCATTAAATGTTGCCTCGGAAATTATTTCTTAAGCTTATTATGATAGGCGCTGAGAGTTAAGTGAAGTTTAAAGCGTGAAAGTAAATCACAAAAAGGCTTTTCATCTTTTGACTTGAGAAATGTTAACTTCAATCAAAATCCGTAATTCAAAGCCATTATTCGGGGAGAGTTATTTAAGTACGATGAAGAAATAATAAGACTCGATCAATCACTTTTGTTAACCTAATCAGTTTATCAATAACAATGACAGAAGTGTACCGGCGCATTACGTGGACATGTTTATTTGCGGTGCGACTAGCGCGAGCGCAACCACGTTGCCGCCACTTCAGTAGGCCCGCGACGCGAGGAGCCGCTGGACAACGCGCTTCGCTCACGCGCACATCCATACTGACATTTCACTCGAGCACTTCTAGCTCGGACTAGCTGGCAGCTGTCAAACATGGCGCATCACCCTGACCATGGTAAACAAAAGCGAAACGAACATCTCAAAAATTTACCTACAGAAGTGCTACTGAAGGCAAGAAGTACACTGTTTTCACTGAGCGGTGCCCTAAAATCAAAAAAGGATTATCATGCATCGACGTTGAAAAACGAGTCAAAAAACAAAAAGACCCCAAACCTGAAAAATAGCCGATCCGAACCCGAATTCAGAGAGCTGTACACCAACAGACGAAAGAGCCGCGCCGACGGTATGAACGCTCCTAAAGAATATGCAGGTTCGAGACCACGGCCAAAATCAGTAGGACCTATGAAATTATACGACAAAAAAGAACAGTTCCAAGCTGCAGGTGAACATAAAGAAAAGGTATTGCGTTTGAAGCAGTATGATTCATCGGAAGACATTTGTGTGCAGTCGCGGCTTGTGATACCAGTTGTTGACAGATTCGGTAGTCAAGATATACCCGATACTAGTGAGAGACCTCGAAAGAAACTTTCATTTCGTGAACCTGAAATAGTTCCCAGTAGTGGTACCTTAGGTAGATCAAACAAACATATGGGCGTCAATAGTCTATCACGGAAACCCAACAGATTATCACTACGCGCTGAAGTGCATTCATCAAGCTTAAATGGACTGGATACTGATCTGGAGGTAAGTACTTTCCGCATAATATTGAAAATTTGCAATTTTTCAGGTACTAAATTGTAGGCACATCTCTATTGTAGCTACATTTAATGATCTAACAGTATCGTCACAGATATTACCTAATATGTATTGAATTTGTTTCAATGAACAAAAAATGATATAATCTATGAACGCCGTTAAAATTGCAGCTGTTCAAAGCTGCTATTTTGACGGCGATCCTACTTAGTTACAATTTGAGCTGAATATGGAGACAAATGCCTTTATAAATGTCCTCCAAAAAAAGTTAAGACGTACTCAAATTAGTTCGATCGCAGGTGATTTTGTAAAGCCTTAATCTCTAAATAATTTATGAAAAGTACCCTTTCACAAAGTCGTTCACGATAAAATTTCATATTTAAATAGTATGAAAAAATGTTTCGGTGCACTTAAGACGTATCGAGAAGTTACATGTCAACATGAAGTTATTAAAACGCTTTCAATGTTATTGTTCTTTTATCTACAGTGCGCCAGAAAAAGGTAGAAATTAAAATGTGGCAACATCGTAGTTTTGTGCCGATTTCTAACATATATTGATTTGAAAGGCACGACACTCCGATGCTGCCACTTTTTAATTTCTACCTTTTTCTGGCGCACTGTATCTGCAATTTATTTAAAATGATGCGTGTATATGTTAAGTTTTGTTTAAGTACCTACCAGCTTTCATTATACTTTTTTAAGTACCTTAATACCTATAGGTATATTGAAACTTAAAAACATATCGTTATCAACTAATTACGAGTATGAGGCATTTTGCCTTTGAAAAATAATTGAACTCAAGTTACAACAAAAGTATCACATCATAATTTGAGGTATTTGATAAGTTTCGAGTGATTTCGAACTGGGACTTAAATATTCTCTAAAATACATATAAACTGTATGTTATTATCCCACAAAAAAAATCCAAATGAGTGAGTGATAAGTGTAAATCTTATGCTTTAGAAAATAACAAACCTTATCAGCTGAGAAAAAAAGCATGGTCGGTTACAGCTGAAGCGTTCACCAAGCTCGAAAGTAATATAATTTTTAGTTTAAGTCTTTTACATCTTCGCATTTTCGCGAGTAAGATCGCATCTCTAATCTACTTTCATGTGAGAATTGACTCGCTGCACATAAAATGGAATTGAAAGCCGTCTGAGGTATCGCAAGCGAATCCGTGAATGAATTTCGGCATTTAGCGAGCCAACGACACCGACAATATACCGACATCGACACTCGGTCACATGTCGGTGTCACGCCAGAGCGTTTGCCTCACGTTTATTTTGACTCGCGCTGCCCGCCTCCAAGGATTACGTTTTGCGGAAGCGACAGATTTTTATAAATGTCTCTAGTAAATTTTCCCGTTATTATTCCACCCGGTCATACGTCAAAAGCAATACTTCCGTCGTCGGTCCTATTTATTATCTACAAATCTTTAGATTTTATATGATTTGAGAGATATTTTGGAACTGCCACAATCGTGTGAAACTGAAATTGCGGTCTAGAGTCGTTACGGAAACCGCGTCTCGGCATCATTAATTCTGTCGGTGCGTTTTGTTTACGTTGAAACGCAAAAAATCAACACAAGTGCTAATGTAGTGAGATTGAAATGGGGTTGCCAAGTCGACCATTGAAGATGGACGTTTACACACCCGACTCCGATGCCTGCCGCCTGTCAATAGCTAACGCTTTGTTTTTATCCTCTCTCAATAACATGTGGAATCTAGCAATTTGGCATCTAGCATTTTAATTTTAAATGTAATGGTTATTTACACTGAGTTTTGTACCGCAACAAATTATGTACTTTAGGTATTCCATGATCATAAATTGAGTTAGTTACTAGAATTATTATAGTCCTCTCCTCTAGTATTGTTTATACAGGATTCCCCGTTAAAACAAATTGGCACATCTTGTCTGTGATTGGCACCAATCCGATAATAATCTGTAGAACAAATTCCAAACAATATTAAGTAGGCTCACTTTTCGTAACAAACAATAGATTTTTATGACGCTAAACGCATAAGGTTATAAATATTACATTGGGCCATAAATATATATTAAAAGCTTTTTTATATATTTAACTATTTTAATGACATTTATGTATCTGCCTATTCTTGTATAATGCAATACGATTAAATAAATAAATATATTCAACTTATATAGCATCATAACTATACTTGTATGAACTTCAGCTAAGTTGACTGCTTTGCTGCACAAGCTCTTACATACCTATACATTTTTTAAATGTAACTAGGTACCTGCCTAATTTAGAATTCTTCGCTAGAATAATTATAGAGCAATTTTACTGAAAGTTTACACCTATTAAAATGTTATAAACTAATGGGAAATGGCACTTATGGTACACATCAGGAAGGATGGATGATGAATAAAAACTTAACAGTCCCGTTCCTTTGTAGTTCGCCGGGTTGTTCAAGTATAGGTACACATATAATATATATATATATATATATATATATATACATATATTTTATTATCACAAAAAGATACAGCTTGCTATCTAAATCTATGTTAAGAATTACTTTATGCAGTTTACAAGGTAACTACGTAGCTTTTTTCCAAACTTAACTTTATTTGTTTCCTGCCTGATGTCAGAGGGCAGGCTGTTGAGTGTATAGAGTAGACGTTTATGAAGATATGTTCCATGATAATATCCTGTACAGTCACCTGCAATAGTATAGGACTCTATGAAGGCTGCAAAATAATCTGACACAGTCTTGTGTGTACCGCCATAAGAGCTAGTCATATATTTTTGCGGCCTTCATAGCGTCATATACTATTGCAGGTGACTGTACTGATTGGAACACCAACATTTTTGTTACGTTTTGTGTGCATGTAAACGTTATGACTCGCGTAGCTGTTTAAATCGTTTTGTTAGAATAAATGAGCAATGCAAAACAATTAGGTAAGACGATTCATGTTAGTATAGAAAAAAGTAGTACGAAGGTAGTCGGCGGCTAAGCTATACGTATACATTACATTACACTACTAACTAATGCAGCTAGACTTTTGCGCCAAATGTCTCATTAAATAAATCTGTCAGCCGTGCGCTGCATTAAACATGTCATGCACAAATCATTTCTCATATATTTACATTTGCTGTGTAGTAATATTGTAGGTATATGTACTCGTATTTCAAAGTAATGTAAAAAAGTTCCTGTAATCTGTAAAGGGACTGTCCTTGTGTTTTCTTTGAATTTTATTTAAAACGATGCCCTTGAACAAAATACTATCAATTTAAACCTATTTGACGAAAAAAAATCAGTTTCGAGACAAAAAATTATGTAAGTACCTTTTTATATAAATCACATCGAAATGCAAAAAATGAACTAAGTAAAACATTACTATAGTAAACTTAGATATACTATATATATTTTGGAACCATTTTAACATTGACACCGGTCATTTCTGTCCTGTCGGTTCGAAATGGTGGTGAACCGAAGGAGGTTCGACCGATAACATTGGATTAAGCTTAAAACTACCGTCACAGTTTTTATTCCTTTTTTAAACCAGCATGTGCTTCGTTTATTGAGTTAACCATGAATCAAGGTCAACCTGCAATCTGTTGATACCGCAGAAATGTTTATATTTAGTGATATTGGACTAGTTGTCACTGGAAAATGCGTTTTCATTTGGCCACTATTTTGAAACCTTTATTGATATCTTACATGAAACACTTTATAAATATAAAATAAGAGTAGGACTTTCAACTTATAACTCATTTAACAGTACAACTTTTACAGGTATCATAGAAATATCAATACTACTCCGAATTCGCTCTTAAATGTTCCATGATCGGTACAGTTACCATATATCAAAATTGAAGAACCGATTATCTTTATCTTATACTTAGTTCTATAAACACAATTACTTAGTAAAAAAAATATGCTTGGTACCTACGTTACCCCTTAAAGTACGCTCTTTTCTGAATACCGAACGAGTTCTGTTTGACAGACTGATGAGCTTCTAAGCAACAAAGAAACTGTGTCAAGACCGTCCAAGTGGAAGTTTATCTTTGGCTATTGCCACGACAATGGCGGTAGGCTCTGGCCGCGTTGAGTTCGCAAATAAACACGACGACTGAATTCAATTCGGACTCTTAATTAAAGAAACCTACATGAACTTGATTCCTGAATTCTCGGATTAATGAGATTGTCGTCAATCAAACAACCTACACTGTTTTGTCCTGAAAATCATCGCATCAATACTTTAGAGACTTTCACCGTTCTATGCAACTAATTTCATGTGTATAGTAGGCATTCATAAATTATTATTATTATTTCAGGTTTTTAATTGGGCGTGCTGGCATGCAGCGTACAAAATCGTCGTAGATAAATCAGTTAGGGAAGTAATAAAATATTAGGTCGTTAGATTGTAACATAATCTACATTCTTACATTATAACAAAGATGTTTACTTTAGCCCAACTCGTACGTCAATTACGAGTTGTATTATGATGACTCATTCTATGTGATTTTTTTCTGAAGAACTCATATTAGTTTAGGCTTTAGGAATGATTTAAATAATTAAAGCGACAATTGGAAGCTAGCTGAAATAATAATTTATCAGCTGCTTTTGCAGAATGTAAAACTAATTTCTATAGAAATAATACCTTCGAAAACTTAGTTTCTAGAACGACCCTTTTGTAGTAAAATCCATTCTTGCATTAGGTATACTTTTCACAAAAGCATTTTATTATCGGAGCACTCGTAAACCCGCGCGTGCGCCTGTAATACGGGCACGGCACGTACGGAAGCTCTCCTCACGGCACCGCCATTTCTTTGACCCCACTATGATGGCTACAGAAATAGAATGATGTCGTGTGCGAGAGGAGCCAACTATGATTGACGTATAGGTCTTTATTCGAGCTGATTATATATTGATAATACTGTTTACGTAGTTTAACCACTAGTCTAGAAATTGTGTTTGTGAGTACATGGCTAGTTCAGTAGCCGATGGTGCTTTCGTCAAAAGAAATGTTTTACATCTCACTCATAATATAAAACACTATTTTTATTTCAGAGTCATTCGGTGAAAATAATTCAGTACAGAATTATGCATGTGTGTATCAATGTATGTATACGTTAAAGACTAAATATTTGTTTCGGAATGGTAAGTAGATTTACACCTTTGTCATCTTATGGAAAAGTAATAAAATCTTCTATAACTGCGAGTTCTATTTACTCATATATAAGCAACGCGGAGGTGCATAAAAGATAATGAACTTAGCAAATATGTATACTTCTAGTACAAAGTTAGTATTATTTATGTAGTTTGTATTGTAATCCAAGGTGGCTTCCTGCGCCGCCTACACGCGGCCCCAAATAATTAAAACTTACGAGTAGGCAACGCGGGATCCTGTTTACTAACAACTTCAGGGAGGATAAACTTGAGTGGTGACATCCCTCATTTACACCAAAACTAACGTCGATCCCTGTTAGAATTGTCGATCGATTGTTACATAATTTTAATATGTATTTCGTAATATGACTAATAATAATCACGGATATAGTACTTTATTTGACCTAGTAGGTAGGTATACTTATTCCTTTACTTTCACATAACAGGTTAGTATAATTTAGATCCCATTAACTTTTAATAGTCCTTACAACCCGGCGGGTGCTGCGTTTGCGTGCGTCCCATGACACAGGTAGGTGCAGCATCCGCTCAATATACCTACCCCTTACATCTCATCAAATTGTCGAAAAGGTATCTGCGTGTTGGCACCGGCTCCGCGTACGCCTCCCAAAGGTCCGGAACACCATTGTTCCGTGACGGGAAAGACAAAGGGAGAGAAATTCAAAATTAATAACTTGACAATTTATATTTTGATAAATTTCATACTTTTTATCGGGTGTAACCAAACTTAAATCTAGACGTCGCGAGAATTACGGCTCTACACCAATAACAGTAAATCACACACAAATTTTCTTAGAAAATATGTCTACGTCCTCGAATAAACAGATCAAAGAAGTTTATTCCGGACTCGTTTGTACTACGTGTAGGGTCTTCCCAAGGCGTGCTTCGCGATAAGTGCCGTTTTGTAGAAATGCATGTGCGAGGAGGCAAAATATCTCGATGATCTCTGGCCGCCAGCCAAGGACGCGGCCGCGGAAGGCAATCCTAGGCTGTACTCCTGTTGACTCTACAATACTCCTTTCTATCATATCACGCACTTTCGAAATGTTGAGAACGCGCAATGGTGCGTGAGCCCTGCCGATGGCGTCGATCCATAATGCTGAGCAATAGTCGATACTACAATTTATATTATTTATGGTGCAATCTCTTCTGCTGCAAAAGAACTTGTTTAGCTGATTGATAAATGCTAGTTTTTATACAAGGGCGGGGGTCATTATCTCTGCAGCTGACTGTATCTACCCAAAATTCGTAAAAACAGTGCATTTGATTTTTATTTTCACATATTATGTATAGGTACAGTCGCGAACCGGGACAGTTGAGCCACTTAACTATATTTCTAACTTTGCTGTGTAATGCAAATCGTTCGCGACTGTACATATATAATATTAATATCTTTTAAAATCCACAATTCACTAATAGCAATATAAGGGCCAATTAATCTTTTAGGGACTATTCAGCTGTAGGTGTAGTAATCGCCACCTACGACAATTATAGTTTTAGTATTTCAACTTCAAAGAAACGCTGAGCTTTTTGATGTCTAGAAAATGTTGTATGAAATGCATTTCCAGGAGTGAGCTACTACTCTACTCTTTCTATCTCCTCGTCTTTATGGTGAGATGAATTTTGTTCGGCAAAAAAATATCAAGGTGTGATAATTTTGGTATTGTTATTATTATAATTATAAAACCCAAATCAACATAATTTTACTTGTTCGGCGCTAAGGCGCTTTAAGACGCCTTAACGAAAATGACTGTCAGATTGATCTGACAATCATTTATTATTCAGTAAACCATTACCTATTGACATTTATAGTCTAATAATCTAATTATGTTATTGGCAAGAAAATAAATACTTACTATACTTATAATTTCTTGGGATGACACCAGCAGCAATATTAGCGTATAAAAGGCGCAGTATGCTTTTGCCAACTTGTCTCTGTCTCTGTCTCTTGACTTGTGCTACAGCGACGAGGAAGTAAGCTTTTGCTTAAAACTCTAGAAAAGCATCTCAGGATCCGTTTGAAAGGGATAGAGCAATTAATGACCAGCACGGCTAGCACATGATGCGCGCGGGACGACAAAAGCCGCGACATAGAGCTTTCTCGATCTTTCCCGCGAATCCGTAGCATAAGATGCGCGCGGGACACCGGTGACGCGCGAGCATATGTCAAAGCGACACAAGTTTCTCGACTGACAGTTCCACGCGGGATACTTCCTCAAGTCGTAGCACATGTGCACTTTAAGAGACAAAATACCTCGCGATTGAACGTCAGAATGCGAGAAATTGTCTTCGAGCCGGGTGGGTGGCGACAAGCATATTTCTTAGATGTTTTGTCTAATTTACTCCAATTTAACGTTCATCAAGACTATTCCAACAAGTTCAAATAAAATGATAATAAGGCTGGGCTTTTATTACACAGTTTTTTTAGGTCTTCATTATAAGACAAGCTAAATGTATCTGCCTACGAATTTGGGAATTTAGGTAATTTAAAAGTGTTATAATATTGATTGTTTCAGAATGACTTTTTTCCCTATGTCTATTATTACACGATCACAATAACCCAAACAAAGGCAGCTCATGGCATCCACGTTGACACCCCCCCGGTACCTGTGAATTTTAGCAATTGTTAACCGAGGCATAAACGCACGCATACCTAATGAAATACTTATTTGAATAAGGTCCTAGGGTACTTATATGTAAATATACGTTGATCACTACCTAGTTAATCGATAATATGTAGGTACCAATTCAGGCGTTTTAATACCTACACGTAAGTAACGAGAAACTACCATTCAATTTCATATTTAATTTCCAGGCTCCCGATCCGATAGAAAAGCGCGTATCTTTGTAGAAGCTGAACCAAATAGTTGTTTCATACAGCTAACCCAAGGCAAGAGGAAGATGAGCTCGATGAGCTCCATAAACGCAACCAATATTTTTTATTTATACTACTAGCATGCACGCATATTTGCATATTTTACCGAACGCCAAGACTATAATATAATAAAACAATGCGTAAAAATAAATTCTTTATTTTTGCCTATTATGTACATTTACAAAACTTGAAACAATATTTTCCACAAAACTCGTTCAAACTCATACTGTGAAATTTTGAGACTGCAGAAATAGTGTAGGTGGGCTTGGGGCTTACAAGATATAAGGTACCAATATGCTGGCATGGTCAGCTTGCCATGCCCTACGTCTCCACTTTACCCATAACGTCGTTCTATCTTGTTTTGGGTTTACCTCTGCTTCTTTTACCAGAGATGGAAAGTTGTAGTAGGCACTTTTCCAGTGTAGTTAGGTCTCCTTCATACGAGGCAATACTATCTTAGAGCCTCCTCTCCTGCGTTTTGTCGGCCATGTCCCGCACGTCCAGACTGCCGCGCCGCACATGAAGCTCATCCCATGTTCATTTCGGCAAATTTATATCGGCCTTAGAATACTTTTATATACTTATTATCTCAGACCTTTTAGTTTGCCCGGCATTCTTTAGTGTAGGCGGAACAATATTTTGAATAATCTGTTAAAGTATAGATACACGTATACTTTTATTTTCTTTCCGAGTTTTGCTTCGTCGTCCATGTATGTACGTAGCCATTGACAGATGAAAGTTTCTATTATTTATAGGTAAATCCTTTGCAAGATAATCTCAATTATTTCCACAAATCGTGGAACATCAGTAAGACGATGTATTTTCTTCGGACAAAGAAATAAATTAATAACAACTACATATTTTGTAGATCAATAAAATAAACAAAGCGACTTCAGATTTTGACTTTTGACACATTGGCATTTCGGATTTCAAAAGTCATATTTGCTATCTCTTTAATCATTGTACTGCGAGAACGAGACAAAGTTATCGTGGTTAGTGATGTTCCATTTTTAAGGCTTACCATTCACTCATCATTGGATTTTTTAATACCGATTCAGTGTTGCCACATAATTAAAGTTTGTTCCATTTATATATAGCAACACAAGCTAAGTCGCGCGCGGGATGGCTCTCCCGCATGGAACTGCTTTCTCGCACTTGCAACTCGTGCTACCGAAATCGAGAAAATGACAGCTAAAGAGAGAAGTTTGAAAGGCGCGACTGCCTTTTGTCGCGGAGCGAGCTATCCCGCGCGTAATCATGTGCTAGCCGTGCAGATAGATAGAATTAATGACTAGATAGGCAGATAGAACGGCCTCTGGTCCGGCCACAGGGGGCCTCTACTGCTTCCTTGCTTAGGACATTAAAATGCCTTAATTTGGCACTGACTCTTACCAAACTATAGATTACCTGGAGGCCTAGTTAAGATAACAAAACATTATATTGATTTACATTTTGTATTAGCGTTTCTGCAAACGATTGCCATCGTGACTACGGGCCATGAGCGCCTGCCTCGCTCTCCCGGCGAGCGGCGGCAACACACGACCAGTGTCTCTACCATGAGTTGCATTCGATTGCGACTGCGGCATTCGACAGTATGTCCGTCTCGCTCCTACCACTATTCTGGCAGGAGCGAGACGGACATACTTTCGCATGCCCCAGTCGCAATCGAATGAACTCATGGTACGCACACAGGCACACGGTTTTACGACCCACATGAATCTTCTATCGACAACTCACTGCCTATTTATTTACGTTTCGACTAATTAACGTCCGAGACGTAACTTATTACTTAAACAACTCTTATTATATCCATTATGTTTCTTAAAAGAGTGTAAGCGGCTTACAACATCCTCAATCAAAGCGGATTAAATCTGTTTTGGGAGTATTGTTTATATTTGTACGAGTACCTACCTGTTGTAGGAAAATTGCTTAAAGTGTATAAGTAATTAATTAATTACTTTAGTGGTTATAATCTATGCTTTTATAAATATTGATAGAACTCGACTCTTTACTCTTCATATGGCACAAAAGGTATGGGCCAGCTAAGAAACCGGTATAACTTGAGGGTACCAAATTTCCTATAGACAGCAGTTAGACATGTTTATTAGCATGTACGAGTAAAAAAACCATGATGGCCATTTCAAAGTGGTAGCTTATAGAAATGGCGGCCAATTCAAAATGGCGGATTGACGACGAAGGACCAAAATTTAGCCATAACTGTCATACAGATGGCCATAATGGTTTTTTAACATCCTAATTAACATGTTTAACTACTGTGTAAAGCAAATTAGGTACACCCAAATGATACCATTTTCGATATTTTGGCCTGCTGCCCATGGACTATACATTCAAAACAACCAGTGTATATATGTTTTTATTTTTAGTAAAAGTCGTCTGCGTCTGACTTTGTCGGTTGCCGATAAGGCTAATGCCATAAATATTCGTTTAAAAATTAACCTTATCAACAAGTAACGAAGTAGTACATTTCACTAAAATCAAGCACACATTAGGTGTCGGGTAGTGAAGGTGCCTTTAATGAACCTATCTGTAGAAAAAAACTGCGAACAATGCTACTCGTATTATTTTACCTAGTATATATTTAAAGTTCTTGCATGTTATCTAAGGAATAGGAAGGATACACACACAATAATGCATGTAGTGAAATGAGAAACAGGGCCAAAGCGGGATACTTAAGGTTAAAACATAAAAATTAGTAAATGCTCCAAAAGGCGGAATGAATCATATTTTCGAGTTAGACGTCAGTAGTAGATTGTGTTAAAAGGGATTAAAATGATATATTTCCGGCGAGGGCGTACACTGAATTCCGAATGAAGCGATGGATTCTAAAGTAGAACCCCAAGCATAATGAGGGATTCAGTCGTACCGCGTGACACATACCTACTGCTTCACCAACATAGACATTACCAACTAAGAAGAAATAAACAAAACCGAAAACATTATACCAACACGACGATGCCCCTAGTTAATGCCCGAAAACGTAACAATGTGTAGTCCTTGAAAATAAAAGTGGCACTGTGATCCCTCCCAGCAGGAAATAAAAGTGCCATTCTATCTTGATCAGAAAAAAAAACTTTTATGAATAGGTGGTGTGAAAAACAATAAAACTTCATTTGTATTTCTTATGGACATTTACTACGTAGATAATCATGCAATTTAATATGTTATTGTGTTTTTATTTTAATTGAATCTATTGTTACAATAGTTTCATTATGCCACACTACATAGATTTTATTAAAATAAGCGAGCAAACAATTCGTTTGCGTACTTCCATTCATTATTCAATATTTAAACCAGCGTGCATATTATTTTAATGAGAACAGATAATGAGTACCAACGACAAGGCTACTAACATCCGAATAAATAAGTTATTTAAAATAAACAATTACCCGAGACGAGGATTAAACGAGGGCAAATAGGGCAATGTAATGACTTCTCTTAAATGTCCGTTAAGTAATATTATTAAGCACCCTAATCTTTTATAACTGATTTGTAATAGAGTAGGTATGTTATTTTTGCTGTTTAACTACGCCCAAAGCGTTATTCTTTATTAAATCTCTCCAAGCTTTGTCTGAAATATCAGTATTTAAACTACTTTGAAATGAATAAAACTCTTCGAAATTAATTACTGTAAAATTTATTAAATATCAAGTTCTCTACAATTTCTTACTCCAGTAAACAATTTATACGACTTGGAGGAAGTGTCACTAAGAAACCACCCAGTACCGTAAAATGGTAGTTTGGTCATGAATGGGGAGAAGAGGGATGGTAGATGAGTGAAGTGAATTGGTAGGTATTTTCAGACCGAAGTTCTCATATTGTTACAAAAATAATTCAGTTACTCGGCAAGTAATATTGTAATAGTGTGTCAATTGCCATCTCACTCAGTCCCTACCCGTCCTAAACCCAACTATGGAGCGGTCTGAGATTTCGTAGGTACTTGTTTGTGTTTATCGCTAAATATTTGAAATTAAATGACAGATTATCATTGAAAAACTAAAACTCATACAACCGGAACACGTTTTAAGTACCTATATAAATTAATCACACATAAATATCAACTTTTATCAAGATTTAAACTTTGAATTCATCCCAACTCACCTCGTCAGGTATACATCGAAAAACTTTCATCTATGTTCTATACGAATGAACCCAATTATAAACATAAATTAGAATTCGTAATTTTTTCACTGTTTAGTTTAATGTGTAGCTAAAATCCAGGCCACAAAAACCGGAAACTTTAAATAAAAAATCCCTCCTTCTATTTGTTAGAGGAACCCCATAGTCTCGTCCGCGCCAATTCTATGTGGCTCGTCGGTAGCATCTTCACTTTTTAGAGCTATATCACACTTGGGCGATTTGAAAGCGATTTCTGTACAAAGATTGTACGCGGCGAATTCGCGACCCGGGGCCTTACCATGACGTTTTAACGCGATTCAGTTGACGACCTAAACTGAGTCGCTTCCATACAACTGAGCCTAAAATACGAACCTAGACTGATTCGCGTAAAGACGTCATGGTAAGGCCCCTATTCGCCTCCAATCAAAACTCGCTCGCAAATCGCAACGCCCTTAGTGTTTGGTTGGCTCTTTCTGCAAACAATAAAACTGTGATATATTTATACGCCCCTTATATTTAGATACCCAGTTAACTCAGAACTTTTATTTATTTTTAACTAAAGTAATAATAGATGCTTAGTAATTGCGCTAGAAATTAACGAAATAATTTCCTTTTTAGGTAACTAAGTTCGGTCAGTCCACACACAAATAAATGATACCTGGGCCGTTCTCCTTATTTACCGACAATGAAACGTGATTTTCTCGTTTTTACGGATTTTTGATCATGTGTAAAATGAAAACGGTAGAAATTATTAAAGAAATAAACATATGTGTTTGAAGTAGACTATTTTATAGTTATTTTAATGTAATTAAGGTATTTTCAGAGGTTTTCTAGAAAACACCGTGACAGAGTGGCCCTTTTCACCGAAGACAGCCTTCCAATTTACCATTCTGTCACGGTGTTTTGAGTTAAATAATGTAGGTATGTTTACAGTCAGTACTGTACTAAAACTTACTCTACTGATAAGGTAATTCAACATTTTTGAGCATTTACCTACTACAAAAAAAAAACATTATTAAATTCTAAATAAGTTTTCAGCGCGGAAACAGCTCATTGTCGCTAAGAAACGAGAACGGCTCACCTAAGTGTTTCTACTCTAATAACGTCAACATCCTCAATTTATGTAACTCATTTCAAACGGCGGATATCCTGATACTTCGTAATTATAAAACTCTTTGTGCTTATATAAAAGTATTCAACCAAGATAATCTCTTTCCATATGGTAACCCGAATGAATGAGTGGAACATATTTAAACACATGTCATCTCCCACGTCTACCGAGGCATTCCATTACGTCCCCCGTATAGCGTAGGTATATCGTAACATATCCTACCCATTTCTACCCTTTTATTCTATTGTAAGCTCATCCGGCGCTCGACGTGTTTCCTTGCTATAACTTTAGGTATATGTAGGTAAGTGGCTAAGTACGAGTGTACCTATATTTATCGATAATTCTGAAATTTTCTGCAACTAATCTATCTTCTATCTATATATATAAAGGAGGTTGTCCTCATCTACGATCATCGCACAGCCGAAACGGCTAATTCTGATTCTCTGATTCTGATTCTGATTCTTGTGGTAACTCCAGCCAGCAGTTCTGCAGCAAGGACTCGGAGGCAGTGACTACGAGAGAGAAGAGGTGTTGAGACTAATAACAACTTTGGGGGCTCGCATGATCCCGTGATCAATCATGATCGGTTGTATCGGTGGAGTATGTCAGAATCACGCCGCGCCGACCAAACCTTAAATGTTAGATCAAGCTGGATATGCGAGCCCTCCTGCCTATTAGGCCTCATCAGCTTCCGCCGCCCCACCGCAGGCACTGGCAACCTGCCCGAGACACCGGAGCACCAAGTAGATAGGACAGGAGTGTAGGTGTGCAGCCAGGATGTTTTAGGAGAGATAGGAGGTTAGAGCCGACCCGAATACATAGCATCGTGAAGCCAGCGTGGGGAATATAGATACTATACTTGGTGTATAATAGATATTAGGTGTATGACTGCATGGTCCCCCCTCCCAAAACTTTCCCCTTCCCCTTAAGTTGACCGATCTTTGGTATGTAGTCGATTCTAGTGATCTGATGCTTGCCGCTGTCTTTGTCTTGTAATGTTGCCAAATAATTCTATTTCTCCGTAGATTCTGTAGTAGTGCCGTTTTCCGTTTCCTCTGGCTCTGATTCCGTGTCCGTTTCCGGATGTGTATATATTTTTTCCGCTTCCTTCTTTAATCGACTTCTGTTCTCAGATATGCGTTCCCAGAACGACCGAGGTCTGTTGGTGTAGTGCCGTATGTCGTGGTTGAGCGAGTTCTCCCAGGTGTAAATTGGCCTTCCGTGTTTTTTCTTATCTTCTTTGTGTTGTAGGGCTGAGTATAGTAGATGCGGTTTAGCACGTCTAAGCACGTGCCCGTAGTATGAAAGCCGACGAACTTTAATGATTTTACTTATTGTTTTCCCTTCTAAAATATCCCTGATCTTTTGGTTCGGAGAGTCCCTAGCTACAAGAAGCATTTCTTTGAGAATGTGTCTCTCGTAACGTCTAAGGCGGGCCCTGTTAGCCTTTGTCAACGCAGTTACGTTTAAGCCCATAAGACATAGCAGGCGAGATAACCATTTTATACATCAGGCGGGCTATTTTCCATTCTATTTTCTTGTCTTTAATGAATCTTGTGAGCATTTTTGAGTTTCTTACGGCTTGGTCGCATCGAGTCTTTATCGTAGCTCGCCTATCGTGCGCTGAGGTAATGTAAGTACCGAGGTATTTGATTTCCTTCATTGGTATTATGGGTGCGCCCCCTAGAAAATATAACTGTTGATTAGGTGTTAGGTCCGCTACCGGATTTCTAATTACCAATTTAGTTTTGTTTGCGTTAATTGTAAGTCCTACGGTGCTTAATAGGTCTGACAATTTCCTCACTATACGGTCGAGCACCGTCATGCATTGTCCTAGTATAATGAGGTCGTCTGCATAAGATAAAATTAGAGGCAGGTGAATTTCATTATCCTGATCTAGTCTAACCTGGTCGTCCTCCTCTTCTAGTGTACGAAGTACATCATCCATTAAAATAGTGAATAGTCGTGGGGATAACGGGCAACCCTGTTTCACGCCTTTCCCCTTCTGAACCGTTTCCGAGCTCTGACCACACCACGCTATGTACGTTCTCTCGTTCATGCATGCTTCTACGATCCTGTTGGTGAGCGGTGCGTTTGATCGAGAGTTTATTATGTCCCTAAGCGCGTTCAGGTTGACATTGTCAAAGGCTTTCTCGATATCCAGGGCTGCGATAAACAAACAGTTACCTTCCCTCCAGTTTTTATCTAGGACCCGGCGCAGAGTGAAAATATGATCGTCAGTGGATCTATTAGCTAGAAAGGCAGCCTGATAATTACCGAGTGGTTTTATTGTGGCATCTAATTTTTCTAATAAGAAATTAGCGTATACCCTATAACCTACATTGCATATAGAAATTTTCCTAAAGTCGCTTATGGTTTTGGGTAGTGATTTTTTTGGGATAGGCACCTGTTTGGTTATAGACCATTCAGCCGGAACCTTGTTGCTGGTCCATGCTTCCTTCATAATATTCGTAACGTGGGCGATGAATTCTGGTGGAGCCGCTTTATAAAGTTCCGGGGCAATTAGATCTGTACCGGGTACCGTTCCGTTTCTCAGACCGCGTATAATGCGCGTTATCGATTCTATGTCGGGGCCCTCCGAGTCCAGCAATGTGTTGTTCTGGCATTCCATGGGTGTAATAGCCGGGCCCTCGCATCTTTTGAGATCGGAGATCCATTGTGACATTGGGATATAGTACTTGTTCTGTGAACGCGCCGTTTTAGACCTGTGTTTCTTTAAGTATTTGTATGTAATTTTCATGCGTACTGACCGATGTGCGTCACTTAACCGACGGAAAAAATGAGTACATTCTTCTTCATCATCCTGCTCTTCCGCTTTACGAACCAGTTTGTGTGTAGCTCGAAGATTGCTGGCAAATATTGGCACGTCTGGAAATTTGTTTTTGAGGAAAAGAGCTTTCTGTAATTGCTCTTGGGCAGTCTTACTTGCCTCAGATCTGATCTTTGACTCTTGCGGAATGACCTTTGTTGACCTAATAAGAATCTTGTTTAGTTCGCCCCACGTTGGAGTCTTATTAGTTCTCCCGCTGTCGCGTGCCAGTGAGTCTAAGCACGATATTAGATTTTTGTTAACCTCTTTCTGAAAACTTGTAAGATGTTTTTCACTTTGGAGGGCCTCGTAGTTCACCTCTTTGTAGTTAAACGGTTTGCTAAGGCTATTTGATACCTGCGGGTCGTTGTCTTGGCGTAAGCGTTGTGACGTTCTGTGTTTCGCAGATTTGTGGATCTGAAATGTTCCCCAAATAATCTTGTGATCTGATTTGACCTTTTTGGACCAGTTACCTTGAATAGACATGCACGTGGTGGGTGACGTTCGACTGCAAATAATATGATCTATTTGGGAGACCTTGGCTCCCATACTCCATGTTACCTTACTAGATGGGCGACCCCATGAACTTTTTACTACTAAGTTGTGTTGTGCTACAAAACTTATTAGAAGTGTGCCGTTAAAGTTGGAGAAGTCGTGTATTAAATTTTTCCTACCTATGTGGGGCGATTGGCTAGGGACGTCATTTTTTCCCAGTCGTGCGTTAAAATCACCTAGCAGGATGGGTGTTGCTTTTGTTGGGGCTCGCCGTAGTATCGCTCCTATTTTACCTAAGCACGTGGTAGAGTTAGACGGCACATGAGTGTTAATAAATAAGATTTCCTTATCTTTTTGATCTCCGACTTGCAACCTGATATGTATGGCAAGTATGTTGTCGTACCTATTATACGTGTTTATTATTTCGTACTTGATCGATTTGTTGATAAGTATGGCTATGCCTCTTCTTTCTCGCGCTTTTTTACCCCCGCTTAATATCCAGTCATAATTGTTCGAGGATAATGAGCCTCTGGCGAGGTGAGTTTCCTGAAGACCCGCAATTGTGATATTGCGCTCCGATAATTCTTGATCAATATTCAATCTATCGTGCAACGTGGCGCATCCTCTAACGTTCCACGTTCCTACACGAAAATGGTTGCTTGTGACAGCAGTACTTTCCAGTTTGCTTGACACTTGCCTAATAAGTCTATAGCCAGTAGTGTCCGTTTCCTGTGGAACCATAGAATTGGTGATGCTGGGCGTTGTTTGCAAGCTTACGGGGACTTGACCTTGTGCTTGGGCCTCAATATTGTTATAGGGGGCGTGGCGCGGCGTCTCACTGTTTGTGAGTGGCGCGGTTGCGTCACGGTCATCAAATGATACGCTGTCATAGTGGTGGTTTTCGAAATGCAGGTGAATAGGTCTCGCTGGGGCGGTAAGCGATGACGGTGCTTCAAAGAGCAGCGGTTGGTTATGCAATCCGTGAATATATACGTTCAGCCCGAAGAACCTCGATGCGGCAAGAATAATATCCTCACCGCTCCAGAAGCCGTCTGTGAATTGGTTGCTAATGTAGGCGTCGATTTGTTCTACGGTCGGATGTAGACTAGAATTATCGTTGCTAAGCGTCTCCGCAACGCTCCTAAGTAGAGCTTGTTTTATTGTGGGGTCGTTGCGATTGAATGCTACATAGCTCGCCAGCTCGTGTCTGACAATAGTGTGGTTGTATTGGTCCGGCGAGGACGCAAGTACCTTATTGAGTTGATCGGCGATTGCCCTGTATAGGCAGTTTCCATCTTTTGCGATTTGTATGACTTCCATTGTACTATTGATTAGGTTAGAACCCAATAAACATAAACTCTGTCCCTGGGTTTAGCACACGGAATTTTGTGGAATCTTAACGTTATGCCCCCCGGACAATGGCCGGTTCTTTCTTTGAAAAGAACAAAAAAACCGGTAACGGATGGTCGATTGCGCGATAATTCTGCGATTCTCTAACACGTGTTACAGTCTGAATGGGGTGTTGTAAAACTGAGGTTGCAGAAGATTGTTTAAAAAACTACTATTGCGAGAGGTCCTGAATCTTGGAGATATAATGGTTATTGCTTTTACAACTCGTAAACAATACTGATTTCTATATTTGGGAAACTTTCTAGCACATGTTGCGAAGTTCCTGTGGTAGTGGAGGGTTGTTGTAAGCCCCTATTATCTCCGGCTCTGAGCCGACTTTTGTTAGAACTGTTTAGGGTCCTGTAATGGTTGTTTTACCATTAGGTATTGGGTAATTACTGTTTTTATTGTAGGTTAACTCTGGGATTCTCGTGATGTAGGGTTCTAGAAATGGACCGGGTTGGTACCAGATGTTTTTGACTACCTGGATTTTCTATGTTGATTTTGGCGTCAGTATTTCTACAGGTACTTATAAATAATTTATTTAATTAATTTTTATTTATTTTACTGCCGCGGTGATACTGAGGGCCTAGTAAATGAAAAGTGAAGGTTTAATATTTACGATTTATAGTTGATCTGTATAATCTATGCCTGCGTCTAGTTAGAACAGAACTGAAAAAAAAAGAACAACAAATGATTATCTACTCCCGTCGGGTCTAGATTGAAGCGTCGCGATTGAACCGCGCCTGTCCTTTGGGACAGTCTGAAGCTATCTAGCACCTTGTTCTGGGTAAAGAGGATAGGTTATGATGTAAAAGGTATGCTTTCTGAGAGATGAGCTATATGGGGGTGCGTGCAAGATTTATTACTATCATTGCCGCTATTATCGATCGCTGGTACGTGAGGATAACCTGCAAATTGGTCCACGGGGTTTTTGTGCTGAGGGGCCGAGATATAGACGTCTATCAAGTCACCCTTGATTTCTGACTCCCAATAGCATAAAGCTCTGACGACTGGGATCGGCTGTGGTCTCTGTAAATAACAAGATTAGATCCTTTGTGCACTGCCCTTCCGCTGGATTACAGTGTAAAGGTTAAATCCTGAAAGGGGCGGAACTGGAACGAGCTCACCGAGTTAGGTTTAGTAGATAGATGTTTTTGTGGCTGCTTCTTTGCGATGCGGCTGCGATCGATGGGCTGCGCTGCGACTAGCTGCACTCCCCGAGGTTGGCGCGAATCCGGGTCGCGCGGTGTTCACTCATTCACTATCAGCTTCTCAAATAAGCACTAGGTCGGCACTGAGATCGGGGATCAATCGCGGCGCGCGGAGTTGAGTTTGCGAAGGCGGCTTAGTGTAGAACAACGCGTAGGATAACTATTATCGACGACGGTGAAGTGCCAAGCACCGTATGACGCACACTGGCGCGTGTATGGATTAATTGGCCGGGTGGCGTAGGATCGATACTAAATAAGCACTAGATCGTAACTCATATCGGGAGACGGTCGCGCCGCGCGGACTTGGGTTTACGTAGGCGGCTTAGTGAAACACGACGCGCAGGATAAATACTATCGACGACAGTGAATTGCTGAGTACCCTATGACACACACTGGCGCGCGTATGGATTAATTGGGTGGGTCGCTCGGGTTCGACACTAAATAAATACTAGATCGGCAATGAGATCGGGGATTGATTGCGCCGTGTGGACTTGAGTTTACGTAGGCGGCTTAGTGTAGAACAACGCGTAGCATAAATACTATCGACGACAGTGAAGGGCCAAGCACCGTATGGCACACACAGGTGCGCGTATGAATGAATTGGGCGGGTCGCGCGGGTTTGGCGCTACATGAGCACTATCGACGCTGGGATCTGAGGCCGGTCGCGCTGCGCGGACTTGGGATTGCATAGGCGGCTTAAAGGAACACAACGCGCAGGATAAGTATTGTCGACGGCAGTGAAGTGTCGAGCACCGTATGACACACACTGGCGCGCGTATGGATTAATTGGGCGGGTCGCTTGGGTATGATACTAAATAAGCACTAGATCGTAACTCAGATCGGGGGCCGGTCGCGCCGCGCGGACTTAAGTTTGCGTAGGCGGCTTAGTGTAAAACAACGCGTAGGATAAGTACTATCGACGACGGTTAAGTGCCAAGCACCATATGACACACACTGGGCCGCGTATGAATCTCGCGGGTTTGACACTAAATAAGCACTAGTTCGGCACTGACGTCGGAGGCTGTTTTGCGTAGGCGGCGTAGGGTACCACGACGCGCAGGGCAAATACTGACGATGAAGGTAAGGTACCGGGCACTGTATAACAAACACTGGCGCGCGTATATTGTACTATAATTATGGGCAACTCGCGTGGGACCGAAGTTAAACAAGCACTAATTTGGCACTGAGGTGGGGGACCGAAGGCGCGGACTTTGGTTTGCGAGAGCGCAATCCTCACTGTTTTCGGCGGCACGGTACAACATCTGGTGTTAGGCAGCTATTGTTTAGCGGGCTCCGAAAGGCGACCGTACGCTTTGGCGTCCCGACATAGACTCCATCGCACAGCCGAAACGGCTAAGACTAGAAACTTGAAATTTTTACCAAAGCTTCGTTTTAGTACGTAGGCAAGAGATAAGAACGGATTTTTGGAAATTCCACCCCTAGGGGGGTGAAAAGGGGGTTGAAAGTTTGTATGGAAATGGCTTTTTTTTTGAGCTAGAGACTTGTGACTTTGTTTAAAGACTCTTTATTATAATTAAAGAAAAGTGTTTTCATGGTTTTTGGAAATTCAATCTCTAAAGGGATAAAAAGGGGGTTGAAAGTTTGTATAAGAATGGAATTTTGTTTTGAGCTAGAGACTTGAAACTTAGTTTTAAAACTCTGTATTACAATTGAAGAAGAGTGTTTTCATGGTTTTAGGAAATTCTACCTCTGAATGGGTAAAAAGGGGGTTGAAAGTTTGTATAGGAATGGAATTTTGTTTTGAGCTGGAGACTTGAAACTTTGTGTTAAGACTCCTTATTATAATTAAAGAAAAGTGTTTTCATAGTTTTGGAAAATGCAACCCCTAAAAAAGGGGTAGAAATCTAAATATATAAAAGAAGAAGCTGACTGACTGACATATCAACGCACAGCCCAAACGGCTGGTCCTATAGACTTCAAATTTGGCACGTAGGCGAGCACTAAGGAAGGATTTTCCAAAATTCACCTCCTAAGGGGTTGAAACGGGGGTCCAAAGTTTGTATGGGGAAACAAGATTAGTTAGACTATTTTATCTGAAACTTCACAGGAGTATCTTTAAGGTAAATGAGTAAACATGTGTTTCAGGTTTTTTGAGAATTTAACCCCTGAAAGGGGTAAAAGGGGTGAAAAGTTGAAAAAATTAACATGGGTATCGTTTATATGGGTTTTCGGGTCGCTGATCACGAAAAAAGCAACGATTTGAAGATCCAATGTGGCGAATGTGAAATACCATCTCCCCTGTTGGTATGCGATGGGTTTGAAATGCCAAAATAATGTCAATATGAGTGTAATTTTTACGTAAATTTCTGGTTCTAAAGAATTATTCGAAACTTCACCGGAGTATTCTTGGTAAATGAGTAAACACGTGTTTCAGGTTTCTTGAGATTTATAAACGAAAATATAAAATAAAATACCCCCTCCTTTATCTCTCCGATGTTTAAGATGGAAAAAATATGTTTTTTACACAATGTTAATATTATTATCATAAACATTACAGGAAAAATATAAAATTGACCCTAACTTCATTAACTTTTTTTTAATAAAAAAAACTTTTCGGAGCAAAGGTTGAAATTTAACGAACTTAGATTTTTTTTTGTCTTAAATTTATGTGATATTATGCTGAAAGTACTGTCTTATGACGAAAGTTAAATAAATTGATTTAAATAAAAAATATAAAAATAAAAAAATATTGTGGGACAATTTTACACAAATCGACCTAGTCCCACGGTAAGCTCAATAAGGCTTGTGATGTGGGTACTAGACGACGATATATATAATAGATAGATAGGGTAGACCGGGGACAATTGAACCACTTTTTGTATAATGGTTCTTAATTCAGAATGTATAAATGATGAAACAAAACTTTGCAAACATATGAAAAACTAGGTTATTGATCTACGTATTTTTGAAGGTAATTGATAATAAAAAGTAAAATTATAGCAGAAAAATCAGTTTTTAGTCAGTGAGTCCTTGTGTTACAATTGACCCTTAGTACGGGTCAGTAGTACCAAAAATTCTAACGCGAATAAAACCCATTTAATATGTTTATTATTTAAAGATTTGTTGTTTTAGACCATAACTTAAATCAATTTTTGCAGTGATATCAGTTATAAGAAGGTACATATAAGAAAACACTATTTGAGATCAGGAGTTAGTTATATCTCACATTACTATTAATATCTCACTAAGTAATAAAAATATAGTCGAACGATCAAAACCACAGCAATATGTCACTTACAGTGTTCTATTTTAAGTCTTATTTATACAAGAAAAAAAAACAATATCGACTTATTCAACAATCTTTCTTTCCATACAGTTACTATTGCCCCCTGTTACAATCAACCCAGCCTCAAAATATAATAAGATTTTATTGATCAACTAAATTTACGAGTCTGATAAGTAAAAAAGCACAGTAAGTAGCAAAATAAATAATGGCGGTAATACTTTGTCATTTTTTACATAATTACAATAAAGGGAGTTAACGTCATCTCGTTTTATATCTGGAGTAACGTAACTGTGGGCAAGTGCATGGCGCATGGACAACGTGCAATTTTTTTTAGATTTTTAATGTATTTTGGTAATTATTACTAAGTACCTACTAGTTTTATGTGCACTTGCTGTACTGATGCGCTTCAGCCATCCATTACTTATGTTTACACAAAGATAATCATTGAAAGACAAAAAACAACTGAAAAATAATAACGGGGTCGTTTGTACCGCGGTGTTAATTGTAACGGTACTATTGTCCCCGGCTCACATGTTACTAATGACCCCGAACACACAAAATTATCTAAAGTACTGATATTTCGATTATTTTACAAAAGTGATCGCCATACTGTGCCACAATAAAAACTTTCATAAATATCCAATCATAAAACGATACCAATCTAACACTAGGATACTTTAGTTTTGAGTAATATGACCAAACGTTTCTCGTAAATATTTACTTTGATCGCCCGAAAACAAATATGGTCTCCTAGCACCTCCGATCTGCGTCGCAGCAAGCGGCCAGTTGTTGAGCGGGTCCGGACACGTATTGCGCTTCGTCGTGTATACCCACATATACATATTTCATTTTAGTTGCAAAATTATAAGCGATGGTACTATTGCCCCGTGGTACTATTGTCCCCGGTCTACCCTACATATAAATACTTAAATACATAGAAAACATCCATAACTCAGGAACAAATATTCATTATAAACACACAAATAAATGCCCTGACCAGGATTCGAACCCGGGACCACCTGCTTCGTAGGCAGGGTCCCTACCGACTAGGCTAGGAGGCCGTTAAGATTTACGTCATTAAAAAATATCAAGGAAAAACAAACTCTCATACTAACGCCAAGCCGTACAAACGACTGACCCAATCTGTCGATACATATGGCTGACGTCAAATTTCTACTTCTAGGTGTAGTTGCAACATAAAGAGTCCGACTCGCACTTGGCCGGTTTTTTAAGTACCTACCTAACTCGAACATTTACTTTCGGACACCACGAATATCCTGTTAGATAAGTTTTAATCTTTAAAAAAATGATTTATTCATTTTTTACATATATTTATTAGTATAGTGTGAGCTGATAATGCATTGTGTGTACTCGTGTATTGCAGAGCCAAGCCATGCGGATCGTGCGCACCGTGGGCCAGGCGTTCGAAGTGTGCCACAAGATGCAGATCAACACTCCCGAGCAGGCCGCCGCCTCCACGTCCTCCGCAGCCGACGACCTTGCCTACTCCGACCGCGCTAGCGACCAACCGCCTACTAAAGGTACCTCACAAACTGTTAGTGTACGATCTGACTGGTTGCTTGAGCGGAGCGTGCGGCGTTTAAGTTAAACACAAGTTGTACGTGAGCGCCCTGAGTGCGCACTGCACAAACCACAGTGTAGATGCTGCACGCTGCGCTTTCCTCCCCGCCGTACGCTCTGCTGAACGCTTCCCACTATGGCCTTACACTTATTTGTAAGTATAAACAAAACGGTATCTAGTGTACTATATATGTGCCATGCATTGTAACATTTGTAACATGAATAGCTTAGACAGTAACAGTAGAGATTCCATGACACAGACGTGTGCTTCACTTTGAGTTACAGGCTTTGTTGTGTATTCAGATACTATTAAATAATATTTAAAACGGGTCACTCACGTAATTTAGTCGATTTTCGCTCGACATGTTTCAGATACTCTCTAGAGTTAGCATGTTGTTAGAAATAGAATCCTCATACTTAAGTAGGTACATCGTCATGCTTTGATACAAATAGTACAAATACCAAAGGCGGAAAAAGAATGACTTAACATAAGTCAGTTATATATTGTATCTCTTTTTGTGATGAGTTTTTCTTGTTTCGCCCGTGGTATATGTGCGATTTTCTGCCAATTTATAGGGTAATCATTGTTTTGTTGCGGTCTGGAATGAAGTGTGGCTTAATATTCTCCACTACTCTCCATTCCTGCTAGCCTCAATTTTTGAATTCTTATCACTGACATTAATATGTAATTTATATTTATTGCTATTATATAATTGTATGTGTTATAATCTTACTGCAATGCGAGAATAAAGTAAACCAGACGAGGGCACTGAATGGACAATCCAATTACAGTGTTGTCAGACGACGCCGGCCGCGCCGCACGCGCCCACTGATTGCTAATATTCTTATCACTGTGTTCTGCTGTTGACAGCGAACGCTCAAAGCTGATGCCTAGCTTGATTGCCGCTGCGAAATTTATGTTTCACACTGTCTGTATGCATGTTTAACAATAAGTACGGGTCGATCGATACGAGCTTGCATAAAATAAATGTCTCAGCTCTTGTGAATCATTGTGATTGTTACTGAAATGGAAATAATTACTTTTGAACCGGGAACAAGGCTGTGATAAATGGCGACAGCAACATCAATTTCAAGAGCTGAGACATTTATTTTATGCAAGCCAGTACGGTCGATCGATACGAGCTTGCATAAAATAAATGTCTCAGCTCTTGTGATTGTTACTTTTGAACCGGGAACAAGGCTGTGATAAATGGCGACAGCAACATCAATTTCCAATAATTAACGGTTCGTCGTTAGTGCATCGGATTGCGCTTTACCGGATGATAACTAACGATGCGGTGACCGCCGCCGTGCGGACTCTCGCTCGGATAAAGCCGTCTCGGCGTTATTTCACACCGGACGACCATAACCACCGACTCATTATATTGAGCGCAACGACATAAACTTACAGGTGTTCTGTGCCAACTGTGCACGTGTCGGTGCCGGATTTAATTCAATTGAAGGTCGTTAATTCTGTTAAACAGTATTTTAAATACTGTTGTCTACGGGCGACTTTTTTATTTTCTCCGATTTAATTTGAGTAACTTATAATTAGCTTTTATGTATCGTTTTATGATATCCGACGTAACGAGTAACAGCTGTTTCGACGAACGTCATAATTTTATGATCTACCTATGCCTATTTTATGATACGAGACGTTTTCGTATGTCTGCTGATAGCATACATTGTACAGCTATAGTAGGTACTCAGAAAGTAGTTAGCTTTATTTATTTAATATTTTTTGTCTCTTATTGTATCTAATCTCGGTAGTTGGTAACTGCTAGGTATAAGTAGTTCGTGCAGGTCGATATCCGGTAGGTATAATATCATCGTATGACGTTGATCAGCGGAAGGCTAGTCGTCGGGAACTTACATGCCGTGTGATTAGTTAAGTCGGCCACACAGGATATCGCTCAAGCTGCCGGAGACATCTTAACCTTAGGTGAACCAGTACAGGCTTGTCCTGTGATAAGTGATAAAGCATTTATTCTTAATCCCGAGGTCAAGTTATAAGTGTTGATATAGGTAATGTCTTGTGAATTAAGTAGCATGCTGGCCTCGGAAGTGTCGCGAGTGGAGCGTTGTTTGGCTACTAACGGAACCATAATATTTTCCGTCGCCGCCAACGGCGTAACCAATAGTAAACTTCTCCGGCTTTTATAGACTAAAACAATCTCTAAACTGTTCGAGTCTTTGTACTAAATTTCCAGCAATTTCGTAAAAAAAGCCGTAGTGTTTAATGTTAGGTTTACCTAAAGTTCATCTAAAGATAGAATGCTTTGCTATTACAAACACATTTTCCGAGAATCACCTGTATCGTTCAGTTAGCTTCTTATCTTTAAATATATGGATCGTTCTTACTTCTTATAAGAAACAAGCCTAAGTATAAGCCAACGTTCTGCAAAAAAAGAAAAGCCTTAAATCAAGGCGTGCCGCAATCAGGGGCACTCAGGCACCGATATTTGAAAGTGAAAGCCTTGTTCCTGGTTCATTGTCGCTCATATGTTCATACGATTTTTTTCCGTTCCCGTTGTGTCCCTGTTATAGTTTATTTTAGCATTTTTACCATATCATACATCAACAGAAGCGGTATCCGATTGCGGTGCTTCCGAGGCTAGCGTGGCCTCCACGTCGCAGGTCGTGGTGGAAGTGGTGCCCGAGAAGGAGAAGACCAGACCGGTGCACTTGGAGCTGCTCCCGCCCCCTCCCAGGAAGACTGAACGCCGTACGACCCCACAGGTTTGATTGTATTTATGAACTTCTGTTCCTCCTCCCCCTCCCCCTACCACCACCCCCTTTTTCTAAATTTCTTTCATTTTAAGGGTACCTTCCTTAGCTTAAATCATGTTAATTTCTCAAAGACACTGGTACTCTAATTAGCTCCATTTTATCGGATAAGTTATTTATAAGTGTGTAAACGGAGTGTGAGTATTTAACTGATCAACATTTACGTCTTCATGCCAACTAACTATAATAATTTAATAATATGTTATTATTAATTATTTAAATAATAGTCGTAATCATTAGCAACGCGCAAGCGCTTTGTTTATTGTTTATTTGTAACTTGGCAAAAATTCAGACATCAACATGGTTTAAAAGTAAAAAAACAAATGACTCAATCGTCTCAATTAGCTAACTTTATAACGTAAAGGGTCCCTCTCAGTCGTTTCAAGCAGGGTGTGAAAGGTTGATAATAAGGAAGGTAGAAATGTAACAAACATTTATTTTTAAAATATATACCGTAAGTGTAACTTACGTAGCTACCTACCTCCTCTACCTACCTTAAATGTAAATAGGTCCTTGAGGAATTGTACCTAGGATGCTGGCGGCATTTTCTCGTTGTATTGTAATGCTGATACGTTGTGCGAGGAAGCCACCAGCACTTCGGTCACCAGTAACATCAACCAGACGTTTCGCCATTTCTACGAAAAACTTGCGTGCGCTGGGACCCCATGGGCCAAGAGTTTCGAGTCCGAATGGTACAAAAAGATACTCTCTGTCCAGGCTCTTACATTTATAACGTTTTAAAATTTCGGCGCTTTCAGCCGCTCCGCCCGCTTTTGCAATATTTCGTTGTAGACGGGACGGTGCCAGGTAGAAATTATAAAAGGGTACCCAATAAACTTTTTATTTATTTATACCTACTTTCTGTACGGGCGAAAAGCTGGAAGCCACTGTAGGTATAAAAAAGGTTGACATGATGTAAACCTAAATATAGTCAAACTTTATTTATATAGGTTCTGCTCTTAGGTGAGAGTAGCGCTAAGTTATGCATTAATGCTTAGAGAATGTAATATTTATTACCTAAACATCAAAATAAATTGGGGATAACAAAAAACGTGCGTTTAGGATCAGGAACTCTTAATGATATAATTAGGTCGAGGCAATAATCTTTTCAGTGTGAAAAATCTAATCTGTGCTACTTTTACTAACACTATGGCTTACTTCACTGCTCGTTTCGCAGCTTTTCTTTGCTTTATATCAAAAAATTAAAATTTATTTTATTCCTCTATCAGATTCACTTGTTTTCACGGGCAAAAAACTAATAAAAAATGGCAGGAAAGTATTTTTTCTGATGCATTACTATTTTAAATAGGTAATCTTATGATATTATTAAAACCAACCAGATATAAACAGTAAAAGCATAAAAAAATTGTATAATATATTAATATTATGCTTTAATATATTGTACCTTGCTTACGAGTATTATTGTTTAGTACGAGGGCTCTAATATATTTTCTTTATAAATACGAAATATTCAGTAGATCTAAAATCAGCTCAACCAGGCATAGCTATGAATAGGATGAGTATTATCCACACTGAAAATAGGATCCTTCTTATAATAATAGCTCTCCCACATGATCCAAAGATCGTTACTATAAATCAATTGTATAGGTAAGTCAGTGACGTGAATAGGGTTGGTATAAGTTTGATATGTTTCAACATTTCCGAAACGGCCACTGTGGTTTGTTCAATTGTATTTAAAATATATTATTAAATATTATAAAAGTACTGTTTACAGGCCGAGAATACTGAATGACCGAGTCACGTCCAGCATCTTATAAAAAGTTTTATATTTAAGTCTTTTTTATGATGCTTAGCTGTACATACGGGAAGTATACAACATTATTAATTAAATTAATATATTAAAGTATACACTGTAATAAAAATGCTCCAGAATGTGCATTTCGTCATTCCATAAGATGCGACCAGTAACGAAACATTGAATTTTTGCCTCCCCTTATTAATTTTTTTTTTTCAAGGAATTAAAAAAATAGTTGATATAATTCACTTTCAATGCGTCTGGTTGCCTTGTCCATAATTATTCCAAGCTATTGTGTAGTAACGTAACATAACGTAGTCGATAATGTAGTAGTTACATCGTTTATTGTGTAATTTAAGGAACTGACAGGCATACAGAAACTCACCATAAGCCGGAACTCATGGTGCTATCCTATTTCCTTATTATGTTTTGGTGTAGAAATCTACAAACCCCATAAGACATTTTTTTTTTTCACGCAAAGTTTCTTCGTCATGTGGTTGTTAGTGTAGCACTAGTAGACGTTCGTATTCGTAATAATGTTATCGGTATGCGTAACCTGGAACGGAATAGATTTCATTCACACCTCAAAATTTGTTCACAGTAACACACATAATAATACGTTTCATTTGTATATACTTAAACTTATTTTATTGACAAGGGCTAGATGGTTAACTAAGCCGAGGGTATGGCCTCTATCGTGATTTATACGAAGATCATACAAGTCTGATTTTGCTTTAGGGAAAAACCCAAAAAAAATAGCCATAGATTTGACCGGTCCCATAGACCAATCTGATTCTTTTTACAAATTTTGAAGGTTGGATGTTTAGTAAAAGTGGTACATTATCCATTAGAAGGTAAAAAAACAATCAAATGCGAGTCTGAGTCGCACACTGAGCGTTCCGTACAAATTTTCGTTATAGCACTCATCCAAAACAATAAACTGTACCTACCTCGAAGTAGAAATTTGACGTCTGCCCATGGATCAACAGATTTCACGGCATGGAATTTGTATGAGAGTTTGTTTTTTAACTTTATTCAAAAGCAGGTACTAGCATGATGAAAAAAATACATTATAAGGTGGTTAATTTTTTAATTGAGTTCAGAAATTATTTTTTTTATAAAAAAAATGAAGTTAACGACAATGTTACATTTTTCCTTCATGATGATTGTGTAAAAAAAAACAACATATTTTTTCCGTCGTATACTTGGGAGATAAGGGGAGAGAGGGGGGGAGGTGGTATTATTTTTTATATTTTCCTTCAGAAATCGAAACCATTCACTTTCAAATTTTAAACTTTTAATTTTACCTCCATTATATCAGGCATTTTTGATAGAAATGTTTCATTGCGTCGTTCTATGCATCTGGATCTTATTTGTATTTATTCCAAAGGAGTTTGCTGTTTAATTTATGGAGGCTCGTACACTAACAAAAATATTTGTTCACTGATCATATCTTTTGCAAATCATTGGCGAAAATCGTACGCCAGAATAGGTTCGTATTAAGTAAAATAATCATTTTTTGGTAAGTACATCTGAGCCAAAGAGACAGGGCACACGGATAATGACATTGAACGTATATACGTTCCGTTCGTAATAGTACATTACTGCAGACGCCGGGAAAGAAGGGCTTAACAGGTGAGTATATGCATATACACGCGCTGAGCGTCAGCGAGGCCGGTTATCAATACGAAGCCGGATATCAATACGAAGCCGTTAAAGCCCTTTTCACGGCAAGGCATGTATAGTGCTTTTCTCAAACATACTATGAAATAAAATAATAACATCTCCAAAAATATGATACTTTTATTTCTAGAGAAACTAAAAGTTAACTTGACGAATTAATTAATATACCTAACACAAATATTGCTATTTATTTCGTGGTGATTCCAACACGAATTTAGTCTTTAACGATAAAACAGATGATCCATCAATATTTCATGATGTATAAATATGTCGCAATGTAAAATGTACCAAACACGAACACAGACTTGCAACCTACAAAAGTCAATTTAAATTTAAAAGGTCAAGTGTGAGTCATCTTGTACGTAAAAATTAGGTACCTACTTAAAAAATATAAGATAAAGTGGAACAATTTAAGCATTCGATTCAAATAAAAATCTTGCGATACGTTCCCGTAGGTTTGCGATCTGGATCCAAGATATATGGAATTATCTGGATCCGGATCCGACGGATCTTCTATATATTTCGGATCCATATTGCAAACCCTATTCTTAAATTATATATAAGAATAAGAAAACCGGTGGGAATTGAACATAATAACCAGAATGATATTAAAAATGTGGTTGAACAATACTGTTCAACCACATTTTACAATATGTTCCTAATTCTCAGGAACATGTTGATACTTTATCGACTTGTTGTGACATAGGGTAAGATTTGATATATATTATGATTATGATGTAGGTATGAATGAACTGCCGAATAGGCATGGCATATAGTCTGACAAGCCAACGGTCGCAGCAACAGTAGGACAAAAAAACTATATCCATCCCTTTTTTCGGGGTGATAATACTACCGTAAGAAAAAGATAGTATGATGCTCTCTAAACAGTAGGTTATATAATAGTATCCTACTCATTGTATGGACTGACGTTTATCTGCACATAGCTATTTGTACGTTACGTACGAATGTAGGATTAGACCCCGTTTCGGCATCATTTTATTCATAAACCTTGCGGATATCTTATAAGAATAGATACACTACGACATAAAAATGTTTAGTTACCTTATTATAAGACAAAGTAAGGGTCACTTGCGATGTAAAAGTCATAATGTTAGTTCCAGTTTCAAACACATACTCTTTACACAGCCAGTCGTCGTTCTTTTAAAAAAAATTGTTTATAATTTCCGAAAGCACCCATCATTGTCAACCAACAAACATAATATGTCACAAATAGGTATCTACCTCTTGTCAACAAATTAACACTTTCAAATGCAAAATACGCGACAATCCGAATTTTGCCAATATAAGTTGTCGAATCAAAACTTTTATTTTTTTACGATCTTTCATTTCAGTATAGTTTCATTTGGGTCTACCGTACGTCCAGGGACACGGGATTATTAATATAGAAGATAGATTGCTTGCCGCCATCTTGCGACCATGACGTTCATTCCAAACGTGTGACAGCCGCGCCGCAACCGCACCGCACCGCGCCGCTTCGCTTTCACGAATCAATTGCTCACGTAGTACATTTCCACAGTTATCAAAGGTTTGTTTCTTCCGACTCCACCGCTTCGCTTCGCGTTCGCTAGTTGACCGCACGTAGGACACAGCCGCCGCGCCACTTGAAAACCGCCCGCCCACGTCGCTTCGCGTTCGCGAGAACATCGCCCACGTAGGACGCGGCCTTAGGGACAGGGACAAACAATTTAACACGACATTTGAAGAAAATCTATCAATATCGCCGTTATTGCTTTGTTTAAATGATTGCGCAATAAACGGGGGGAAAATATATGGTATAAAAAACTGAGTATATTTATTGAGTATCCTAATTAAGTCTCCGAGCAGAACACATTGGCGACAGTACCGGTTCATTGAACATTGCCCATTAGATGAAGCTTCATTAGCTTTCACGTTTTTCAGGACATTACAGCCTCACAAATTTTAAAGTCGATCTAAAACTTCTCACCGTTACTAATCTTTGGGGAATTCAAGTCCTTTTTTGCACGAATTGTAAATTTTAACTTTACTTTTAACGACAAGTTTCGGATTTTCTCAGAAGTCATTATACGGAGACTTCGCGAACACCAAGTTTAAAATCGCGGCACATCCCACAGTGGCTTCAAGTAACGTTCTTGAAATGTCTGCAGTAGTTTTGCGAGCGTTAGTGGTGTCTTACAATGCTTCTTCTGATCTATTTCTGAATATAAAATTGCCGTCTGTTTTAATTGGGGAGAAAATAGTGTCAGGTGGCGTCCAAGGTGCGCTAAAATGTGTCAAAGTCCTCTCGTTTACAGAGGCCTGGGCCTATACTTTTTTTTATTTAAGTACACCTTCAAAATCGAGTGTGCAAAAATATAATAGGCGCAAAATTCAGTCGATCACCCCGCCAGGCGACGACAAAGAGCAACTATAATACCCACCGCTGAACAGCTGCCAGGCACCCAAATGAATTAATAATTATAGTATGGCAAACTAAATAGAGGGGTTTCGTGGCTCTATAAATTGTACACCTATTTCCGTGGCTAGCTCTTAGACCGTTAAATCAGATAATAAACATGTGAAATTGGAAATTATTGGATTGGAACGATTTGTATCTATTAGGTATTAAATTACTAGTACAGAGTGGAACATTATTTGGTAGATACACCTATTACATGACTTATTATGTACCTATACGTTATTATGAGCTACTCATCGCGTAAATTGGCGCGATCGGGTTCGGTTCCCTATGTTGGATCTCTTGATTTAAAAATATATTTTTATAAATACCTTATGATACTTATCTAATAAGCACTATTATATTTTTTTCAGTCAACACAATGCTAAAAATATCTGAAAAATGATATAGGTATGTGTCATTTTCACGCTGAAGGTCACATTGTCGCTTATGGATTTCGAGATATTGCTGATTTTGTTTATCATGTGGAAAAGGATAATATATTATAATTAAGTGAAAAATATAGTCGTAACTTCTGGTTTGTTTATAAATAACTTCTATATGCCTGATATAATATTGCGTATTGTACAAAGGCTGCAAATTTCAACTACTATTAGAAAAATATCGTCTTCAAAGTTTAACTAGGATACTTTGTTGTCGGTCAAGCTTATATTATAAGCGACAGTGAAGTAGGTACACAAGTCATTAAACTTTTTTGTTATGAAAATGAAAAATATATTGAGTTTAAAACTATCGTGAGACATTTTAATACTAAAATAAATTTCGAATAACACTCACGTATTTTTAGTCCCTCCACGCGACATGTTTCGGACATCTTCGGATGCCGTTATCAAGCGTCGAGTACCGTGCACAACGATGCGGGCGGGTGTACCGAGTTTTGCTTCGCCGCGCGCAGCGCTCTCTATTTTATATCGACAGGGTGCGTAGCCAAGATGCCAATCGCTCACGCTCAGTCGCTAACGAAACGCAACTGTCATTGTCACACTAATAAGGAAGAGTGATAGAGAGAGGTAGCTGCGATACGTTATTAAGCGTGAGCGATTGGCATCTTGGCTAAGCACGCAGGAGTTGCGAATTACCTATTTGCACTTGTATCGTACAACGTTTTACAGTACATGGTCCTTTTAATATTTGACATAGGCACATAAAGTGGTCGTTATCGCACTAGTGCGATAATATAGCACCAAATGTACAGCAAAATATTTTTATAATGATTTAAGGTTATTACTTTTGTAAGCATTTTGTTATTATAATACACTTTTGATCTCTTGAGGCGACAATGAGGGGCCCTAAGGTATATTCAATTTAACAAAAGTACTGTTTTTTTTCTTTGTTACTTTATTGTTACATAATAATTTTAAAGAAAGAAAAAAGCCGACTTCAATTGGACTTCCCGGTAAAAGTTAAAGTAAGCGAATTATTGCAGTTAACTTCAACCATATTTATCACCATATGATACAATATTGACGGGAGTAAATACTTACGGGAGTTTTATGTAAAAAATGTAATTTATGTTTTTATTTTGTTAATTTTCCTTACACCGTATTTAAAACTTACATACATACATATTACTACCAGGGTTCAGCATCAGCTCCATCTTGTGAACTGCTCTCCTAATTGCTCGTTAACATGAGTCGATTAATGAAAACAGCACACGCGTATGTTTCACCAAACCTCAATTCCATTAGGTACTACCTGGGTTTAGCATCAGCTCCATCTTGTGAACTGCTCTCCTAATTGCTCGTTAACATAAATCGAATCATGAAAACAGCACTTGCCTATGTTGCACCAAACCTGAGTTCCATTAGGTACTACCTGGGTTTAGCATCAGCTCCATCTTGTGAACTGCTCTCATAATTGCTCGTCAATATGAATCGAATCATGAAAACAGCACTCGCCTGTGTTGCACCAAACCTGAGTTCCATTAGGTACTGCCAGGGTTCAGCATCAGCTCCATTAATTCCTCATGATATCCATCATCAAAATATAATTAAAATCAAATAGGACTACCTCGAAGGCATTTCGTAACAAACAAAAGATGAATGTCTCAAATTAAAAGATACAGCTGGGGCCCGCGAATTATAGAGCAGTTCCTCTTTGACATCCCTGGTCGTCATCATCAGGTCTGCTCCACCAAACTGGTAGGTTTTGTAAAGAAATGCTCGAGTTTCTCAAGAAAATACCCAAATTACTATACATGTGCCTTTCAAATTTGAGGAGTTCCCTCAGTTCCTCATGGATCCTATCATCAGAAATGGATTTTGAAAAAAACGGGACGAACCTGGAACTATCTACTTTCAGAAAACAAAAAAAAACGACGAATTGAGAACCTCCTCCTTTAGAAATATTGAAGTCCGTTGAAAATATTAGTACAAAATTGTACACAGTACACTATCATAAATTAACGTAAACTAGGTGTTGACAAATAATAATGTTGATTTTATCGTCCTTTTTTTATATAAGTCATGTTTTTTGCTTGTTTTAATAATAAAATATTGCATTGAATTGTTTTTAATATTGTCTTTAGTTACATGATATTCAGAAATCAACTTAAGCCAGCTGTGAATTTTGAGTTATAAAAAAAAAATCTATTCAATTCAATTCGTTTAATCTTCAATTTAGACATTAACGTAATGCACCTATGAATGTCAAAAAAGAGTACAATTGTACAAAATAAGAAATAACAAATAAAAATTATCACAATCATTGGAATTAGGTATACATCGGCAATTCAACTCATTTCTAATACATAATCAAGTCAAGACAATAAAATAAATAAAACTAAAGGACATTACATGTACAATCAATAAACAGACAAAGACATCACTTATTTAAAGTATTGGAAAACATTTTCCATATATACTTATCATTGATATAGTCCGTTACTTTATAGTAAGCCCTAGCAATAAGTGCTTGTTTTACAACGGATTTAAATTTTGAGTCCGTGAGTTGACAAATTGTTTGTGGAATTTTGTTGTAGAACTTTGTACAATTTCCCAGAAACGACGTTTTGGTTTTTACAAGCCTATAAAGGGAAACTTTAAGTTTTTCTTGTCACCCTACATGCATTATTTTGTACTATGTATTTCGAAAATAGGTAATATATTAGAGATAACATATGTATGCGGAACATTTTAAAACCAACGTCTCCGTAACTTCAACTTACAACTGGATTTTTTAGGCTTTCATATTTTGTACTCAAATATCTCAAAATAGTACATATTTTGTAAGTTGCAAAAAAAAAGATACTAGTACTATGAGTAGGTATTAATAACTCTTTACTATACAACCCAATAAGACAACAAGTCCTGGCAACGCCACATATACTTAAATGTTCCAATGAGGTTAAAAGCGTTTATAAAAAAGACATATCTTTGATGTATAAATAAATCCAAGAATATATCTAGATAGAGAAATATTAGAATTAAAACTGTATCCCAATGTGGATGTTTGACCTTATTAACTACTCAAAGGAGTGTCCGATATAGATTACGAGCACTTCTTTCTTTACTCAAAACATTTACTTTAAATCACCGAATTCTTTTCGGTATTCGGTATCAATGTAAGGATACTATCAGGTTGTACGGGACGAGGCATTACGCTAGCGCAGTCCTTGGGATGCCGGTCACGCCTGCCGGCAGCCCCCAATGCTAAATCGCAATTCTGCAGCCACCTCGATACTCTGCGGTATTCATTTGTTTATACTAACATAAGTTTTACCGTCACCGTTGAGCGTTACGGTTTTTTTCACATATTATTATACGAAATTAGTTCAAGTTCTGGTTTTTTTACTACGTAAAAATTAAGATCAATGTATCATATTCTCCGTTTTTTTTTGTCATTAAATTCGACTCGTTTCTTTGTACGTTAACAGGAGCTCCCTGATATGGTTATCGTTTTTTCATACACTGTAAAAGGTCCTTTAGAGTTACACGAAAGTAAGTGTCAAGTATGACTAAGCTTACACCTTAGACATGCCAAACCACAGCTCTATAGTAGATGAATTAAGTAACCTTATACACTGGTTCACTAACACGGTAACAGAATTTAGTATATTTTTACCTAATCCTACCTATCTCATTAATCACAATCACACTAACAGTTTTCAGTTTTGTTCTTAAAAACATCGTACCTACAACCTGTTTTATACCTAAATCTGAAACAGTGCAGATCTTTTTTTTATGTGATAACTGATTTTCGTTTTTGACTATCGATACCTATCTAAATAAAGAACATATGTAATTTCAAAATCTGATATTTCAACAATAAAGAAGCAAATCTCTTGAATACATCCCTAAAAACAAGCGTAAGTACTTCTAGTGAATATTACTGGTAATGAAATGAGAGCCATCTATCAGTGAGTTTGTGTAACGCGAAGCATCGTGTCACTACTCACACAGTTTAAAGAGTAAGGCAAACCAACAAAGTCTGCCATACCAAAACAGTAGTCTAACAGCAGCGCCATCTCTATGTGATATATAAAAAAGTCGCTCCGTTTAAGTTAAAGAAACGAAGGCGTGTCTTGCAATAAGTTCCTCGGTTTATTATCATTTTGATACCTAAGTAGTCCTACGAACGCAGTTTTTTTATGTAGCTATAAATAGTCGGAATAAACACAGGACATGGCATCCCTGGAACTTTCTATTTTATTGATCTGCCTGCAACAGCTGCGCAGTAGTGCTTCTGGAAAATTTTCTAATCCAGCGTCCTCATTACTCAATACCCAATAATATTCAATTTATTTATCCATAACACAAAAAAATAACAAATAAGAAACAGATATAACAAACAGTTCATGAGTAACGAAAATGGTTTCCGCTCAGCGTATTGCTCATTACATAACAGTTTGTTTTGGTCTCACTGTTATGATGCGATCAGTGTGTTAAGAAGTGGTTTTGAGAAAAGTCATTTATTTTAATCGTAACTGGCCATCAATAAAACCGTGTAGAGTGAATTATATTGGCACTGCAACAAAAAACAGCCTAAAGCTGCAAAAATGAGACCTCAAGGTCCAGTGAGACCAGCACCCATACTGCCACCTGGGCGGCGTATCGTGCAATTTAAAAGATATTCAGACCTTCAATGTTACAGTTCAAGATTCGTGAACCGTGGGGGAACGAGGGTGCTTGAAGCAGAGAGAGTTATATGTGAGATTCATTTTGCGCGATTGCAGCAATTGCTGCGGCCGCCGGTGCCTACGCCGATCGCCGTGGTGAACCTGCCATGGCCGGAGTCGGGGCAGTCCCCAGCTGACCAAGGCGGGGACTCGCCGCCGCTGAGTGCGCAGCACCAGGTGCAGCTGCTGGAGGAGCGGCTGGAGAACCAGACCCAGCAGACTCGCGCGGCTGTCGCGCAGCTCTTCCTTCTGCGTGATCAGCTAGCTGCCGAGCAATCTGCACGATGCGAAGCTCAGGTAAGTATTTTTAAACAACTAAGTTGTCAGAGGAGCCCTTGAGTAGTCGGAGATAACGTAAATGAATAATACAGGCCGTGGGCGTCAATTTCGCTATACCTCTGATTGGAGTCAGACCATGAGCGTTTATAAAATTAAGATGCTTGTTTCTGGCCATTGCAGGCGCGCACACACCAGCTCCTGGCGCACAACAAAGAGCTGCTGGAACATATCGCGGCGCTCGTCGCACACCTGCAAGAACGCGAGCGCGGCTCCTCCAAGCCAATCAACGCGCAGCAACTCACTCTGTTGCCACAGGTACGAGACTCCCTTTAGCTGTTTTGAAGCCCGTCAAGATCAACAGCATTCGCTAGATCTAGACGAACTTGTATAGTAATAATGGATGTTATGCGAAAATGTTTCAATCCACATGAATTTCCCATTTTAACGACTGTCTGTATTAATTTGAATGAATAATTTTTAAGAAGAAAAACCGATTTCGTTGGGCCTTCCCAGTAAAAGTGAAATAATGAATTAGTTTGAGTTACCTAGTTTACTTCAAAAATATCCAATTCACCACACATGTAGGTACCTTTGAAAATTGAGGAGCTTTCATAATGTCTCAGGGCTTCCATCATTACTTCTGAAGTAAAATCAGACGGCACTACCTTCTAGACCTCCAAGGTCGCAAACAAAATAACAATGTGTTAAATTGGATTACAGAAGGCCTACCACGAACCACGAACGAAGTTTCACCTCTCTGTCGCACTTGAGTGAGAAATCACAAGTGCGAAAGGGAGGTATACTTTCGTTCGCGGTTCGTGGTAGGCGCTTAGACCGGAAATTATCGAGCAGTTCCACTATGCCATCCCTGATCTTGAGCCTCAGGTCCACTCCAGCAAAATGATGGCTCAGTAAGAAAATGCCCAAGCTAATCATAAATACTCTCTAAGCACAGTGCACGTGCCGTTCAAATTTGAGGAGTTCTCTGAATTCCTCAAGAACTCCATCATCAAAATAGAAATCAAATCAAAAAGATGAATTATACATAGAGCTAGGTTTATCAACCAGTTCCACTTTGCCATCCCTAGTCTTCATCATCAGGTCCACTTCACCAAAATGTTGCTTCCCCCAAAACAATGTTCAAGTTACTTAAGCACGCCTACCACGAACATCGAAAATTAGCATTGACGGGAAAACCTCTTTGTCACTCCAATAAGCAAGTGTGACAGAAATGGAGATACAAATCCGCAATCGTTCTATTTTCGTGGTGTAGGCCAAGGACGTTGAAGGTAATAAACATAAAAAATAATAATAATTTAAAAAATATATACATTTACACGAATTGAGAACCTCCTCCTTTTGAAATTATGAAGTTGGTTGAAAATTAATGTGGGTTGGGACGTTTTCGCGTAACTACGACCGTATAATATGTACCACATTTATACACAGATCTGATTAAATAATAAAGGAATATAGGAATGCAATCGGTTATTTTTTCTAGGAGTAAGACTCCTCGGGTTTTAACCAAAACCGCGGTTTTTTCATAAAAAATCGGTTAATCGTTGCATTCCCTATACAAGGTGCATACGAATTAATAATGCAAACCTCGATTCTTCTCAACATCGTTTGATCTACTTAAATATGTTTTCTATTTTACTTATGTTTGCTGCCATGCGAGAATGTACCTGTCTATGTGATAATTTAACTATTCAACGTGTGGACCTGTCGACAAACGTTTGATGAGTAGAATCTATATTTGCACAAAGACGCAAGTGATAGAGCGAGACCGTAAAATGTACACCACCGTACATAGGATTTTAGCATTATTCCTGTTTTATCATTCTATACAACTATGTATGTATATAAGCGGACTAACTACGCAGGTACAGTTTTTCGGTCTCAGTATGTCCTTGCTTAAATCTGTGTATCTTCTATATTCAAGTAAAAAACAAGAGGATAGTTAATGTCTCCGATATTTGCGTATATATTATGTTATCAAAATAAGTTCATTTTATCTAATGAATTTATTAGGTAATTGATGACTATAATGATAAGAATTATATCGTATTATACCTACTTCAAAGAGTCTTCAGAAAAGCCGTAAATATTGTTCTCTTGTTTTTAGTCTATGTACAGATCGATTCACGAAAGCTGGCGCAGAATTTCTATAAATATGTGATATTTTTGTGAATCCGTCCGTACAATGTACTCGTACTTATTTGCAGAAACCTCATAAAATAAATGGCGGTGCTTATTTGCTTTTTTAAATAAATTATTCGTTTTTGTACAACAGGTAATTCAGATGTGTTATGTTTACCAGATCGTTATTTAAAGCGAGTTTGTTTTCCATCATGCACTAATTCAAGGCTTTAAAAAAAAAACATTTTAGTTGATTCATTTTCTGTAGGGCTGTTATGTGCTTTATGTGTCATAGAAATACTGTTTAAGAATTATAACAATATTCGTATAAGTACCGGTACGACAAAGTCCATAATAACAATAGCATGGTTTACTTTCATTTTCCACTTTAGTTCAAGTTCATAATTTACTTTGTTTAATTTGTTAATAAACATGGGTTTTATTCTTATACGATATTTCGTTGTTGTTATTTTGAGTAATATTAATTACCCATAAGCGAATAAGTTTATTTTGTCAAATACGTACATTTTACTCATTTTACTCGTAGTTAGTCGTATGTCGATCCACATTGCTTTGCATGATTGCTATTGATGTCGTAGTGTGGTTATCATGATCAGTCACTTTGGCAGTAAGTAATTTTGTAATGTGTATGTGTCTGCTATGTGTTTTAGTGCATTGTGCAAAATAGTAAGAAGTGTTTAAAGGTACCTACACATTTTGTCAGATCATATGTTAAAATTATAATTCTTTGTTAACGCTGCTGGATCTGAAGGGTGGTGCTAAGAAGGGACCAGCGCCCATCTGCAACGGCAACGCAAATAAGGGCCAAGCCAGCATGGACTCCCTCATTGATCTTATCAGCAATGCCACAATTACTCAGAACGCTGAAAACAACAACGACACAATCGCCTCCGCCTTCAGCAGCCCAGGATCTCCTCCGAGCTTCGCGAACATGACCAACGAGCAGATACAAAACTATCTCATAGCTAAATTCCAAAACGTCAACACTGACGCCACTGCTGAATCCCCAGGAAACAACAACAATGGAACTCTCAAGCACAGCCCGTTCTACCAGAACCGCAACGCTTTTCCCAACATTCCACCCGTTATCGACGACTTCAACAACGGCGACATCACAGATTTCAACACAGAGTCATTCACCTTGCGTATCAGTGAAGACCTCGAAGCTACAGCTATGAGCGTAGGGCTGTCTGATATGTCCCTCTGCAGTGCTAGCCGAGCTACGACATCTAATGATTCGACGCCTGATGCCGGTAGTTCAGATGATGGCGCCCCGTTTATCATGCCTTTGTCGCATAACGGGACGTTGACTGCGACAGGAGAAGACGGCCGCGTGAGGCTGATCGTGCCGGTCAGCCCGTCCGGCAGCTCGTCAGATGTGCCGGAGATGCGGGCCGAGCCGGCTGCCCAGGGGAACAGCCTCGCCGTGCCCGAGTCCTCGGTGGCGTACGCCGCTCCGATCACCCGCTCCACCAGCGAGAAAGTGCCGAACCACAGCCATATGATGACGGCTCTCCGCCAGCAGTGGACCAGGCACACTACTAAGTAAATTCACACAAGCGAGTGAACAATTGATGACGTAATTACTTACGTCTAAACCCATTCTAGTCAAATTATCAAGGATGTACTTACCAAAAAATATTTTAATAAGCTGTGATTGATGATATTAGGTTGTATAAATTCGAATGGCTGCAATGAACAAAGAAAATAATAAACAGATTAAGTTAACTTGAAATTCAACATAACATAAAAAATATTTATCAAAAAATGTTTAAAATACGAATATCGTATGGTCGAATGGTTTTATTGAACTGTAAAGAAATGACTTGGAATATATTATTTATTCTATTAGCATCATGTACTATACTCATTTATATTTTATCATCACTACGAGTATTGCATACGAATGTTATAAGATTTTATAAAATTACTATATTAATGATATGTATTATATGCATTGTTAAGTGAACAAGGTTCTCTTTTGGAAATTGAGACTTTAATGAAGGTGCCAAATTATTATTATGCCACATCAATTATATTGAGCGGTTGGTATGAACCATTAAGCTAGTATTCTGAAGAGTTTATTTATCAACATATCATTTTGAAGTCCAAACTACGCCTTACATCACTACGATCAATGGTATAAAATAAAAACATAGAAATATAATTAGGTACATTGATATCGTAAATTTTCAGTTAATCCGATATGTAAGAATCAAATTAAGTTGTTCGGTTAATAAATACTATGGATCGTAGTGACTAAAAGCCAAACATCCTAAAACTCGTTGGCATATCGTTTTAAAGTATTAATATATATTAGAAAGTACACGAAGACAAGTTACTTATAAATAAACTGTGTAATTTAAGTTGATGACAATAGTTTAATAGTCTTTGCAAACGAATTGCTTGAAAATATTATGACGCTGAATGAATGCAATTTTACCGGCAGAAATAACATGACAGTAAAATCTGTCAATTATAAAGGATATTTATATTAGGTAAAATAAATAGCGTCCCTTTTCTAGAGTGAACATATTATTTATACATAATTTAAATACTTGGTCTGTAAGTATGCTCTTAAAATACGTTTTTGTACTGAACCAATTGATATTTATATATTTAAAGAGATTTTAAAATACGCATAATAGTTATTCTAAACATGGTGCCAAATTCGTCTACGAGTACCCGTAGATATACACGGTAGGCATTAATAACCAGACACAGGCACTTTTAATGATTAAAGTTGGTTAGGTTATTCGGCATATCGATGCATAATTATGTTATGAACAGTTTAAGATCGAATTGACATAATTATAAAAGTCAACAAGACATAAAGCGACGGGTTATTCTGATTCATTTATATTGTGATGTTGTAGATATATTGCAGATGTTATTTCTTTTATTTAAAGTTATTTTTGCTAAATTTGAACCTAAAAACAAGTTTTATGTATCTATCTTGTTTGATGATTATTAAATATAAGTACGACATTATTTAATAACCGTCATATAAGTTAGATACATAAAACTCGTTTTTCAGTGATGATTATTAAATAATGTCGTATTCTTTTTTTTTACATTTTCTTTGACTCGTACATCGCGTCATATTCAATGACTGAACTCTATGAAACAGTTTTATGGCCACGGTAAAGAACTTCATAATATTACTGAGTAATTATCAATGCGACACTGCATATCAAAGCAAAAGACAACTACTCGACTGCATTGCTGACACTGGACTGAGTATTATAACGTAAGAATATTAATAGTTTCTCTTTCCAATGCGTTTGACGTAGATAACTTTTAAGTAAGTTTTTATAGGTGCGAGTTACCAATGAAGACTGGAGTTACTGAGAGACAACTCGTCTTAATTCTTTAAATTGCATGCAAGTTACAAGGCACTCTACCTAACACAGAAATGTGTTCATGATCGCAGTCGAGTTGTAAGGGGATCACTGACACCGTTATAGGATTAATCAAATTCGTAAATGTTATATGTAATCAATATCGATGTCAATATATGTTATTTAGGACAGTATTCCACTCGGCCTGAGGTTTGTTGACAAGTTGTATGCATTACAGGAAAGTGAATTTATAAGAGCTCCGGATTGCTAAAACTGCACTGAATCAAACCGGCCTCATATTATACCACTATATACTTGCTGTCATTATTGTAATAGTTAGTCGCGTAATAATAACTTATTTAAGTGGAAGATATAAGTCAAGACACCGAAGGGGCAGGCTACCGAAAAATAAGACAATTGCAACAGAGAGATGTTTTCTGGATCGTAATATTTTAACAGAGATTGGTTTATGGAAATCATGGGCATTGTTAGCTTTAAGTGAACATTTTCTGTGTTAACGATAAGCCATATAGTACTCATATAAATGTTTGTAATTCGTTGTTTAAGCTGGTCGCACCTATTTTCCTGTATGAATGTAGGTATCAAAATCAAAATAACGTACTTACCAATGATTAACAGCAAAAACAAAATCAGTAAATGATTTATTAATGAACTTGTGGTTCGAAGAGGTAAAATAAAAATAAAATATTAGTAGCCCATAGACATGCTATACCTACGTGAATAAACATATCAAAAATGGAGTCCTTTAGAAGCTAACTATTCCTGTATGGTACCTACTCACGCAGCTTAAATAGATGTTTCATATCAATCGACTTTTTTAGAAACAGGTTTTGTGTGAACTAATTTAATTAAGAGCTATCATGCTTATCATAGAACAGATGTGTGAACTTGTAGATGTTACGGTTACAAAACGGTGGAAGTGCTCCTCTAAATATATCAATAATCATTATATTTACCATGTTAAAACATCATCAATGTATACCAAATTCTAAATAATTTAAATGTGAAGCTTTGGATAAAATGTCGAAATATATAATAAACCACTTGCTTAGCTTGTATTATTACGGGGCATCACCTGGTTCTACGTTTATGATGAAAGTAAACCATGTAGGCACCTTGATATACTGAAAATAGACACAAATGATATTAATTTATTTCAAACCACGACAAACTAAGCTGCCAGTTCTACGGTCGCCGGTAGCGTCCACAAGTGGGCGAAAATTATATTCCTCTATCGATTATACAATACCTGAATTCGATTCAAGTACAACCTATTTAAATTTTGTCCCGTGTGTTGACCGTACAAATTTGGATGTATTACTATTTGTTTAGTACTGTGGAGTTTGTATGTGTCTACATATTAGGTATCTCCATACAGGAAAAAAAATGCTGGTGATCCGTGTGCCATTAAACGGATTACCGGCATTTTTGTTACACCATGTATATTGCATGCCCTGGTGGTAATAATATCGACTGAAGTAGGTATACATATGTGATCTCGAAAATGTATAAAAATCTGTGTTGTTCCAAAGCTCAACAACATATATTTTAGAACGGTAAGTAAATATAAGTTGAGCCAGAAAACAGCTTAGTAATGTAAAGTTTGAAATAATCGATAACAGCACGTAACAGCTCTATGGACTAAAGAGATCCAAGAGTTTATTCTTCTCGCCTAGCCTGAGTCAAGATGACTAAGGTGTAAGTCCTTACATTGAACAGTACAGTACGGTCATCTGGCACAGACACAATGAAACCCGCTATAATACGGCTTAGTAAATAAGATTTTTGCACGCTACGTTGTGCAATATTTTCCTTATAGGTACGTACCTTCTAACGTCCATTGATATTTAAATTCTATCACCATGAAAATTTAAAATAAGTTTAAATATTTTTTTTTAATTGCAACAGTTGTCTTCGAGTGCAAAGATAGATCGTTGGTTCTCGCTGCTGCCGTCCACTCCCACTCTCTCGCGGCCCGAGAGCGGCTTCGTGTCGGGTGTAGACGATGTCGAGCCGGCGACGCTCGCCGAGGCCAGAAACCTTCTGCTTCAGCTAGGCGCCAAGAAGAAACGACGCTTCCCCTTACGCTTTACTAGAAGAAAAATTCTAGTTAACAAACACACCCTCTTATAATAGATACATTTTTATAATCACTATTAAGTGAGTAGAACGTTCGTTTGTTCGTCTATTTTGTTCGCCTCTCTATTGCTCTCGCATATTCGAGCGATAAGGAGACAGTTTGCCGAACGAACGAACGAAGTGGTTCTTGGTAGGCCCTCTGCTTCCCATTCCCATCCCATTTGCGTCAATTGAATTTAGAGCAAATCTCCGCTATGCGTAGGCGCGGTGCTTGCTCGCGGTCGCTGCCGATTGTGCTGCTATTTAAATATGAAATGTAGCCTAGCAGTATAGAAGGTTCAAATTCCTTTGCATCTATTTACTAGCTTTATTCTCTACCTGGCTACTCCCCTAATCTGGCTATTTGATTTTAATCGTACTTTAGGCGACAAAAATGCGTAATGAGTATTATAACAAAGAACACAACAATATCGATAGACGTCTGATCTCTTGTTCCTTTTAGGAAAAGTATTCCGGTAAGTGAAGGTTTATTAATTAAGGAATTAGTTTCATTCAAATGGCTTCCACGTGACATGGATTTTATAAAAAGACCGATATTGGAAGCCCAAAAAATAACGTAACAAGGTAGGTAGGAACTCTACATCTATAGCCATTTAAGTTGCATTACGACCACGCCCGAACTGACGGCTAACTTGCTTAGTTGCCGAAATACTGTTACGCTTGGTGCCTTCGCTAGTCATCTGGCGTGTATCTGGTGCTCGCAGCTTGGCCGATTGCAAACATTACTGAACGTACGCTTTCTATAGTGACACGCTAGTTACTAAGCAAGTCGCCAGTCAGTGCGAACGTGGCCCAAAAGTGTCGATCCAGAAATAAATAATATACATGTACAAATGTGTACAATGTAATGCAGAAAACGCCATAAAGTATTAAATAAAATAAATAAATAAATAAATTATTTATAATTAGTCTCGCTCCTATAAAACTCTTTTTAGTTTTTATGAAATCATGAGTAGGTAATCAAAACGTGAAGTAATGAGGATTACCGCGAGTCGATTTTCCGCTAGGGGCGCTAGTTTAACGTGGGTCCTAAGGGAACATTTCAAACGTAAGTTTGACAATTCTCTCATACTAACACAGGTCCCACGTATGAGTGGGCCGCCTGGTGAGCGACAATACGGTAGCTCCTATTTAGCTTCCGATAAGAGACAATTTTGGCATTTTTATTGCATTAATTGAAGAATAATGAAAGAATTCATTGATGAGATAATGGAGATAATTATTCAATGGAGAAATTAACCTACTGCTAACATGCGAGTGATATGTACTCGTACCTAATGTCTGGCACTATGGAAATCAATATTGGCAACATTGATTTTGGTTTCACCAGTAGCGGAACGTCAGAGTTATACGATTCTCACCGGCTTGCCTATTTTTCAACTACATAATAGAATACATTTCCTATAAGACGGGAACATAATAAAAGCTTAACTAGGTCCGATCTGCCAAGAATACAGGGTGCGTAGCCAAGATGCCAATCGCTTACGCTCAGTCGCTAACGAAACGCGACTGTCATTGTCACACTAATAAGGAAGAGTGATAGAGAGAGGTAGCTACGATACGTTATTAAGCGTGAGCGATTGGCATCTTGGCCACGCACGCTGGTGTTTTGCCGCTACTGGTACATATCTAACATATTAAATATTAATTTCATTGATAACCTGCGTACATAGTTCAATTAAGTAATAGGTACGTAAGACATACATGGGTACCTCCAGAGTCAGATATTTTACCAACATGCTGACTGTTTTACGAAAGAGTAAGTTAGTGTATCTAACTTTCTACTAGAGAGTTGTTATTCATAAGTTAATAAAAAATAGTATTATTTTAGTATAGCAAGGAAAGTTATTTTAATTGTGATAACTACCGGTACACCGGTAGTAATACCTAGGGACTTATAGTATCTACTTAAATATATAACGTATGAATTTCGATATAATATGAGTAAACATTCCACTAATGAACACGAAACCAGTACTTAATAGGATAATATAGTAAATCCTGTCGTTATTATGTTTAAATATGTTTTGTTGTTTCAGAAAAAAAGTATCTTACTAATTATTAACTGTTAATTCTTCAAATGATACAACTTTTACAGGTAGGTGTCGTTAAAAACTCTGTGTTTCTTATTTTGTCCATTACTGGATTGTTTACTGACGGTGATTTCGTGTTAACGATGCTCAACTGTTCAGTATTCTATCAGTTAAGTATGTTTATAGTACGTTACGATACAAGTGCGAATAGGATAAAAATCGCAATGAGTGGCGATAGAATAAAACACGACCGAAGGGAGGGGAGAGGGAATGTTTGACGCAAGCACATAAAGTGGTCATTATCGCACTATTGCGGCAATGTAGCACCATATGTACTGTAAATGATATTATTATACACAGTAATAGTCAAAACGTTGCAATACCCGTATGTGTTATTCTTACATTAGTTACAATGATGTCACAGTCACTTGAGAAACAACTACAATAACCATGAAGTGTGCTTCATGGAACTTATACACTCGACGCTAGGTACACGGTAAATGGGCTAGAATGCATGAATTAGTATAGTAGGGCTGAAAGTGGTTTATTTCACCCGTGGATATCTTGGCAGAAAGTGCAATAGTTCGAGAAAAATGGGTGATTTCATCCGAGTTTACACCAATGTTCATTAAAATGAAATGAAATGATTTATTTTCCCAACATTTTATTCACAACACAATTTATTTAAGCAGGCCTACCTACGAACACTTCCGAATCGTCAACAAAATCTTAGAAACTAATTTAGAGCAATTAATTGATGCTAATTATTATTACACAAATATAATTATATGCTGTACCTATAATAGATATCAGAATTAAGAGTAATAATTTAGCAATAGCAATTTCATGCACGTGGAAATTATACATCTTCATAATAAACATCCACAATGAGCTCGTTATGTGTAAAATATCATATTAATATTAGGCTAAAATCATGTCTCCGTAAGTTCATAATAAAACTAGCAAAACCTTTAAGCAGAAAGTGTGACCAAAAATCCTGTACGGTATTCCCTTAATGTGAGACTTTAAACTAAGTAATTAGCGTCAAATAGCATTTTTATGTAAGGAATTATGTCACAAAAATATGTTCTCGTGACTAGCGATATTTTATATTAGACAACCAATGGTTGATACTTTACGTGCGCGTATTAAGTAAGTAGGTATACTTATTTGTTTATGTACAAGAAGGAAAGGCGCAAATTGCAAAACTTTAATTAAATATATGTCACCGTTAAATTGTGAACTTCCGACAGATAATATGACTAGGAATATTATAAACTAACCTAACCTATAAGTTTGTTTACAATCTCGTGCGTTAGTTTATAAAATATCGGTACTCACAATTCTACGGTGTATATGTAACTTCGACTGTACTATGTATTACGAAGTTATTCTTTCTAAGTATATGGAGGTTGAGCAAGGTATTCCATCCCCAGATCCGTTGCGGCACCCAAATTCAGAGAACATATAATTTCTTTCTCATCGATCTTGCTTTCAGATTTTGCAGAGGCCTTAGTATAAAAATTGTACGACATTAACTCCACGACCGCGTTAGCGTATCAAGGGGTCAAAATATGAAAGTTGCCGGATGATTTAAATAAACGGCAAACATAATTTGAACTCCCGATACGCTAACGCGGTCGAGGAGTTAGTGTCGTAAAATTTTTATACTAGGCCTTCTGTAGAACGTATTTAGAAAATTCAAACCCGAAACGAATCGAACCAAGATGAAACGTACGCAATTTTTTTGTTCATGCTGCTGCATACACTGACTGTAAAGTTCGTAACCACAGTGAAACCAAACGTTTTACCTTAGGATTTTTAATTAGCATGATATTGTTTAAGTTTCCCGTCACTGGACTGTAGCAGATTATGAACACAGCGCGAACAAAACTTCAGCTTAAGACAAAAATTCTTTCGAATGTCTATTCTGCTATGATCTGTCCGGCCTCAGGGGTAACTCGAACTCACCTTTATTCCTAAGATTTATGGTATTATTCCCAGACTTTTTTGCTTAAATAATTTAATTAGTAGGTTCTACTGTCGGGCTGCTTAGAACTTTTGTGAGAACTTTCATGGATCGGACGCTTAGATGACAAATTGCCTTCAGATCTAACCAGGAGGCTTTTGGGCACAAGTTACAAATTAATGTATAATTTTACGCGTAGGTAGCTAAGATTCTTAAGTAAAAACTAATGTATGCTTATTGCATTATGAACAATATCGACTTTATTAATTTTATTGGCAATTTAGACAAATATGGACTTATATGGTGCATTTTAAGTTATATTTAATAGCTGGGTAAATATTAATAAGTTAGGTAGGTAATACAATTAGAAATATAGGTAACTAAATTAATTTGTCTTGCATACAGCGACCAAATACTTAAATGTTGGAGGTTTTTTTGCTGGTGATACTATTTGTTACATTTATAAAGAGTGATGTGTTCATGCAATATAGAAAATGTAGCTCTACAATATTCATTCCTTGCTAAATATAACGATTCCTACATTCCTTTTGCTTGTTAATGTCAAAATATTTACAATCGTACTAATTACGTGCCATAATTATATTAAAAATCATATTTAGGGAACTCCTGACGTCACGTTTTGGTGTACTTCACAATTACGTAGGTAATGGTTAGATTTGAATTGACGTAGACATATTTAAGGCAACCTTACTAAATATTATTATTTTGATTAATTGTTACAACAAGAGAGGAATACGTGACTTGTTTATAAAGTAACGTACAAAAATATTTCTTAAAAAAAAAATCCGTCAAGAAATTGTGTAACGTCAGATGAATTTATAAATACCGCTATCCTAAAAGCGTATTCGTGACGGTTCAACTTTTTAAAGAAACTCCAAATTGACTGTGTCGATATCGAACTTATACATAATTATTCCTTAGTGTATAAGCGTCGATGTTGACGGAAAACTGTAGTTTACTTTAATCGTATCTATTCTGATTAAGCGAATCCGCAGTATAAAAAGGTATCCATATAGCTCCTTTACTACCTAAGATCATATTCATCTCTATATTGCGATATTATAGGAAATTTCTATCACACTTTTATTTTCAAATTTTCGCCTTTAGTATTTATTATAAATAAAATTGGTTCCCAATAGGTATCCTATGCAGCTTATCAATATGCGATTTTAAGCTAACATGGTCATTTGCATTATAACTAATATTTGAAACGGGATCATTACCATGTATGTTTGTTTTATTGAGCACCCGATATTTCAACACACACGAAATATTGGGTGCTCAATAAAACAAACATACATGGTAATTATCCCGTTTCAATATTATTTATTCTGTGATATTAGTTATAATGCAGCTTATCAAGTTATCAGTTAACGATTTTCCAACAAAATTTTTAAAAGAATAAAAGTGTCTCAATTCAAATTAAGGTGCATTATGGTATTTATGGTACTTATGGTGCACATCATTTATCAAGATTAACCTTATTGTAATGTGTAATTTTACTGTAATGTGTTTGTGTAGGCGTGAAATGACTGATTAAATGATATATTTATGTGTTCTTGATATTGTTTTGTTAAGATAGAATAAAATTACTTCATGATTTATTTCCTTGGTTTTTATTTTCTTTTTCCTCCTAAGCTAAAAAAGTTCAACTGGTTTATCTTTAGATCAATCGATTTAGCATACAATTTACTTCTGGCCTCGGATATGATCAACATTGAGCTAAAAATAATCTGTGATAATTTGCGTCGGGATGACGGCTCCTGACATTATGAGTATAACCTACTAAACCTACGCCGTGTGTAATTCTCAGAATTCATAGGTGCCGACGAAAAAACTCAGGTCCTTGAAAAGGGTTGCACTATATAACCTGTGGGTGAGATTCACACAAAAGGCATACAACACGATACGTGTACAGTACAACAACGTTCTCAGAATGCTGTTGAAGCGACCAAAGCACTGCAGTGCCTCTGGCATGTTCGCAGAGGCAAGAGTAGATGACTTTTTTGCAATTAGGCGCAAAAGAATTGCCTGTCTGCTAAAACGTGTGCGCGGTAGCAGCAACGGCATGCGGAGAACGTTGGTAGAGCGACTCGACTGCCCGCTCACTAGATACTGGGTCGATGTGATGATTGGGAGGGACAAATAGTCCCTTACTGATTTTGATATGATAAGTAGGTTATATTTAGTTTGTAGTTTATTAACATAGACATTAAGATAGATAATAAGTTTCGTACTAAACGCTATGGATTGAATTAGTCCGATATAATTTTTTTTTTTTATAACAAGATCTAGTTAAATTGGTAAAAACATTCAATTCTTTAAAAAAATAAGATTTTATGGTTTTAACAGCATTCAAAAAGTTCATATCGGTAAGTAATGTAAAACATACTAGAGTCTCTTTAAACTTATGTCATGTCAATGCCAATAGTGGTGACAGACTGGTGTCTGTCATCTATTATTGGGCGCTAGCATCTAGCATGTCGAGCACTCAACCTCACTTGCCTAGTTTTAAAAATGTGCGCTTTTAAAAAGTTACTCCTTGCCCATTCCCCTGAAAGAGACATATTTAATTGTGTTTGAAAAATTAGTTGGACATACCAACGCCTCTTGCCTACGAGCAGGTACCGCGTGCCTAATGCCTATCCAGATAATATTGCTAGACGTATACCCTTACCATTCCATTTATTGAACAACAAATTGCATTACAACTATATTAATAAACTATATTTGCTTGATATTGCATGCATTAAGATGGGTATTACCCATAAGTGACATCATCATCTCTATGTTTTATATCGTAAAATACTTTTTAATGAGAAACCCAATTGGTACAATACCGGCACATCTATACTACTAACTACTAAACTTAAAATCAAATAAATTATCTTTGGTATCAAACCATAAATACAACCAAAAAAACTGTCAGGAAATGCTGTAGAGATATTTCAAGTTTTTTTTTAAATCATGCCAACTGCGCCGCCGCTCGCGCCATGCATGGCCGAAGTACGGGGCAGAAGTATGGGCTCGAGTGTTGCTGGAACGCTTACTGTGATAAGAGACCGACGGATGATGTCGTTTAAGTCACCGTGTCTAGAGATCGTTTAAACGACATGAAAGGCCGTGGTGTCCGAGCTAATCGGCAGGTGAACCGCAGGGGCACAAGTGAGGGGTACAAACTTCTACTCCTAGTGTAAGACTAACCGCTAGTCCCGGAGTGGCTAGATCCAGGTATGTGTAGGCAGGAGATGGATAGGCCTGCAGCCACTGACCAGCTTCCCGCTATGCAGCTGCGAGCATATCCAAACTAGAATTTAGAACAGTTTCATAACATAATTTAGAAAGCGTGTCGTCCCAGCTAAGTTGAATATGCAGTTTACCGGTTAACTTTTGTCCTGGACAAGCCATAAGCTAAGCGCTTTTGGCCTCCGCCAGGCATACCGTCTCGAAGTTTGAAGGGCAGGCCTTTAAAATCTTGCTTAGGAGAACCGAGGTAGACATGGACAGAAGACAAAAAAGCTAGTAAAGCGATACTGGAAATTTCGCGCGTCCTTAATCCGCCAAACCAGACGGGCAAGGACGCCTGGGCCCAATTTGCCTCGGTTAGCTGTACGTTGAAAATGGACTCGAAAGAATATTTCATAATGTCGTCGATAGGTAAAGATACAAGTGTGTTAATGATTCATTGCGAGTTTCAGTCTTTGACATATTCTACAAGCTTTTATTTAACTTGCAACGTCGGTACTTATGTGTGTTTGTGTTTGTTAGGGTCAAATCTCGCAAGCTTTGACTAACTTCCCGTTATCCGATCACCCTGACAATTTCAATAAAGCTTTTGCCATATATAATATATATATATATACGAGTATATATTAATACACAGCCAGATCTCAAAATTAAAATAGGAAATACTTAAAGGGAAACAGACGTACTTATCCACTTAAATGAAGAAAAACTTAAGTAGTTTACATCTATTTATGATCTTGTTTCTTTTTTTTTAATAGATCTTATAATTATCCTCTAAGCGCCTTTTGCACCACCCGGGGTTGGCCAACTAACCCGGAGTTAAGAGTTTTTTCTGATAAGTAATTTGACAGCTAAGTCAAATTACTACTTGGTTGGCACAAAGTGGCGCTAAGAGGTAAATACTAAACTTGTAAGTAGTCAAGTGTTGCTACAATCTCGTGGGTTCCGCAGGCTCATCCGTACAATGTTCGTACTCCAGGAAAGGTCAACGCCTCAGCAAACTCTCGTTCTTTTGAGAGCGATCAATCTCTCCATTCAGGACTCGTGTTTAGTATTCTACAAGTACTTATGCTTGTTACCGCAACACAATGGAATTGAAGCTGTCACTGTAAGTTTAGATAATAGGTATTGATCTGTAGCGTGAAGTCGAAATACGAAGTATTCGAAAGATAGCAAGGACAAACAAACATTTGTTTTTATTGTTCACAATTTGTCTAGGTTAGTCTGAAATCTCTATACAAAATAAAAATGATTCAGAAACGAATACCTGTCGCCTAGAATTAAGTATCTGCTTTTCCCATTCCAGTAAGTAAATCATAAGAGTATGATTTAGAGCTAATACCGTCAATAATTAAGAAACGGGGATAATATAAGTACTCGTACATACTGCGTAACCGTACTCGATAGCGACTGCTTGATTCTGCTGCGTGATGTGTCTCTACCATGAGTTGCATCTTACTCGCACTTGCGGGTGGGAGCGGGATGCAACAGTAGATAATGTTTCTGTCTGTAGGGATGGTATGTGGAACTTCAGAATCTTCAGATACATAAGCCGATAATTCCGTTAAGTAAAAACTGCAAACATAAAAAGAAGAAGAATTGCAAGAATTGGCTTAGGCTACAGTTAAAACTGTGACACCCTACAAAAACAAATGGCTTTACGTGGGTTGATAACTTTATGTCACATACATATTGTAAAAAATTATAATAACTAGGATGATATGCATTCTTAACCGATTCCGCATTTAATTGCGTTTTGGCTTGGCACCGACATAATTTGCAACGTAGGTATGTGTATTTGTGTTTGTTAGGGTTAAATCTCGCAAGCTTTGACTAACTTCCTGTTATTCGAATAAGCTGAAACTTTACATGCTTAAAGATTGGATGACAATAGTGTTATAGTACCAAAGTACTTCTTCTTCTTCTTAGTCGTGCACCCTTGGCACTGGTCGTGGTCATGTCTAATACGTTGGGTCTTTTGCCACCGCTTCTCTGGTGATGCGACGCCATGTAGCTCTATGTTTGGAGGAGTGAGAATTCCCCTTTTATGCTGCACTTGCTGCAGTGTGTGACGGACTTGATGAGGTCTGTCTGAGAGCGCCCACGAGATCTTTTGCCCTCGATCTTCCCTTGCACCACCAGTCGCTCCATAGAGTCCTCATTGCGGGTGATGTGCCCGAAGCACTTAAGGATTCGTGTTTGCACAATCGACGACAATCTCTCTTTGATATTGAGTTCTTTCTGAATCGAAACGTTGGTTCGGTACGCAGTCCATGGGATTCTGAGCATGCGTCACAAGCACCACATTTCCAATGCGTCGCTTTTGTGACGGTCTCGCATCTTCAGGGTTCACGTCTCAGCTCAGTAGAGAAAGATTGGAAAGACCAGGCAGGCACCGCATTAATCGAACCTTTGTATTTCTGGTTATTCGGCAGTTAATTTTCACACGGAGGATCTGCTGGTCACGGCGCAACGCCTCCGAATCTCATCCTCGCAGCCGCCAGCGTTAGTGATTGCGGAGGTTGGATGACAATACAGTGTTATGGTACCAAAGTACAGGCAGCGATAAAAGCTTGTATCATAAAATATGACTCTATTTTGTTCAATGAATAAACTCCTTTTTTACACGACTGCCCAAAACAAAAAAGAGTGTTATTATAGCTGGATGCAACAATAGTTCCATATTAAGTACATAGACATTTACTCGTAGGTATCTCGTAATACGCTCGTAGGTAGAGACGCGTAGATTGGTATGACATTGGTATTTATTGTAATTGAACCTTATTTCCTAATCGCCAGTATGACAACGTGTTCAAGTATAAACAAACATAATGTTAAAGGCTGAAAAGGTAATACTTAGGTTCCTTAAGAGTTAATATTAACATGAACGTCCGATCTGATAACGGGATGACGAATAGGGAAAACGATGATATTTTTGCTGATCTAATAATAAAAAAATATATATTAATTTAAAATCATCACTACATAGCATAAAACAAAGTCGCTTTCTCTGTCCCTATATCCCTATGTATGCTTAAATCTTTAAAACTACGCAACGGATTTTGATGCGGTTTTTTTAAATAGATAGGGTGATTGAAGAGGAATGTTTATATGTAGGTATAATAATAACCCGTGCGAAGCCGGGGCGGGTTGCTAGTATTACTATATAATACTTAACCTAAAATTAAATTATGATGTAGGTAGGTATACCTACTCGTACCTACTACTATGGCTACTATGGCGGCCACAAAACAAGTCTCTGTTTTGTGCGTGACGCTCAAATTTTTTTTAAATAAAATATTGAAAAAATAATAGTAGTTTATGCAACAGTGAAGTGATATAATAAGGGTTCTTAAAACTTGAGGGTCACCGTTACAAAACGTCGAGTTTTGTAATAATAGACCCGAGCGTTTTAAGAACCAATCATGAGCTGTTGCATACGCTAGTTTTTCTACGACAGCTAAAATAGCATAAAAAGTAAAATCTAGAAACGTGGCAGAATAGGGAAGATCTTGTGCCAACTATTGAATTAAAAAAAACAACAACAGCATGCCTACCACGAACATCGAAAATTGGAATTAAAGGGAAAACCTCTTTGTCACTCCAATATGTAAGTGTGATACAATCGCTCCGCAATCGTTCGGTTTTCGTGGCACCTATAGACCCAGTGCTCATATACAGTGTGTAAGTCTAATACGGGCGATAAATTTAACCAAACATAGAATTCATTAGTGTTATCAATAATTAATACATATTTTTAAGTTACACTTAATTATGACCCCATAATTAATTTTTTTATAATATTTTGAGCAGCAATGTACTGTAAAATATTTGACGCTGACAGTTGTCAACGAATGTTTAATTTAATGCGAGTGTGTTTGCATTACATTGCGGGCCGAATTATTTTCTATGGATAAAATTTTAATTGCATTTCCATTTAAAAGTTACTTAATTACATTTCTTATGTCCTATACTAACCACCGTTAAGAGGTTCGCCCGTATTAGATTTACACACAGTATTGTATGAAAATCCATAGGAGCAGTGTTCTTATGGAATACCATAGACAACGTTATAATGTATACTTTTTTAATAACGCTGTCAGTCAACTAATTTACAGATAAAAGTGCTGGAGTAGAAAAAATAATTATATTATTTTTATCCGTTTTATTTTATTTAGTTTCATGTACTTACCTATTTGTCTATCATTACTATTTGTTACTTAATACCCTAATGATGTCCATTTTTGGCATGTTTGGTCGCCTTTAACAAGTTTGACCATGCATTAGGTTGGGTACCGAGTCGTTTTATGCAATTTGATACGACTATCAAGGTTAATTAAAAGTGTCTGCCAATTATAACTGTCTGAGTCGTTACAAACGAAAATCGTTTCATTGTGTCAAGAAATATCAACCGTGATGTTCACACAGCCGCGTTTATACATACATACTTTCTGTAGTTGGAATCACTAGAGAATTAACAGAGTGCCCAGTGACGCCGCCCTAGAGGATAAGGCACACTTTAAAATTCTGACCTAAAACATCGATATTATATTTAAATAATTACTTTGTTAGTTTGCATTGCACTTCCACCAACACGTACCTACCTACTTTGCAAAAAAAACTGCTAACTAATCTTTGAACCTAGAGAAATTACGATTAGGTTCCAATTCCTTCACGATGTTTGCCTTCACCGAAAATTGACCAATAATAATAATATTTTAAATAATATTTCGCATGCAAGTTCCATTCGTACACAAACTTTATTTAGTTACCATATTACACCTTATTAAAGTCGCAGTTTCGAACCACATCACGTACCTACGTGACGTGGTTCGAACCTGCGACTTTCGGATTAAGAGCAACACGTCTTACCGCTACACTATACCTTCTGGTCTGTCCAATTGGATAAACAAACACTCGGCTAGCACTAGCATTCCGCAGAAAATAAACAACGAACGTGCTAGTTTGCTTTTCCACATATCTACGTCAATAAAGATTGATGATCATGTATTTGACAGCCTTGGCACGGTTTGCCCGCGGCCCTTCTCGGCATATGCTCGGCACGTGTGCTACCCGGTAATAGACAATGCTACATATTATACAAAATTGGGTTTTTATTTCAAGACTTGACTCACAATACGACGGCACTTGTGTCACTCGCTAAAATATTTATTTGGTTAATGACTAATATGACATTCCTGTTTTAAAAATATGGTGGCATTTGAACCACGGTTGGTCGCGTTGGTATAAGTGGGTCCCTTCCCTACTTCCTTTCTCATTTCAATCATGCAAACGGCAAAGCGAACTTTTTTAGTGAAGTGAGCCGAGGCCAGGCGATATATGTAAAAATATCTTTCAAGCAATGTCACCAACTCATCAGGATGTTTAATTTCCGAACTAGGGATGTTGCCAAATGGTTGCAAGATAACATTTTAAAGTTTGCTCATAAATTTGTAATTTCGGTTCCGGTTCGCTTTACGTTCATCGTGATCCACAAGTCAGGTAAGAATTTCGTCAGTAATGTCTTATTGGCCTCGTTAGCATTCTCATAGGATGCATCTGATACGTAAGTACTTGTAAAAATATTTGCCCCGCAGAAAAAAGCATACCTATATCATGACAATTTATGACAGATAGGGTAAACCCTCCAGTGAATGAACACTCCCCCCAGTGAACAAAATCAAGTTTTTTGCATAAAATAAGAACTATAGCGATTGCTATCACTTGTAGTATTTTTTTTTTTCAGAAGTCAATTTCCTATGCAATGGAAACAAGTTTAAATTTATTTTCGACCAGATTCAATACGGTAGACGTTTGAAGTTTACGTATTTCTGATTTTTGACTTTGTATGGAGAAATTAGATTCTAGTTAAGAAGCGTACATTTGCAGTAACATTTGAATTACCTATTTGATGTTTACCAATATACCAATACAAGGTTTAGTTATTTGGTAACATTTTTTGTGTAGAAGTATTTAAATTTTACTGTTCCATTACCAGCTTATCAAATGTTCTGAAACCTGTTCTGACTAGATTTCTTGTAATTCTATATATGAACATACAAAATATAGATATGTACGAATATTAATATAAAGTGTATTGGACTCGTTTTTTCTTACTGTGCTCAATTTTATGGCAGCAACTCAGTTTAGGTCCTAAACTGAATCGCATCAGGGCCCTGGACGAAGATAGCAGAGAAGGTCAAGACTCAAAAAATGTTTGCAGGATAAGGCCTCCTCCTTATAAGGAGATAGATTATCTAACTAAATATGGCTGTCTCGTAGTGGTAGAGCATCAATATATCTTGATCAAGCTTTAGAATTTTAGATAACTAAGGACGAAATATAGAAATGTGGAATTGGCTCCGGATTAACTACAAATATTTAGCCATACCAGAGATGGTCACAAGTTTCTTTGACGTGTATGTCCACAAAGCGATGAGAATAGCAACCCTGATGACCTCACTGAGGTTGAACGGGTCAATTCATCGACCAAATACTTCTGAGCGGTCAATAACGTCACAATAACGACCGAATGTCTCTTGGGCTAATTATATTCTTTAGGGTTCCGTGCTCGTATGTTTTGATCGTAATATGGAACAATCACTAAGCCTACTTCGTTGTCCATCACATTATCAAAAGTTTGTACCTATTCCATAAATCAGAATATGGAGAATTTAACGGAACTAAGTTCATGCTGGCTGAGTAGGTACCAACCATAGAGTATCAAGAGTGAACACTCGGATACATCGTGTTGTGACCAGCAATGGCGGCTGATTTATATGTGTGCGTGCAGCCGAGTGATACCATGTGAATTTTTTTTCCTAATATAATCAAATCGAATTGATGACCGGGGATTCAATGAAAAGTTAAATATTTGTTTTGATGAAAATTATTTCTGTGCTAATAAATAATTACACGTAAATATGTAATATACACATAATTAACAAGTAAAAGTTACTTTAATAGGTATACTAAACAATTTCATACGGATTACAGTAAGGTAGGTAATTCTCTTTCTAAACAATGTTGAAACAACATTCATGCGACAAGTGATATGATTGGGGATCATGTGGAAGGTAGGTAGTACAGTCACGTCTATAAATATACACTTTGGAACGTATTCCAGGGAAAGAAGGGCCCAAATTTAATACAGATGCAAATACAAAATTTAATATATATATATACTTATATTTATATTAGGAAAGGTACCATTTCATGGATTTTCATATTTCCATAAGTATAAAATACGCAAGACGAAGCAAGCAATTACGCGATTTTCGGGATATAACCAAACTCAAGCTGCTGGTCACACTACGCGTAATGAAGTTAATATTCGATTTTTTTGCATAAACACGTGTCAATTATAATTTTACCGATGAAAGGTCATTCTATGTGACGTGTTTTTGTGACCGGTTGCGTTTTTACAATGTAAAACTACGCACGTCGGCATTTTCACATTATTTTCACGGAGATGTTCGTTGTCGGTTGGTTTCGTTATCACTGACAGATGACATGCGTAATGTTTTGTCTGTGCATGTGTGCGTTCTTGTCGGAACAAGGTGACAGGCGTAATATGGGTGTAATATGGAATCACAGTTTCTTCTTAGTGACTCTACGTCTATTTATTTTCTATGTATATGGTACCAACACTATCTTCAAAATTCCGTGAGCGTCAGAATGGCGGGTGGGGATTGGAATGGATTTTAGCCTGATATTTGGTACATTTTACGTTCTAAATAAATTAATATAAAATAAATTCTGTGTACGTCTCTTGGAAACAAGATATCTTAAAATATATTATAATAATTTTTAACCATACAGAAATTTTAGAAAATGTCCCCGTCCCCGCTAACTTATGAACCATCCTCCTCCTCCTCTCTCCTCTTAGTAAAAGGGCGTATCCGAGTATGAGATGTAAGTTCTACGAAGATACTCCTTTTGGTTTGTTATCGTCATGGAATCTATTTAAATAAATCCCTTCTAGATTCGCTTATTGTGACGGACGGTTAGCTACCGATCCCTAAATTGAGCGTGTACCGAGATGCTTTTGGCCGGATTTTTTTATTTAACTAAAAAGCAAACGAATGTTCATTGTATATGACTGCGAGCGAGCGCTCGAGCCAAGCGCTTGAAGTATATTTTCTCCAATACTACGTCAGCCTAAGGTTTATTTTTAAAAGGATGCTTGTTTATGGAAGTACACAGGAGGCCCTATATTTTAAAATATCTTATTCCCAGGAGAGATACAGAGAATTTTATTAGAGGTACTAAATAGTACGTAAAAGGTACTAAACATGACGCTAAAATTCTGACGCTCACAAAATTCCGATATACCTACGTTACGTATAAATTATCTGTAGCCAATGAATTTTATTTATGTACCAAATAAATCAGTGACAATCAATCTAGTACGAGTAGTAACAATTATGGACAAGTCACGAAATGGTGCATTATTAATTATTATTATTAGGTCCGTTACATAATCTCGGGAACATGGGGTCCCGGACTTTTGGACGCGTGCGTGAAGCCGAAACCAACAGCGCAGAGGCCCCTTGTAAAAGACAATTTACTCTAAATGTGATATGACTGATGTGACACTAACCGACGATTGTCCCTGTAAGCACTGTAAGGCCGACTTGCAGCACCCGGGGTTAGCCACATAAGCCGGAGTTAAGCGTTTTTTTGTATGTAATTTGACAGCTCAACTCCGGGTAAGCGGCTAACCCTGGGTGGTGCAAGTGGGCCTAAGCACTATAGTAGTGCACCCAAGGACAATCCCCGGGTAGTGTAGGACTATTGCAGGAAACAGAAACAAAAGAACCGGGCTATTAGGTTGAGGTGCTAGTGGAATGGGGAACCAGGACTATGGAAATTACCATGTCACCTGCCTTGGTCAATCTTGAAAAAGTCGAAAAAAGTGGCAGGCGGTGACTTGCCAACATATTAAAATAGGCCCCCGAAAACGGTCGCTCGCACGGAGCGGCACAGGGGCAACATTGCGTGAGCGGCTCAGGGTGTCGAGAGGTGTGTGTGTGGGGTGTCTTATGCATCTTTCACTTCCACTCTGCGAGCATATAGCTCTCACAACCCACTCTGACCGGCCTGTTAAGGCAAGCCAGAGGTGAGAGTCCTGCGGTCCCTGCTGGGGTCCACTCCCGGCCGGCCAATTAAGGCAAGCCGGAGAGAGGGGCCTGAATGACTAACGGGGTCATGGGACCCAAGGGACGTCACTTATTATTTAGCACGGAAGCGCAACTAGCGTGATGGGCACCTTTGCATCGGGAACAAATCGGGGTGGTTTACATTGGCCGCTCACTCCAGAGTAGGTACTGTAGATCTTTTATTTATTCCTTTGTAAGATTTGACATTTTTAGGTTAAGTTTTATTTAAGTTTACTGCACAACAATGCAATAGTGTTCCGCTATAAAGACCGCAGAAAAATCTGAACAAATCTTATGTGTACAACCATAAGAGAGTGTCACATATTTTTGCGGCCTTCGTAGCAGCAGACACTATTGCAGGTGACTGTACATACATACATATGTTTTGATTGTCTGTTATCACACTGTAACTCGCCGTTGATAGTTTAATTCATGGAATTGCCCGAGATGACGGTGGAAACAATTAAACTATCAAGACGAGTTGTCGTGCTTGAAGAATTACCACCGCCTCTATAATTACATAGCCACGCCAGAGGCCAAAGGACGTGCAAATCGAACTGACGGACGTAAATGTTCGTATGAAATATTCCTTCATACGATTTTATTTATATTTACCTACTTGACCCATGTTTTATCCTTGAAGTGAATTATTTTATTTCCGGCTAATAATTCATTTACCGTACACTTACCCGTTAATGGTGATATTAATTAAGTATATGCAACCATACTTAGAAAAGAAATTAAATTAAATTATATTAAATTAAATTGAAAACGCATTTAATGACATTAACGAATTATGTAAAATCAAAATAGTTCAATAATTTAAATTACATTCCAATTATTATAAATGTGTATTATTATAGAAATTTGTATGTAATCTTATTTTATTATTTTCTTTTGACGTGTATTGTATATGTGCATTTACGAAATGAATATGAATATAGTTTTTTTTTAGACTTAACGAGATATATTAAGCCCATGACCGTAATGGATTCTCATACTAATTTACCTCCGCGGGGCTCTCTGAGGACGCCGCACGTAGCCGCCGCTCGCTCCGGAGTACTGTAGACTGTCTACTATTTTACCGCTAATAATTATTGTTTATTTACTTCCTCGCAAATGTAATGAAAAACATTGTATGTATCACAGGCGGGACAATAATTACGAACTCGTGTTTAAATTAAATTCACACTCGATCGTAATTTCTTGTACGTACGTACGTAGTACGTACAGTCGCCATCAGATATATAGGAGCGTCCGAGGCGTTCAAAATATCTGAACAAGCACTCTAACGTCTTGACAATAGAGGCGTGTTCAGATATTTTTGAGCACTTCGGACGCTCCGATATATCTGATGGCGACTGTACTATTACGTACTCTATAACGCTCAAGCTAGGCTTCAGGTCTAACCTTTTTTTATTTACAAACGAAAGGATATAACGCTATTTATATACAGGTTTCCACTTTTCTTCTACCTTCTACTTATTTCTAAATGATTCTACTTAAGGATAACACTGTCATCCCTTCCACATTATTATACTGACGTATTTATTTAATGTTAGCTAAATATTTCAATGTTTCAACATATTTTACAACAACAGTTTCTATTTTATTGTTTCTTTGTCCATTATTGGGTTGTTTACGTTATTACCTAGTTCTTTGTATTTGAACATGAACGTTAATTTGACAACTAGGTACCCAGGTAGTTAACGAAAATTGGCCTATTAAGTGGCCGCCATGAAGTGATGCTAAATTTTATTCAATTGAGCGCTACACATCGTAGTACTTTTGGGTTAAACACAAAACGATGTTACAGGACTCTCCTGTGGACTACCTACAAGTTAAGGGCGATAAAGGTTGATTTTCTTATTTAACCCTTGTCCACATATAAGGGTACTCCATTTCTATAAAATTAAAAATCATTATTACCTACATGCTCACAAGCTATTAACTATTGTTTGTAGTAAAGATTGGCTCTATACTACAGTTCAGCTGAACACACAAAATTTCTTTCCTGAAAGACGAATTAACATCGTTTTGTGTTTAAGCCATTTGTACGTTGTATAAATCAACAACACAATGACAATTACTGTTCATGTGTTTATTATTTAATTATGTTAATCAATACATAGATCAGATTAGATTGTGGTATAATTCGCAGAAGTTTCTGTTTATTATAAACAATATTTCTGAGTCATGCGCTCCAAAGCGCTGTTATTATCTAACCTCTAGGAATCCATGGATTTTGTTCAATTGTTATTGAAATACTTTGTTTATAATATAGGCACCTTGGGCAATTACGCAGGTAGGCAGTGTTCGCCTATTCTAAAATTTCACATCTGAATAAATCACTGGGTATATTTATATGTATAGGTTAGTGGGATATCTAACGCAATTAGATTTTGGGTTGGCATCAATGATAGGTTTTGCACCTAACCAGCTAACCACCTAACCACCTGGTAAGTAGGTATGCCAATAAAAACTGTAACCGCCCACTGCTGAAATTCAAAGACTGTTGTAAAATACACCTTACTTGTGTTAATATTCAACCCCACAAGCCAGGAGGCTCAATGGAAAAAAACGCCATAGAGATCGCTGGGGCAGAAAAAGTTTATGCGCTTCGGCTTTACAGTCATAAGCAGAAGAGACGGACTTCTCAGGACAAGACGTAGGTATTCTTACACTTCTCTGGTTATACGGGTGTTTTGCCTATTGGCTACGGGACAAGGAGTATTTGTAGAAACTTAAGAGTAAGCTTGACTGCTACTTAGTAAAAGAAAAACAGCATTAAACCGACGAGAATGAAGGCACATCGACCATAAAGTACCTACTTAATGTTGTAGCGAAAGTTGTTGGGCTGTGTCGGAGTAGTGTTGTGTTTTATTCGTGCTCTCCGATGTGTGTAGCGTGCAGGCCCCAGTACGCAGGCGCCCGAACACTCGCACGCACGCTACGTGTCGAGTAGTTACGACTCGGAGAAGAGAAATCGCCGTTATAAAACTCGTACAATGTGACACATGTGAATTGGACTTAACGGATTTAAATATCTAGGTCTCATAAAGTAAGTATCATCATATATTGTAGTAAACGTTTCATATCTAAGGTTACAGAGGTCGTGCTGTTTACATACATAACTGTTGCAATTTATCTCATATCTCAAGGAAAGCACTTGTATTTTATATAATATCAAGATATACCTAATGTAGTTATTAGTTAACGGACTCGTGTTTTCCATCCATGCACCACTAATCCACTTATTTTTTGCTTTCTAGTCTTTAAGCCGTTAACTGACCCGCTAATTCCTTATTAAAACTTCCCAACTCTTTATTCAAGTCACCACTGTTGTTTCACATCGGCAAAATTATCTTTTAGCGTTAATTGGAACAAAACTGAAAGCACTATATACTATATATGGGGAATAGTTTATGTTATACTAAAGTTAAGAATAATTCACGGTTTCTAAAATATAATTTTGCGTGTCGGAACTATAAACAGTTTGATGACGACATGTTGCCTTGCGAATGTAATATTTAAAAAGGAACATAATATCGCCTGAACCGGTTTTGCCTGTGCCCGACTCTTGTTGCAGCTTATATGCGAGTATAATGCACTTTACTGCTCATGGGCTGACGTCAGCTGTTTTGCACTGTTTTGAATTTCTAAAACATAATCTACGTAATTTTATCGTTTTGCAATTCAATTTTAAATAATGAAAAGCAAATTCCAAATTAACTTTTTAATATTTTTATGCCTATAACGTACCTACCGGTGGAAACCTGCGTTAATAGACTTCTTTAAAATTATTTGGAATTATTTATCTAATTATTGCGATGTACTATTAAATAACTATATTTAACTATTTGTAATACTTAGACAATTTTAGCGCCTTATCTTATCTAGGTTAGAAAGTAATTACTTAAGCCAATGATATGAATTAGACCTTAATTTGAATTAGAATAAGAATAAGAATAAGAATATTTATTTCAGACCAGGTCCATATACATTTTACACATTTTAACTATAATAATAATAACATTTCAACGCAGGGCAGCTTGTGGCGAGCTGTTGGGGAGTAGCGACCCCACGTACCTGAGCGCTCCTGGGGGACTCCGTCGTCCGACCAAGTCCTCCGCCTCTGGCTTGCCTTAACCGGCCGTCCAGAGTGGGGTCGCGAGAGCTGTGTTCTCGAGGGTAGATGTGGAAACCTAAGTGGCGAGTTGGCTATATGTTTAAAGTCCAGTGACACCTCTCTACCCCCAGCCCTCATACCGGTGTTGCCCTCGAGCCATCTTAGATGTCGCTTTTTGTGGGGGCCCATCTTATGTGGGCGAGTCACCGTCTGCCGGAAATAAAATTGATTACCGTTTTGTTAGGCAGACGTCCGATTTTATTCTCCATAACCCAGTATTTAGTCCACCGCTTTCACCTAATAGTCCAGCATATTTTAGATTCCATTAAATCTCAATAGTCTATACACCCTGGCGGGTGCTGCCTCTGCGTGCGTCCCATGACTCGGGCAGGTGCAACATCCGCTCGGTGTACCCCTTACATTTCATTAAATTGTCGAAAGGGCCTCTGCGTGTTGGCTTCGGCTCCGCGCACGCCTCCCAAAGGTCCGGAACACCATTGTTCCGTGATGGGAAAGACATTAATTTAACAATCATAAATAATCAATAATAAAATAAAATTCACAAACAATTTGGAAAAAAAAAAAAGAATTAGAGACAACAGTTTAAATATTAGGAAACCAAAAATAACTAAAGCCACTTACGTATGCAAACAGATACAAAAACTTCAGAAGCTCGTAAATAAATACACGCGGGTTGATTTTTTAGAAGCTTCAGGCAGGTAAGAACTGGATACGGAAGCAGTGTAGCCTAACCATTAAGCCAGAGTAGTTAATGCAGTTATGCGATTTTGCTCATGCTTCATTAATTTCATTAGTGAGGCTTTCATGCATGGAACTCTTAATTTATGTATTCATATATGAGTATAGATAATCAGTATTCACTTAGTCTAACTACATACACAAATACTTATCTATATTGCAAATATATTATTCCAGTTACAACTCTGGCACCCATAATGAAGAAGCCGGGAGCCGGCTCTAGCAAGAGCGGGCTGGGTTCCATCGGCAAAAGTGGACTAGGAGGCGGGAAGACCGGATCAAGCAAGGCCAGTATAATGGGCTCTTCCAGCAAAACTGGAAGCTCCACCAGCAAGAATCTCAGTTCCACTAATAAAAGCTCTTTTAGTCCTATAAGTAAGAGCAGCTCAGCTGTGGGGGCATCCCCCATATCGAAAAGCAGCAGCCCGAAACCATCGAAGTCATTCGATTTCTCACCAAGCAAATCAAAACCTCTTGCCCCTTCATCGCCAAAAAGCTACCCGTCGTCTTCTTCGTACAACGTGTATGGAACACCTAAAAGTGGAAAATCGTCGACCTTTGGCATTATATGGATTCCGACCGGGAAACGGAACAAAAAGAAGGACATCGTGCTCAACTACAATAATGACGATCGACGACGCGAGAGATCGCCCTCTTTTTACAAGTTGTAAGTATATAAATAATTTAAAATAACTTATAATAGGTAAATTTATCCACGGAATACACAAATAAGGCAACCTTAGCTATTAACAATTACTCTATACCTACTGCAATGTCTAAACAAAATCGCGTTGTTATTTTAATTCTTAACTTCATCATAGCATTTTAGACCTCGCTTAGAAACTGGGGTAACTCGAGCGAGTCGAGTTATTTTCACGATGAGGTCTAATTCTAATCGCCATGAAATTTTTTAACTGGAAATGGAACCTGCATTAGTGACGCCATCTTGCATCTGCAAATAGCCTAAACAATTATTTATCTGATCCCGGTATTTCGCCCTGAACGGGAACTTGCGACCCCTATACTTCGGCAACTCTTTGGCTGACATGTTTCATATCGAACTATTTCTTATAGGTAATTTAACAATTTTTTTTTTACAATTTACCTACTTCCGGATAAAAAGTTTGTGGGATTTTTGCTTAAATTATCTATTAATATCCCGTACGAACGTAATTTGAGAAAATCAGGCTATTATAATATAATGTCTGTCAAAACCGTATATTACCTGGGTTATACTGCTCATATTATGGGTGTGTACGTGCAGTAGGTAGGTATGGGACATGTACGTATTTCATATTTAATTATCAATTTGATAATGAAGCTACTGTAAGACATGCTCCTTACTAGCATGCTTTATGCTTACAAGAGGGGATGGGAGCGGGGCCCCACCCACCTCCCCCGCTTGCTAATAACCACCTTTAAATATGAGATACGATTTCATACGATACATGTACAATAAATAGGTACCTATGTTATGTTACCATTTGTAGTTTGTAATAAAGTTTTATAAATATAAAAAAAACTGGCCAAGAGCATGTCGGGTCATGCTCAGTGTAGGGTTCCGAAACCTTAAAAAGTGTTTTAATAGATACCATGATCAATATGCTTAAGTATAATAATTAACAATTCGATGATACTTTTGATCACCCGTCCCGACCCCATCTACTCCAGAAAAATCTTAACAGCACGAAGTAGACCACGGTACAGCGCCATCTCTCGGGAAATTGGGTTACTAATTTAATACAAACTAGACGGGTTATGTATGTTGGGTTTTCGGTTTTCATAAACATAATGTGATGAATGTGAAATTTTTTCATACATTAGTTATTGAATATTTTACGATAACAATTTAGCACGCCAACAGTTAAGCCCCTCATTCACGGCAGTCCGCCGGCACTCCGGCATGGCTGGATGTGGCGGACACACGGTGTGCAATTGGCCCAGCCTGGCAGTCCAATTCGCACTTATTCGTTGAAAGATGCGCAGCGCTGCGTTTTATCGCATACACTGTACTCGAATTAAAAAAATGCCGCCATCTCTTATGTCATTTTTAATAATGAATAATTAATATTTTTTGCATTGCCGCATTTCTCAATTGTTTATTACCGTAATTTAGTGCAATTCGGACTGCAAGGAGGTGGGCGGAGCTAGCAGGATGTTGCCGTACGGCACGCATCCGGCAACGACATTCACGATCCTATATTACGTGCCGGAGGTGCCGGCGGACTGCCGTGAATGAGGGGCTTTAAGCCCCTCATTCATGGCAATGCGCCGGCACTCCGGCATGGCTGGATGTAGCGGACACACGGTGTGCAAGTGGCCCAGCCTGGCAGTCCAATTCGCACTTATTCGTTGAAAGATGCGCAGCGCTGCGTTTTAGCGCATACACTGTACTCGAATTTAAAAAATGCCGCCATCTCTTATGTAATTTTTAATAATGAATAATTAATATTTTTTGCATTGCCGCATTTCTCAATTGTTTATTACCGTAATTTAGTGCAATTCGGATTGCAAGGAGGTGGGCGGAGCTAGCAGGATGTTGCCGTACGGCACGCATCCGGCAACGACATTCACGATGCTATATTACGTGCCGGAGGTGCCGGCGGACTGCCGTGAATGAGGGGCTTTAACGTCTCCCTGAAAAAGATGACGCGTAATCTCGGACCCTATTTCTCGTGCAGCCCGGCCTAGTACCAAGAAAATCGAACGATCGAAAATTTGTATGTCCCTCTCCGTCACACTTGCTTCCTGGAGTGATCAAGAGGTTTTCCCATCAATGCCAATTTTCGTTATTCCTGGTAGGCCTGCTGCATTCCCTGCCACTTCCCGAACCTGCTTATTTCCCCTCAAACGTGTAATGGTGCTTTTACATGCTCGGGCTCGCGGCCGAATGATTCGGCCCACCCTAGTACACGCTCATTCGAGACAGACTATATAGATAAAATTTAAGCCAGACCATAGACAATTTAAGCTTTTTCAGGTAGTTTCGGTGAGTTAAACGGTGTTTTAAATAGCTTTGGTTATTGAAACTATTTAAGACACTTTTTAAATAGCTTTACCCGAAGTGAAATTATTTAAGACACCTTTTAACTCAACCAAACTACCTGAAAAAGTACTTAAATTGTCTCTGGTCTGGCTTAAATTTTCTCTATATAGTCTGTCTCGAATCATCGTGTACTAACATGGCCGAAACATTCGGCCGAGAGCCCGAGCATGTAAACGCACGGTAATACACACGTCACTACCGTCTGCGACGTAAAGTGTAGTCTAGTGCCGGCATGAAAAAAAAAACAAGGCAAGGGTACCAACATCAAAAACTGACAGTACACACAATATCGCAACATAATGAAATGAAGATTGCATTGTACGAGATGTAGTGTGTGTAGACTGTAGTTGCATTGTGTCGTATTTTTGTTTTTCTGTTCTGCAATAAAACAAAGTTTTATGTATGAAGTTAGTGAAAACAATTAATTAAAATAAGATATTTTAATTGTACCTGCGTCACTACAACATTAAATATACGAAAATTGCTGACTAGGTACTTTGTTTACAAAACATCTTCCAAACTTTTTGGTTCATATTTGATGACAATGCAACAAGAAACTAGCAGTTTTGAAACTATCAGAAACACATGGCGTCGATTGTCTGGGGAGCGAATTGAATCTGCATTAGTAAGGTATTGCATAAAAAACAACAAGATATATGTAGCTTGCAAGTTTGTTTACGCTTTTCTCGGAAACGGTACGCGTGTCATCAGTATGTAATACAATCGCATAGAGTGCCACAAGACACTTTGTCGGCACTCTGTACCAATCGTGTTGTGCTGTCGTCTCTCAAATATAGATTTCGTTCTTTATAGCATGTCTGGTGACTCTCATGAACAAACCAACAAGAAGACGGATGATGAAACGGGTCTGTTAGTTGGACCAGATCGCAAGTTACCCTGTGCCGCTGCAGCTGCTACAGAAACGATTGCAGCGAATATACCAACATCTAACTTAGATGAGAAACAACTTCTAATAGGCCAAGAAAATGATGACAGTAAAGTGAGTAATTGTTCTAATGTCATAAAATTACCCAAACTTAATGCATTCATTTTGCGATGATTCACTTAATGATGATATGATTATTGGGTACCATACAATATTATTAGTGTGTCTCGGTTTAGTGAGTCATGATAGCCAAGTGAATTTGCTGTGTGACTTTATCTGAAGTTTAACCACCCAGCCATACCCAGCCTGATAGTAGTAGTAGTAGATATTCCAAATACGTATGTTTAAGGATTGTTTTGTGCAATTTACTAATAATTAAACTTCTTTCTTATACCCAAAAATATTTACAGGTTGATAGCCGTAGCTGGGCACCATTAATCAAATAGTTAACTTTGTTAACTGCTAATCTGTAACAAAAAAAGATAACTTTAATAGTTAAGGCACTACTTTTCCGAAGACTTAATGGAAGTTAACATTAATCAATAATCATTCATCTGTTAACACATGGTAAAAATGGCATGTTTTATATCTTTGAGTTAGTAATCAACAACTTGTAAAACTGTTGTTTACAGTTATGGTCGCGAGTAGATTAGGAACAATCGATGAACTTGATCTCCCAATCTGGATCAATGCTACTCAAATATGGCTACTGGTTTTGGCCGGTGTAGAACTAGAATCTGATTCTTTACATATGCAACACATTGCACATACACAAACTATCACGGGCCAAACTGCACATACGCAGTACTATTACAAAAAAAAACAAAACATGTATTTTCATACTTCTCATAAACTTGTCAAATGAATTATTTTATGATTATTATTAATTATCGGATACTCATAGCATATTATGTCATTTTGACGTCCAACATAATGAGAAATATGGATAATGTTATGGATTCACTAAATTTAATTTACTATAGTAAAATACCATTATCATTTCGTTTTGTCGTATTTAAGATCCGGTTGATTTTGTAACCATTTACGAATGGTAAATTCGTTAGGCATATTTTACGTTACACCGAACAATATAGCTATATATATACCACTAACGGTTGTTCAAACACAAACTGACCTGGGCGTTAGAATCTCAGAGGATTTAAAGTGGGAAGAGCATATCTCAACAGTGGTTAAGAAAGCGAGAAGCATTATTTTCCTTATTAGAAAAGCCTTCAAGACTTTGACACCAGAATTGATGCTAAAGATATACAAAACATATGTTAGGCCCATACTGGAGTATGCTTTTCAAGCCTGGAGTCCTTACTTTGCCAAGGACATTGAGATGCTGGAAAAAGTTCAACGAAGTTTCACGAAGCTACCAAGGCAACTTAAGAACAAGCCATATGAGGAGAGACTGAAGGAACTGAAGCTCACTACTCTTAAGCACCGCAGAGAACGTGGTGACCTAATAGAGACCAACAAAATACTGTCTGGGCACTACGACGTCAAGAATTTCCGAGATATGTTCATGCGCAATAACAACACCCATCTAAGAGGACATCAATTAAAGCTTGAAAAGCAGAGGTCTCACAGTAACCCCTACAAGCACTTTTTGAGCAATCGAGTGGTGAGGGCTTGGAATAAACTCCCAGAAGACGTGGTTTCAGCGCAAAATGTCAACCAATTCAAAAATAAATTAGACAAGCATACTGAATGAACTAAACTAGACAATGATAACTGTGTCGATGATTACTCGATACAGGCAATATCAGTTGTCACAACTGCCTGCCTGCTTATCAATAATAATAATAATAACCCCCCAAAGGGATCACCTTGCCGTGGTGGGCGGGCTTACGGGGTGGTGATACTAAATAAATGAGGTCGAAACATCTAGACTGCACCCCAATTAGGGAAATACGACAGAATTTGCCAATATCAACCAGGTACACCCTTCCCAAACTAAGATCCCAACTTTCCTATCTCTTCTTCTTCTTCCTCCCTTTCCTCTTCTTCTGCTTTATTTAGGTTACATATGAAGTTACGGTCAAGAAGTTTACGTCCAGGGCCGCTGCCCGAGGGCAATCGTCGGGGCGCATCTGGAGCCGTTGCTGGATGCCACAGCATGCGATCCAACGGCGATGCGGAGTTGAGCAGGCGGGCTCCCATCGAACAATCTGTTACAGCCGCAGTCGGGCCGCTGCCCGAGGGCGATCGTCGGGGCGCACCTGGAGCCGTTGCTGGGTGCCACAGCATGCGAACCAGCGGCGATGTGGAGCTGACCAGGCGGGCTCCCATCGAAAAATATACTACAGCCGAAAACCCCATAAGCCGTGAATCATCCCCGACTCCGTTGTATCCTTCAATTCCACCCTCGCCGTCTTCTCTATTCTCTTCAGTCCCGTCATCACCAGCATCTTACTTGATTAGTACAGGTTCCGGGAGTACATCAACATGTACTTCACCTTTCAACTTAATTAACACGGCCGCGGATGTTGTGCAGGAGGCAAATACTGCCAACCATCCTGCACCCGCCACGGTTCGTCAAAATGTGCGGAAGAGATGGTCTCGAGATATGAACATCTTCATCTTGCGCACATATTTTAGAATAACTAAACTAGAAACTGAAACAAGAAAATATTTACCACAACTATATGATGAATTCAGCCAAAACTTTCCCACTTTTAAAGTCAGCAAGCAACGCTTAGGAGATCAACGGAGGGCCATAGTAGGAAATAAACTGTTGTCAGATGCTGACATTGCAGAAATCAGAAAATTAGCCGAAAATGATCTGAAAAACTCGCCTTTACCTAGCCATCAATCACAAACAATCATACAAAATAGTGGCCAACGAATGAGCTGGTCAAATGAAATAAATGAGTCAATAATGAGAGACTATTTTAGAATAACAAGACTAGAAACAAATACAACAGCATACAGGAAACCACTACATCAGACAATTATTGCAAAATACCCTCAATTGTCCCACATATCTGAACAGAGAATAGCAGACCAGCGAAGAGTTATCATCAGCAATAAATATATCAGCGAACAAAGACTACAAGAACTCAGACATGAAATTGCGATTGAACTTAGTTTAGATGACAGCATTACTCAAGACACTAGTACTCGTAGTTTACATCTTACCAACTCGTTAACCGAAACCCTACAGACCGATATTTTTGAAGAAACTCTTGCACCTGAAAACCAATCTGAAGACCTAAGAGAGAGTAGTGGTGGAAACGAGAGACAACACCTTATTCCGCAAACTGAGCAAGATGACATAGAACAAGCTTTCGTAGCTGCTAAAGAACGGTTTGACAGTTCTAATCCCACTCATAGGCCTAGTATACCAAAACAAAAGCCATCCAAAAAACTTGTTTCTATTGTTCACTTTATTAACACCGTGTTACTTCCTAAGTATCTAGCTAATGATTCTAACTTTGAAACCACGCAAACAACCCTTTATTGTGCTGCTTTTGTCGCTGCCACCCAAAACGGTTCAAAAATTAAAGAACCTTATTGCACACATCATTTCAATTATCAATTGCCCGCGTGGCAAAAGAGATTGGGGAACCGAATAGCGGATTTGAGAGCTAAGATTGGTAGACTCACAGAATATATGAAGGGAAACTCCAGCCCAAGACTTGTAAGACACATAAATGCCATTAAAAAACAATATCAACTGCACTCGCGTCATGAAAATGACAATACACAACTTAGTCATTTTCTTGATACCCTAAAACAAAAGCTTAGCGCACTCACTAGCCGTCTCCGTAGATACAAACTAACGACTCTTCGCAAAAGACAAAATAAACAATTTAAGAATAATGAAAAAGTATTTTACAGGACACTACAAGACTCGCATACTAGTGACCCCGAACCAATTCAAAGTCCCAATAGTAACAACACGGAAGCTCCCACTGCGGATCAATTACATCACTTCTGGTCTGAAATATGGTCTAAACCGGCTGAACATCATCGTTCCGACTGGATCGAGACGGAGAAAGAGTCCTTTGTTTCTTTACCTGACATGATTTTTGAAGAAATTAGCATCGATCTACTGCAATCTGTCATATCAAAAACTCATAATTGGAAAGCTACTGGTTCTGATAAAATACACAATTATTGGCTAAAAAAATTCACATACTTGCACCCAATCTTACTAAAGCACATCAATAAATTCATTCATGACCCTGAAACTTTACCGCAATATATTACGCAAGGCACTACATATATGTTACTGAAAGATAAAACTGACACAAAAAACCCTTCCAAATATAGACCTATTACCTGCCTACAAAATATCTACAAAATCATCACATCTTGTATCAGTAGACTTATATACAGACACATCGACACAAATAATGTATTAGCTCAGCAACAGAAAGGATGTCGTAAAAATAGTCAAGGCTGCAAAGAACAACTCATAATAGATGCCGTTATTTCCAAACAAGCTATCTGCAATAAAAGAAATATATACACTATGTACATTGACTACAAAAAAGCATTCGACTCAGTACCGCACACCTGGCTTATTCACATTCTCAAACTCTACAAAATACACGACGCTATAGTACAATTTCTACAAAAAACAATGTTGCACTGGTCAACTATTATTAAAATTTTTACTGACTCCACAAATGTAGAAACGGAGCCCATCACTATCCGCAGAGGCATTTTCCAAGGGGACGCCCTCAGTCCCCTCTGGTTCTGCCTTGCACTTAACCCGCTGTCTAACCTTCTAAATAATAGCTTATCTGGATTCAAACTTAATTATGAAAATACCTCACATACAGTATCCCACTTAATGTATATGGACGATATTAAGCTCTTTAGCAGTAGTTTAACTGAAATTCATAAACTTGCAGATATTACACAAACTTTTTCAGCAGACATCTGCATGGAATTTGGCATCGACAAGTGCAAAATTCAATCGATTCGATATGGTAAAGTAGAACACAATAGTTACACTCTAAATAACGGCGAGCAAATCGACCCTGTTGATGATGTAGTCGGCTATAAATACTTAGGTTACCAACAAACACGGCAAATTCACCAAAAATCCACTAAGACCGCGCTTAAACACAAATTTACAGGTAGACTTCACAAAATTCTCAACACTCACCTTAACGCACGACACACAATAAAAGCAATAAATAGTTATGCCGTTCCTATTCTCACGTACTCTTTCGGTATCATCCAATGGTCACAAACAGATCTCTGCAATCTCCAAAGAACCATCAACACTTTAATGACCAAATACCGCAAGCACCACCCCCGAAGCTGCACCCAGAGGCTGACTTTACCGAGAGCCGATGGAGGAAGGGGATTGATAGATATCAAGAACCTTCACAATAAACAGGTAAGGTCACTCAGGAAGTTCTTCCATAACCAGTCTTCTCGCTCTTCAATGCACCAAGCCATCGTTATGAATGACAAAAAGCTCACGCCACTTAACCTCAATGACCACACAACTCAAAAAAATGAATCAATTGTAGAGCCTCAACACAAACAACAAGCTTGGATCCAGAAGTCACTCCACGGCAGACACCGACTCGACCTGATCAACCCCAATGTTGATAAGCTGGCCTCTAATATGTGGCTCAAGAAGGGTGAATTGTTTCCGGAAACCGAAGGGTTTATGACAGCCATACAGGACCAAATAATAGACACGAGAAACTATAGAAAATATATTATCCGCGATACCAACCTAACCACAGACCTATGCCGACGATGTCATGCTGCCTCTGAGACGATACAACATATTACAGGGGCATGCCGGTCCATAACCCAAACTGACTACAAGCATCGACATGACCAGGTTGCAGCCATTATCCATCAATACCTAGCACATAAATATCATCTTATTAATAACAGGACCGCCTACTACAAATACACTCCACAGGTAATATTAGAGTCTCCCGAATACAAACTTTACTGGGACAGAACTATAATTACGGACAGAACTATCCACTACAATAGACCTGATATAACACTCCATGACAAAACCACAAAAACTGTATATCTCATCGACGTTGCTATTCCAAATACCCATAATCTTACCACGACACACACTGAAAAAATCAGTAAATATACAGACCTGTCCATAGAAATTAAAACCCAATGGCGAGTAAATACCGTAAAAACTATCCCGATAATTATTTCATCTACAGGTGTTATTCCACGCACTCTGCATACCAGCCTTAAAAGCCTTGATATCCACCCACTTACATATATCCTTCTACAAAAAGCTGCTGTTATGAACACATGTAGAATAGTTCGCAAATTTCTAACAATAGAACAGTAGATTCTAGTATAAGTTTCTATATTCGTTTGGCCAAAAGCCCGCGTATATGGAAATAAAACTTCCTCCAGTTGGAGAGAAAAGTCAAAAGAAAAAAAAACATAAAAATAATAATAATAATCTGTCAGCCTGGGCCCTGCCCCGTTGCCGGCGGCACTCTAGGTTAGGTTTTTATAATATGTTTATATGTATTTTGTATTGTTTTTGTATGTGTTTTTGTATTTTACTTTTATAATCATATTATATATCCTAACCTAAGATAAAAAATAAATAAAGTGAATAATAATCTGTCATATTTGTACAAACCCAGATAGAATTTGTAGCTTAGTAATACATTAAGCAGATACATTTTAGGATCTGATAGAACCCTTTGGAAAGAGTTCTTTTAACATATTTGAGGCATCCAACTAGGATTTCGCTGTTCTTCACTAGATGAAGTTGTGAAACACTGTAGTATAGCTGATTATTAATGGGCAGATGGAGGTAAATTGTCAAAATTAGGCATTACTATAAGGAAATAATATTTGTTTTGCATCCATCATATGTCCATTACTGATGATGTGATGATGTGATTGAATTATTGTTTTACAGGAGGCAGCTGGTGACGCAAAAGATAATGACAATGCTGATGGTGATAAAGACTATTTAAGCAATGCGGAACCAATAAGACATAAATTGCCGGACACATCTGAGCCGGACAGTGTCTACCTGCATCCCCCACCCCCACACAAGGCCCGATCTACTGCCTCCACTCCTGAAGATGACAGCTGTGGCATCAAATGTCTGTACTATACTCTACAATGCTGTGATTGTGTCCTCATGTAAGTTGCCATGCATTTTATAGGTTCGTTTGTAATTGCCTGGAGCCATTTTAAATGTTTTGCCAGTGTTAGCAATTTTATAGGAGTTATGATAATGTTGATGTTTTTCAGTGGGGTGAAGTAGGTATGAGTGATGACTGATGAGGTTGAGCACATGAAAATATTTGCATTGGGACAAATTTGGATAGAATTGGAGCATTGTATAGTATTCATTCCTAATTAATAGAAATGTTTTAGGATTATAGTTCATGGTCTGTTGATAAAATTTACCTCAAAATATACTTGCTATAAAATAACATCTGAGTTGAAAGATACCCATTAGGTTTTAGTTATTCAAGAATTTGTTATAACTAAATACAACTGTTACAGGCGCTATCTCCTTGATCTAGAAGCAACTGGATTGAAAAAACATTCCAAACTTAGTTACTTTGTGTGCCTAAGCTGATATGCCATTATTATGAAATGTAACAGTTCAATATATTACTTAGATATTAAATAACGAAATTTCATGGTAAAAATTTGCTCGTGATGAATTCTCTCAATGATGATCAATATACATATTTTAAATATTTGCTTGCAAAATCTGTTAGACTAAGTTAGATTTTATTTCATAATGAGCCATTCTCCAAACAATATTCCTAAACATTTGTGATAATGAAAAATCAGAGATTTACTATTTTATCAATTCAAATGACTACTCATAAGATCTTTATATTATACTTAAGGTTAAGTAAACATAAGATGCCTGATATGAACATTGAACACCATTGTATGGTGCTATTTTATGCTCCCACGGTAATGGTCATCCATATTAGGTGCTTAGTATCATGAGTTTACCAGACTGTAAACGCCTCTGTGAGCTTTATATTCTCTTTACTATAATTGTTAGTTTAAATGTGGACCATTTGATACAAAAGTCTCCCATAGGGCACATTTACATTTCGTAGCAGTGTAGTTCATTCCATGCCAGTCAGAGATATACTTCATAATAGTATTTGACTTCAACACATAGTGAGATAGTAGCTTACCATGAAGTCAGAGGGATGTCCAGGTCTGACAGTGTCCTACAATGCCAATGAATCTCTGCGATAGACATGCAGTTAAGCAAGCTATATTATGGTATGGCTAATTCGCCAGATTTGGCTGCACCAATGTAAATGTGCCTTTTGGATTAGGAGTCTTTATTTGTACAAAAAAAGATGAATTGTAGTTGATATATCTTTTGAGAATGTACACCCTTTTGTACTACCAGTAAATAAACTATTTACCTGAGGAAGTGTATAAGAAGATATTTTTAGTATAAATAAATAAAATAATGCCAAAATTGTTTTATCATTTATTAGTTTATATGTAGGTATATAATTTAAACTTTCGTGAGTCATACTGATATTATATTGCAACGGTTAACACTCATGTATTTTTATCACAATAGGCGTGACATGTTTCGACAGCATCGGGCAGTCATCGTCGGACAGACAGAGAGGTGTTGTCACCTTCCCGGCTATTGTGATAAAAATACGTGAGTGTTAACCGTTACAATTTAGTTTATATTTAGTTCAAACAGCCAGTAACAAAATTTTGCTGTTGGGTCAATCAACTTGTAGACATACATTTTATGTTTATCAGAATTACGATGAAAAAACTACCTAATAGTAAAAAGTACCTAATAGTGTCATACACAAAACAGATCAATTCCCGAAAGATGGCGCGGAAAATACAGCTTTCGTGAATCAATATTTATCTCCCATCTTCATTTAGTTATAATGTTCTAAGTTTCTAACATTGCACTGTAACAAATTACGAAATATCAAGTCCAACAAAATTAGGTTCCACTTTGGCTTGTGTGTTCCCAGAAAGTTAAGGATGTAGTGTAGGCGAACCTGGTGCTCACAATTATGACTGGTATAAGAACATTTAAGGAAAAAATATAGGACCACGCGTTTTAACAGAATCTTAAATTCGTTTCCTCAGCATAACTCATACAGTACAACAACATATAAACCTAAAAGTAAATTGACCTCACTACCACATTCAGATACTGAGGATTCATGTAGCCGTGATACCTTCGTCCATCAATTAATGAATAGCTAGGTATATGAATTACCTAAAGACAAGTCAAACAAAATATTTAATATAGGTAGGTATATAGTGACGTGATGCTACGAGCTGTCTAAAATAAAGAGTGTTCCTCCTGGACGACTTGATTAATATCAATGGCAATAAGGATACCTAGTCATAAATACATTCTTAGACTAATACATACAACGTAAAATACGCTTTGCGCGAAATATTACGAGTTCGCATCATTTGCCATCCAAATTGCGGCATCCCAGATTATTGAACCAGCTTATTTATAATCAATTATTGTCGACAACATAAATTATAATATCAGAAGCCTGCACCAGAAAAATAGGAAAATAGAGTAACTTTATATTCATAAAAATGCGTCTATTTTCATAAAACAATGTAGTAACTGGTATGTAAAAAGATTCATAAAAAAAAAGTTAATAAAGACTGATGTCTACCTTACTGCATTTATTAGGATGTACTTTGCCTAAACACGCCTTTTCTAAAATAGGTACGATCGCATAAATTACCAAAAGATTTTATGCCGTCCCAGGATCCTTCCTTTGCCAGTGAGAGAAGTGAAAAGCCAGTTACGTTAGAAGGGGCAACATTTTAATTTCACACCAACTATTCATAAAAGGGTTTTTTCTGTTCAAGCTAGGAGAGATCAAAGTGGCACTTTTCAGTTGTAAACATTTTTGCGTCGCTCAGGATTCTACTTTAGAATCCATCGCATTTAATGTACGCCTTCGTCGGAAATATATCATTTTGATCCCTTGCAACACAATCTACTATTGCCGCTTTATTTTAGAAAAATCTCCGGTTAAACAGGGTAAAACTTTTATCTCGGCGTTCCACGAAAAAGTAATGAGAAATATTTGTTATGATTAACACACACATAGGTACACACATAGCTTTTGCGTCATTCATATTATACGCATTAAATTCTTGACTACTGCGTTACTCCATAGATTATATAGGTACCGCAATATAAATAAGTTATAAGTAATGTTAATAAGTGAATTAAAAGATATCTAATACCATTTTATGACGTTCATAAGTGCATTGTAATGTGCCTAAATTAAAAAATAAAGATATTTATTTCATTTCATCATTCTGGAATCTTATAGCTAAACAGGATCTGCATTAGAATTGATTGGACATTAAATAAATAAATAAATATTGTGGGACAATCTTACACAAATCGACCTAGTCCCACGGTAAGCTCAATAAGGCTTGTGATGTGGGTACTAGACGACGATATATATAATAGATAGATACGTATAAATACTTAAATACATAGAAAACATCCATAACTCAGGAACAAATATTCGTGATAAACACACAAATAAATGCCCTGACTAGGATTCGAACCCGGGACCTCCTGCTTCGTAGGCAGGGTCACTACCGACTAGGCTAGGAGGCCGTTATATATAGCTAAACATTTCGTATAGGTAATAATAATGGAACTACTCATGCCTAATACATTTTTTTAGCTGAATTAAACTCTTAAATTTTTAAGATAATTTCAAGGGTGTGGATTCGTGTATTTCCCGCGTTTATTTGTGATGAAGAAGGCTTAAAACCTTATGAGACGAACTCTGAGCTGGTATGGATTTTATCGTCTGTTATCGTAGTTGTCACGTAGTAACTGCCTACCTATAGATACATTTGAAAAAGCGGGGTGATATACGATAAAATGACAACAATTTAAAGTGAAAATTGTTTGCCGGAATTCGGATAAAAATTTTAGGAAACAATTAAGCGTAGTGACGAAAACAAAGGGGCCAGGCATAGTACTGCACCTTAGCAAAAAAGTAAAAAACCGGCCAAGTGCGAGTCGGACTCGCGCACCGAGGGTTCCGTATAAACTTAATGTTGTAACTACACCTAGAAGTAGAAATTTTACGTCTGCCACGTATTGACAGATTGGGTCAGTCGTTTGTACGGCATGGATTTAGTATGCCCATTTTTTTTTTACTTTAGTTATCTGTACATTCAGCATGATATCACATAAATTAATCAAAACATCTTAGGCTGGATTTGTCCAAACTTTTTAACCAAGAGTAACGCTTACTCTTGGATACTAATGTCAAAATCCCATAGTAATTTGACGTTACTATCTGAGAGTAAGCGTTATTCTCGGAATAAAAATTTGGTAAAACGCAGCCTTATTCATGTTTTTATATTTATTATCATATTAATGTTGTGTAAAAAAACATATTTTTTCCTTCGTAATCGTAAACTTCGGAGATAAAGGAAAGGGGGTGGGTTGGTGTTTTTTTTCTCATTTACGTTTATTAACCAAAAACAATTCATTGTAAAAAAGATTAAAAAAATTGTTTTAGAATGTGCAAATGTAGCCCTGTAGCCATTGAATTGCCATTGCAAATAAATTAAAATATGTGATAAATCTTCTCTCAATGCGTCTGCGTTAACTTTGTTTATAACTACCTATTTTAAATTTCTAATCGGCAGCTTACGTAGTTCTAGAGATATTTAAGGATGTGACAGACAGACTGAGTCGCACCATAAGCGTTCCTTTTTAACCATTTTGGTACGGAACCCTAAAAATGTGGCCCTATTTCGGCAGAAAGCGTGGAACTTGACAGAACCGTTACTAATAGAATGAAACTTGAAAAACGAAGATATCGTATTATTCACATTTACTTTATTTATTCCATTCATACATTTACCTAACTAGTTTTTTGGTAACTAAATATTTATAAATAAGGAATGCACTATATAAATAATATTTACATACAAATCATTGAATGCCTAATTTCATAGAAGACATCCTTTTACACGCCATTAAGAAAGGCAGTTTTTAAAATAAAATAAAAATATCTTAATTGTAAATTAAGTGTTATGCCTTGATTTTTGGTAAAAAATATGATACAGATAAATTAAACAATTTAGCTATCATTCTTAAAAAAACAATATAAAATAAAAGCTAAGAAAATAGTCTAAATAAATCAATAAAATTAATTAATCTATTATAATTAAGTTACATACCTACAGCAGGGTGCTTTTCTTAGGTTACGTTAATTCATGGCTATACAGTTTTGTTAATAAATTTAAATATAGAAACTAAAATGGCATAGTAGTTTAAAAATATATAAAAGTTTATAGTTAAAATTAACTGAAACCAAGAAAGCTGTTAGCATTTACCGCCCGCCACACAGGGTCTAGCCGAATGTCAACCTTTTTGTCGCACTTGCGTAAGTCACATGTTCACATGTGTGACTGAGAGGCAAAACTTTGTTTGTAATTCGCAGTTTGCTCTCAGGCGTTGGTAATCGATTCGGACCGCTTTCGGCTGTGACACATAGACGGACATCACATCAGATACAAACCCGCAGGCGTGAGCGGGATACCGCTGTATACTTGCATATCGCTGTTTCGCTCACATACCGGAGTGGCGTGCGGATATGCACCCCGACAATGCAAGAGACACGCATGATTTAAGCATGTTGGTATAGTTATACTAAGAATACACGAAAAACAAGTGTGTTCGAAGTCTCACTTGTACGGAGAGATCTGCTCCCTTTCATCTTATCGGCTTTGACACATTGGCCACTCTGCCTTCGAATTGTCCTAAGTGTATTCTTAGGTCCTTTGCACAATATTAAATTTATAAATTAGATAAGTCTAAAATTCTAATAATAATTACAACTCATCATAAAATTTCATCAAAATATGTAAAAACGGAAAACCAATTAAACTAACTAAATTAACAACAGCTCATAAACAAAGCCAAATTGCACAAACTTGATTGCTTTCCATTTTCGCTAAGTCTATTTTAAATCACATGAAAAACTTGCGCTTTCGAGTATGAAACGATTGGTCCCGAGGTCGAAAAAAAAACTATTTTCTAACATTTTTTATTTTCAGACACGGCAGGCTAAATAAACTGTCCTTATTTATTTTTTTGGGTAATAAATACCACTAACATAGAAAGCAGTAGGATTTATGTCAGTCTGTTTCCAGTCTTACCAAAGTTGGTGTAGAAATGCGTTATTATGCAGTAAGTATAGTTGCAGTAAACTATAGGCCTCCCTTTTTTCGGAGTAGCAATACAAGCGTAAGAGAAAGACAGTATGACTCTCTTTGACTATGCACAAATGAGAACAGATCCTGGTCAGACTATATCTGCCCTAACTGGCGGTCAAACATCACCATACAGTGTCATCTCCTTCAGCCGTCAAACTTAACTTTTACTAATAATTATCTTTACATAATTTAGTCAGAAAATAATGTCACGTTTCGGTAAACCAAAATACAACAAAGCATATCATTTAAAACCGTACTTGAAATTTCCAGCTTAAAAACCACCCAATGAGATGTTTACTTAACAATACTCAGATTCAACGTAAAAATTGTTTACAAACAAAGCTTTCAATATAAAACCTATTATACTATTACAATAAAGAGCTATCTCACTTGGGAGCTTATCCTACGATACTAAATATCGTCCATTAAATGTACTTATTTTATTTTCATTACAAAAATGTTCTAAGTCCTGTTTACAAGTACATAAATGTATATAATACATTTATTACCATGTAAGTACTCTAAATTACAGTACCATGTTATGTGGGATGGAGTATTTGCCGAACAGGTTTTCGCAAATTCTGATACACTTTTAAAATCGTTATTAAATCTCGTGTAAATATGAAGGGACCACCATTTTGAAGAGGGTAAAATATAAATACCAGAACTTCTGAGTCACATATAAAATTAAAAACTCGTATAAAGTCCAGATTACAAATATGCAAAAGAATTTGTACTTATAATTTATAGAACAAAGCCAAATGACCAATGTATTCTGTTTTAAAGTCAAATCAAATGGAACAAGACAAAACAAGTATTTTCTAATTGAAAGATACTTCAACTTAATCGCAGTAATTAGTTATGTGCGTAAGATTATTAATCTTCTATTTTGCATTTTCATAGTGAGCCCAGAGGCCCGGATCCTCGAGGGCGTTTGATATTAACTGCCACCTAGCCAGGCAAAGTATCCGCTCCAGGCCGTGTAGTCATGTATAGATTATAGAACAAAGATTCCGACCATCGTGTCGTCCGGCCTGGGAACGAAATCATAAAATACCCAATAGTAATACGGGTTGGTGGCACTGAATATGTTAGGAAAGATCGCCTATCAGACTAAATAGTCCGAGATAGCTAAATCATAATCATAACTAAATCACATTAAGTCAGTCTAAGACTTGTGTATAGGCATAGGGTGAGCTTCCGAGTTGAAGACGTATTTGCTCAGATCTATGAGATACCTGTCGTCGCTGAACAATAGGTAGAGGTATTTGAGTGTCTCCGAGAGGAAGAAGGACTCCATCATGTCGCGGGGCACCGGCTTCTCAGTCTTCACGTTGGCTAGTGACGTGTAGCCGTTGGGGACCTTGGCGTATTTCTCGAAGCCCTGGACAAGCGAGATTGGATTAGTATGAGATTTCTTATAGTTCCACCAGAGTTGAGGTCACGCACACAACAACATTGTCATGTAATGACATCGGGATTTTGAAATTACTGTTCTATTTGCAAGTTTAACAGCGGTTAAAAATACATCTTAGGGCCACTTGCACCACTCGGGGTAAGCCACATAACCCAGAGTAAAGCGTTTTTTTGTATGGTATTTACTTAACTGCGGGTTAGCGGCTAACCCTGGGTGGTGCAAGTGGGCCTTAAAGTGTTTTCATTGACATTGACACTATTAAATAATATTTAAAACGGGTCACTCACGTAATTTAGTCGATTTTCGCGCGAAAATCGACGAAATTACGTGAGTGACCCGTTTTAAATATTATTTAATATGTTCGAGTCTCACGAGAGTTTTAATAGACATTGACACTTATTTTGTAATCAGTAATTCATGTAGCTGTGTCTGTAATCATTCACCTCAACTCTCGTGAAACTACCTATAGCTCACTGGTGTGCACTACACATCAGCACTTCCTAGCGTTTTAGCGAGCTTGGAGCCCGCTTTGGCAACTAATCCCAAGATTTGGTGTAGGCGCTAGTTTAAGGAAAGCGACTGACATCTGACCTTACCCGGAGAGCAAACTAGGCTTTATTGGAATAACTCCGGTTCCCTCACGATGTTTTCCTTTACCGAAAAGCGATTGGTAAATTAAATAACAAATGATATTTCGTACACAAGTTCCGAAAAACTCATTGGTACGAGCCAGCAGGATTTGAACCCGCGACCTTCGTATTGAAAGTCGCATGCCTTACCGCTACGCTACCAACGCTTCACAACACATCAGAACTAGCATATGAATTTAATTTGTTTGATGCCGACGACGGATATATCCGCATTCCGCACCATAGGTCTAACGCAAATGACGGAATATCCCGCCATAAACCACAGAGCAAAATAGATCAGTTACAGTTGGCTTCTGTCTAGAGGGACAATTTCGCCAATGTCAAGGTTTGTTTTAGCAAGTGTACGGTATATATAATAACTAAATTCGCTCCTTGAGCGTGACTTTGTACGGTGAGAAGCCTTGCTATTTGAAATGGTAGCTGATTTCAAATAGCACGTGGCCCGGACAACCGGGTGATGATCCAAAGAGTGGTAAGACAGGTTTCAGGATTATTTCGTCATTAGCTGCACGCTTGTTTGTAAGTTCACTGTATAATAAGCCACCAATATTACTTACTAAAAACTTTTTACAAACAAAAAACTATTCCTAAGGCGTCCTTGCCATCTTAAGTATCGACCGGAAGTCCCCAAAATAAACCATAAAACATATGCATAAAAAAAATCACATCAGTTTTGACATTTCTGTGACGTGGCGTCTGAGTGACCATCCTTTGTATCAAAAACCATGTATCTTTTTACTGAAATAAAGAAGGTAAACCAGTTCTTAAAAATAAATATCATTAAAGGCTAAGCCATGATTTTGTGTTGCCGAGGTTGGGAGTGAAAGGCCGAAGCACGGTATGTATCTCACAAATCCAGCTAGCTGCTGCCGCTGTCAAGCGAACTCGGGGCCGACCAATTTTGATAGTAACAGTAGAAAATAATAATTATACCCATCCCTTTCTTTGGGGACCTGGTACGCTGGTAGCCGAAAAAAGAAAACAGTATGATTCTCTTTGACTATGCGCAAATTAGAAGAGATACCTGATAGATCTGCCAGCCCCAGTCCTGGTATGTGGTGTTGCCGGTGATCTGGTACATGTAGAACAGGCTCTCTATGAACTCGGGCCGCAGCAGGCTGTGCGCGTCCGCGGTCTTCGTGTACATGTCCGCTGTTGCGCTTGCCTTGATGAAAATACAATTATTATTTATAAATCTACACAGAGTTACATGTGGAAACCTAAGTGGCGAGTTGGCTACAAGTCCACTGACACTTTTCTACTCCCAGCCTTCATACCCACAACCTCGCGGGCAACCTCTTTTTTTCACCTAACAGTCAGCTGCAGAGTTAAGTGAAGTGAAGAAGCAAACAAACTTTCTATGCAGGGGGAGTCACTTAACTCTGCAGCTGACCGTACATACCCCTTGGGAGTTTAGGATTATAGAACCCGCGAATTCGCGGGTTGTGAACGAACTGTTACAATGATGTGGGACTTGAAAGGGGCCATCTTAGATGTCGCTTTTGGAGGGGTCCATATTATTATTATTTTTCAAATACAGTACACAGCGTAACAATATATATATAGGTACCAAAACACTGCGAACCATCAAATAGAAAGTAGATTAGCTTAAGATAAGACATACTATAAGGCTTATGTTATAAGACCTGATAGGGCCAGAGTACCCAACATAAAGCAGGTTGGTCATGGTCATAGACCATGTACTAACCAAGTTGAAGTGCGTGATCTCAGGCGCGAGGAAGGTGGGGTGCGCCTTGTACGTAAGGTAGCATGTAGTCATCAGCTCCTCGGCCATGGTCATGTGCCAGTCGGGCAGCCCGTTCGCGTGGCCCAGCGCCAGCGTGCCCGGCAGGAAGCAGGTCAGGTGGTCCATCTTGGGGTTGAAGGCCTGGAATGTTCCGTCACGAGGGTTATTGGATTATGGGTATCAACTATTTATTGTCACTAGTAGCCAGTAACTCCTGGGTCACTATTTAAATCACGGTTTTATGTCATTAAAATTCACATGACATGTTTAGTTATATTTCCTTTCCATGATGGGCCATCAACAAAGCATGTCAGTAGAACATACTACAACGTTTCTCTTGTGTACTGGCTAACGGGACAGAATACAAAAAAAAAATAGTTGATTTACCGCCGTTTGTAGTATCATCTTAAAATATTTGAATTTCGAATTAGAAAACAAAAGAATTACTCTAGATGGACCGAAGCGTATTAGTACAGCTTCGGTTCAAAGTTGACAAGTCATTTGTAAACGATACAAATATAATTTAACCCTTAAATTGTCTTTAGTTTTTCCAAAGGATACAAGTGCACTTAAAAGGCAACCTTCGTATTGACTAAGATCCTGTGTGACTAGACTACCAATTTAACTGAATATTTTGGATTGCGTAAAAAAACCTAGCTAATATAAGTAATATAAAACAAGGCTATTGATTTAAAAAACCTGCACTTGTTTCGATTTAACCAAACTGGAATGCCATTGAGAAAACAGACAGACATATTATAAATTGAAAGAAATGTCATATACTACAGAAAAAGTGACTAAGGCCCCCGGTGAGTAGGGCTGCGATCGAACCAACAACCTCCTGCTTTCGCGGCAGACGCCCTAACCACTGGGCTACCCGATCACGGCTCATTTATTACATTTAATAAATTCACAAATAGACAGACAGATATTAATGCACGCTAAACTTATATAATCTCCCATATACTGTGCGGGGGTTAACAATAGCTTAGCCATTTTAACGTAAATAATCTAATTTAAAATAGCAACACTAAAATTTCCTCCCTCACTTCGGATCCCGCCAGCAGTTCTCCAATGAATAAGTACTTGTTAGGCGTCGACCGCCGCGCTAGGAATTCTCGCACGCCCTCGATCGCAGTCAGATAGTCGTCCAGCAAACTGAAATACGAAGCAAGTTTCATTAATTTCTCACAAAGTGAGGAGAGGTGGAAAAATTCATGACCTCAGGCGGGACTCGAACCCGCGACTCTGGGATACCATCGCTCTTCCAACTGAGCTACCGAGTGTATGGTACGTGGCCCAAAAATTTTTCTGAAAAATTTGGTCCCGTTTCCAGACGTCTGCTTAAAAATAAAAGTTTCATTAACATTAAATTATTGATAAGAGTTTTTATTGCCGGCTGCGCCTTTCTTTCATCTGTCATCAAGACTATTTCACAGTCATAAGCTTGTCTAATTCTGAGCTTAATCTGATAGCATGAAGCAGCGAATGTTTTGCATATTTGGAAGGCTACCGACAATTTTCTACGGGTATTGAAAGTAAAATAACAAGGCTTTCGGTTGATAAGCCGCACGGAAGTCAGTTTTCCAGTCTGGCAGCTGCGATGCATATAACCCTTTCGTTTTCCGTTAGCTAAAAATAGTATATATTGACATCATAAAAATAGTTATGACATTGACATGACCAAATCCAATGTTACAGATACAATTAACAAGACTTGAGTCATCGACGTACTCCAATTGACCTTTATATTGATCTTAATTGGAGCGAAAAGAGGTCATCCAGTTTTAACTGATAAAATTGATAAATAACTAAACAAAAATAATACTTAAATGAAATAATTTTCCTCGAAAAGTCCGACTTTAAGTCGAGGTTGGGCGACATAAAATCGCTTTTTATGCTCTAAAGCATACCTAAAGTAAAATCGTGGCCGTGGGGTGGGGTAGATATGCTAGGGTTGATGAAGATGGGCGCCAGTTTTAATAATTAAGCTAAAGAAGTCGGAGGCGGAGCTAGTTTTAAATAAAACTTACTAGTTGAGTCTTGCCGGTGTAAATACTCGTATTACTAGTAGTTGTCACCGCGTTCGTCATGCATGGTCGTGGCGTGGGGTAGGCAAGGCCCAGTGCTGGGGTTGATGAAGATGGGCGCCAGTTTTAAAAACTAAGCTAACGAAGTCGGAAGCGGAACTAGTAGTATGGCATTATAATTCACAAAACATGATTTTTTTGGTAGTTATATTCACTTTCAATGATAGGTTATATACCAAACTGTGCTGCATTTATTCCCCTGACTGACGGAACGGAAAAACAACTAGAAATAGTTGATTGACTTACTAGTTGATAGTCTTGCCGGTGTGCAGCCACTGCTTGAGCAGGTACTCGTAGTAGCTGTCGCCGCGCGCGCCGAGCGTGATCGTGGCGTGGGGTAGGAACTGCCCAGTGTTGGGGTTGATGAAGATGGGCACCAGCCCGTGTTTTTTGGGGAGTTGGTGGATCTTCTCTGATACGGCCGCCGCTGCATCCTAAAAGTTCATATAATAATATTTACATAACATTTTGAAATTGTTTACTTATCAATGGTTTTAATCGTTTAAAGCTAATTGCTAGGGTAATGGCACCAGTTGAAGACTACTAATGGCATTAAGATAAAGTGTATTGTACACACGCGTTCAAAAGTGCATGGGCAATTTATGAATGAATCCATTCATAAACTGCCCATGCAATTTTGAACGCGATAGTACATCATTGAGCCTTGTCCATTACTGGTGTCATCGCCCTATGTCAGATAAACGTCAGTCCATAAAATGAACATGATCGTTGGTCATATGCTTTCGTTCGTCAGAAGGGTAGGCCTGGCATTTCATCAATGAGTGTTCTACGTCACCTCAAACGCTGGGTTGTTGGTGGCCCGCGACAGCTCTCGGAACTCCAGCTGCACGGTGGTGACCTCGGCCGTGGTACTATAGTGCGACCACTCGGGTGCATGCGCGGTGCGCGCTCCGAGGTTCACGTCCGAGAAAGGGATGCCGGACGGAGAGTTGAACGCTGCCAGCAGTCGGTCGCCTAGGTCCTCCTACAAATACGAGTAGAACAATGTTCACTAATCTATCACACGACATACCATACAAATCGAGCATGTAGTCTAGTTCGGCACGAACCATTATACTATTCGGTATTAAGTTTCGATAGTTACAGTCTGTCCTCGGTTAGAGAACGAGTACGTATTGGCACTTATGGCGTAGCGGTAAGTCGACCTACTCCATAGAACGCATACGCATACGCATAGACAGGTTTAAAACTCGGCTCGTACTAATGAGTTTTTCGTACGTACGAAATATAATTTCGGTGAAGAAAAACGTAGAAAAACTGAAAATCGTAATAAATTTCAAGGTGGGTATTATGTGAAGCGCTTCGAGCTAGAGTAGAGACTACAGCCCATAAATGAATTGCACAAGAGTACGTAAACAGGTTGCAGTGGTACGTACCGCTTTCTTGAGGAACATCTCATCCTGTGTGTAGTGGTAGTTCGTGAGCAGCCCGCCCAGCACCCGGATGGTCACCTCGAAGAAGTTCACGTCCTTGTTCCGTGTGAACACTAGCTCGTTGCTGATCCATTCGCGGCCCTCGTCAAATTCTGACAAACAGAGGCGAGGATTAATACTAGTTCAATTACATACAAAATGTTTATTAAAATTACCACTGAGTAGACATACTCTTCGGCTTTATATTATTGAACCGCGATAAGAATGGGATTGAGTACATATGACGTTTTAGAATAATTCGGTTTGCCGATAATTAGATAAACTACGTTAAGAAATATATTAGCCAAAATCAAACCCAATTCTAATTTTACGTATAATGAACTTCTCTCGGAGACACAATTTGCAACCATGCATTCGCTATGCCATCCACGCCGTGATTTACCTAGCGACATTTCCAAAAAAATCCAAAAATTAACCTCTCTCGCTCCCTTTCTCTTGTGTTTGTGTATGTTATAAAAAAGTTAAACACGCCAAAAAGATCTATTTATTGTTAACTTTTATGGTTCTATATATCTTTGCGCATGTGTACCTATTTGTCAGTAATTATTCCGCATACATTTTATGAGCATAATGGTAATAAATAATACGCAGAAGTAGGGAATGGCATATAGTTTTGGGACATATTCTACTACATTATAATTATTAAACGCTATATTAATTTTTAACTTCATATGTGTTAGGGTCATAGTTCTAACCTAACCTCTAAATTAGGGTGTTGTTCTTTTATAATGCAGGGGGCTGCTTCGCCCTCTAATTACTGTTAAAACGCGTATAAGGAACAGCTAACGCCGAAATACTAAATATTTTTTTAAGTTCAATTTCCCTTTTGCAAAAAGTACTAAAAATACTTTATACAAAGAGGACTTCATACATATGTATAGGTAAAGTATAGCTTTATAAGAGCATTAGCTTAACACGAACTTAATTATTTTTGACAAGAAATAGCTATTTATTATACGGTAAGCGGCCTCCCCTCAATAATTGCCCCCCTGAACTCAAAATCTATTCATTAAGATATACGTTTGAGTAGAAGGTAGAAAAAAACATTTGTTGACAACACAATACAGTGTAAGCTGCTCAATAGCTGGAACACATGTAAAAAACAAACATTTTGCAGCGATCGAAGCTATAGGTGTGTTTTCTTATGAAAATCATAAGAATTGAGTACTTTTAAACTGTTATTTACCCTTTTTATTGTTATTCAAAATGTAATATTTGTGTTCCTTTATATTAGTTATAGTTTCTATTAGCGTTATAAGCCGTAATTCCTGAATAATACTCAAGATGACCTAATAATATGCCGGCAATGCTTAGTACTTATGGCTTATATGAACGACTAGTTGATTGGCCTCTGTGCCAATAATAGTACGTCGTCTAAAATAGCAGTAACTAAATGTTGGCAGGGCCAATAATTATACTTTTTCGTCATTGGTCATGCCAATCATTGTACTTTTAGGTACCTATGCCAATAATTGTATAAACAGACTGCTCGGCGCATCACTATCGTCAATAATAATTAAACAAATATAGTGATTGGTCCTACCATGGTATAATCATTGGCACGGCCAATAAACACAAAGTACAATCATTGGCATGCCAATAATTGTAATCTTGGTATGCCAATTTATGTACCCTAGGGGCCAATGATTATACTTTCGTCCGATTTTTTAGTTTTTGCATTGTAGTTCAAAATTGGTTGTAAATATTGGTACGGTTGTGATTTATTCAAATTCTCGACATTTCTAGGGATAACTTGACGTCAAAAGTTTTTTTAATTTAGCACCTTATTTGGGAAGGAAAAATGTTGAAACTCGAGGTTCACCTTAAAGTGTCAATGATTGTACTCCTACAAGGTGCAAAGTTGTTGTTTAACTCTCGGGCTTATATTTAGACCTGAGCAAGCGAAAGATTCCAAAATTGTTGAACAAACTTTGCCGCCGCGTGTAATCTTAACATTATTCACCTTATCTATCGCGAGAAAAATAAAAACGACTTGTATACGATACCAAAACTTATCCAAATATAGGTAAGTTAATTTGAAGAAACCATTAAAAAACTGAAGGTCAAAAATGTCATAGAGTAGCTCCTAGTACTTAGATATTGCCAATAGCTTACCAAGTGCGGGATAAGTATTGTCCAAATTTAAATATGTGACTGTGACTGTGATTGCGCATATTTACCACGGTCATACAAGTCTCACTTATACTGGACAGGTAGTAAATCATAGGACTTAATGCAAGGTCAAACTACTCTCCCCACTAGTGGATATGCGTTTTTCCGCTCCGCTCCGCTTCCGCTAGCTATAGTGGGGTAAAAAAATATGGTACTTTTAAACGCTAGAACAAGGCATCCCAAAAAATTAAATATAACCATACTCGGTTACCCAAAACTTCATTACCAATTAAGTACCTGTTTTAACAAAATGGTTAAAACTGAGATAACCTTTATGTAAAATACCAAATTCTGTTATCTCAAATGCTTAACTAAGTACGTTTTAAAGTGTACATTATCGGCAAATATGTTTACCCACGTGCGAACTTTAAATACGCTCCGAGTGTGTATAAACCTTGATAACATGGGCGGCTATTGCCCATAAACCAATGTTGCTTATCTAAGAATTAATTGCACTTGCTTAGGTACTTTAACAGGAAAAAACGTCTGAATACGGCTTGTTGTTTTTGATGAAACACGTGTCGAAAAGAAAAATGCTCAGTTTGAAGCGATAACAGGCTCAATAACATGTTTAAATATCGATACCTACATATAAGCAACTCTGAAATGCTGTAATTTGTACATTACGATACAAGGGCGAAAAAGAGGAAATTCGCAACGAGTGGCGATAAATTAAAACACGACCCTAGGGAGTGTTTTAAATCGACACGAGTAGCGAATTACCTCTTCGCACGTGTATTGTACTACGTTTTACAGTACATAAGGCCTTTCAAAATTCGACACAGGCACCTAAAGTGCTTATTATAGCCCTAGGGCGGTAAAGTAGCACCATGTGTACTGTAATAGCTATATATGATAAGAGCGGAAAGTAAGCGATTTTCGATGTGTGATACTACCTAAGTACTTTGCTAATATGTTTAGAAGTTGTTTAGAGCAATAAAATTGATCCACTTCCCAATATCCTATTGAGCTGAGACTATTAGCATATCATGGATGATATAACTATGTTATGGTATCCAAGACCTGGTAAACGAGAACGAAGGTGGTTATACACAACACGCCCAAAAAAACATCGTTGATCACCTTGTTACTCGTACAACCTTCGTCGTAAAATAAATCCCAACAAAAACATAAATGGAAGCTAAGTTCCATACAAGAATATAATTATTGTCGACTCCGCCGACAAAAGATCTGATATCTAAATGGATGCCAAGTTCTGTAGAAATTAAAAAATGTGAAGTTAAAGATTTCAGTTGTCTAGTTTTTACCAGCAATAAAATTTTAGAGTACTTATGATAAATTTACTTTACCACATAATAGTATCTTATATTACGAGTAAGCTTATCAACACTCAATATTTCACGCATGTTATTTGCATTATCAGTAAGTAAAAAAAAAAATTTAAACTTATATTATCGGTAGTTTCGTGTTACATCTCATTTAGATAGTTTAAAAGAGAATGAGCCAATGACCTACTTACGCTTACTGTCTAGCACATTACCTAACCAGAAGAGATTTTCCTAGTTTCAAAGTTTTTAATGTTTTACGTTGTAAATAAATCTACTTTATTATTGGCATCTCATTGCATATGGTAGGGTAAATATATCTCATAATGTATGGCCGGTACAAACTAACCAAATCAAATCTTTTATTTCATATAATTTAACTTGAATAGAACTTGGCATCTGTTTAGATATCAGATCTTTTGTCTGTGGAGTCGATAAATAACGATATTCTCATATGGAACTTGGCTTCCATTTTCACATTCATGTTTTTGGTGGGATATCACTACTTTTTGTCAATAAATAATTATCATTAATCATTAAAATTGTATTGCTCTACTTCTATTTTAAAGAGCCTCTAATTAAGAACTAGAACCAATGCACATTTATGCTCTATTATCACACCTCGGACAGCATCTACGGTCCAAGCCAAAGCGTCATAACAAAACTAACGAGTCCAAACACGAGGGAAATATATCAAGTAATTAGGTACTGAGTTCCGGTGGTCAGCTTTCTGCTTTATCATCAGACCTTGGACATCATCTACGGTTCAAGTCCTCATCTAAACAAAACTAACGAGTCCCAACACGAGCGTATTATATCAACTAACTCTTGAGTTCCGGTGGTAACATTTCTGGTCCATCATCAGACCTTGGACATCATCAGGGTCCAAGTGCTCATTGAAACAAAACGAACGAGTCCAAACACGAGGGTACCTTTCTACTCCATCATCAGACCGTGGACGTCATTTACGTGTGAACACGGAAATGAACCTTATCAATAATAAATCAAGTTTATGCTTATCTCAAAACGGTGCAACTAAACCAAAACCTGAAAGGTCAGATAGATATTTAATTTATATATTTTCTGCAACAACAAACATCATCTGTCATCATCGCTGTGTAATAAGAACAGTGATAATGTCGAAACCTTCAATTTCATTCTCGCGGTGGGCGTTTTGAAACGCCGCGCGTTTTTTTAGTTTTAATGGTATGTTTCATCTATATATTCAAGATAACTACAATTATCGCGGTATAAACATTATAAATAATAACCACCAAACTTCTATATTAGCTTCGTTTAATTTGACCGTTTCAACTGTTAAAAAGTTTGAATGAAAGGATGAATCAAATGAATTAATGTCTATCCCTATGATTTTTTGCGATTTTTAGATGATCTTAATAACCAAACCAACTAAGCTATATGTTTGAAATTTGGGGATCTCGTTAGTCTCGTGGCCTAAACTGATGGGCCAAATTCGTGTGTTTATATTCAGTAGTTTTTGAGTAACAAATGGGTAAAAAGTGCGTCCCGATGGTTCGTGTAAATATACACACTGCAGCTGCGTCGTCGCCTGAACTTGGCTGGATACTCTGCCGAGTGTCTAGATAGCTATATAGGTAAGTATGGATATGTAAAAATACACCAACTTACTAACACTCTCTATATGCAATTAATTCGCTAAGAGACAGTACGAACTCGCAATAGCAGCAGATGACAGGCATTAGCTACGGTACAGCGAAAAAGAAATGATTAGCAGCCTAACAAGAGAAGTAAAAATGTCCTAATGTAATCATCGGCCTTCCTTGTTGTATAATAATAGATGATATATTGATTTGATTCATAATAAATGTGCGAGTGTACTTTTACGGAAAGTAGCATGTAGTATTTCAGTAATATAATTCCTTATAAATGCTGTATCGACTTAAGCATTCTTTTAATATAACATAAGCCGCTGCGACGTGTACATTATCGTCATCCATTGTTACACCAATTATGTAGCCAGTGCAAAGACAAAAGCAAAGCGCCATGGTGTTGCATATATATTGACGAGATATACATTTTCCAGACACATTCTGAAATAAAATATTTCATTGTAATGCGACAATTTTATGGCCCGTCTAGAGGCCTCTACATCTGTCAGTCTCATGACAAGAGCGGTGTCAAACGCGTCAACCCATGGTCAGTCCCAGCGAGAACCAATCGGAAGGCATCCCTGACAACTGCCTCAAGATACCATGTCTCCACGCGTGGGACTTTTAGCCCTTCTTAACCACTGCACAGCTCATACAAGAACAGAACATATAGAACCTAACATATACTCATTATGTATACCTTCGGTCAGTCCCATGATAAACGCGGTGTCCAACGCGTCAACAATGGTCAGTCCCAGCGAGAACCAATCGGATGGCATCCCGGACAACGGCTTCAAGTTATCGTGTCCCCAGGCGTGGGTCTTGTACCCCTTCCATGCGTGTCGGAAGCTCTCCACCACCGCATACTGTTTGGCGTTTGTGGGACCTGGAATAGGAAGACATGGCAAGATAATGATATAGAAAGATTTTAGGTATACTAAGATTGTTCGAAACATTTAAAAAAAACAACACTGAGTATAATAAACAATAAACAATAAACAATGAGAGTGATCAACGTTCGTTAGTCTACACAAAATTGGGTGATGACCAGTGATTGAAATTGGGTGAGTTAAAGGGTTAATCCCAGTTAGTACCACCAATCAACTCACTTGGTGGTTAGATAATAAAATTTATATTGGTTTTAACTATTTGGGAATAACTCAATTTAGCACTAGTGATGACCAGTAATCGAAAAATTTGTAGCAATTCAGGTGCAACATAGTAGAAATAATGGAATTTCTACAAAAAAATATCTAGGCTGATTATCAATTAAGGTAGGTACATAAAAAAACTATTATGAACTCTAATTAGCTATCCCAGCTAGAATAGGACATACAGATGCTTTTAATGAAACAGTGCTGCACCGAAAATACTACAAAATTTACGATCACTGGTGACGACATACCTACAATCAAGGAAATTGATTATACAGGGTGATTACGGGGTCGTGGAGCAAGAAAGAAGCATTTAACTTACTTTCTTTTAAGGATCACGATAGGCTAGGACTAACAGTATACAAGCGACTTATTTTAGTCAGCAAAAAAAAATTGCGATAATTTTAGATCATGGTCACCCTAATATTTCCCAAGAAAACTTATGTCAAGTGCATGTACTTAACAATCGTTGCAGTAAGTAATTATGAAAAAGGTTGTTATGACAATACTGATAGACAAATAAGAAAAATGTATTCGATGCCTACTACGATTATGTCGATTACTTTGTAGTATTTAGAAGGAAAAGACTGAATAAAAATTTAAACTTTATTTACAAAAACAACGCTAAACGTACTTCAAAAGTTGTTCAAAATGTGAACCCTGTTCCTTTTCGCACAATTCCGCCCGTCGCCTAAGATTGGCCTTTAATCTGTTTAGAGCAAAGCGGTTTTGCTTAACCGTTTCAAAGGCTAAAACAATCCGCTGGCGTAGCTCTTCTACGGTGTTAGATTCTTGCTCATACACCAATCGTTTCACCTCTCCCCAGAGAGGTAATTCCGGGACAATTTCACGTAACAAGTCAATGTAATTCATACCATTCAATCTGCCTTCAATAAAATGAGGCCCGATAACAACGTCGTTAATAATTCCCGCCCAAACATTTAAAGAAAATCGTGTCTGATATGCGTTTCTGCGAGTAAGATGCGGATTTTCTGCACTCCAACAATGTTCGTTGTGCACATTGAACAAACCAATACGCATAAATGTACTCTCATCAGTCCACAACATATTCGTTTCTTCATTTTCTAAAATCCATCGACACAGATTCATTCGTAAGGGAAGATCAGGGGCGGAGATATCCTGGACAGGTAGAAAATGGTATGGATGCAATCCAGAATCGTTGAGCAGTTTCCAGATAAAACTTTGGCTGACATTGTACCTTCTAGCGGCTTGTCGGGTACTGCGTTGCGGATCTCGAAGAAAATATCTGAGTATGCGTTGATCCAGATTCACGGGATTGCCTCGCCTTGCTGGCCTGTCGCCACCTCGTGCTTGGGCGTGGGTTGGAACGCTGAACTGCCCGTGCTCTCGAAGATTATGCACCATTGTATTAATCAAACGTCTAGTTGGTATTGGCATATTGGGATATCGCTGATGAAACATCTTACTTGCTCTGGTAGTGTTGCGTGTTTGATAATAACATAACCATATCTGATCGCTCGATATTAGTACGGCGGAGGCATAATTTATTTATTTTATTAATTATAAATCTTTGTTGACACGTTTATTGACTTTGACGTGCTGTGACATTATTACTCATAAATTATTAAGTATTCTATCAGACAGTTTATTTTCTAAGAGGTTGTAATATCAAAAGTAGGGTTACCACGCATTTTAAGTCACTAAACATTTTTAAATAAAAATAAGTAGGTACGTAAATAACGAATCATCTTTGTTTCAATTAAAATATATACAGGTAGCATCGCAATCGTTTACTGAGTCAGAAAAAATTGGTTGGGATCACGACCCCGTAATCACCCTGTATACATTGTCACAGTGACATTCATTATTATAGCATTTACTTATAGTTGGTAGGAAGTTGATGTTATTGTCACTCTGACAAGACACGAAATAGTACATAAAACGAATTCCTTTACCATACACTGCAGTACATTTATTTCAAGAGATGTACAAAATATAATTGTAAAATGGCTTTAAGTACTTACAACACCGTATTATTACATTGTCCCATTAACAAAAGAATTAATATACCAGATAACGCAAAAAAGACTTATTTTTGTATGGTAATAATACCCGTATCCGATCCTAGTACCTACGTCATAAAATAAGTATTTTTGAATTTACACTCCTCAAATGTTCCCATGCTAAGTGTTTTACATTTTCGTGACACTGATGAGTGATGAAGTATATAGGCTGCGTTATCCGCATACCACCAGGCAGGCTATATGATTGCTAGAAACTGCAGTGATAAAAAAACAAAGTCATTCACTGTTATTCATAAACCTCCTTCACAGCCTAATAAGTTCAGTTTTTTAAATAAAATGGGCCAATTTCGCCAGGGTCCAGGTACATTGCCACATGAACTACAATGTATGGTGAGTTAAAAAAAAATCTCTTAGAGCGACGTTGTATGGTGAGGGCCTTGGTAAGGAGATAGCTTCTTTACACAGCCACGAGGCGGCTTGACTTCGGAACTACAGGGTGATGACAAAACAAGAAGCTAAGGCGCGTCTCAAGAGTAATTCTTTATTAGCTGCAGTTTTTCGTTAGTTCACTGTACAATACGCTATCAATATTACACATTAAACAACTAATCAAACAAAAAACAAAAAAACTATTCTGGAGACATCTTTGCCATCTTGAGTATCAAACGGAAGTCCAATCACACCCTTATAGAGTCAAACCACGTTATCTTTTCTCAGCAAATGAACTGTCAAACTTGAAAGTGTTATTTTAAACGTCAAACTTCTATGAGATTATGACGTTTACTTAACACTTTCACAGTCTGTGTTATCAAAATCTGGGAAACTTAGCATAGACTGACTCTATGCTCATAAACCTTTTATTTGGCCTTATCTGTCACTTAGATAATAGCATTTATAAGAATAGGATATATCATAAATTAAGTACATAATAGACACGTTTAGAAAAGGGATTTATTTAAGAAAATGTACCTATGTACTCGTAGTACTCACCAGTAAACACAGGTCTCTCATTCAGTTCAATTTCAAAAGATGGTTTGTTGTTGGATAATACTGGTTCTGCAACTGGGTCATTGACTAGAGACAAATTCTTCACTGGTTCCTATAGGAACAGACATTTAGTTAATGTTAGAATATTCGTGGATATTGCATGCATCAAAGTGGAATGGGGTTATGAGTGTTATGACTGTCACGAGCTTATGAGTGTTCTATTTTTGGATATGACACATATTTTAGTACTATTTGGTGTCTCTTTGTAATAGATGCGTTTATGCTTAAAACAGGTAAAATACAAAAAAAATAAGACAGCCTAGCCAAATAAAATGCAGTAATCATATTATTATTACCTACCAATAAGACATTTAAGATGATTTGTGGGTTTATTTGTTGATGGTTTTCGCAATGCACATAGGCTAATAATGATTTATTTATTTTACGAAACCCAAGCATGCAGAGTGAAGCAAGTCTATCATAAGCTGTATGATGTATGATTAAACGTGGATAGGTAATTTCATAATGAGATAAGACTAATTATGAGAGAGCAATGTGTTAAATTAAAATACAGCAGTTATGGCGCTAATTAATGATAAGTTCACATTTCAATAGTGCTACTGAGTGATAGCGAGGACTGTTAGGTTTCAATTCATCAGCATCCAATAAACTAATTACCTACTTATCAGTAAAGACAATGAGTAAGTTCAAACTTAAAATCTGAACTACAGAATCAAAGTGGTCTCTAAAGTGACATGTGACCAATTAATGGGCCCTTTAAAAATGGATATCTGAATCATTAAAATCAATTTATAATATACAGAGCAACCACTTAACATACACAACAAAATCATTAGGTATAGTTTATTAAAGTATGACAAAGATTTAAATAGAGAAATACTTTTATGAAATACTCCCCACTCCAGGGTCTCTTCAGGTGCAAACTAAGGTGGACTTACCACATTAAGCTGGCTAATATTAGTCTTTTCCTCAGGTTTTGTTTCTCTGGCAGTATACAAAAGTATGGCCACTGTGGCAGCTATAACTATCACTGCATACACAATAGATCTCTGCAGACGAGACAAGCGGTTCCATCTCTGAAACAAAATAATATGTTTACTGATTGTTTTCTTACTTGTCATATGGCTTTGAAGAAACTGGTGGCTAGTGTTGCAAGTTAATCCTTAGCCAAGTGAATCAAAAGAGTAGCCTGCCACGTAGCTTAGTGGTATGCGCAAAATGGACAAACTTTAGAAAATCACAGTCAATAACACCTACAGTTATGTACAACTCATGGTAAGCACACTTGACTATTTTGTATAATGTGTATGTTAAAATCACTATTAACAAAGTGTGGCCTGCATCAATTTCGTTAACTACTATGTGGCCCTTGGCTGCTAAGAGGTTGCCAACCTCTGCGGCTTAGGCCATAAATGGCATTTAGGAAGATTTTATAAAATGGCATTTGAAAGATAAATATTGCGTTGCTTATTTATAAAAACTAACAGAAACTTATTTTTTATATGTATTAGTAAAGAAATATGAGTAAAAATTAAGTAGTTTCAAACTTTTCACATAATTTTGATATTGATTAAGCACACACTGGCAAAAACCTTTACTTTTTTAAGGACCAAATATTGAGAAAAAGTCTTATATTAATTTAAAATACATCAAGCATGCATAATTTTCACAGAATATAATAGAAATGAGGTTTATTAAAATATATACAGTTTCAATATATGCATAAAATCACAACTAAAATAATTAAAATAATACAAAAAAACATATTGATGTACAACTATTTAGAAATTAAAAATAGTGTGCATTGCTTAATTATCTCTTCTATATACCAATTGTCCTATCAATGTATCAAAAAGTATATAATGCATACAAAAATAAGCATCTTCTTACCCTTATTATTTTTCTATGAGATATTGAGTGATTCTGATCATTTATAAAAATAGATGTATCTATTGTGGGACTCCAATTGTTATGGTCTGATGGCAGATCACCCTCGATCACTTCAATTTGTGTTTCAGCTCCAGGACTCGTCATTATGAATTTATTTCACAGATTAGTCATCATCATACGTTCATCTTAAAAAATATATTCTGGAAAAGCGTGTGTTGATAGAATAAGGGGACAGCTATTTTTGGCTGCAGAAAAACGAGTATCAGTTAATTATGTAAATTCTAACCCATGTCCTGGATCAGATAGATTAAGGACTCGCTACGTGGAAGTTCCACGTCTGCAAAGCCGGCACCATTGCCATTTTCTAATACATTTTTTGATTTTTCAGTCGTACCTTCGGCACGGCACGAACTGTCAAATTACTTATTTTACTAAAGGACGTGTGGCAATAGAGGCATGTCATTCTGCCACTCTATCTTTGCATTTCAGTTTAGAATATTTTTTTATTGTGATTTAAAAAAATAATTACATATTGCGAGTCAGATTTTTATAAAATGTTGGTAATTTTTACTTTTAATACTCTATTTTCAGCCAAATCTGTTAGAAGTTGGTTAGAAAGCCGACCTTAAATGTCACACGCACGCAGTTGTCACACTCCTTTGCTAGATGTCACTAGTAGATCTCGACGACGAAAAGAGTCCGGGAAAGTTTAAATTAAATTATTACATTATCACTTTATGATCGGAATGTTTTATTTATATTTTTCCTTAGTTTTTATTAAACGAGGCTTTCTTATTTAAATAGCACAAATGGAAATTTTAAAATTATATGTAGGTACACCTGGCCAGAAAGATACGGTTTTTGGTAAAATTATATCTGTCAAAGCCGTATAGATTGTTGTGGTGAAACTTTTTATTATATTACTTAACGTTTGTAGTTATTTTATTATATTTCTGAAACATATGGTTAATATAGTACGTTGGTTCGTAATAATTGAGTCAAAACCTTATTATTAATGCCGCATACCGAATTTTGGCCGTTTGGTACCTACAAAAAAGCAGATGACTCTATGTTCAAAGAAGAGTCATCTGTATTATTAGTGAGTATTCAAATAATATCTTCTAAAGTGAAGCCTTCACTTTATTATTGAGATTCTAATAGTCAGATCAATTTAGGGTTTTTAATGAATGGCTGGTTTACTGTTAACTGATTGAACTCTGATTTAATCAATTTAAGTTTTAAGTACCTATCCTCTACAGAATTTCCATAATTTTTATTTGTCTAGTGTTATCTAAGATCATTAAGAAACCAATTGTTTTAGCAAAAACAGTTGGGTGACATGGAAGGTGAAGTTAAAGAAATCCAAATGGAATTAGCAGCCATACGAAGCGAACGAATTAATGATATGTCCAGTCGAACACATAGAAATGTCATGTATGGATCGGTATGTTCACTTTTGGAATATGCTTTGCTGTGTCAGTGTTATGACGGTGTGTAGAGAAATATTTAAATTTCGCGCCTTCTGACCTATAGGTATGATTAATTGTCATAATTTTCAAGAGATTGATTACTATTTTGTTGCTAGCTAAACGACACAGAAGAAGTAGTGCGAGACCACGGCCCAGGAAATCCCGTGGCTAAATATCCCGAGGTGAGCACGAGCGATTCAGTAACAAGGTGCCTACCAACCTATAGTTTAGTGTAGGTACCTTTCTGTATTAAGATTTTAAGAATGTACCTAAACAAAGAACTTGGTATTGTCATCATCGGGAGACAAGGCGACTGTAATGTGAAATACTATAAGTAGGTACAAAGGTGCGTTTTGCCATCATCTCATCTTTATCCCTTTAAAGGATCATTATACCTCACCCTCCTACAGTTTTGCTGGGTACAATAATTTTGTTGCACTAGTTGTAATAGGCTTTCATAAGCAACAATAGGATGATAAATATAAAGCATGGAGACCTTTTAATTATAATTATTTCTAAATAGATCTTGAAGATGCGCGAAGAACTGGTCCGTGCGAAAACTGCTGCCGAGGAAGAAAGGACGCAGCGGGAGAAATATGAAGAGAAACTGAAAGACCTAGAGCTAAAACTAAACAATATTTGCTCCGCCGAATTAGTTGAAAAGGTAACTTTATCGTCCATTTTAAAGAAATAATCTAATTTGAATTTGATAGAACATACGTAGGTACCCAAGTACCTAATGAATTGATGATTAAAATTGTCTCTCTTTGCCGGCCGTCATGTTCTAACATTAATAAGTATGAGAGCGATAAATAGTCTATAATTAGATTATAAAAATACGGCCAGTACCTATTGTTTTCCCAAAAAAATTAGAAGGTAGGTAATTTACGGATCATAGTATACATAATATTTTTTTTCTCTAAATTTCAATAGACTTTGACTGTCTACCTTATGTGGATCCAAATTTAAAGTAATTTTGACAGGGCTGTACAGAAAAAAAACTTGAAATCACAAATAAAAAAATCGGATTAATATGGTTAGGTAGGGGCAAGTGCTATAGGTATTAGAATATGTTACAATTGTTTGTTAATAATTTTAACTTAAAAAATCATGCTTTGCTTACGAATTTAAAGTGGCAAACAATAATTCCTATAGGTACCTACTTCTGCTAATTTTGGACGCTTCTTGAAGTTTAATAATTGTAATTAAGGATTTTATCAAAAATATTTCAATTTATAGAAGCGAAATGTAAATTTTAAGGGCAAGGGATAACTATAATAAGTTAATGATTTATTTTCGTCTTATTAATTACTTACGTTTTTATAGACGTTTATTCTGTTTGAAACTATGTATGAATGTTGTCCATAGGTAGTATAGGTACGTTGCCGTCATGGACAAGATAGTGTTCTAAAAGCATGATTTTGATTATATATTATCTGGTAGGTACCTACAGATAGTTAGCGAAATGACTGCGAGTGAAATTTGAAGATTGATTAATTGTGATTGTTATATTATAAATAATTTATTGATCACATGGGTAGTATTTTTTTTTATTAACTAGGTGCAAGTTGAGCACTTGCCCCTAGCTATAATTTTTGACATTACAACATTAACAAGGAGGCCTTCAATTAGCTTATTTGTACACTTCTTTTTCGCCACTGCATTCTTGCGCACCCCTTTAATCAAACCGCACACCTACTTAAGGATTTTGCTCTGATAATTTGTGCATTTTCCATGTATATATATATATATATATATATATATATATATATATACAACTCTCAAGTACGTAGGACCTTTATTCGTTAACTGATTCGAACATTATTGTCAAGGCTACCCGGGATTACACCAATCAAGACGTCGCGGTCATGAAAACTCAAATCCGTGACATGAGAGAGGAAATGGAGGAACTGAGGTTTGCCCTCAACGAGAAAACGGAACAGTTGCAAGAGTACAGAATGAGGGTAATTTTGTAGCATTATTTTCAGTAGGTACTACCTAGAGTACTTATGTAGAGGTAGGGCGTCCTCAGAACTCAATGCCCACTGGCTTCATGGCTTGATAATGTTTTTCAGCTGAGTGAACACCTTTCACTAGAGCTCATGATACAAGGTCGGCATGGAAAGCTTTATTAGCTCTCTGGCTTAGTTATAAACATTTTAAAACGCCCATGCAAATCTGCGGTAGGTAACCGTGTATGTACAGTCAAGTTGCATAGTAATATAATTAAGTTACCAAAAAAAAACGTATAACTACTCCTAAGGCACTTGGAAATGAAGTAAGTGTTTATATATTTTTGCCCCGATCGATATTTAAGACCTTGACCGTAACTATTACAAGTCCGACCAGGCGTCAAAAGGAGAGCTCCACCTTTATTTTTGAAGTCGGTTAGAAGGACTGCAGACGAGTGTGTTCTAATCTAAATGCACCAACAGCGCATTAACTCTATGCAACACTGCAACGTTGTACATTAAGTGCATCTGAGTACTAGGAGCGCATACTTGCAGGCGGGTTGCTACAATTGCAGAATATCACACATACATGCGTGTTAGGGTAGGTACCTATGTATATAATATATAGGTACACACACTTGGTGCATCATATCCGTATTACCTACCTGTATTACAAAATTGGCAGTTTGACTTGTGTAAACCATTACTTAAATATAAACATACAAAACCTACCTATACAGGGCGATCAATCCAAAGGGGTCGGTATGGAGAAGTCAGAAACTATAAACTATGAGAGATAGCGACATCTGTTCTTATGAACCATGGCTTCGATTTTAGATTTAATAACAATGGCATTCAAACTTTTTTAAATCTCTCATACATAACCGGGAATTGAACCGGCAATATAGCGACTACTGCGTTCGGGGATATGTCCGTCTCGCTCGCGCGCTCCTACCAGAGTAATGGTAGGAGCGAGACAGACATACTTTCGAGCGCCGCGGTCGCTATCGAATACAGTTGCGTACCTACGAGATTCGTAGATGGCATGACTCCTTTGTGAATCAAAGACAACAGTTGGTGTCTGGGAAATGTTCGTCTGACTTTGACGTGTGACTCTAAAGTGAAGATGATTGTGATTATTTATAATATAAAATTATAGCAAATTAAAAACGTTATTTTTTATAATTTAGATTTAAGAATAAAAATTGGGACACAATGTTTTGTTTCGTATAACCCTTTAAGCCCTTTACGCAGTTATTTATGTATGACCTTGTTATGTTAGATTGCTTTGACGTGTGACTCTGAAGTGAAGATGATTGTGATTATTTATAATATAAAATCTAGTAAATTAAAAACGTTATTTTTTATAATTTAGATTTAAGAATAAAAATTGGAACTCAATGTTTTGTTTCGTATAACCCTTTAAGCCCTTTACGCAGTTATTTATGTATGACCTTGTTATGTTAGATTGTTTGCATGGAAATATGAGGGTGACATGACTTTTTTACTGGCTAGTGTATTTTGGAGGTCGGAATGGTTGTGACTATTATGTATCATGAACTCATGATACTCTAACTTTAAAAAATTAAGCATTATCAGTTCAGTTGAAGCAATGAAGAGACCATATTGTCAATAGGTCCTTTTGATTTTATTTTACAAATTTTAAAAACTGCCAGGCCAAGGCGAGGCTGACCAAGACATACGTCAACAGGTTTAATTTAGCTAATATAATCAGTTTTTATCAGCTGTCACGTGGTACTACAAATTCGGTCGGATACAGGAACCTGCCAACACAGGATATGGCCGACCACTTTTTTGTCCGACCAGTTCCATTTTATTTTTCGATGAGTTTTTTTACGAATTTTTGTACTGCCTTTTGCCATTTGCGCAAAATTTGCCAATTTAAGCCGCGGTAGACCAAGAGCAGTCGAAGTTAATAATAGTCAGGTACCTCAGCAGAGTAGGCATTTTCCATTTTTTTTTTATCAGGGAGGGTTTGTTGCTCCCGGACTATACACCGTAAGAGATAGATGGGCGACAAATATCATAACGGATAAGCCAAAGCGAACACAAAACAAAACCTGCAAAATTTTGTGTTTGTCCCAGCGCGCTGAAATTTGCCATGCGGGACCTTCCTTCCCAACTCCAAAATAATAGGTATACTGAAAAAAAAACATAATAAAATAATAATTGTAAATTTGACATTTACAATTATTAATGATTTCTTGTAGATTATGAAATAAATTGTTGATAATGATAAGATTAAGAATGTATCATTAAAAAAAGAAGATAATATAACAAATTATTATAAAAAATAAACTAAAAATTGGTACTTATTATAGTTTTTATTTTATTTTATCCTGCTGTGTCTGCCTTGGCAGTTCAGGTATAAATTATGCGCGCTTACGCTTGATCTCTGTAATAATCTCTACTTATGTGTCAAAGGCCTCTCTAGCCTAGTTGGTAGTTGGCAGTGACCACAATATTCCGTGGTAGGGACAGTGACCCTGATTACGAAGTTGGAGGTCCCGGGTTCGAATACCGGTAAGGGCATTTAATTGTATGTCTGTCACGAATATTTGTTCCTGAGTTATGGGCGTTTTCTATCTATACACGTATTTATCTATATAAGTAATCGTCATCCAGTACCCATACTATAAGCTTTGCCTAGTTTGGGACTAGTGCAATCTGTGTGAGATTGGACCCAAATATTATTTATTTATTTATTTATAAAGGCCTCTCCCCAACTTCGCCATTCTTCTCGATTCAGAGCAGTCTCTAGCCATTGAAAGGAGTCAAGCTCGTCTCGCCATGGCCGGTGACTTCTGCCGAGATTAAAAACTTATCGACCAAAAAAAACTAAGTACCTCTAAACCGGTTTTAACCTAATAACCTTGTTACTCGTATTCTACGGCATCTAGAATTCTGTTTCAACTATCTGTTTCAGATGTTTTTATTATTTACCTCTCTTTATTAGGTTTGCAATGCGCAAGTCTAGTGCATCCACTACTACATAGAAAACCTATTCCCACTGTTATACCTAGAGGGGTGCAGTGGGTGGCACCACCCCTAAACCATAACAACGGAAGCTCGTATAATAACCACCCGGAATTCAATATGATGTGCGTTCAAATAACAATTCTGTTTCCTTAACGAAACGATTCATATTGAAATATAGTCTGTGTGACTTGAGCCATTATGCTGATACACCTTAGTTACATATAACTTCTACTGGGAACTGATATCCTGGTGGTTTATAGAAAAAAATTGAGCGTTTCAAACGCTTATTTTACAGCGTTTTTTCGCAAAACGCTCAAAAACTGCTTTTTTGACCGGATTAAGCGTCATTCTCATCAGCAGGTAAAATAGTACTACGAAGTTTAATAGGTTAGAATTTTAATGAAATTTTTGAGTTATGGAATGAACACTTTTTATACTAAGCATAGGTATGTGTGCAACAGTTGCATTTGGCATGGGGCATGGGGATTACACCCGCATTGCACGAGGCGTTTCCCATGGGTAGACAACCTATTGGTTTCTACAAAATATTATTTATAATTTCCAATCAAATTCTTAATTTCATTTTAAAATCGGAACAACTGACATTGCTCGCGTTGATGGGTCGCGTTAAATAAATGGTACTTAAACTAAGTTTTTTTGAGCAATTGCTTAAATTCAAGGGTAGCTTAAATTAAGTTAATTTCTCAAAGACACCGGTATTCTTATTAACTCCATTTAGAAAAATACTACTAATTTAATTTTATCTCATTGCTCAAGAACACCCTGTATTAAGTAAGAATTATGTGCGATTACAGTGCAACCATCGATGATACTACGCGCTTATTACCCCGGAATGAATTGGAATATATTTTTAAGTAAGATGTGTACACTGATACTTATTTTATACTTGACTGTACTTACATGGCGCGTGGGTAGTGTTTGTGTATTGTATTTTAATGAGAAATCTATACACAAAGTATAGATTTCTCCTCCGCTGCCAAAACTAACTTGCTAAGAACGCAACTGTTTACAAAGAACGCAAAATAAATTAATCTAATCCTTATTTAAATATAACTATCTTATGAATACTAAAACACTTTACGAAAAAACCAAACTCTACAATATAAAACAACTATACACTTAAACAACATGTAACCTAGTAAGAAAAATTCTGACAAATAAAATACACACAAACATTACATTTACAAAACGAAATTTTTGACATTGCTTGAGAAATGCAGACAAAATCAAACTCTTCAAACACAGAACCGGGTACGGTAAAAGAAACATCATGTTTGAGGGAGCACAGCTGTACAATAACTTACCTAGTGAAGTGAAAGAGTGCAAATCACTAAAAATATTTAAAACCAAATTAAAACAATACATTAGCGATAATATATTTTTAATGTTATCGATAAGCTGGATGTAATCATACTTTTTTGAAAGCTATTATATTTTAAGCTCATTGAAAGTGAACTTTTGTTCTTTATGAGAATAAATGTCTTTAAACCTAAATACAAGCCTCTCACAAGCCTCACGTATACGTTGTACCTTTACATTGTATAAGTACCCTGCTGTGCAAATTTAAACTTTCTAGCTTTACTCGTGTTGACTCTGCGTTAATACCAACTTTCAATTCATCCCCTTATTATCCCCTTTGGGGATAAATATCCGTTAACGCTAAAATTAGTTTTCTTGTTACACAATAGCGCCGCGGTAGACCAAAAAAGCGATGGCTAGATGTCGTGAAGGCCGACATGAGCGTAAACGGGCTTACCAGGGAAGAGGCCCAGGATCGTGCAAAGTGGAGGAGAGGATGTAGGAAAGCGGACCCTGGCAAGGGCCGGGATAACGCTAGGTAGAAGAAGAGGAGAAGAAGACAATAAGCAGTCAATAGACTAACTTTCAAGGCTCTCACTTGAAAAATCATACAGCCTCCAAACTACATTTCAACCCATTTTTAACCCCTTTAGGAGATGAATTTAAAAAACCTTGAAATAACTTTTCTTATATTTTAATAAGCATATGCGCAAAGTTTCAAGTCTCTACCTTAACATTTTACGCCATTCCCATACTAACGTTCAACCCCCTTTTTAATCCTTTAGGGGTTGGATTTTTCAAAATCGCTGATTATTACATATTATACTTAAATGAAACCTGGTGTGCAAAATTCAACTTTCTCACTTCAGCGATGCGTTGATTATTAGTCAGTCAGTGAGCGGGTCATTCAGGACACACGCATTTATATATTTGGGGGAGGCCTATGTCCAGCAGTGGACGTCTTTCGGCTGAAATGATGATGATGATGATGACACATATAGATAGGTAGATAACGCGACTGTTTTTTTTATTTCGTGTTTCGTTTCTTGTGTTCCACAAGGATTTATATTTTCTTAGAGTAGACCAAATGTTGCCGATCACCACCGCTGAAGTGAGAAATGGAATGTTGTTTTCTCGCTTCATCCCTACAATCTACAATGCACAAAGTGAATGAATTAATGAAGCAACAAGTAGAACCCGGGGAGCAGAAGTTAAAGAGCTCAGTCTTATACTTACCAGAATCAATCATTGTTGAAAGTTGCGCGAAATTATGTTCTATACTTTGAACATTTGCACCTGCTGGACTTTTCACATTATGTTGCCTCTTTCTACCGACGGAAGCTTTTTTTGGCAGGCGCGGAGACTTAATTATACGCTAATATTATGTAATAAGTTTAACCTATAAAAAGTACTCGAAGGTATGTCTTTTTTTTTTCAAAATTAATATTTAAGTAAATATTTCACACGTCATAAAAGAAACGGTTCTAAAGACGTCCACCGAGTTTACACAATTCTAGGAGTTGAGCTTGACTTTTGAGAGCCAAGTAACTTTTTTCTTGTCCGTCCGACGCACTATTTTCAGCTATAAAATATTTAATAATTACCTAAAATTCAAAGGTTTCATTTCACTCTCAAAAATCAAACTCGACTCCTGGAATTATGCGACTCGTTTTAAAAGTAGGTATAGGGCGTAATAGAAGTATTAAAACGATATCCAGCTTGCTGGAAATTCATTCCTGGAAATGCTTTTCATTGATCTAACTCTTATTTATACTGACATCGTAGTGTATTGTAGCTACCTAGAACTACATAACGAACCTCATAATCGCTTATATCGGGTTACTCACGTCTATAAAGTCTGTTTATTTAAAGTGTATTTATATGGAATTACTAACATCTTTAAAAAAAAAATGAACTTTATGTGACTTGGTAGGCTACAAACTACTTGTTTAAACTTTTGGGCCTGCTAGAAGTACCTTAGATTATTGATGATCGGTGAGTGCGTGATTGACCAAAGTAAGGAATTTTTTACGTTCTTAAAGTATAAATTCAAATTGAATGGTTTTGATCCAACTGAACACTCAGGGTTCTAGCATGAACCAGGGCGAAATTACAGGAGGTTGAAATGCCTGACTGGCTTCGAGAAAAGGATGGTACACCAGGGGCGTACTTTTATCTTGCTCGACTTGTTGACACATACGTCTCAAAATGTAAATTTATACAAACACAAACTAAAAATAACTAAATTGCTAATTTAATATTTTCTGTTGGTCTCCAAGAGTTGAAATTAATGACTATAATCAAACATACAGAAAAATAAATAACAAAACAGACAAGAACTTAATGAAGTGTCCCACATATAAATTTGTTACAAAAATATATACCTACAGCCCATGTAAGCTTCAACAGACCGGTCCCTACAAACAGCACCCGTTCACGAGTCTGACGCATCATAACAATATGTCAGCCATCGCCTTCCTCAATCTTTCTTCAGTAAAGTGGCGACTCAATCAACACGACACGTAAGCAAATACTTAAGCGAGGATGACATGTTTAATCTGCCGGGCTAAATTAATAAATAAAACCTTAAGTTCGGAGAGAACCAACGTTAGTTAGTGCTTGTTTGTAACATATAAAATTTTTTGAGACATCAATGTACTTTGGTATAATATATAACAAAATTGACGTTAAAGTGACTTAGAGATGTAAGTCTCTAAACGTCATCAGAATCATTAAAATTAAAATAGTAATAACATTGTCCTCTGGACAGAATAGTTAGTTTACTTCACAAAATGAGTGTTCTCTAGTTCAGCTTTATTCACTTTTTAAATCGACTTGTTTCATTTATAAAGCTTCTAAACGCTAATAGAAACCCAGCAGCTGACTGTCATATAATAAAAACTGCAGTAAAATTATGCAACATTCAGTAGATTTTTCATTTCTTCTACAGTATCTACAAGCCCAGCAACAGGTGGAGGAGGCGAAACGACAGCGCGAGTTAATCGAGTTCGACAACAAGCAAGTCACGGATCAGATTCATATAGAAATTCAGAAGATGAAGGTATGGGAAACTCTTGGACACCATATAACGACTCAGAAATTGGTTCTTGTAGGAGGGTAAATCGTCTGTTTCTGGCTACCTCCCAATTTTAGTATAATGGCAAATTATTAAAAGTGAACCGAAGGCAGAACATTGGTAGCCCAGCGGTGTGAGCGTGCGACTATCAATCCGAAGGTCACTGACTCGCTTTTTGGCGAAGGAAAACATCGTGAGGAAACCGGACTGTTCTAGAGCTGGTCAGTATTTGACGATTTACCCTATGTAGAAAAATTTAGGGTGGGCCCTGTAAGACTCATAATAGTAGAGCGGTAGAATATTAAGTTAATTAAACAGATATATTATGTACTATAGCGTTCAGAATTGCATGGGCAATTTATTAATGAATTCATTCATAAACTGCCCATGCAATTCTGAACGCGTGTGTACCTACCTATCAACCTAGTTATTTTCAAGACATTTAAATGAAATATAAGTTAAAATACTGAAAATAAGAATACTTGTTTTTATATTACAGGCTTACTTTCAATACAAATTAATTACTTGTTTTAGTAGGTACAGTTACAGTGTTGTTTTTGTAATTGAAACATCCTGATCATTTCTTAGTTAAATAGGCATAGGCATAAGTCGCAAGAGCTACGAAAATACTCCTTTGTAATGTTCATGAAATCCCATTTTACACTAGGAACATTTGTGTGCAATATCATAGTTATATACATTTGCTATAAGAAAACCTCAGTGCTATGTCGTCTGGCGATATCAGAAATTATTTACTTACCTAACGAATATCTAATAATATCGTCATATCGATAATCATACGTCGATAACAGTTGCAGTTTCAAGAGAAGCTGCAGGAGCTAGCTCAGCTGCCGGACCTCCTCAAGGGCGCACAGATTCAGCTACAGGAGTCGAGACAGCTTCAAAAATTGGCTGAGGAGAGCACACAGCAGATTTCCAATGAGCTCCAGCTTGTCAGGGAAAAGGTAGCAGCTTTATTTTGGTTATACACCTTAGGACCGCATCTACTTGGGACAAGTTCGTGAAAGGGGTGCAAGTCTGTGCGCGACCGATTCGTGCAAGACGCAGCGTAGCTCTATAGTATGGCACACTTTAGCGCTACCTATACTGTGTTTCAATAGGCTTACACCCGCTTCGTGTACGCCAGCTAGCCAAGACTTCTGGGATGACGCCATAACATAAAATTACCTGCTGACTAAACAAACAACGGTCTCTAGGAGTATTTTCTCTTAACTTAATCGAATATAATTGTATAGTACAGGTACATAAATTATGATTATTATATATTTCAGTTAGTCCATGCTGTAAATAGTTTAAATCAGGAGAAAGCAGAAAAAAGCAACTTGTTAGAAGAAAACAAAAATATTAAAATAACTCTCCTCGAGAAGGACCACGAAATTGACGGGATTTTAAAAGAGCTAGATGAATTTAAGTAAGTAACGAGGTATAAATATTTATTTTATAGGCATAATAGGGATGACGACTGACTTGAAAAACTAACATTTTATTTAGTCCATCAGTTAGATTATCCAAAATTATTAGACACATATTTTTTCTTATTTTTATTTAATTTAACTACAATCGAAGAAAATAAAGAGCATCAAAGTTCCGGGATGGGGCTTGTGACATCACAATTGAGTAAAATTTGTACCTAAATAAACCTCACTCGAAACTTAAACGCACAGTATTTTTATTTGAAGAACAAAAAAAATAAGACGCGCAAAACTTTTTTTTATTAATCTAAAAGACGTACTAAATAGATTTTTGTAGTCGTCTAGCCTAATGGTACTTTTCCGTCAGGTAATAATATTATATGTCTAGTGTTTATAAATATTATTATTATCGATTGGATGTTTCGCTTGCATACATACGCTTTTCATACTATTTTTTGTTTAGCCTTATTAGACAAACCAGTTTCACATAGATGAAATGAAGAAGGTATTTTAGATACATTCACTAACCATTCCCTTTTAAATCCAGATCAAAATCATTCCGCCTTGAAGAGAAACTGACGCAACAAGAGATCAGATATAGAGAGAAGGCTGCTGAATGCGCTCAAATACTGAAAGACCTCGACGAGCTACGAGCCGAGAGCTCCCGTTCTCTCGCCCGCGTCAAAGACCGCTCCGAGTCGAACAGGAGATACATGCAGGCCCAGATATCTGAGCTGGAGAAGCAGCTCGTACAAAGTCGCGCTCAGTGCAGAGCTTCGCAGAAGGAACGGGATGATGTGAGTTTTTAAAGCTAAATAAGTAGTGCTGAAATTTAATTCAGGCGATGAGTGAGTTATTAGAGTGTTTATATACCCACATGTCATTAGCCCTCAATAATGCGTTCAAAAATCGCATATAAAGGCCCCCATAATAATAAACTTTTTTGTTACAACAAATTTCTTATCTGTGAAAATGTAATAATAGCTAAATTATATTATCGTTTTCGATAATATTATTTTTGTTCAAATTTCGAACACATCTGACACAAGAAAATTTGATTTGACCTCTATTCTAATATCAGTCGATATGACGTTTAGTTTGAAACGAATTGTCAATTGCATACAATGACGCACGCAAGTCGCACATCATCATCATCATTTCAGCCGAAAGACGTCCACTGCTGGACATAGGCACGTTATTTTGATATCGAACGATATGAAAATTGGCGCCAACTCTAGTTTGTCTCTGAATTTAAAAAATATAAATGTCAAAACTTGAATGTCAGAAAAGTTTTAATTCCTGAAAGTCGCAATGGCGGTCGATATATATGCGCTTTGAATGCATCATGGAGAGTCATTATATGTGTGTATATAAAGCAGTGTATGTAATTGTAAATAATTAGGCATTAAAACACTCGTATGATGTTATTATGAGTTTATCGCGATACCGAACAAATCGTTCAAAAATAAAACAATATAAATTATTTCTAAGGAATTTTTTACTCTTACATGGCAACCAGTTGAGACTAAAACTTCTATTATTTTCCTAATCAAAATAATGTTAAGCAAAATATATTAAAATCTCCACAAAGTGTTAGCTTATATGATAAATATGTCATGAATAGTCATGATGGAACATATACTTAAAAATCTTAACATTGACATATCATTATTTTCTCTGGATTTCAGTTCTAATTATTTGCTTCTAAGGATTGCATAAATAAATAGGTATTAGCTGTATAATTTATACTATAATGTTAGCTCACAGGTTATCGTATAAGTGCAAATACATAGATCTTATAGCTCAAAGGCGATCCAATAAATAAATATCCACGTTAAGTTCGCAGTTCGCTGTGATTTGTGGTTCAATTTTTATTTCATCAACATGTTTCATGGACTCTGAGATTATCTTTTACGACAACTGTGGCTTACTCTAATTGAATTGGAATATTCTCCGGGAGTACTAGACCGTAAGGCAGTGTTACATACTAGTTGACATGCCCCGAAAACCTAATTCTTTCCTTAAGGATGAAACTATTCTAAGTTGGATCGAGCGCCACGTTGACTTGATGTATGAGTCAACTAAGCAATCAATCTTTTGTTCAAAATGTGGAGTGAAGTAACCATCGGATGTACGAGGAAAAATATTGTTAAAAAACAAGTTAAGAGTGCCAAGCACATAGGATTACAACAGTAGACAGAAGATTTTTACTTTGATCTAATCCAGTTCTTAATTCTTTGCAACATTCCGTGGCAGCAAATCAAAAATCCAGCTTTTAAATCTTTCTGTGATGTTGCGAATAGATTTATTCAAACAATTAACCTGATAGACACGCGTACTTACTCGCCGAACTTTTATCCAAACGGTACAAAATGTGCCGCTTTGGAGGCAGCAAATGAGCTGCCAGTGTAAACACTTGTGCTCATTTGTTCGATTTAGACAAAAGAACGGAGAGTAAATACGCGTGTCTACCAGCTACTTAGATGTTTTAAAGTGTTATAAAATAAACACATTGTATTTTTTTTGCCTTTTCTAACAACATAAAGCTCGGATTCCCGGGGACATATCCATACTAACATAATGATTGAGGTCGTTCACCCCGAGTCGAACCCAAAAAACCGATCACTGTTTATTATCGATAAAATATTTTGCTACATCACTTTTGTATGGATGCCCTAAGTAATCCCAGGTATGGTTATGGTCATGGTATATAGGTAGTTAAACCCCTTCTAGACTCGCTTAATGTGACGGGCGGTGAACTACGGAACCCTACACAGAGCGTGGCCCGAATGGCCCGATGCTCTTGGCAGGTTGTTTTCTGTACGATTCAGTTCCATTTCTTTTCTGGATACCAAATTATTTAATGTTTTAAAAGTTGAAATAAAAGACTTAGCCATTAGTAATGAATGATAATGTCGCTTAAAAATTGCTTTTTATCGATGTCGATTAATTTATAGCCCAAGGGCCGGCAAGCCAAAAATTCGAAAATAGTATAATTTAGTAGCTAATAGAAATGGTGGCCAATCCAAGATGGCGGATGTATGACTGGTAGGGGTAAATTTTGGAGGTACCTACTAATTTTTTTATTCACGACAGTTAGGTAAGCTTATAAGAACGTCTAAAATAAAATAAAATAAAATTGGGGATCCTTTTGTCTCCTAGTAGGATCAAAATAACTCGTGATTCAGAGTATAAAACATGGAATTTAGGTAGTTATTTTAAAACAAAAGTTTATTCGATGGCTTCTCGTGAAAATGCTCTACTAGGGAACAATTTACAATAACCACGCGTGCGCAGTGTATTCGTTCGCACAGTATTTTATTGTTTGATGAAGATTGTACTTTTAGCTGTATGACTGGTACTTTAATATGACATTGTGCTGTCATCCAAATTAGTAAACTATTCAAATTTATAGTTCTAACAAGAACCGGGAAGTATTTAGACCAATTAACTTTAACACTTTCGCAGCCAAGAACTCGCTAAGCACGTTCATTCATTATGTACCTATTTAGATATTGTGAAGCTTGGCATTATGGCAGTGATAATACAAAATAGTTTAGGTTTATCCTTTGTGTGTCCGATGTAAATATAATAGTATAATCGTTAAATTATATAACAATGCACCTAATTTACTTAACAGATCCGCCAAAGGATGCAGATGCAGATAAGCAGTTTGCAAGAAAACTTTGAACTAGTGGAGATACGCTTGAGAGGTCTTCAGAACCAGGTCGGATCCCTCAAGAACTCGTATTCGTATATTCTGACGGATGAAAACGATGAACTTACCACCAGCTTAGTTGAATCTTAGTGATGCCTTCTGGGTTAAGGATATTTACCACATCGAAACCTACCTGTAGTTGTTACAATATAGGGTCAATCGCTATTAACTGACCATTTTAGTTATCGGCTATTACATAATTGTATTCTGTCGCTAAGAATACTTTAATAAGCTCAAACTATTTCGGCATTTAATTTTGCAGGAATACTTCAAATTTGATAAGTGAGTTAATTTATTTACCAATATACCCACCTAATGTTCGTTCGAAATATTGACTTTTTGACCTATTTTCCTAGTACGGGATGTTACTTTGGGTCTGGGGTATCTAGGTAGTGAATTTTTATCGCATTTGTAAAAATCTTCTATGATTGTCCTTTTTATGTGTAGGTACTTTGTAAAATGTACAATACGTATTTATCAATTACATGAATGGAGTCCGAAAATTACGTAATTTATTTTATACCCCACATCATTTCCTACGCCATTTCTGACCACCATGAATACCCAGGGTTAATACACCACCTCTAATTTAAAAGTGGAGTAGTTAGCACTTCTACCTGTCAATTAGATGACTGACAGCGATATTGAAAAAGTATCTATAAGACCACCGTAAAGCGATGCTCCTATATATTAACCTTTTAACCGCCATATATATATAAGGCAAACATTTTCTAGCTCATTTCGCCGAAGTCTGATAAATAAGACAAATCTTCGTGTATATTAAATAAAATTTAAAATAATTTTTCGTAAAGATCGAAACATGTCGAGCGTAAATCGACTAAATTACGTGAGTGACCCGTTTTAAATATTATTTAATATGTCTTACGAGAGTTTTATAGTCAAATCTCGGGTGACGCGGCGACACGAGCACGCTCAATGAAAAATTCTAAGCGGTTAAAAGGTGGTGCCATACTTCATACTAAGGACACGTACTAAAATATCAATTTGGAAATGGACCTCATCAACAACCGACATATGTTATGTGTGGGAGTGAATGTATTTGTGAAGTACCAACCTAAGTATAACCTGAAAATTCATCATCTGTCTAAAATTGTATTGCTTTCATATAAAATTCATTCATTCACTGCGCATCTACCCGGTTTCCGTATCAAGTGAATAAACAATAATCAAGAGAAATCGACACCATTTCGCAAAGCAAAAGGATGTTTGTAACATTCTTGAGATTCATATATTATACGCTTCAGCTTAACAGTGGCAGCCAAACGAAATGGTTCACAAATTGACGTCTTTGACTTCGTTGAGTGTTCTTGCCATTCTACTTGCTGGGGTATGTAAAGTCACGATATTAAAACTTCAAACAGCCGTCCATTGAGCAATTCGAATAACCATTCACCGTAGATTTTTATACACTATTTTCATATATTTTTAGCAAAACGGCCCAGTGTTTTATAATAATTTAAAATGAAGTGTGGTCACTGTAGTGTATAGCTGCCTCTATGGCTGTATTTACACGCATACTATCGATTTTGCGCTAAAAATATCATGAAATGTAGTGCCTAATTTTTATTTTACTGTAGCCCAGACTACAAGCCCAACAACCGACGGAGGATGGAATAGCCGACTTCGATAATTCAATCGTGGACCAATTACATGGAGAAATTGAAAACATTAAGGTATCACATCATATATTAGTTATTTTCCATACACCTACGACGTTTTATATACACGTACGACGTAGGTAGCTAACTAAGTACCTATTCTAAGCCCGTTACGTAATTCAACTACTTACAAAGTAACTTAACATCTGTTGTCTGGAGGCCCCCGCGTTCCTCCAAAATTCAGATAGTTGCTTTGGGCTAGTACCACGAAATCAAACTTTTATGTCCATCTGTGTCACACTTGCGTATCAGAGTGACAAAGAGGTTTTTCCGTCAATGTCAATATACGATGTTCTTGGTAGGCATGCATGATTCTTCGGTTTCGGCAGCTACATCTGACATCTGTTGAACATGATGAGTTATTTTGAATTCGATGGCATCGAGTATTGCAGCGTCATAGACGCCGAAGATGGCGTTAGATAGCTTGGGTTGGCCACCTTCTAGCTCCCATGAGACCCTCCATCCATGTCACCATTCATAATTATATCGCATTGTCACGCCATATACGGTCGGCTTCATAAATATATATGCATAGCATTCTTGATTTCAATTGCCTCTCGAACTGGGACATCAGTTAGCCGCGACCTGACCAGTGAAACCTGTGTCGAAACGTCGGTAAATAAGGTAAATAAGTAAATCCGCGTTAGACCCGTTTAATAATATGTTTAAATATGTGTTCAAATCGCGAAAGTTTTAAATGTTATATATGCATATGTATTCAATTTTGACGGGTGGCCCTCTACATCCCTAAAAATTTTTGTCCTAAAATCACTTGCCCTAACCGTTTTGTCCTAACGGGCATTAGCTCTAACGATCTATTGCCATAGCAATTATTTTCCATAACGTAATGGTTGCCCTAAAACTCATTTGCCCGAAGCATTTTTGGCATAACATCAATAACCCTAATGTGTTTTGGCATATTCATCGCGATCTCTAATAACGTTTGTCCTCATATCTCTTGCCATAACTATTTTATCCTAACCGGCATTAGTCCTAACAATCAATTGTCATAATAATTATTATCCATAATGTAATGATAAGAAGTCCTAAAACTCATCTGTTCGAAGCATGTTATCATATACATACGCAGTCTTGTACTCATAATTGTTGTCATAATTACACCAGTTTTAACCATATTTTAGTTGGACTGTACCAAAGGTGGGTCTTATAAAATTTGGTCGAAAGTGGTGTAATTATGACATATATTTGAAATGATTGTAAAGTATATAACAAGTCACAATAAGCAGCTTTTATTTGAAAAACTTTTTTCTAAAATTAAAATGGCTGAGATCCAGCGCTTCAAAGATCGAAGTTTAAGGCAAGTCGGTTTAGGTACGACGACGAGCGAAGCGAGGAGGAGTGTTAGGTTTAACTGCGACCTTACAGCGCGCGAGCCGAGCGAGCGAAGCGAGCGTGCCGCGGCCGCGGCCGGCGAAGCGCCAGAACCGACTTCTTTACATAACACTCTTTACAAACTATAATTTTGGATTAATTAATTAATTTGGGCTAAGAATCTTTAGGACAAATAATATTAGTTGTAACGTATATCAGACATCACAATAAGCAGCTTTTAATTGAAAAACCTTTTCTAAAATTATAAATGGCTGAGATCCAGCGCTTCAAAGATCGAAGTTTAAGGCAGGTCGGTTTAGGTACGACGACGAGCGAAGCGAGGAGGGGTGTTAGGTTGAACTGCGACCTTACAGCGCGCGAGCCGAGCGAGCGAAGCGAGCGTGCCGCGGCAGCGGCCGGCGAAGCGCCAGAACCGACTTCTTTACATAACACTCTTTACAAACTATAATTTTGTATTAATTAATTAATTTGGGCTAAGAATCTTTACACGTTAATAAAAAAAGGGTATTATAGAGTAGATGACTATTTAAGTGACAAAGACGTTTGGTCGGATAATTTACCTTCAGTTAAATATAAATAATGACATCTAAATTATTAATAATGTTTCAAATTATATATTGTATATCTCTGCTACATGCAATTAGGAATAAGAAGTTGCATGCTTGACATTCAATAAGTATTCTGTATATAGAATCTATTTTGAATAAAATATTTTTGATTTGATTTGATTTGATTTGATTTAGGACAAATAATATTAGTTGTAACGTATATAAGACATCACAATAAGCAGCTTTTAATTGAAAAACCTTTCTAAAATTGAAAATGGCTGAGATCCAGCGCTTCAAAGATCGAAGTTTAAGGCAGGTCGGTTTAGGTACGACGACGAGCGAAGCGAGGAGGAGTGTTAGGTTGAACCGCGAACTAACAGCGCGCGAGCCGAGCGAGCGAAGCGAGCGTGCCGCGGCAGCGGCCGGCGAAGCGCCAGAACCGACTTCTTTACATAACACTCTTTACAAACTATAATTTTGGATTAATTAATTAATTTGGGCTAAGAATCTTTAGGACAAATAATATTAGTTGTAACGTATATAAGACATCACAATACGCAGCTTTTAATTGAAAAACCTTTTCTAAAATTGAAAATGGCTGAGATCCAGCGCTTCAAAGATCGAAGTTTAAGGCAGGTCGGTTTAGGTACGACGACGAGCGAAGCGAGGAGGAGTGTTAGGTTGAACTGCGACCTAACAGCGCGCGAGCCGAACGAGCGAAGCGAGCGTGCCGCGGCAGTGGCCGGCGAAGCGCCAGAACCGACTTTTTTTCCATAACACTGGTTACTTTGATCAAAAATAAATTTATCATCTTCGTAAAATCAACTTTAATTAAGTATAAAGCAAAAAACAAACAAAAATGAGATCAATCCTGTTATAAAATAATCAGCCTTAATAGGTACACATACCTATCGTACAATAATGAACTATAATACAATCCTCCTCCTCCTAAGATTGGTTTCCTCACAATGTCTTTTCATCGCTGTGGAAAGTAGGCAAGTTGTGAAAAGGTATCTAATGACATTCCGCAAAAATCAGGCAGCGAAAGCCAGTTTTCACCTACTCGAATCCGTGATAAAGTCACTCGGCTTTGACTGCTTATGTAGTCGCGGGTAAAAGCTAGTAATACATAATAATACTTAATGTTTATTGTTTAGTCTGGTAAGATACGGACCTTTCGTTCTGAAAAAGTAGCGGAGTAGGAACAACCAATGAGATTGCAATTGCAATTGGGTCCGAGTCCGATATACTATATCTACACTATAAATGGATTGTCAATAAATGGGTATACTGTATAATAAAGACAAAAATGTAAGTCCGATTGATGTTATTCAAGTAATCCCTTGGTTTGGACAATGCGAAATTATTAGATTTATTTTATTTTATTGAGTAGTAAATAAATAATTATTACGGGTCAATTTCACACAAATCGACCTAGTCCCACGGTAAGCTCAATAAGGCTTGTGATGTGGGTACTAGATATATATAATAGATAGAAGCATATAAAAACTTAAATACATAGAAAACATCCATAACTCAGGAACAAATATTCGTGATAAACACACAAAGAAATGCCAGGATTCGAAACCGGGATCAGCTGCTTCGTAGGCAGGGTCACTACTGACTAGGCTAGGAGGCCGTAGGATTCGAACCTGGGATCTCCTGCTTCGTAGGCAGGGTCACTACCGACTAGGCTAGGAGGCCGTAGGATTCGAACCTGGGATCTCCTGCTTCGTAGGCAGGGTCACTACGGACTAGGCTAGGAGGCCGTTTAATGCCGTTTAATGTACCTAATGTAAAGATAAAAAAGCTACAAACCACTTTCTATGCATAAATTTACCCTTGAAAATAGCACTTTTACAGTAAATCATAGTAAACCCCTACGGAACCCTACATTATGGTCCGAAATGCGCTTGACAGTTTTTTTTTTGTTTTTGAAATTGGAGGTCTTAGTTAGTCGATAGAATTTCTAAGATTTCAGAATATGTACAAAAATTTGTACACGAGGACTTAGTAGGTTATATGCCCATTTCTCCTTGCTCATTCGTGCCACATGGTCTGCCCACTTAAATTTTATTTTTTTACAATGTTCTAAGACGGAGGAATCAACATTAAAACAGAATATAGGTACACTCATCTATGGAGACCAGATGCACTTTTTACGCTATACGACTTTGTATGCCTTTGAGACGGTCCTTTTCTCACCCTAAGCCGATAAAAGTTGCAGTTCCAAAAGAGGTTGCAAGAGCTCTCCAGCCTGCCGCAATTTCTAAAGGAGACCAAATATCAGCTGCACCAAACGAAACAACTGCAGATCCTGGCCGATAAGGCCGGACAGAAGGTGTCCCAGGAGCTGGAGTCGGTCAAGAATAAAGTAACAGTTTTGTTTCATGTCTATTTGGTAGCCAGGTTAAACCTAGTTTTACACACAAATTATTTTTGATAATGGGCATTATTTATATTTTGTTTTCGTTTTTGTTTCGCGTCAGTTTTGTATGAAATTTCGTGTTATTCTCCACAAGATAGAGCCAATTTCCCAGTATGTCCCACATTTTTTTTCCACTGAGTTACGAAATCAAATGGTAATTTCGTAACTCAGTGAGAAATTTAGTACAACATTTTTGTCGCACATTGGGATTTCGTATGTTTTGGGATAGCGTAGAATAAGGAAATCTACCTACCCACCAAATTTCATTCAAATCTATCGCGAAAAAAAAAGTGCACAAAATAAAAATATGCCCATAATGATAAAATGCAAGATCCAAGGCTTAAGTTTGAATTACATACTTCTGTTTTTATAGTTACAAGATACTGAACACACATTAAATGAAGTACAAGTTGAAAGATCTCGATTGGTACAGGAGAATTTGTTGATTAAGAATCAACTGATAGAAAAAGAAGGCGAACTAAATGAGAAAAATAAGCAGATAGAGGCTTTACAGTGAGTACCGTATTATTAACCCTAGTGAAAAAATATCGCGACGATATCTCGTGCGCGAGATAGACTGCTATTTTTCTAAGTAATATTTTCTTTTTTTATTTAAATATAGACGCGACCTTCTCTACTTAAGACAGTTATGCTACACTGCAGATAGTATGTAGTATTTTATTATATTTGAGCCAATCAACGCTCAGTTAAGCATTCAACTCGCTGAATTGGCTTAGAGGACAAAAAAACTAATTAGTTCGTCTGTTAGATTATTAAAAAATATTCGACACGTATTTTTTTCTTTTGTTCGTCAATTGGAAATGACGGAAACACAGTGCATTAAACTTTTACGTGACGTCACAATTAGATACAATTCTTACTTAATAGTGACGTGAATCCACACCAGAACTCTGATGCTCTTCATCTTCGTCAATTTTAGTTATTTTGAAAAACGAAATAATACGTATCTAATAATTTTGGATAGGTAATCTAACTGACGAACTAAATAGAATAAAAGTTTTTCAACCTAGTCGTCATCCCAGTTTCATTTTCGCGGTGAGGTATCCATTTATTTCTGTAGATCATTCCTTCAATAATGATTCAATCTTCTAGAGGAGACCAAGACAACTAAAAATTCAACTTAGAGTAAGAGATATGAGTCGCGGCTTATACTTTTGTGTGGCCCAATCCGTCGTTTTCCTATCCATTCTTTCCTCGGCTCCGTAAGTGCCCTTCTTATCTATCACACCTCCCAACACGAGGGATTGGGCCCGACATAAAGTGCTGTATATTACCGCATTCAACGAATCTTACTCACTGCTCAATCTCAGAAATTAATGTAAAACGCGAAATAAATGTACTGTATCTACTGTCAGTGACACTTAAAAAACAAAAGATGTAATCCAATTAACGCTTTTAATTCAGATCTAAAGATGCTTTGTGGGAAGAGAAAATCATGGAAGCAAACTTCAAATTTCAAGAAAAGGTTAAGGAATGTGATAACACACATAAAGCTCTCGATGCGGCACGTTCTGATGCTGCACATGCGCTTGCCCAGCTCGAAGAACTGAGTGAGACTAACAAGAGACGCATGTTGGGCGAAATAACGGAGCTGAAAACCGAAATCGAACATCTTCGAGCCAGCTATGATAGTACGCGGAGAGAACGAGACGACGTGAGTCACCCATCAACGTGTGACAAGTTGCGACAATCTGTCACACTAGTGCAAAAATATGTATCCAGAAAATCCTCTCATAAAATATAGTACTACGCTCTTATTTATTATTACACCGGAATAAGATGCCATGGGATATATTTTTGAGTATGATGTGTCTATTCATATTTTTACACTAGACTTTATAATTTTCGGTACAAATAGGTATTTACTTAACATTCTTTACTGTAGAGGCAACTGGAAATCGAGTAAGCGTAAAATATGAAGAAAATATGTAGAAAATATGTTCAAGTATCATAAATTCTTGCTCCTTTTTGTAGTTTTGGAGAAATGGATTCAATCTAGTTAAATTCCGGGCCACGGGTGTGGTCTCGGTAGCTCAGATGGGAGCGCGATAGGCTGGTATACCAGAGTCGCGGGTTCGAGTCCTGCCCGAGGTCATGCTTTTTTTCCACTTTTCCTTTGTTTTCTAAGATAGTCAATGTTCAAGTTTCTAAATAAAATTACAGATCCGTTTAAGAGTGGAGCTGCAGATGAGCAACTCGAAAGGGAGCTTCGACCTAATGGAGGCACGCATATCTGATATTCGCGACCAGATCAGTACTGTCAAAAGTTCATTTTCGCTCATTCTAACGGATTTCAAAGAAACTAAGCCGAATTAAGACCATTCCATAGTCGACTTAGGTTAAGACCAAAATAAGGTAATTTTAATATACAGTAGGTAGGTATATGCCACTCTTACAATAGGCTAGACGACAAAAAAAAAACAAATTAGTTTGTCTATTAGATTATTGCAAAATATTCGTCACGTATTTATTATTTTGTTAGTCAAATGAAAAATTACAGAAATACAGTGCATTAAAGTTTTGCGTGACGTCACAATTAGGTACCATTTTTAGATTTTTACCTAATAGTGACGTCATCAGCCCCCGCTCCGGAACTTTGATGCTCTTATTCTTCGTTAATTTTGGTTATCTTGAAAAAGGAAAAAAATGCGTATGTAATAATTTTGGATAATCTAGCTGACATACTAAATAGAATAATAGCTTTTCAACCTAGTCGTCATCCCTTTTGAGACGAACCTGATAACCATTAGTTCTAGCCCTACAGTGCTGCAACAGTATCTTGTGGTCAAGAAGCACACCTGCCATTTTCTAAGTGTTCAGATTAGACAATGACAGCTGTCTTTCTCGACCGCGTTATACCTACTTTCGCGGTACTTAAAGTGCGATGCCTACAAGGAGCGTTAGTCTAAATGCCGGTGTCGACGTAATGGGATGTTTTCAAATAAGTTTCGAGTTAATGATATAAATACAATGACAGATAAAGTCTATCGATGTTCGATTGTAAACGAAAGTAATAGTTTTGACACTATTCAATGACAGCACTCTTCATTCAAACGAAATACCTGAAACACGCTATATGAAGCTTGACGTTATTTGTCTGTCACCGGCAAGAAATGTACGCTCCCTGCTGGTCACTGACATTTTGACCCTTAGCTTGATTTGATCAAATTATTGCTAATATTGTCTTCTGTTACCGCGATTGTTACTCATTGAAATTAAACAGTTTTTTTCTTGTCGCTTCTTTCTGCCCCATAAGCCAGTTAGGGAAGCGTTCGTAAGTTGTATGTATGATATATAAATTGATAATCCTCACAGGGTTTTTTTTTATAATTTTTAATTTTAATTATAGAATGCCCTTCAGGCAATGTATTACTAGCTTTTTATGTCTTCGTGTGCGATTATAAGTTTCATTTTAGCTTGCAGATGGGTAGCTCTGGAATGTATCATGCCTAAGGTTGACTTTCATTAAGGAGTGAATCTTCTGTACGTTAGTAAGTACTATTAGTTATTCTGTGGTCTGACAAGCCAAGGCTGCAGTATTTTTTTTTAATTTTATAAATTAAAAAAAAAAACTACTGCATATGCCTCCCTGTTTTTTTAATACCGAAAAAAAGGGACGCACATAATTTAAAAACAAAATCTACTGCAGCCTTGGCTTGTCAGACTATAGTACGGTAATTTCGTAACTGCATCAATCTTAGTACTGTAATGAGTTTCAACTTTGGAACAGATGCCAAATATAACACAATTTAAGTGGGTCGGTACAGTCGGCTTCCGAAACCCATTTTAGAGCAATAATATTATGTGTGTAGATAAAGTAATGTATGTAACTGTACATGCTCTTATTATGTAGAAGTAGCATAAACGACTATGTTTGGACCTTTTTTGTGATCATTCATTAATATTACGAAATTTTATAATAATAATGTTATCGAAGTCTATTTCATTGTTTAGCTATAATAACATTTTGACAAATAATTCATGTAACAAAAAAGTTTTTTATTATGGAGCTCCATATGCGGTTCTTGAACGCATTATAGAGGGCTAATGATTTGTGGGTACTTTTAAACATTCAAATATTAATACAGAGCTAAAATAAATTAGCGTGATTTAATTTGATGCTGAAATGAGTCCCGTTTATGTTTATGACAAAAAGCTTATAACGCCTACAACTATTGTAAAGGCAATTTATACAACGCTGAGCAAAACGTGTCAAGGTTTACATCAGACATCTAGGTTGTAAAAATGTATCGCCTATTCACTTCGTCGTTTGTTACCATGCTGCGCTTCATGCAATCTATGTTCATCAAAAAAATAAGTCAACTGAAAGGGAAGTATTGCCGCAGAGTAAAAAGCGATCAAGTGAATAGCTAGTGACATTAAATATGTAATGTATCAATTCGAACAGTGTTTGGTTGCATTAATTGGCTATCCCCGCTCTAGTGTTGGGCTCCTTGTTTAACCCGCAGTTGCCTCTCAACTTGCCCTTAATGTCCACGCACAGCACCCATTTTTATTCTTTTAAACATAATCACAGACATATTCTTACTAGACCACGCACACACACATCCCTACATTCTCTACACGGTAATAAGCTTTTAAAAGCATAATTTATAAAACGTACCAAGAAGTAAAAAAAAAAGCGGTATGTTTACTACTTGTACGGTAATATTACTTTCTATGCGTCACATTGATAGCTTTAGTAGTTCCCGAGATATTTAACGATGTGACAGACAGACAGAGCGGCACCATAAGGGTTCCTTTTTTACAATTTTCGTACGGAACCCTAAAAAGGCAAAAAAATATAATTTCTTAACATTAGTCAGATCAGAGCATTTGTCAGGGGACAAATGCAGTCCAGTTCGTTAAAAGAAAAGTTGTAAGTAGTATGTTTTAATGACATGCATGGTAGATGGCCCATCATGGAAAGGTTACATAACTAACAAAAAAAACATGTTTTGTGAATTTGTAATGCCATAAAACCGCGATTGTATTAAGCGCGCGGTTGTTTTGTGCGGATATCGCAGCGCCAGACGGATGCGATCAACGGATGCGTCTACCGCGTCTGCGTTCCAAAACAAGGCACCCTTTTTTTACGGCAAACGTATGCGCTAAACGCTGCTGCGAGCGCATTGCATTGTCATTTTTTCTACGTGGGAGCTACATAGTGCAATATTGTTTTATGCGTTTGACGCTCCGTTCGCAGATTGTTTGCGATTACCGCAGCAATTACTTGGAAAGGTATATTTGGAATTTAGTTTTAAAGTGTCTCTTAAGCAGGTGAACGTGTGAGAAAACAAAATGGCAGACAGAAACGGAAAAATAGTAGCATTATTATTATTAGAAGAAGAAGAGGAAGATTTATATATTTCTTTACAATCGTCTGGCAGTAAAGTCGACCCTATGTACAAAAAAAGAGAACAAGAAGGAATACAAAATTTATTGATTCGAAATCAATCAGGAGTTCCTCATCCTCTTTTGAAAAAGTCATAATTTTACGTTTCTTTAAGTTTGCCATAGTGATGCAATTAATAATTAATCACTTAATGTCACAATTAACTGAGTTGAGATGCAATGCTAAGTGATTTATTCTTCCTCCATCCAATGTGGGTAGACGCATAAAACGACATGAATATGCGCAAGCGCTAACCGCTTGCGTTGAACGGACACGTTTCACGCAATAAATATAGGATACTCCTTACATAAACTATGAATATAAAATATTTTTATATGTGCGTTTGAGGCATTGTGTCTCACGCTGCGCTTGTCGCTGCGTTAACCGCGTAAAACAATGGTCTATAATTATATTACCTGATTTGAAATGATCTGCGTCTATCGCATTGCGTGTAACGTAGCGTTTATCGCATAAAACAACCGCGCGCTTAAAAGTGATCCAGCAGACCGTTTCCATAGCACCTACTGTCATAGTATATTATGAACCAAACCAAGGGCTGAAAGGCACTAATAGGCATAGCTGGGCATTAACTCGTTAATCGTTAATGGAATCATTAACTTTCGTTAAATTTTCCCAAGTCCATTAATCGTTATTCCAGTTCCAAACTATTTAGCAAAAAGATACCACACATACCGCGCCACGCAGCAAAAAACTCGTTTTAACAAGTAGGCTTAGACTGGTGAAGATAAAACTGCGAGGAAGTATGACATGTAGGTTCATAATAATCATAATATAATTCATTTGATCGTTCCATTACTTAGCGCTGCAAGCGAGCGAGAGCGACAACTTGACTAGTTTATGATAAGTATATTTATAGAAATAAAACCAAAATGTACATACAAAACCACAATGCTAGATTTTGTTTTTTTTTGTGATAGTTTGTGTATGTGCGTTACTATTTTACCACAGAGATAAAGTAAAATAATACAACATTTAGTTTACAAATTACTATATTGAGGAATAAACATGAAGTTACGGATCGTGGATCTGCAAAACCTCAGTTCGATCAGTTCTTTACGGATTTGCTCTAATTGTAGTATTTGGGCACTTGGAATTCCGCACAATGACACTTCCCTTATTATTCGCGCGGCGGCCGGTAGGTGCTCCAAGCGCAGTTAGCAACACGGGCACGACGTCACAGCTGGTAAGCGACGAAATGTTGCAGGCACTACCCGCCTTTCGGGATTTTGACGAAATGTCCAGTTTGAGGTAACTCTTTTCTTAGTAGTCAACCGCCGGAACTGTGTTCCCAAAAGTGGGGAAACAATAAACACTAAACCTTTACTTTGACCAAGTCACTAAGTGTAATAATTAACACCGTTATCATAAAAAAATATAATAAAGCTCGGTACTTCACATGAAACTTAGGAGCACAGACACACACAAAGTGACGCGGGCAGAAGTCTGTGTCTCATCTCTCAGAATCATATGTAAAGAAGTGTCATATAATCACAGAATCGGATTATAGTTCCACACCGGTCGACCAATAGCCACATTGAGTAGCATTGATATGGTACAGAGATCGGGAAATCAGTTTTGCCCATTGTTCCTAATCTACTAATGTCCATAACTGTAAACAACAGTTTTATAACTTGTAGATCACTAACTCAAAAATATAAAACATGGCATTTTACCACGTGTTAACGGATTAACGATTGACGTTAACTTCCGTTAAGTAGTCCGGAAAGAAGCGCTGTAACGATTAACGAAGTTAACTATTTGATTAACGGTGCCCAGCTATGCTTATAGGTGCATTTCGATTGAGTTATACAATCTTCTTTTGCGAGGAAAGTAAAAAGTTAAAAAACTGTTAATATATTATATATAAATCTTGCTAAGCACAAAACCTTGAAACTTCTAATTAAACTTTGTTAACTTTCCAAGTACCTATTTATTAGTTTTGATCCCGCGTTTAAATTTTTTCATGCGTCATAATTGATAAACATCATTTCTTTTTCATATTTTTTACCAATTTCCATAGCATCACCTAAGAGAGGTCATGGGGACCACAACTTAAATTGCGGTCCAGAGTATAGACAGGGTTTGTGTTAGCGGTATATTGTACATGTATTTACCGTGTTAATGGTTTTACGCATTTATTAGCAAATATCGATATAATCGATACAACATTTATCAACACCATATTTTTTATGCTTGACATATCACATTTTTCTTAACCCTTTTTCTTATTCCTTTGGAATACGAAATCACAAAATATTGTAACGATAAACAACTTTTAGAAATAATTTATAACAATAATTTGAGCTGTGTTTTTTATGTAAAAACAAGTATTTTTTTATAAAATTGCAAGCTATCAAAACAGCCATCAAACGCGACAAAATATAAAATTACAAGCTGATAAAAATAAACAGAACCACCTACACAAGGTCTTACAGACCAGCAAGATAGGTATAGTTCGTTACCGTTTACGCAAGGTCACTAAGACCCCAACGACAGTTTTGTGCTCCCCAAATTTATAGAGACACAAGTCCGAACCCGTCGATCACTGAGAGAGGACGGCACTGAGAGATCAGCGGGAAAAGGTACAAGGTCACAGAACAGAGGTCCGTGCAATGAACCCGCGTTGAGTTATTCACTAAGTATTTCGTATTTGCAAAGGTCTGAGAGACCTTTATTAAAAGCTTGTTTTATGTACACACGTAATCAAATAAGTAATAAAATGTTCTATTCTATTTAATTCCTAGTAAATACTTTCTATATAGATAAGTACCTGAGTATAATATTTATTAAATCAATGTGTGTCTGTATAAGTTTCTGCCGTTGGCACAATAAAGTAAAAAAAAAACTTTGTAGTTTTATTCCTTCTTGTCACCGCTAAATATATAACCAATGACACTTAATTTTGAACCGGTAAATAAAATAATTTAGGTAATTCACGTATTTAATGTATGAAAATCGCTACAACAAATTTCAAGAGTCTGAGAGAATGAATTTATTGTAGCGTTTGATTTCTGGATTGAGTAAATAAGAATATTATTGGCACGTGGTTCTGCTTGTTGCTTACAAAACGAGAACTGATAGGAATATATTACTTTTCACTTCTCCTATCGGAAAACAAGTGTTTTGTAGCCCGTTTGTAGGTATCAAAACTGCATTTCGTTCCCTTTCAAGAAGTTTTGTTTAATCTTTCATTTCTGCCCTACTTACAGAGAACAAAATTGAATTTTGCTCCCTGTTATCAATTTTGTAAGTTGGTAGCAATGCACGGAATAACAATACCGATGACCGAAAATAAAAACATAATGTTTTTGGAGCGCGTTAAAGCGGTTATTAGACGGCTCGAATTAGTCGGGTCCGATCTGTCGCGTACTATTGGCCCTCCGAAACCTTCTTTCGGTTCCCAAAATTCCCTTTCTGTACTACTTGTATCCAGCTCGATATACATGATCGGGCCCGACGAAACGCATCGTCTAATACCGGTTTTAAGAAAAATAAATGTACTTACCATAGACAAAGTGAAAGCGGCGGGAAACTTGTGTTTTTTTTTATAAAAAAAATTGTATTCCACTAAAACGTTCAAGACGAAGTACAGTCAACAACCCAGCTGTGAATACAGCCAAAGTGCCAAAAATATGTATACAGAACTTTATTGCCAGAGAATTAAGGTCGTGTATACATATTTTTGACACTTTGGCTGTATTCACAGCTGTGTTGTTGCTGTACAAACAACTTTGATCTTTTTTCATCTATTCGGTCTTAATTTCACGAATAAGGTTAACAGAAAATTAATTCATCAATTAGCAGTGATGAAATATTAGCTCCAGTGTTACAGCAACAAGTCATCACTGTCATCAGTAACCTGCTCCCGGCAAAAATAAAGATTAAAATAACTAACAGCCTATCAAAACTTTTGTACATGAAAAACAGCTAAATGAGTGAAATCGTTTATTTCATATATTAGCACATTTCTCGCCATAAAAGTAAGTACATACCTACTTAGTACTTAAACTCTAATATAAATCAATGTTTTTCTTTCTGCTTTTCTATGTCTATAGGTACAGTGTGCTTACCATGTGTTGTAAGTAGTCGGAGGTGTTAGAGACTGAGCGTTTCTAAAGTATGTCCGTCTCGCTCCTGCCAGAGTAGTGGGAGGAGCAAGCCGGACATACTTTAGAAACGCTCAGTCGCTAACGCCTCCGCTTACTTACTACTCATGGTAAGCACACAGGTATCGGCACAGGCCTTTAATAAGAAACGTCTTTTGCAGGAAGTGATAATTTTCGGAGTCACTGCATGGTGCATATCGAGGATTGAAATTATTAAATACTATCGTAGACTTGGAAAATCAAACGGAAAATAAACAACCAGACTGACGAAGATACTTCATAGAAAATTAAGATTAATTTCACCGCCCATAAAAAAAAATCTAAGCAAAAATGCACAACTTTCATAGTAAACTTTTAGCACCTATTTTATTTTTGATTTGTTTTTTACTTATCTAATTAAAATTTAATGTTAACATACCTATCTCGTTTTAATGTATGTTCGTTTAATAGGAGAAGTGAAAAGTAGAGTGTATTACGCGGTAGCAAAATTATTGATACCTCGGGTGACATAGTTTGAATCCCTCGCTTTGCTCAGGATTCAATCTCTCACCCTCCATACAATACAGTATTTTGCTCCCTAGTAATACAATCTACTATTGCGACCGTTTTCCATCCACTTTACAAATAAATAACAACTCTCTTGAGACCATGAAAGATGAAAAGTCTATTTCCACACCTGTCTGTGCACATACCTCACCCACAGCTATTTTTTCCCTTTTCGGTTGACTTTGCTCTCGATCCAGCGTAACCGGTTCTCTCATTAACTTCGTATAACAATCGCTTTTTTACTCCAATTACTTCGATAGTACTAGCTCTAAGTGAGTTCGAATCGCCATAATTTTGTTTCAGGAAACACCTTGAAATTAAGAGCATAGCTCATTGGGTCGAGTTTTATTACCAGTGCTAAATAAAAAGGTTGCTGTGGTTACTAAGAGAATTGGGTAGAAGAATCGATTGAATAAAATTGAATTTTGATTGAATTACAGGTATAACAAATTTAAATCTGATTAGGATTGGAGCGATCATATTCCCTGAGGACCTCAACAAATCTTATTACGAGTGCGCGTGGGGTCGCCGGTCCGCTTCTTGGGCTTATTGCTTTTGCTCCTTTCAAATCACTACCGTAGATATTATTTTAAATTTCAATTTGATGCCAGATTTTGACTTCGGTCGTCTCCACTATTGCGGATGAGGTAATAAATAAGTTAGGCCCATTTAACACAGCATCGTTGCTCGAGTAGATTAAATTAAATTACACTTTAACGTGACAATCAGAACGAAGTAATTCTTTTCGTTAAATTCAAATAATTATTGTACTGTGACGTCTGTGACCTTTTTTCACTCATAATCGTCAAATAATATTAAGAAGGTATGAATGAAATACGGTAATGTGCTCAAACACGTTTATTTTCTGTTTGTTTTCATAAGTTTGGGTGCTCCATTTTTTTATTTCTTTGTGTCTTTCATTAAATTACGCCTTAATACTAGTAATAGTTTAGGACTCGGGAAACACGCACAGCCTCCGTAAATGGGCAATCGGGAGCTCCGTGCACTTTCCGAGACCCGGGCAATGAGCTCGGCAAAATAAATAATAAAATAAGGTACATACAAAAAGGAATTCAACGAAATACTATCCGATGGTTATCACACTCTCACACACGCTCCACACTGGAGGGCAGTCTTACACCTATAATATCACTAGCTATACAGAACACGGCGTGGCCGCGTGCCGGATCATTGGGTTGGGCTGTGGGTTCACTCGAATTGCGAGCACTTCAGCTTCTTAACGGCGTTGGTGAGGTGTAGCATCTCCGTGTTGAGCTGCCAGATAAGGGTCTCCAGCTTGTCGACGGAGTCCAGCACTTCCACGCGCTCCGTGTGTGGGTTGAAGCGCACTTCGAACGGCCGGGACATGTCTGACACCCAGCGTCTGTAATAAAAAAAAATATTGAGTTATCAATTAGTAAATCATTAGTAGCATAGGAGGGAGACTTAAATCAGTGATATGTATGTAAATCTTGTGGTGTGCAAGTCAAACGTGCGAATCGTAAGTCACTATAATTACCTGAACTTTTAAACATAATTATTAAACGGGTCTAACGGGTCTCTATTATGTTTAAATATGTGTTCAAATCGCGAAAGTTTTAAATGTTATACCTGAACTTTTCTTTGGCGTCTTCAAAGCTTTCAGCGACATAGTAAATCGGCTGGTACTCTTGGTCTTGATAGGGTTGGATGGAGGTAGAGGCGGGCTCGAAAGGTCGCAGCTCCGGCTTGTCGCTGAGGGCATGCAGGAGCTCGCCGATGGACGAGAGGAGGGCCGCGCCGTATGCCTTTAGTTGCTGGTTCTCTTTGCAGAGACCGAATTCAACAGTGAACCAGTATACCTGCGCAAAAGAAACTTCGTATAACTAAATGATTATCTTCACACACATTTCATAGAAAACAAATATTCGCTTTTGCTTGTATAAATAAATTATCTGCATCATATCAAATACATATATTTAATTATGAGTGCAATTCGCATTGACATAAGCCATTTTGTAAACAATTAGGGCTCTCTTAAAGGATACTTACGGTGGATAACTTTTCAATTTCAGCATCTGAAGCGCCAAGGGAAGCAAGACCGATTTCTTGCGAGAATTGAGCGAAGCCAGGGTCAGCTAGCAGCGGAATATGGCCAAGGAGCTCATGGATGCAATCACTGGAACAAAGAAATCAATATTGAAGCTTCCATTTTACATCTACCTTTTCATCGCTTCATTTTACTAGCTCTACTTAATATTTTGAGTGGCCTGTGATTCAATAAAGTCCCCTTTCACGCTGGCAGTATCCTAGCATCATGGTCAAAGCGACGAGGAATATCGCAGGCACTTTAATGCTTCACTTAACGAGGTTACATTTTCATCAGGAGCTAAGCCCCTCTCAAAGCTAGTAGGTTGTATTCAATTAACTCAAACGTGGATCCTTAATACTCCCAAACCAGCAAATTCAAAATCTATTTTATGGTCTTGACGGTTGCATAATCATAAATATGAATATTGATAGGCCGTGCCACTCCCACAACTGAATCTAGTGACACTTCATACATTGAACTACTTATTTGGAGATCTAACCGTAAAAAATCGTAAAAAACCGCATATTAAAATATTTAATCACAGTTAAGAAAAAAAAGGAAGTAGGTACATTACATAATGACGAACTCGAACTGCGTGCGCTGCGCTAACAAGCCTAAGAACCTTTTCGGAGGCCAACAGTTTGTACGCGACAAGAAAAATCCTCACAGTTACCTACCTATTCATGTAATTAGTCGGTCTCTTAGCTGCGATTTGGCCCAATTTACATAACATCTACGAGGACACCTTGCGTGATATTTCCGTAAAAAAGACACGTCAAGGTCACATGCTTCTTATTAAATCGCAATCAAATTCGATTACCGGTAATGGACATTGCGGATAAATGCATGAATTGCTCGATATATTGAATTTGCAGTTTCATGGTCAAATAAGCTAAGTTTTTATTTCAAAATTATAACCGTGGACTATAGTAACGATAACGTTTAACTAAAAAAAAACAATAAAATTATCGTTACTATTAAAATTATTAATCAGATGCACATTTTTGGTTCATTATAAACTTGCGATGTTTTATTATCGTATTTTTACATTTTAAATATAACCCGGAAAACATTAAACTGATTCAATTAAAGTAATTTAAATAATTAAGAAGCTATCATAGTGTCGCTTCAATGAACCAATTAATAAAACAGCGTCCTTGATGAAAGGTAAACAAATTAACGATTCATTGACATACCTAGATTTAAAATACGTCTAGTGGGTGAGTGTGTCAGAGTGGGAATTCACTTACGGTTCAGGGGTGTGGAAGGGCGAGTTGGCGTGGCGCACGTACTGCGTGGACTGGAAGACACGGAAGGCGAGGGACGCGAGGAAGTCGCGGGCGGTGAGCAGCCCGGCGGCGGGGCGCAGCGTGAACCCGGTGTGCGTTCGCAGGAAGTTGCTGACGTGGTCCAACTGTGGGATGCGGTGGGGCACGAAGATATCAGCCTCCTGCAGCTTGCTGAAGGCGGCCTTGTACTCGGCGCAAGCGTGCTTGGGCATAAGGTCCAGCACGGTGTTGAACACTCGCATCCAGGTAGCGTTCTCCGCTTCGGTGTAGGTGATGAACGGAATGGGGTCGTTGTACTTGTAGGCGAATGCGATCTCGGCGATCTGCTTCCTGCGTTCTCTGTACTGTTTATCGGCGAAGCCGGGATGGTTCATGTCGAGCTCGGGTTCGTATTTGGTCATGAGATGGTTGCAGTTGTCGAGATCGGAAGCATGACGCGGGAACCACGGAGTCTTAGAGGAGACGTTATTCTCGGAGACAAGGTTGACCCCGGCAAAGGCGGTAGACTGTCGGAGGGATCTGATGAGCTGCAGAAGGTTGACGCGGGTCATGCTGACTTTAACGAGCGCGTCAAACTGAACGCCGGCAACTTGCGAGGGGCGAGTCTCGAGATGCATGACTTGTCCCTTGTAGTTGTCGATGGTCTTGAGGATACGCGCCAAGGAGCCCATGCCGTCTCTCATGCGCAACAACAAGGCGGCTTGCTGGATCGCCTGCTCTGCTTCCGGGGATTCGCTAGCTGCGTTTTGCAGAATCACTTCTTCCTCGGTCAGAGTATAATCTGCAAAGAAAATACATTTTTAGTATGTTTTTACAAACATATATCGTGATGAATCCGGACTAATCCCAATAAGGCTTAGTTTGCCCTCTGGGTTGGAAGATCAGATGGCAGTCACTTTTATAAAACTAGCGCCTACGGCAAATATTGGGATTACTTGCCAAAGCAGAACCTGGACTGAGCCGTGAGTTAAGCCGGCAAAACGCTTGGAAGAAAAAGAAAAAAAGAAGAATAGCTTTTAACGAACAAAGGAATTTGGGCGAACTTTATCTAAGGCTATGCTGATTCTGTCATTAAAGTTAAATTAATAACTAGGTACATTTCCAATAACTTACCGGCGTCTTCTTTACTGGCGTCGTCTCCAACGTCAGCATCAGCTATAAACAAATTAAAGAAAAACCCAACGTAAACATAAAAAAAACAAATGTAAATAAAATGAAATTAAATAATTAAATAAAAGGAAATTACCAAGGTGACCGTTCTTAGTATCATCTTGCTGAGTGCCATCCTCCACAGTCGGGGATTTATCGTTGGAGCCAAGTAGAACATCATCTTGGATGAAATCGGAGTCCAAGCCAGAGTCTTAATTTAAAAAAAATTAAAAAAAAATTAATAAAATAAAACAGGAAATAAAGTAAATAAATAAAATAATTTGAACCGTTTAAGGTTTCGTTATTGAGCAGTATTCGATTTTACCATTGGCGCGGGCACGAGCCTCTTCAAGTACACTTTGCTTGGTCTGTTTGACAACCAGCGTCTCGAACCTGGCGTCGTCCACCAGCGACCGACGGCGTGATGGGTAGCCGTTCTGAAACAATGCGAAACTACATGTTTAGTGACAATCCTTTATACCTACTATATAGCCACCTATAAACCATCAAAATGAAAATGTATTTAAAATGTGATTCATTTTTATTCTACCTAGATTCTTATACATTCATCACTGAATATTGAAAATCATTACAAGATTAAAGCTCTTCTAATATACAAAATCACGTATATTGTATAAAGGTTATTTTAAATATGCGTTTTCGATACTTGAACAAGAACCCGAATGATGTCAAAAAGCAAACAATTATTCTGAAACCTTCTAATGTCTTAGATTTAGCAACCCACGCACAAAAGGCTCTCTAAAAATAGGTTGATCTCCTAAATCCTTATAAATATAAAGCGGTCACATCGCATTATATTTCATGTGCGAGCAGAAATTGCTTTTACGAAGTTCCTAAGCTTATTTCCTGAGTGCGGGCGGGTGTAAAGTGCTGCCATTACCACTGCGGAAACGCCGTCTCGCGGAGGGAGTCTTTCAAAGGAACGCGACTTTCTGGACCACTGAGTCTGAATACAACTTAGACCAATTAAAAGTGTCAAATGGGACAGGAACTTCCACAGAATATTTTCATTAACTACTACTACTTCAACACTAAACGCTACAGAAAACGGAATTACTGACTGTAGGCATCGATTGACGGAACGGAGAGAGCAATGTTTTGAGTTTTTCTCAGATCCAATTTTATTTTTTAATACCGATTTCTTTATGACTCATTATAAGTTAGGTACTTGCATATTAATACGTATGTCTTTGAAAGTTATTAGTCATTCATTATATTTATATATCTTTAGTTAAAAAAGGGATACGACAAATTTCCTGAGCTCTATGTCGCGTTGTTGGCAGTCTGCAGACGCATAAGACCTAGCATTTTCCACTAGAGTGGCCGCGCGACTAACTATGTCAAGGGTTGCGCTTTACGGTAATCATTCGCGATTGTTACAAGCAGCACTGAAATGCACCATTCTAGGATGTAATTTAAAAAAAAACTAAATGCAAAAGGTTTGCGATGGTTTACGAATAAAAGTCATTAAACAAGTATAGAAACCGAATCTACTTAACACTGATTGTTATTTTTATTTTAGACCGAATATAAAATCTATAACCAGTATTAAGAGTTTGAAAATAATATTTTTAATCGATCCTATAAGTATGACTAGACAAAGACGTCGTACATAAGTTTCATTCTTATTCAAAGCTGTTAATTTTCAATTTTAACACAAATTGAGTATTTACAAAACTGCGGAAACAATACTGTCGAACAGTAAGGCTCGAGTCCGCCTAAATGGAGCGGGTTGGATTCGGAATCCGGTAGATAGCCTTGGTGTGTCCGAGTGGCCACTTCACCGTTCCAATCGACCGACGGGTAATTAAGCGGAACTAGAGAGCACCCGGACCTACGTCCCCCACACGAGGGCCGCCCCACAGCGCACCTACAGGCCCATCAATCCCACAGACCATAACAACCCCCGGATCCAATCCATTTTATCGTACATATCACACGCACACTTTTGTTGCCGGTTATGGCTATTATATTAGGTACGTATTTCCTGCAGATACGCGCCAATTAACTACTCTAGTTTTTCCTTGAGGATGATTTTGACCGCGGCGCGGAACCTCTAATTGGTCAAGGGCTTATCCGACGACCTCGAATTCGTTGTAAACATTGATCTTATACTTCACGGTAGTTAACACTTTGTGCATTGCGTGACGGTATCATATTAAGACTTGGGAGCTGTCAGATTGACTGCTAAAATTTACAATGAACGAGTTCTTTGTTGATTTTAGCGCTTGTCGTTTCGCACTGTGATAGAGTTTTAACGATCTTTACTGGTCGCGGTAAAGTCGGTGAGCGTCGCACCTGCCTTGCATTCCGACCTTCAGCGGTCAAGGAAATACAATCATTCAATCCTATTTGTAACAAATTACTTAGTGATGATTATCGCACAGCACATGAGGTTATACAATTTAACAGTTTAGCAACATCGCATCGCATCGCAGAAATTAATGTCCACTGAGTTTGCTGTTCAAACAGGTTACCTGATCTCGAATGTTTATATGGATATGAATAAAACAACATAATTTCGCACAAGCTATCGTGACCTACCAGGCCTCGTAAACAGCCTATCGCAAAAATGATTATGGTTGACCAGTAATTGCATTGACACAACGAAATCATTATCACAATCGCGATATAATCACGACTCAGCGTCTTGAATATTTACAATAGTGATTAATCTTCTTGCAAACAATTATGAGGCTATTGACTATTTTTTTCTACAATAGCCATACTGCATTATTAATGGGATAAGTACATATCAACCGGAACGGAGGATTTGTAATGTTTACAACATCAGATCTATTGTTTATTAAAACTATTACAGTGGAAACTACTTCCGACTATACTATACTACACTTATGCGAAAATTTCAATCGCACATATATATGTACAAATATCAATTGGCCTTTTTTGATAGGAGTCAAGTGCCTACACTTTTTTTTTAATTTGGAGATGGTAAACAAACAAGAGTGCGTACCTTCCGGAAAATTGAATCAACACCTGTTTAATTTTTAAATTAATATTAGGTATTGTTTTGTTCGTTATGCAACGTGTCACACGATATTGTGAATATGCCGAGAAAGTGTATGCGATGTCGCGTAACAGCGAGGTAATTGTCCGTTGGGATAATTTTGTTAAACGAGCCCTGCCGGCGGTGCTGTAATATGCTCTCAATATCGCTGCAGAAGCACTTTAACAGATGGCCCCGTGACTTCTTTATGTAATTGAAAGGAAAAATGCTACGTGCTTACTTTATAATTACGCATAGAGAAAAATCTGTTTCGGCCGTATCTTTCGCGAAAACTCTTCACAGCAGGCGCAAAAAGGAGATTTAGTGTAGGTGCGTACTTTACATTTTGAATACAAGATATTATGGATATTTGACAAGGCCGGTTGTTCTGAGACTGCAACTAGGCGACGATGATTACTGTGTCTAGGCGACGTGCGTGCGTTGCGGAGGTCGCTGTTTGACAATGAGCACGAAACCCAGAAAAGCTTATTACTTATCTTATCTCATAATAAATTATGTCAACTTTTTTGCTTATTTTCTACTAAGTCGCGTTTACAACAAGGTAAGGTTCGGGACAACTTTGCAAAAGTTTTTTAGGTCGAACCAAAGTCAAGGTCATCGATTCTGTTTACTATTTTGTTTTGTATCTAATTTATTACTAAACGCACGTGATATTCAAGTTTTGATTGCAAATATATAAACTTAAGTGGGTGACAGTTACTTGTGAATATAAAACTTTCCTTAAACAGTTGCTGGGTAGGTATGTTTGGGCATTATCAATTACGAACCCTTTTATTGGAAATGTATCTTATAAGTAGGTATCCCACAATGTATCTTTATCATATTTTTTGCGGATAATTATTTTTGGCAAAAATTTGAATTATTACGAAAATGGTTGAGGTTTCGGTATAAATACCAAAATGAATTATTATAAACTGAAAAATTAAATTTAGCTAAAGCACACCTTGATTGAAACTCTAAATACAATAAAGCAGCTTTCTACAGTATACAATTTATAACCGTGCAAACGTAGGTATATGTCTTTTGAAGTTTATTTTTAATGTGTTAATTTTGGTATCTATGTTGCTTGATAAACAATTCCATTATTTTCTGGTTTTGTATTATTTGCATCGAAATTACATGATTTCAAAAGCAATAAATTGTTGATGCTGATTACTTTGTTAGTTGATTGATTACTAATTGCTGTTACTTTTAAATATACCTACTTTTAAGGTTTTATATTTTACCGGCAAAATATAAATTAGTTTGGATGTTATGTTTTTAGTAATGTTGATATTTTGAACTATATACTAATAACATATTATTAGATAGCATGGTATCAATGACTGATAGGAACAACTGAAAGATCCAAAGTTTTAGATAGGGATTGCATGAGAAGCGATGAGTCGGGGATTGAAGGGTGGCAGGGGATGCCCTCACCTCGATGCTGTAGGACTTCTTGATGGCGAACATCTCGCGGTTCTTCTGGGCAGCAGCGACAGCCATTTCTATACACTCCACTGGGTTCCTGGTTTCCTGGGTGATGCCTGAACGCGGGGTTCACTGCGCGTTTAGCTAGCTGAGCGTCTGCGAGAGCTTTAGGTCTCGACCACGGGCTTTTGCCTGTCTGTCTACGACTCGAGCTGTCGTATTACGATAGCCAACTAAACTTTGCGATTGCAAATAGACCAATGCATGATGACTGTTCGCTTGGACAGTTTAAATAGTGTTAGGCGCTCGCCTCCCACCCCGCGGCGCCTTTCGACGCGCGTGCGTCAGCCCGCGCCCCGCGCCGCCAGCGCCTGCAGCGCCCGCCGCCACCACCCGCTCCGGCAACCGCATCTACCCTAACTATTTATTTCTACTTGTATATTAAAAATACGACAAAAATATATTGAATATATATAAAATGCTTATTTGTTTTGTATATCCAAAGGCTGCATTCGTTATTTACTTTAATTTGGCCGCCTCGGAACCGTTAATACGAGAATCTACATTGTAGCATTCATGTAGTTATATAGTAATGCTACAATTAATAACACTCTTTTTTGTTTTGGGCAGTCGTGTAAAAATTAAATAATGTGAGTACAATACAAAAGTTAAAATAAAAAAACACTTTAAAAATTAATTCAGAACATGATAGAATAAGTAAGTAGTTTCATTATATTCATATGTTGACATCTAAACAGTTTCAGTTTCGTTGGGTTATTATAGACACCATAGTTTTGATATGTATTCGTAAGGTTGTGGGTCACCGTGTGATTAATAAAACAGCACGTAATTATTCAAATTATCTTCTCGAAATGATGACCTGCCATAATCTCACAGTTTCACTTAGGCCCATTTGCACCACCCAGGATTTAGCCACTAACCCGGAGTTAAACTGTATTATTAAATAAAAAATAAACGCTTAAATCCGGGCTATGTGGCTCACTTCGGGTGGTGCAAGTAGCCTTTACAGTGATAAGGTTTTAGAGTTTGTTAATACAAGTACCTTTCTTAGATAACATTAAGGTATGTAGTAGTACGTAGCCAGAATTGTGGGCGTCACAAAGCGTTGACGTATTTGTTTATTAAAACCGGGACATACGTATCTACATCCTTTTAAAAATCCTTGTCCGGATCTGGCCTTGCTACTCGGAAGTGAACTGCTCCATTTTAACAAAACTGTAAAGTAATGTCATGCGGTTAATACGCGGAACAAAGCTGTCATAGTATCATTGAATATATTTATTCATGTAAAATAAACCTAAGGTTCCGGACAGGCTCAGAGCTACTGGATGGCTTAAAACATGCGACATTTGACACGTGTACGTTAAGTGTATCTACACTTTGATATAAATATGAATCGATTATGAACATTGAATAACTTTAAATCAATGTCAATTATTAAGTAGAATATGAAGTTAATCTGGCAGGCGTAAATATTGTAAAGAAATGCATTATTTTTGCAATATTTATTATTATTTTGGTTGGGATTACATAAGAAATCAGATAATCAATCGCAAAGTGTTTCCCAGTAAAGCATTCAAAAATGGCTGGGACACAATACCAAGTTACGCTTGATATCATATGTACTAAGTAGATCGGCACCTACAGACCTGAATTGAAGGATGACTCACACCTATCCGATCCGACCCGATCTGATCCGGGACGATCTGCCAGTTTCTATAGAAACCGTCACGTGATCTCCGAGGGTTCCGACCTATCACGTGATTCTTTCTATAGAAACTGACAGATCGTCCCGAACGGGATCGGATCGGATCGGATTGGTATGAGTCATCCTTAAGAGGCCAGTATACATTTTTTTACGTTTTTGCGCAACTTTTTAGAACAGAACAGAGGACAGGATTCTAGTTAGTTGCTCCAATCTCGTATTGGTTTTTGGCCTTCTGACAATCATAATTATATCAAACGGGTATGTAAGTAAGTTGGAAAATGACTCATCTATGGAATAAATGCACTGTTTTTAATTACATATTATATATTTTAAAATAATTTATATTTCCCTAGAGCAAATTAAAAAAAAATGTCAAAGGAGATTGCCGAGGTTTGGGACCATATGTGTCAATAGCGTTAGCGTTAAAATAGTTTTTTCATTAATGTTTAATCAGTAATCACATACGCGACAATATGAGTCAAAATGACATATATTGCCAATAGAGGGCGGTCATGCGTAATAAAACTGTCAATTCCCTTGAGACACCGCATGCGATTATATTACTAATTACAATAGCAGACGTTTTTGAATAGTACAAAGTGTGGAGATTGATTTGAGTCAATTGAGCTACTAGTTTCATAAATGCCTGATATTCGTTTTGAATTCTTCAGATTGATCTAAGTCCATATTTTTTTACGCGCTATAAACGTGGTTTATTGACTTATACGGCATAGGATGGCATGCTCATCCGTGTGCCCTAAGGCTCTTTGGATCAAATGTAATTACTCGTACTTACCAAAATCTAATTATTTTACGTAAAACTTTACCTACAAAATCACGATTTCAATCTCAATATCCTATGTATTCAGGCGAACGATTTTCAAAATATTTAGGATATGTGATGCGCAGTTGATGTCCAATGATTCGCAAAAGATTTCATCAGTGGACCTCGATTTTCGTTAAGGGTCGGGGACATGAAACGGCAATCTCCTTTAGCAGATATATTTGCGTACCTATGGATAAAATATATTTCATGGAAAGTAAGATTCAAAAATAAATAAAAACGTGCCTAACGTAAATAAAAATAAATTAGTAATAAATAAAAATAAATTGGTATGAAAATTCATGATAAAAAATCAAGTTACAATATGGTATGAATCAACCACTTTGCAAAACAAGCTCTGAACGAATTCTGTTTTTGGATACTAAAAAATAATCTATATTTATCGATCTCAGCCAGTCACTGTTTCTGTAGTATATGACATCTCTTTCAATTTAATAAAACTTTTTACATTATCAATACTTAATACTATCTTAGCAATTACAATATATATGCGTTTAAAAAAAAAAAACGATTTTCACTTTCAAATCGTGACCGGATTCTTAAGATAAGAAGAGAGCCAATCACACAGCGCCCCTTACACCTCAGATTTGGTTGGACCCGGTCCAACCGATCTCTCTGGAGCGCAAACTCAGAAGGAGTATTCCAGAGTAGTAAATATCGTGTGATGTCGTGGAAGGGTCCTGGATTTTCCCCAGGCTACAATCCCACTTCACAGTCCGTACGCTCCAAAGCTCAGTGCATGGAGCCCCTGCCAGGTTCAAAAAAAAAAAAAAAACAGCGCCCCTTAGCATTATTAGTGACTTTAATTTGAACTGTAGGAATATTTTTTCAAGATATATACCAATATAAGTATTGTTTCATATGTATAGAGAGAAGTACGCGAGCCTTGATCAAGGGTTTAAGCCACTTTATATGCTAAAGTCTGAATTTCGTAATACTTATTTAATAATGAGTAACAGATTGAAAATTGACATAGTTGTGTATTAACGTCAACGTTCAACAAACTTTGAAGTCATCACACAGCGCCCCTAAGCATTAGTGCACATATTAGTGACTTTAATTCGAACTGTAGGAAGTTTTTTTTCCAGATATATACTAATATAAGTATTGTTTATATGTATAGAGAGAAGTAGGTACGCGAGCCTTGATCAAGGGTTTGAGCCACTTTATATGCTAAAGTCTGAATTTCGTAATACTTACTTAATAATGAGTAACATTGAAAATTGACATAGGTAGTTGTGTATTTCCTTCAACCTTCAACAAACTTTGAGGTACTCTTATCTAGTAAAAACTGTAACATTATTATATAGCATAACTTGTTTTCACCTTGCCTTTATAATCTTGCACTGCGGAACAAATTAAAGGATTAACAAGTATGTATTTCTAAACATAAAACGGCTTTAGTAGCGTAATTTTTTTAAATATTTATACCACCATCACCATAGAGACGAGTTTGTGCTATACACAAAGAGGAAGTACGTAAGTAATACATAAAGAGTTTATATGAAATAAAATTTGAAGCAATCATATTTTAGAGTGTAAATAAATATATTACAGTGGAACCTCGATAGCACGTACTTCAAGGGAAACGCAAAAAAGTTCGTGTTATTGAGTTTTCGTCTTATAAACGTTTCGACTTACGGAGGTTTTTATTGGTGTTTGTTCATATTAAAGAGGTTTTGAGTTATAGAGGTTAAACTTATCAAAATTTCGTTTTATAGAGGTAATTACACAAACGCGCTTAGAACAGCCTTATAATTTTCTTTTAGTTATACAGAGGTTTATTAGCTAAATTCATTCGAGATATAAAGGTCACAAAATAATACATAGGTTATTTCGAGTTATAAAGGTCGAATTTAATTGTTTCAATTACGGGTGTTGAAGGGGGTGAAATTGAATTTTTCGTCTTAACGAGGGTAAATATTTCGAGGTTTTAAGCTTTGATGGGGAAGAAATAGGATTTTAATCCGTGTTAACAAGGGTTTCGTCTTATCGAGGTTGGAGTTATCGAGATTCCACTAAATTTATAATAGGTAATAACCGTTGGGCGTCTACGGTAACCATATGAGATGCGATTATTCCACATATTTAATATAATAAAACCAAGTATAGTAAAGTAACGTAGGTATTTAGCTACACAATAGGCTCATTAAAAAAACTACGCCTTTCAAATAATAATCAAATTTTAGTGCCTAGTTTATTATCCCACATTAAAACATTTAAAGCACTTAACAAAAAACGTTCATTACTTAGCACGAGCCTAAATGGTCTCGTACCGTGCGGTTTAAGAGGAACTTCCTCCCGCGGACGCTCCTGCTGTGGAATGAGCTCCCTGCCACTGTTTTCCCAAAGGACTACAATATGGGGTTCTTCAAAAAAGGAGTGTTAAAGTTTTTAAAGGGTCGGCAACGCGCATGTAACACCCCTGGAGTTGCAGGCGTCCATAGGCTACGGTGACCGCTTACCATCAGGCGGGCCGTATGCTTGTTTGTCACCGTCGTAGTATAAAAAAAAAAAAACGTTCAATTAAACTGGACTGGGGACTTTTGATTGTTTGCGTAGATGTATGGAGTTTTCCCCATAACGTTCCTTTAAGCCATTAAAGATCCTGGGAACTGAATCATGATATTTCATCAGTAGCTCTTTACCGAAAGAAATTCATTGAGAGAAATTCACCATCTAATAAATCCTCTATTCAAGCCTCAATACCACTTCATAGTCCATAAGACTGCATACGAAAATGGTAAAAGTAGTAAAACGGGTTAACATTCTTTTCATGTATCTTCAGCTGGTGAATAGGGTTATAAAAACTACCTCTGCCTCATTATCAAATTTATTTATTCCTTTATTGTGTTATATGAGACGAAGCCTGTTGCTGATTTACTTGTGTAAGTACATATGACGAAGCATGCGTTGCGGATGACTCACACTAGGACGGGACGGGACGATCACGTGATATCCGAGGGCTCCGAGCTATAACGTGATTCTTCCTATATAAATTGACCGAGTGCCTAGTCATCCTTAAGGTAATATGAATTGGATTATTTTACTTATTTTGTGGAATTAAATGTTAGTTGGGTTCCATTTTCAGTAAGCAGGTAAATAAATACTTAATTATTATAAAATTGTTTACTTTAAATTTAATGTATTTATCCTATCGAAGTGTGAATTAAGGAGCATTCCCACTATCTGTCTATATCTGTTAACGGCCTTTTAGTTAGACTAGTTAGTAGTAACTCTGTCTGCGAAGCAGGTGGTCCCGGTTTCAATCCTGGTCAGGGCATTTATTTGTATGTCTATCGCGAATATTTGTTCTTGAGTTTCGCGAATATTATATATATCGACGTCCAGTACCCGAAATACAAGCCTTATTGAGCTTAATGTGGGACCAGGTCGATTTGTGTAAGATTGCTCCTTTATATTTATTTATACATAGGTAAGGTAGATGACGGTATGTAGATATAATTCCTCACAATGATGTTTTTTGAGTAGTGTTATACGTTACGAGTACCTATAATCAGAGTAAAGTACTATCCAAATAGTTTCAACCACAGTAATGTGCATGTCTCAATTTGTTCATCCAACGAATGTATCATCTTGTATGGGACAGGTAATTTACTATAACCGCAAGTAACATTGTCAATAACTAACTCATTTCTCGCGTTTACGGGAAATATATGTTTGTTCATGTTTAAAGGAAAAAAACTATCGTCGTGGTCTTATCTATACTAAGTACAAAAGCCTTTTTTAAAGTAAATGAGAACTAAATCAAATATAAAAGAAAAATTGCGGTGTGTTGATACACAATAATTACGATTGATATCTACGAATAAAATTAGAAATGTTAATTAGGTTATGCATTAACTTTGAGTGTACCAAACCCGATACCTACTGCTTTATTAGGTATTAAGTTAGTGATTACTCATCTTGTTCGTAAGATTTTAAGACAATAATTACTTAAGGATGCATCACACCGGGACGGGACGGGATGGGGCGGGACGATTTGTCAATTTCTATAGAAATAATCACGTGATATATCGGAGCCCTCGGATGTGTGTGTGCACGTCACGTTTTCTATAGAAACTGACAGATCGTCCCGTCCCGCCCCGTTCCGTCCCGTTCTAGTGTAAGTCATTCCATAGTCCTTCGACTATGGATTCAAAATATATACATAATATAGAATAGCCTTTTGAATCCAAAGCGTAGCATATATGTACCAGAATTGACAGTGCAATATTAAATATAGGTACTTACATGTTTCTTTCTGCGTTAGTCTATGTACTAGTTATATGACGGAAAAAATTAAATTGGAAAAATGTGTGTTCGTTTAAATTAAGGTACTCGTATCTATATTACGTTAATATTTGGTAGCCTGTAAAAATATCTTGGCACCAAGTATATATACATATATTGTATTTCAGCGGAGTGGGTAGCTATAATTGCTATCAATTTTACTCGTGTGCTATAATAATCAGCATTAGCGGCTCCAAAAAGGTCGAAAGTTTTAAATACCTACATCAAAAAAACGTGCACACATCGATCGATAAACTAGGATTAAAAAAATCACAATTACGTTCAGAAAGTTGTATAAATATAAATAAATAAATATTGTGGGAAAATCTCACACAAATCCTCCTAATCCCACGGTAAGCTCAATAAGGCTTGTGTTTTGGGTACTAGACGATATACCGATTGTGTGCGTGCCTGTAACAGGAGCAATAAATTAAATCGCAGGTAGTACGCCTCAAACCTAAGAACTTATGTTCAACAACTTTAAAAAATGATGTACCTACTCTGCGGGTTTCACTTTTTCATACAAACTAAATAGTATTTTCAATGTACGATAACATCAGGATTCGAACCCGGGTCCTCCTGCTTGCCCCTACCAACTAGGCCAGGAGGCCGTTAAATGTAGGTATGATTCAAGTAAAATAAAAAAATGCATTAGGATTCTAAAACATAAAAAACACATTTATTTTGCTTATTCTACGCACGGTAACAAGTAGGTTGAGCTCATCAGTATACAATTTTCTTAGTACAACCTTCCTTCCTGGTTTGCAAATTGTGACCGAAATAAAAATAAAGTAATACATTTACCTGCTACCTCAAAAATCCCATAAGTTAATAAGATTGAGCATGGGTAAAAACCAGTATACCGTACGTGGACATCTGTTTACAAACATACTGTATTCATTTCTTTTATAACAAGTTTCCTCAACACAGATCGCGATTTGTTTTGAGTGGTTTATAAATATTAATAATAATAAAATTGATAGAAATATTATATTCACAACGTTGATTATCTTGGAACTAGTTTAATTGTGCATGTTAAGCCAATTTTTTTTGCAATAAATTGAACGCATTTATTTTTTACTAATCCTTACATAAACGCGATTCCTTACAAAGCAGGCTGAACTTGTGTGCATAGTCATACTTTATATTGTATTTTCATGTCATTTTAGTTATTAAACTGGTCGAAGGCCGGAGCAATGCACTTAATGCGTCAGGTCTGAATACGATGGACAGACATGTCCTGTATATTTAAAAAGACCGGTCGCAATTGTGTTGTAACGTTGTCATATCTCTTTGAATTTGTCTATAAATGAAGTACGAGCCTTTTAGAACAAAGGAAAGTGTTCGATATTGGAATTGTCTCCAACATCCAAGTACTTATATAATTTGTACATAAAAATAAATTAACTCAACCCTTGGAGTCTTACTTACCTATTATCTAAAAGAGCCTCATAATTATTACGCATTTTGTGTTTTATTTAGTCAATAACGTTGCCCACATTTCCACTGTTTCCTGTAGCGCATTTAGTAAATCCGGTATAATAAAAAGTTGCATATGGATGCAGGTAAAACAGCCGCAACATGCTCGGGGGATTTTAATTCCGTTAGCCCTTGTAAAAGTGCGCAGGGAAATCCCTGCTAACCTACGTCAGAAGCGAGGGAAAAGGCCGAACTGCAATGAACCACCGCGGTGGTTTGTGTCCGGTGCACCGGCCAAACTCGACACAGGTTGCCATTGATGTACTTGCAACAATCTTAACTAATGATTGTAGGCCTTATGTCTTTTGCGAGAAGGTTTACAAATGGTTAGATAATATTGTCAATTATGGTATTCCAGTAAACTGTTAACGCGAGTGACTCACTCACTACGTTAATGTTGCGCCGCGTGGACGTCTATTGCCGAAAAACTCCGACCGTCGGAAGAGTACTTTTGGTGGGTTTTTTTTATCGTATAACCACTTATGACTTTTGATTTGTCTTCGATTTATAATTAAATCTAATGTATTATTGGAAAAAATAGGTATCCAATGCCTTTCGGGCATATTTTGCAGATCACTTTTTGTGGGGTGTACCTATCTGTCGTTTTGATTTTCATGTTTATGACTTTTGTTTTATTGTCGATTTATTATTTAATTTGATGCTTTAATATGCATTTGTAGACTTGATTGAAATAAAACCTCATTAATAGCTGCATTTAAAATACCTATTATGTATCATTGGTACCACTGCGTGGAATGAAAACTATTTAAGACAAATCTCAATCATTGACTGGTGTGAAATACTTAACTGGTATTAACATATACATTTGTATGTATGTTCACCATAGGCACAAAACACTTGCCAGGTGTGCGGTCGTTTCTGCCGCATTGGCTTACATAACCATGCAAAACGCTGTCTCTCTACCTGAGCACTGTTTTCATAGACTGTAATAGACTATATTTTGATGATGTATAGCTAGGCAAAGTAAAAATTGTTGTAAGTTTACGTTTTATTGTTAATCATAACTTGAATGAAGAATCAAACGCATTAAATATAAATTTTGCAGTGAGTTAAATAAAAACAAGTAATATGTGGAATACACCTTCTTAATACCACCGTTTTATAGTTTTATGAACCTACTTACATATAATAAGACTAGCTATATGTTATGGGTATTTTTTTAATTGCTTAAAACGTGCATGTTGATTTTCTTGTAGACAAGGTTAAGCTAATATCAGGAAACCTTTTTCTACTTTAGCGGTTCAAATCGAACCGTTAAAAACTAATTTAAGTATTATATTTTTATTTAATTATTTGAAATACTACTAATCATACAGCCACCATGTTTATCGTCTTCTACGAGTACATATACATACATACATTAACTAATAAACCTACCAATTTTTTTGATGACAAACTTCACTTGTTAACAACATAACGAGATATATAACAAAATAGTTAAGCATATAAGCATTAAGGTGAATCGTCTATATTTATTACGTTTTCTTTAGTCAAGTTGTCATATCTACATCGGCTACATCTCGTAACTTTCAATTAAATAGTGGTGAAGTTTATATTAGTTAAATTAATAAAATTTAACTAATATATTTATTTTTGTCGAAAATAGCACAACTTGGTACTAAAAACGAATATAATTTACTCACTTTTGTGTCAGATTTGTAGCATAGTGTCTCATAACTTTTTATGAGTCGTCACAAGCTTCTCATGAACACTAGATAACTCGCGTTTTCTCAAATAGAACCCCCTGATACCAATTTTCCTCGAAATTGTTACAGCTATTTCCGAGATCGCTGAAACATATTTGCTCGTTAAAGGTATTAAATATGATTATTTTTTCATTGGGATTTGGTTATATTAAAAAGGCACATAAAACAATTGATAGCTAGATTTGATTTTGTATCAAAAACTAGGGACACTTTTATTAATCCGTAAGTCTGGTCTGAGATCTGAGTAGAAATCTTCGAAACATTCTTTGTACCTATCAAAGAATGTACAAAAAGTACCTAAATGGTACATTTTCTTCTGGATCGGTGTTGCTGGATGGAAGTCCCATAATTCATATTTATGTACCTAAGTATATTTTTTCCCAATTTAGCCTTACGCAACAGTTATATCTAATGCATTTGTGGATTTCATAACACAGTGTAGACTTAAGTTTCTGGGGTAATTCTGTTTTCCTCAATATACTTTGACGTAGGTAGTATTTTTACGTAAGAAATTAATATTTAAATTGTAGGCCCGCGCAACGCATGAGCCCGTATATAACGTAATAATATTAAAACCCGGGTTTTTTAATAATACCTACAAGTTGACGAGGGGCCTATTTCAATCACAAGATCGATTGGCCGCAGCCCGCAGGTCACTTACAAAGCCGGTTTGAAATAATAGACATACGTGACATTAACGCATTCTTTTTAAATATTATGTAGCTTACATGGATTATGATCACATGGCGTGGTCTCCTAGACCTAGTTTCTTGACAAGTAGTGGTCACGTTATGGAGTAATACATTTTAGAATTCTGATAAAAATTGCAACAAAACTGAAAATGACACCTAATTAAACTTATAAATGGATTTTAATCTTTATAAATAAACTATGTCAATGGCAGTTTTTCAATTATATTCTTACTTAGTTGTATTGCCTATTATTTAAGATAAAACTTTTTGAAATACTGTTTTCTTTAATACTTCTACCGGGTGTCCGGTAATTAACGGACAAGTTTCAAACCACAAAGACGACGAAGTGCACCTTAGGCTAGTCCAGAAAATCGACTTTAAGGTTTAGTAGAAATCCACTGGTTTTCGAGATATTTACTTGAAAACCTATATACGTAAGTTTCGTAAATTTTCCCAACTATAGCTAGTCCAGTCCCCCAACTATGACCGAAGTTAACTCTACGAGTAAATATGATTCGTTATGTTACAATTATGACGGAAATACAGTTAAATGCAACTTAGGTAAACATTTATAAAATCATTGATAGTAATGGTGCACTGATACGGAAAAGTTAAGTTTATAAGCTAAGTTTATTACCTGCCAATCATTTAAAATATATTATTTTACAATTACTTTTATAATGGCATGTTTGTACCAAGGTGGTGACAAACATGCATTTGACCTCCGTCATTGGACAAACCCTGAAATCCCACATAGGGCTACATCTTAGTAATGCTCTAAAATATATATGATATTAGGCACTACATATTTAAAGATGCAAAAAAACATATCCATTCCCTACTACTCTCATGGAGTTATGAGAAGTCTGAGGACATTTTGAAATGTTAAAGATATATTTTCTTCGCATATTTCCACTTAATGCGTTCACATACACACACACACACACACACACACACACACACACACACATACACACACACACACACACACACACACACACACACACACACACACACACACATACATACACACACTCACACATTGCTAAAATTCTTAATTTCGGTAACTCATAGGTAACTTTGTATGACCTAGACCCCCACGATACAGGCTATGCCTAGTGTGGGGATCACTGTTTCTTTGCTTTTTGTTTGCTAAATATTGGTGAATAAATATATTGTTATTGTATGTCTTTCCCATCACGGAACAATGGTGTTCCGGACCTTTGGGAGGCGTGCGCGGAGCCGAAGCCAACACGCAGAGGCCCTTTCGACAATTTAATGAAATGTAAGGGGTACAACCGAGCGGATGTTGCACCTGCCCGAGTCATGGGACGCATGCAGAGGCAGCACCCGCCAGGGTGTATAGACTATTGAGATTTAATGGAATCTAAAATATACTGGACTATTAGGTGAAAGTGGTGGACTAAATACTGGGTTATGGAGAATAAAATCGGACGTCTGCCTAACAAAATGGTAATCAATTTTATTTCCGGCAGCCGGTGACTCGCCCACATAAGATGGGCCCCCACAAAAAGCGACATCTAAGATGGCTCGAGGGCAACACCGGTATGAGGGCTGGGGGTAGAGAGGTGTCACTGGACTTTAAACATATAGCCAACTCGCCACTTAGGTTTCCACATCTACCCTCGAGAACACAGCTCTCGCGACCCTACTCTGGACGGCCGGTTAAGGCAAGCCAGAGGCGGAGGACTTGGTCGGACGACGGAGTCCCCCAGGAGCGCTCAGGTACGTGGGGTCGCTACTCCCCAACAGCTCGCCACAAGCTGCCCTGCGTTGACTGATTGCACCGGTCAAAACCAGTGGGCGATGGGGTCGTCACATCCCTACGCCATTTTGTTATTGTTATTGTTATATATTTTTTTATTAGAATAAAAAATAAAATATTTTTTTTAAACAAAAGTTATTTTGAATAATCGACACCAAAAAGAAGCATACAGTAACAGATAGTAATTTGTTAACTTCTTCGTAACCACTGACTGCATCGATTGTTATGATACTTTGTATACTGGTTCTAATCATCGTAACGCGTATGTACGTTTCGGTTATGTCTAATGACTACGGACACCCTGTATACAATCTGACTGTCGATGAACGATCATCAACCATTATACGTACAAAGTGTTACATGCGCGTTACCATTAAAAACCTGTAATCACAGTCCGTTTATTAAGAACACCACGGTATATATAGTCCTTTTAGAAAAAGATTTCAGGGGGCGCCCCCATACATGTAACTGTATGTCAAAAAAAGTTTTTTTGCCTATTATCTACTTGTGGCACATCATCGAATAGGCCTTTGGAAATAACTTAAAGGTTTCTTGAACAAAATTTTGATTAATCGAATATTATCGGATATAATCGCTCTGTAAGTCTGAAAAAATGTGTCCCCCCCTCTATCTTTTGAACGGGAGGTCCAAAAAATTCAGGAAAATTCAGGAAGATAGTCTAAGACGAACTTATCACGAAAATTATTTTGAACAAATTTGGTCAAACCGTTAATGAGTTTTTGATAAAAAAACTGCTCATTACAAAAGGACGTAAGTGCCTTGATATTGTGAAAACACTTAAGCCTTTTTGCTTGACAATTTTTTTATCGTGTGACGGTACGGACCCCTCAATTATGCGTAGTCCGACACGCACTTGGCCGGTTTTATTAAATGCTTTTAAATGACCATGTTATTTTTTTATTTAAAATGTATTTATTGTAGTCTTAAGGGTTGGAAGTAATGATAGACTTAGTAAATTTATAGACCGGGTCTATCAAGCTGGACGTTGCCCCCGTGGAAGAGACAACGGTCCAATTTTTAAACCAAAATATAGTTTTTTCATTGTTGTGTACCTAAAGTCGTAAAAATGTGATATGTTACAAAGATTTCTTGTGTGTTACCAGGATGCACTAACCGCTAGGGAACCCTGACGGAAAATAATATGGCTATTTCCTTCCACCGGTAAGCATTATGATCTGAATCCTATTCAATATCTAACGCTGAAAATGTATGTGAATTCTTGTGAAGCAACTATGCGTATTTGCATTAATAGCGTAATTGTAAATAGCGGGATATCATATTAAGATACTTCGTAGTGTTGTACTTAAGATACTTATCGTGACATCGATTAAAGTCGATAGCAAACTTGGGAAATGTATGGTGATGTATTTGCCTATTCTGTCACACTAGTAGTAATTAAATGACATTCTGTCTACTCTATGGTAAGGATTGCGTAGTGGAAACGGTATCATTCTACAATCCATAGCCAAGTGGAGTAACCCTATGTGTCCCTTTTTCTATATGGTATGTTTCTTGAGAAGGTGAAGGATGACATTATTAAATAATTACCTACTCAGTTTCTGTTTCTGATCATCTATCTACTTTTATATTTTATTTGTAGAAGTAATAATATTTTGATAACTTATATTTTTAAAATTCAGAGACAAACTAGGGTCGGCCTCAATTTTCTATCGTTCGATATTAAATACTTAACGTGTGTCTGCGTACGACATTTTTTCCAAATGAAATGACAATTCGTTTTGAATTAAACGTCATCTCGATTGATATTAGAATAGAGGTCAAATCAATTTTCTTTGTTTGTCACATATTTGTAATTATGTCCGTAAATAAAAAAACATCTTAGTCAATAATACTTTTTAGCTATTACAGCATATTTACAGTTAAGAAATTTGTTGTAACAGAAAAGTTAATTATAATGGGGTCTTCATATGCGGTTTCTTAAACACATTATAGAGGGCTAATTATATGTGGGTAGGTATATAACGGTATTTTAAATTATTGGAAACAATTGGCATGTTTTTATTTAATACATGGATTGGTAGGTACAGTCACGTCTATAAATACCTATACACTCCGGAACTTATTACAGGGGAATAAGGGTCAAAATTGAATACAGATGCAAATATATTTATGAAGCCGACCGTACCTACAGATTAAAATTAAAACATATCGTAATCTCACAAGAAAAAAATAATATTATTTAAAAAATCAAAAAACCCGACTGCATAAAACCTAACTGAAAAGAAAGAAACAAGTCAAGTGTTGATTGATAATCACATAAAAAAATATAATGTGAACATCGTGATTTTAAACAGTAGGGACCCAGCCCGTACTAATTTCCTAAATTATGGGTTGGAGTTTGAGTTTTAATCTAAAAATTCAATAATTCATTAAGAACAACAGCAGCACTACCGCTAGTTTTACCCGGATACGTGCGTTTACAACTATGAGACAAGAAGGAGGGTTCATTATTAATAACAATAACAGCACAAAGCACAACTCAACACTTTACATTCTCGAAACATATTGTTTAGATTAGATTAGCATTATTTATACAGCGTGGGTATTTGATAATTAATCCAGCTATAGTACCTGTTCATATGAATCGTATGTATAGGATAATAATTTCGTTAAATTGTGTTTTTAATTAGGTGTTATGATTTTTCTAAGGTGCGACAGAGCTGCAATGTCGTCCAACTTTGTTAGACATGATAAATGACACTGACATGACACTCGTATGACGTTTAGATACCTACGTTAATTTATGTGGATGCAATACATACGTGCTGATTTTTTATGTATGAAATAAAAAATCTTAATTTCCTAAAGAAATTATCTAAATAGGTTCCCTAGGTCCAACCAATGGTAATCATCATTAAAATATTCGCCCGTATCAAATACCCACGCTGTATATGTATACCTACTATTACTAGTATTATTACTCGGTAAGTTTATATGACAACATTTAGTATTATTTACATGCTTTTTACAAAAGACTCGGTAAATCGTACTCGGTAATCGGTAGCGACCTCTCGGACAGTGATGCCCGAGCCGCAAAGGTTACAACACCACTCTGTCTGTCAGACGATGACTGCCTGATGCAGTGGAAACATGTCACGCCTATTGTAATAAAAATACGTGAGTGTTAACCGTTGCAATTTAATATCAGTATGACTCACGAAAGTTTAAATTATAAGACTCGGTAAACTTTGCAATCTTTCTATTTCGTTCAGTGAATTAATGTGGTGGGGGTTGTTAAGGAGTTTGCAGTGGTCTAGACTACTGACCATTAATCCGTCTAAAGACCGAACTCGGCTTAATGCCACGTATGCTTGATCCTTCGCAAAAATTCGAGAACTTAAATTTGGCACACGACCGTTAACGTTTTCGACGCACCATTGTGCGTTTTGTACGTTATGTATTACCGTCGTCGGGTATATTGAATGATTTTTAATTCCTAATCCTAATGCAATTAAGACGAAATAGCTGGTTATGTGACGTTAATAGTTTTTCTCATCTGACCCTTGATCCAGCCAGCTACCGAGATCCTCTAAGTTCTAGGTCGAGAGTCTTTTCTTATGTGACTGTTCACCGAAACAACTATCGGATTTTTTATTTTATCACCGAGCCTACCTCCCACATGTAGGTTACCGGAGACTGACTTCTCACTTCCTTTCTTAATCTACGCAAAGTTACAAACCTTGCCCTCTTTTACTTTACATTCTTAGTCTACAAAAGATTAGTAACGAACCTACCCGGGTGAAACTAGTAATCATACCGTTGTAATTTTTTTGTGCGAGGGGCTCCGCCTTCCTATCCCCCTTTACCGTTATGTGTCTTCCATTCTTAATCTACCAAACTTAAATAATGAACCGTCACACAGTGGATGTTGGTGTTCGGGAGGCTCCACATGCCATTTCCTGACTTTTATTCTTAATCTTCAAAAAGTGAGTACCGAACCTACCCTGGTGAAACTAGCAGTCATGTCGTGGTTGTTTTTGCTTGTTGGACTATAGAACAAGCTGCTGACGCATAATTCTGGTCTGTGTAAAGGTACTGTAATACATGCTCATTACTAGCATGCTTCGTGCTTAGTAGCATGCTAATAAGCATGCTTAATAGCAAAAGGGGATGGGAGCGGGACACCTACTTCCCCGCTTGCTAATAAGCATGATAGTAATGAGCATGTGTAACAGTATCTTAAGTACTCGTTAAGCAACGTTAAATCGTTACAGTTCCTAAATGGCCTTTTAAACTTTAAAATTAATAAAGAAACAATGATTTTCAAATCCCTATTCAATGATACCCCACTTGATATCTATCGATAGTTTTTAATTTTAATTTTTTTACAAAATGGCGTCTCATGATCGCGATTTTAAATTTTGATTATTGCAATGTCTTTAGTGACACTTGCGCAAAGATGACGAATCGATTGACGTGTGAATCATCAAGATCGGTCCACGCGTTTGCTTGTTTGCCACAAAGGAACAAACATACATACAATATAAACTGTTAAACACATTACCCTTCTTTGCGTTGCGCAGTCGGGTAAAAATAGGTAAATATTGACATGAACATTTTGTAATGCGTGGCTGTTCATAAATAGTTCAGTTTGTCGTTGAAAGACTATTTCATACCCTAAGGTAAAATGGATTACTTACCACTATTTTTTTACACATTGTAAATTAGTAAAAGTAATGTTCAATTTTCACTGATTTTTTTTATCACGATACCTGAATTGGCGTACAACGAAGAGAATTCATAAAAAGATAGAATTGTATTGTAATTTTTTTATTGAATTTATTACTGTGAATTCTATCCGAATTACGATTGTGTAAATTTCTAGTTAGCATTAGTTACAGCAAGGAAAACTGCATAAATAGAAGGTAACATTTTCGATTCAAGAACTAATTTCCAATGGTTGGTATTTTAATTAACTTCCATTAAAACTAGAGCGTGTGAACTGACATTGTGAAGAAATGACCATGATAACTGTAACAGACAACCCCCAGGAAGCCAATGGTTGTTCATTTTCCTCGGTATTGTACAGAAACGCCCTGAAAGTTACCACGCAATAGTACCTATTAATTAAAGGTGCGTGCAGATGTAGGTAGTGCATACGATTGTTTCAGTTTAGCAATAGGAAAGTATTATGATTGAATTCATTCATAAAATACATACTACATACTCTAAACTTCTAAAGCAAACATGGTGGCCTTCTGGGCAATCATTCTAATATTGACCCAGTCTCACAATAGTCTAGTAGTAGTAGTAGTTGTAGGGACGATACCTATATACATATTTTAAGACATCGGGAAACTACTAGAGGTCAGGGCATCTGCCGCGAAAGCAGGAGGACGCTGGTGCGATCCTAGCCCCGGGCACTGGAGGCCTTGATCACTTTTTTATAGTAAACAGCCTGTATTTTTAATATTACCTCAAACCGTAACCAAACGTAGGTGTTAGTACTATGAACCGATATTGCAAGGTAATTTTAAGTTAGTCTTAACCACTAAAGCGTAATGAATGTTTGGAAATTTTCCGAGCAGCAATGTATTGCGTACTTACACTTATTTCACAGCAGTTAAAAGTTATCACTTGTGATATAATAGTTGTGACGTCACCTACAATGCCTTAGTCTTGATCAGATCAGGTCTCTTTCAATCTCTTATTTAAACACTTAAATTGTATATTTAAGTTGTTTTTGTTTATTATGAATTCTAAACATTGTTCATTAATGTTAGGTACCTAAAGTTTAAGTCGCAGTTCGCTATGTTTATTTTCCTTGAAATGTATTGATCGTAATCACACCTCATAAATAGGGTTAACCTCGTATGCCTACGTAAACTTTGATCGTCCTTCTTGCATATTTTTCACCTCTAATAGAGACCTAGTTAAACAATATTGTTACATATTTATTACGAAGGTAAATATTCATTATTTTGTTGTTCCTAGAACCGAAACGGAGAAGCCGTTCTTAAAGTTACAAAAATTAATTTTTTTATATATGATAATCCATACAGCTTGTACGAACATGTAGCTAGGAAAATCTATCACCGACCATAGAAAAAAAAACATGAACCATGATCCAAAGACAATCAACTGTTCAGTTCTAATGTGTGATTCCTACAACGGGTAGACTAAACTTTGTCGGGATTTTGATTGAGCATAATTTGGAATTTTAATAATAAAAGAAGAAACTACTTAGGTATTGCTGGATGCGTAGCCAAGATGCCAATCGCTCACGCTCAGTCGCTAACGAAACGCAACTGTCATTATCACACTAATAAGGAAGACTGATAGAGAGAGGTAGCTGCGATACGTTATTAAGCGTGAGCCATTGGCATCTTGGCTACGCACGCTGGTGGTCACAATTTTATATGTGACAATATTAACAACGAGGATGAAGGATTTCGTGCGGCTGCTGCTGTTTTCCAATTTCTCCCAAAAACTTGATTTTACATACCTAAAGAACGATGACCTGTGTATTAAAGTGATAAGTTAATGCTATGCTACTCTATCTAACTCACTGCGCAAATAATTGCAGCTTGAAAGTTCCACCGCGTTTTCCCCGCGTGGTGACATTTACTCAGTTTTCCTGCATAACGTCAAGTAACTACTAAAACCTTAGCCTTGGAATACATGATGAAATAAATATTTTAGTAGTATATACAACAGTATTATAAAAACATACTCGTACCTTAATAATATGTTTATATATATTTTGTATTGCTATGATGTTAGTCTGCTATTAATTTTGCGCTTTTTTAATGGTATGTACATGTCTGTTTCGTTCGCAATAATGTAACTATATATTCATCCGAAAATGTATCTTTGCATTGTATTTTACATATAATATATAATCATATTGTAAAATTCCTACCCTAAGAGCAAACACTAAATAAATAAATTACCTAATCATCATCATTATAAATCTGTAATGCTGTAAGATGTTGTTTAAAACAAAATAAATAAATAGTCAGTAGTAAATATAACGTATAAACAGGAAAACTACATGTAGTGGTTCGCACCCCCGCGCAAGCCCCTATATCTCGGCAATACCTTAACCGAATTAGCTTATTTTAGAACTAAAAAGATTATATCATTGAAATACCTGCTAATTATTCTCGACGAGCCGATAAACGGTACTAGAGGCAGTATCAGCGAAGAAACATACAAACTTAGATACAAACGCGGGACTGTTTCGGTAAACTTGGAGAGTGCGCTCCATTGAAAGTTCATTTTAAAAAGTAATACGTTAAAAAGAGTGTATCTGTATACCTACTGTATTTTCCGAGGTATACACCCACTTGCCAGAATTTCATTTGCCATAATTTCATTTGCCATAATAGTCAACAGCCATAATATTGTTTCCCATTATTACATATGCAATACTTATTGTTTACTATATTAGTCACGTGCCAGAAAGTTTGTTTCCCATAAAATCAATATCAATAATATCATTTGTCATCATCATTGTAAGCCATAATTATCACTAGCCATAATATAATTTGCCATCCAAATTGCTTCCCAGAAAGTTGGTTAGGTTAGGTTTGGTTAGAACTGTGACCTTTCAATATCTATATATATAAAAGAAGAAGCTGACTGACTGACTGACATATCAACGCACAGCCCAAACGGCTGGTCCAAATTATATAGATATAGACTTCAAATTTGGCACGTAGATTCCTTTTATGGTGTAGGCGAGCACTAAGGAAGGATTTTTCAAAATTCACCTTCTAAGGGGTTGAATCTAATCTAATCTTATTTCCCCATACAAACTTTGGACCCCCCAAAGTTTGTATGGGGTTGGGGAAATAAGATTAGTTAGACTATTTTATCTGAAACTTCACAGGAGTATTCTTTAAGGTAAATGAGTAAAGACGTGTTTCAGGCTTTTTGAGAAATTAACTCCCAAAAGGGGGAAAAGGGGTAATATAGTAAGAAACCAACATGGGTATCGTTTTTATCGTTTATCGGGTCGCTGATTACGAAAACTGATTGTGAATAATATCATCTCCCCTGTTGAGATGCGAAGGGGCCGAAATCTAAAAATATCACTACGGGTGTCGTTATATGTTTATTTCTGTTTCTGAAGATTCCAAATTTAGCACTTAGGTTTCTTACGAAGTGTATGGGCACAAAGAAAGGAGTTTTCAAAATACAGCTCCAAAGGGGGTGAAATGGGGTACAAAGTTTGTATGGGGAAACAAAATTAGTTGGACTATTCTATTTGGACCTTTACAGGAGTATTTACAAAGATAAATGAGTTATCACCTGTTTCAGGATTTTTAAGAAAACAACCTCTATAAGGGGAAAACGGGTTGCAAAAGTAAAAAAACAACAGCATGGGTATCGTTTTCATGGTTTGTTGGGTAGCTGATTACGAAAACAACGTAGATTTTAAAATACAACGTGGCAATTGTGAAATACCATCTCCCCTGTTGGGACGCGATGGGGTCGAAATCTAAAAATATCCCTACGGGTGTCGTTATATGTCTATTTCTGGTTCTAGAGATTCCAAATTTAGCACTTAGGTTCCTTATAAAGCGTAGGGGTGCCAAAGAAAGGAGTTTTCAAAATTCATCTCCAAAGGGGGTCAAATGGGGGTACAAAGTTTGTATGGGGAAACAAGATTAGTTCGATTATTTTATTCGAAACTTCACAGGAAATTTCCTAAAGATAAATGAGTAAAGACGTGTTTTAGGCTTTTTGAGAAATTAACCACCAAAAGGGGGAAAAGGGATACCTAATATATATAATATAGATAAGTTTAGGTACGACGACGAGCGAAGCGAGGAAGAGTGTTAGGCTGAACAGTGACCTTACAGCGCTACAAGCTAGCATGCGTGGATTCGGGGAAACACCATTATTTAGTATGGCGTTTAAATATTCTATTAAATAGTATTAGTACAATTAATAATATGGACAACAATTAATATGGCACTCGTACGTTCTGGAATCTAATAATCGGGTAAACAAAGAGTGTCATATCATTTTTATGGTATCTTCGCTTCATATATATGAAGCGGCGGAAATATGCTCCTCTTGGCTCGGGGTACATTTTCGTTCCGTTCGCGGTGGAAACGGCGGGTTGCTGGGGTGCGGACGCGAGGCAGTTTGTGCGCGACATAGGCCGTCGCCTTAGGCAAAAGGGAGACGACCCCCGCTCCGAGTCGTTTTTGGTGCAAAGGTTGTCCATAGCTATTCAACGTGGTAATGCCGCGAGCGTTATGGGCACTTTTGCACCGGAAGCGATGGGGAGCGGTGGCATGACTAACGATTACGTAGTATAAGTAATTAAATAATGTATTGATTGACATGTTTATAAATAAATATCTACTCTTTTTTTTTATTATTTTTTTTTTATTATTATTTTTTTTTTTTTACAATTTTAATTTATTTATTACATGTTTAAAATCATTATTTATAATGTAACAAAAAGCGATAATTAACTAGTAATCCGCAACGCAGGCTTCGTCAGGCATGGCTACAGAAGACAATCAGCAACAGGCTTCGTCTCATACAAAACAATGATGAAATCCGCAACAGGCTTTGTCATTCTTATTCACTAATTAGAGTCAGTATCTACTCTTTATATATATATATAGTTTATCTCAATAGCTCATTTCTCAAGAAGGGTTTTTTTAACCAAAATTCGCAAATTTTTATTTTTATTTTTTAGGGTTACGTACCTCAATCGGGAAAAACGGAACCCTTTACGTTGTTGTCCGTCCGTCTAGCTGTCAAGACACTTTATTTCTGGAACGCGTAAAGGTAGGAAGTTGAAATTAATACCACATATAGGTACAAGTCTGCGGCCCCTTGAAGCTGTAAAAAAAATCAAACATCTAAGTATGTCATATATTTACTAAAACGGGGCTTAATCGTGCTAAGTATGTCAATGCAATCAAAAGATATGGCCGTTTATGTCGCATTTTCCATACAAATGCATGGGAATCAAAATGTATAGGGTAGGTACTACCCGTTGATCTAGAAACACGAAATTTGGCATAAAGCAATATCTTGTAGCACAAGTATAGGAAAAAATCCGAAAATCGCATAATTGTCGCACACTGAGAGTTCCGCGTCACCAGTATTTTTATGTACAAAAATGGGGGGAACATCCTTTGTGCGGAACCCACAGTGTGCGAGTCCGATTCGCACTTGGCCGGTTTTTTTTACACGAAATACAGTACACGCTCTGCAAATTTCTAAAGCCAGCGTCACGTGATCGGCTCGGAAAGCTCGGAGATCACATGACATTTTCCATAGAAATAGACACATCGGTCACGGCCCGGCCCATGCCGGCCTGGTCTAGCGTGAGTCATGCTTGAATAAATCTTTTCGAAATTACCTCCCCGAGTCGTAATGGACGATTTGGGTACAAAGGTGCACATCGAGTAGTTTAGGAATGAAAAGCGATTACTGCTAATAAATATGTTTTAGGCACACCTGCCCTGCACTTGCACTGACAATTACCTATAATTATGTATTAATGACACTATATTTACTATTATTATTATTGGCAATTATATGTATGGGCATGTATATCCCAGAGTCGTGAGCTCGAGTCTGCCCTAAGAAAATGACTTTTTCCACTTTACCTTTCTATCTAAGAGATTACATTTATATTGGCATTTATGGCCGGTTACGCTACGGATATGATCGTAAATAATATTTAGCTCATGAGGTAATACAAACTCACATATTTGCTTATATTTGAATAAATCTTCTGTTTCTTTAAAAAGTAAGTGATTCTAAATCCAATTTTAAAATTGATGATAATTGGCTGCAAGCGCAACGGTAGTCTACATAGGTATACCTACACAACTTATAAAAACTCGTAGTGTTAATTAACCTTGTAAACTCAGCCTAATAGAAATTGCTTAAGGTATTAACCTGCCGGCTTATTTGGCTGCGTCATAAAATCTCGTAACGTGCATTGGTAGGTATCTGACGTCTTGTGACGTCACGTCACAGGCCATCGTCACATTCGGAACGGTCTCATTTCTAACGAGCGCTGACGTCAAATCTCGCATATCGGCGTTCGGGTACTGACTAAATAAATGTTATTTCCCTAGTTTTCCTCGTAATGCGCAGTAATAATTTTGTTATAGGGGAGGTAACTAAAGTAAATTGTGGTGGCACATTTTGTACTGAACATAATGTGTACAGTTAACCAATTGGAACCCTAAGCAACTCTAGAACTATGTCAAAATTACAAGCACTAAGAGATTTCTTACAATCTGATTTATAGCGTCACTATGACATAGACCTACAGTGGCCTAGGGTACCAATTGGTTGACTGCACCTACTCATTTGCGAAACCTTATTCAACAAATAATTAGGTATAGATTAGAAGAGCGCATCTTGATTTTTAGAACTGCAGGTGGTGACGTGATGCATATGCAAGCGGTGTGGTCCAGCCTTAGGTAGCGAGTTTACCCACATATGATTACCTCTATGAAGCACCACATATCAAGAAACCACCTATATTCCCGGTCAACTAAAGCCAAAAAACTAAAAACATCTTATCAAATGTCGTTGCGTTGCCATGCCACCACGGTGTATAACATGTGACACGTGCTTTGGCCCAAAGACGAACCCGTTCTTAGTATCATAACGGAAAGCCCAAAACAAAATAACCAAATGACCCTGACCTTACGACGTAAACACCGACTTCTGCAAACCAATAAAGTTGGTAATGGCCCTAATGTCTATGATTACTTCTGTCTAATATTTTTGATGTGGGTAACGGGTACTTACCTAATCTTGGTGAATAATTGAGTTTTAATGACGGTGCGCCGACTACCAGCTTATCATTTGTATAATTAAAATTACCCTACTAATAGATTTTATTATTAAAACGGTGTTGAAAAACCAGACATACGGTATGCGTGTTTTTTCATAATATTTTTTTTCTAATGACCCACTTTTATTATTTTTGTACAGTATTTTTAATATTATTTAATACTCTGTGTTTTTAGTTGCCAACGTACACGGTAAAAACATTTTTAGGGTTCCTTCAGGATATTGATAGAGTTGGTAGATAAATGTAAACAGCATGTGTAATGGAGTTATAGGCCGAGAAGGACCCAGTAAGTACCTACGAGTAGACTTGACTTTCGAAATATCCGTCATTTTGAATGTTGACTCGACGATCATTATCCTAATTATCGTTTCAGCGAACGGTCTTATAGTGAAGAGTCTTGACCAACACCTTAAGAGACCCCGCTAGGTGGCTGGATCAAGGGTCAGACTCAGAAGGCGGTAATTCTGGATACGGGTCCTATATAACCACCGGCAACCTGGGCCCTGCCCCGTTGCCGGGGCAGGGCCTATCTATTTTGTTTTGTTTTTGTATGTGCTTTTTGTTTTTACAGTTCTGTAGTCAACTAGGAACTCATTATACTCGTAGTTTCGCCATATTTAACTGTCTGTTCGTCCGTCCTTCTGCGGCTAAGCTCAGTGAACGTTACTACTAGAAAGCTGTAGTTTGGTATTAATGTACGAATCAATCATGCCCCGGCAACGGGACAGGGCCTATCTATTTTGTTTTGTTTTTGTATGTGCTTTTTGTTTTTACAGTTCTGTAGTCAACTAGGAACTCATTATAGTTTCGCCATATTTAACTGTCTGTTCGTCCGTCCGTCTGCGGCTAAGCTCAGTGAACGTTAGTACTAGAAAGCTGTAGTTTAGTATTAATGTACGAATCAATCAAACCGTCAAAGTTAGGAAATAAAATCTGGTAAAATATTACTGTGGAGTATAACATTTAAAACTTTCGCGATTTAAACACATATTTAAACATAATAATTAATTCGCGTTAGACCCGTTTAATTATTATGTTTAAATACTGTGGAGTACTTCCCATAAACGTAAATTTATAAAAAATATCATAAAAGTAGAGCTTAATAAAGATATTCAAGATTTTTTTTACCGTGATCAGTTAAGCCTTTTTCGTATGTTTTGCAAAAAGTCATATGCTCTTATAAAAGGGCGTAAGTATACCTTGTGTGGCCCATAAAAGGGGAGAATAATTTGATATCTGGGTAGTACTCCAGAAAGCCAACATCTTTTGTTAAAATTTTTTAAAAAATATGTATTCTGTAGGTTTTCACTTCTTCATACTAACTAAATAGTATTTTCAATGTAAGTTAACATCATCCTAATAGACGTCTCTTGTCATAGTTCAAAAGTGACAAAATTCGCAGTACATTGCGTCTTTTAAAAAACTTTAAAGTGTAATAAAGATCAAAACGCAAGTTACATTTAAAAGTCGCTGAGCAAACTTTGTTCAGTTTGGAGAGTACTACCTGCGATCAGATTCTGCTCCCTTGTTATGGGTCACACACGGTATGAATATTAAGTGCTGCGAAGTTACTCCTTTTTTTTGCTAATTATGGTCATGGTACCTACGTTTTGCTGCTACGTCATTCTAAATTGTAACGTTCTATGATCCAGACGTTTTGCTAAAGAGGCGTTTAACATTCATGTCTATGTAGTCACAAAGACGTAACACTATCCAGACATTTGAGCCATAATGTCTTTTAGCGATAAGGTCAAATCGATAGTGACCCCTTAAACCTTACCTTATAGATTCGTTTATTGTGACAGGTGGTTGACTACGGAACCCTACACTGAGCGTGGCCCGACATGCTCATGCCCAGTTATTACTTTCATAATCTTAATCATATTATAAATGCCTGACGTAAGCATGAAAATTAATAAAAAGAGTAAAGTAAAATAAAATATGGAATTCAATTAATAACAACTGGTAAAGCGTGAGTCGGTCGTAGAGTTAAAAAATAATTGTAAATAAAATCGAAAACCGAAACCCTCTGAGCGCGAGTCTGACTCGAATATGGCCGGTTTATTTGTTAATGATAAGAATAATTGTAAACGCATCAATGAGAGTATTTTGCATGTTTGCAACAGACCTACAGAATTCTTAAATAAAAACTAGGCATCAGTGCACAGGTTAAAATGGCTTAAGTTGACAGATTAATTTGCATTCGATGTAGTGTTACCAGTAAATAATTCGGCATTAAACCACTCGTGTGATATTATTATGAAACTCGGCTGCCGCCTCGTTTCATAAACCCACACTTAACTTTTAATGCGTTTCATTATATACAATAACATAAACTACTAGGTATTACCCAACCTACACCATGCCACAAAGACAGGACGGACGGTTGTGCGTTTGTCGTCTAAATATCTTTTCAATACAGTTGCTCAAAAAGTGCCTTTTTTTTGGCTGTTTTGCGTGCGCAAAGTTTGTTTTTGCGAACTAGTGCTTTTTACTTTTCCAATCTTTTTAAATTTAGTTGTGTTCCAATTCATGACTGCTTACCGAAGAGTATTATTGTTCTTTAACTTTACCGAGCCGTATTAAAACTAAATACCTACTATTAACGCAATAATATTAAAGATATTGATATTTTATATTTCAATAATTATTTCTTCATCATACTAATGATCATTCAGTAAAAATATTAACATTGAAAACAGTTCTTATAAATCTGTGTGTATGAAACGGAACAGAGCCTACGAAACGTCAGTCAATTTTTTTATTTTTTAAAAGGTTATGGCCTGGATACTAGTCCTTTAAGCGAACGTCAGTCAAAGTAGAAGCGTTTTTCAATCAGGTAAACATGTTCGAAGGGCCTCTAAGACATGACGATACGATTTGTCACATGCGAGAAATAATTATTATGAGATTGAAAATGAGGAAGTAAAGAAGATAAGATAAACATTTTGAAGATGTTCTTAATATATCAACTGTATTACAATCGTGTCACGGAAATAATAAAAAAACTTTAAATTCGTTCTTATGTATTTTAATTTTTTCGCATCTGTATTGAAAAACGTCGTTCGATTCACGTGTGGATATGTCATTTTTCACTTGTCCCGAGTATTGCCACTCGCCTACGGCTCGTGGCAAGATACCTCGGGACTCGTGAAGTAATGACATACTTTCCACACTAGCATCGAAATGTACTATTTCACGTTTACATTCCGAAATTTTGGTTATCAACAAACGAGCTGGGGTTAGAACCCGCGACCCGCGTATTATTAAATAGTAGATAAACATATAAAGCAGGCGCGTTATACATAAGTATACAGACTGACAGACAACTTGCTGATATGGCGGCTACTTGCTAAAATATAATAACGATAATAAACGCATATCTTAGACAGCCGAACTACAATGCTCGTTGTTAAATTACGAACTGTTACCTACGTAAATCATTTCAGTCCACTTCTCACGGAGGTCACCAGCGACTGACCTTGTTCCAGTGCAATTCGGCCCGTATGAACCCGTTTAATTATGTAATTTAGCCTTATGCTTATGATAAACCACATGAGTAGTTAAACTAAACCTTGAGTATCAACTGGAGCGGCGTTTTGTCACCGGACTGACGACAAGCTTTTGTTTGTATGCGCTTTAGCGCTATCTACCCAAAAGGCATGAAATGGTTGAAATGGTTGACTCATTCAATAAAAATATTTTCCAGTAGCCGAAATTTTACTTTCAATTTAAACTTTCTTATGTTGACTTTGTCCAACTATTTGTATAATAGGTAGTATGTATGTATATGTAAGTACTGTCACCTGCAATTGTATCTTCCGATATGGCCGCAAAGATATGGCGCTCTTATGGCTGTCTGTACAAACAAGATTGTGTCGGGTATTTTCAAGAAAGTCAATAAATAACAACTTATCTGAATATTATCAACACCTAAAAAAATGTTGTATGGCCGAAGCACCTGGCTCTAAACTAGTACAAACAAAACACTTATATTAATATTAACTATTCGTTTCTGAATAAGCCTTTACAGAGTTGGCACGTATCGCAAATTGATATCGATCGATCGCTCCACAACACCAAGGCCTAAAACCCTCAGGGTTAATACTAAACTAGTTGCCGGTTTCGATATGGCAGACAAGATCATCGTATTTGCTTCAGGGTTGCCGCTATTGAAAAAATGTATACGATGTCATTTGATATCAATGATACAGTTATCGATGTTATTAAACAGTCCAGTTGCTAATATAACCCACACACGGCCTGAACTGCTCAAGAACATTAAGAGGATGTGATAAATTTATATTGGAAACTAAAAAATCACTAGTTTGGTAATACTGCTGATATAGGCATATGGAAAACTAATAAAAAACAGCGGCTGATTTTATGGCTAAGTTACATTATTTTCATCTAAAATATTACTTGGAATTATTAACCGAATTAATTTAAGTCTTTCTAACGACGGCAAACAGTGTCCAAATACCTGGATGAAGGTATAGGTTTGTTTCAATCATTTTGGAAGCTTATTTCTGTTCTGCCACACGGAAAGAAAAACATGCCTAAATAAAAATAAGGCATGTATTAAATATTATTTAATACATGCCTGCATGCCTGCATCATGCATATCACTGAGGTTATTATACCATAGTTTTTTCATTGTCATCAAGGACATACTGCTTCAAGTTCGTATGTCGCAGCGGGCTATTTTCGGGGGGGATTGGCATGTACTAATAATTGGTTGTAAACGTAGAAAAGTAGGACGCGGTTTTGTTTTATTTTGGCTGTATTTTGAAGTTTAAGATACGCATTCCACGCAGAATAGACGCAATAAACTGAAAAATGAGAAATGAGCGAAAATCAAACTCAACTCGGCATTACAAAGCATTAATCCTGGAAATGTTTTTGATTGACCTAATGGAGATTGACGATTCATGTATGGGCCCATACCCTAACGAAAATCGTTTTCCACTGATTAAATCTTTACCAAATTATTAGCCATCAATTGCACATCACTTATCCTAAATATTTTGAAAGTCGTACGCAGAATATTGAAATAGAAATCGGGATTTTTTAGGTTCGATTTTAAGTAAAATAACCAGATTTTGGTAAGTAGGTACATCTGATCCAAAGAGACTTAGGGCACACGGATACTCATGCCATTCTATACCGTATAAGTCAATACTATGGATTTAGATCAATTTCACGTATTCAAGACAAATAGTAGGCATTTATGAAACTAGGATCCAAAATGACTCGAAACAATCTCAACACTATTTAATTTATTCAAAGACGTCTGCTACTGTAATTAGTAATATAATCGCATGCAGTGTCTCAAATAAATTGACAGTTTTATTACGCATGACCGCCCTCTATTGGCAATATATGTCATTTCGACTCTTCTTCTACTTTTAAATAATGGTTTCTGTCCGAGAGTTGGACAATTTTGCCAGTGTCACGTATTATCAATATTTCAGTATATTCTTTTGCCACTTGGGCGACGTTGTTTGGTAATTGGTCTCGCTATATCGGTTGAAAATGGAATTACCGTTACGAAAGTAATACTATTCATATGTGACATACCCCTCCTCATCGCATCGCATTTCTCATTGCTGAGGGTTGTAAAGTCCCCGTGAGTTATCGCGGGGACTTTCCTCTGACGGTGTCCCGCCATCTTTGCCTGTCTTTGACATCGTGAAGCGCGACGTGCAGCTACACGTCCAAGGTGGATCGGACTTAATCTAACCACCTTGTTAGGCTACGGCCTCTGGGTAGTTTCCCATTAACCTTGGCAGTAACTTTGAGTTGTTCAAGATTGTGGCCTTCCTTTCTGGTAATATGTATGCAGAAGATCAGGGAATTCAATAAATTAGTTTTGGTCTTGCGTGAAATGATATGGTTTCTCCCTATGCCTTGCAGCTGGTGCATAGAACCCCTTGCCATTCCTATGCGCCTTGTGATCTCTTTTTCGTATACTTATATATAATCCTCCACAGTTTCAAACCTAAATATATTTACCTACGAGCTGCATCGTTTTGCCACGAGCCACAACCATCACCTTGGTTTTACTGTGATCGATCTTGAGACCCATTTCTAGACTGATGCGCTCCATTCTGTCCAGGATGTCAATCGTTTCGCTTCATTGGCGGCCAGAAGGGTGTGATATCAACCGAATTGGAGATTTGTGATTTTGGTGCCACCGAATGAGACATACGTCACATATCCAGTTATAAAATGTAACCCCAGAGCGGCGAAGTTGAAAGCTAAATAAAAGCAGCTGGTGAGACAACCTTATTGGGTATGATTAATATCCGCCGCAGCGCAGCTGCTGTACGCGCAGAAACGGAACTTGAAAATAACACAATTTTATCAACTTACTAAAAACTTAACAAAATTATTTGATATCAACCATAATTCTATTTCCAACTATATCACTTTTACCCAAGCATTATATTTCTATGCTTTTTGCATGCGACTTACTGTCTTATAGTTTTCATTTACCATGACGTCGACAGGCACTCCGCTCCAATTACTGTTGCAAACATGAATTAAAATTTTGGGAACATGAGAAGGAAACAAGCATAGGAATGTACTTTAATAGCAGTTTCCTGTGACTTTGTGATGATACGAGTACAAACTTGTAATGATATTTATCAGCACTTAACAAGTATGTAGTACCAGTACCTGCCTAATGCAACTTCATCAATCAGTGTGCCATCGTTACTTAATAAGGCCCTTATAGTTCCTACATACATAGGGTAGAGGAACCAAAAGATGAGTAACCCCCAATAGATGAACGTTGTTCCTAAAAATCACAATAATTAAATCCTGGCGTACTTTACAAGCTTATGAATATTTTTTAATAAAACTTTAAACATTTTCTCTTCATAGACATTTAAACTTTTAAATAATAGATCAGTGTATGTGGTTGCGAGAGCTTGCCGAAAATATGCCTCGCGCCGAAATCGCCGTTTGTATGGAAATCATATTAAGAATGGCGCTTCAAAATTTAAGGAAATAAATTCTTATAAAATTGAATAATGTTTTTACTGACATGCTTTTGCTTGGTAACGATTCTAGACTAATCCCGCTACCCTTTACGTTATTAATAAAGGAATACTTTTACTTATTTTATTAAATATAAACTGTTCAAGTTATGGTTCCAATATTGTGTGATTTATCCAATAGATGAACAGCGTTCAACTTTTGGGTAAATGTTAGTTTTTGAAATACTTATATTAATCCTAACGATAACGATACTCCATTTATGTCTTAAATTTCTAGTTTGCTGTTCCTTGATTTTTTGACTAAAAGATGAACGGAATTTTCCTTGTCTAACTCAATTATTACGGGGCATATTTTAGTATGGAAACGGGACTGTTTTTTTTTATTTATTTATTTAGGATCACCAACAGATAATACATCATTATTACAATTGAAACTTACATATAATAAGAGGTAGATGCTTATCTAATTAAAGGTAACCACAGCTAATATTAGTGTCTTTGGACATGCAGTATGGATTAAGTTTAAATTAATTAACATAAATGGCACACAATATAATAATAAAATAAAATAAGGAAATTCAGAAAAATTTACGCTTATAGACTTTTTGACACAAAAAGTGGTAAATTTACTTAACGTATTTCTAATATTTGAAAACACCTACTAAATGAAAAACATGCAATCCTACAAAATAAGAGAAAAAAATTAATATTGAAGTAGTAGTGGGTATTACCGACCCACGCCGTCCCGGGAGCTGAAATGCCTCAACACCTTTCTTTTGAAATTTGGCAAACTGTCACACAGCAAATCTGCTTCCAAGGACAGCGGGAGGTGGTTGTACAGCTGAAAAAATCTGGAAAGCGGAGAGTTGCGCCCCAAGTTTGTCTTTCTAAAGCGATCCTTGAACAGTTTATAGATGCCAGGGCGCGGTAATCTTGATGGGATGGCAATGTTAACCTTCGCTAGTAATTCGGGACAATCCATTCCCTCACAATTTACGAGTTTGAAAAGAAATATTAGATCAAGCATTTTTCTCCTGCTATTTAATGTGAACTATGTAAAATCTGTTCACTGGATTAAACTATACCTAAAACATGAACTAAGAGAATTTACTAGTTCATCTATTGGGCTGCATTCGAATACATGAACGATTGTGTTACTTTTGTTAGTTCATTTCATCAACATTGTGCCCAAAACTTGAACGAACTAAATTTATTCGTCTTCCTATACTACCATTCATCTATTGGTGCCCACTGTGCCCAGCCGCTCATAATTAGGGTACTCCCTTTCACATTTTTACTGGTGTGGTTTTGCTGTGTGCTTCACTGGTTCATCTTTTGGGGTAAAAAAATTCAGTTAGGGCACTTAATTTGTTCATGTTCTGGTGAAATTGGGCCATTTCGGAACATAAGCATTTTTGTAAAAATATTGGATGGTTTAAGGAGGGTTTGGAATAGTTTAATCTAAACTAGACTATATGTATTATATTATAATAAAATAAATTTTAGTGAAAATTGGTTATACTTATAACATACGTAAAAAAAATACCAAAGTTAGGTAAGTCGCTTAATCGTTCATTTATTGGTTCCCCTACCCTACACATAAATAAACACTAAAATAAACCCATGCTTGCATTCCAAAAAAGGAGAGGGAGAGCATACAAAACGGCTCAAGTTTGAGTCCAAATTTTAGCAATTAAAGGATGACTCGTACTAGGACGGGACGGGACGGGACGAAACGGGGTGGCACGGGATGATCTGTCAATTTCTATAGAAAGAATCACGTGATAGCTCGGAGACATCGAATGTCACGTGACGTTTTTTATCGTCCCGCCCCGTCCCGTTCTAGTGTGAGTCATCCCTAAGGGGTTGTAAATAATAAAATTGAGATAATGCAATAACAAGTTGGTAGCCCATTGCCCGCAACGCAACATACTTGAAACCAAATCCCACAGTCGACTTCTACGAGACCCACGGGCGGAACAGGGTGCGTTAGCCAAGATGCCAATCGCTCACGCTAACGAAACGCAACTGTCATTGTCACACTAATAAGGAAGAGTGATAGAGAGAGGTAGCTACGATACGTTATTAAGCGTGAGCGATTGGCATCTTGGCTACGCACACCCCTGCGTGCTATATTTTTCACCACTTATGAGAGTTTTTTTACAACCCTAAGACGCACATACATATTATGTTGGTCATATTGAACAACTTTTACTATGAGAGCAAGCCTGAAACCGCAAAAATTAATTTGTACTAAATTGTATACATGCCGACACAATATGCTAGTCAGTAATAACTAATAATGCATTCAAAGCATTCATGAAACAAGTACGAGTAACAATTTGGATGGGTGAATTTTAAATAGTGAACGAAATAAATAACAACAGCTAAGGTAAAAGTACTAATGCTCGACACTGCACCAGTGTTTGACATGGGCTCTTTATGTCAAAGTAACATAGGTTAAATTTGAACAACCAAGATTTTCCGATATTAGAATTTTAACCTTGTCACTTTGATATAAAGTGTCCATGTCGAATACTGGTGCAGCGTCGGGCACTGGTACTTTTACCTTAGTAGGTAGGTAATTAATATTTCTTAAGTTAATTTTTTGGATATTTCGTATTGGACCCCCCAAAAAAGTTACAAAAAATCATTACAGGTAAATAACACAAATTTAATAAACACATTAATAAATTTAATTTATTTACCTGTAAGTATTAGCGTAAATACTTCATCTATGACTCTAAATCGGACAATAGAGTTTTTTTTATAATAAAATTCCAGGATTTCAAGAATCATTTATCCAGCATGATCTGCATTAATTCATCCATTAGGATTTTCCAGGTATCAATTTACAGTGCAATAAGATGACAAACTAATGGAAAACTAAGAATCGGTATGAAACTGTTTATACTTATAATAAATGTCATATAATTGAGCATTTAGTGAGCGTACGAGTAAGTGGGGACAGGGAATCCCATGTTGTGGTAGGTTCGACGAACGCCTGATGAGGTAGTCACGCACGGTGTGCGTGTCAGTCCAGATGCATTTAAATACATACAAATCGCCGCTGCTTTTATAAATACACCTATCTTGTATTGTCAACTATGATAAAATTTGTAATTCTACAAAAATAATGATGTTAAAAACTTATTTTTTCAAAATTTAAGTAGTCGGCATCATATAAAATAGTGATAGTACCATTTTAGGACCATTGCCAATCTTAATATTTATTCACAGTTCTTTTCAATTCAAATTTTGTAAACTTTATTTAATAAAAGATTCCGATGAATTGAGAACTTCCTCCTTCTATTTTTTGAAGTCGGTTAAAAATACAAAACATATCAAAAAATTACATTTAAAATGAAACTCTTAAACCTAAGCACTACCTATGCCAGGTCCGTTGATGATTATGACATTCGTCTATTCTAATAGGAACAGAACAAAACTTCAAAAGGCTTCTTAGCCAGAGCCCCTGAGTTTAATTTTAATCATAATATACCGATTGTGCCCTTTTTAGGGTTCCGTACCTCAAAGGGAAAAAACGGAACCCTTATAGGATCACTTTGTTGTCGGTCCGTCCGTCCGTCTCTCCGTCAAGACCCTTTATCTCGGGAGTACGTGGAGGTATCGATTTGAAATTTAAACTATATACTAAGGTCTACAGTCTCTTGAAACCGTATTCCCCGTTCTCTGAAATTCATCCCCTAAGGGATAAAAAAGGGGGTTGCAAGTCCGTCAAGACCCTCCCGTCCATCAAGACCCTTTATCTCGGGAGTGCGTAGATGTATCGAGTTGAAATTTAAACAATATACTAAAGTCTACGGTCCCTTGAAACCGTATTCCGCGTTTTCCGAAATTCATCCCCTTTTAAACCACTTGTGAGTCTGACTCGTACTTGGCCGGTTTTTATTTTCATGTTATCTCCATCAAGAATATGCTTGCACTTCGAATATGCAAGCGACAAAGTGAATAATTGCCTAAAGAAACCTATACTGCTCAATGTTTTATGAACGCTACGTTGTGTGTGTTTTAAAGACAAATAACCCAGGAAAGATACCAATCCGACAGACATTAAATTAAAATAGGTTGCTTTTCTCAAATTACGTTCGAATGGGATACTATAGACAATATACCTATGCAAAAATGCTACAAAATTTTCTTCCGGAAGTAGGTAGGTAGGTCTTCTATCTGTTAAAAGCGAAACCAAAAAAAAAACAATTAACGTATAACCGTTAAATCTAAAAAATGTACGGCGCGGGTGATAGATGTGTTATTTTGCTAGAAACAATGGTCCTGGTCCATTTTAAATGACTAAAAAAACATATATACATAAACATCTTACACGAAAAACGTTTGTAGCATGTGTGTACATATTCGTGACGTTTAGCATGCAACGATATTTTGTTGGATTTTGTTCCCAACATAACTAATCACGCTATATACGTTACGCGAAAAAAAAACATTTACTATAAATGATTTCCCAAATAATCAAAATTTCCATACAAGCTGACAGTTTAATGACTGGATTAATAGTAAAAGCACGATGTTGGATGGCTCGTTTGCCAAATTAGAATGTCGGATTGATTATTAAAACTTTAACTACGTTTTTGATATAAATAAAAATTGTTTTTCTTGGGATTTTTTTACATTTTAAAATGAATTTTGATAGGGTCTTTAAGCCTTATCCGTTTAATCTCGAAATTAAAAAAGTGCAAGTGGTATTCATATCGCCTATATTTGTATTGTTGTGTGTAATTTAGTAACTCGTTAGTTACATCCAGTACTAATTCAAAAAATCTGTAAAAACTAGTTTTTTTTTGTGGCCGGAACAGGAGATCCCCAGCTCCTCTAATATTTTACACCGCCTGTAGTTCTCACAAAATATCCTGTATTGTTTTTAATAACAATAAAGCAAAGCTGTGCAAATTAAATGAGTAGTAAATTATTTCCCATATCCCACTTCTTCCTAGCGATTTCCCGGCTTATTCCACGGCTCAGTGAGTCTGAGGTCCGCTTTGGCAACTAATCCCAAGATTTGTCGTAGGCGCTAGTTTTATGAAAGCGACTGCCATCTGACCTTCCAATCCAGACGGTAAACTAGGCCTTATTGGGATTAGTCCGATTTCCTCATGATGTTTTCCTTCACCGAAAAGCGATTGGTAAATATCAATTGATATTTCATACATATGTTTCGAAAAACTCATTGGTACGGACCGGCAGGATTTCCCGAGACCTCGGATTAAAAGTATCACGTGATACCGTCGGGCCACCAACGCTCTTTTAGTTTTCCGGTAATGAACCCTTATTTTCTTTTGAGTAGTATTCGGAGATAACAATTCCGGAAGTGATCGGAAACGTTACAAAACGCAAAACAATGCATATTCATTAAATCAACTGATGCTCTATCAAGCTTAATATGTGATTCAGATAAAATAATATGTAAATTATACTGCTCTAAAACGTATCCGAGACGGGCAATTGACAATGAGACTTATAGTAGTTTATGCAAAGTGATATAATAGGGTTCTTACAATTCAAGGGTCGCCGTTCTCGACTACATTTCGTTTTGTAATAATAGACCCGACCATTTTAAGAACCAGCTGTTGCATACATTAGTTTTTCTGCGACAGAAAAAAAAAAAGAAAAGCGAAATCATGAATGGCCAAATCATGACCAAAGAAATTTAAAATAAAAAACCAGGGTTAATATATTGTATAAAAATCTATTGGAGCATCGCTTAGCGACGTTTTTATGGAATACCAGAGACAACATTTAAATGTATGCTGCTTAATAATATCGCTGTCAGTCATCTAATTGATACATATAAGTGCTGGAGTAGAAAAACATTATAACAAGTTATATTTAACTTGGCAATCCTCATTAAATGCGATCGATGCAGGTTACGTCAATTAATTTTTTTTAGGTTAATTATTATCTTCAATCCTGACTAATTAGTAGACAAAAATTTATTGAGATGATTGTTGCTTTAAATATAAGTCATGTTTTGTCGATCGCCTTCAACTACATACTTAAATAAATATCTTTTTAGTCGCAGTAATAGACTGTCGATTGAGATACGCACCAGGGTGCGTAGCCAAGATGCCAATCGCTCACGCTACGTAGCGTATCGTAGTTATCCGTCTCTATCACTCTTCCTTATTAGAGCGACAATGACAGTTGCGTTTCGTTCGCGACCGAGCGTTAGCGATTGGCATCTTGGCTACACTCCCAGGTGAGATTGAAAACAACTACCATTAAGTAAATATTTTTCTCAGGATCGGCTGCAAAACCCTACTCGATTAGCTCAGATTTATTTTGTTTTTAAAATGATGAACAATTTTTAATCCGCAATAATTCAGCACGTCCAAATCTAATTTAAAAAAAAAAACAGACGAAACTTTAAAAATTCACAGTGTCAAATATGCTGACGGCCTTAACGGAACAAGATCGAACAACCTGTTTATTTCGTGATCTTGATTATCTCATTTATTTGAATAATTACAAATGTACTCATGTAACCCGGAAGCATAAAAAAAAATATTTTATGTGACACATGTACGTCAATGTATTATTATGAGGAATTCGGATACCTTACTCGGTCAAGGATTTGGTAGGAATAGTCACACCAAATGTATTTTTAGTCGGTTTGCATTAATTTAACATCCCTTCTTGGACTTTTACAGAAGCTCCTAAAGCAGATCAACTTAATAGATAATGTTTGGTATGAAATTTGTAACAACGTAATTTTTTATCATATTATCATAATAAATATTACACGAAATTGTTTTTTGTAAATTAAAAACTTTTCTTAACTAAATTTAAAATTTTATCGCCTTAGATAGATATTTTTTTCTTTAAATTTATATTATATCATGCTGTAAGTACCGTCTTCTTAATTAAAATTAAAAAATTAAGTTGATACGATCGTGTATTGATCCGCGCGATATGTCCATTATTTTATATTACAACAGACCGACTTCAAATTTAAAAGTCAAAATTGGTCTCATTTTTGGTACAGAAAACCTCAATTTTTTTTGTTGCACGGGTTGGCTATTGAAGCTTGTAGTTCATTCTTCACTATATATTTTATGAAAAGCTCTTATATACACGCATTATCTGAAAAAAATTGTACATAAATTGCTTAAACTATGCGATATTTTTTTCATATTTATTTTTCTCTGGGTAATTTTACGATATTATCAAAATCGATTAGATATAACAGTACAAGCAAAAAAAAACTTCTTATAAATATACAAAATACGAAGAAACTTATTCCACGACCTATTTGTCTATGTAAATGTCTTTATGTACAATAATAGGCGGACACCTTGTATCAGACAGTGATAAAAAAAAACTTGTTTTTAGCGCAAAAAAAATGGTTCAAGGACATTTTTTTTTCTTAATTATGGACATATTTTATATATATGTTCCTAAAAGACGGAACAGATTTATATTCAATTAGTGTCTAGCAAGTTAATCCGTGATCGTCTTTTTAAAATAGTTTAATAGTTTGGCAAACCATTTTTTTTCTATATTAGGCATGTAGGACAAAAAAGTCTACTGCCAGACTTGGTTTGCCAAACTACCTATACTTTGTCTATTTTATACTTCCCTTTTTTAGCTCGACAATAACCTGTTATATTTTTTGTATCAAAAACGTATTAATGCCACTCATCAGTCATCATTGACCTTGTAAAAAATAAGTTTTTGTGTAAAGTTGTAAACGTAAACCGCTTCGGTAGCACAGCTATTGTCTTGTCGTAATGCTAATCGCAGGAAACGCGACCTCCACATCTGAAATTTTAAAAAGGCTATTAATATTGCCTTAACAAGGAGGCTGGTTCTAAATATAAAAAGGAACTGGATTTTTGTCATTATCATTCGAACTTGATAAGTGTTGGTTGGCCAGCAGCGGTAAGGCGTGTGACTTTCATCAATCCGAAGGTCGCGGGTTCAAATCCTGCCGGCTCGTAACAATGAGTTTTTCGGAAGTTATTTACGACATATCATTTGATATTTACCAATTGCTTTTCGGTGAAGGATAACATCGTGAGGATACCGGGCTAGCCAGAGTAAGGCATAGTTTGCCCTCTGGGTTGGATGGTAAGATGGCAGTCACTTTCGTAAAACTAGTGCCTATGCCAGTATCTCGGGATTAGTTGCCAAAGCGGACCCCAGGCTCCCTGAGCCGTGGCATACTTTAGCTGGAAAATACGACTCGCCGTGCATCTCGCGCGTTAATAACAGCGAGCAAGATGTCATATGACACGATGCACTGAGCATGTCGCACGGACCTAAGGGCATTCGTATCGTAACCGTATCATAACCAAAACAAATCAAGATTTTATAGTCTGAATACAACCTTCGGTTATTACTTTAATATTATAACACCGGAAGATTTTCTTTTAACATCTATTCATCGCGTTACATAATCGTAGCAAGGTCACGTATGCTCAACAAACACTAATGCAATATACCACTGGCTACACATTTTGTTCATTCTTCCTGTTGAATGCTGTAACATGACTTAAGTAAATGAGTTCATGGTGAGAACTTTGTAGGTAAATTAAGACGACGTGTACATACCATCCTTTTTAGCAACTGACAAAAAAGGACGGGTGTTATAAGTTTATCTGATTGGGTGAACCGGATTGAGTGCGTTTTTAAATATACAATGCCATGTACGTCGGCCAATATTAGTTAAACACTAAGTTTTAGTAGCATTTTTAATTTCTAATTTGTACTTATTTTTTTATAGGTTACGTTACGTGGATGCTTAATGGGTAGTACCAACTTAGGAAATTCATCCCTATTAATAAATATCTCTTACGACATCAATTAACAAGAAGGTTCTTAATTCGACTGCATGCATTTATTTTTGTTTTTGAGATTTAGTTTTTGGTTGAAAAACAATCCTTCCATATGGTTCTATTGAGTTTTGGTTCTGTTCTGATGATAAGATCTATTGGGATAGAGTCGAAAGAGATATTGGTGTTTTCTTAAGTAAAATATCATACTAACTACCACTCACTATACAAGGTGTTTATTGACGTATGTCGGAGCCGATAACCACGTATATACGATGAATATTATCGATAAATCAACCCCCATATTTTTTTTCTCTACCATTATTAAATGGCACCCCTTCAAAGTTTTAGCTCGCCAAACAACTGCACTTGATCAATTGACCATTATATGTCCAAAGATCCATCATACACTAAAAAAAAAATGTTATTCGATAGCTCTGAATTAGCGCATACATTCGAAGCATACAATGTTAAAGAGAATTTTTCGCAAGTACTCGAAAATTAATAGCACAAATAAAAATAACTTCGAAAAAAATACTTATATTTTATATATTTTTCAAAAACGAGGTCGTTGACCTGTACCTTTTTGTTGTTTAATGATAGTTCTGAAAACTCGAAAATTATCTGCCAAAATTCAACTTCAAAACTTTAGCGCTAGATGGAGGATAGAGAGGATGTAAATTGACAAGGTCATGTTTGGACACTTGTAAGTTGTAACTTGTGTTATATTTTAACTAGCGCTACCATTTTGATGTCGAATTTTGGCATATATCCTTAAATTTTTAATATTATATATCATTTAATAATAATAAAAAGTACAGGTCAACGACGTCGTTTGAAAAAAAATGTAACAAGAAGTATATTTTTCAAAGAATTTTTATTCTTGTTATTAATTTTTCGAATAGTTGCGAATTATTATCGGCAACATCTATGCTTCAAATATATGCGCTAATTCATAAGCTATCGAATGACATTTGTGTTTTAAATGTACGATGGATTTTTGGACCGATAAAGGTCAATTGTAGTCAAACCAAGTGTAGTTGTGTTAGGCGGCATAAAACTTTAAATGGGTGCCATTTAATAATGGTTCAGAAAAAAAAAATACATGGGGGTGATTTGTCGATAACATTCATCGTTCTATACATGGTTAACGGCTTCAACATACGAGCGCAATCACATTATATATACCTGTCACGACATCATATTGTCATAATTAGTCAATATTGTAAAGTGGAGAGACAGATATGTTACAGTGTCATAGCGCTAACTATATAATAGGAGACAGAAGGTTACGAAGTGAATTCTGTAACAGTAACACAACATTGTTACGGCATCGGCAACGCTGTTGGCTTGCCCTTAGTGACTTTATGCCAGTAAGGCCAAGCTAACAGAAGCATATAATTGAAAGCAAACGTGCAAAATATTGCATGAGTCTTATACGTGTATTGATTTTTTTTACTCGAGCAAAAAGCCACATTGTTAATTGACTTTCAAGAATTTATAATTGACACAGGGTAACAATTATCTACCTGTATAAAAGGAAATAATTAAAAACTAACCGCAGCCGCTGTAGTATCGATCGGAATGACAGAAAACACTGTAAAAATTAGGCTAATCTGCTATGGAAAAGTGAAACTGTTCCACAGAAGTAGAGATAAAGAGAGACAAAACTGCTCGCAATTCTGAGTAGGAAACATAAAAATTACCAATTTAGCAAAAAATGATTTTTCTACACCAAAAAAAAAAACACTGGCTTATTTGCGTACTTAGATATTTACTTATCTCTACTTCTGTGGAAAAGTATAAAAGGACGAGGATAAAAATCATACTGCGATTGTAATTTCGTTTACTTATTTAGCTTAAACTCATAGTTATAAAGTTTGGGGTTACCGTAGTGTTTTGTGAATTTTACTAAGACCATAGCAGCAAATAATTGCGTTAACGTTTACTAAAGGCTATCTGATTTAAATTGATAGTAATATGGCAAACATTGCTTAGTAGTAATTGATTACACAAAACTTCACCGGTGACTTTCGCTCCCTTATCCTAAACAACACTTTTTTGTCGGTAGTGTGTCTTTATTAATCCCAAGAGAACAACAACACCTATTTTAAGAGCGGAGATCGACATTTTTTACTTCAAACTTTACTGGTACGGATATTTAAAGAACTTTTTGTACCTACCAATGTGGAGACGTCCAATATTTCGATTTCCGACGCGCCCAGCGTTTTGTCACTTTTTCCTTAGACACTTGTTAGATTTTATAACAAACAAGTGGAACGAAGGATATTAATCAATCAATCTATCTATCTATCTTCTATCTAAATAAAAATAAGTCACCAAAATGGATGCGATCGCGTAACTTCCGATAGACTGAACTGATTCCACTTATTTTGGAAGGTTTGAACGTAGTTCACCGAGGTAGCTAGCATATATTAAAAGCCTTACATGTTGTGAGAGTGAGAGTTGATATTCTTTAAATTTTATACTTTCGTGTAACATTAGAAACAAAATTAGCTTTTGTTACAATCAAGCACAATGTGTATAGACTTCAAATTACCGTGTAGAAGTGGATATTAGAAAACAACTTAAATAAAATCGAAAAAAAAAAATGCTTTTTCTTAAAATATATAAAGGCGACAATCCAGTGTGTCTTAAATTAGTTCCTGAGACACTTTGTGTATGAATATTAAATTTCATTGGACGATCTCAGCCATTTTTTTACAATAACGGCGTGTGTCAAATGGTTTCAAAAATGGTTTTACGTAATTAATATATGGCTCCTTTCTCAGAGAATTACTATACAAACAAAGGTTTGTATCGTTCTGAAACAATTCCGGTAACCTTGACTCAAGAATATCTAAATGATTTGCTCGGATAGTTTCGGAGCCCGTAGATTATACGTAAGAACAAGAGCGAAAAAAATTGGCGAATTGTGACTAATGGCCATTGCGCGCTGACACGCCAATTTGAAATTAGACACGGGATAAAGCACAAGTGGCCTCAGAATCCGTTCTACATGATTCTTGTGATCTTCTAAATTTAAAGTTACTGAATGCGTTTTATGATACTTGCCAAAGAATAAGAGAGCAAGAGGAGTGACAGAGACAGATACATATAGAAACAATTAATTTTGAAGTGTGGTAGGTACAGGTCCAAAGTAATACTCTCTAACCTTGGCTCTAGACCGATCAAATATGTTGAGAATAAATATAGCAGCGCTCTGTTTTAAAATCCTCATCCAAATGTTTAAATCACCTCATAAAAATGGGATTACAATTTTTAACAAAATCTACGGAGTAGAAATCGCGTGCTAGTTGCTTATATTGTCTTCTCTAGAGATATTTCTGTGCGTTTGTTTTGTACCTTCTGTAGTCCTACCCTTCTGTCTTTTATTCCTGGTGAGGAGACCTGCTGGTTCCAATGACGATTGATGAAGCGCCCGTTGAACTGGCGCCCAACGTGGGGCGCATCACGTGTGGTTGGTGATTTGCAACAATTTTAGGCCAGTAAAGTTGAGTAGTTTCTTTAGGTAAGGTAAAGGGGACTTTTACCTTACCTAATTTTATAAAATTTTATTAAGCGTGATACTACTTGGAATGCTTTTGAGTGGGTTATATTGATTATTTGGCAATAACTCAACGTATAAATTATATAGTTTTTGTTAGACCTTTTCTTATACAGATATCGTGGAATTCTTATTTGAACCCTATTTCGTGATACACTTTTGGCGAACTCCTAAGTTCGTGGACACGTGGCCACTGTTTCGGGATAAAAGTTTTCATAGTAAGTGAATACAGTTTGTCATATAAATTGTATTTATTTGAATATTTCACGGGTTTACTCAAAAAGCTACAAGTTAAGGACTGTATTTAAATATTAAAAAAACACATTCAGTCTTTGTAAACCGTCATTTCGTCAAATCCAACTGGCTAAGATTTTCTTTTATTAATGATTTAGGACTCTTTTGAGTTACATTTATTATTTAATGTATATATATATATTTATTAGGGTAATTTTGGCCATCAGAAAAAATCGGAAAATATTAAAAATGACTCGTGACGTACGTTTTTCCTGCCGTCGATTTCGGACATTTGGAATTATTATAATACACTTACTGTATCAGAAGAGTACTGATTTGTATAAGTGGTATGTGTCTGTGTAGTCTACCACTATAGATCTATATCTAGAACTTAAAAGAATGTGTCATTCCTATGCTCGATTTTATAAATCATATTTAAAGTACATTATAATTAATCATTTACGATCTTATATGTAATAAATATACACAAAAATACTAAAAACAAATAGAATGATGAACAAAATTATGCCGGTAACTAACATCCTGCGAATTTTCCCAAAAAATGTTAACTTCGGTCTCATTCTAACTCATTTTATGAAAATTCTAGTGAAAAAAACATATAAGAACCGGATTTAGCTCATACAAAACCCTCATTAAACACATTGCTTGTTTCATAATTTTTATTTCAAATGCCTTCGTTATCATACACGGTGCTCGTGAGCATTGCGAAAGATTTTAACTACAAATTCCTGAGGCTATAAGGAGTCAGTAATCAATCTTATATGAACTTAGGTCGAAATAAAAGTTTTTTTTTTCAATATTTTCATACATAATAATTGTTAATATAATAAAAACGTGCCTAACCTTACGGTCACAACCAGTACGCTCACACCGCACAAGTGTTTGCGGCTGTCCGACAGCTTAGAGCGTCGTATTCCTCTCTTGGGGACTTGGCTTCTTAAAAATATTGAATAATAGAGAATTTTTACATACGTATGATTTAAATGTAAAATATGATTCATTTCTTAATATTTGCGCGAGAAACAAAACTAACGAAATGAAATGTTTTAACACGAACTTATTTATTATTTAAAATATTGTTTGAAAATAAAAACTTTTGTTGATCTTCAAGTTCCGGTTGTTCGTTTTGCATTGGTGCATATGTTTATAAATGAATATCTACTCAATAGAACACTGACGAAATATTGACTAGGTACGCTTCCCACTAAAAGTCGGTACTTTTGATGAGTTTGTGTGGTTTGTTACTCATGAGAGAAGTTCTCTATAACATGATTTACCTCTTAAGTTATCTACTATCTATAAGCCTTAATAGCAACACCTCAAACATTACCTAGTACATTTTTCTTGTGTTTGTCTACTGCGCATTAAGCTTCTCTGACAAAAAATAGTAATGATTTTGGAGAATAACGTTTCCACTTTAGTTATTTTGTTAAATTGCGCATCATTAAACAAAACTACCGTAAAAAGTAGCAGTGGAGAATTATTTATGATGTGTTGTTGCCTCATAAGTCTATACGACACAAAACGGAACTCTGTGCGTAACCGAGATGCTAATTGCTAACGATGAGTCGCGAACGAAATACGACTGTCATTGTCACACTAATAAGGTAGAGTGATAGAGAGAGGTAACTACGATACGCTTCTAATCGTGAGCGATTAGCATCTTGGCTACGCACGCTGTACACTAAAACTAAACGTTATTACAGCTATCGATGCCACGCTGACGTAACAGTATAATAAGAAACCCTGTACCTTGTGCATTACCTCTATCGCGGTGAACTATGAGGGTAATAATAACACAAACAGCGATAGCTACCCATATCTCCCATTTTTTATTTAGTAGGTAGGCGTATTATAAATATAATATATATTTTTATTACGTATGGCCAACTACAGAGTTAACGGACACCCTTGCATATAAAATTAGTGACAAAACAGAAGGTGTCCATTATATCTACAGCAGACTCTACCAAAATAGTTAGCCTTTGCCTTTTTAAAAGAACTTTTCGATCAAACAATATCCAGTGAGTTTTCTGTTAACCCGAACACCGAATATCGTTGTCGAGTGATATAATCTTGTTTGTATACATAGTCAAATTGCATGAAGCGTTAATACGAGAACACGAAAGTTAATGCAATATATTACACGTATTATTTGCCATTGTACTTCTGTCTCGTACCCACGCTTTCGGTGTTGAAATAGCGTGCACTTCCTCAACCCGCTCACATCGTTTGACCTACATGCCTACATTTAATTACAAAAAAGTCACGTATCTCGCAGGATGCGTTAACCTCCTAACAATCTTACCTCAAACGTTGGCGTTTTTTGATGGATTTTCTCGAGAATTCGCTGCATGGACCCAAAGATGTTCGAGTTTGTCGATGTGACAGAGTATCTGTTGCTAGTGTCGCTATCAATCAAGTGGTGTAATAATATAAACGCACATAAAGTAGACTAGAAGAAGGGACTTCCGTTAGATACTCAAGATGGCGATGGCATCCCTGGAATTGTTTTTTTTTGTTTGCTAAATGTTGTTTAATGTGTAACATTGATAGCTAATTGTGCATTAAACTAACGAAACAAGTATGCAGCTAATGAAGAATTAATCGTAAAACTAGTTCAATGACTCCTTTATACTCAGACAGCCCATTCAGCGCAGTAGCAATGTACATCAAACTGAAATAAGGTCCAGTGGGTCCAGGTTGGGTCCATTTTGTGATGCACACACATCCTAATCCTTGTTTGTCTTTATCTTTTGTTTCTTATGTTGTTTCCTGTGATGTCACAAATAAATGTTTTTCACTCATTCATTAATTCATTCAAATATAGCAACACTCTCGGACGAATCGAAAAGCAAGCGTTGCTCGAAGAAAAACAGCAATGTACATCGAATTAAATATCGTTTCTTTTTTACTGGCCATCGCACTTTTTTGTTTATCATCTCAAAATGAAAACAGGCAATGATGGCTGAATAAATTATTTAATATTTCTCATATCATTACGAAGTTATGTTATAGTAATGTTAATAAGAAGCGGTGTATGTAAAGAAACTGAATAATTTATAAACAAATACGACCAAGTACACTGTACAGTACAATTTGTCATAAATACAATGTTTGGAACGCACAAGACGACAATTAATTTGATTGCTATATCGATAACTTTCAAAGTCAAGTAAAGTGAATGTACTGATACTAAATAGTGAAATGATAACTTTTCAGATGAAAATGGAACATTGTACAGGATTAGCTGATTAGATCACCATGCATGAAGTCTCAAAAGTGAAAAAAGCGTGTACCTAAATGTAAAAAAGACTTAAATCCTACATGTTATGTTTAACTCGTATTGAACTTCATTATTTTATAATAAATAAAAGTGACATGACATTTTGGTGTTGGCACTGATTCAGGTCTCCCGGAATTTTCCCAAACCTGAAAATCTAATCTAGCCTGCCTGTGAGCCTCACCTATTAATGAATGAATAACTTTATTTCAGTGTTTTACATCAATATTTTGTAAGTGCACAATTTTAAATTGGTTTATTGGTCAATAAAAGCAACAATTTTATAAAAAATAAATTTAAATGTACAAACAATTGGTAGTTAATCAAAACTATAGTGATATTTTAAATTATTATATAATTAGGAGTGATGCAAATTCAAAATGTATGCATTTTCACATAGATAAACAGTATATGATTGTGCCATCTTTCGGCAATTATTGTCAAGAAGCTGTTCCACATCCTGTGCATCAGAGAAGCAACTCGTGTTCGAGCCTATGCCTACCTTCTTTTATGACGCTCTACTAGCATGTAAGTGTGAGTGTGATACGATAGATGATCAAAAGCGCAACTATCTTATCTTATCTTTTGGATTTGACAATGATATAGGTACTTCTTCTTCTTCTTCCTGGCGTTTTCCCGGCTTATGCCACGGCTCAGGGACTCTGGGGTCTTTGGCAATTTATCACAAGAAGCGTATGCGTAGGCACTGGTTTTACGAAAGCGACAGTCATCTGACCATATAGCAACCTAGAGGGTAAAGTAGGCCTTATTGGGATTAGTCCTGGTTTCCTCACCATGTTTTTCTTCACCGAAAAGCGGTTGATAAATACCAGGTTACCAAGATATGAGTGAAACTAACTCAAAATATTTATATGATTTATTATACATATTATATGTCTTTCCCATCACGGAACAATGGTGTTCCGGACCTTTGGGAGGCGTACGCGGAGCCGAAGCCAACACGCAGAGCCCTTTCGACAATTTAATGAAATGTAAGGGGTACACCGAGCGGATGTTGCACCTGCCCGAGTCATGGGAACCCGCCAGGGTGTATAGACTATTGAGATTTAATGGAATCTAAAATATACTGGACTATTAGGTGAAGGTGGTGGACTAAATACTGGGTTATGGAGAATAATGATTGATTATATATTATTATAAATATCAAATAATACTTACTTCATACATAAGTTTTGAAAACTGCTGGGCCACCATCGCTTCTCACAAGCGCTACTAAAATGCTCGTCCCTCCGAAGTTGGTACATTTATCCGGAGTTTGTGTGAAGTTTCGACACTAGCTGTACGACCAACATCTTCACTTATTCTGTTTGTGTATCTTTTGCGCAGTATTATTCTGTCAAAACACACATTACTTAAGGTACTTACAATGTATATCAGTGTCAAATGTCGAATTCTGTAGGTACATTGCACGCACTTAAGGTGTCCTCATGTCAGCCGCAACGCTGCCAGCTTCAATTAACGGTAAAGCTCTTGATTTTAGTCGCTAGACCAATTTGCCCTATTACACATGACGGCCTTGCCGTCGGCACGTCTCAACCCGCCGGGGTCACTCACGCCTCGGTCAAGGCTCTCGTTACAGACGTAATCCTTACGTTCTTCCGATTTTAACTAAACATAACCAGACGGAGTCCAAGAGATGGAAACTAGCGAAAGTTCCAGCGTTTGTACGTTATTTGTTACTTCTTACTAAGAAGTTTAGGGGGTACATCCTTCAGTGATAAACACAAGTACTTATACTTTACCATAAAAGATATAGGTACCTAAAACTTAATTAAGATTGATATAAAAAATCAGTTACTCGTCAACTCGCGTCTTCGTTTGCGTTCTTAGTAATGACGGTAATACATTTTTATCAAATCTTTCAATGTTAAATAAATAAAAATTATGGGACCACTTTACACAATTCGACCAAGTCCCCCCACATTAAGCTCGATAAGGCTTGTGTTGCTAGACGACGATATATATACATATAAATACATAGAAAAAATCCATAACTCAGGAACAAATTCGAACAAGTTGAACAAAATGTGCGTTTTTAATGAGTGTGGAACCTAAGACCGACCTCACATGTCGGATACACGATTCGGGGTACGATAATCATATTGTTTGGATCATCATTATTATGTCAGCCATAAGACGTCCACTGCTGAACATAGGCCTCCCCTTTGGACCTCCATATGTACCGGTTAGAAGCAAACTGCAACCAGCGCCTACCGTCGACCTTCATAAGGTCATCTGACCATCTTGTGGGTGGACGTCCTGCACTGCGTTTGCCAAGCCGTGGTCTCCACCCGAGCACTTTTCGACCCTATCGGCCATCTGCTAGCATCTGATTGTTTGGATACAAATGCCATTTATACACATGCGATGTACCGATTTTCAAGATGACACCCAACGACTGTCAAAAAATTTTAAGATGTCAGTTATAGTCATAGAGAAACATTCCAGGGAGATGAAGTGTCCCATGAGATTATCGCAGATTTTGACGGGGACATGATACGTATCATCTCACTAAAGCGTAGTGTTTATATAAATTATCGAAGAAGTCAATTCATAAAGGGGAGTATTTTTATTGATATTAGCTTAAAGACTAAGAGTAAACTATCGAAGTATCCCGGACTTATCTAATTTGCAATCTGTTGCGAATATCACTGCTGCACTAGTAGGTATTTACAAGAGTTTAAGGGGGGTCATAATTTATTGTACCTACCAACCTATGTGTGTCATGCTCTTCGTGTGGGTCGAACTATTTGTTCAATAGGCTCAATACTTACATGTTGGTAAATAATTATTTTAAATTCGACAGAAGAAGGAGCGATCACGGGATCACTGCAACACAAACGTCTGCGGGCAAGTAAGAAAAATAAACAACTAATTTAACCCACTTCTCATAAACCTTCTCATTTTCAATAACTAATTGGCACGATCAAGGACTTGCATCTTTTGTTTAATATTATTCAGGAAGTACATATAAATCATATCCGCAAATCCGCTTCGTGATTCTAGTCACGTAGGCCCATGTTCTCAAGACAGTATATATCCCATAGTATTTCTATACACAATTACACATATACTTTGTCTATAAATAGCCTCTGTGTGCTTAGCCAAGATGTCAATCGCTCACGCTTAATAACGTATCGCAGCTACCTCTCTCTATCACTCTTCCATATTAGTGTGACAATGACAGTTGCGTTTCGTTAGCGACTGAGCGTGAGCGATTGGCATCTTGGCTACGCACCCTGGTCTCCTTTAGGGCCCTGAGTTAGTGACAGAAATTCAGACTTTATGTCTAGAAATTACCTATTATCAAGCCCAAAATGTCATAATGGCGTCATGTACTGTCAAAAGCTACGAAAGATGTAACACAACTGCATGGTATTGTCATAACATGCAGATTTTTGTATTTAAGTAAGTAGACGTTTTGGCAACTAAATAGATATCTTGACTGTGGAGTAACAAAACAATGGGCTGTCCTGAAAAAAATACATACGTTTAATTAGGGTTCCGTACCAAAATGGTAAAAAGGAATCCTTATGGTGCGACTCAGTCTGTCTGTTTCTGTCACATCATTAAATATCTCGAGAACTACTAAAGCTACCGATTTGAAATTTGGAATAGTTAGTTATATACAAGGTTCACTCAGACACATTGAGAGAGGATTTATACATTTTAATTTATTTTTAATCAAAAATCCCCGATAAGGGAGGCAAAAATTTAAAGTTTAGTTAATGGGTCATGCTAAGGACATTCTAAAACAATTTGTATTTTTTTTACACTGAAAATTTTAAATTAAGTAAAGAAAAAAGGCATCCCCCCTCCGTCTAATCTCTGAAGTTTACGAAGGAAACATTACAAATAGTTAACATTAAGATAAGATAAGATAAGATAAGATAATATTTTATTGTTTAACTGTGTACAAAGATGTTAACATAATACAAATAGGAACCAACAGTTTATCCTTCACGGATGTACAATATTATAGCTATGATTAACCTAAAACTATGACTATAGCCTATAACCAAATAACAATGTTAATACATGCATGTTTTACTATCATACTCGTAAAACTCTTTCATGTTGTAGAAAACACGCCTAATAAGCCATTTTTTTTAAATATTTTTAAATTGCCTTCGAGTGACTTTATTTCAATAGGTAAGTTATTAAACACTTTTATTGCAGCGATAAAGGCACTTTTGTCCATAAGTTTATTATTGACCTTTGGAACACTATAGTTGTATTTATATTGCATGCGCAAGTTATCATTAAGCAAGGACAGTTTTTGGAAATACTCTCCATTACGCTGTAAAAAGAGGCAAAGTTCAAGTATGTAGGTACCAGTTAAAGTCAGTAGTTGGTTTTCCTTAAATACAGATCTTACCGAATGACGCTTATCCAAGTGAAACATGTTTCTTAAGCATCTTTTTTGTAACTTAAAAGTAATTAGAACATCAACGGAGGCACCCCAATATATAATGCCATACGTAAGTCGTGAATATACATTCCCGTAGTATGCGCTCTTAACAAAATTTTCTGAGCATGTTTCAGCGAGAACAGATAAGGCATAAGCTGCTCCTGCAATCTTATAGTTTAGATTTGCTATGTGAGACTTCCAATTGAGATGAGAATCTATTGTAATTCCTAGAAAATTAGCACTCTCCACTTGTTCTATTGTCACGGTTCCTTGTGTTACATTGATAGACATAGGCGAAGTTCTATAATTTCTAAATTGGATGAGTTTTGTCTTGTCTAAATTTACGTTAAGGTTTAATTTTTTTAGCCATTCGCCTACAACGTCTAGCGTCCTATTTATATCTTGTTCAAATTGTTTATCTGATAATAATCCTGAAAATAAAAGCGTAGCATCATCAGCAAACAAAACGCATAATCCGTTGACAATTTTGGGTAATTCATTTATATAAATTAGAAAAATAAGAGGACCCAGTATACTTCCTTGCGGAACTCCTACATTGACAGTCTCAAAATCTGATTGCTCCTGTTCTATGCATTTTGTAGAGTCATTAAACGATTCTATAACTGTAGCCTGCTTCCTATCACATAAGTAAGTTTTGAAAAGTTTCAGAGCATTACCTCGTATTCCTATATTATCTAATTGGCATAAAACAATATCATGAACTACACAGTCAAAGGCTTTGGATAGGTCTAACAATATAGCAAAACATGGTCTCTTATTATTTATCTCTTCCCAAATGTGCATAAAAATCTTAAACATCGCCAATGATGTAGATTTTCCTTTTTGGAATCCAAATTGATTTGGATTTAGTATTTTATTTGCTTCTAAGAAGTTCAATAACCTATTGTATATAACTTTCTCAAAGATGTGACCAAAACTGTTTTTATTGCTTAAAGATTTTACAATGTTTTTTAATTCATTATTATCGACAGGATTTAGTAAAATGCTTAAAATGCTTGCAGACTGATTGAGAAATAGTCATATACTTATCGCTGGGAACATTACTCAAGTTTTGATTAAGAAAAAAACGATTAAACATTTTGGCTATCATTGAGGGATTCGATATACTAGGTATTAGTATATCGAATCCCTCTCATTGGTTATTTTCTTCATCTGTGTACCCACGAAGCTTTAGATTTATTTGCACTGTTATTAATAAATTTATCATTAGCTATAATTTTTGCATGCCGTATCACTTTTTTGTACAGTTTACAGTATATCTTATAGTTAGTCAGGATCTGGTCATCACTGTGCTTCTGAGTTACCAAGTGCATTTTGCGTTTAGTTTTACTTGCTTTTACTATTCCTTTCGATTTCCAGTTAGAATTAGACTTATAGGTCTTACGAACAGTTTCTATAGGTATTGTTAGGCCTGATATGCACTATTGGAGTCTAATCTCTCAAACACTTCAGAGAACTTTATCTGCGAAATGTACTTAATAAAATGCTTATTAATATTTCTACTTTATACAAACCAATATTTCTCTTTGAAACCAAGTGAGGTAGGAAAAGTAATTAACTGACCAGTGTGATCAGATATACCTAAGTTTAAGACTTTGGCTGTGCATTGTCGAAAGTTTGAGATTAAGTTATCAATGCACGTTTGTGATGTGTTCGTGATTCTAGTCGGTGCCACAATTTTGGCTGTTAAGTTATACTCATGTAGACAAGAAATGAAAGAGTGTTTTGCCGAATCGTTACTTAGTAGATTGATGTTAAAATCACCTGCTATAATTATTTTACGCTTAAAATTACGAGAGCGCAGTGTTAATTTATCAAGAAGAATTTTAAAACTTTCAAAGAAAAATAATAAATCACCTTCAGGGCTTCTGTATACGCACACCACTATACAGTTTAGGTCGGGTATTAAAACACCGCAAGCTTCGAAATGTAACTCTTTGGACAGGGCAGATATCCAATCAAGGTTAATACATCGTATGATTTTTTTAACATATATGCAAACCCCTCCTCTAATCATTTTGCTTCTACAAAATTGTGAACCCATTGTATAATCATTAATATGAAGAGAGTGTACTTCATTCTTTTTTTAAAATGTTTCAGAAGAGCAGAGAACATCTATATTTATGGAGTTAGAACATCTATATTCATTATCATAAATATTATAAGAAAAATATAATATTGACGCTAACTTCATTTTTTTTAATAAAAAAGCTATCTTAAACTTAATTTGAGATTTACTCGCCTAAGATTGTTTTTAATTCTCTAAATTTACATGATATGCTGTAAGTACCGACTTTTAAAAAAGTTTAAGACAAAACGGTTTATGTAATAAAAAGCACAAAAAACTGGCATACTAACAATATGACGTCAAATTTATACTTTTATGTGCAGTTGCTACTCAAAGTGTGTACGGAACCCTCGATGCGCGAGTCCGATTCGCACTTAGCGAGTTTTTTTTCTTTTGTCGTTATAAAGAATGGTTAAGATATTGCTAAAGTTTTACCGCGAATTAGTGACGTACTCTCAAACTTTAATGTTGGTATTTTTTGTTAGACAAAAGATAATAACTATCTACTCAAAATTAAAAGTCAGACACGAACTAATTTAAATCGGTAAAACTTTCTTTCTTTAAGCATCCTAATTGAACGTATTGATCATGAGACATTATTTTCTTATTTATTATATATATATATATATATATATATAACTATATATATATATATATGTAATTGTATTAATATAAAATTATAAGTCACTTAGGCACCAGATGCATGTAAGGTCAGTATGTAGTTTTGTATGGTTTTCTTTGTTGATACGGTGTGTCCAGATATACCAATCTAAAATATCTGATTCGTATGCGAAGCCATGGATTAACCAAAGCCACCAAAACATCAATAACATAAAAAGTTAATGATAACTAAATCACCCCGCGGCAGTTATAGCACTTTATAAAATAAGTGAAGACGCGAGTGGATGAACGTGCTATGTCACAAAAACATTATTTCGAGATAACTGCAGTTAAAGATTTTTGTACTGTAAAAAACGAAACAAGCGGAGTAGAATTTTGAAAGTTATATGAAAATGTAGCTAGGTCAAAGTTTCTCATATGAAAAAATATAAACTATAAAATAACTGCATGTAAGTACGTTTTATCCATAAAAGAGAGTACATAACACATTCTTTCACGTTAAGTTTGAATAAAAAAAAACAGAACTTTAGTGCAAGAAAGTGTTAGGTGTCAAATAATTATAGTTTTTGTAATAAATTAATATCTGGCAATAAAAAAAAGAAAAAGAAATTAATAAGATTGGGGTCCAGGATATTCATAAGATTTTATGTATTAATATTGTCTTCTGTTACCGCGATTGTTATTCATTGAAATTAAACACTTTAGAACGGATTAATCGCGTTTATTAACACCATGATCCTACGTTTCGAGCCCTTTACAGCACTCGTTTTCACAGGGTTAAGATGATGACTGAGAGAATGCGAATTCTCCCCGTCAATCAAAAAAGTTACTTGTGCAAACTACCTACATAAAAAAATATAAAAATAATTTAAAAATAAAAACAAAGGTTGGTCTACAATGCCCAGAGGGGCTTATAAAGCTAGTAATACATAGCCTGAAGGGCATTCTATAATTAAAATAAAAAATGTTTAAACCCTGTGTGGTAATGTTTAGCCCTCTCGTGATTGCGCCTATAAATGGTAATATTCTCGTTTTTAGTCGCGCCTGAAATAATCCCAACACTCATGGAGTGACAATCAGGTAATTTTATTATACCTATTCAAGTCATAGCTCACCTCACCTTACTGTCCCATCTTGTAGACGTCATCTGTGGTTCCTTATTACAAGTATCTAAATCGGGCTGCGTGATACTAGGAAGAGAACAAAGGGAGTCGAGGTAGGACGCGCATTTGTACATGCCGATCGGGACCGACAAAAACGTCCCGACTAATACAAGCAAGTTGCAACTTTTTTGTTATTTTTAACGATTGATCGATATCGGTGTTATAATTCAGGATGCGGAACTGGTTGTTGGATTTACATCGCAAGTACTGTAGCGATATCGGTAGGTACGTGATTAATGGTGGGATGCATTTGTTATAGTAATTGATACAGCGACTCGTTTATATTGGTCACGCCCTAATTAGGTAGTTGCTAAGGTCTCTGTATAGCATAAACTGTGGCATTTTTACGGTTCCGTAGCGAAAATTGCAAAAACGGAAATCTTATCGAGTCCGTCTGTCTATCGGTCTGTCTGTCCGTCCGTAATATCACAGCGATTGTACTCAGCAACTATAAAACACATGAAATACCTTATGCACTAATTTTGGTTGTATCGAAAAAGGTAATTTCTAGAAGTTTAAAAACTGGATGATTTTTTACCTATTGTTAGTACTTATTACAAATATTTATATTCAAATCAATTCGTGGTGTTTTTGTGTGTCGCTACTTAGACTTGCATCTCTTCTTCATCGTACTCTTCATTCCTGAAGGTCGTGCCTTTCTTGAAAAGCCTTTACCGAGACAGTGACGAGGTCTTTCCACCCTGCTCTATCTTCGGCTTGTCTCAGGGCTGTCGGTATGGTGAGTCCGGTCACGTCTTTTATTTGGTCTGACCAACGGATAGGTGAACGCCCCCTTCGTCTTTTTCCATCAAACTTGCCTACCACAACTAACTTGTCTAAGTTGTCGGGTTGTCTCCTGGCGATATGGCCAAAGTAACCTAGTACCCGTTGGTAACAGATAGTGGACAATCTGGTTTTGATTTTTAGTTGGTCGAGAATCGATCTGTTGGTTCTTCTTGCAGTCCACGGTATGCGTAGCATTCTCCTCCAACACCACATCTCGAAAGCCTCGATCTTTTTACGGTCAACTGCGCGGATGGACCATGATTCGATTTTTAGACTTGCATAATAATAATAATAAATAATAAATAAGGGTAGGTCTTTAGTAGATTAGCCTATGCTAATGTATGGCAAAATCAGTGAAAGTATTGTTTGTTAGCCATTATTAGTATTCATTCATTTCATTGATATTTTGAAGGCACTTACGCCTTTTTGCTTTATTATTTTCATCTTATAAGTTATAACAGTACGGAGCCCTCAATTATGCGTGGTCCGACACGCACTTGGCTGGTTTCTGCAAGGTTATCAAGGACAAGGTTATGTTTATTTGTCAAACAGACAAGTGCTACCATCTTATTGGTATTTAGGTGAAAATTGCATCATAATGAGCCGCTAACAGAAGAAAACTATAGGTATGTTGACATAATGAGGATAAACATACATATTAACATTAATAAAGTAAAAGTATGCCTAAAGTTTTTTGGAATAAGCTAAGCAGAAACACCTTTGTTGTCTGACTCAATACAAAAGTATAATAATCAAGTATAGCAATCTGATTCACTTTACTTTTTTTCCGGGCATAGCCTTGATCCTTTATAATGATCGACAGTAATTATTAAACTACCAATACCTAGGAACACAAAAGGAAATAAAAGTTAATTAACACGCACTCATCCACCCAAGGTTCTATACAATTTAGATGGTTGCTACCATGTTCCCTTCCCACGTGGATGTCGTAGAATAAAAAAAAACACAAATTATATGTCTACTTGAACAAATAAATCAAGTTGTCCAACAGTGTCAATAAAAAGTCGAGCACCATCAAAATGGAATAGGCTTTCCCTAGATAATTTTTATAGCGGCATAAGCAAATTGAATAATTTCAGAGAGACGTAACGTCTTTAAATAAGTAACTTTGCATTATTTCTGTATAAAACACATATTTAGAAATGGTGCTTTACGATAAAACTACAACTATAACAATGCGAAAATGAGAAATTTCGCAATGTGTGGCGATAAATGGAAACACGACCGACTGGGAGTATTTAAATCGACACAAGTTGCGAATTACCTATTTGCACGAGTATTGGAAGTCATTCAGTACATATGCCAATACAATTTTTATGCCACACCTGGCCATAAAGTGCCTTTTTCCGCACGCTACGCGTACGGAACAAGCCGATTTCTGCCCAAGTGAAGGCATAAAATGATGTACCTAACACGTGAGGTAATAAATAAAGCCCTTGATCGCATATTTACGTCCCTCGCTTGCAGCTCGGGTCGCAAACATCTGCGATCTCGGCCTTTCTTTGTTTTACCGCACTAGTTAGGTAATGTACTATTGACGTAGACACATAAATCTCATTATCGCACTAGTGCGGTTATATATCACCAAATGTACCTACTGTAAAGTAAATAACCATACTGAACTCCTGTGATTTATAGACAAACTCATTGGGCAGACTTAGTATGTTACAATCTAGCAATCTATTATCATAAATAATTAACAGAAAAACATGACTATGTAAATGAACTGGCATATGGTCCGATTGTATTACCTGTTGTATATCTAGATTACAACACTGATTATATAATAAAAAGAAACGTGCATATTTATAACCTCTAGGTTCCTTGTACTTTGTTTAAGGGATGACTCACACTAGAACGGGACGGGATGGGGTTTCTATAGAAAACGTCACGTGACATCGAGGGCTCCGAACTATCACGTGATTATTTGATCCCGCCCCGTTCCGTCCCGTCCCGTCCCGTATTATTGTGAGTCATCCTTAATCCTTTAACGGGCAAGACTGGAAATAATCCTCAATTCTAATCGGCAATGTATTGCCCTAAAAATTCTTCCCAAGTAAAAACTACACAAAGATAATGTTACGTGGTCTTTTTTGAGACTGTTGTTCTATAAAGGAGTAAGTAAAATCAACCAAGAGCATGTTAGGTAGGTACCCAGTGTAGGGTTCCAAGTACTATGACAATCCAACCTTGGGTTTTTCCTTGAGCTATTCCTTTATTGACATCGGTTAAGTTTGTAGCCTATGACACCCACGTCATAAAAACGAATGGATAATACCTCAAGCAACTGACATTGCTCTACAAAGTTTATTAATTAACGCTACAGCAGTATACCCACAAATGTACATACACTGGTAAAATATAGCCCTTCCTGTAGTTAAGTAATACATAACACAATCACCAACTCGCCCTTGTTCCCATATATCCCTACTCTCCCAGTTTATGATCCAACTGCCCTTGCCATCCCTACGCACCCCGTTTTACAGTACAGACTATAATTTCGACAGAAGTTTTCTAAAAGTGCAAGCTCCTTTGTGCTTACCAAGAGTCGTGCGTGACCGTATTCGATAGCGACTCGGGGTTAAGTCCGTCTCACTCATGCCAGAGTAATGGTAGGAGCGAGACGGACATACATTTGAGCGACGCAGTCGCTATCGAATATAGGTACGTGGACTCATGGTAGGCACACTTATTAGGGTACAGTACAGTCACAGATTATATACTCGTAATAGTTCTTAAGAACAGATATTTAGCTCTCATAGAAAAAGCGAATACAAACAGTTTTGAACACTACGCAAGAATAATTGAAGCTATGTTCCTCTCACCCCTGCACAACGCTTGGGTTAGCCTACGATTAGAAATACTACAATCGCCATCAGATATATCGGAGCGTCCGAGGCGTGAAAAATATCTGAACAAGCACTCTAACGCCTTGACAATAGAGGCGTGTTCAGATATTTGTGAACACCTCGGACGCTCCGATATATCTGATGGCGACTGTACATAATACTGGTGGTGGCGTGCACCGGCGGGCGCGTGCTGTTGGGCAGCCCTTGAGTCGGCAACGACACAAGAACTGTACACCAACATGGTTCATTGAATTGCGCGTGTTTGTGTTGGTTCACGGGGCGAGTTTCTGGAATAGGTTTTAAATTTAAACTTACAATATACGTATAAATAATTATAAGAATATTGAAAACAACATCTTCGATCCATTTACGTATTACTTTAACTATATTCAATTACAGTCTATTTTGTTTAATTAAGTTTCCCATAAATAAATAAAGGGAAAAAAATCAAGTATTCTTTGAGTGCATCACCTACATTTGTGAACGGGATATCTTAAGAGGCCATATACATTTTGCTCAAAACTTCAATGGTATTTATTTATGGGTTCCGGCGCACGCAACTTTTATGGAGAAAACGGGAAACGTCTTGTTGATGTAACTGGTGACCGAAGAGCTGGTATCAGCATTGCAATATAACGAGGAAATGCTGCCAGCATCCTAGGTACAATGCCCCAAGGGCCTATTTTAGATCTAAGCTAGGTAGCTCGCAACTTACTGGATATATTTTGTTATTTATATCTGAAATATTATTACCTTGAAATAAATAGTTGACAAATTTATAATTCGAGAAATGTCTTGTTTATCCCTGAACATTATTATCATTTGTATTAGGTAAATAAATTATATTGCAGTGACAGGTTGCTAGCCCATCGCCCACTACACACTTGAACCCATATCCCATAGTCGACTTGTACCGTACAAGTCGACTATGGGATATGGGTTGTACGACTCCCATACACCCATGTGAGGAGCTTTCCTCGCATGGGTGTTGTACAAGTCGACTGTGTTGTAATTGTCAACCCAAACAGGGTAACGAAGACGAGGATAGTAGGATGAAGATATTCTATTGTTTTTTTAACAAACATTTCCCTAGCAACACATCGTCTCTCTTAAAGTATTTACAGTTTTGTTAAGTAGTAAACGGACTCTTTACGTTTAACCTCAAAGTACGACATTGCCTTAGTGTTATCTTGTCATGTACAGTCAAGCCTTATTTATGCGTAAAAAACGCGGAAATATCAATCGTATGTCCACACTTAAGTACCTACTTTGGGGAGAACGGGGTTAAAGTAAATGCTGCTGCGGTACGTGTATTAAGCCAAAAATGATATAAGTACCTATAGGTAGACCAAAAATAAAATAAAAACTCTCAGCAAATCAGTTACACCGTGAACAATGGCACTTGTAACAGTGCCGAAATATCGGGAGCTCATAAAAACAAATATACATGGTAAATATCTCGTTTCAAATAGTAATTATACCTATAGGTGTCACAAAATACTTAACGACAGCTAACTGAACTAAGAACTTCAATGCCCACTTAAGCGTAGTTTGCAATTAGTGTAGTCTCACCTAGGAAGATGATGTTTAGCTTAGATTCCAATCCCAGAAAGAAGTACTCAGTTCGGCATAAATGTATTTATTTGTAACAGTTTCAATCAAAGGTATTAGGTATAAGGTAGGTATACGTATACCAGCAGCACCAATATTTACCGACAATGTTACACTAAGGCTCGCCTTTTTAACAATATAGTATATATCTAAATAGTTTTGTGGTTTTCGTCACCTAATTCATCTATAGTTTCTCTGTATTCCTTTTATCTTATTTATATTGTGCACGAAATTTCGTGATAGTGAGTTTAAACTTGACCTAATGAAAATACGATTAAATTATCGAGAAAAATTATAATTATGAACCAAACAATTCCGGTGGATGTATTTGATTGATTTTACTGATTTTTATGTCCGTATTATAACTATAACGTACTCTCCATGTTTTCGCATTCGAACGGTATTGCCCCACTCTCCTCCAGTTCAATTTATAAATTATTAATGACTTGAGTGACTCTAGAAACAAATACGTAAATGCATTCTAATGCATTTTTTTCTGACACTCACTATCCTTATATAACTGGAAATGACAGTTTTTGTGTGTCCTACACGTGTTACATACGTAGGTTTAAGTAGTTATTGCAAAAAGCCTAACGTTGTTACCGTAAAATAATTTAAGATTTAATTACGTCTAATGTTTAATAACTATTAGGTAATTTATACCACTCAAAGCTGGAGTTGTTTTATACAAGGCTATACTTTGTGTCTACTTATCATTCAAATTGATAATGTAACATTAAAAACAACTTCATTTTAATAGTGTTAATTATCGCTGCATAATGCCTCACAACGTCGACATCACAAAACAAAAGGAATCAAGTTCATTTACAACATAATAAATCACATCCGATCAAAGAGGGATGTATAAGAAGGCGGTTTACCGTTGAGAATTCAAAAAAACCGAAAATTGTCATCAAGATAATTATTTATAGGTCGATGATAACAATGGCGGCCCAATGACCTTTACGGTCACGAAAACATATTTTCAATTTCCGTCGGCTAGTTACAGAAGGCGATTTATCAAACATTAAAGTTTAAGTCCCAGTAGCCAATTTATAGCTCAGTTTCCGAGTCTATTAATGCCTCCGCCGGTAAGGAGGCAGTCCGTAGACCGATTTATGGACATAGTGTTGTTTCCTAACGATCAATCCTCGGCCCACGTGTGTGAACTGTTTTACAATAAGACATTATTATAGATATTGCATAATTCATACAGGGATCAAGCCTGGTTGCCATCGTTGGAAAATTTAGTTAATAGATTAATAGTAGTCATTATGTAAATAAATAATTAGAAAAAAGAATCCATTTCCTTAATATGTTTTTTGTTTTAAGTTTTCTAATTTAAATGTAAGTCAGTAAGGGGAACTTTGGTACCATTCGTACAGTTTTTACTCTAACATCTGTAAAAAAATGACTAGAAGTCAAATAAAAATAAATTTAACACACCTAAATAGTCCACCTATTAGACATGTATAATAGTGGAGTTTAGTCAAGTTACGGAAAACGCCCAGCATAACTAACTAACTAGTGGAGTTTAATCTTAATACTAAGTGACATAGCAAAGCTATGTCGATTTTCGTAAAAAGTGTAAATTTGTACAAATGTAGGTACCCCACGTCCGGGGTAGCTGCATACAGTACATTTCTCATCGCAAGGTATATATCTATCTATACTTTCTTTTAAAGTTTATACCTATGGAGGAATCTGGTCTTCAAGAAAATGACATGATGTCACGATCCTCAGCATTTAGGGAACGACTGATGATGATGATGATAAAATACCCTGAGTCTACTAACATTTGTATGACTGTACGAAGGTACCCCACACGAAAATAAAATAAAATAATTGTAAAAAATATCCCAAGAGAAAATGTTGGTTTTTTAATATATATATACAATAAAATACAATAAAATACAATAAAAATAAAACATTGCGATTGTAGCAAATATTAGAACAAAGAAATGCATTTGAAGTTACATCGAAAAATTACGTTGATATAGCAAAAACAACGCTCTTTTTAAAGAAACCAGACTGCTTACTGTCACCATTCTTCGAGGGTATCCTATGCGTATTAGAAAGAGTCTTCCATGCAAAACTAATGTCTCAGCGTGTTTTCACAATTGAGATATCGACAATGTAAGAATGTTACCCGTGTACTAAAATGGAGCTAAACTACCTTAAATTTAATTGTTATGTTTTTTCAAGTTAGATACTTGACATATACGCCGCCCCTCTGACTTGCCGACTTTTTAGACATCCTTTACTTTTACTATGAAATAAAGGTGATAAGCCTAGGTAGTTCCAGCTTCCTTAATAAGTCACCACCAGTGTATCTTAGTCAATTATATCATAGCCGTAACTGCAAGCTATTATTTAATGCAAAAACGATTGCCCATAACAAATATGTATGCTATTCAAAAAACTAAGATAAATTAAAGGAATTTAATAAAGCGAAGTGGGGGTTTCCTTGACCCGCGGTGCAGGCAACACTACCTAATCGTCGCTCTACAGTTTTTTAAACAGCTACTGCTACAACAATGAAAAATAAGAGTAGTTAGCAGGAATTATTTATCTACCTATGATTTATCTTAGGTAATATCACAGGGTAATTCATTAAATACGACACCCTTTGGACGTATTTGCGTTAAGGTCCTACAGATATATATCTGATAATAACATTTAAATTAAACGGGATTAATCACACTTTTTGAGCAAATAACTGAAACAAATTATTACTGCATACCTATTCAAAATGAACTCTATTGTTGTAGATCTAAAGCTTTGTTTGCGAACCACTTCAAAAAATGAGGTTTCCAATTGGGCTGTATTTTTACATGCTGTATATGCCTGCCACACCAATAACACACCGGTGTTGTCGATGATATACTTAAAACCAATATGTTTTGGACAATTCCTTGCATAGATGAGACATCATCTATGGGCGAATGATTGTCGATTTTCAAGGATTCCTACTAAGTCTCCTTTATGGAATCATCATATTGACAAAATACGGAATCAATATGAGTCTTAAACACCAAACCAAATTATATCAGTATACTAAGTTGACATCGTCCATTTGAGTGGGTTAAGTAAGGTCATAAGCCGGATTGCTTTTCTCAACTTAATGAGTCAGAAGTGTCAGAACAAACTTTATGAACGCTATCTTTAAATGTCCATGAATTTAGTGAATGATTAATGTGACAGGCTGTGGCTACTGGAGCAGTAGCTGTAGTGCTATTATTAAGAATAGACGACTTTCATGGAGAAATTGGTTGTCTCCGAAAATGAATGAAACAAAACTTGATTCAGATGGTTCCCCCAAAAATCACAACAATAGTGTGTATCAAATTTGCAAACAAGAGGTGCTTATATCCCTCGTCAGAGTAAAACCAAAATCCAATGGGGCCGACTCGTAAGTATCTGCTTTCGTACAATCGACGCCAAACATAATTATGTTGAGGCCTTAATCGTTTGTGATAAAGTGCAACAGTGTAAACATGGATTTGGCGTCGACCGTACAAGAAAATAATCACCAAAGTCGATTCATAACCATAATTGATCTAGTAATCTTACAAATTAAAATTTTCGTGAGTCATACCGACGTAATTACAACGGGAGGTGATATCGTCACTTTTTCCGATAAAGTCTGCCCGATGCAGTCAAAATATGTCGCACCTAACTCTTGTGAAAAAAATACGTGAGTTTTAATAGTTTTTTAAATAAGTATTAATGATCACACAAAATAATATACAACTTCATTTTCTTTTCCTTCTGAAGAAGTAGTAAAGTCTCCTCGTTGGTTTAAAATATTACGAATTGAATAACATTAACTATGCTATCGAGTTTCCTTAAACGTACATACTTTAGCTATATTCCGAAGGTAAAGCAATTAAAAAAAACATTGTGTGGATTACAATTTTATTGAGCAGTGAAACCTAACTTAGATGTATTTATAGGCAACATTAAATACATCTTAGTTAAATACCTTTAACAAAAAATAGTTGAAACTGATAGAACTTTCGCAAAAAAAGAATGCAAATGTACGTATGGGAAGTTTCATAGTTCTTTGCTTTGTGCCATTAATCAGTCTTATGGTTGTGGTATGTGTTACTGACTTTTGTTACAAAACATGTAGATAGAATGCTTTACGTGCTGAAACATAACCTTCAAGTCACATGTTACCTCTGTGTGATGTATGTAAATGCGATTAATGTACAGCGCAAGTTAAAAATGGCTGGTGACCGTAATGGTCGCCCGAGGCATTACCACTCTCACGGTCTAAATATTGCACGTAAACCAGCGCTTTTAACATTATTATGTAGGCATTATGTCTACATAAGGTTTCGGTAACAATTAATTTATAATTTTGCATGGAATTGATACGAATCTTCAATGCCATTGCTGTGAACGCGGGTAAGTAGGTCCATGTACTTGAATTCAGTCATTATTTGTACAAAAAAGGATCAGACTAAACTCGGCCTACCTGTTGGCATATTGTTGCCTAGTAAATGAAACTGGATTTACGCTTAGTGTATTATAGTATACACATGCGTATAGAGTTTGTTACCACTGAGCACGCAAGGTCGCGTAGTTTTTTTTCCTTTTATTTAATTATACTGGTTTAATTATTTTTTATGGATGCTTAATCTCAAGATAAGTTTTGAAGAAATCAATCGTATGACATGTCAGCTATGTCTAAATCTTCATATGGAGTTAAATTCCTTTTCAGATATCCAATTGTTGCTGTTAGCCAACCTAACATTCCTAAAAATATACCAACATTTCCCATGGGTACTTTTGCGCTAGGGACGACTCGAGGGGGACTTTTTGTGCTTTTCGAGCTAAGCGTAATCGTATGTTTTATTGTTTCTATTATTTTTGTACGTCGACATGTTAATAAACATTTTAATTGAAATTAAACACTTTAGAACGGATTCATCGCCGTTCTAAAGTGTTTAATTTCAATGCACAACGATCGTGGAAACAGAAGACAATAGTGAACTTAATAATGTTTAAATTAAATATTTTATGTGTATTTGCGTTAGTAAAATTATTGGAACTTGTGTGATTTTACGTTAATAAAACTGCAGATTTCTGCAGTAAATGACCACCGCCCAGGCCACCTTACACTAAAAATTAACTGTTCATGTTTGTACACAAGTTACTATGCTATTAGTAACTGCTTAGATCGGATTAAGCACCATGTAACAATTAACGAGGTGTATTGGAATATTTAAATTATTTGCAGACGACGTATTGATTACGGAATCCAATATCTCGTTAAACAACTCTTCTTTCTATCGTTTTACCGGCTTATGCGACGCCACGGCTCAGCGAGCCTGGGGTCCACTTTGACAACTTATCCCAAGATTATATTTTTACGAAAGCGACTGCCATCTGACCCTCCAACTCAGAGGGTAAACAAGACCTAATTGGGATTAGTTTGGTTTCCTCACGATGTTTTCCTTCACCAAAAACCGATTGGTAAATATCAAATGATATTTCCTACATAAGTTCCGAACTCATTGGTACGAGCCGGTAGGATTTGAACCTGCGATCTTCGACCAACGTATTACGCTTCTTCCTAAACAACATTTCATTAATATTCATTTCACACTAGAACGAGACGGGACGGGACGGGGCGGGACGGGATGACCTGCCAGTTTCTATAGAAAACCGACATCCGAGGGCTCCGAGCTATCACGTAATTATTTTTATAGAAATTTACAGATCGTTCCGTCCCACCCCGTCCCGTCCCGTCCTAGTGTAAGTCATTCTTTACGATACCTAAATTTAGACAGACCGGTATTGTCTATTAGGCGTTGCTATGTGTAAACGGACCACCGGTTATTAACTGGGGCCTTACCATGACGTCTTAACGCGATTCAGTTGACGATCTAAACTGAGTCGCTTCAGTACAACTGAGCCTAAACTGAACCTAAACTGAATCGCGTTAAGACGTCATGGTAAGGCCCCTGTTTCAAAGCATCAATAAATCGATTCATCGGGATTCGAACCCGGCACCTCCAGCCTAGTAGGTAGGGTCAGTACCGACAAGACCAGAGAGGCCATTATTATTAATAACAATATAAATAGTTAGTTAGTTGCTCGCCACTTGCCACGTGGGTTAGCCGGTAACTTGGAGTTAAGAGTTTATAAAGTATGTGATTTGACAGCTAACTCCTGTTTAGTTGCCCTCCCTGGTTGGCACAAGTGGTCCTAAGCGAACAAAGCTAAAAATAACTGCTTTATTAGGACGTAAACGCATCAATTTATTTATCGTAGTATGGCATGCAATCGTTCTCTACTTAAAATTTTAAAACAATAATAATAGTACATTACGATACACGTGCGTAAAGGAGGAAGTCGTAACGAGTGGCCATAGAATAAAACCCGACTGAAGGGAGTGCTTTAAATCAACACGAGTTGCGAATTACCTAATATTCGACCGTGTATTGTACAACGTTTTACAGTACAGACCCTATGAATGTTTGATACAGGCACATAAAGTGCTCGTTATCGCACTAGTGTGGTAATGTAGCCATGTACTGTAAATCATAATATCCAACGCATAGCCACATTGAAGCTCCATGGAACAATTAAACCCATGTGCGTTACGTTTACGTTTCGTTACATAACGCATGGTGGTCGCGCAAACGTTACGTTTCGACCTTGACTTTCACCTTAGACATTGGCGGTGCCAGTGCCCGTGGCCTACGCCTTCTGCTACCTTATTGCAAAACCGTACACGCTTACTTGAACTTTAGGAAGTTATGCTGTTATTTATAACATTGCATCATAATTGCTGTAATTATTTGCATAAGAGCTCTTAGTTTGCTTGACCTTGTATGACTTGTCAAATAATTTCTTAGTAGTAATTAGAACAAAATTCTTAATTTCTACCCGGTACCCGTAAAGAGTCGACCTCCCGTGGTGTACCGGTAGAAGTATATCAAATTAGCCGAATATATAGGTAAATATAGTAGGGCAGCCGAAAAAGGATTAAAGTTGATATTTGACAGTTAACAATATTGTTGCCGTATGTACTTCTTTTTTGTAAAATGTGGACAATTTATAAAGGAAAAGAAGTTTTTATCTACGTTACTTCAATTCATTCAACATCATAGGAACAATAACGCTGCTGCAGTCGCCAACGGAAATTTACCTAAAATCGTGATTTATAGTTGATAAGGGAGCACAGTAGAGTCCAGCTTAAAGATTTAGGGATAGAAAGACAAAACTGTAGCCTGTGTTGTAGAGTTTTATAATTATATTTAAAGTTTTAGTAAATTTTTCACCTCAAAAATATTAAGTTTTTAAGCTAAAGTGCTTTGCAACCTGAATGGGAACCTGGGCACAAAAAAGATTTTGTTTGTCTGGACTCATATTAAATGTTATCTATGTTCTGTGCTGATCACCTGTTTCATTTGAAGAAAAGTCAGATAAACATCATCGCTTCATATATGTGCAGAAAGGTACCTACCTATACTTTAATTAAGATTTAATGAGCGCGAAGGACCCACACATCAAATTTAAACACGAAACTTTTTATATACATACCTCCATGTAATCCCATGAACCCACTTGAACGTACAAAAATATAAAGCTACCTAGCTGGAAATACGGAAAACTGCATTCTCAGACTGTGATTATGTTTTAAAATTATATTTATTGTTTCAAAAGGAAATAATTTAGACAGTCAAATTATAAATGACCCCATGTGTAAATGACCAAATGTGATTCTAATCGCGAACTTGATCGTTCATAAGTTATACAAAAGTCCCGAACGATATTTTAACAGCTTAAGTCAATGACCCTGAGTGCGATGCAAGTGGAAAACCAATTTCGAAATTGGAAAAAAAAATACTTTGTATGGAACAGCAGATCTAAAATGCACCTGTACATACAAAGGTACGTGCTTATATTTATTTTCTTCCAAATACGAAATATTTTCACATGGGCGGATTTTTATTTTGTTGTCGTTTTTTTTCGCATCAAATTTGAATGAAATTTGGTAGGTAGGAAGAGTTCCTTATTCTCTTCAAAATAGACCCAATTTCCCAGTGGGTTTCGTATCTCAATTTAGTACACTTTTTGTCGCACATTGGGATTTCGTATCTATCTAGTGTAGAATAAGGAACTCTACCTTCCCACCAAACTTAATGCAAATATGACGCGAAAAAAAACGACAACAAAACAAAAATATGCCCAGATATTGAAGTATCGTTCGGAACTTTCATAACAGCCTGTAATAGATCTGCAGGAAAATGTTCGTATTCTAAGTGAACACGAACATTTTTCCTGCTGATCTATAACTGATTAAATACTCTTTGTTACTATGTAGAGTATGTAGTTACAGTCAAGTGTGAAAATATGGTGGTGCACATCTTACTCAAAAATATGTCCCATAGCACCCGGCATAAGGTGCTATGGGACATATTTTTTAATAAAAGCGTTGTGTAATAAAAGCGTAGTACCATATTTATGAGACGATTATGTCGAACCATATTTTTGCACTTGACTGTACATTAATATATCCTATATTTGCACACATACCCGCAGAATGCGTTTGTGTGACCCTTTCAAGGGTAGATTGCGACTCCGGAAATAATTCACGATTACAACACCTTGACTCTCTGTTTACAGTCACGTCCATAGATATGTTTACACTCTGGAACTTATGACTGGGGAACAAGGGTCAACATTGAATACGGTTTTATACATATTTATGAAGCTGACCGTACAACAAAGATAAATACTTAATGTAAAACTTATAGAATTACGGTATGTGCAGTACATAACAAGAAACAAAATAAAAATAAAACAGACTCAAAATTACAAAATTAAGCAAGTAGATTTGCCTCCATAATCAAATAAAAAAGCTATTTTAACAAAGATAACTTTTTTTAAAACTAACAAGAAGTTCTGAATACCCGAACAAAATAGATACCCACAAATCAAGGCGAACAACAATGATACCTGTTTTATTTAATGTGGGCATTTAGCACTTAGGGCAGTCTTAACTAGGGAATGCAATCTCGGACCGAGATTGAAACAACCTGATTCGAGATTGGGTGTTTCGAGATCTCGTCAGTTTCACACTCGAGATTGAGATTTGGGAAAAATTGCGAAAAATTGCTTTGTTATTCCAAAACTGCTTAAATTCAGTACTTAGAACACATATTTGGTGTAATTTAAGGATAATTTTACGAAATTTGCATTGAGAAGACAAAATATCGACTGCCATAATGAAATACCTCATTACACTGGCAACTAAGGTAGGTACTATAAAGTTGAATGCTTAGACTCTAAGCTATCCCTGCACCGAATTGGCGGCAAAAAAGTGTACAATCACCGCTAAAAAACTATTCTAGACGAAAATAGTACATTTAAATGATAGAGCGGAAAGTATATCATTACTTCATATACGCATGAGTATTGGACCACGTTTTTCAATACGGTTGCGAAAAAAAAAAACAACAAAGAACGCATTGGAAAGTTTTTATAAATTTTGTAACATCATTCTAATACCGTTGAACAATAAAAAACTTCAACCAGACCAATCGCGGAAACAGAAAACAATATTAATAAAAAATAACTTGTAAAAATGGGAACTACAGGATCCTCACTCACGTTTAACTTATCGTTCCTCTTTTTAATCTTATTATTAATTATTTTAACAAAATAATTAATAGCAATATCAATTATTGCAATCGCATGTAACAAGTCGTCTCAAGTCTCGAGGCCTTCCAACGTGATTGCAGTAGCCAGAACCTTTTTTTATTATTATTTGTATGTCTTTCCCATCACGGAACAATGGTGTTCCGGACCTTTGGGAGGCGTGCGCGGAGCCGAAGCCAACACGCAGAGGCCCTTTCGACAATTTAATGAAATGTAAGGGGTACACCGAGCGGATGTTGCACCTGCCCGAGTCATGGGACGCACGCAGAGGCAGCACCCGCCAGGGTGTATAGACTATTGAGATTTAATGGAATCTAAAATATGCTGGACTATTAGGTGAAAGCGGTGGACTAAATACTGGGTTATGGAGAATAAAATCGGACGTCTGCCTAACAAAACGGTAATCAATTTTATTTCCGGCAGACGGTGACTCGCCCACATAAGATGGGCCCCCACAAAAAGCGACATCTAAGATGGCTCGAGGGCAACACCGGTATGAGGGCTGGGGGTAGAGAGGTGTCACTGGACTTTAAACATATAGCCAACTCGCCACTTAGGTTTCCACATCTACCCTCGAGAACACAGCTCTCGCGACCCCACTCTGGACGGCCGGTTAAGGCAAGCCAGAGGCGGAGGACTTGGTCGGACGACGGAGTCCCCCAGGAGCGCTCAGGTACGTGGGGTCGCTACTCCCCAACAGCTCGCCACAAGCTGCCCTGCGTTGACTGATTGCACCGGTGGAAACCAGTGGGCGATGGGGTCGTCACATCCCTACGCCAAATCACATCCCTACGCCATTATTATTATTATTATTCCCTTTATTTCTTTTCATTCCTAAGTTAGGTTTTTACAATATGTCTATAAAAGTAAAATATAAAACAACATACAAAAAAAAAACATAAAACATAAACACATTATAAAAAACCTAACCTAGAGTGCCGCCGGCAACGGAGCAGGGCCCAGGCTGCCGGTGGTTAGGGCCGCAGAGAGAGGAACCGCCGGACTATACGCGCCGTGTCCAGGATTACCGCCTTCTGCATCTGACCCTTGATCCATCCACCTAGCGAGAGTCTCTCAAGATGTTGCTCGAGACTCTTCGCTATGAGACCGTTCGCTGAAACGACTATCGGGACAATGATCGTCGAGTCAACATCCCACATGGCGGTTATTTCATGAGCCAAGTCTAGGTACTTACTGGACTTGTCCTTCTCGGCCTTCACGAGATTCTCGTCATGGGGGATGGTGACGTCGACGAGCACGGCCCGACGCTGCGATCGATCAACCAGCACGATGTCAGGCTTATTGGCTACAATAGTCCTGTCCGTGATGATAGATCGATCCCAATAGAGCGTGGCACGACCATTTTCAAGAACTGGCGCAGGTGCGTACTTGTAGTACGGCACTTCATGGTCCACAAGACCGTATTTAAGAGCAAGTTGCTGGTGAATAATCCTGGCTACGAGATTATGTCTGTGCAAGTACTCACCGTTAGCAAGATGAGAACAACCGGAAATAATATGCCTGAGTGACTCTCCGGGACGGCGGCATGCCCGACAAATGTCGACCGTACCGTCCTTCAGGATATATTTCCGGTAGTTATTCGTCATGATAACTTCGTCGGCAATTGCACAGACAAAACCTTCGGTTTCTCCGAAAAGGTCCCCGAATCGTAACCAGTTCACCGATGCGGGCAGATCTACATCAGGGCCCGTGAGGACCTTGTAGAACCGCCCGTGTAGCTCTTTGCTCTTCCATACCGTCTTGCGGTCCTCGGTGCTTAGTACCACAGGTTTGCGCCAATTCTCTTTTGCCAAGGAGAGCGGTGTGAGATTCTTGTCTACTGCCACCACATCACGATGCATCCCACACTCATTGTTAAGGAAATAATTCCTAAGATTGTACACCTCACGGTTGTGAAGGTTTTTGGCGTTTAAAAAGCCGCGACCTCCACATTTCCGTGGGATGTACAATCTCATAACAGATGAGCGTGGGTGTAGCATACGATGTGTGGTGAGCAGTAGGCGGACTCTCCGATCCAGGGCATCCAGCTCGGTCTGAGTCCACCTTAGTATGCCAAAGGAGTATGTGAGCAGGGGCATTACCCAAGCGTTAAAGGCGCGCACCTTGTTGCCACCTGACAAAAGACTATTAAGTACTTTTGTCAGCCGACCAAAGAAGCGCTCCTTCGTCGCCTGTCTAATACTCACGTCCTCAATACCCAACGACTGTGACATACCAAGGTATTTATAGGTTTCTGCTTCAGAGATAGATCTGAACGACATTGTCTCAGAAAGTTGTAAATTTGTTGAATTTACTACTTTCCCCCGCTGTACATGCATAATCGCGCACTTATCGACACCAAATTCCATTTTGATGGCTCTACTGAAAACTTCAGTGGTTTGCAATAGCTCCAACAAACCTCGGTCATTTGGTGCAAATAGTTTGAGATCATCCATGTATAGAAGGTGAGAAATGACTTCACCCTCTCTCCGAAGCCGGCAACCTAGCCCCGAATCCTTCAGCAGGGTGCTGAGAGGATTCAAAGCTAGGCAGAACCACAGGGGACTCAGACTGTCACCCTGGAATATTCCTCGCTCTATCCTTATAAAGTCCTGCGGCCCAAGGGGACCATCTCTGCCTCCTGGTTGACAAAGGACTGTGGTCCACTGCCCCATACACGCGCTTAAGAAAGATATTAAAGCTGCATCAAGTTTATACAGCTCCAATATCCTTTTCAGCCATGAATGAGGCACCGAATCATAGGCCTTTTTATAGTCAATCCAAGCGGCCGAGAGGGCTCCCTTGTTCCGCCGAGCTTGTTGGCAAATGGCCATGTCAATGAGGAGGAGCTCTTTAGTACCACGGGACCCAACCCTACAACCATTTTGAGAAGAGGCCAAAACATTGTTTGCGACAATATGCGCGTTAATTTTTGCTCTCAAAATGGATGTAAGGAGCTTGTAAAGCGTGGGCAAGCACGTGATGGGTCGATAGTTTTTAGCTTCCGTGGTACTACCGGACTTGTAGAGCAGGAAAGTTATACCAGTTGTTAAGGAAGGTGGCAGGGAACCAAGCTCAAGGGCTTGTTGAAATTGCGCTGCCAACCGAGAATGCGAGCATCGAAACCACTTTAGCCAAAAGTTGTGCAATCCGTCCGGTCCAGGACTTTTCCAGTTCTGGGTCGTACGGACAGCACAGCTTACGTCTTCAGGGCTGATGGTAATAGCCCCCATAGGTTCGATGGCCTCGCACTCACGTTATTATTATTATTATATTTGTTTCTCCTTTGCGGATCACGGGCCTGTACATCCCGGTCTTTTGGTAAGCTTGCGTGGGGATACAGATCCAACACGTAGAGGCCTTTTGGAGAATTTTGCTGTGTAGTGCACCTGCTAGAACCCATTCACGGGTGCATCAATAGATACCCGTGAACCGGTCCCAGCAGGCGTTGGAGCTATTGTAAAGAAAGTGGAAAGAATACCAGGCTATGGCGTTGAGGTTTGGGTGGATCAGAAATGGACTATTGCAAAGAGTTCCGGACACCTGCCATAACAATGTTTAAAACAAGTTATCGAGGCAGGCGGTGACTCGCCGCCGACTAGATGGGCCCCTGAAACTGCCGTCGCAAGGACGGCCAGGAGCAACATCGGTGTGAACGGCTCAGGGGTGTCGAGAGGTGTGCGCCGCTTTCTACCCAGTGGCTGTTGCCAGCCAATGTGCCCACTCGCGTCTTATGCATATTTCACTTCCACCCCTGGAGCATATCGCTCTAACGACTCCTCTCTGGACGGCCAATGAAGGCAAGCCAGAGCTGAGAGTTCTAAGGGTCCCCTTGGGGTCCACTCCGACCGACGAAGACACGCCGGAGACGGAGACCCTGACCGACTCTCTGGAGCACTCGGGTCCGTGGGGTCGTTACTCCCCAACAGCTCGCCACAAGCTGCCCTGCGGGCTTATTATTATTATTATTATTTTATGGCGAGGAAAAATCCGTTATGGATACTTCTGCACCGCAGGGACAGTGCAGAAGTTATGTCGGAGTCTCACCGACTAAAAAACCCCCCTTTTTCCTCTTCGACGCAATTAGGGTGGCTCTGGGATCTCGGTAGAACTCGCCAGTGCCACCCTTGCGTCACGCCGCTGAGGGTTCCCCCTTGTTTTAGGACGATGGCAGTCCCTAGCTGCCATCGTCTACGACCCCGAGGACTCCTATTAGTCGCCTCTTACGAAGTAGCCAGTACCTACGATACACGCGCGCCTATACTTTGACAGTCATTTCGGCAGCGCTGTTCCGTTTCATCCACACAACTTAATAAGAGCTGTTTTGACTGTTTAATTTTTTTTATAAATAATAATTAATATGTCGTAGCAGTACCTAAGTAAGTAATAAAATATATTTAATATATGTATTTGCGGTAATAGTAGGTTATCGGTTTTATAACGTGTTGGTAACCATTAAAACTCTTTGATAAGTAGGTAGGTAATCATGAAATAGAACTAAACTAAATTTAAACAAGAGCATGTCGGGCCATGCTCAGTGTACTTATAGGGTTCCGTAGTTTACCGTCGGTTACAATAATTAAAGAGGGGTTTAATAGATAGCACGCTCACAACACTAAAGATCAAGAAGGAGTATGTTCGCAGCTCTTATGACTTATACGCCCGTTTCATCAAAATGGATTAACTGATCAAGTTCAAAATAGTTTCCCCTGAAAGTCTTCGCAAAGCTCTATTTTCATATTTTTGGACTTGCGGTTCAATAGTTAGAGAGGAGGGGGATATTTTTTTTTACTTCTAGAGCGATTATTTCCGAAAATATTTACTTTAACAAAAACGTTTATAGAAAACCCGAAAAAAAAACACCCCCGGCTTTTTGTGTATTGTAGGGAGTGTATTTATTTTAACTCTTTGTCGGCATGATTGATATTTATATTCATACCAAATTACAGTTTTCTAGTATTAAGCTAAGCCGTAGACGGATGGACGGACGGACAGGCAGACATGGCGAGTTTGGTTGGTTTTAGACGTTTCTAACGGTATATATGCATTTTATACACTTCTATAAAAATAAGGCATTCCAAATCAAAAACTGGATCAGAAGGGTGAAATATATAAGAACGAATTAAACGTAGGTAAGTGAAATTAGACACATGTCTAATTCAAAGTATATTTTGTTCCAATACACATTATCATCCTGAATACACAATCCAGCTAGTCTAATATGGTCGCGATAACACCATGGCTGTCACGTTCTAACAAGTAATAAGTAAGTGCGAAAGTGACGCATAGTCGATAAAATGGCAACCACGTTAGAGCCCTTCAGAAGATTGTTGCCTTTGTTACAATTCGCTCATAATTCCCGCTAATCCTAAGTAAAATGTAAATGAGGCAATTAGATCTTTGTTAACTAATTCCCAACGACAGAAGATAATTGCTAAACCGTGCAACTAAACAGTCAAGTTATGATACAACTAGCAGACTGAAACATCACGGCCTCGTTCCAATTCTACTAAACACAGAACAAGGTGAATAAATAATCCCTATGGTTACGAGATTAACTCCTTAATACACGCTTTTACTCTTAAGTAGGTAATGATAATGATGTATTATTAGTGCAATGAGGCAAATAGCCTTCGCTTCTACTGGACGTACGTTGGATTCTTGTTTCGATTTATTTAAAATATTCGTAATATTTATTATCCTAAAAAATAATTAAAAAAATAAAAAACTAAACACCAACACTAAGCGTTGATATTTAAAAAAAACTAAAAAAAATTGTGACTTCGTAATATTGAAATATGGTAACGTAACTTATCCTAATGATGTTAGATGCATTACCGAATTTAACTTTAAACTTGAGACATATTAATATTATTTTGTTACAACGAATTTCTTATCTGTGAAAATATTATTATAATTATTCAAAATTTCGAAATTCTCTGAAAAACAAGAAAATTTGATTTGATCTCTATTTTAATATCGATTGCAAAGAATGACGTACGTAAGTCGCACGTTATTTGATTTCGAACGATATGAAAATTGGGGCAACTCTAGTTTGTCTCTGAATTTAAAAAATATTTACAGTACACATGGTGCTACATTACCGCACTAGTGCGATAATGAGCATTTTATTTGCCTGCGTCAAAAATTGAAAAAGCCATTATGTACAGTCGCCATCAGATATATAGGAGCGTCCGAAGCGTTCAAAATATCTGAACAAGCACTCTAACGTCTTGACAATAGAGGCGTGTTCAGATATTTATGAGCACCTCGGACGCTCCGATATATCTGCTGGCGACTGTACTGTAAAACGTCGTACGATACACGTGTGAATAGGTAATTCGCAACTCGTCTCGATTTAAAACACTCCCTTCGGTCGTGTTTTATTATATCGCCACTCATTGCGAATTATCTCCTATTCGCACTGGTATCGTAATGTACTATAAATACTATAATGTCAAAAATTTTATGTCGAAAAAGTTTTCATTCATAAAAGTAATGGCGGTCGATATAGGTAACTAGGTTTGAACGCATCATGGAGAGCTCATGATATGTGTGTATAATAGTGTATATAAAGCAGTGCATGTAATTGTAAATAATTAGGCATTAAAACACTCGTGTCATGTTATTATGAAACTCGGCTGCTATTATGAAACTTACCCACACTCGAGTTTTAATGCCTTTCATTATATACAATCACATAAGCACGGGGCAAAACTACGTTGGGCACGGTTTAAGCCGATTCACATTCATAACAAATAAAATACACATCACATTACATAAATGAAATACCTACAGCTAGTCTATGATGGTCGGGTTTTTATCGTTTACCGACGTTGCTGTCACGTTCTAACAAGTGGTATGTGCGAAAGTGACGCATAGCGTGATAAGCGATAAAATGGCAACCATGCTAACCCCACAGGACTCACTTTCGGATTTGAAAAAAAGTTGTTTATTTTTGTTTAAAAGTTCTTCAATCTGATTACTGGAACAGGGGGTCAGTAATCAGAGCTTGTTCAGCAACACATGTATCATTATTTTAGGAACAATAATAATAATTTAATATATGTTTTACGGGTTATCACTAATCTCTTTCAATATCGCGTTCTTGGAGCTTCTTATTGATTCCCAAAAGGAGGCTATACCCTAGCTCTGAAGATCGCGAAGAAATCAGGTACTCTGGTCGTCGCAAACATGTCTGAAGCGCTGCAGTATCTAGGCATTTTCATCAGGATACGATATGCATAATTATATTGTACCCGGATGCTACTGTACGAGTACCTGTACGCCTAGTATACCGAGATTACCGAGTCCATAGCTGGCACGTATAAAAACTTTGACCAGAAGCTTTAAACAGCGTTACTTTTACGTCGTCTGAGCAACGACCAAATTTACGTGCAAGCATATTGCAACGGACGGCTGTCCGTCCGTTGCAATATGCTGGCACGTCTTTCCCTTTCTATATCGGCGTCGTCTCTCCGGTTCTCAGTCACAATGTGTCCAAGATACTTGACGGACGCCGCAACCAGAAACGATTCACCATTAAGGAACACTTGCAGGATCCTATCCGGATCCTTTCCACACCTAAACACTAGCAGCTCAGATTTATTTATGTTATAAACTAATCCATGATCTGCTGCATAACGCTCACAAATTCCTAGTAGACCACTAATACCGTGGATTGACGGGCTGAGATGCACCATATTATCAGCATAGCTAAGGTTATTAAAACAAATATTACCTATGTGACAGCCTATCCTGGCGCATCTCAGCTCCTCGATCAAGCCGTTCACATAGATGTTGAAAAGTCCAGAGAGATAAGCCCTCCTTGGCGCACGCCACATTCTAACCTATAAACAAGTCTTTAAAAAGTGCGTCGCCCCATCTTACATTGTTTGTTTGATTTTTGTACCAAAATCTCAACAGACTCACGACATTCGGTGCCATCCCAGATCTAGGTAATTTATAATTAACTAGGTCTAAGGCTCTGCTCAGGTCTAGGAAGCACGCGTACACCGCCTGGTCTCTTTAGGGTTCACACAGTGTTTGAGTGAAAAGATGGCGAAATCTGTCGAGAGTTGTGATCGAAAACCTAACTGTGCGTCATTAATGCAAAAAAAATCTTCAATTCGGGCTGCAACAGTCTCTCCAGTATCTTCCCTACAACGGTACCCAGAGATATCGGCCTATAGTTTTAAGTCCCCGGTTTAGTTTTTTGGCACTGGCTTGACAACAGTACGCATTAAATTACTGTGCAAATAACTGTACTGAAAACATAAATTTAAAAATATTGAGAGTATACGTACATTAATTATTTCGTCCCCAGCATAGACAATGTGCTCCACACTGAGCCCATCAAAACCTGGCGATTTACCACGCTTCATTGATCTCACGGTCTTCTGGATCTGTTCAGGGGTAAACGCTAATTGTGACCGCTCGGAGGGATGATCTACTTATCACCGGCCGTAGGCTGAGCTTCATTTTCAAAATGTTGAGCAAATAAATTAGCTATTGCAGATGGTTAGTTTTTGGACAGCGAGTTTTTTAACAGCGCCCCAGAATTTTACAAAGCTTTTGGTTTTTTTATGGTTTTCTAAAATAGCTAGTTTAATCCTATCCTTATTATCCTGACACCACTTTAGTTTATTTTTTAAATTATTTCCGACTGTTGCACATCTGGTCGTACGAAGGTCCCGAGGGCGGCTTACCGTAAGTTACCCAACATTTAAAAAAGACACAACAATGTAACGCAAGGATCCCATCAAGCTTCCCACAAGTAAACAGAGCTTTGTTTTTGCATTAAAAATCGAGTCATGCACGTAGCGAGCATTCTAGTTTGTGCACATTTAGGCTAAGGTCTCGTGCACCCGCGGTCATCGGAGGAGCAGCTCATTCAAGCAACATACTACCTTCTGTCCGAGTATTTAAAACTACTAAGTGTAAAAACTTCGTTTTTGTGGCGCAGTTAAAGTAAGCCCACCAGATCTAAATTACTACCATCAAAGAATAATGCATCTTATGCTAAAGGTGCAAGAACTACGGAGGTGAGTTTTGTAAAGTGGTATTACACTGGCTCCTTGCGGACTGGTACGCTATCTCGAATGATCTAATTGTCACGTGACGTGATACACCATAATGTCCATTCGTCTACTTAACGCTAATTATTATTTAATCTTCTTTTGCGGTGTTGTCTCAGACTCGGTATGTGTAAAAAATCTTGACATAATTTTTGCGTAGACTAGTTTTTGTGTTGTTTTTTTAATAGTGTTAGGTACTATGTTGTCAGTCAATGTTAAGTCAGCTGACCAAACGTTAGCGAGAAAGCGCGTAACGCTCGACTATTTATCATACTCGTATGTGTGCATGCATTTAATCATTTGTAGCTGGCTTTTCCGTAGGGCTCTATAACTTTGACAACAAATTTTGATGCCACTGAATATAAAGCAAATCTGCTACTTTTCTGATTCTTACGCCATAATTCCCAAGAAGACATCTAGTAACGTTTAGGTATAAGATGTTATTTAGTTGCCGCATGGGCCGTTTGCTGCGCAAAATCAGTGAGCAAAAATAAGATATATTTTAGTAAAGAATACCTTGAAATGAAAATATTTGACCCGTGTGCATCTAAGTACATAAAGCGAGTAATTACGGCTATTTTCGATAAGCAATAATTTTTAAGAAAAAAAAACCGACTTCATTTGGTTCCCGGTAAAAGTGAAATTTTGAATTTGTTTGAGTTAGCCAGTTTACTTCACAAATATCCAATACACCGCACGTGTACGATTGCAAATTGAGGAGCTTTCTTAATGTCCCAGGGCTTCCATCATTACATGTGAAGTATAATCAAACGGAACTCCCTTGTATAATAAAACAAACAAAATAACAATGTGTTAAATTGGATGACAGACTGTAAATTATCGAGCAGTTTCAATATGCCATCCCTGATTATCAACATCAGGTCCACTCCAGCAAAATGATGGCCACAGTAAGAAAATGCCTAAGCTAATTATGAACACCCTCTAATCACAATGAACGTGCCGTTCAAATTTGAGGAGTTCTCTGAATTCTTCAAGAACTCCATCATCAGAATAGAAATCAAATCAAAAAGATGAATGACACAACTAGGATAACAAGTAGAGCTAGGTTTATCGACCAGTTCCACTTTGCCATCCCTGGTCTTCATCATCAGGTCCACTTCATCAAAATGTTGGCTCCCCCAAAACAATGTTTTAGTTACTTAAGGAAACCCTCAAATCTGAATGCATGTGCCGTTAAAATTTGAGGAGTTCTCTCAATCCCTCATGAATTCCATCATCAAAATAGAACTATAATCAAATAGGACTATCTTGAAGGTATTTCTTTACAAAGAAAAGATGAATTTCTCAAATCGGATGATAGTCCTGGGAATTACCAAGCAGTTCCACTTTGCCATCCCTGGTCTCCATTATCAGATCCACTCCACCAAATTGATGATTTTCGTAAAGAAATGATCGAGTTTCTTAAGAAATCACCCAAATCAGCATGCATGTGCCTTTCAAATTTGAGGAGTTCCCTCAGTTCCTCATGGATCCCATCATCAGAAATCGATTTTGAAAAAAACGGGACCAATCTGGAACCATCTACTTTCAGAAAACAAAAAAAATTTTTCAATCGGTTCAGTGATGACGGAGTTCTGAGGTAACATACATTAAAAAAAAAAAAAAAAAAAAAAAATTCAGACGAATTGAGAACCTCCTCCTTTAGAAATATTGAAGTCGGTTGAAAATTGCTCCATTCCATTCTTCTGAGTGGAGGAAATCATAACTGAACGGATTCCAATTGAATTAATCCAGTTTTCTGAGAGTTCTGAGACCTATTTTAATCAAATAAAAAAAACGTGTAAATATCATGAAAATGTATATTTCTAGTAGATATATATGGTAGTTTTGTTATGGTAATATTACTTGAAGACGAGACTGTAATTAAGATTACATAACTTGGATGTGTCAGATAACCTACTTACGGAAACAATCGGGTATACAACGTGATGCAGAATTGCCATATAATTTACTCCTGTATTCTGTTGCAAAAGAAGTTAATTGCTGTATGGAAACAAATCACTGTGGGATGATCAATTATGAACAGTAATTGCCTCTTTTATTACAATTTAGTAGTAGACTATTGTAAAATTAATAACGAAGCCAAGTGTAAACAAGCCTGTCATGAATGGAGTACTGTTGGGATTAGAGTTGTTTGTTTAACAAGTACTTAAAGTTGAATTTAAGCCTTAAATATAAGTTAACACCCATACTCGTGACGAGATGACTAGCGGCCACTTGCGGGTTGGCTTCGAAGTTAGCTTCGAGTCCTATGACGTCACTACAAGGCCGACAGCGGTATCAGTTCAAAATAAAAAAATAAAAATTCAAATTTTAAACTGAAAATATGTAGCCCTCGTACACTTTTAATACCTGAAATATATGCATATTGATTTCTTAAGTGAAATACTACATAAAACAATCATTTATTGAGCCTGATATGAATTCAGTAGCCTATTTGGTCTGGCAGACCATAATACCTAATTGATGGGTGCATACATGTAGGTACATATTGTGCATCAAATTATAAACCTATATCTCACAACTCACAAATTCGCTAGTGAGCATTTTACATAGCGCTGTATTCGTATGCTCAGAAATAACGAGAAAAAAGTAAAGTTTACTCTCTAGTAAAATGTAATGTCTAAGAAATTACTTATGAAAAAAAAGTGACCAATGTCCTCAGTGCTCAGGGCTGTAATCGTACCAGCAAGTATAAAAAATAATAAATGATTTGATTCGTGCATTGAAATTCTATGTGTAATAAAATTTACTATTTTTGTTTATGCATTTATGTTTATAAAGTTGACTTCATTTCTTTTCTTTTCCTAGCACCTCGGCAGGTAAACACCATTAATATTTGTATCATGGTTATTGATCTGTAGTAAGTTAATTTTGTAATTCTACGATGGCTAGGCTTTTTGCTAGTGGCATAAATATTCAACATAACTTTAAAGTAAATTTTAATGGTTAGACCACATCTATTAAGCAAGGCAGGTAGCATGGGTTCTCTGAAATGAACTGACGCTTTTTGTTGTCCGTTTCCGTGTTGTTGGCGTCACAAAATTATAAGTGATTTAAAATATTTCCCTATATACCCGCAATAACTAAAATAAGTAAGTTTGGTACTAACACTTAATAGTAGTTTATGTGATTGTATATAATGAAAGGCTTTAAAACTCGGCTGACGCCTCGTTTCATAATAACATCACACTAGTTTTATATATACACATATCGTGAGCTCTCATGATGCGTTCAAAGCGCATAGATATCGACCGCCATTACGACTTTCAGAAAAAAAACTTTTCTGACATTCAAGTTTTGACATTTATATATTTTAAATTCAGAGACATACATACTAGAGTTGGTTTTCATATGGTTTGATATCAAAATAACGTGCGACTTGCGTGCGTCATTGTATGCAATTGACAATTCGTTTCAGACTAAACGTCATCTCGATTGATATTAGAATAGAGGTCAAATCAAATTTCCTTGTGTCAGATGTGTTCTAAATTTGTTTTTTTTTTATTGAAATGGATAATATTACATATTTAGCTATAATAACATTTTCACAGATAAGAAATTTGTTTATATGCGGTTGCACAATTGACGAGAGTCTGTCCTTTATGTCGAGTTCTTTTAGGATTGAGTAATTAGTGCGGAAAGCTGTCCATGGGATCTTAAGCAGTCTTGTCCAGCACCATATCTCCAATGCGTCGATTCTTCGTCTATCCTGCAGTTTTAGAGACCACGTTTCTGCGCCATAAAAAAAGATCGGAAATACCAAACATTTCATGAGACGAACTTTTGTTTTCTTGGTTATCCTTCGGCTCTTTCAGATCTTCTCTAACCGACCCACTGCAGACTTTGTGATGGCGCACCTTCGTCTGATTTCGTCCTCACACCCTCCAGCATTTGAGATCGTAGATCCAAGGTAAATATAGCTTTGCACTACTTCGCAGTTATGCTCAGCACATCCTTGCGATTTTCTTCGACTCGATCTACGATCATCATTTTGGTCTTGTCTCTGTTAAGCGCAAGTCCAAATGTAATGCTGACTGACTCAAGACGTCTCAGGAGTTCCTCGATATCTTGCCTATTTTGTGCAAGAAGAGTGGTATCATCAGCATAACGAAGGTTATTTATTACACGTCCGCCCACCGACACACCCTTGTTCCATATCTCAAGGACAATACGCATAATGTACTCCGTGAAGGCATTGAAGCTAAACAGAACTAGGTACTTACTTAAAAACATGACTTATGCCACGACTTTTCCCAGCTTATGCCAAAGCTCAGGGAGCCTGGGGTCCACTTTGACAACTAATCCCAAGAATTAGCGCAGGCACTAGTTTTACAAAAGCGACTGCCATCTGACCTTCCACTTAACGGTAAACTAGGCCTTATTGGGATTAGTCCGGTTTCCTCGTGATATTTTCCTTCACCGAAAAGAGATTGGTAAGTATCAAATGATAATATTGTAAATCTAAATACATAAAAATCATACATGGGTATAACATTGTTAAAAAAACACTGGCAATTAATATACATACACTTCCGACGCTTCCCCTAGTTGGTTGGCTCAATGGCGGACTAAAAGTCATTCCAAGATGCCTCTTTTTCCATTTACTTTTTTAAACAAATTCCACTGTAATGTCTTCCTGACTATTTATATGTGTTAAAAAGTCGAAGTATAGAGAAAGTGCTGAAAAGACTCAAAACATGGGGATGTATACGTAGTTAACACACGCGAATTAATATCTTTTTATTAGGTGTGTTTCGGTCCAATAAGTAATTTTAAGTTATTTATAAGTACCTACAACTTACAGTATCATATATCACATATGAGCTACTAGAACCACGCGTCGAATGTCCCTCTCTGTGGCACGCATTGAGCCGGATATTCCTAGTTGTCGTGTGATGCTCTTCCGGTATACCACATTGATTGCAATCGATACGGAATTCAGTATTGAACTGTTAAACTAGATTTTCACTCAGCTTTATGAACAAACATTTGTATGTATTCAGCGAATGTTCGCTCAGAACTCCGATGGTCGCTCAGAAAAAACAATATCAGTTTTCATTTGCATGACTAATTGAACAATAATTGTACAACAAAAGTTCGTTTCCAACAGTTTACTGGCGTTTACTCGTACACCGTCACTTCGGCATACAGCCGATCGCGAAGCGAATGTCTAGTGTGCTTACCATGAGTTGTACGTGGCCGTATTCGATAACGACTGTTGCGTTTGGGGATATGTCCGTCTCACTCTTTACAGAGTAATGTTAAGAGCGAGACGGACATACCTCTACTTTCGAGCGCCGCCAATTGCCGTATTGGCCATGAAAACTGATATTGTCTTTTCCGCGCGACCATCGGAGTCCTGAGCAAACATTCGCTCAATATATATGTTTGTTCAGTACGCTGAGAGAAAACCTAGCTTAACAGTTAAATACTAAATTCCGTATCGATTGCAATCAATGCGGAATACCGGAAGAGCATTACACGAACAACTAAGAGTATCCGGCTCAATGCGTGCCACAGGGCTAGAGGCACATTCGACGTTTAGTTCTAGTAGCTCATATGTGGTATATGATACTGTATAAATGGAATTTGGTGTCGATAAATGTGTGATTGTGCATGTAGGTACGGCGGGGAAAAGTAGTCCATTCAACAAATTTACAACTTTCTGAAACAATGTCGTTTAGATCTATCTATGAAGCAGAAACCTATGAATAGCTTGGTACCTATGTCACAGTCATTGGGTATTGAGGACGTGGGTATTAGACAGGCGACGAAGGAGCGCTTCTTTGGTCGGCTGACAAAAGTACTTGACAGCATTTCTGTCAGGTGGCAACAAAGTGCGCGCCTTATACGCCTGGCGCGCCTGGGTAATGCCCCTACACACATACTCCTTTGGCATACTTTGGTTTTGGTTCGGAGAGTTCGCCTACTGCTCACTACACTATGCTACACCAACACTCGTTTGTTGTGAGATTGTACATTGCCAAAAACCTCCACAACAGTGAGGTGTATTATTTCCGGAATTATTTCTTTAACAACGAGAGTGGGATGCATCGTGATGTGAAGGCAGTAGACAAGAATCTCACGCCGCTCTCCTTGGCAAACGAGAACAGGCGCAAACCTGTGGTACTAATCACCTAGGACTGCAAGATGGTATGGAAAAGCAAAGTGCTACACGGGCGGTTCTAGAAAGCTCTCACGGGCCCCGAGGTACATCTGCCCGCATCGGTGAACTCGTTACGATTCGGAGAAACCGAAGGTTAGGTCTGTGCAATAGTGGACGAAGTTATCGTGACGATTAAGTACCGGAAATATGGTCTTGAAGGACGGTGCGGTCGACATTTGACGGGCATGCCACCGTCCCGGAGAGTCACTCAAGCATATTATTTCTGTTTGTTCTCATTTTGCTAACGGCGAGTACTTGCACAGGGGTCTATACTAAGTCGCATAATTTATAATTCGCATAACGTAAATTGTCATAACGATGAATTGGGATAAATGCAATGAATATAACGTTAATGTCATAAATAAATGTCATAAATGTCGTTACTGTTCTTAGATTTAACGTTACTTTGCATAACGTAATAAATGGCATAGAAATAATAGTCGAGGATCTCTTGCGCGACACCTTGAACTTTGTGTCTATACGCTGACACTTGGCTCAATTGATCTTAAGCTAGTACTGAGCGGATTTTGAGCTAACTGTCGTTTAGTGGGGGGAAGGGGGCAACTTTAGTTGACCGCGCTTAGTTTGGGCCCTATTTTTGGTAAAACTATTCATAATAGAGCATGAGGAATCCATTCAAAAAACAGAACAGTTAAATTTGTCGATTTTATTTTGTAACTATTTTGCCTATGGAAATCGCAACACGGTGATGTGAAAAATAAAATTGTTCAAAATATAACACATTTAACGTTTCATTCTAAAACTATCACTTCAAAGTCCTTTTATAAGTAGGTATTCATTTTTTGTAAAAAGTGATCTGCAACAACTACAACTTACAAAACAACACAACATAACACCACAGCTTACAAAATTGGTAGCAGGAGATCAGTAAACATAATTACCAAGGGAAGACTGAATAAACAGAATTGCAACTTTGGTCATAATGATTCCGCCAGCCTCCGAGTCGCCATGAAAAAATCTAAGCGTTACAACGGTTTCTATGCTTGGCGATATTTAAAAAGATACGTTATGATTATGAATGTCGCAGTTACTAGCCGTAGCATGGGGTATTAAATATCACAGACCATATTTATTCGGAAGGAAATTCACAATTATGACAGACCATAAACCACTTATTTACCTTTTCGAAATGAAAGATCCATCAAGTAGGTTACTGAAATTTCGACTACTGTTAGAAGAGTATGATTTTAATGTCTGTTATGTGAAAGGAAAAGATAATGTAGTCGCGGACGCATTATCACGTATATTAATTACTTCTAACGAATTGAAAGAAATGAGTAATCAAATTATGACAGTGATGACAAGAGCACAGGCTAGAAGAAGACAATCGGAAAGTATGCAAAATGATATTCCTAGTATCGACACAAACAAGCGGCCTGATCAACCGCGAGTTGTAGAGATATTAAGAATACCAGAAAATGCAGTAGAAATGATGTTAGTAAAAGGCGAAGAAATAAGTAAGTTAGAAAAGAAAGGACAATTAATAATACACAAGAATGAATGTTTGAGTTATGATAAAAATAAAAATATAATATATGTAAATCTCGATTTGAAATTACACTTTACGCGAGTCGAATTTGTAAATAAATTGAGTGAGTACTGTAAAGAAATTGACGTCAAACAAATATGTATTATTAAAAATGATGAAAACGAGCTTTTTATCTAACGAATAATACAAGAGATAAATAATCTTAAACTGTGGGCCGGCCCACGCGTATGTGTATTAAGAGGAGTAAAAAGAATAGGTATACGATAATGACGAAAAAAAATTCATAATTAGTGACTACCATTTACTTGCCCACAAGTGGCCACGCGGGGGGTACGTAAAATGGTTAACAATATTAAGAGACAATTCTATTGGCCATCAATAGAAAACGATGTCAGGGAATTCGTACGAAAGTGTGAGTCCTGTCAAAAGCACAAACACTCTCGACATACAGTGGAGCCGATGGTAGTGACGACTACAGCCTCGTCGGCATTCTATAAGATATTTCTAGATTTAATGGGACCAATAGACCAGGAAGACGAAAATTATAAGTATATACTTACTATTCAGTGCGAGCTGAGCAAATTTGTAGAAGCTTACCCACTTAGAAGTAAAGATACGGTATGTGTAGCACGCAGTTTAGTTAATAATTTTATATTAAGATATGTACCACCCAAGGCAATAGTTACGGACAAAGGCACCGAGTTCATTTCCTCTACAATGAGTGAGGTATGTAAACTGTTAAAAATAGATAAACTCCAATCAACAGCGTATCACCATGAAACAATAGGTTCTCTCGAAAATAGTCACAAAAATTTAGGTACTTATCTAAGGATACAGTGTAATAAATATCCAGAAACGTGGAGTTATGGAGTAATAACTCAGTACATACAGTAACAAAGTACACCCCGTTCGAACTTGTTTTTGGTAAATCATGTGAATTACCTTGTAGAGTAAGAAGTACAATTGAACCATTGTATAACCCTAGTAATTATAGTTTAGAATTAAGGTATCGATTACAAGCGGCACACAAAGACGCGCGTGAAAACTTAATAAAGTGTAAACAACTTAGAAAGTGTACTTACGATACTAAAGTGAATATAGTGAATTATAAAAAGGACGATCTCATCTTAGTGAAATGTGAAACCGGTAACAAACTTGATACGTTATACAAAGGACCATATAAAGTGATTAGATTACAAAATCCTAATGTTGTAATTTCTGTTCACGGAAAAGAGGACACTGTTCATATTACACTTATTTAAACTTTCACGATTTTCACACATTATATATTTACTAAAACGGGGCTTAATCGTGTATAGACGTGTAACGTCGGAGGTTTGTTTTCAAAATCTATACACGATTAAGCCCCGTTTTAGTAAATATATACTGTTCATATTAATAGAACTAAGTTGTTCATTCCAGACACTTAACGTGTATTAACCGTCATACCTATATTTTTATAAATCTATTACAATGTGTAAGGTTCTTAACTAATACTTTGTAATAAAAACAACAAACAAATAATTGAAACAGCTGTATTGTGTGACATATTACAATTATGTTTGTGAAAAAGAAAAAAAATGTATAATATTTTTCTTTTTTTGTCAACCCCGGTGGTGTGGCGTGCTATATTATCATGTAATGTTAGCTTTAAGCAGCGAGTAATAAACGAATCGTCGAACATATCGGTTGGTTTCACTTACTTGACATCCGTCTCTACCCCCCGCCTCAGAGTAAAAATCAATTTCAGATTATGATCAGTAAATTAATTTCGTTAATTTTATCAAGGAGTGAAAATCCGATCTTCTTCTCCCTGGCGTTTTTCCGGCTTATGCCACGACTCACGGAGCCTGGGGTCCGCTTTGACAACTAATCCCAAGATTTGGCGTAGGCGCTAGTTTTACGAAAGCGACTGCCAAGTGACCTTACAATCCAGAGGGTAAACTAGGCCTTATTGGGATTAGTCCGGTTTCCTCACCATGTTTTCCTTCACCGAAAAGCGATTGGTAAATATCAAATGATATTTCGTACACAAGTTCCGAAAAACTCATTGGTACGAGCCCGCAGGATTTGAACCCGAGACCTTCGGATTGAAAGTTTCACGTAATACCGCTGGGCTAATTAATAAAGAGTAAAATAATTGAATACAGGTTTCTCCACAATCCCATTACACGATGTCAGTGAATAAATCACACTAACAATTCTCCGAACCTCTTCTACGTCAATATTGACATTAAGAAAAACCTTCTTACTTTTAACATTGCGGTGCAACACACAGCCTACATTTGTCATAGCAAGGGATTTCCCAATGTTGCTATTCAAAGTTAACTGGCGGAAGCTGTTTACATTTCTAATTCCGAGAAACATGACGTTGTGGGTTGCGGTTTAGTCATCTAGACTTCCGACAGAGGGCGCGGTCAAGTTCGGGGACAAATTAATACTTGCAAGGGGCTTAAGAGCCCACGGGACAGGGTCACACGTCTATACAAATGGTGTAAACGTACTCGACTGTTTCTTCCTTGGTTTTTGAAGCTAAAGCAATGAATTTTACAAAACAACCTATAGGTATTATTATTATCTATGTCGGACTGATTTGTTTTTTTATTTATATAAAGTATATATACCTATTGAGAATGATATAGTCACCTTAAAAAAGCAAAACAGTCCGACTCAGATATTAATAATAAATTTCTGGGTTGAAAATATCATGGCTATAGCTATAAAAACCAAGGAGAAAACAGTAGAGTGCGTTTGTGTGGAGAAATTACCTGTCCCGGGGCCTTACCATGACGTTTTAACGCGATTCAGTTTAGGTTTTTAACTGTGCTCAGTCGTATGGCAGTTTAGGTCCTAAACTGAGTCGCGCTAAGACGTCATGGTAAAGCCCCTGTTGGCTCTTAAGTTAGGATAAAGATGACTCACACTAGGCCGTGCCGTAGCCGGGCCGGGCCGCATAACGTAATAGTTCGGAGGTCACGTGAAAGTTTATATGGAAATGACACATGGACCCGGCCCGGCCCCGCCCCCGCCAGCTCCAGAGTGAGACTTGATCATGGATACCGGTTTTCGATAATATCGAAATTTTGATAATATATGACTATTTTAGGATTAATTTTTACCGGTATTGAACTTTTCAAATACCGGTAGTTTCGATATTTTCGATGTTAATTATTACGCTTAAAAACATAACGTTTTAAATGTTACTGACTTGTTTTTTTTATCTGAGCGCCACTTTGTGTATCCCACTGCTGGGCAAAGACCTGTCCCCTTGATCTCCACCGCTCCCAATTTTGTGCTTCCCTTGGCCAGTTCTTACAAAATGCGTCTATGTCCTCCCGCCATCTCCGTCTGGGCCTGCTCCGTCCACGCTTATTTTGCGGGATCCACTTGGGGGTAATACTTGCCTAAGTTGCCCACCTGTCCGGATTCATGTGGTAAACTACTAGTAGGTACCATTTGAGGAGCCTAGCAGTTTTTTCGCCAACGTCAGCAATGTTTATAAAGTCAATGTTAAGTACGAATAGCCATACATTTGAAGTGCCTCTCCCTCGCTAAAATCGGCAGATTAAATAGTTAAAGGTCACGAAAGACCCCGTGTCGAGGAAATCTACGAACTGTAACATTATTAGGTAGATACCTTAAGTTCCGGTTCCGGTGATCATAAAGTAAACACGTACGCCATTACGCTCCGTAGAAAATAAATAATATTAATGCAAAAAGTGAAGTTAAAACGCGTTGAAGTGCAAAAAAAAGTTAAAGTGAACAATAATAAAAGATCAGTGAAAGAGTGACTAACAAAAACTCATAATCCACAAGTTTAAACAGTGAAACAATTGCAGGTTTATAACCTCAAAATTGCAAGTCCGTTCATAGGATTACCAACCTAAGCACAAACCGGCAGTCGACAAATAGTGTCACTTTGTCATTCTCAGTGTTACCAGCGAAATATCAAAAACTCCCAGAAATGGAAAAAAGTATCGAGGAACTGTGGTCACGCATAGAAAAGAAGCTAGATCAACAGACTACCAACATAACAGAGTCAGTGACAAACAACGTTATGGTGGCAATAGATGACAGATTGAACAAACTAACAGATGAAAACGCCGTCCTTAAATCAAAAATATCTACACTAGAGCAAAAAGTTACTTTCATGGAACGACAAAAACGAAAGTATAACCTAGTCCTATTTGGAATCGAAGAAATCGGGAAAAAGGAATCCGAGTTGGTAGACTATGTAAAAGAAATTATAATTGACTCTCAAACACATCTAGACAGCCAGGAAATCAGCGACATATATAGGATTGGAAAAAAAGTAAACGATAAAAACCGACCCATCGTCATCTCACTTACGTCTACTTGGAAAAAACACTTGATTTTGAAGAACAGAAAGAATCTCCCTGAAGGTATTTACATCAAAGAAGATTTCCCCAAAGAAGTCATCGAAAAGCGTAAACAGCTACAATCAAAGGTGGAAGAAGAAAAGGAAAAAGGGAATATAGCTTTTATAAAATATGACAAGTTAGTAGTGATAAAACCAAAAGACTCGGGCAGAACTAAAAGGAACAGAGAAGAATCGGGCTCGCCCAACGCGTCATCACAAAAAAAAGTAAACACAGATAACACCATAGAAACACCACAGAAACCGAAAGAAATCTTAAAACCCAACATTCTTCAGTATGTCGAGCGTAGGAGATCAAATTCGGTCACCGAGACTTCAAAAAACTGTTAAAGACCACCGGCACCCGGAACCAAACACAAACAAATGCAACAAACTTTTACAAAACAACAACTAAAAACCCTCTCCCAACCCGGCTGGTCACCGTGGGGGAGTATGACCAAAACCCTCCAAAACAGCATTTAATAACAAATCCAGACACTAAAGAAACATCAAAAAAACATAACAGCTCAACTTTCAATATTGCAACATTTAACGTGAGAACATTAGCTAGTGAATCAAGAATAATAGAACTTGAATATGCAATCTCCAATTTAAAATGGGATATCATTGGATTATCAGAAACAAGAAGAGAAGGAACTAACACAGAAGATAGGGGACAATATTGGCTTTATTCGTTCGGTATCAGGAAAGGACACTATGGAGTGGGATTTCTTGTCAAAAAACACATAAAGGTGAAAAACTTTGCAGGAATATCTGACAGAATTGCAGTACTTGAGGTGGAAATCTATAATAAACCCTTCACAATAGTACAAGCCTATGCCCCAACAAGGAAAGCTAAAGAAAATGAAATAAAGTGCTTCTATGATTCACTCGACAATATATTAAGTGTAAACTCTACAAACAAAATATTTCTTGGCGATATGAATGCAAAAATAGGACAGCCGATGAAGGAAGAAAAAAATGTAATGGGAAAATACGGATATGGGCATCGAAATGAAAGAGGCAAACTATTTATACAATTTTGCATCAAACATGAACTCACAATTACAAATACATTATTTAAAAAAGCAGACAAGTACAGATGGACCTGGAAATCACCAAATAACGAGATAAAAAATGAGATCGATTTTATAGCAACAAATACACCCAGGTCTATTGAAAACGTCAGTGTAATAAATTGCCTAAAACACCCCAGTGACCATCGACTGGTGCGAGCTACATTCAACATAAAAAGTGAAAAAAATTCAAGAACAAAATTTAAACAAGGAAACAAAAAAACAGGAACTTTCAAAGTACAAACACAACGAAGACCAGTCTGTTCAAAAACAATATGATGATATTGAAAAAACCATAATTAACAGCTCGAGAATATCATGCTCCACAAAACATGAGGACTCCATGCAACATATTATTACACCTGAAATTATTAACCTGAAAGAAGAACAACATACACTTAAAAATAAAAACCACAAAACAAAACAAGAAAAACTACGGCTTAGCATTCTATACAGAACAATACACAAAAAAATTAAAAACAACCAGCAGAAATATAAACTCCAAGTGATAGAAGAACATCTGAAAAATACTGGAGGAGTAAAGAAAGCATACAAACAACTCTCAAACTCAAAACAGCTCATTAGCAAACTACAAGACAAAAAAGGCTCAAAAATCACAAACAGGGAAAACCTACTGCTGACAGCAACTGAATTTTATAAAAACCTATATAAAAAAGAACAACATATACATACTGAAAACACAGCAGCATCTGTAAACCAAGAACAAGTTTTGGCATTTGATGAACACGAAATAAAAATCTCAATAAAAAATCTTAAAAATGGAAAAAGTTCTGGCCCCGATGGGATAACCAATGAGATGATTAAAGCAGGAATAGACTTACTTACTATCCCCCTCACAAAAATATTCAATGATATTCTTCAAGACAAAACAATACCTCAACAATGGACAGACTCTGAAATAACACTACTATTCAAGAAAGGAGACCCAACACTGCTGTCAAACTATCGGCCTATCAGCCTCATGTCATGCCTATACAAAGTTTTTGCTGCAACAATGCTAAGACGACTGACAGAAATATTAGATAAAAGTCAACCCATGGAGCAGGCAGGATTCATGCGAGGTTTTTCTACAGTGGACCATATCCACACGTTGAATAACATCATAGAAAAATATAAGGAGTTCAATAAACCCTTATACATCAGCTTTATTGACTATAGCAAAGCGTTTGACTCCATATCCCATGAATCAATATGGCAAGCGCTGGCAGAACAAGGAGTGAACAAAGAATATCTTGCAATGTTAAAAGAAATATATAGGAAAAGCACAGCTCGCATCAAGATGGAAAGACAAGGACCAGTATTCAATATAGAAAAAGGAGTGAGACAGGGTGACCCTATGTCCCCAAAAATTTTCATAGCAGTCTTAGAACATATATTTCGAACGTTGAACTGGAATCACAAAGGAATAAAAGTCAATGACAGATATCTGACTAATTTAAGATTTGCGGATGACATAGTACTCATGTCAGAAGACCCAAAGGAGTTGGAAATTATGCTGCAATCTCTTGCTACTCAAAGTAAAAATGTGGGACTACATATGAATAAAGAAAAAACAAAAGTAATGACAAATTCCATGCCGCTGCAGATTATGTTAGACTCAACACCGCTGGAGTATGTGGAAGACTACATCTATTTAGGACACTTAATTTCATTTAAACAAGGTACGGAAAAAGAAATTGAAAGAAGGGTAAACCGAACGTGGAATAAGTATTGGTCATTAAAGGAAATTTTCAAAAGTAAAATGTCAACAAAAATAAAAACAAAAGCCATGAAAATTTGCCTATTACCCTGCCTTACATATGCATGCCAAACCTGGCCTACAAAGAAAGAAACATTAAATAGAATAAAAATATGTCAGAGAGGTATGGAAAGAAGCTATTTAGGACTGAAACTAAGAGATAGAGTAAGGAACAAGACCATCAGAAAGAGGACCGGAGCAAAAGATGCAGTCAAGCAAGCATTAGAACTCAAATGGAGATGGGCTGGACACATACAAAGAACCGAAGATGGACGCTGGTCAAAGATAGTAACAGAATGGCTGCCCCAGGGAAAAAGAAGAAGAGGAAAACCACTCATAAGATGGAGTGGCGATATAAAAAACATAGCGGGCCACAATTGGCCAGAGGTAGCTAAAAATAGAGGAAGTTGGAAAGCTTTGGAGGAGGCTTTTACCGCTCAGGGCGGTCCTTATGATGAAGATGAAGAAGTTTAAAAATAGAAATAAAGCAAAGCATTGTAATGTAACTATTTATTAAGGAAATAAAAGCTTATATTATATTATATTATATTATACCTTAAGTAAACAATTTTTTAATGCATTTGGCTAGTAAACCGCAAAATTATTTAAAAAAATGCATTTGGAAAGTATTTACTATATAAAATTAGAACCTATTTATTAAAAAACCACTAATTACAATATATATCTTAAAATAAAACTTACCAAAAAAAAAGAACTTAACTTGTAAATAGACTATAAATGAAAATATTTGCGAATTTTTGTTTACTGTATATATTTTATATTTAAAGCCTATAACTGGTTCATACTATTTCGGTTTTTGACTTTTAGTAGCACCGCCCACAAATTGTCTGTTTTGCATTAAGGTTGACTGGTAGAGAATGCCCATTGGCAATAAGTCCGCTTTTTATTCGTTAAGATTTTCTTTTGTAAATTAAAGTATAAAACAAATGAATAACCGCCCTAGGGTATAAATGTGCCATTTTTCACCCGCTTCATAGTTTAACAACGAACGGGCATTTTCAGAGCATTTTTACATTTTTATTTGGTGGTCAATCGGACAATGAATTAAATATGCCATGATAATCAATTGGTTAACTTTATTGCTTACTTGTTGGCAAGGTAACGAAGTCGATTAATAACCCACGATTTGTCATGTTATAATTGGAGACAAATACATAAGCTTATACATATGTTTATGTATTGCAGCCTTAGACCATTTAACTACACAGACTGGCAATTGACAGGTGTTCCCCTCTGCCTAAAGCATATGTCCAACAATCGTATTAATTGTATGTACTGCCGTTTATCTGACATAACTATTTACGTATAATATGAATACTCATACATTTGAGGCGCCCCTCCCCCGCAAAAATCGGCCAACTTTTTTCATATAGACAATGACAGACACAACCAATCCGTTTGGTTAAATGGTCTAAGTTTGTGGCCTATCTAAATATAACGGATGACTTTAAGGTTGTCGCGTTACACAATCTAATTTGGTTCGTTTTTGTGACAAGAATAAGATTAATTAAGTAGGCAAGTACACTTTTTATGGCCACTCCTATCAGAGCTTGACGTGATTAAAACACTTTGGGCTTGACTGCAAAAAATATTGATTATAAATATTAGTTATGTTACCCGTAGTGTTACCATTGGTTTTTAACACAGTTAACTTAACAGTCTAATGAGTCGTGGTAAGCGTCGTGGGCGGTTCGTGGGTGGATGGCTCGTGGTATCATTAAGATAATATATATGACGCTTGGAGAACCTTTACACCTCCAAATATTATTAGTATTATATTTTGGGATGGGGACCTTTTACATCTCCAGTCTTAGTTTTGGCGGTAGGGGAGCCTTAACGTCTCCACGTCCTATTAGTAGGTATTTTATGTTTAAAGTTTGGGGACCTTTTACATCTCACATTTAATTTATGTTTTTTAATTTATTATAAACTATATATAGAGATTATACACATGTATATTACTAGCCATATTACTTAGTACTTTAGTACATTTATTTTAAAAAAATTACCCACGTATTGGCTGTTCAATTATCTGCATTTAGATTTTACTTTTCTTGTCACTATATATTGTAAATGTTTGAACATGCTTTAATGTAATGCAGCAGAATATTTAATTTTTTTTAGAATTTTTTGACCTGATTACTTTACATGAAGTCCTTGTCCTTGATATAATGTCTAATTAATACACTCGATTGCAAAAGTTCCGGGTCACTAGGATTTACTTGTAGGTATATAATCTTGAATACGAATACAGCTAGCGTATTAAAATAAATTGATCCTTATAGATATTTTAACTGTCCTTAATAACACGTATAAAAACTTATTAATTGACGTGACGTAATGGCATGAAATAAACACAAAATTATAGATTTGTTTAACAATTTAGAATTTTTAAGTTTTTCAAGTGTCTTTACTTTTGTTTTTGTCCTATCATAAAACCTATTTTAAGCTATTTTTAAGTTTCGCAAATATTCACTAGGTATAGAAGCTAATAGGCTTATCTATCATTTGGATGTGTAGTTTCGGGGATATGATCAATATTACTTCACATGATGAGATAAAAAGTTCCTTTTAATAGTAGTTTATGTGATTGTATCATGCCTAATTATTTACAATTACATACACTGCTTTATATACACACATATCATAAAGCTCTCCATGATGCGTTCAAAGCGCATATGTATCGACCGCCATTGCGACTTTCAGGAATAAAAACTTTTCTGACCTCCAAGTTTTGACATTAATATTTTTTAAATTCAGAGACAAACAAGAGTTGGCCCCAATTTTCATATCGTTCGATATCGAAATAACGTGCGACTTACCTGCGTCATTGTATGCAATTGACAATTCGTTTCAAACTCAACGTCATCTTGACTGATATTAGAATAGAGGTCAAATCAAATTTTCTTGTGTCAGATGTGTTCGAAATTTGAACAAAATTAATATTATCGAAATCAATAATATTATTTAGCTATAATAACATTTTTCACAAATAAGAAATCTGTTGTAACAAAAAAGTTTATTATTGTGGGGGGCTTTATATGCGATTTTTGAACGCATTATTGAGGGCTAATGACATGTGGGTATATAAAATATATTATATGTGCGTTTTTAATGAGCATGGAGCCTGAGGCCAACTTCACATGTTGGATACCCGATTCGGGGTACGATAATCATATTGCAATATAGTTTGTATACAATAGTAGTTTATGCAACAGTGATATAATAAGGGTTCTAAAACATGAGGGTGTCGCCGTTAATAATAAATAAATAAATAAATATAAATATTCGTGGAACAATCTTACACAAATCGACCTAGTCCCACGGTAAGCTCAATAAGGCTTGTGTTGTGGGTACTAGGCGACGATAAATATAATAGATAGATACATATAAATACTTAAATACATAGAAAACAAACATCCATAACCCAGAAACAAATATTCGTGATAAGCACACAAATAAATGCCCTGACCAGGATTCGAATCCGGGACCTCCTGCTTCGTAGGCAGGGTCACTACCAACTAGGCTAGGAGGCCGTCAATAATAGACCCGAGAGTTTTAAGAACCAATTATGAGCTGTTGCATACCCTAATTTTTCTACGACAGCTAAAATAGCGTAAAAAGCAAAATCTAGAAAAGTGGCAGAATAGGGAAGACGTTGTGCCCACTATAGACATTTAAAAAAAAAACAACAACAGTGCTCATATATTGTATGAGAATCCATAGGAGCAGTGTTCTTATGGAATGCCACAGACAAGGTTATAATGTATACTTTTTAAATATCGCTGTCAGTCATCTAATTGACAGATAAAAGTGCTGGAGTAGAAAAATGTCATTAACGTGTCTATGCGGTGTACCGATTTTCAGGATGACATCTAATAAATGTCAAAAATTTCAAGATGTCAGCGATAGTCATAGAGAAACACTCCAGGGGGATGAAGTGCCAAATGAGACTGGCGCAGATTTTGACGGGGATATGATACGAGTACGTACGAGTATGTATCATCTCACTAGAGCTTCTATTCTAGTTTATGGAACTCATTGCGGTGCCGGTGTACAGATTTTCAGAATGACACCTAATGAATGTCAAATGTTTAATTATGTCAGCAATATAGTCATTGAGAAACACTCTAGTGAGATGAAGTGCCAGATGGGAATATCGCAGGTTTTGACGGGGATGTGATACGTATCATCATCTCAATAAAGCTTCTTGTATATAGAAATCAACGTTAAGAGGAATAGACGTCAACTCCGTAAGGGGAATCACCGTACCTGTCTCTTGAGGCTTGCTGTATAGGCTGAGAGCTTAAAAGTAACTCGAACTTGTCAAATTCAAGTATGCGTGATACTTAAACAACATAACCATAATGTTAGTTAAAATGTTAAATACAATAACAGGTTTATTAGCTTTGTTATAAAATAAAGTCGTTCCTTCAGTTGTATATTTGCTTTATTGATGACATATTCGTTTTCTGAATAGGATATTATAAAAAGGTTAACCTACACTACATGAGCTGAAACCTGCCTAACAGTCAAATATAAATCAGAACATAACGAAATTTCAGCCCGGTATTCAACTTTGAAAGCTCATACAATTCGTATGAGCTTACGAAACTATCCGTGCAGGAAAATAACGAGGACCATCGTCATTGTCAGATTACCATACCTACCTCGTCGCTATCGGTGACGCATGGGGAGTTTACAATCCTAGAGAGTGAGGTTTCGTTCGTTAGGTATTTAAAAAAAATAGGGGTTTGCTAAAAACATTTTTGATCAAGTAGATAATTTCGGAAATAATCGCTCCGGAAGTTAAAAAAATCGGCCAAATGCGTGTCGGACCACGCACAATGAAGGGTTCCGTAGCTGTAAGTACTTATAGTAGTAGTAATAATAGGGTGCTAAAATATATTAGACAACTATTTAGAACACTAACTGAAGCTACAGAATGATTTGCTATTATGTAATTCACACACACGCCACACACAGCAATACAATAACTACCATTAGGTTAACCCCGATACCAGTAGATTTAAATTACACTATCTGCTGTCACAAACCTATTGAAAAAAAAATATACATGTCCAGTGCCCTACCTTACCTAAGCTGCCAACGTCACCATCGAAGATGATTTGTAAATGTGACTCATCTCTCGGGACAGGTTCTATCAGCTCTGGGTACTTAAACAACCCCACCTCGCGCGGCCGGAAACTTGTATGTTGTGCTGTTATTTTTTTTTTTTTTTTTTTATTATTTTTTTTTTATTGGCAGGGTTCAAAATATAGGCTAAGTTATTCATTATTGTTCCCGACATTTTTAATTCACTTAGAGGAGATGTATAGTATACCTGACGACAGAGTTCAGTTCAGCAACTATGACTTAAAAGCTGGATAGGCTGAAATCGGACTCAATTGATTAAACACCTAATAAAATATATGTTTCTTATACAGCGTCAATCTGCGAGAAATCTTTCGAATACAGAATTAGGTATAATAATAGATATACCTAACACATGTTTTAGTTTTCGGTTCTAAAGTATTATATCAGCAATGTAATTAGTTCAAGGAATATAGCAGCCAATACTCAATACAATACCTGGTATAATATCATTTGATGATATGTGATGTTTGTTTTGGGATATTTTGAGGTTAGGTTTTAGGTTTTCAAAGTTTTGTGCTGCAAACTTTGATATATGAAAATCTATTGAAATTCTTTCCTTATTTAGTATTAAATTACATGATAAACTCGGGAAAAGGTACTGAATGGAGTCCAAGAACACCGATTGTGAGTTTACCACCCGCCCAAGGCAATTGCTGTAGAATTTTAAGAATTTATTCTGGGCACTGTTGAAGTAGGTACAATAGAAAATTAACCTGAAAAGTAAATGAATATTATTATGGATGTTTGTTTTCAATATAACAAAATACCCATATAATGCCGTTGTTTTGTTAAATATTCTACAATTTTGTAATGCTTCCTTCGAGATTTTCTTTAAAAAGTTACACGAGTAGTTTTAGCTTTATAGTTGTTTTTTTTTACTTTCCTCGCATTCGAAATGAAAAGTAGTGTTTAACTCGGGTAAAAAGCACCCATTTCCGACTCGCACTATTGGCGCTCTCACTTCGTTCGAGCGCCAAACGTTGCTCGTCTTTGCCATTGTCCGTTTTTGCCATTTTGGCTACGGAACCCTAAAACCCTAATAAGGTGATTCGAACTTGCAGGTCCAGCAGGTCTTGTAGGCCTTGCAGTTACTTTCGTAATTATTTACATCTATGATGTTCATATTTCGCACAACAAATGCCCGAAGGTGTGAGCTGGAATGGCTTGTGGAATCTGGGGTGCGATTTTTGAATCTCACCGAGTGACTAATTCTCACAAAAATGAGTGATTTCCGAAAATTCGTATTTTTGAAACTCATCGGTGACTTCTGATTCTCACGCATGTGAGTTCAATTCGAATGCCCCTACCCATTCGTATTTGAAATCATCGGTGAGTATTTTGACAGTTGACTTATGTGAATTGTGATTTTGTGAAATCTGCCAAAGTTTGTTGGAATTGGAAAACAGTAATGTTGGAGATTTAACTGAATTAGCAGCGGGGCTCACTGTAATTTCGTGAATTTCGCATATTTGTGAAAAGAATAAGAAATGGCAAGCCTGGAAGATTACATTAAGATGACGATAACGGATAGCGAATATGGCATAGCAGCAATAGAATAGAACGAGGCCTTTGAAAAAGCGCATGCTGCGATAGAAACGTGTAATGGCATATTAAAAGGCCGATTCCGCTGTTTATTAAAGCATAGAGTACTGCACTATGCACCGGAGAAGGCGTCGAAAATAATAAACAGCTGCGTCATGACAATGAAGATGATGTTTTGGATTTTGGCCTGTACTTACCTGATTTGTGGGCAAGAGAAGCTCTACGGGCATCTATAGTGCGATATTATTATTTGGAAGATTAAGCCACCTAGCGAGTAGGTAGTCGGCCTATTTTGTCACTTGCTGAAGTTTTTGTTCATGTTTTGTTATTATAGTGCACAATAAAGCATGTTATGAATATCTCTTCTACTTACATTGTTTTAAATTCCTTGTACGCCCAAGCAAATTACTTACATCAACCAAACTTCCATACCTACTCCAGTTAATCATAGTTCAGTTTTTGTCTACATGAGTAGGGTAAGGTTAATGTAGCTAATTCCATCATAGGGCCTATTCTATCTAATGCTCGCAGGCATTGAATATGAATAAACACGAGTCAATAAGCAGCAGGCTATCCGTAGTTCATCAACTGAGTCGAGAGCTGCATACTGTGCTTATACTCAATGGAGGCGAGCATTAGATTGAATAGTCAAAATGACAGAATTAGCCACATTAACCTTATAAGTATAACATGGACAGGTTTTGCACAGACACTGCGCCTGTGCAGTTGTAAGGTATGCGGGCTGAGAATTTTTGTATGTATAGCATAGGTACATGTTGCTCTTCAATTAAAAAGAGGATGTAAATTAGTTCTCAAATGTATCAGTAAGGTACACTTACAATGATAGGGCAATATGGAACAGGCAGGAGGCAGGCATTAGGTAGCTGTAGAAACTGAATGAAACAAGGGGAGTTTGTGTAGGCTTTATATATTATTTCTTGTAATTTAGGTATAGTCTACCTACATAGGCTCATTTTAAAGAATTCAATGCCTCAAGTCTGTTTAGTTTAGTGTAAGCAACTTAATTAGATTAGGTTGTAGATTAGGTCAATAGTTGCAATGTGCTTAAGCAACTTTTTGACTTCTATTTTATAGAAAGTCAAAGTGTTAAAAGTTACAGTTATGGAGAACACTAGTCCTTTGCTCCTAACATAATTAACATTTTAATAAGACCGCCAATAGCCTTAATGTTAGTGAATGTACATTAAGCATCAAAAATATCTATACAACTCTCCTCTTATTACAAAAGAAATAAAGCGAGAGTTGTGTAGGTATTGTTGACACTGACCGTACAGTCTGCAGCAGATGTAGTTAAGCATGCGGGGTGTCCAATATGATCTTGATGCACCCTTCTTTTGAAAACAAGATTGTGCTACAGACCATTTTGAACACCTTGCCTGCTCTACTACTTCTGCTGCTAGCCATATGATTACTTATACATTGACAAAATCAATCAGTTTGAATTTCTCAACTAAATAATAGGCAAATTAAATAAAGCCTTACAAGATACCTATTAATAAAACATCAGTCTAAAGCTTCGAATTTTACATTACTACTTTATTATCAAGAAGTGCATTATAAGTATATTAAAAACATCAGCCTAAATATCTGAACTAAATAATAATTGTCTTATAATCTAACATCATACATATAATTTTTGTATCAAATCACAGCACAAGTAGGTAGCACAAATTGGCAGGTTTCACAACTTGCCACTTTCATTTAGAAAGATTGAGAGATATACTGTATGAGTTATCACTTTAAATGAGAGAGGTACACAATCCAGTCAATTCAGCCATTCTACTTTTTCATCATTAATAAATTTCTTTATTGACAGGTATAATCCACATCAGATTGCAAATGGTAGTTAAAGTATAAATACAAAAAATAAAAGGAACATAAATAAATAAGTTAAAATTAATAACTTAATTTTAATTTGGTATATACCTCCGGGTTTAGGTAATTAGGCTATTATCTGTTGGTCTACAAAAACTTATATTTTGTTCCACTCATGGTGTACAGAAAACCAATATGCATACATTTTATTGTCTAGATACTTAGACAAGCCATGGAGAATGCTGTTATCCAATGTTTGTAGGAAACTCCAAAAAAGTAGAGAAGTTGCATTGTCTGCTTGCCGCTTACCTAAAAGTACAAAAAAAAAAATATTAAATTATAATAGAGTTCTATTATCAGCTATAAATTAGATTTTCAATGTATCCTGATCCTTTAATAATTATGTAACAGTTTGAGAAAACATCTGGAGTTACAGATGTATGTGTGAACAGATGGTGAAATTTAATTTGAATATGTTGCAGTCAACTACACAAGAGGTGCACAACAAGTAATGTTGATTGTAATTTTATCAGTAGCCCTGTTGTGTAATATATTTATATCCTGGTCACAGCTAATAATCAACCTGGCAAAATGCATCAAAGCCTTCCTACAAGATATTAAAAAGGTAAACAGTCAGACCAATATAATAGTTCATTTTTGCCTTTGGTTTGTATAAATTACTAAATGATAAAAATGATAAATGATAAATATCTTTATTTTTCAATTTAGGCACTAATTTTTATATGCTGGGAATTGGTGTGTAAGTTAGTTAGTTGGTCTTGGCATTTTCTGCAAGTTGACAAACATTGTGCACTCAGCAGCAGAAATTGCTAAGTTGGTAAGGTGACCAAAATGATTTTGGCACTGCCTAATTATTAAGACAATAAAAGTGTATTAGGATCATTGTGAACACCTTGCACGCTGTTATACCATTGGGAAATTTCTCTGATATGATTTTAGTTATAAATTTAACCTGAATGAAAGAATAACAATGAAAAGATCCTACCTTTCTCCACGCCATCTAGTCCTGGAATAGCATTTAATTCGGCCGCTATATCCTGCCAAACTTTCGAAGTCGAAAGAAGAAGAAGCTCATTCTCCCGCACAAGTGCTTGCAGTCGAAATTTCTGTTATATTCCAACTTTCCTCTTTTGTGGGACTGGGACCGACGACGAGCATCTATAAAAGGGACAATAAACAATTATCAGGTTAAACAACACTATATATTACGATAATAGAATATATGCCACTAACAAATGTACATACCTTTTTTTAATACAACTGTCGCTTTCTTCGAGTAAATTTCAAGCAATCCTTGTAGTTCTGATAATAAAATGTTTCCAAAACTAAGTTTTCTTTTAAATTACACTGACTGACTGACAGGTAGGTACACCACGTTTTACGTTTGACCGATTTCATTGAACCTATTTTAAGTTATAGTATGAGAAATAAAAACCGGTATCTGCTTAAAAAGGAACGTCATGGGACGATTGTCTATGACTGCAGTTGTAAAATGTCTGCATGTTGGTAACCTGCGTGTGAGTTTCAAAAATACGACATTTGGAAATCGGTGATATCAAAGTCACCGGTGAGAATTTTAGTCACCAGGCGAGCTCAACTCACGAGTGAGATTCAAAAATCGCACCCCTCTGATGCATTAATTTAACTAAATGGGCGGATTTTTATTTTGTTGTCGTTATTTTTTTCGCGTCTGATTCACATGAAATTTGGTAGGTAGGAAGAATTCCACAATTATTTCGAAATCGTATGGGATTTTCGTAACTCAGTGGGAAACTTAGTACAAAATTGTTGTCGCACATTGGGACTTCGTATCTATCTAACGTAGAATAAGAAACTCTACCTACCTACCAAATTTCATATAATTCTGACGCGAAAAAAAAACGAAAACAAAATAAAAATATGCTGTAAAATTTTGAAAATAAATGTTTTAATAGTTTGAAAATAAAAACACTAAAATTTCTAAAATAATGAAGAAGTTGTGTATATCTACGCCGCCAGGATTTGAACCTTCGTCATTCCGATCGTAAGTCAAGCGCTTTACTACGGAGCCGCCGAGGCTATTGGATAAATTTTAATGCTCCAATTTAGTAATCTTATGTGTGCAACGACCACGTCACTATCGTTATTTTCATGTCACACGCAAAACAAAGTGCACCTTATATCGATGAAATAAGTCACAAATTGAAGAAAAGATTGACATGATACAACTACATAACAAGTTTTTTGGCAAAAACTCAAAAACAGCTTGACCAAATTTCATCATGATAATTTTCTTGGTAAGTTCGTCTTATATCCTATCTTCCTGAATTTTTTCACATTTTTCGCACCGCCCGTTCAAAAGTTAGAGGGGGGGACACACTTTTTCAGACTTTCAGAGCGATTATCTCTGAAAATATTGGATTAATCAAATTTTTATTCAAGGAACCTCTAAGTTATTTGTTAAGACCTATCAAATGATGTACCTAGAGTAGATATTAGGCAAAAAAATATTTTTTGACATTTAGTTACATGCTCCCACAAAACATACTTTTTTCGCAATTCATATGCAAAACTAAGTAGCGGCACACAAAATACACCTCTAACTTAAATATCGTTACCACATGCTTTATAGTTACTGAGTAAAACCGCTGTGACATACGGACGGACGGACAGACGGACTGGACGAAACTATAAGAGTTCCGTTTTTGTCATTTTGGCTACGGAACCCTAAAAATGAGTCCCGCCTCTAACTTTTAAACCGCAACTCCAAAAATATGAAAAAAATCATGAATATAAAGCTTTATAAAGACTTTCTAGGAAATTATTTTGAAGTTGGTCGCGAGTAGAGTAGTTAAGCGACTTTTGATTTACTGGAAAAAGCGTGTCTTCTCGGTTAAAAGGGCGCATATATAATTCGTAAGAGCTGCGAAAATATTCCTTATTTATTGTTATATTATAAGCATGGTGTCAATTAAAAGTATTAAAACCCTTTTTGAGTTCGCCTATTGTGACGGACGGTAAACTACGGAACCCTACACTGAGCATGGCCCGACAAGCCCTTGGCCGCTTTTTACATCTTTACCTGACAAAGGACGCGAGTGTATATCTGCAAAGTTGTAAATTTCAATTTCTTGTTATTGCTTAATCTAATGTGTAATACTATTTATGTAAAATACCAGTGTGTAAAAGCCATACGATAAATAAATAACATCTTTGAAAGCTTGTAGCCCTATTTATGACAATTTAAACTAATTTTTTCGAATCTTAAAGCATAGACAACAAGTCTAGAGATATCGTCACGTGGTAACGTATGGATTATGAAGTGGATATGCAAATCTGTCAAATTAGCGGTTCGACTAGGGCTTGTCTCATTCGTGCATAGGCAGAGAGAGTCCTTTTTTTGCACGTGTATTGCCAGTTGGAAAAAGGGAGTGATATAGATTTTTTAGGATCTACTGCCCAATTTGGTTTGTCAGACCATAATAACAAAAAATAATCATTCTTTTAAACGTACCTACTAGTGAAAATTGATCGTACTTGAACTTTGAACGCCCGAAGCAATTTAACAGCCGCAAAAAAAGTCGCGGAAACTTAATTCTAAACACTGAAGACTATTATTTACTATTAGTTACATTATTATACGTTATAGGTGGAAAACAATGCAATCTCAAGGCTATACACATATCTACCGTATGTACGGTTATTAAGTATTATTATCTTCGTATTGCTAGTAATATTTTATGACATTGTTAAAATAGTAAATTAACGTTTTTATTTCTTTATAATGGACTTGATATAATATACCTATGCTTGGTATCCTATGTCAGTGATTCCATTAACCAAAAAATATTCCTCTCTTTTTCCAAGCGTTTTCTCAGCTTTTAGCTTTGCTCAGGGGGCTCGGCTTGGCAACCTAATCACAAGATTTAGTGTACGCGCTAGTTTTTGCAGAAGAAACTGGCGTCAGAATTCAAACCCAGAGGGGATGTGGTATTGTGATTTAGTGCGATTTCCTCACAATTTTTCCTTCACCTAATAATAATCCAAAGTCATATTCGATATGCAGATGTTATTGTTACATGACCGAGGTGTAATGAGGTGTAATGACAATATTTCTCTCAAAAATGCAATGAAAAGTCAACTTTTGCGGTTACAAAAGTTCCTTTATTTGTAAAGCTCCAAACTTTAAAAAAGTTGAATCAGTCATATAAAATGATGAAGGCATTGGCCCTAATCAACCAACAGAAGGTATCGGTAGGAAATTATTATTATAACGTTGGTACAGAGACATTTCAGTTATATCTTGAATATATTGGAAGAAAAAACAGTTCAATATTTTCATTACAAAAATAAATAAACGGGCATTGTCAAAACGCTTGCCGCAACTGCCTGAAGGTTTAAATTTTATCAGGTTTTAGTTTATTTGCACAATTTTTTTAATAGCACTATACTTGACTCGGCTGTCTTAGTTTAAACGAACTCCTAAAGTCGAAACTCTACTCCTAAACAACCTAATTTTTAACCGACTTCGAGACGAGGATTCGACGGAGGCGGTTATACTCATATGTTCGTCTGTTTGTATTTTTTTATCTATGTTCACCAATTACTCTGAGCTCCGTCGTCCAATTTGAGCAATTATTTTTTGTTCGAAAGTTGTCACCTCCAAGGTGGTTCCATAGGAATTCGGTGCTGATCTGATATTTGGTAAGGTAGACCTGATGATGAAGACCAGGGATGACATGTGAAACTACAGATACATAAGCCGATAATTCCAAGCACCGTTATCCAATTTGAGCTATTCTTTTTTTGTTCGTAATGATACCTAAGATGTGGTGTCACCTCCATTTGTTTGATAAAAAATCATCCTTTCCAAACCTTATTGTAAATAAATTTGAATACATTTTATTTTATCCTTTTAGGAGTCGGTTTTATTTTTAGTTAAAAAGTTTTTATCAGCTTGTCAGCCGCTTCCTTCCAGCGGTTACGGTCAGCTGCCTGACGTAATGCGGCGTTAATTGGTCAGTTGGTCTGCTCTGAGCTCTGGTCAGACCAGCGTTTCGTGCTCGGGCCTCTAGGACGTTTCCCTTCGACTTTTCCGGTGACCATCAGGAGTTCCAAGTTATCCGCACCTCTGCAGGCGATGTGGGCGAAGTAAAGCATTATGCGCTGTAGACAGGCGTTGAGCGTTCTCCATTTCCAGCTGTTTTAGGACCGAGATGTTCGTGCAGCCCACCGTCCATGCAATCCTGAAAAGGCGGCGCCAGCACCACATCTCAAAAGCATCAACCCTGTTTCGGCCAGCTGCTTTTGACGTCCGTGTTTCTGCTCCATAGAGAGCGATTGGAAAGACTAACGAGTGCAACAAATTATTCACCCTCAGCAGGTCTCGAAATAGCTATTAAGTATTTTTGTCGGTTTGGTTAGTAAGCCAAGAAAATTAGATAATATCCAGGAGCTAAAATTCCGAACAAGCAGCTGGATATAATTTTAATACCTTCATCAGGTCCTCAAGACGTGTAATCCCAGTTTGCACAATTCCATGAGATGACCTTGACTTTTGAGAGCCAAGTATTTACGCGAAATCTTGGGATTAGTTGCTAAAGCGGATCCCAGGCTCCCTACATAAGCCGGGGGAAAACGCTAGGGAGAAGACTTAGTATTAGTACCTACTTTGTAGTTGGTCTGAATAACTACATTTGATGCGAAATTTTCTTCAGGCGAAAAACTTGCAGGTGAGAAACCGAGCAGTTTCTTATGATGAAAATTAGATTCGATTTGTTGCTTACAACAGTTACGACGCTATTTGTAAATTGTTTTTGTGGAACTAAGTAGCGTAACAAAACTATTCTCGGAAGACTTTACAGTCTGTCGGTTGCTGCCAGATTGTATAGGAGTAGTACAAACGACTGGTTCCATAGAGTGCTCTCACGTGTACAATGCTGTTTTGGAGCGTCAACAGAGAAAAAGCAAGAGAAAAAATGCTGGCGACATTTCCCCTTTACGTTGCATCTTGCTTCATTAACACTGAACTAGCAACGTCTGGATATTTCAACAGGCGTCAATTTAGTGGTGACCATAAACTTTAACCAAAAAAGAAGATATACTGGACAAACGCTAGCATAGCTACAACGAACTTTAAAAAAAACTATAGATATTCCGTAATCTGCGCCACTTTCGTTCGCTTTAAGGAGACACAAATTGTCGTCGTTTCAATGTTAGTGGTACGCCCTTAGGATAGGTAGATTTGTATACACTTTTTCACCTTATTGGGACCGGTTTCATACTCGATCTGGAACGACGATACAGGATCGTGGTAAATATCAACTGTGTAGATACGGCTGATGAAATTGAGGTGAAAAAAGTTAGTCTTACAAATATCATAATTCATTTAAAAACACAGAAAGTTATGGTTTCAATGATAAGTAAGTAGTGTGAAATAGGCAACTCTCATAGTAATATTAGGTGTTCAGAAAGGACCAAGTAGTAAAGTGCTTTCTGGAATTCGCTGTCACATTAATCATTGGTTATTAAGGTTACTGAGGTAAGGCTGTGCTTCTGTAAGACATTAGATATAGCTACATTTAATGGTTAAAATTAATACTTACCTACATAGTAAGTACATGTAAAATTGTAAAGCACGAATCATATCATTTATGAAATGTAATAAATGTTTTGATTCATGTTTTTTGTCTGCTCACCATGATAATGACATCTCTTTCAATTTATAAGTACATATATGTTAGAATACTCGTAGCTATTGAAATTATACGGTAGCGACTACTCAATAGTCCTATCCTAGTACACCCCTCGATATGAATTGACATTAAAATATCAAAATATCGCAAAAAATTAACATTCCTTTGTGTTGTACAAACAATTGAAAATGTCATTGTTTTTCTTTAGCCAAGTGCGAGTCGGACTCGAGCACCAAGGGTAAGGTCTTACAAATGACATACCATTTTGGTACGGAACCCTACAAATATACTATACTATACACTATCCTGTCTGCATAATTATTTGCTATTCATTTGGTTTTATTTTTTCTATTATGCAGGCGGAGGTATAGCTTGCGCCATCTAGCACTTGTGTTAAGAACTGCATACTCTCTTGGTATACTCATTCGTTGAGATCTTAGGGGCTTAAAGTAGTACACTGTTGTATTTTTTTTATCAATATTTTTTTTTTTCGATTGTATAATAAAATTTATTTGCTATTGATATTGCTAAGCATAAGACATATAGAACAAACATCGAAAATGTGTTGTTAACTTTAGTTCAACACGGTTTTGATTTTAGTGACATCTAGCGGTGTCCTCCAGAACTACCACAGTTTATAAACAGTGTACATTCACCTAGAGAAGGAGCACCTACCCGCTAAGTGGCGCTAGTACAGTTGTTTATATAGCTATACATTGTTTTGGATCAGTCTATGTTTCCCCAAAAATATCTTTAGTTGTAATATAGGCGTAAAAAAGCTGGTGTGCACACACTAATGCAATTAAAAGTTTGTGTTAATGCTTGCTCTTATCACAATGAATGTCGAAGCTTTTGTGTTTATAAAAAACAACTGTGGATTGTTTAGAAGAAACAAGTGATTAGAAAGCTATGCCGCTACAGGGTAAGTATTTTAATTGATATCTAATTATTTATCATAGCACCTATAGCATTTACTAGCAACACTCCTTTATTAAACGTATAAAATGTATATATTTATACATGTGTATAGTAGAATTAGTAGTGCAGTAAAAAGTTTAAGTGCAGTGCGGGGTGAACGACCTCTGCGTAGACTGCGTATGATTATAGATGTTTTGGTGTTAGAACAGGGGGCGCCCGGTGCAGCGGTTGTCATGGTTACGCGTACGCGGTACCGGTGACGGCCGCTACTCGGGCCGGGCTCGGGATCAAGTGCCCATTCCCGATGCCGTGCCGTTTTGATTGTTTTGTATACGTTGAACAGTTCTTTTGACAGGTTGTTTACAATATTACTTGAATAGAGTCCGCCTAATCCTAAGTTTCCTAGATTTGTATAGCACAGACTGTGAAAGTGTACCTAAATAAATGATATAATTTCGACGTTTAGCATTAGACTTTAACGTTTGCCAGTTCATTTACTTGGAAGAGATAACGTAGTTTGACTCTATGTCATGGTCTCATGGTTGAATTTATTGTAGGTATTGGTAGGGAGGTACATGGTGGTCATTAGAGTTTTAATTAATTACCGAATCATTAATTACAGGGATCATATTATTTAAAAATTTAACTGGAAATATTTATGCAACGGGAAATGTCGTGTCATTTGTGAACAAATTGGCATTGTAGGGTGGATTTCAAAAAAAGTGTACATATCACAATGGAATATTCACAAAAATGTGACACAAAATGCAGAAAATATCACAATGGAAATTATAAGGACTACTTCACAAGAACAAAAAAAGTTTGTTTTATGTGAAAATAATATAATTGATTTTCATAGAACTTGGAAATTATTGTTTTTATTTGTAAATTTGGCAAATACATGGAAATAAAACAATGTTTATTTAAAAAAAACACTGAAACATTCAAACGCGACGAATTGCGAACCTCCTTCTTTTTGCAAGTTGGTTGAAAATTGCAATGTGAACGATCCTTAAGTTTAGTAACGTAACACAAAAATCACACAATGGAAGTAAAAATGGGTGTCAACACGTGTTTCACCTCATGTAGACAAAAGAAGACAAATAATTTCTGGATTTGTGAATCCTGTGTGTATAGTCAACTAATTTATCTACCGAATTATGTAAAAATACGGATAAAAAAACAATAAACTTCCTGCTTTAAACTTAGATCCAAATTTGGTAATTTTTTCGACAAAATACAAAAACACACTTACCTCACCACTGCGTGAAAACCAATATAGATACCGACATGTGCGCTGGCGTCGGGGCAACCTAGAATTGTTGCCAGACGTACTATATCACTGGTGTGTTCAAATTTCGCATTTAACGGTTTGGTACGGCGTAACACAGCTGTGTAACACAATGGAAAGAAATTTGTCCCCGAATTTCAACATAGGATTTTGTTAAACATATAATACAGAAATCGTCTATAAAATGATTTTCTAGAAACAGTTGTGTATATTAAAGAACTCCTTATAAAATCACCACAGGATTCATTTCAATGCTAAAGTTATGAATTTTTGTTTACCGCGGGGTGTCGTGAGGACATATGAATTTTGTATGGGAGAAAAAAACAATATTTAAGTTTTTATTTTTTCTAACATACTTTTGCTGGTTATATTCTTTAACGGTAATAAAATCCTATTAGAATATAAGGTGTGCTATATTATAAATTACTTGGAATGCGTGTGACTGCAATATTTATTTTTATACAGATTTTTTAATGATGAGGACATTTTTCTTTTTGAAATGTACACTTTTTTGGAAATCCACCCTGTAATCAAAAGGTAGGGAAATTGAAAATAGATGTCATATAGGTACTAAAGAAAAAGACCAAGTCCATCGGAGGCCAAGCCGGGAAAAACCCAGCTTACGATTATTTAGCATAAGTTAAAGAGTTAAGATTTTTATCTTAACTCTTAAACTTTTTCATACAACAGGCCATGGTTAGTTGTTTGACAGCAATTTTTGGTTAAATGATCGACAACCTCCTCCGGACGCCGTTTGCTTGTTCCTCTACATCAACACGAGATATAAAGTATGTACCTATGACCATAATACTTTTATGTACCCAAACTATTTAAATTCGTTAAACATTCAAGAAAAATCCATGAAGTATGCCCTTGCTTATACCAATACAAGGAGCAATGTTACATTCGCTAAATATTCGCTTTGCTAGTTGTGTACTAGTGGCTAACTGATAAAGTGTTGAATGTTCGACTCTAACCAATTTTGACCGCCAATACATCATAGTAAAATTTTAGTGATCGCGATCATGTAAATAAATAACTAAGAGACCATCTTCATCAATACTAGCCCAAAGAGTAAAATACAGAAGTAAGTAGCATACAAATTAATATACGCAGGTTAAAGCGACTTCACTTTGTTTACAATGAACAAAATAAGTCACCTCGGATAAGCTTTGTATCGTACGTGATCCATTATTTATGCCACTCTTGTTATAGAGTTTATTGACCAAGACTTTTTAATTTAACAAAAACGATTTACTTGCATATTCATCAAGTTGCAATATATCCCACAACCCCAATCCATAAAATTTTCCCAATCGCGGTTCTGTATCGCTGAAAAACTCGGTTTGTTGCATTTTCCGATTACGGTGGCGCTAAAAGTTTATACTAGGTACCAATGATTTCCAGCAGCCTGTACTCGTACACTTTATACCCCTCGTGCGTTATACGATAACTCGTCCATAGAGTTTTGGATAAGATTAACTCATAAATGAGCAGTGACGTATTTAAAGAGACACGGATTAATTCACACTTGAGGTTTGCGCAGTTAAAGCTCAATCCTTGCTCTTAGTAAACTTTAGTTACACCTCGACCTACTTACTTCCATATTACAAGCCTCCTCGAACGCATGCTTTAAAACTAACTAAGTATAACAGTGTTATCTCTAACGCATAACCAAGGCGGTTAGAGAGATCAAGTTAAACTAAAGGTAAGCACAGTCGATTCAGAATATTTTTGAATCTACCCGCATAACACCACTTACAGAGTGTCACTGAAGTGGACGAATTGGGCCCAGAAGGCCTAGTATAAAAATTTTACGACATTAACTTCTCGACCGCGTTAGCGTATCGAGGGGTCAAAATATGAAAGTTGACGGATGATTTAAATGAACGGCAAAACATAATTTGAACTCTCAATACGCTAACGCGATCGAGAAGTAAATGTCGTACAATTTTATACTAGGCCTTCAGGTATACCTTTGACGTTTGATAGAGTCTTTGAGAACTTGTCGTTTGAGTTTCACATGTAATATGATTTGGCCTATACCTGCAAACGTGGTTACATCATGAAACCTACATGTGGCTTAGGTTACAGGGAGTATTTACGTAAACTTAATAGGCGGGTAATGAGTTTAGTTATAAGATTTTGTAATTTATAGGACTCTCTTCCACGCACCAATTTCCTCGGCGTGCAGGGTGTGTTGAATGTTTTAATAGTCTCCGAATTTGCGTTTTTTTTATTTTAACTATAGTTTTTATTTTTTACCCAGGCACTTTGCTAAAAGTAGTTTTCAGGGTTCCGTGGCTTAAAAAGAAAAAACGGGACACTTGTAGGATCACTTTGTTCTCTGTTTGTATATCAAGATCCTTTATATCGGGAACGCATAAAGGTAGCAAGTTTAAATTAATATTTACCATATACACAAGTCTGGAGTCCCTTGAAGCTATGAAAAATCCAAACCTCTACGCCAACGCAATCAAAAGTTACGGCCGATTATGTCGCACCGCCCGTTAACCTAGAATCACCAAATTTTGCAAAAAGCAAGAGCTTGTAGCACAAGTACAGGAAAATATCCGAAAACCGTATAATTGCCGCGCACTGAGAATTCCGTGCCACCCGTATTTTTAAGTACCTACGTAATTAATCGACGCTTAGACGCACGATCCGACTTGTATGGGTGTGGGAGGAGCATCCTTTGTCGGTGGGCGAGTCCGTCTTACACTTGGCCGGTTTTTATTAAATATACTTACTATTATTGTTTTCACTGTTTAAAACTTAAGGTCCTGGGGGTTCGAATGCGCTTTGAACTACTGATTTGGAAGAAGGATATATCCACATCATACCCCCTGGGTTTGACAAATGAGTAACAGACAAATCCGCAGAGATCAAATCCATGTGCCAATTTCGATACATCAAATTGCATTCCTGGCTAATAACATAGTAACGCTGAGTAAAAAAAAAACTCTGAATGTTAAAACCTTAGGATTGAGAAGTATACTCATAGTCATTTGACGCTCCCACAAGGATTCTGCTAAATTCAACCCTTAAGGGCCGGTTGCGCCAACCTGGTGTCATATAGTACGGAATTAAACAGCTAACTCCGGGTTAGCTGTCAAAGCCCGTCATAAGTCATTCCGCGATCAAAGTCGCACGAATCAGCTAGTTCTACATGATGTATAAATTATATCACTGGGAACATTGGAACTCTCAACACGCTTGAGATCGTTACTAGGTTATGTACTTACTCGTAAACACGGATATGGAAGATTTCTTCGTATTTATAACTTAAACTAGAAAAAGATGTAGATAGGGCCTTACCGCGTCATAATAAAATATAATTACGAATGAACTGCCATTGACTCAAGTGATTTTCTAGAGCCGGCAACAATGGAGGACACGCGCAGGCCCGGCGTGATCCGGAGCACCCAGGAGTTCATCGAGGCCTCCCCGGCCACCTCTCCTATATCGACTCTCTCCGGAGATGACGACTCGCCTTCCGCTTCTAACACCAGGTAACTTAGGATTTTCTTCAGAATCTCTAACATTTGTATACCTAGACATACAATATTAGAGGCTTCTGGTTTTTAATTAAGGATAGAATACACGCTCAGCAAATATGGAGTCGGCTTCTTAAAAATATTATTTAATTAAGTTCGGGGATTCCGGGATTATTTTCAGCAATTTTGTTAACATACATTGTATTGGTAAACAGTTACCACTGCAAACAGGGTGTATAGTTATGGAATGTAAAGAGCAATTCTTTCATATATTTTTTTAATAAACTATATTGTGACAAAATTTAATTGTGTAAGCCTCCATATTACTGAACATCAACATTGTGTAGGTACTGAGGCCAAAGTTTATGTATTATATAAAGAACCTGAATTTCCGATCCTCTAATCCGCATATAATCAGATGCGATGCAATGCAGCCGTCTAATGATGGAATATGTATTCTTTTGATAAATCTGGGTACATATTGAAATACTGGATGGGAAATAAGCAGCAAAAACAGTATTTTAGGTCAAGTAAAATTATTTTTATAATTTATGAATAGTAAGCCTTTTGATTTTGAGCGAAATTCTCACACGAATTACCTATGGTGGTTAACTAATTCCCGCGCTTCTTTTCCTGCTCTCATAGTTTTATAAACTGGGTATTTTTGAACTACCTTTATTTTATTGTCTGCTGAAGCGTTTGTATATAGCACCCATATACATTTAGTGGATTTTATATATAAATAAAAGTATGCTTTATATCTTTAACCCTAAACATAATAACATACATATTATCTATTACTGAGGATTTATATTTAAAGTCCACGGTTCGCAATCTTGCAAAAATAGGTACTTACCTAAAGTGCTGTTTTTTTATTATGGTGTTCTAGAGTTTTCATCATTGTTTTGGTTAGATATCGGTGAGTTTAAGCCTCATACTATCTTGATAAGTTTACTATTGATCTTCTCATAATTATAATATAGACTATTAGTATACGATACGACTGTATTTACTCCGATTACAAAAGCATTTCGATATTGAGGCGTTATACACGTATACAAAATATTTAACGACGAGGCTAATGTTATACCTACCTTATCGTTGGTATAGTGGCTATACAATTTATGTCTATATTCATTATTCTTATTATATTTCAGGTCAAAAAATGAACAAAAACTGTTTTGATTGATTTCTCTAATGCCTTCAATGCTGTCAATCACGAGATTTTACTTGCTACATTAAAACATTTAAAGTTATCGTCATCGGTAGCGGAGTGGTTCTCTTCCTATCTTCAAGAGCGTCGACAGGCAGTTCGCACTGGCCAGACTTGTTCTGATTGGCTTGAGCTAAAGTCTGGTGTTCCGCAAAGTGGTATACTTTCTCCTCTACTCTTCTCTGTATTTATAAACCTAATTACCCCTAACCTTAACTGCTCCTACCATCTGTATGCCGACGACTTGCAACTCTATGTTCAGACCAATATATATGACATTGAGTGTGCAGTTGCTAAAATTAACCACGACCTGAACCGCATCTCTGCTTGGTCTCATGATTTTAGTATAGCTGTTAACCCTACTAAGTGCCAAGCCATTGTTTTAGGAAGTGCCCGTCTGCTTTCGTTAACTGCTCGCATAAGTCCAATTATGTTCGAAAACACGGTGACACCCCTGTCTCCGCATGTTAAAAACCTTGGCTTAATTATAGATAGCAATTTGACGTGGGAGCCTCATGTGTCTGACGTCAGTCGTAAGGTAACTAATACGTTAAGGGCACTTTATAGACATAAAAACTTTTTACCGGCTAGTATCAAGACGCTCCTTGTCCAGTCTCTCATACTACCAATTATTGACTATGCTGATGTGTGTTGCACCAACATGACTCAAGCCTCACTCTCTAAACTAGATCGTCTTCTCAACAATTGTATCAGATTTATTTTTAACCTTCGCAAATATGACCATGTTTCTTCTTTTCGCCGTAAGCTTCAATGGCTCCAGATCCGTGAACGCAGGTCATTGCGAATCTTATCCACTCTTTTTTCAATTCTATTTGACCCAACTTCACCCACTTATCTCAAGACTAAATTCGAATTTATAACACCCCGTCCCGGTTGTATGCTTCGCACTTCTCGTAACCTGATGCTTGCTGTTCTCCCTCACAAAACTGGATTCTTGTCCAACTCATTCACCTGCCAGGCAATTCGGCTGTGGAATGCTCTCCCTCTGCCTATCAGACAAGCTCAAAGTAAATATTCGTTTAAAAGCAAGTTGCGTAAGCATTTATTCGAAAAAATTCGTCATTAAGGGTCTGCGTGATGTTTCGCTCTAGGTACACTTATATTAGGTATATAGGTATGTATTTGTATATGTAGGTATATTTATATTTGTATATGTGTAAGTATATACATTATATTATTAATTAGGTTTGACATGTCTTAGGTTATCATCTCTTTTTTTCTACTATCCTGCACCAAACTAACAGTTTCGGTTTAGCCCGATGGTTGACTGGTAGAGAATTCCTAAAGGCGTTAAGTCCGCCATTTGTACTTTAATATAATTGTGCAATAAAGTTTAAATAAATAAATATAATAAACGAATTTTTATTACGAACATATTTATGTTTTATTCCAAGTGAGAACCTAGCGTAGGTACAAAAACAGGAGTAAGACATTCATGTTAATCACAATAACAATAGGACATAGATTTCCTATACAAATTTAGGAACCTTAATTTGTTTATTTTATAAATTTTCAAAATATATCAGTCTTACGCTAAAAACGCATGTAGCATACTTTTTTTCATATACAGCATCTTACACTATATCGCGCACATAAAAAAATTACAAGACCTTTACTTTATATATATTTAATTATATGGAATCCGTAAATCGTAGTCAAATTAGCGTAAGGGACATAACTAAAAATTTATCTGAGTGTAATCGACGTTAGTTATGAAACACAGTAATGGGCACCTATTTTTTAAATTCAAATTACGTAAATAAATACTACATAGGCGGAAAAAACACCAAAATATAAGAATACTTGTGAACTCAGAGCCAGGAAAGGTCAAATACAAAATAGTAGATTGTGTTACAATGGATCAAAATTATATATTTCCGGCGAGGGAATTCCGAACGAAGCGATGGATCCTACAATAGAATCTCGAACGTAGTGAGGGATTCTAAAGTGGAATCCTGAGCATAATGAGGGATTCAAGCGTTAACGCCCAAGACGAAAATAATTTTGATACCGTGTGACACATACTGCTTTTGACACCAACTAAAAGTAAATAAACAAAGCCGAAAACAGCATCATATCAACACCACGATGCCACTAGTTAATGCCCGAAAACGTAAAAATGTGTAGCCCTTGAACAGAAAAGTGCCACTTTGATCCCTCCTAGTTTTAACAGAAAAAACCCTTTTATGAATAGGCGGTGTGAAACACGTTGTCGGTCTCTCCTGTGAAGTCGTATTTTGGCGGTTACCCTAATTTAACCTACGGTCGACGATATAGGTAAAAAACAATACATAAAATAATTAACCTAAATGAAGTAATCAAATGAAAATGAATTAATAAATATATTATAATATGCGTCAAGTAATATATATATATATATATATATTTTTGCAGTACGACAAATAACAGACCTTAATAACCGTTTTAGATAAAATTCTGTATATATAATATGGTTCCAGATGTTATGAAGCTCCATTAAAACCTTTCTCTAATTCAACCTATAATTTGGAAGAAACAGTGTTTTATATTTGAACGATCTAACACTACAAAATGGGTAGGAGAAATTGATTCAAGTAATTTCTACTACGCATTTGACTTTCAAATGAAAGTCATTTCAAGTACAGCAGATGCTTACAAAATTACATCCTATAAATAGACATGAAGTAAACTTAGGTGTCTACCTTCATAAAATTTAATGGGTCTGCTATCGTATCAGTATGCTCTCTGTTTTTAACCCTAAACATACATTTTATCTATTACTGAGGATTTATGAACAGCACGCGCAACTTAGTAGCGTTAGACATGTTGTTTACCTTTTACTAGACGGGGTGGACTGATGTGGGGTCAAGAGATAGCTCCACATCTGTGGAAAATGTAATTGATTTTATACTTCACCGATAAATTTTCCACGTTTAAGAGAAAGTGGGGACATTTCCTTTCTGAATACATATACCTACGTGAGCTCTTGTCGAACTCACTCCCTGCTAAACATCGTCATAATTATTCAAACACTAGATCAACAGCAGAATGAAGCATAACATTCACGGGAGTGGCAAACCTTCGCTTGTCTTACGCATTATAATGTATTGTCCACATGTCCTGATCATTACTGAGCGCAGTACTTAGGTGTCTCGGCTCTATACATTAATAACAAATACCTATACCTAAGTTAGAGTAAAATCAGAACGTATAAAAATTGGAAGCACGAGAAACACATTTTTTCTCCCAATCTACTTGGACAATCATATAAACGACTTTGTATGTATGTTTGTATGTATGTAGGTTTGTACGTAGGTATGTATATGTTTGTTCGACGATAACCGATGAGATAAATAGACATTTTAATTCGAACTTGATCTCGGCAAACCCCTTGACCGATTTGGCTCATATACGAACTTAAAAATGAGTACCGTAAAACCACCTAACTATAGTCCAGTACTACAACTATGGTCCAACGTAATTAAACTAATAAGTTATTATATATTTTGCGTGAGCTCATTTAACAATATACTATTGTTTTGCCATATAACTGAGTCTTTCAAATAAAAGTCACATGAAAACATAAATACTAGAGTGATTTTTGGACCATAATTGGGAGGTTTTGGACCATAGTTGGGTGGTTTTACGGTACAGTATCCATATCAGCATTGCATATAAACAATTACAGATTTAAAACTAGAATACTTTTCTAGGTTTGATTTGAGTAGACCGGGGTGCAATGCCTATTATACCGACATACAAGACTAGACAGTACAATTACAATACAACACAATAGTAAAATTTTTAAGCGATTATAATGTAACATGCCTATGGCCTAGCTATCCCTGAACCAGAAGTCAGATGGAACTCGCTTTCGTAAAAACTATTGCCGACACGAAATCTTCGAATTTGGCTGCCAAGCGGGTCCTAGGGTCGTTGTGTCGCGAGAAAAGCAAAATTGTGCTATAATGTCGCTCCGGGTTAGTGTGGGTCAAACATTGAAAGCTAAATTAAACAAGTTTCCTCATGTTTCCTGAAGAATAATGATATTAAATTATTATGATGTCATCATTTAAATAAATATGGTCGAAAGTGACAAAACGACGCTGTCCTATGTTTACGGTTGTATCTTTGTAGAGCTTTACTAAAAAAAATACAGTCAGTCGCAGCCTTAAAAGCCATGTAAGGCGAAAATAAAATTTTCGTAATTTATTCTTATATATGAATATAAGTAAGCAGCTCAGTAAATACATACAAACATAGCATACGTAACAGTATATGTACCAACTTTTGTAGGTACATACAACCCATAAAATATACGTAAATGTGGAAATGGGCGCCAAGTTCTTAATATTGATTGTGACAGACATAAAATAGATGAAATCTTAATGGGTGCCAAGACTGCCAAGTATTGTAGATAATTTCATAGATCTATAAGTATGTCAACATGACAACAACAAGTAAGTTTAATCAAAGAATATTTTAAGGCGTTAAGGCCGTGGGCTAACTTCAAATCTATTGAACTGAAATTGTGATTTTTTTTGTGCCTGTACACTCATCTAGAAAGCGCCATTTTCATTCATAGAAGTAATGGTTTCTCTTTAAAGAAAGTATTTTAAAAAATCTAAGCTCTTTGGCGTGTTCTCAACCTATGTTTGTTTTTCAATCAACTAAAATTTCAATTGTTCCAAAATTACCTTACAAACTCTAATTTCAATATTAATAAAGGTTCAATTATAAGTGAAATTGTATTTTTTAAACCCATCTAAGCAAAAGTTATGGTTGTATTAATCTTGCCCCACCATAAAATACCTAATTTATTTGGCAGATTTGTTTTGTACCTATGGAATGTGTTATTATATTATGTTGCCTAAACTATCTCTTCTTAAATATTTCTGCATCCTTCCATCCAAGATTTCTCCTAGCTTCTATAATCCAGTCATTGAACTGATAGCTTGTATGGAAATTTTGATTATTTGGGAAATAAATAATTATTTGGGAAATAAATAAAATAGCGTTACGGATAATTTGTGAATCTAGTATCATGTAGGCACCAAAATCCAACAAAATATCGTTTCATGCAAATCGTCACAAATATACACTTGTTTCAATCGTTGTTCTTGTAAGATTTTTCTGTATTTATGTTTTTTTAATTGTTTAAAATGGGTCAGGACCATTTTTTATTTATTACCATTTTTTCTAGAGAAATAACTCATGGATTCCAATACATCATGAGATCTGAAGTAAATTCATATAGGAGATTAGGAGGTAACTCACACATTGACACACAAAATCGTCATACACGCCACAAACGAATATAGATAAATAATAATATTTGGGATGGCGATACAGATCAGCCTAGCAAAGCTTGTCCTATAGGTACGTATACCAGCCGACGATATATATACATATTTATATAGGTAAAAACATACATATATTCATTGGAAACTTACATAACTCAGGAACAAATATTCATAACAAACACACAAATAAATGCCCTTACCAGGATTTGAGCCCGGGACCTCCAGCTTCGTAGGCGGGGTCACTACCAACTAGGTAGGGAAGCCGTTATAGATAGAGCTGGAAATTATCGAGCAGTTTCACTATGCCATACCTGGTCATCAACATCAGATCTACTCCAGCAGAATGTCGGCTGCAGTAAGAAAATGCCCAAGCTTATGAAAACCTTCTAACCATAACCTGTTTAAATTTAAGGAGTTCTCTAAATTGCTCAAAATTTCCATCATCAGAGTAGACATCAAATCAAAAAAATGAATATCACAAATCTGATGATACAGAGCTAGGTTTATCGAGTAGTTCCACTTTGTCATTCCTGGTCTTCGTCATCAGTTTCACTTCATCAAGATCATGGTTTCCGTAAGAAAATGGTTAAGTTAGTTATGGAAATCCTCCAATCATAATCATAATGAACATTCCTCATGAACTCCACTCCATGATCAGAATAGATTTATAATGAAATCCCACCAAAAATAATAAATGTCAAAATGGAAGCGAAGTTCCATATGATAATATCATCAAATTTGAGGAGTTCCATCAAATCTTCATGTATCCCATCATCGAAAAAAATGGGTCCAATCTGGAAACATCTACTCTTAGATAAAAATTTTGAAGTAAGTTGAAAACAGGCCAAGAGCATGTCGGGCCACGGCTCAGTGTAGGATTTCGTAGTCATCTGTCCGTCACAATAAGCGAACCTAGAAGGGCTTTAGTAGATATCATGATCATAACTAGCAATATTTATTATGAAATAAAAAAGCGAAGTCAATTGGCGTAGAGCTAGGTTTATAGAGTAGTTCCACTTTGCCATTCCTGGCCTTCATCACCAGGTCCACTTCATCAAAATGATGGTCTCAGTAAGAAAATGTTCAAGTTACTTATGGAAACCCTACTACAAACTTCTATACAAAAAAAATCTGCAGTAAAGTACAAATAGTGCAATGGATTTTCCTATTGGTTATGAACAAACTGTTTTCAGGTCTTCCTTCTTAGCTAGGAAGGGTAGCCGAATTGCTCTGCTGGCTAAGAATATTGATCTGCTGGTCAAAATAATGGCCAGCTATTTGAAGGCCTACCGCGAACATCAAATTCAATAATCGGTACCTACCCCTCTATCATGTGTATAGACATGGATTTTTTACCTTTTTTTTCTCTATTTTTGTGGTAGATCCTATGGTTGGTTATTAGAAATCTTTAATAAATGTGTTGAAATAGGCACAATATGTCTCTATTATCCTTGAGATGTAATTGAACGCACTTTTCGAATTGCTTATCCACGCTGGCGGGTCTAGTGAAATTTGGCACGCTGATTTATAACAATATGTAGGTAAAATGGTTACTTAGATTCGGTTTGTGATTTTTATTAACATTTCCCTTGCGTCGTAATTATAAATATTGAGTTGTGCTCCGGGTTTTAATTATAATTTGATGGTCACTATGATGTAGGTATGTGTAGTATCAAATGTAGGTATTCCAAATAATTTTTAAGAAAAAAAAACCGACTTCATTTGGTTCCCGGTAAAAGTGAAATTAAGAATTTGTTTGAGTTAGCCAGTTTACTTCACAAATATCCAATACACCGCACGTGTACGATTGAAAATTGAGGAGCTTTCTTAATGTCCTAGGGCTTCCATCATTACATGTGAAGTATAATCAAACGGAACTCCCTTGTAGACCTTTAAACAAACAAAATAACAATGTGTTAAATTGGATGACAGACTGTAAATTAACGAGCATATTCATTATGCCATCCCTGATTATCAACATCAGGTCCACTCCAGCAAAATGATGGCCACAGTAAGAAAATGCCTAAGCTAATTATGAACACCCTCTAATCACAATTAACCTGCCGTTCAAATTTGAAGAGTTCTCTGAATTCTTCTAGAACTCCATCATCAGAATATAAATCAAATCAAAAAGATGAATGTCACAACTAGGATAATAAGTAGAGCTAGGTTTATTAACCAGTTCCACTTTGCGATCCCTGGTCTTCATCATCAGATCAAGTTCATCAAAATTTTGACTCCGCCAAAACACTGTTTTAGTTACTTAAGGAAACCCTCAAATCAGAATGCATGTGCCGTTAAAATTTGAGGAGTTCTCTCAATCCCTCATGAAGCCCATCATCAAAATAGAACTATAATCAAATAGGACTATCTTGAAGGTATTTCTTTACAAAGAAAAGATGAATGTCTCAAATCGGATGATAGAGCTGGGAATTAACAAGCAGTTCCACTTTGCCATCCCTGGTCTTCATCATCAGGTCCACTCCACCAAATTGATGATGTTCGTAAAGAAATGCTCGAGTGTCTTAAGAAACTACCCAAATCATCATGCATGTGCCTTTCAAATTTGAGGAGTTCCCTCAGTTCCTCATGGATCCCATCATCAGAAATTGATTTTGAAAAAAACGGAACAAATCTGGAACCATCTATTTTCAGAAAAAAAAATATTTTTTAAAATCGGACGATAGTCCTGGGAATTACCAAGCAGTTCCACTTTGACATCCCTGGTCTTCATCATCAGGTCCACTCCACCAAATTGATGATTTTCGTAAAGAAATGCTCGAGTGTCTTAAGAAACTACCCAAATCATCATGCATGTGCCTTTCAAATTTGAGGAGTTCCCTCAGATCCTCATGGATCCCATCATCAGAAATTGATTTTGAAAAAAACGGGACAATTCTGAAACCATCTATATACAGACAAAAAAATTTTTTTTAAAATCGGATCATAGTCCTGAGAATTACGAAGCAGTTCCACTTTGCCATCCCTGGTCTTCATCATCAGGTTCACTCCACCAAATTGATGATTTTCGTAAAGAAATGCTCGAGTTTCTTAAGAAATCACCCAAATCAGCATGCATGTGCCTTTCAAATTTGAGGAGTTCCCTCAGTTCCTCATGGATCCCATCATCAGAAATGGATTTTGAAAAAAACGGGACCAACCAGGAACCGTCTACTTTTAGAAAACAAAAAAAAAATTCAAATCGGTTCAGTAATGACGGAGTTATGAGTGAACATCCATTAAAAAAAAAAAAAAAAAAAAAAAAAAAAAATTCAGTCGAATTGAGAACCTCCTCCTTTTGAAATATTGAAGTCGGTTGATAAAAGAGTAACGGTTTGAATATAGAGCCGGTTTTCCAGGCTAACGCATAGGTAGTGCGTAGTATTTGTACAATAAAGAAAGTAAACCCTATTTGAAACGGTGAGCTGAAAATATTGTGCAAATTCGCTCTCTATTTTTTCTAAAAATCATTTTAAAGGCGTACCAAATATTATTATTTATTTTCTATCGATTTATCTAAAAAATATTTAATTTAAGATATCATAAATTTAGTGCAGGCTTTTCCCACCAAACGCGACGTTTGCACTCTTCTCAAGATACCTGAATGAACGAAACGTAAAATTAAGGTAGGTACGCGTAGTGCACCTTTAAAATAAATGAAACGGCGTCGTAATAAAACTAATAAAACATTGTTCTGTTCTGTTAGGTACCTACTTACTTCAAAAAGTGGAATTAATAATGAATAAGTTATTGTGCCTAAACATTTCCACACGACATATAATTACCTGTTTTCTATACTCTTGCAAGTGTGGATATAATATTATAACGTAGGCAAGATTATACGACTTGATGTGCAACAAAATTGCAACTCTAGGCACTCGAGTCAAATAGCACTTACACAACAACAACCGACTTACTTATTATACTTGTCAGTAGCTAGTTGCCAATTAGCAGCCAACTCTCACTAAAAATATTGATCTTGCACCATTAGCTTTATTTAACGCTTCCTAGTGGTAGCTGCAATCTCACACGAGAGAGACATATTTTAAAAGTGCTATAACGTTGCGCTATCGGATAAACCACTTGTTAGATTCGCAAGTACACACATACTCGTAGTACCGGCTTCACGGGGAATACGGCTTGTTCCGATTTAATTAGTCGAAGTGCATCGCGTGTCGAGCGAAAAGTCGGATCGAATCTTAATACAATAATTAAAAGAAGTGTGAACAGTGTATGACAGTCGTTTATCAGTCACCGGCTAACTACGTAAATACATAGTGTACGTAGGAGTGCATCGTGGCCAGATAAAGGATTTGCAGTATGTTTATGCGTTGGGGAGACGAGGCGGGCGGGGAGCCGGCAGTGCGCGCGCGAGCTGCCCGCGATGCACGCGTGCCGCCCGCCGCTGCGTAGTTTTCCTTGCACCACGAGGGGCACACCATGGCCGAGTGGGCTCTCAGCCACGAGTGGCCCGACCGGTCCCGCCAGCCTCCATACCAGCGCTACAACTACTTCAAGCAGCTGCCGCCGCCGCCGTTCGAGTCGCAAGCGCAGGCCTTTGCCCCGCCGATGCAGCGGCCCGGCCAGCTCCCGGGCTTCATCGCACCCGGCATGCTGCCGATCCCACCCCGAGGGTAAGTCCTCAGCACGAGCACTCTCCCTAGCGGGCGGTTTTCACTCTGCGGCCGGCCTATCCCGCCGGCAATGCACTTGGAATGCAATTGGAATGCCGTAAAAAAGGTAAGGATATACCAATTTTAACTTAGTTTGTTTTAAAACTAGAAAATGCTTTAAAAGAAATCTCAAATGTCAATCGATTATCTATAATCAATTGTCTTACGGCCTTGGCGTTTAATAATTAATTTTACTACCGTTTTACCGAGCGATAACTTTTATAAACAGCATAGGTACTTACACTGCATCTAAAATACACAAACAAAATGTATTTAGTTTGTAATTTCTTAAATAATTACTTTCGCTTCAGTCATAAAAATAATAGATTTATAACGACATCGCTCATAAATTATCAGCACTAGGTACAACAGTCAATTAGCTCGATAGGTAGTTACCACTGTACGGCTACTAGTACCTAATTAACGCTATTAGGAGGTTATTATTTAACGGTACTTAGCTTATGTAATAACAACATTATAATATTTTTTATTGTATATACCGGGTGTTTCCTGTAACAGGAGCAATAAATTTAATCGTAGGCAGTACTCCCTAAACTGAACAACGTTTGTTCAGCGACTTTTAAAAATAACGTTTTATTTGATTTTTATTACACTTTAAAGTTTGTTAGAAGACGCAATGTACTGCGAATTGTGTTAATTTTGAACTATGACAAGAGACGTCAATTAGGCTGATGTCAACGTACTTACATTGAAAATACTATTTAGTTTGTATGAAAAAGTGAAGACCTACTACAGAATACATAATTTTTAAAAGTAGTTGAACAAAAGTTGTTAGGTTTGAGGAGTACTGCCTACGATTAAATTTATTGCTCCTGTTACAGGAAACATCCTGTATATATACATACAGGCTGTAACGTTTCGTATACAACCTGTATATATAAATAAGAATTTTACGGAGGTAAATTTCGCAGGTCGTATTTCAAATATTGTTAAGCAGAATTAATATGATCACGGTGAGAAATTGGAGTCGGTGTAAAACAGGAAGACCATTATGCACATTACCGCGCCGTCTAGGCTAAGGTGACCCGTGCATGTTGGCCGCTCCGGCTTTATGTATGTTATCATTATCACCACCCATTTCAAAATAACTACCATACACAAACACATGTAAGGAATAACTAGACATTCATCATCATCATCATCATTTCAGCCGAAAGACGTCCACTGCTGGACATAGGCCTCCCCCAAAGATTTCCACAATGACCGGTCCTGCGCCACCCGCATCCAGCGGACTCCTGCGACCTTCACCAGGTCATCAGTCCACCTTGCGGGGGGCCTACCCACGCTGCGCCTTCCGGTACGCGGTCGCCACTCGAGAACCTTTCCGCCCCAACGGCCATCGGTTCTACGTGCAATGTGCCCCGCCCACTGCCACTTAAGTTTAGCGATTCGGAGAGCTATATCGGTTACTTTGGTTCACTTTTTATTCCATATTACTGACGACTTGTTAACAAATTACGTGAACGCGTTCACGCATAATTGCGTGTATTGCATTTAAGTGGCGATTTAAAATGTTTTTAATACATGCTATCTTTATCGTTCTAAATCATATACACGCTTGATGAAGGAATTTCTGACGATAAATAATTATATATGAAGGAAATAGGTATAACTATAATTTTAAACGTTGCAACTTACAAAGAAAATGTAAACGAAAATATTTATTTACTAACTATACGAGTACCTACATGTACAGGGTAGATTTTTTTACAGGTGACAGGGAGCCACCGCTCTTACATTACAGCAAGTTTTGTAAATTAACAAATTCTAATTAGTACAATAGAACTATAACATGGATGGGCAAGAAATTTAGTTTATAGGTATGTGTTAATAAGAGTGGAGTGGACATTATTTTGTAAATTGAAAGAGGTGTCATATACTACAGAAAAAGTGACCAAGGCCCCCGGTGAGCCCGGCAGGGTGATCGGGTAGCCCAGTGGTTAGGGCGTCTGCCGCGAAAGCAGGAGGTTACTGGTTCGATTCCAGCCCTGCTCACCAGGGGCCTTGGTCACTTTTTCTGTAGGTAGTATATGACATCTCTTTCAATTTATAATTTGTATATTATAGTAGTGTGACTACTTCAAAACATTAATTAAAAAAAATATTATAAATAATAATAAATGATTTAATTCATGATTTAAAATTGTACATTATTTAGATCAATAGCTTAATAATTTTAAAATCGATGGCTGTAGTTAAGGTTAATTATTATAAAAAAAACACTTTATTATGTTCTAGGATTTATTTTTTCACTTTCAATATTTTCATTATTACATATATTTTCATTATTTGTTTCTAAGAGTGATGTCAAGAAGAGTTTCTAAGTTAACGTATAAATAAATTAAAAACTCTCATATGCAAACAAACCAATTTGCTTAGTAAACATTTAGACACATCTAATTTTTGGTGTGACCACTGGCTTAATAAAGACAATATGATTACTCGTATCTCTGCCTGTACCATCTCTGGCTACGCCAATGACAAGGACCCGCGCTGAACTATAAAATTACTGGCATGACTTTATTTGTCACTTATGCCTTTAACAAACTGTTTTATGGCATGTATGGTTGGCCAGTGATTTCAGTACTGTTATTTCTGCTAGTATAAAAAGCTGCAGGCATTTAATACTCGAGCGTGAAATTCGGGAAAACGAATTTTCCTGCGTCATCTGCAGGAAAATTCATTTCGTGATTCCTGCTTGATTGAGTTTTCGCTTTTTTAACTTTTAACTTTTTTTAGTAATATGAAACGCAGGAACCAGTGGAGTCGTTAAAAGAATTGATCAATTTACCGAACTTGGACACTCCGTAGTTTGTTTGTATGTATGTGTGTTTCTTCGACGGTAACTCGAGTATCGTGGATCGGAACGTCGTGAAATTTGGCAAGTGGTTAGATGAGATAAATATAATTTTTAAGTTTAAATATGAGCCGAATCGATCAAGGAGTTGCCGAGATACAGGGGTTTCGAGTTCACGTTCTGAGCGAACCACTAGTATTTTTTATAGGTGTATAAAATCAGATATGGTAAGGTGAGCATGAAAATTGCTGTACCAAATTATCAACGTTAAAATGGGGATGCATGTAAAGTCAAGTAAAATAGTTGGTATAGCTTGCCTTTTCAAAAGCGGAGTCGTTTAAAAAATGAGTTGCGGACTAAACTTAGGTACCATCTAGGTGTACTCGCAGTTCTAGCTAATGATTAACTACTTCAATCGTCGGTTGAATATACGTTTGTGCCATATTGATTTATGAGCAAAATCGTTTATTATCAATTCTTAAAATAATTGATACAATTTGGTTTTCATACATATTTTTTTTCCAAATGTATTGCTGCATATAATATTGCAAGATAATTACACTCTGCTAACAGAAAACTATCCTAAAAATTGTGACGTATCCAAACTTGGCGTTATATCTTATATTGTAGGTATTATTATTTACTCATCAAAAACGGATATGGCAATACCTAATAAAAATGTTTTTATTTCATGGGTGTTCAGCTTTTGGATGAATTCATTCATAAATTGCCCGTTTGATGCACTTTTTAACGCGTATGTATACACTTCTATAAATAGAAGAGAGAGTATGCAATTTATAATTTTTAATTAGTAGGTAAATGTAAAACTAAAAAAAACTTTTTTTGTTTCTTTTCGCTCTCCTGCAAACAAATATATAGTATGTATTTAAGTGTCGTGAAGTATAAACGTATTCTCACCACTAAAGGTGCAATTAGATTCAGAAAACCACTGTAAAAATACTTTTTTAATTTGTAAAGCCCAGGACAAGAGAAAGTCGGTCCATGCTCAGTGTATGGTTCCGTAGCTTCCTTACGAGTAAAAGGGGTTTTAACAGATACCATAATCATAACAATCAAAAAGGAGTATCTTCGCATCTCTCGCTACGTTGAAAGTCATGTTCATGACATAACAGTGAATTGAATTTAATCGAATTTTAAGAAAAATAAGGATGGGGACACATTATTTTAAACCTCTGGATGAGTTTTTAAAAATATTCAAATATTAATTTAAAAATGTGACCTCCGATTTCGCAAATTGACTACGCTTATGGTCTCCCTTTTACTGGACGGCTTGTGAGTTATAGGAATTAGCGCAAGGTCAAATCACTTTCCCCACTAGTGGAGAAAAATCCTTTTTTCCCCGTGTTTGTTGTTTTATAAAGGCGCTTTCCTAGCTAGTGAGGTGAAAAAGTATTCAGTAAATCTCTTTCTCGAATCTTTTGATATTTTGCGAAAAATCAAGAGTTGTTAATGTAACAAATTCAAAATAATTTTTCATTAAAGTCTTTATGAAGCTATAGTTTCATGATTTTTTTTTCATATTTTGACACTTATGGTTTAAAAGTTAGAGGTGGTACGCCACTTTCGCGAATCCGTCCGTACCTAACTATGAAAACACTTCCGAATAGTTGAACTTTTTTGTGTTTCATGCTTTGAGTATTAATTTAGTCGGAGTAACAATTGACTGACCTACCGGGGCCAAATTGATGGCCGCGGACAAGTATCCGCTAGCAGCGTATATGTACTTTGTCGAATGTCGCTCACACCTTTTTTGATAAAGTGAAGAATATATTGTTAGTTTGTTATACTTTAGAATATAAGGGCCTATGGAAAAAAAATACCTACTTACTTGAAAAGAAATCAACCGACAGCATAATTACATATTAATATATATTTGTTCATTCCAAAAACTCTAAAATAGCTTAACCTATTTTAGAGCTACGGCCATCATTTACTTCTTCTCTAAAAATAGACGTTTCTATTTAATCGCTATAAAGGTTTTCTGTTTGTTATTTGCTGCAGCATATTTGGTATGTAAAAAATGCCGCACAGGCGCGTGGGTCGTCGAATTAATGAATTCTGGGTAACGCGGCGACCCCAGCGCGATTGCAACACAAGTCTCACTTTGTTTAAATGGCAATTCGCAATATAGATAAAACAGTTTTAAGAAAAACTAATATAATAATTGTGATTATTTTTGTAAAGTGTAGCATACACTTATATACGGCGTCAGATGCCTGCTTTTTAGGGGTTAGCAAAAACACTGTAGGAATAGGACGTGCATGCCCACGTGGTGTTATATCAAGGAATTACTGGCGCTAAACTATTATTATTTTAAGCAGAAAAGCCAGCAGCAAAATACCAAATTTCTTAAAAAAAAAGAAAAGTGGAAAAATTTAGAAGACCCCGATTTTGCCTACATTCCTACGTTAGATGTTGCTAAGCGCCCGCCTACGCCTGTGGCGCATACGAGGAATATGGTGGAGAAATTTGGGGCCACGGGTGTGTTCTCGGTAGCTCGGTAGGAAGATCGATCGGCATGTATCCCAGAGTCACCGGTTCGAGTCTCGCGCAAGGGCACACATTTTCACACTCACACTGTCAAATACATTTTTGAATGCCGACTAATATTCCTCCATGCATACGTATTCATACCACCATGCCGCCATTTAACGCCGCCGCTGTTTCGTTCATAGTATTTAAATATATAGGAGTAAAAGCAAAATAATATATTGAAATTAAACACTTTAAAACGGAGTAATGCGAATTCTCCCCGTCAATCAAAAAATCAAGTCTCTCAGTCTCATCTTAACCCTGTGAAAACGAGTGCTGTAAAGGGCTCGAACCATAGGGTCATGGTGTTAATAAACGCGATTAATCCGTTTTTAAGTGTTTAATTTCAATGAACAACAATCGCGGAAACAGAAGACAAAATAATATATCTTAATTGAAGTATTCAACTACAGAAAAGTTTTTCATTTCAGTCACACTTACTGTATATGTCATTTGAAAATAAATGTTATTTGTTACTACGGAAAATGTTTTGATTAATACGCCTGCAAAAAATATGTACTTACAGTAACTATTGTAACAAAAAATTTGTGCAAAACAAAATCTGTAGTTGTTTGGTATTTAAAAATGGTACCATGTTAGGCGTAGTTACGAGGAAGTATATACATACATACTTATTATTGGTACATACGCCTATCGAGGTTCAACTGTTCCCGCAGGTTAAGAATTGTTATTATGATTATGCATCGAGAGTCGAAATACAACACGATAGGTGTTAGCATTGCATACTTAAATGGAAATCTTTGCGGAACACTTAATCTGTACACTTGATTTCGAATGCAAGCAAATCGCGACAAATATTTATCATTTTTAGGGTTCCGTAGTCAACTAGAAACCCTTATAGTTTTTCTGTCTCTCTGTCCGTCTGCGGTTAAACTGACCTTTAGTACAGTCGCCATCAGATATATCGGAGCGTCCGAGATGCTCATAAATATCTGAACACGCCTCTATTGTCAAGACGTTAGAGTGCTTGTTCAACGCCTTGAACGCCTCGGACGCTCCTATATATCTGATGGCGACTGTACAAGACGGCTGCCGACGAAGTGGTAAAAAAAGAAGTGTGAAATTCTAACTATCGCTGACGTCTTGAAATTTTTGACAGTCATTAGGTGTCATCCTGAAAATCGGTACACCGCATATAACATACGTTTATGACATTTGTATAGAATCGAACGTTCATCAGTTAGCCACTAGTACACAATTAGCCAAGCGAATATCTAGCATACGCAACGTTGCTGCTCGGTATAACCAAAGGCATAAGATACCTAAGGGCCTTCCAGACCTACTCCTCAGTCGGCAGCCCGTTCGCGCCATCCACGTAAGAGTGAGAATTATTTTTATTTTCTTTAATTAAAAAAATACAGGATTGGTATTTTTTTACTTAATGGATTTTTGTTGAAGATGTATTCATTGCGCCTCTATTGTCTCAGTTAATTTATATATAATGCTGATACTTTAAAAGCAAGAACAAAAACAAAGCTTTCGATAACACATATAGGTAAGTTTTTCAGAACACTGTCCTAATAAATACATTTTCTGCAAAAAATGTAGATCTAAAAATAAGTACATAAATTCAATTTAAATCTGTTCCAATGGATGCAAGGCATTTTATAATCCCGTACGTGTACTTACACTGGAAGTGAGTTTATTGCATATTTTCGGAATACCTCTGCGGATGGTGTAAGTATAGGCATGCTATTTGAGAAGTGTGGAGGAAACGTAAGCTACGACAGCCCACGATTAGAAAAGTGTAAATTTTAAGAGACTAACAATTTCATAGCATTTAACAGCTAACAACATTTGTAATGTGTGCTGTTCCGGCCAGCGTGCGTAGCCAAGATGCCAATCGTTAACGCTCAGTGGCGATCGAAACGCAACTGTCTTTGTCTCCCTAATGAAGAAGAGTGATAGAGAGAGAAAACTACGCTATGGCATCTTAGTTACACGGCTACACAAACTGCGAATATTCCAAGACCGTGGCACGCAGAACTTCAATACTGTAGCTAGAGGCCTGGATTAGCCTGGATCGATCAATTTTATCACATTCCTAGGTTACAAAGTAAGTGTAACTTACTAGAATCCGAAACGCAGCACTCGAGCCAATTCAATTAAGCGAGTAAACAAATGGTATAAAAAACACAAATGCTTCGAAGCTATTCTAGAAGGAAATTTAAGTTTTACGTAGGTCGGCGCCACTTGCACCATCCGGGATTAGCGAACTAACCCGGAGTAAAGCGTTTATAGTACAGAAATTGACAGCTAACTCTAGGTTAGTTGGCTAAACCCGGTCGGCGCAAGTAAAGTATTTGTCTTTTGACTTGTCTTATTATTATTCACCACGGATCTACTCGTCATATATGAATTACGGACTCTGGTAAATCTGGTTGATTGGAATTACTTAAATTAACAGGAGTTTTGATATTGTAACTTCCATCTGATATATCATTTTTATGGAGCAATAGAGAAGATACATTTTTATGGTGTAAATGAGTAGTTACACTGCTACTTAGTTACTTTATTTTCTCAGTTTTTTAATATTCATGATGATATACCTACCTATTATTTACGCAAGAACAGTTCAAAGCAATATATTAAGATATCAAACTGAATCTCACACTTTTGTATATGCTATCTTGCGTAAATACCATAGATAAAAGAAGGAATAGATAGCTAACGGAGGCGTGGTGCGTGTCGCAGCGATGAGACCAGATGACCATATTATTTGTTCGACGCGAGCTAGTTGCAACTTAGCCGCAACCGTAAAATGTGCTCCGATATTTTCGTAAAAAGCCGAATTGCTGCGTTGTTACGCGCAAAAATAGGAATGAAAACAAAAACTTCAAAGAATATGGAGTCACGTACTAAATTTATTGATTTCATTTTATAAGTTATTAGTTGATAAAATCATGCATTTTTACAAGTATATCCAGTGCCGTATGATTTTTTCTCTACCGGACTAATTGATTGAGCTGATCTGTAACAATCTGTATATGCGTTTTACATTGACGGCTTAGAACAACAAACAAGTTTTAATGATATATACGCGTAAGGAAAGTATACTTACACCTTTCAAATACATAACATAATGTATTTTAGGAAAATATAATGAAATAAATAAAACAGTACCTAACCATTTTGGACTATCAATAGAAAATATAAAAGGGGCACCATTAAATGCTTCTACGATATTACGACAATATAACATAGAGCTATCGTATTAAGCGTTGGTGGCCCAGCAGTAAAGCAGTGGCTTTCTATCCGAAGGTCGCGGGTTCAAACCCTGCCAGACCTTATCGGCTGGAAACTTATGTATGAAATATCATTTAATATTTACCTACCGCTTTTCGGTGAAGGAAAACATCGTTAGGAAACCGGGCTAATCCCGATAAGGCCTAGTTTACCCTCTGGGTTTGAAGGTCATATGGCAGTCGATTTTGTAAAACTAACGCCTACGCCAAATCTTGGGATTAGTTGCCAAAGTGGACACACAAGTGGACAGGCTCTCCGAGCCGTGGAATAAGCCGGGAAAACCGCTAGGGAAAAGAAAAAGAAGATATAATCCAATAGGGTTTATTTAGGCGATACAGAGAATGCATGCACTGTGAGGCTCAATGCGACATGTCAAAGTGAAGTTTTAATTTCCAACTAAGGCCAAAAGGTGGCAGACCTAAAGGAGCATGCGTTAAAGCTGGCCATATATGTTCGGGCATATCTGCCGAATCTGCCGATAAATGTATGGGAAATTTGTCTGGTGGATGCCCGGCGGACATATTCACTATGGAGATCTGACCGACTGCCCGATCATATATTGGTGCCACCACCACTCTCCAACTTTGATTGTACCGTAACAATGCGTTTCAGCTTAATTAATTGCAACATGTGAACTTAATAGCCGAATGGCGCAGGACTAATAATAAAATAGCATGTACTTACAATTGTATGAAATACATGATGGTTCAGATTATATCCATATTTAATGAAACTTTGCAAAACGTCAGTGAAATTAGAGATTCGGTTATGACAATGGCCAAGCTGAGTTTTGCAAATCGTAGATCATAGACAAAACAGTATCCAACTTACTATTTGTGCTTTGCTAAGGACTGTGATTATTGCATTGTTTTTTTTTACGTATAAACTAACTAGGCCCCAATGTTCATATCGCTCGATATCAAATAACTTGCGACTTGCGTGCGACTTTGTTGACAGTTGACACTTAGTTTCGAACTAAACATCATATCGACTGATACAAGAGTAGGGGTCAAATCAAGTTTATTTGTGTTTCAGAGAGGTACGAAATTTTATAATTGTTATATTATCGAAGTCGATGTTATTAAAAAGCTATAGGTAATATAATTTGCATAGATAAGAAATTTGTTCAAACAAAATGGTTTATCATTATGGGGGACTGAATATGCGCTTTTTGGATACATTATAGAGAGCGAATACTATGTGGGTGGGTATATAAAATTACTAAAGGGCTGCCACTGCTGCTATACAATCTCGCTCATAGGCCCACGCTGCCGAAGGTATTTTAGTTAGGCATATGCTTCGAGCTACACGTACTTTTAACACGTTGAAAGGGAGAAAAAGTGCACACAGACGCATTTCTCACACATTACATACCTGCAAAAAATCTGTAATGACATCACTAGCAAATAGAGAATAATACAAGTACATTAATAAATCTCTAATCTAGTTTTGTATGGACTAGCCACAACACAGACCCGCGTATGCCCATTTGGGCTTGTACTTCGGCGGAGAGGAAACGGTGCGTATGCCGACCGGGAGGGACCTCTATTGCTTGGAGGGCATAGGCAACCCTAGTCAATTTTCAATTGGGCGTTTTTATTATTTGTTGTAAAAAAATCCTTTTCTGCTAAATTGGAAATTTTTATATATATATTTTTTACTCAGAATTGCGAGCTGTGTTCTATAATTTCCATACATTTTTCCAACTTTCCATTGCGCTACCGCCTTACTTAATCTATGTATGAAAAAATCTCGGGACACTTTTTTTCTTCGAGTTTTTTTTCTTGTAATTCTGAGTAGAAATCATATAAAAAATTCCAATACTTATACCAAAAAAATATTTATTACAACAAAAATTAAAACGCCCAATTGTGGTTTGCGTAGCGTTCACATTTTGTATTCTTTTTTTTTATAAGAGATAAATAATTAAATATCTGTTCGTGAAAACTGTGATGTAGTGCTTTATATTCATTCTAGCCAAATGTCCTTAGTGCTAACGGGCCTTTAACTAGTCTATATCGCCTTTATAACAAGCAAACTAACTTGTTACACAGTGTTGTTTCGCGACAGTTAGACAACTTTTAATAACCCGACAGCGGTAGTCGGGCAAAATCTGCTAATAATCTCTGTAACTAAGGCTTGTGCATGAGAACAAGTAGCCATCGTGAAAAGAGTCTCCACTGTTACTCGATAATTCCATGAACCTCAAACAGCGATAGGACTGTGAATTGATTAATAATGCAAATTCATAATAATTTCAAATAATGCGAGGGAATACTTAATAATAACGAGGGATAACTTTTAGATTAAAAGTTAAAATGCGCTCTTCTGAGACATTTTAAACAATATTTGACTTGCAATCAATTCACTGCACAGTTTCGATATTGTTATTTAGTTAAGACCAATGCACTAAATGATCCAAAATGTTAAATTTAGAAAAAACATCATTAAAATGCAAATTTACAAAAAAAGATCATCTCCATATCTATGGAGCAAATGATAAAAATATCAACAACGCCTTCTAAAGGGAAAGGAGACGAGTCCTTCTTTTAATGACATTGATGTAAATGTACCAACGCTTTAATTTTGAAAATTTTAATTATGAGGCAGTGGCTACTATTTTCGTTTTCATTATCCAGTTAGTGGTAGGTATATTATTATAAAACATATTTATTATTATAAACACAGGTCAATCGCGAAGGCGGTTAGTTTACCTGTCGAAACGTCGGTATAGTTATTAAGGTAAATTAACTGCATTCGCGATAGACCCGTTCTATGTTTTATAATGATGTGTACAAAACGCGAAAGTTTAATATAGTGTTGAATTAGTAGTCAGCTCAAGCCGAACCCAGCCAAAACACAGGTATGCGCTTTCCATCTTAAAAATCGACAGGCATCTAGGCAATTAAATATTGAATGGGAGAGTTGTCGGTGGGAACACACCTTCGCCCCAAAATACTTGGGTATAACACTAGACAGATCCCTAACCTACAAATCACATTACCTCAATACAAAACAAAAAGTGGCCGCGTGAAATAATATCATGCGTCGCATCACCGGAACCGCTTTGGGTGCAACCCCACATACACTCCACACTACCGCGTTGGCGCTCAGTTTCTCGGCTGCAGAGTATGCATGCCCAGTGTGGAAGAACTCTGCACACTTAGGCCAGGTAGATACTGTGCACAATGAATCCTGTCGTCTAATTACTGGATGCCTTAAATCTACACGACGCGATCACCTCTACCAAATGAGCGGAATCGCTCCTCCACACATACGTAGAGAGTAGAGACGTGGCAACCGCCGTAGAACGCGTAAAACAACTGCGCGACTCCCGATATCCACTGCACTTGCATAAACCCTTAACTCGTAGACTAAAGTCTCGCAGGAATTTTGTTGCCAATCCAGTCCTCGAATACCAAACGCCACAAGAGGCTCGTCTTAAGGCATGGGAATCACACCTTGACGCGGACTCTTTAAATATAAAACCTGTTGAGCACCTACCTCCTGGAGCAAAAGAAAAATGGATGACCTGGAAAGCCCTTAATAGATTAAGGTCGAACAACAAAACATATGATGCAGTGTTCCCTGTGCCCAATTATGTGCACTTCGGAAGACCTGATGAACGCTACCCCCCGAGGAGTAGAGGTAGCAAAGCACTGGCACAGAGGTAACAAAAAATAATTTAATATTAGCTTTTTGATCCCTTTACACGAAGAAGAAGAAGAATTAGTGGCCGTTAAGAAATGTTTATGTTGAATGATGTTGGACTAGTTTACACTAGAACCCAAAAATTACGTATATCCGAGACTCCGCATATATATTGTATCGTTTCCCGTCTGCCGAAGTACAGGCCCAAATGGGCATACGCGAGTCTGTGTTGTAACTGGTTTAGACACAAAAATAGATCGAAGTGTTTATTCTTTGCGACATCATTGATGCCAGTTGATCGCATGCGGCGCCGGTGTGCGAGCAAGACAAGACAACACAAAGATATGCATAGCATTGTCCCGCTCGCCTGACTGACTAAAGGATGACTCAATCAGGGACTGGGAGCAAGTGTCAATTTCTTTAGAAAGCGTCACGTGATAGCTCGGAGGTCACGTGACGATTTCTATAGAAATTGACACTTCCTCCCGGCTCAGTCCCAACCCGGTCTAGCGTGAGTCATACTTAACAGAGGAAAAGTGCAAAAGAAACCATTTCCTTCTAAAAAACTAATTACCTACATGCATTTATTAAAAGAGGTTCTTTACAATCAGATTAAAATTAAAATCCTATATGAGACTATCTCAAAAATATCTCCACCTGAACGAAAAAGTAATCACCAAATCAATTCATAATATACCATAAGTTATCACGTTTTTTTGGAAGTCAGTTGAACAACTTTAACATATGTATGTACAATGTAAACATATAACGTCAATTATCAAGTTGTAAGCAAACGCAAAAACCTAAATTCTCTGTTTTTTTTTATGAAAATCTATTTATGTTTTTAAAAGAGTGAATATTCTTAAAACATAAATAGGTATATATAGGTAAAATATAAATAAGTATCTACCACGGAACTTGCACGTAAATATAGTTGCGACATCGTTTCATGGGATTGCGTTGAATAAAACAGCAGCAAATGCAGGTGGTAAACAATCTGATTGATTAATAAAACTGCCAAGGGTGACATGACTCCAGCATTGTATGTTCCGTCCACTGCTGTTCATACTGATAAGAAACGTAGCAAAGGTCACAGTTTTTTTAAGTAGTTAAGGTTTCATTGAGGAGCATAGTTAAGAAATTAAATTGACTTTTAAAATTATTAGTAAGCCTTTCCAGCAATAACATTCACTGATCGCCAGTTAAAAATATTGCTGTTGTACGAATTCTGGTAACACAAAAGAGATTAATATATTAACTACGGCCTCAATTACAGATTAACTACGTACACAAATATTGCAATTCCCTTTCAAGCAAAAGTATCTGACACATTTGATCTATAAATGTGTGTTTTTATGAAGTACATTACATCTTTTTCAATTTATAACTCTAAAAATGTTAAGGTAATAAACTTAATTTGGCTTAGCTCAGTGCTAACTGATCCAACTCTATACTCATCCAATTTATTCCTACCTCTATAATAGAGAGTACCAATGTTTGCAAAGAAAGCTTTATGTTGACCAGCGAGAAGGATTTAAATGAAATTCGTTTCTGTATTGATGCAATATGCCATGTTGCTTCGCTGCAACTATAAGCTGTTTGCGCTTTATCGTTTTAGGTAATTATGTACTTGAACGTTATAAAATACTCGTCTCAAGTCTGTTTATTATAAAATAATTATTAGTTTTACGTGTACATATTACATTTATTACTAATGGATTATTATTATTGCTGTTTCGGTCTAATTACTGATGCTGCGTCGATCAGTAATGAATTTATGATTGTAGGTAGGTATTACGACAGCCTTTTACAGCTCATTACTAATTCTCGTTAGGTCCAGAAAATTCCAGATTCCTTGATAAGGTTGCAGCATATGTTAAGTTAAGGTAGGTACTTATTTTATGCATTAATGGTCCGTAGGGTCAGATGATGTGCATCGCAGTTTATTCTGATTTCTCTGCATACTGCGTCTTGTTTGCACTTGCAGTGACCAGTCAGAATCCTGGTGAACGCGCAGGTTTTGACTCTCTTGAGCCCTAGTAGCTCCTAGTGTATTTGATTTGAACCTAAATGGGTATTATGACCTCGTGTCCAAAATTATTTCCTTAGTTTCCTAATAAAAATATTATTATTAACTTTTTCTAGACACGTAGGAACATCAAGTGAAACTTTTACAATGGCCGCAAACTAAGTTTAACAGAATAGGTATAAGTAAGAGTATCAGCTTCAAGTTCAAAGAATGTTATTATACGAAACAACTTTTTTCAGTTATTATAATAAATGTATATTTTTTGTTTTGATTCAAATAACAGGCGATAATACTCGCACCGACACAAATATGTTTATTGTTCCCTATAATAATACAGGCTGTTCAGCGTGACCTATACAGAATGCCATTTAAGTCATAAATCGGATTTAAAAATTTTTTTGATACTGTTGCTCAAAAAGTGCCCTTTTCTTGGCTGTTTTGCGTGCGCAAAGTTTGTTTTTGCGAACTAGTGCTTTTTACTTTTCCAATCTTTTTAAATTTAGTTGTGTTCCAATTCATGACTGCTTACCGAAGAGTATTATTGTTTGTTAACTTTACCGAGCCGTAATAAAACTAAATACCTACTATTAACGCAATAATATTAAAGATATTGATATTTCATATGTCAATAATTACTTCTTCATCATACTAATGATCATTCATTAAAAATATTAACATTGAAAACAGTTCTTATAAATCCGTGTGTATGAAACGGAACAGAGCCTGCGAAACGTCAGTCAAAGTAGAGGCGTTTTTCAATCAGGTAAACATATTCGAAGGGCCTATAAGACATGACGATACGATTTGTCACATGCGATTTATTATTCTGTTTATTATAGATTGAATCATGAAAGTAAAGAAGATAAGATAAACATTTAGAAGATGTTCTTAATACGGAAATAATAAAAAAAAACTTTAAAATTCGTTCTTATTAAAATACATTTTAATTTTTTTCGCATCTGTATTGAAAAACGTCGTTCGATTCACGTGCAGATATGTCATTTTTCACTTGTCCCGAGTATTGCCACTCGCCTACGGCTCGTGGCAAGATACCTCGGGACTCGTGAGGTAATGACATACTTTCCGCACTAGCATCGAAATGTAATATTGCTCCATAAACAACAAGCAATTTAATGCCCCAGGTCGCAATAAAAATTGGGATTTTTTCCGGCTTTTTAACCATTTTTTGTGTTATTTTTCTCATAACTGTGGTTTTAGGACATTAAAAAGGTTTGTGAAGATGTTTAGATAAGTAAAATTTATTTCCTCTTTAAATCGGAACTGTCGCAAACATAGTTTTTTACATTTATTCTAGTTAGGAATGAAATGTAATTAATTTAACGGCTCGTATATCTTAGAAAGCCTTCACAATATCACCGTTAAAAGTAAAAAATAAAAATAAAACAGAAAATAATCTTGCCTGTTTTTTGCGAGCTTTCAATCGCTAGTTGTTTATGGAGTTAAAAACATTTATTACGGTTCACGACTTAATTGGCACCCTGTATATCGACCTTGCGCAACGCTTAAGAATTACAAAAATTGTATATTATATTAGTGGGCATTTGAATAAAGAAGCACCTGGAATATTTGCATATATTATGTAACGCGTGTCACACTACATGGAAGTGCACTCTCTCATCGTCTTCGGCGCTTGGTTATCAACAGTAACTCCCCGAATAATCAATCTAAGTTTGTTTACAGAGAGTGACCATCATTTCTATGCGTTTATAAATTAGGTACATGAAGCGGGGTGGGATTCCGATTTTAAATAGCTCAGCTTGATTTGTTGTTGATATGATGCGAAATTGACACGACTCACATACATCTCGCACGACGAGGGTGTGGCGTAGCGCGACATAGATCGGGGTTTTCGGAGCGGGAGTGATTTGAGAACGAGTAGAGATACATATACAGATAACTTAGTCTGGGAAAATATCATATTATGCCCAATGAATAACAACCACTCTGCGAATTGTATAGGTGCACTCTATGACACAGTTTTATATGAATTCATCTAGTACTTTATCTTTACTACCAAGCCCACAAAATAACAAAACAAATTCATTAACAGTACATTTAGTAGTTGACACGATTTTCAGAATAAACTATTTATATTCTTTCTATATTGGAACTGTTAATCTGCGGCGTCTTGCTGTAAATATCCATTTCAATGAACTGAACGGAACGATCTTTCCACGTCGACAGTTGTACCCAATAGGTGCATAATTCATTTTTTGAAGGAATCAGTTGATGCTCGACAAGCTAGCGTTTTAATTTCTTTTTATTTGCCTTTTAATAATTGGTTTATATGTTTTAGTGTGCTAAAACCAGAATTCTTATTTAACACAAACTTCCGTTTATTAAAAATGTTAATCTTTTTAAATTAACGCTCAATTTAATTTGAAAAATCTTGATAGATTTTTTGAACTATTATATTTATCGCTGATGAATTATATTGATGATGACGGTCCATTATAATATATGTACCTATATGTATGATCATTATTTAATTATTTTCAATTAATTATTCATTTTGTAGAAACCTTCTAGAGTACATTCTGTTTACCTTACCTACTACTCTTTGGCTAATGTCAAACGTTCTTGCTCCGTCAAACGTTTGCGTGTAATATCACAACAAGTTGGATTTATACCGTTCGCATAGCCTCTCTTGTTTGAATTGATCAATTAACTTCAATTTTCTTATTATACAACTTGTTACAATTGTCCTTACACTTATTTTGTAGCATAAGCAATTAAATCTCTAGGTACAGATTATAGTTAACTAGCGCATTCTGTACTAATCACTTTGTCAGTATAAACGTATATTAACATTCCAATCTTAATATTGTCTTCTGTTACCGCGATTGTTATTCATTGAAATTAAACACTTTAGAACGGATTAATCGCGTTTATTAACACCATGATCCTACGTTTCGAGCCCTTTACTGCTGTAAAGGGCTCGAAACGTAGGATCATGGTGTTAATAAACGCGATTAATCCGTTCTAAAGTTTTTAATTTCAATAAATTATAATCTTATTTATTGCAGATAGAAAATTATAATACATCTGTAATATAATTTTACTTGGAATTAAAATACTGGAAATTTCACCTTTTCAATCGCAGGCTTAACAACACAACTATACCTGAAAATATTATAAGTACTTACACATATTTGGAGCACTCTTACAGATGCATTAAGGATGAGTCACACTACAACAGGACGGGACGATTTGTCAGTGTCTATAGAAACTTCACGTGACATCCGAGGGCTCCGAGATATCACGTGTTTTTTTCTATACTAGATACTAGAAATTGACAGATCGTCCCGTCCCGCCCCGCCCCGTCCTGTTCTCGTTTGAGTCATAATTTTTTTTTCATGAGTCATCCTTTATAATATTAACCAATATGCGCATATACAATTATACATAGCAGGCAATCACTATGCAGTAACAAAAAAAATTGTTATTTAGAAATTCGAGTAAGATATATGTAAGTAAAGTTATTTTAGCACAAGTTGCATAATCATTAATCATCAAAGCCTAGAAGCAAACAACTACAAGTCACAAGCATACGAAATACATGGAGATAGATCAGTAACAAATCCCAATGATGACAAGATGTTAGATTTTCATTGGAAATAATTGACAACACACTACAATTTAGTGACAATTGTGCCTGTTTTTAGAAAAAGGTAGGTATTGTCGCTTGTTGATAAGGTTCTGGGTCCTTACTATGGCGTCTTAACGCGATTCAGTTTAGGACTAAAACTAAGTTACTGCCATACAACAGGGCCCTTACCATGACGTCTTAACGCGATTCAGTTTAAATTCTTTTGGCTTAAACTGAATCGCGTTAAGATTTCGTGGTAAGGCCCCTGAGTACAGTTAAGAACCTAAACTGAATCGCGTTAAGATTTCGTGGTAAGGCCCCTGAGCACAGTTAAGAACCTAAACTGAATCGCGTTAAGATTTCATGGTAAGGCCCCTGAGCACAGTTAAGAACCTAAACTGAATCGCGTTAAGATTTCGTGGTAAGGCCCCTGAGCACAGTTAAGAACCTAAACTGAATCGCGTTAAGATTTCGTGGTAAGGCCCCTGAGCACAGTTAAGAACCTAAACTGAATCGCGTTAAGATTTCGTGGTAAGGCCCCTGAGCACAGTTAAGCACCTAAACTGAATCGCGTTAAGATTTCGTGGTAAGGCCCCTGAGCACAGTTAAGAACCTAAACTGAATCGCGTTAAGATTTCGTGGTAAGGCCCCTGAGCACAGTTAAGAACCTAAACTGAATCGCGTTAAGATTTCGTGGTAAGGCCCCTGAGCACAGTTAAGAACCTAAACTGAATCGCGTTAAGATTTCGTGGTAAGGCCCCTGAGCACAGTTAAGAACCTAAACTGAATCGCGTTAAGATTTCGTGGTAAGGCCCCTGAGCACAGTTAAGAACCTAAACTGAATCGCGTTAAGATGTCGTGGTAAGTTTCCTGTTCTAAATGAATCTTTACGGCAATAGGGCATTATCGCAACCGACGAGTTTTGCTTTTGAATTGGGTTTCAGTATACTTACTTAAATAAGATATATCTTACCTACCAATATAAGTAGGTATAAAATGTTAAATAATATCTACAAAAGCTTAGCTTAGTATAATCTTAGCTCTGGCGAAAAATCTATCCGTAAATAAGATGCTTAACTTTAAATTCAGTTTTGTTGACTTTACTACACTCATGTTTCTACTGTGTTGTTTTGCTTTCTGTTCTCAAATTGTTGATTTTAGCCGTCGAGTAAACCATATGGTAATTGCCCTGGAACGCATACAACATAATACGCACAACGCAACACAATACCTAAATTATGTTTTCTCAAAGCGGCCATATCTGAAGACATAATAAGGTTTTATTTTTTTAAAGCAGGCACCTCACCGTGAGAGTGCAATAATTGTACGGTTTTCCTTACCTATTCCTTTATTTTTTTATCTGGCGGAAACGATTAACATTTGGCTTACAGCTGTTAAATCGCATTGGAAATATTGTCCTCTTAAGATAATGTCGCGTCGCGTTGCCACGAGTGAAACCTTTAATTTTACTAGTGATTATCATCAAACAACGATCAATTATCATTAAATGACACGCTCTTAAGCATGGACTTTGCAAAGTGATGAAGCTGTGAATGCATGATGTGATGTGCCAACTTCCTCGTTTCTCGCGCTCGCATGCACGCATTTACAATCCTTGGTGATTTGTAAAATCTCTATAAATTAGTGGATATAATCTGAGTGAGAAATTAACTCATCATATCTCAGTTTCATCTTCGAGGCACGTCCGTATATTTTCTAGGTCCATGTTTCTGAGACATATTGAACGATTGCCTTCCATCATAGCTATGAGCATAATTGAGGCGCAATTAGCATTCGACATTTCGGGGTGGCGATGACAGCATATTGAATGCGAACATTAGGCTAGGCTTCCACACGATAAGTAGGTACATTTTTAATAGTTTATGGATATGGTAAAGGAGGATACCATTGGATGTCAGGCGGACGGACCTCTCACGTCTCACGTAGACTGGAGGAGTTAAGGGGGAGTACTCTCAGCAAATACGAATATTATTTTTTTAAGATAAAGAAAAACGATAAAAATTGTTAAGGGAAACCTTTAGGATTTTTTTACATTAACAAATCTCACGATTGTCACGTGGGGACTAGTAAAATTTATTGAATAAAACAGATCAGTATAAAAATACATTTAGAAACTATAGTAGGTACATCTAAACTATTAGGTCTAAAATCATATGTAGTAGGTACAAACGTCCCTTATGCCGCTGCCACCTCGCAGAGTGCCCATAAGGCTGGTGCGTTGCCTCGCTGAATGGCTATGCCAATTATACAGAATACAGAATACAGACTTTATTGGTAAAAGTATATACATTTTACACGTCATACATTAATAAAATATTACGCAGGTTTATTTCGGTAATTCATTGAGCTAAGAACCAGCCAGCCCAATAATTACCGGAGGACCGAATAAGCAAATATCTTAATTACTTTAAATGTTTCAGTGCCTTTTATAAATTCATTACAAAGACCAACATTTTAATTTTAATAATTTAACTTTTGGGTGCTGTTTGTAATATCTATAAAAAAAATGTTAAATAATAAGAAGCTTGTCAATGGAATTATAATTTATAATGTGTAGTCTGGTAAGATAAGATACGGACCTTCAAATCTGAAAAACGTAGCGGCTTCCCGAGCCTAGCTTTGCGCACGCAGAGAAGTATTTCAATACTTGCTCAAAAACCGTGATTTTGGCAGTTTTGCGTGCCCAAAGTGCGAACTCGTGCTTCTTTTTTGCCATTCATTCCTGTTTACTGAAGAGTTTTTTTTATGTTAACTTTTCCGAGACGTAATAAAACTAAAAACCTACTATTAACGCAGAAATATTAAAGATATTTACTATTTACGTCTTCATCATAATAATTAAACATTTAACAGAGTTTTTATTAAATTGTGTGCATGAAACGGAACAGAGCCTACGAAACTTCTTTCAAAGTAGTAAGCGTTATTCAATCAACCAAACATGTTTGAATACTTTGAATAGGTACTCATTGGCCTCATTTCATTGCAGATGCGATTTGCAATACTAAGTGTGGCATTATTTTATTTTATTTAATGAGAAGAAAAAAAATATAAAGATTTGAAGATGTTCTGAATTGTTCAACTGTGTTACAATAGCGTTACAGAAATAATTAGAAAAAAAAACTTTCAAATTTGTTCTTATACTTACTTGTAATTGAAAAACGTCGTTCGATTGGATCATTTGTCCTCACATATAGAGGTTATATTCCTCGTGTTTTTAATTAAAAATACAAACTATTTAACCAACTTACTTGGGCCGTTCTTCTTTTTTGGCGACAATGAGCTGTATTTGCGCTGAAAAATGTCTGATTTAGAATTTAATGATTATAATATATTATTATAGGAGGGAAATAAACGAAATTTTAACGTACCTTATCAATACAGTATCCTGGTTACTTCTCTGGTTAGTGACTGTAAACTTTCCTACATTATTTAAATCAAACACTGTGACAGAGTGGTTAGTCGGACGACTGTCTCCACTGTAAAGGAACGCGGTGTTTTCTAGAAAACCACTAAAAAGAAAAATACGTTACCTACATGAAAAGAACAATTTATTCTACTTCAAACGCATATGTTCCTGTTAAAAATAATTTCTACCACTGTCACTTTACACATGAAAAATCCGACCCGAATTTGAATGTTTGCCTGTGAATATTTGCCAGCATACTTGAAGCAAGGATCGCGAAGATGTTAGTTTAAATTTACTACAAATAATTACCGTAGCATTCTTACATAACTTGTAAATCGAAACGGCGATATGTAAACTAATTAACCAATAATTATTACCTAAAGATAAATTTTGTAAAATATTGTACTAAGGGTGACCTAATGTAGGTAGCATTATTTGTATTTGTATTAAACGTTTACATACAATAAACGTTTAAGATAGAGATATAAAAATATTGCAACAAAACATTTTTGGTACTCACTTCTATTTTTTAGCACCATTTTATTTCACATTTATTTTTAATAAGATCTGACACATAATTGTTAACAAGGTGTTAACTTATTATTGCATTGCTATCTAAATTACGGCATCAAATCGAATTTCAATTGAACCATACAATGTACAAAAAGATATATGTACGAGTAAATAAATGTTTGTAGGTACAGCGCCACTTCAATCAGACAATTCAACTATAAATATTTTCGACACATCAAATAATTATTTCAGCATCGAATGTGTTCCTGCTCTAATGTGACAGTAATGAAACAATAACCATCAATGGTATATGAAATGTGCAACAAAGTTGCAGAAAACCAAATTTTTCCATGTGACTTGGCGATCGGCGATCGTAAACGGCGATAGCGAGTGGCGAGCTATATTTAATCTTGGCAGAGATGGCAGTGAGATGCACTCCGCGTAAACGCAGACTGGCCGTATGCACTCTTTTCTTCACCAAAACTCACTACATGTCAATTGGTGGAACTCATTAAATACCAGAAAAGACATTCGAGTAACACGAATTTAATCTATATAACTACTTTTTAGTTTAAGTTAATTATTAAAATTACTAGTACTAATTAAATCAAGCCAAGGCCCTTACCTTAACGTCTTAACGCGTATCAGTGTACCGGTAAGACATCATGGTAAAGGACAAATACTTACTTACTCTTTTAAAATGTTTTTTCTTTTTTATACTCTTTTTTTTTCAGTTTTTTGCGATTTTAAAAATAGAAATAGAAAAAATAGAAAATAAATGCGTTTCAGTTATTTCCTGTTGCTTTATTGTATGCTGATGTAAAATAATTTACCCTTACTAGGGTCAACGTTAGGTACATAATGCTGCTTAAGCAATAGGAAAAGTGAATATAAATAACTGTACAGTTTTATATCTCTATTTAAAACAGAAGCAAAGGAAACTTACTTCTCCTGACTCTTACATCCTAGTTTGAGTCCTTTTTGTTTATGTTCCATTAGAAGTAGGTATGTACTTTGAAATACGATATTTCATTTTGTTTTCGACAATAAGTAGACAACAAAACATTCCGTTTCGGAATGTGAATTTTGATTTCAGTTGTTTCGTTATTCTAAGTTTTAAGTACATACTCGTAGGTACTTACGTGGTTTCTTAATCCGTTTTTGTTTATTTTGTTTACCTTTTCGGGCAAGTAGTAACCGATTTTAACTAATGTTTATGTAATAAGGGCGTCTGCTGCAGAAGCAGGAGGTCGCTGGTTCGTTCCCAGCCCTGCTCACCGGGGGCCTTGGTCACTTTTTCTGTATATAGTATATGACATCTCTTTCAATTTATTATTTATATATAGTAGTGTGACTACTTAAAAAACGAAAAACATGAATCAAAACATTTATTATTACATTTAATAAATTATTTGATTCGTGCTTTACAATTTCATGTAATAAATTGAGTATATACGTAGGTACTAACTATAGCTCTACAGGCTATACCTAAAGTGGTGTAATGTGCTGAAAGTTGGTATACCTATATAAAAAGCCGATTGCGCTACCACAAGCTGTCAGTGCTGTGGACAGTCGTTGATAAGCAGTTTTAATACTTTTAATATTGATTACTAGTTGAATTTAGAAGTATCTACCAAGTTTCTAGGTCAACCTTCCTAGCATGAAACCGTCCCACGCGAATTATTTATCAACTCAGTGAATATCAACAGAAATAGTAAGGCGGATATATTTGTGGTTTAATTCATTCAGCATCCTTACACGACGGTAATTTCACCGATTCACAGTTACAAAAAATGTAGGTAGCATTAGTTATGTACCACATATACGTAGGTACCCGTAAATTGTAATGTATTTGAATGAACCTACATACGTATATCTGGCCGAGGCTTGTAATAAAAGTAAACCACGAGGTACCTCTATAAGTTCTGAATAATATTTTTTGTAGTTCTCTTATAGCAATTAAAGATTGTTTATAATTAAATTGGGCTCTATTTATAATTACCTATTAATTCCAAGATTCATAAATGACATTCATCCATGAGTTTCATTCTCAAATGATGATGGAGGAAACACAAAAAGGCAATGAATGGCATTAACCGCAAATAATATAAATAATCAGCAACGGTTTCTCCGCAAATATAGGTAGGATCAGCTGCATAAATATGTATTTACTTGTATTAAATTTTGAACCTACTACCCCAGTATTAAGTTCCGTAATGTATCCCTAAACATTCGCCACTTATCCGTATACTTTCCTAATACGAGTACCTATTGGTTGCATGATGATATTAACACAGGAATTCCGTATGTCCCAGTAGACACCGAACTCAGTTATATTTGAATGAGTCGTAAACATAACTAACAGTGTTAACGAACATGGAATAAATATATGTCGTACTTAAACATCTTGCAAATATAAAATCGCATTTAAAAACAACTGGAATAACTTCGCTCGTAATAGAAAAAAATCCTAAAGCTACCTCTATTTATTTCGTTATTTGAGTCGTATAGCTACAATATAACCTTATTTACCCATTTTTGCGTGGCACTTACACTAGCTTGATAATTTCGCAGGGTTTGTCACAATAAATTAATTAATTAATTAACTACAACGAAATACCTATCAAATTTACAACGATTAGTATCATTAATAAGCGCGAGCCCATTTTCCATCTCACTCTCTAAGTTCTCTAACTCCCAATATCCCTATTCTCTACCTCATCGGCCAAAGCGTCAGAAAATACCGCCTTAAAGTTTAATCCAACTACTTAGGGCCACTTACACCACCCCAGGTTAGCCACATAACCCGGAGTTAAGGATTTTATTGTATGCAATTGGACAGTTTAACTCCGGGTTAACGACTAACCGTGAGTGGTGCAAGTGGGCCTTAGGTGAGACCGACCGACTAGTTAAGTCTATAACGTATAATAACCGCTAAAATATAAAAAAGAACGCATAATTTTAACCCTCTCTAATATGCATGTACCTATGTACAAGTCTCGGTAATTGGTATAAATTAGCACCCAAATCTAACATTAGTGAACGCTTACTAAAGGAAAGTATCATCCATATTCAAAAGTTGATAGTTCACTTTCCAGTGACGCGTCAAACAAAACCTTTCTTGTTATAAACGACCTCACTCAACAATCTCAACGTAGGTACAAGCCGCTTATTTCATATATGAGATATTATTTCAAACAATAGACCCACAATGCTTTGATTATACACCATAATATAGAAGGTGGATTTCAAATACATTACTCGTGACGTCAACAACGCACCTGCTGGCAACAATATGAGTTGGGAACGAATCAAATTATTTTATTAAATATTTTGATTTGTGTTATATTCAAGACTGCGGCGTTTATCCATTAATCCCACTAGTGCGATGCGTTACATAGCGGTGGGTATGTCATAAAAGGTACGTCCCGGCGTCGACGTTTCTCTATGAAATGAAACGACGCAACGTAATGCAACGTTCCAGTGGGGCGGGGCCTTATTCAGATTTTTATTAATTCGGAAAGGAGGCCTTTACAAGGTTGCATACACTCATCAAAAATCGGGAAAAATCAAGTGATGACGCGGCAGATTTCAGCTGGTTGGCGATGATTTTTTTTTATTACTGAAGACATTTTTATGAATTATTTTTGATTTATACACCTTGTTATTTTATTTTCGTTAAATTTCAAAGTTGCTTTTTACGTTAATAGGAGCTGCTTGATATATTTTTTTCTTTTTTTTGTTTTTCATTCAAAAGAAATGAATATTATACACTGTAAAAGGTCCTTTAGAGATACACGAACGAAGTAGTATAACTCAATGATACTTGCGGACGTATCATCGCCCAGTAGCCATCGTGGCATATGCTGCAAGATACGATTTTAAGCTAACATGGTCATTTACATTATAATTAATATTTAAAACGGGATAATTACCATGTATGTTTGTTTTATTGAGCATCTGATATTTCGACACTTTAAGAGGCGGGACCAAATCACTGGATTGAGTTACATAACCCTCAGATTCTCTCGACGGAAAAGCACTACATTCCTAGGATGGTCAAGGAAGCCATTGAAACCCTTAAATATAAAAACTTTAACAGAGAACATGGTTTTCAGCTGCCGAAGGTCTGGTATCCAGTGATCGGAAAGTTCACAAATCGAAAAGAGACTGTTCCGGTAAGAAATGCACGGGTTGATACTGTAAGTGTGGTGTGTCGTGAACGTGATCGAGTTTCAAGTGATAAAGCGGACGGTAGTAGTGCCAGTGACAACACACAAAATAAGCGAACCCGTAAGAGGGTAGAGGGTAGAGGGTAGATCGCTATGGCGTGTGGGTAGATCACAACTAAAAACTCGCAGCTCATCAGTTTACTCCGTGAACATGACGCTTGCAACAGTGTCGAAATATCGGGTGCTCAATAAAACAAACATACATGTTAATTATCCCGTTTTTAAATATTAATTATATGCTGCAAGGTTTGCCGAATTCGAGGCACTTCGCCTTATAATTGAAAGTGTAAAATTATAAGTACCTCAATATATTTAATTTTATTTATTTATGAAGATGTAGGTACTCGTGTATGATTTTTGATAGACGCATTTAAATCGCGTCAATTTTCTGCAAAGCCTAATGATTATGGGTAGGTAACAAAATTAATATACTACCTAATGGCATCTCTTATTTACACCCAACAACCAAGTACTTAATATTATTATTACAACCAACCACTCACTCAACCGAACCGTGTAACTAACTCACTTTATTACATATTTTTTCCATCCAACATTGTAAGTCTAACCTTACATTCGTCAACGTAGGTCAATGTTAATGCATCCGTCTATTTCGGACCGATAAGCGGGCGGCGGAGGCGCCGGCACTGATTTAGCTGCATGCACCCACTTAAAGTCCGGCTGTGCCTATAAATATTTCATGTTCATTTAAAGAACAGAACTAATTACCATTGTATGATAGAGAAGCTTTTTATAAAAAGTGAATCCTTAAGAATGACTCTCACTAGAACGAGCCGGGACGTGACCGGACCGGGCCACTCTGTCAGTTTCTACAGAAAACGTCACGTAACCTCCGAGGGCTCCGAGCTGTCGCCTGATTATTTCTGCAGAAATTGATAGATCGTCCCGCCTCGTCCCATAACGTCCCGTTCTAGTGTGAGTCATTCTTTACTTGGTGATATAATTCTTGTTTAAATAGATTATTAGATGTGAATGTTATTGCACTCATATTTTAAACAATATGAACCCAGTAAGGGCATAGCAAACAATTACAGACAAGTCTTAAAAACTAAACAAGTTAATTGTAGATTAGCTCCGAGGAATAATAAAACAACACAAGTAACCCACCTACCCTACCCTACCCACCACAGCACCTGAATTAGTTAAGAGCGCAAACTGAAATGATAGAAATTTATTTAAATATATTCAAAATATGGAACAACATAGAATAGCCTGTCTTGGCGCAAGAAAACTAGAAGAACCAACCCCAATTAGGCTGGATTTGACCAAACTTTTTAACCAAGAGTAACGCTTACTCTTGGATACTAATATCAAAATCCCATAGTAATTTGACGTCACTATCTGAGAGTAAGCGTTATTCTCGGAATAAAAATTTGGTTAACCGCAGCCTTAGTAGAGTAAAGGCAAACGAAACGATATATTGGTAAAACACTGAACAATTTATTTATACCAATGCAGTTGGTAGCCGAAACGAGTGTGACAAACCGGCGCGGCAACAAAAGCTATTCTAAATATTCAAGTAGGTACTGTACTAGGCTACTAATAAACAAGATGTTTGCGTTTAAGAAGCACATTTCTAACAGATGGCTCTCTACCTACAAGCTTGCGCTACTAGATATAGTTCGAAGTTTTGAGTATGGTACGGTATATCTCATAACAAAAAATTAGTCACTAAAATATAATTTCACGATTTCCAGACATTTTAAGTAACCAAAACGGGGCTTAATCGCGTTAAAATTTCGAATATTTACCTACGACATGTCGAGAGCGAGATTGCACCCGCGATCCTGTAGAAAAACATCAAGCGTAAATAAATATTCGCAGTTCTTAAGCATTTAAACCTTGTTTATGTTAGATAATGTGTGAATATAATTATGACACGCATATGAACTTTGTACATGCGTATTAATTATATTCATCGGCAGATTTTTTATCAAAATAAAAGATCATGAAACAATTCAAATTGAGACGCAAAATTAGCGCTGAAGGAGGACAAGTAAAATAAGACGCTTGATTTTTTGTCGCTAGTTACAGTTAATTTCGAAGGTGTAGCTACATACAACCAAGTGTCATGCTTTCTGCCGGATTGTACCCAAGGTACAGTCAACCAATTGGAACTATATCGTAGTGACGCTAAAAATCAGATTGTAAGAAATCTCTTACCTACTGATTGTCATTTTGACATGTTTATAAAGTAGCCAAGGGTTTCAATTGGTTTACTGTACAGTCGGTGCCCTGCCCTCACCTAGTATCCATCCAACATTCGCAAACGCGTAGTGCGCGTGGACTTGATGTGAGGGCACCGACTACTGTTCTTATAAAATTAGTTGGGATTGGGACGCCACATTTTATTAAATAATGACTACGATAATTGTGAATTTATATATAATTGTTGTCTTTTGTAAACATTTACCACAGATTTATAAATATATTTATTACCCATCACGGACCAATGGTGTTCCGGTCCTTTGAGAGGCCTACGCGGAGCTGGAATCAACATGCAAATTAATTATTTACGAACTTATAAAAATATACGTTATAGGTAGTTAACATAATGTACGCTACAGTTATTTAGTTGACAGTGTACGTCTTCAGTGGACCTGTATGTGCGTTATGTACGTCAATATTTATTGATGCCTTAATAATACTTAATTGAAATGCTCAGGCTGAAGAGTTAAGTCTATTTCTGTTAATATTTTCCAGCAAGGCATGTATAAAAATTCCTTGGCGGCAATAGTAAAATAATTATGAGATCTAGCTCCGTTTTCCCGTTTACATAAAAGGTAACAGAAAATTACCTACTCCTAATTGTCTTTATTACAGTGTTGAAAAAACTCGAAAGTCAATTTAAGAAATTGTACGATTGTAACCAATTATTTTTATAAAAGAAACAGTTGAACTTGTTAAAGTCACTAATTACGTCCGCAGTTAATTAACGTGACGGGAGAGATTCTTCGAAAACTGGAGATAAATACATCAATACTCAATTGCAGTGTAAGGCAACAGAAAACAGCAATAGGAAAAAAAGTGTATTGTTTCGGAAAAAATGGTGGAATTAATGTGAACGCAAAGTTGTCGAAACATGTAAATTAACTGGCTGTTACATTATCATTAACTTTTTTTAGTAGGTTACCCTTCTTTTCTGGGTGTTTCTAAAGGGCTTGGTTGCCATTTTAGCGACTATCATGCCATACGTGATTTTCGCACTTACATACTTGTTAGAACATGACGGCAATGGTGATAGTCGATAAAAACCTGCCTATAATAGACGAGCAGGTCTCGTAGGATTGAACCAGATATTTTTAGTTCTTCTGTTGCAACTTGTTATTCATTTGTACATAATATACACAGTGTGTAAAGCTTATATTTTATTTATTTATTTATTTTAATATGGGCGAATCCACTAACGGTTTTTAATATAAGACATAAAAAATGCAATTATTTAGACAAATTTTACTTGCAATTGCAATTAAAATGTATCTATTTTCTATACAAAATAATTCCGCCCATGAAATGCAGTTACTTTAAAGGCTCATGTTTACAGTAAAGAAAATTGACAAAAATTAATTACGGGGTAAATGTTTTATTAAATGTAACTTAAAACGCCCCCTAATTAATTATAACACTAATGAATCTATCTCTGGTTTAATTTATCGCCCATATTAGACTTACATATGTATATTCCATTTGTCGACCGGTGAAACAAAGTTAATTCACTTGGGGTTACTGTTGCAATAAAACTTCTAGTTCGTCAGAAATAACAAATAAAATAACTTTAAAAATGTGTTCGTAATAACTGTATTTCCAATTGTGATGAGGAGTTATATTGTGATTTTATTTACAAAACAGTTAAGTTATAGTTATATTTACATTATAAAAATAATCGCTAATTATTATCATGATCATAGTTATAGAATAAAATAATACTTGAATATTAATTGCAGCGCTTCTAACACATGAGACCCAATGACGGCCCAGCTGGACCACACCTAATAAAAATAATGGGCAGATTATTGACGTGCGCTGAGTTAGGCTTAAGACGCAGGAAGTTGTAACATAAAAAGATGCGTAAGGAAAGTCCTTACGCATCTATTTATTTTTCAACAGTCATTTATAACTCTGCTTTTAACGAACATTTATTTTCAAAATATATACAATAAGTTTAATTTACCTAGCTAGCTAAGCTACCTACCTCTACCTACCTTAAATCTAAAATAGGTCCTTGAGGCATTATACCTAGGGCGCTGGCGGCATTTCCTCGTTGTATCGCAATGCTGACACGTTGTGCGAGGAAGCTACCAGCTCTTCGGTCACTCGGTATTGTTTATAACGAAGTCCCTGTTGCCAACTTGCCACCTTCGATCATTATCAGCAGACGGGCTCGAGGGAACCATTCAATTCTAAAATTTAAACTTTTGTGAGTTATACTGACATGAACGGTAAAAATCTCACAGGCAGTGCTGTCTGGGCCGAGGAAGTGACAACACCGCTGTCTGTCAGACGATGACTGCCCGATGCAGCCGAAACATGTCACGCCTATTGTGATAAAATACGTGTTTTTTAACCGATTTTCAAGTTTCAAACCATACAGTTAATTGACATTCAAAATACGTAAATACCTAGGAATTATAATTTGAACTCAATCGGACACTGGGATCAAACATTAAGCATTAAATATTAATCCAAAATACATAGTGTAAAGTCTAGAATGGTAACTACATAGTTTCATGTATCCATTAGGTACTCCCGTTTTGTACATGATAAAACCGCCAGCGTCGGTATTCGAGTATGCGCCTCGTATAATATCGCTGTGTATGCACGTTAAATACGACATTTGAGAGCATCATCGATCGAATGTACTCAACTTTGCTAACTACTCAATATGTGACAAAGTTATTCGTCATCCGAAAGAGGACGTGCAAGATAGGCCCTAGGCATACGTGAAAGTCAAAACCATATATTTTGTAAGTTGTATATTTTTCAAACAGTATAATTATCGTATCCCTTGAATGTTCACAGTGTTTCCGTGGCGTCCGTTATCGTCGCTTGCATTCTCTAGTACCACGTACTTTGCCGGCCTTCGGGCAATCCGTCAGATCTCCATGGTGGGTATGTCCGCCGGGCATCCGCCAGACAAATTTCCCATACATTAATTGGCAGATCCGGTAGATATGCTTGAGCACGCGCCAGCTTCAGCAAAACAAAAAGGCCTTTCACGATAAGCAGACAAGAGCTTTTATTCCTTTAAAACGCCATAATATTTATAACTTTTTCGGTGTGATTCAATGTAAATTATAATATTGTCGGTCTTTTACTATCTTAATCAGGGATATTGTCGTCTCATACCAATTTAGCATACAATTTATATGAAAATAATTGTTTTAATTTTAACAAAACATCGGCTTAAGATGTACATTCCATTCATTCGTTTCATTCATAATTTGATTTTGTGCATTTTTCAAAGGCGTAATCAATCTAGCTTGGTCTTACCTACTTCTGAGAAAACGCGTGTTTTCGAGTCTTATGTTTTTACGAGCTTCGCACGACGTTCCATAAAATAAAATAGGTGTCATACAGTTTCTAAAGAAAAGTTACCAAGGCGCCTTTTCTTTAGTGTATGACATGTTTTTCTTTTGAAAATTATCTTCTTACCTATTGTTTGCCGAACCGTATGCCAGCAAGGATGTTTCGCAGGCTTAATCGTTTTCTAAGTTGATTGATTACTTAGATTTGATACAAGAACCTACGTACCGTAAAATAGGGTGGGTTGGGACGAATTCGAAATTCAAACTTCGATAAAAGTTGATATTTACGAGTATATGTGCTAAGAAGTAATCCGCTGGTATACATTTTAGTTTTGCAATGATAGTATGTTATTTTATTTCATAGATTTTACCATAAAAATAAAATAGTAAGAAATCCCAGCTCACCCCATAGTTGGGCTTTGTAGGGATAGAAACTGAGTGAGATGTGACTATTGTCACAATAAATACCTACTGGGTCGGGTGTTTTTTGGGTCATGGCGCACGAGTGAACACTGAACAGGGTACCGGGGAGGGTCAGACTGAGGAACTTTAACTATGACAACCACAAAATCGTGAAAAAAAATCTCCTAATTATGATATATGTAATATTATAGGTATATAAGGTGCTAACAATTTAGTCACGGATATTTTTACCGCTGATAGTACTCGGTTCTCGGAGTACATTTAGGTATGAAACATCATGAGTTTTGTTATGTTTTTTTGGAGAAAACTAGGAAACAAATTTGCAACGTTAAAACACTCTGTTACTGTGATTATTAAATGAGTACTCATTAAACATATTTTAGTACCTCTTTTACCTAACACCTAACTGGCCACTTGACGTCAAATCAAATACTCGATTGTCAACGTCATGCTAAACATCTTGTCAGTTAAATTTGCACATGGTGATTATTTTTAGATGGAATTATAATTATTATTTTTGTTCGGTAAATGAAAACAAAAAAATTATATACAAAGATTCCTTAATTATAGTTTAAAGTTAATTGTTTTAATACAATGTATTATCTCTTAAAATATCCGTGACTAATTTGTGAGCACCTTATATAGTACGGTACTCAGTATGAGTTGATTTATAGTTTAGTATCAATTAACTCATACTTAGGAGCAATTAAAAGTTAATTAGCTCTTAATTAGGATTTTATTCGCGATTTCTTGGTGATCCTCATAGAGAAAGTTGTTCAGTTTGGCCCTCCCCTCTACCCTGTTCACTCCTGATCCATGACCCATATTTTTTTTAAATTAATTTTACTAAATATAAAATACAAGAATCACGTACAAGGCCAACAAAAAATGTTCAATGTTTTAACATTAAAATCAAGTGGGATGAAAAACAGTAGGAGTACGACGTTAAAGGTTGTATGAGGAAAATATAACATAAAAGGATGTGAAAGAAATTTCCAATAGGTAGGAGCTATAGCCTGACAAGTTTCTATTAAGCTCTGGGACGCTACATATAGCTTCCATATGGCCACAACAATAATTTATTATGAATAGTCAGGTATTGAAACCGCAATATATTTATATTTTCAAATTGATTCCATCCTGCTTTGATATATTTTGACGCTGACCACTAGAAATCCGCAACATGACAAAGTAATTCAGTCATTGAACTGACAGAATTTTGATTACTTGGGAAATAATTTATAATAGCTGATTTCTTTAGCGTTACAACGGGTAATTTGTGAGTCATGTAGGCACCAAAATCCAACAAAATCGTTTTTATTGTAAGAATTTTCTGTACTTATTTATGTTTTTTTAGTTGTTTTAAATGGGTCAGGACCATTTTTTACTTATTACCATTTGTTTCTAGCGAAATAAGACATCTATCACCCACGCCGTACATTTTGTAAGTTTTACCGTTTTACGTGAATAAGTGTTCTTTGGTTTCGCTTTTAACACATAAAATATAAATATATCGCCATGTTCACAAACAAGATAAATAGTTACTATAGTAAATTTCAAAAATCGACTTAGTTAAGTTTTATTTTTTTACTTTTTACCTACTTCCGGAAGAAAAGTTAGTAGAATTTTTCCATGCATTATCTATAAATATCCCATTTGAACGTAATTTGAGTAAATCAGGCTATTATAATTTAATGTCTGTCAAAACCGTATATTTCCTGGGTTAAAAGGTTCAAAAGTAACTATAAATTACGACGAATAGCAACAACATAACGGCATATATTTAATTCTAAGTAGGTGCAAGAGTAAAACTATACAACTAAGAAATTTAAATCAGCAAGTACTTAATTCTAACATGCGTAGGTGCATGAACTACTCGTACTTAAATATGATATGCATGTTTATTTGAGAACAGATAACAAAATGGAACTTACGGATCATTTATCTCCGTAGTCTTCAGCTACGTTTTAATACTTCTAAAACGCAAATACCAGCACAATACTTGTTGGTAAGAAGCAGATAGGTTACTTTTAGGATTAATTGTGAGAAATGTGGTTCGGAACATTGTAGTTATTAAACAGGATGTTTAATTACAGAGAGGTGTATGAACTGCATTAAAGGAACGTCAGAAATAGATTCCAAGCGTTGCTTCAATGCCATTATTGTTTTTCAGAACTCACAACACTATATAACAAACTTACATTCATAGCTTTGGTTCTGTTATTAACAAGCAGAACGAGTAAAACAAAAGTACCTACTGACAATGTATCTCTGAGTATTGCACTAGCGCCATTGCAGTAGCAGAACATTCTCATTTCTATTTATATACATATTTCTACTTATTATTAGCTTAAAATAAAATGTTTTACTAGAAAGGTTCTAGTAAAAGGTTCTAGTAAGTTTTCTTTAATAAGTTTTCTTTTTTTCGTTACTTGGCGGAATCTATACCACAAACCAGAGAATAAGAATATAATAATTCTGTGTATAAGAAAAAACGGAACATAAAAAAATAACAATATAAAACATCATATTTATTGACGAGATCTTTTTTTGCAGGGATAACCCGCGGGAGATCCGCAACAGGGCGGAGAAGCAGCGTCGTGACAAACTCAACCAGAGCATCTATGAGCTCGCATCTATGGTGCCGCCCGTAGTGGCGTCCAGTCGCAAGATCGACAAGACCGGCGTACTGCGCCTCACTGCACACTTCCTGAGATCGCATCAGTACGGTACGGACTAATTCCCTAATTTATAAAACCCATGTGACATCACGGAGCAGAATAAGAACTCCAACCAAGCTTAACCAGAGCATCTATGAATTCGAGTCTATAGTGCCGCCCGTAGTAGCGTCCAGGCGCGATATCGATAAGACCGGCGTACTGCGCCTCACTGCACACTTCCTGAGATCGCATCAGCATGGTACGGAATAGTTTCCTAATTTATAAAACCCATATTACATCACGGAGCAAAAAGAGCTCCAACCAAGCTCAACCAGAGTATCTGTGAACTCGAGTCTATAGTGCCGTCCGTAGTAGCGTCCAGCCGCGAGATCGATAAGACCGGCGTACTGCGCCTAACTGCACACTTCCTGAGATCGCATCAGTACGGTACGGACTAGTTCCCTAATTTATAAAACCCATGTGACATCACGGAGCAGAAAAAAAGCTCCAACCAAGCTTAACCAGAGCATCTATGAACTCGAGCTATAGTGCCGCCCATAGTGGCATCCCGTCGCGATATCGATGAGACTGGCTTTCTATGTCTATCTACACATTTCCTGAGATTACCTGCCTCAGTATTAAGTAATAATTCCCTAATTAATAGAACCCATGTGACATCACGGACCAGAAAAAGAGCTCCAACTAAATTCAACCAGAACTTCTATAAGCTCTCGTCTATCTATAGTGCTGCTGTAGTGGCGTCTAGTTGCGATATTGATGAGACTGGCTTTCTATGTCTCACTGCGCACTACCTTACACTATGGTACGAACTAATCCCCTAATCTACTTCATAGAACCCATGGAACTAATACTCGTACACTGAGTCGAGAAAGAGCTCTAAGCTCATCAGCGTCCAGGCAAAGATCGATAAGCCTGGCGTGCTGCGTCTCACTACCGTCTCTCCCCAGGGTAACATTATTAGTATCAGACTAGGTTCTATTGCACAATGTTGTATGGGAACCTTGCACTTTATGACTATACGCTGTCACTTGGCACAGTTGATCTTTAGGTAGTCCTGAGTGGATTTAGCTTGGGAGCTACCGAGAGCCTACTGCCAGGGGAGGGGGTGAAGTTTGATCTGCTGCGCTTAGTTAGGGTCCCCATTTTTCTTATTTTTCATATATAAGGCATGGACAAATAAAACACGAGGAGTTTATTTAAAAAATATTTGTATGACTTTTGCATACAAACAGTACCGGCCAAGTGCGAGTTCCTCGCGCACCGAGGGTTCCGTACAAACTTTATGTTGCAACTTTACCTACCCCATGTATCGACAGATTGGGTCACTTATTTGCACGGCGTGAAGTTAGTATGCGAGTTTGTTTTTTCTTGATATTTTTTATTATTTATAAGACATATAAATTGGTGAAAATCGAATTTGGTTTAGAAGTTTCTTTATTTTAAGAAAAAATAATGAAGTTAGGGTCTATGTTATATTTTTCCTGTGATATTTATAATAATATTAACGATGTGTACAAAAATCTATCAATATGTCAACTTTGTTTATAACTATTCCAAATTTCAAATTGGTAGCTTAACACATTGACTGCTAGCGAGTGCTACGCGCTACGCTCGTAGCCGGTTCCGTCGTTTTTCCGCTTTATAGCGGAAAGCGACCACCCACAGAGAACTCCCCTAGCGGGTTGCCAGCACTCAATGTGTTAAGTAGTGCTCGAGATATTTAACAATGTGACAGATAGACAGATTGACTATCTCACCATAAGGGTTCCTTTTTTTACCATTTTGGTACGGAACCCTAAAAATGGGTTTAAATGAACAATCAAAGTTGTTTATTTTATTTTGTCCCTATTTTGCGCATGGAAGTCGCTACGAAACAATGAAATTACGGTCCAAATCAATTTCTATACTAATATTCATAGTACTTCATGTTACTGTAACGGCCTCTTCAGCCTAGTTATTTGTGTATTTATCATTTGTTCCTGAGTTATGGACGTTTCCTATGTAAACAAAAATACTATGAAAAAAAAACATACATTTTTTATAGTTTGGAGCTAGGTTCATGATTGTGAGATTATCCCCAAAAATGTATTAAAAATATGTATTGTATATCATGAAAGGCATTTAAACTCGAGTGTGTTCATGAAACGAGGCCTCAGCCGAGTATATAAATCTGCGGTTGGTAGCCTATGTAAATGTATGGCCCATTTTTCGTATGTTCGTAAAATTCTAAAACTGAAATTCGTATTCGTTAAAGTACTATTGATTGCATCACTAGTCTGCACTTTTCTATTTCATTCGATCTTGGTGTTTATACCTTATACACACGGGATACCGCCTTTGATAGCCACGAAACTACAGTTAGTTTGCTATTACTATGCTCATTACTGGATCCAGGGGACCTAGCCACGTGACAATAGTTTGCTGAAAATGCCTAGTAAAATGTAAATATAATATATGGAAATTATTACGAGTACATTAAATTTCTTTTTTTCGTCTTTGATTTCTATGGCTAGTGTAGGAAAATAAATATACAGAGGATACGACCTCTCCACGTCGTAGACCATTTTTCGGAGCTAGCTCCTAATCTAATATTTATGTGGTGCTTCAAATGTTTAATGTACTCCGGTTTAACTACTCCTTGACGTTTTGTTTTATGCACCTCGCTAACATACCTTTGTGTATTTTCACGGAACGGGTGAAAAATGCACCTCGAATATCATTTGAACACGTTTTCCTAAAATTACTGTCCGTTGTTGCTCCATTGTGTGAATTTATGCTTAAGAGGAAATGCAAATCGGTTAAAAATTGTATTGAAATAGAAACCGTTAAAAAATAGTGATTCATATGTACTAAATACTAAGCGAGATGAGGATTTTACTGCTCTAGAGTTTTTTTTAACATAAGCAGTTAAGGTGTTCACCCACGGTTTCTAAGTTACCGGAGATTTGCAGACGTTTTTAAACTTTCAGAGATACTGGGTGTCTTCAAACATGGGGCTTTAAATCCAGGGTTTGATTGTACTCTCCAAACTGAACCTCTTTTACTGTGGGACCCAGAGATCGCGAAAAAAATATTGGCTGACCCCATAATACCCCATACAAAGTGTTAACATCTGATTTACCGAAATATATGAAGACAAAAATGATTGTAACTCCATCAGTGTTGGTCCCATAGTATAAAATGCTCGATTTGAAAAATAAAATCAACAGCAGTTAAAATCAACAATATACAGATAAATACACCTTTATTTAAGTAAGATCGAAGTCATTTTCAAAGACCACTTTGATAGCTGGCATTTTGTTTTTATATTACTGTATTTTCTTTTATGAATATGTCCTTAAAAACGGTTGTGACCTACAGAGAAGACACACATGCACATGACAAAAATGTAAAGGGTTTTATTATTCACGGAACTCTAAAAAATTAAAAGGTGGTGGAAATTGCAAGAACATAGCCCGATATATTATACAGGTTTCCTTTTATGGATATCAAATATACAAAACAAAAGGTGTTTTGTATATTTGACGTGCTTCGTTCCTCGAACAAGCATACTGAATAGAAAACGTACCGCGAATCTCTAGGAACTTCATTTTATAAAATACCTGAACAGAGCGCTTCCTACCACGGCCTACCGCGAACATCAAAACATAGAATATTTGTATATTCCTCTCTATCGCACTTTCTAATGAGACCAAGAGGGACGCAGGTACGAATTTTCGAGAATTTTCGATTTCTAGGTTTCTATGTTTGTGGGACCCATAGACATACCTATGTATCATTTTTATTACGAGTAATGTGATAGGAAATTAAATTCGTTTTAGTGCACGGAAAAAATAAATTTCCAGGACATTCTCGATCCGAGACTATATATTTTTTTAAACTAGAATAGACTGATGTTTATGCATCAAGTGCGAAAAGTAGGTGATTTTCGATAAGTGTAATTTTTTGCGAGCAAAACGAGCGAGTGATAAGTCCACACGAGTCGGAAATTATCTTTACGCAAGTGTTTGTGCGAGTAAAGAAAAAATCATATAATGAAAAAATATTTTAATTTTTACAATTAAAACTTAATAAGTTTAGTTGGTAAAATTTTCGAACTTAAAAGACATTAGTTTTCTCGCAACTCTCTTTGGCTTACAGTATGTTAATATAATGATAAGCGGGTGGTGTAGGAGCACAGTCTGCTGAGTACAAAAACCATAACGTACTTGGTTTATTTGTCTTTGAAATACGCCAGGAAGACATTTTCTGAAAGCGAGCCTGCGGCTTTCTTATTGTTTTCCCAGTGCAAAATGTCATTATACGTATTCATATGAATCCATTTATTGTAAGAAACTAAACTAAAACATATTAAAATACAAATTTTAACCTAGAAGTATAACTAAATGATGTATATATTTTTGTTTTTTCTGTTGTAATATTTTATGAGGTGTGCAATAAGGAGTTATTGTATTGTAAACTACAACTAAAATAAAACTAGATACAAACTAAAATAAAAGAAATAAAAACTAAAACAAATCTAAAAAAGTCCCCTGCGGCATGGTACCGAGGACGCTGGCAACATTTCCTCGCTAGATTGCTAGACTGATCCGTTGAGCGAAGAAGCTGCCAGCTCTTGGGTCTCCTGTGGCGTCTCTCAGTCTCTTCGATAGGTCTTTGAAGAGACTCAGAGCGCTAGGGCCCCACGGACCAACGGTCTCGACGCCGAAAGGAACAAAATTATATGCGACGCCGACTACTTTCTCACCTTTGCTTTCTTCGCCGCCTGTGCCGCTGCCGCTGCCCTCGCAGAGGTTCGGTGGAGATGATATGGGGCTAGTGTGTCTACACAGGTTGCATCCCCCACCAGCACCCGTCCCATACTCCACGGAACCAGTTCTGGATATGCCGGTCGACTCTAATAGAGCCAGCACACCAACCGACGCAAGAGACCGGTCTTCAGAAGCGGCCCGCTTTTCGTTGGCAGGAAAGTCCGTGGTGCCCAAGACAGTCAACATCGGTTCCGCAGGGGCAACGATGGGGGGCGCAGACCGGGACCCCGAGGTGAACGCTAACTGAAATTTGGAGAGTTATATTATGAATAACTACGTATAATGACTTTTGCACGTTTCCATAATATGAATAGGTAGGTATTATGAGTTTTTGCATTGGAAAAAGAATAAGAAGGCCGCCGACTCGCTAAGCGGCTGGCGTATTTCAACGAATTAGCAAAGTACCTATATGAATTCCATATACTTTTCTTATGACTGAGGCGGCTCGGTAGAAGGCTCGTATTAGCTTCTTGCGCTTCTTGTGTAACATTTTCCAGAGTTAACATTTCCTCACTTGTACTTGACATTAATTCAACTACTTGCTTAATTCACTGCTTAACCACGTATAGTACAATCAAGTGCAAAAATATGGTTCGACTTAATCGACTCATAAATATGGTACTACGCTCTTATTACACCGGCATAAGGTGCTATGGGACATATTTTTGAGTAAGATGTGCACCACCATATTTTTACACTTGAACATGCGAACTTTACGTACTTACTACTACTGCATATGCACAAAGGCAACCATGACACATCGCAATAAGGCACAAGCATTCAGCCAAACAGTTAAGTGATTATTAAAAACATATTATTTATCAAATCAATATAATGACACTGCGAATGATATAGTTAGTTATAAATACCTCTTATGTGAGTGAAAAATCTAATATTTTCTCGCGTAGTAAATACTTTTTTGTATCGGGCTGATAGCGGAGTTAAAAAAAAAACAAGTAAAAAGCACTAGTACGAAAAAGTACCTACTACTTTCCGCCTGATTTTGCTCCATTAGAAACCGCAGCACATGAAATCTCTTCAAAATCTTTATTTTAAGTATATTCTGTTAGTTATAAGAACTTAAAAATGGTATTGCTTTACATGGAAGAAGCTTGCTATATTAAGATAAGTCATTTTATCCGTGTAGGTAATATTTTCATTTGGAAATATTGTAAGTAAGTTTATTGCAGGTACAGAGCGAATTTAAGACTTCACATGTCTCACTTAATCTCAGTTTTGTTGTAGGTTTCGTCGCGATGCTTTCCTCCGCCGAAAAGCAAATACCAAAATATAATTCGTATGTGATTCCCGTAACACTCCTTCATAAAAGTAATTCTTCCCTATATTGATCGTAGCGCACGTTACTCAACGCTTGACGATGGCATCCCAAAATGTCCGTAATGATTAAAATTGATCATAATACTAGCTTTTGCTTTTGGATTCGCTCGCGTTAGAAAGAGACAAAAAGTAGCCTATTTCAATCTTCATCCCTTCAACTACCTCCACTTAAAAAATAACGTCAATTAGTCGCTCCGTTTTGCCGTGAAAGACGGACAAACAAACAGACACACACACACTTTCCCATTTAAAATATTAGTATGGATTAATATGTCTGACGATAGTTTAAATTAAATTTTGATTATTCACCACAGCAAAATAAATTTTATGTCATGCCTAGTGCCTGCACTTGCACTTTTACTATCCCACTTCACAAAGTGGTACGTAGGCACGTTTTTACTATGTGTTCGCTCATAACGCGGACCATCCACGCTGTTGTGTATGTGTGTGTAACACAGTGTGTTAAGATCGTGGGGCATGAGAACAAGACATGTTACTTTTGATCACCAATATTGATAAAAAAAATTCAAATGATAAGTATAAAATATCTAACTAACAATTTGATCAACCTGCTGCATGAGACGTGTTGTCGTTCCCCATACAGATAAGATAAAGATAAGATAAGATAAGATAAAAAATCGTTTATTTCAGAATATAAAAGTTACAGACATACCAGGGGTCTCCGCACTAGGCTACGCCTGTATCGCGGGGAACCAGATAAAATTAGTGTATCAGAACTAGTTACAAAAATAAAAACTAAAAAGAAGTTTTGGTATAACATCTCTTACTTAGCTTAAGCTTAAAAAAAGAAAAAATTCTAGTGGTACATAACAATACAATAGAAATATTTTGTGTCTAAAGATCCAAGTATAAAACTAAAGTATCTTAACTAATAAGTCCTCTGTCTCGACATAATTCAATGAGTGCAAAAATTTGTAAACTATTTGTTTGTTATACAGTGTACCAAAAGTCGTAGGTCCACCTAGTCATTATCTACTTTCTTATGATAGTATTGATCAAGATCAGACTCTGAGAGGGTGATTTTGGATCATGACCGCAATTTCACTCTGTATACACTCACTCTAAATATATGTCAGTATGGATAGCTAGGTTCGTATTTTCTGGGACACACGAGGGATTTCACGAACAAGCGGATTGCGTTTGTGTGGCAATTAATCAACGATCCTGCGCCCGACAATACGAGTATACGTATGTCCTATAATAAAAATTAATTATTTTAAAATTGTTTTACCATCTTCAAATAGCATTTATTTCTTGCATAACAAACATGATTTAGAATCACATCTAAGCCATCATAAAATAAATCTTTCCAACGTACAGGGATAGCAGTCTAATACCAATCACGAGTCTATCCCTTATACATTCCAGAACTAGGCATTTCGTAGTCGAATCGACTCGGGTTCCAATAAAATATGACTCACCCCCATCCTATCCGATCCGATCCGATCCGATCCGGGACGATCTGTCAGTATAGTGAGTCACGTGACCTCCGAGGGCTCAGTGCTATCACGTGTTTATTATTTTTAAGCTTTTCTACAGTAAGGAAAAGTGGAAAAAAAACTCATGATCTCGGGCGGGACTCGAACCCGCGCCTCTGAGATATCAGCTCATCGCTCTTCCAACTGAGCCACTGAGCCGGGTGAGTGGTCTGGGTAGTTCAGTTGGAAAAGTGATGAGCTAGTATCTAAGACTCGCGGGTGATCGTTCGTGATGTTTTCCCAAACCAATAATTTAATCAAAGATTCGACTGCGCCTTATCTAAGGTTGCATACGTACATTTTGATAGCACAGACTGTGAAAGTGTTAAGTAAAGGACATCATTCAATACAAGTTTGACGTATAATATAAAATAACACTTCATTTGACAGTTCATTTGATAACGTGGTTTGACTCTAGGTACCTACCTACCTATTTGAAATGATCTACGAGTGATTAAGTTACGCAAATATGATTGGCTACCAGGGTGTAACAAAAATGCTGGTGATCCGTTTACGGGCACAATCAGTATCATGGTCTGACTAGAATCCGTCCAAGCTCTAAGTGTGCGATATGATTTTGGACGTTATACGCCGTAGTAGTGATCTAGTTGCACTATATTAATTTGCAAATCTTCTAGTTTCACTGCATTCCATTGTATAATGCCGCGGAATATTACATCCATACCAATTACTAGATAACCCGGCCGAATTAAGAAGCCGTGGTGAGTGCAACGCCTGGTACTCGCCAAGGTACAACTTCCAAGACCGGGTTTTACGCCGCAGGTGTGATGCGATCCATCGTTTAATTGTGTATGGCAGTGTTGATGCAATTTATATTTATTGCCTCAATTAATTTTCTTACTTAGTAGTAATTAGTGATTATTAATAATTACTATCACTTTGAGAAAACGTTAATATGCTGTAATAGGTGTTACTATAAAACAATACTGTATTTATAAAAGCTAATAGTTTTAATTTTTAGCCTTTCGTATTTTACGGGACCCTTATTACTTGTTATTACTAAGTCTCTAGTGTTTGTCCGTCAGTTAGCCGGCTGTATCGCATAAACCATGATCAATAAACAAGTTATTTCAAAGTGTATTTTCATAGTATACCTAAGTAACTATTTAAACAAATATATCAAAGTACGCCCGGGCTCCCATACAAAAAAAAACTTGATTTCATGTAGTGTTCTTAATTTTGTGTCTTATGATCCGTACTTAAGAGTGCACATATTGCAAGTAACATGTACAGACACCGAAATGGATGTAGGTCCAAGAGCGCCCGAAAAATGAACATAGGCTCGTAATTGGCAGATAATTGCTGTGAACAACTAAACAACAATTTTTGTAGATAAAAGCTTTCACCAGATTTAAGAACTAGTTATTAGTTATTACTCAACTATTTAACTAAGAGTCATTTTATTCATTTCAACGGGCTCGACGTTCAAATTCTAACCAAAAACGTAAACATGGGGCTACGACGTTTGAACAGTAAAAGTATCGAGGCTTTTGTTTAATGGTGTTTTAATCACGTTTAACAGTTTGAAGGAAATATGTTGAAGTACTTGAATTGAAGTTTTATTTACGTATATGAATATCAGGTACCTACGTAGTTGTCATCATTCATCAGATCTAGATCTCTGAATGATAACAACTTGGCAGTTGTGGCCTCTTAATGGTTGAAATTTACCCAACATTTGCTATGTAATGTAAATAAATACCTAATAAACTTCAGTTAAATTTGAAAATAAGATGGTCTTTTATACAAGAGGGATATAGGGTTCCGTAGCCAAAATAGCAAAACGGAACCGTCCATCTGTCCGTCCGTATGTCACAGCGTTTTACTTACTGACTATTAAGCATATGGGAATTATAGTAGAGATCAACTTTGAGTGCCACATATTTTTTAATATGTTTAGGGGGGGGGGGGGGGACCCCATACGAGAAAACTTTCAGATCAAAATATAATGTTTATGCCAAATATCTCAACCTCACATATTTCTCAGCTCTCACTTATTTACTTACGTTAAATATAAATGTAATCGGTACTGTAACGGTCCATAATTTATTACAAATTTCCTATCCTAATGAAATACAGTTCCTGAATTTTACCTTGTAATATCAATTTGGCCAGTGATCGTGTAGGGGGAAACGTTGTGTCGCGTAGTAAAGCTAGGTTCTTTTCATTCAATAAAGTTGCCATTATTTATTTACTCTGCCTTCTGCAATGTTGTCTACCACCTGTATTTTTAAAGAAGCTATGAGCTACTATCACTAAGTACTTTCATCTAAATTTGGAAGCTAACGTGAAGGGATTGTAACTGTAGAAGACGTACGTGTTGTCAGGTAATGTTAAGAGTTGTCAAGCTGTAGGAAGGGTCAGTCAGTGTAGTATCACTCATATTACTCTATATTATGTCGTTAATCTCATCTACTCTCAACTCGAACTCCTTAACTGTCTTGCCTGCATAATGTATGTCATTGAGAGTCTAGTCAGTTCTCGTAAAACGATAAATGTAGTAGATAAATGTAACATACTATTTAGGGATACTTTTGAGTTAGAGGGGAGATCTTAAATCCATTCAATATGTTTCTACAGATAGGGGGAATAAAGGAAATATATTTTTCAAATCTAGATGTGTGTACTTAGCTTTCGATTTCGGTTTCCTTATTGCGATAAAATTATATCCTTTGTCTTATTTTGAATCCATGTATCCTTCCAAGAATGTAAATTAGTATAACTTCTCGTCGCTGGTATCAAACATCATTTAATTCCTTTTTATTGAAACTAACATTGTATATAATTTGAAATTCATGTTTTCTTAGAAGCTTTGTTTGGCATTGACAGCTGATTATTCCAAATAATTCAAATATCATTGATTTCATATTTAAAAAGCATAGAGCATTAAAACTTTTGGAGCATAGACGAAATTAGAGATTTAAGGCTAGCTATACACTACTCGTCAAATACACGCGTTTCTAATAAAGAATATGAAATAAGTTAAGGGTAATTGTAACAAATAAATATGTAATAATCATTTATGTAAACGGGAAATGCGTCCCGTTACAGTACTAAAAAGGTACACACAAAGACTTAATAAACTAAAACTAAGCTTAAAAGTAAATTAAATACTTACTTAAATACCTTATTAGCCTGAACATTTTTATTGATAAGAACATTTCTGTCGCACTAAAAGTGTTTTTGTTTATTATTTCCAAACACTGTCGAAGTATTTTGTCTATGATCTTTAGTAGTCAGGTATCGCGGCTGTGCCGTATCACTTACCCTATTAGTAACACATCTTTTAAATGAATTGATTATCACTTTTCATCATCATGAAACTATAAAAAACCATAAAAAACCATGAAACTGAAAATGCACATATTGTTGAGTTTGATTTGCATGTTCGGAATGTTCTGACTCGACGACATTTATGCATAAAGGCTTGTATAAGTATTTGAGTAGGTAATTTATGTTACGTAACGTATGTGTAATCTTTTATATTGGTTATATTACCTATTTGCAGTTTACCAATTAATTTTACATGGACACAGAAAACTATATGGTATAATTATGTACTGAAGAATATATCGAATATACCGTAGGTATTCATTATTACGCGTATTACACTACACATAACCGCTTTGTTGACAGGATTAGATGTGAGGGACCTTTATGCAAATTATGAGGGTGTCTTACAATAGCTACAATCAATTAATGTAATACACAGAACACTAGGAACATAAGATATTGAAATGGTAGATTGTTAACCTGGTATTCTGGCGCTCGCACGTAGGGAGAACGCCGATAGTCTGAGACTGAAACCGCCTTTTACCAGAGTTAAAAACTCTACTTTTCATATCGAATACTAGGAAAGAAAAATACACGTGTATTTATAAAATATATCTTAACATGATCTTTGTAGTACGAGTCTTGTAGTAGAAGACACTTCTAACGTATCAGTTGGTAACGCTTCATGATGTCACCTCCATTTGTTTGATTATGTAATGTACACATTCTTTCCGAACCCTACAGCAAATAAAAATGAATAGGTAGGTACATTTTGTTTTTCACTTTTTGAAGTCGGTTTTATTTTTTGTTAAAAAGTTATTATTTTTCTATTTTTAGTTAGTAGGTAAGTACTAGTATGAGTGAACAAAAGACAGTTAGTCTAATCAGCTTAAGCACCTGGTATTATCAGATGTAGGTACTTCACCAAATTTATGGTTTTACGGAAGAAAATGCTTGGTTACTTAAAAAACACCAAAGTCACTATATGTGCCTTTGAAAATTGAGTAGTTTCCTAAATTCCTCATGCATCCCATCATCAGATCAGAACCAAAATTTTACGACACCTATTTGAATGACTCTTTTTTAACAAAAAAAGAAATAGGACAAAGCAGCTCCGAATGCCATCCCTGGTCTTCATCATCACTTCATCAGGTCTACCTTATAAAATTTAATGGTTTTCGCAAGAAATTGCTTAATTTACTTATTAAAACAACGAAACCACCATACATGTGCCTTTAAAAATTTAAGGGTTCCCTTAATTCCTCGTGGATTCCATCATCATATCAGCACAAAATTTCTATGGGACCAAATTTGAGGTAACCGTTTTCGAATAAAACAAAACATTTACATCGGACGACGAAGCTCGGAGTGATCAGTGAATAATAAAAAAACCAACAATCATACATATGTATAACCGCCTCCGTCGAATTCTCGAAGTCAGTTAAAAAACCATTAAAGTAAACAGTGCTCTAGCAGAAGATATATTACCTATGCTCTCACCTTTTTAACACAATTTCGTGTATTTTGCCTTTGTTTTAAATATTTTGTCATCGTGTTATGTCAAAAATAAAATATAAAGTAACGGGTGATAACAAAAAAATGAGAATTCATTCAGAGGCGTAAAAAAATCTCTCCCATTTTTGTTTAAAACTTGGATATTCTTTGGCTATTCACTCATAACAGGTATTTGCAAAATCATCAATACACAGAAGATAAGACCCGTGGTCAGCTGTTTGTCAAATATTAAACCCAATGTCCAAACAAGACCATTGGGCGGCCTGTTTTACTCTTTTGGGCACATTATGTCTTGATCCGTTCAATCAGCCGGACAAAATGTTCAGCTCTTCAAATTTATTAAATGAACGTAAAAAATCTTCCCTCTAGCCACATTGTGAAAACTTTAGGGTTACCGGATTTTCACTCATTGATAAAATTAACGATTTTTGTCTACAATTTCAAGTCATCCAGTGAGACTGTGAAGAAAAATTGATTTTTACTGATCAATGTGTTCTGGTTTTCTTTTCTTCTTACGACATTCTTAATCTATCTTTTTAAATACCGATAAGGATAAAAACCGTTGTAAGTAACACTTAGATTTTTTCATGGCAACTCAGTGGCTGACGGAATCATTATGATTAAAGGTGCAATTCTGTTTGTTCAGTCATCCCTTTGTCATTATGTTTGCTGATTCCTGCTACCACTTTTGTAAGCAGTTGCCTGGGATGTAAGGATTCTAAAAGGAGTGAATACGGGTAAATTTTTATTAAGTACCTAAAATTTCCAATTGTATAGGCTTGTTCTGTGTTTAAGTTTGAAATTTAAATATGTACAAGACATGTTTTCATAGTTTCTTGCATTTCGACAAATAGGTACAAATGCTTAAAAAACTAAATACTGAAACTGAATTTAGGAACCTTTAAGATACTAACATTTTTTTTAATGTTCGATGGGTTTTTGGACTGATAATGGTCAATTGACCAAGTGCATTTGTATTTGGCGGCATAAAACTTTGACGGGGTGCCATTTTATAATCGTTATAAAAAAGTAATGGGCGGTGATTTATCGATAAAATTCATCGTCCTAGGTACTCCTTATACATTGTTAACGGCTCCGACATACGTGCACAAAAACATTGTGTATTTGAACTATAGGTATTACATACTTCTGGTTCGAATAGTTATTGTTATAAATATGTAGGTATCTACAAGAATAAAATAAGGGTAGATGGTACTTTGAATTCGAGGCGAAAGTAATTTGAATCGACGTAGCGGCAACACGTGACTGCCAGCATCGAGTTCAATATAAATTATTAGAAACAGTGTGTAATCTAATCTAAGTCCGCAGCGCTGTCCCGCGTTAGTGTCTCATCGACATAAAATATTAAAATCCTATCATGTACCGTAACATGATTAGAACATCAAAGCACGTGTGCAGACACGTCTTCGCATTTAGGATGTCAACACATGAGTCGCGCGACACGCCGATATCCTAATATACATTGTATTGCCTTCGCCAATTATATTCAGTCGGATATAATCGGTGGGAAACGGTTGCGCTTTCGTAACTCATGTGGCGCCGTCCTAACGTTATCCAACGCTACTTTGTAGTGTCATGTAGATAGGTTATGTATGTACGTATTGTTTACTGTTCTCACAGTAAGGTTGTGCATGCATAATATTATTACAGGAGTATTCAAATTACGTGCACAAATTAATCATACCAATGCTGGTAGCTACTTTATCCATGAATAAGCAGAACCTCATTAGGCGTGTGCCTAGATAACTGCAATCCCTTTACGACCCCATAGTCATCACGTTTGTCACCTAATAAACCTAAGTTACGTTAAGTCTAGGCTTCAATCGATATACGCCGCCTAAATGCACCGCCTACAGTTTTTCTGTTTTGTCTTAAGGTTAGCTGGTAGAGAATGCCTTATGGCATTAAGTTCGCCTTTTGTACTATAAGTATTTTCTTTTGTGCAATAAAGATTAAATAAATAAATACCAAGTGACAATTGAACTTATTATATGGGGTGCAATAATCGCTTTTATGACATTAATTGTCTTAACAAAGCATCTTTACTGACGGAATAAAATTAAAGCTTTATTGGGGAGTAGGTAGCAATACACAAAATTTATTAGCCTCAATAGATTGACAAAGTACAGATTATCCTTGTTTCTATTCCGAAGCGCTAATGTGGAGGCAAGTTTCTGTATTGGCGGAGTGAACATTGTGGATGTCTTGAAGATAGGAAACAGCTCCGTAGGAAGCATGGGATAAATAAACTTAATTTAAATTCTATTTAAAAATAAATTATGCAGTTATACATATATACTTACCTCATTTTATAATTATGATATACGGTTTAACAAAATCAACAGCAACAATGGCAAGTGTAGCTTGTCACTGGAGCATAGAAGGAGAGAACGAACCTAAATGGCATGCGTAATTTTTCCATTCTACTGTTACTGATAAATGTAGATCGTCAGATTCCAAGTTGTTTACTAAGGTCCGCACATTGTTAACTATAAAGAAGACAGGTAGGTATAACTGCTTATTCAAGTACTGACCTGTAGGCTGGTCTCAAGTTTAACTGATACAAGCAAAATGTCTTGTTTGAATTGGTGTCTCCATAGGTATTCTGCGCACTGAAAATAATAAGATGACTTCAGTAATGATATTCTTCATTTCAATGTTCTTGGAGCAATAAAACAAATATTCGCCGCATATGTATTTATATATATTTAAACGCGCACCTACTTTTCTAGTTTCCATCGTAGCTTGAGAACAAGAAATAATATTAAATCGCTGGAGAAAGGGCCGTAATTTTAGTATGAAAAACTGCAATTTCAAATGCTTTTTATATCGAAACTGGGGCTCGTAAAATGAACTCAAATTTCACAGTCGCCCTAATTTTTTGCAAGCTTTCTATCGGTACCAATCACGATCCTTACAAATGAAGAAAACGTAAACAAAGATTTGTACGGAGCACTATCAATTATGTTTAAGGGATGTGGTGTATGGATACGGCTTGGATTATAATTTATAATATTACAAAAGAAAATAATTCACGTAATCACATTGTAATCATATATTAATTTCGAATCGTCTTAAATTTTATTGATAACAGTTGACATCTGTGCGTCTTTGATCACGCTTTCAATATTTGACAAGAATTCTTGTCATATTAGTTCCGTGATTTACTCTCATAAATAGTCATAATGTTCTGTGATTTACCCTCTTAAATAGTCATAATGTACTATTGTACCTACTTAATCAGACAGTAAAACTTGTTTTTAAGTTATTGATACACAAAGCACTTTATCAACTTTTTTCTTGGTATCTGATCTTCGGGACATAACACGATTGTTTGGGTTTTACTCCGCTGGCAAAGAATGGACGGTAATATTGTGCGTAAGTAGTGTCTGTATAGATCAGATCACACAAGTAATAGGTAGCCTATTCCACTGCCGAGTTGGCGACTGAACTTATAAGTTATAACAAGGAATATAATAATACATAATATATTAATATATTAGTAAGTGCCTACTCCCAAATATTAGAAATCTATATAGCCACCGAAATCGGCACAACCGAAAATGCAGTACCGTTTTTTCTTGTTATATTCACACATTCTAATTTTCACCAAAATAAGTCAGTTAATAACAAGAGTTTGAAAACTTTCAAACATAAAATTACACGTACGCCATTTTCTTACCATTTCGTTTCACGTAAAGGGTTTGGTGACACCATTCAAAATAATGGTTATACAAGCAACATAGGAATGCAACTGTGAAAAAAGATATATTTGAAAATCATTTATCGTATCGGTCGTGGGTTCAAATCCCGCTCGACGCGGAGAATTTTTCCATTTTTCTTTCAATTATAAAATAGTAAATATTATTTGCACCGATTCCAAAATGATGATTCATCATCATCAACTATCTATATAATGCAATGTTCTCAGTACCCAAATTAAACGAGATATTGCATTCAACTCACCGTGCACCGTTTGCATTCAACGCCAACTACGTTTATTATATTTTCATTAAATTAGTACAGATATAGTACATAATGTTTTGCCCTTGTATTTTCTCGGAAATGCTCGTTTTTGTCGCGATACTTTTATCGACTTTTAGTACTGACAGTACTGACACTGACTGAAATAGCATGATATGTTCGGGCGTTTTAGTGAAAATACGAGGACAAAACATTATGTACCACACTCAGTACAGTTATCGGTTAACTTCATGTTAATTTGAACTGCAATCAAAAACGAAATTAGACGCGTGAAATGTCGCTATTTAATATCGTCACTTTTAATTAGGTGTTCTCTTAAAAGTAGCTTATCAACAGTTTTCAACCCCATTCAACGTTACAGCTAGTTACTAGTGAACAACAGTGTAGAAAAATTGATAAAGCTTCAAGAACAGATGATTAACTCTTCTTCAATGTGTAAAATAAGCTGATCTATGGGTTGTAAATTGTAATATCAATGTTAATTTACTATCCATATTCATTTGTTGTTTTAATTGCAGTGTTCGGTGATACAATAGGGTGCGCACCCGCGGAGATAAATAGCGCATCTGCACAAGCGCTACTGCAGTTTTTCAATGGATTCTTACTTACCACCACGTACAAAGGCATCGTGGTCGTCGTGTCACAAAATGTGCAGGAATTTCTTGGCTACACTGAGGTAAATATAAATAGGCACCTACAGCTTTCACGCTCAAAACCATACGTGTATCAAAACTATCAAAGCCCGTACCCAGAAAAGTTCCCAGAAAATATGCTTTCAATGGCTTAGTTGTTCATTGAATAACCTAAACAATTCCTTTAGGCGAAGTACGTCATTTTCTTAAAAAGTCACTAAGTTATTTAATTTACCTAGCAAATACCTTATCCATCATATTTTGTCGGAACTGTAAAAACCAACGAACGAAACGAAATAACGCCTTATTCAAGCTGTTTGAACACTGAACTCGTCGTTTTAGGTTCAAATTAAATTTTAAAAAATCCATGTCATTGTGTGCTGCTTTGCCAACAGTTGGAACTCCTCGGCCAGAACTTATTTACGATCATTCACAAGGACGACCACAAGACTCTTCTCCACCAACTGAAACCCAAGAGCCAGATCTTGGGCCCTAACGGAGAACTTCTCATTCCGGACCGACCTGACGGCAAGTTGCTCGTCGCCAAAGCGCTAGCAGAAGAAAAAAGGCGCTTTGTTGTAAGGTAAGATCATAATATATAATACAGAATGTGCACTGTTTGTCGAAACCGATTCGGAAGATCAGGAATTAGGCCGCCCTAAATTGACACGTTTTCTTTGTGACTCGCTAGACTTACTTATTTAATAGAAGCAATCGATGGGAGCCGAATGCACCCAACTATTGAATGATGTACCTAGTGGTACATCATTCAATACTGTAATTTTTCAGAAAAAGATTAACAAAATTTAATATATCTTAGTAGAGTTCTCTAATAGCAATCGGCATATTATTACAAATAATAACAATGTACCTACGCATATTGCCAAAAAGAATTGGCACGGCGCAGTGGCACTGTTGGTTGGGCTAATTCGTATGAGTACGAGTACTTGCATAGAAGCTTGAGGTGTTTTTGTAATCCGGTATTCAATCATGAATTTGCTTAATGAATTCTAACATAATAGGCGTGCCCTCCTAATTTTTTTGTCGTCCGGGAAAAAAAATATATTTGTACACGTACCTTAGGGCCTATAATGTCATCAAAAATGTACCTAGTTGCTGCCCGCTGACGTGACGTATACGATAGCGATTGCAATGCAACCATACCTACATATTTTTTTAAAAGTAGATACTTTATTTTACCGGCGTTCCTGACGATTATAACCAAATGCTTTAGTAAATTGTTTTGCAATGACACGTGGACCATTTCACGGTTCTACAGCGTAGTTTGTTTGTGAAACATGAAAATTGTTGTACAGTAATAAATCAACTTTTACTGTGAAACTTTTCCGGCAAACAAATCGCGATTCAACTGTCGGGCATACTTTAGAGTAGATCGCCCAACTGTAAACTGAACTTTTGCAATTAGTATTTCATTCCGGTACTGTACTGGCATGGCCTTACTTACTCAGAAAACACAATTTGATTGAACACTAATAGGTAGTTGGTGCTCACTCAAACAAACGGGATTTCCACGTCTTGGTAGATATACCTACTACAAACCTACACCATAGCTTAAATAGTAAAGTATTTCTTTCTTCTAGTACGCGGCCAAATAAACAACCCCCAATTACTATCGCTGATTCTGTTTCGAATACCTCCTGTCACTAGCATTCAACTGCGTCCCCGTCACCGCGGGTTGTTTACAATTCCAGCAACACGAACCCGTGCATTGTCCCAATCCCCACTACAACGTGCACTGTGTCTCTTAAATGATATACTGGACAGTGACAGCCCACTAGATATATTTTATAGCTCAGAAACTAGATTCATGAAATCCAGCAGCCAGTATATAGAGTCTATTACTACATCAAGCTCCATCCATATGTAATGTCTAATGTGTAATAATATTGAAATTACTTGTATTTGTATTTATGTCTTACCTGTTTTTTCTATTTTCTATTGTATATTTTTTCTTTTGTATATTTTGTATTTTTTGTCTCCTATATGGTTAACATGTATAGCTGGACTGTTAATGTTTAACTAAGGAATAAAAATAAAAAAATAGTTTCTTAAGAAATAACATTCTGCAACAAAACTCAGTACCTACTTCTCAGTGTTTATGTGCGTTTTTCTACAGCATTAATTATAAATGGGCATATTTAAATATGTACGTATCTCTAAAGTATTGTCATGGTCTTCATAAATAGTGATAATCTAATCGTGTACGAATATCTTATTGTATAGAAGCTTAATTTACAATTTCACGCGCTGCAGGTTCAAGAAGCACACACAGCGCTCTGAACCTACTCAATACGTAGCCTGCGTTGTGGAGGGCTCCTTGAGGAAATCTGATGGCGCCTGCCGCGGCAACAACCGCTGCTGCCAGATGGTGCGACGCGCGCGCGCCAGAGGCGACAACCCGTGCTCCAGTGGCAATGACGTGGTGGGTAGTATCTATTGAAGCTAATGTTGTGTTAAAATCTGTATTCGAATAATCTGATGATAGACAGATTATAAGGCGCGCGCGTGCAAGAGGCGACTACCTTTGCTACAGAAAAGCAACAATGACGTGGTGAGTATAGTATTTATTGAAGCCTATGGTGTGTTTAAATCTGGATTGGAATCCTCCGCTCACTTTGTTGTGGTCAAATGTGCACACGTGAGAAGTGAGAACGCCTTCTGACGTCGTGAGCAGACCTTGTTGAATCTAATAAAGGTGCACGGCAAAAGCACATACCTATGTTCGCCACTTAGCAAGTTAGCGAAAGTATTTTCCAAGTACAATGTGGACATGCACTTGTGTTTGAATCTCACATAGGATCCATAGCTGATGCTGCCGCTAGTAATTAGTTGCGCCCAGGTAGGTGGCTTTTAGAGTAGGTATTAGATATAGGTTTAGCAATAATAAAATGTGTACAATGAGGATTACCGCGAGTCGATTTTCCGCTAGGGGCGCTAGTGGAACGTGGGTCCTGTGGGAACATTTCAAACGTCACTTTGACAAATGATAAATTTCTATACCTAACCGTTTTGGTATCTTTGTAATCTGTAAATAACAAAATCAAAACATCGCCTCGAGGTTTTTATGTTGAAATTGTACTTGTTTAAAGCATTACAACTTTAGTCTAGAGTCTTGTGATGTGCCTATGTGCATGGCGGCTTAAGGATGACTCACACTAGGACGATACGGGACGGGACGGGACGATACGGGACGGGACGGGACGGGACGGGACGGGATGGGACGGGACGGGACGGGGCCTCCGAGCTTTCTAAGTTGTCACCGAGTACCCACCGACACGGGCTAGACGATTTTTTATAGGCAGGAAGCCCACTGATGTTAATTCGTTATAAACGAGAAAAATAGATAGAGATAAAGTAAAATAACTATTTAAACTATACAGCGTGGGTATTTGATACGGACGAATATTTTAATGACGATTACTATTGGACCTAGGGAACCTATTTACATTCATTTCTTTAGGAAATTAAGATGTTTTTTGTTCATACATAAAAAATCAGCACGCAATGTATTGCATCCAGATAAATTACCGTAGCTATCTTAACGTCATACGAGTATCATGTCAGTGTCATTTATCATGTCAAACAAAGTTGGACGACATACATTGCAGCTCTGTCGCACCTTAGAAAAATCATTACACCTAAATAATAACACAATTTAACGAAATTATTATCCCATACGATTCATATGAACAGGTACTACTATAGCTGGATTAATTATTCGCCCGTATCAAATACCCACGCTGTATATCTGAAACTGGGGGAATACTTCCGATCTGTCAGTGTTTGGGGCTCTGTGATCACGTAACGCCTCCATACTAAAAAAAAGCCCCGTCCCGTCCCGTCCCGTCCTAGTGTGAGTCATCCTTTATACTCGTATAGGTAGACTATTTGAAATAACTTTAAAGAATGAGTAACCGTTGAGTCAGTCAGTTCATAGTTCCTCCACGTCACGCATTTTAAAGCCCATCAATGATATATCCATTCAGACCAACGAGCTAAGTTACACATCATCTATTTATATCAGAATATTATGAAGAAATATTTGTTTACAACGCTTGAAGATATAACAAATGAGATAATTAAGGCGAAATTGCTCAAATGCCTACATACCGATCGTATTTTATGTCTGACTTAAAATACAATGATTCTACAGTGTGTAAATCTAATACGGGCGAACCTTTTAACGGTGGTTAGTATAGGACATAAGAAATGTAATTAGGTAACTTTTAAATGGAATTGCAATTAAAATTTTATCCATACAAAATAATTCGGCCCGCAATGTAATGCAAACACACTCGCCTTAAACATCCGTTGACAACTGTCAGCGTCAACTTGTTTATAGTACATTACTGCTGAAAATTTTATAAAAAATGGAATTATCGGGTCATAATTAAGTGTAACTTAAAAATATGTTTTAATTATTGATAAGAATAATGAATTCTATGTTTGGTTAAATTTATCGCCCGTATTAGACTTACACACTGTATATGACTAGGTATTTATAACGGCAGAAATGGTTTAGAATTATTATCACATTAAGAGCTATTGGTCAAACCAGGTTAACCAACTAACCCGGAGTTAAACTTTTTTTTGTATGGAATTTGGCAGCTTATTCCATGTTAGCTACTAACCCTAGTTGGTGCAAGTGTCGCTAATACTAATACTCTTTAAGGATGACTCACATTAGGAAGGGACGGGATGGGACGGGACGATCTGTCCATTTGTATAGAAATAATCACGTGATAGCTCGGCACAGTGTGTAATTTTGGCCTAGTTGCGGTCATGTGTGGTTTATGTGTTTAATTGATAGCTCTTAACGTTTTAGAGGTTTGACAAAGACACCGAAGGTTTTTTTATAATTATTTTCGGAGTTATTGTGATTTGCGAGAAAAATCCATAGAAACCATAAAAATGCAATATTTTTTTTTCAGGTGCATTATATGCAGATAAATAAAATATGTTCTCATAAAAGAAGTTTCTAGCCATAGCTTTGCAAAAAAACTGCATAAAAACCACGTTAAATTAAGACACAATTAAGGTTTTTACCAAAAATGAAAACTATTTTTTGTGGGTCAGTGTCTTAATGGTCGCATTTATTTTTTTAATAGACTGAATTTACAGATAATAATATACTTATATATTAAATGCCAGCTCATAAAAATGAAGGGGTGACGAAATATGAATTTTTAAAATTTTTGTTAAGGGTTGTCACTAACTTTTCTATGGAAATTTAATTATCATGTTCAGTCATATTTATTCTTGATCACCTTTGGCAAAAAATAATTTAATGTAAGCTTTTTGATCCCTTTACACGAAGAAGAAGAAGAAGTCATATTTATTGATTCTGCTCATAAATAAGATCGATAATTTTGGTTTATTATATTACTTATATCATTCAACCACTCATAACTTTTTAAAACAAAAAAATAAAACAAAATCAGCACAATTTTCTGGTTTGTAATAGGCATTATTATGTATTATGTTTGACTCTTAAAAAATTGTGCTACGTAAAAATAACGTTGAGTCATATCTTCGATGAAGGATATTTTGTAACAATTTGGCTACCAAATACGTCTAAAAATATGGCTGGTACAATACGGTTCATAAAATACTGATACATGGTGCGAAAATCATAGAATCTATTTCCTTACCCATTGGAATGCTCTTAGAACAAGCCGGTGAGGTGAATCAAGGAACAAATTTTGGCGTTATGATCGAGAGCACCATTCACGCAAATTAGACCGTAAAACCACTGTCCTTGACTTGTTTCACCGAGCTTTAGAGTCTTCTGACCCTCTTTTGTCGACTATGTCAGTTGGCGATAGACAAAAAAACGATAACATTCTGCCATTCCAGACAAAGTTCTGCAACTTTTAAAACCCTGATTGATGATGATTGATAAATTTCATCTAAATCGGTTCAGCCGTCCTTGTGTGATCGAGCAACAAACATCCAAACTTACAAGCTTTTACATTTATAATCTTAATAGGATTTATTTTTGGCGTTAGTTTTGGAGAACCCTAGTTCCTAAATATTTAGAAACGCTATATCTATCTACCCCTTCTATTGTCGTGTATAATTTTTTAAGACATAATAAACAACAATATTCTTCATATTTATGATGAAGAATAAAATGCGACCGACACAAGACTAAAATAAAAATCAATAAAAAGTGAAAATAAGAAAATCCTAAATAATTCATGTAATACTACAGTTACATTCCCTGTTTTTTTAATACGCTTAGATAATGCAATGTTAAGTTACATAAGATGCTAACAAAAATAATATCAATTATATTTTAGGAGAAAAAAATATATTTATTTTTCCTTAAGGTCATTGACCTTTCACAAAAAAAAACATTTCTCCAAAAGTATACTGAAATTTACCAAAGGATTTTTTATCGATTGTTTGCCATATCAAGCTCTTTCGAATAAACACATAAACTACACGTGGCCGCAGCTGGGCCAAAATTACACACTGTGCTCGGATGTCACGTGACGTTTTCTATAGAAACTGACAGATCGTCGATCGTCGACGAAACAGACATTTCTCTATTAGATGAGAGTTTGTTTTTAATGAAATGAGAACTTTTGCATATTTATTCAACTGTCAATGACGTTCTTTCCTGTCTTGTGGGAAAAGTAGTAGGTAATATACTTGCTGGGGCCCTGTTCTACGAATTTATCACGCGATGTAACCTCGCGACTTCGACAATTATTCACTGCAAATTTCCGATTCACAGCGTTGCTTCGATTTTGTGTACCTGAGTAGGGTTCATCTGCGCTACGTTTGCAATTCGAATGTATCGGTAACGTGGCGTAAACTTGACGAAAACTCATCGCTCATAGTTCTTTACTGGACTTCAGTTACATGAGTCTCATGGCGTGAAAACTTTACGTAGTCTTAGTCCACTGGCCTTGATGTTGTGTTTATTTTAATATTGACATCCCACCTCCAGGTATTCATCGGCATCGTCCGCCCAACTGTCGAAACTTTCAAGAAGGAGCAACAACTGGAACAGTTCCAGATGGAGTACCGCACCCGGCACTCCATCGACGGTCAGATCATACAGTGTGAGCAGCGGATCGGGCTGGTCACCGGCTACATGACTGACGAGGTGCACGGCACCAATGCAATGAACTTCATGCACAGGGACGATGTGCGCTGGGTCATCATAGCTCTGCGGGAAAGTAAGTACCGGACATATTTTGTTTAATAGAAAAATAGTTATTCATTTTACTAGGAGGAAGATGCTTTATTGAGATCTTAGCAAGTCAAATACTCGTATTCCTTCAATCAGCCACGGGTGTAGCGGGGGAGTAAACGTTGTTCAGTTTCAGGAGTACTATCTACGATTAAATTTATTGCTCCTATTACAGGCCACACCCGGTATTATTACAAATGTCATCCAAAAAGCAATCCGATACTTATTATAGGTACCTGTTTTTTTTGTCCGTTCACTTTAAGGGTAGATTCTTCAGGTTAACTCATGAAGTAGTGACTTAACTATTACAGGATTTGAGATATTCAATAAATAAAATGTATTAGCTGAACCAGTGTAAAAGGTTACGAAACCATATTTTGGCATGTGCTGTCATGTCTTAAGTTTCAGCTTGGTCACACTTGACTCACACTTTCATGTAAAACTCTAAAGAGTATTTTACAATGTACCTAATAGCTATCTATTCATTTATTTTGTATTCATACAAAAGTAAACATTACTTTTTTCGAATTCGACAAAAAACTATATTCATAATTATCAAGTAGCTCCTATTAACGTACAAAGCAACGTGTCGAATTTAACGGAAATCAAAATAAAACACAGTGTATTCAAAATATCGGTAAGTACCTACATAGTTAACTGGCTTTTGACCGTTTCGCTCGCGTTAGAGAGAGACAAGAAGTAGCCTATATCACACAGCATCCCTTAAACTGTCTCTACTTAAAAAATCACGTCAATTCGTCGCTCCGTTTTGCCGTGAAAGACGGACAAACAATCAGACACACACACACTTTCCCATTTATAATATTAGTATGAATGCTACCGTGAAAAGAAGTTAAAATTTGCATAAAATTACTTTTCCCACTAAGGCTTTTCGAGCTAGTGAGGTGAAAAGAATATTTATTTTCAGGCACTTTCCTTAATTAGAATAAACTGACGCCAAAGCGTAATGTGAAGCTTGCTAGTTCAGCAGTGTCCTAATTTAAACTGACTTTATGTAAATTATAATATTAAGGACGCCGCTTCCATTAATATTGAAGCCGCGAAGGGAATAGGGAAAATCGCTTTTAAAGAATTTTTACTCGAATAGTTTTTACTAATCTGCCTACCAAAGATGTATCTGGAGATACCTAGAAATTGCGTTTACTATTTAATTTAATACATTCCTAAATTTCAAATTTATCAGAGTAGAGAAGTAGAATAGAGTAGCTACACCGGGTTTTTTTTTTTAAATGATATTAAATAGTATATCAATGAGCTAACAAAACATTAGCTCCCGCGTCTGGATGTTCAGCAGTTCAAAGGCAGGAATTATAAAAATGAGGACTTACTTAGTCAGTGTTAAGTGTCCTATCCGTCGGTAGTTCATAAACGGGAAGCTGGCCGTGTCTGCAACAACACTAATCCTCCCAACCCTTTGAAATGGACTCGCAACGAACTAAGTACGAAAACCTGTAGCGCTGGCAGAGGTATTATTTTTGTGTTACAGTGTATGGTTCAAATTCAAGAGACATTTTAAGCTTGGCCTTTACAGCGGCGCAGAGTTGGTTGTCAGTGAAATTTGCGGGTTTCACCGCATTCTAAGTATTTCAACATTTGATTTCTCGCTAAATTGACATAGTTCAACCAAAGAGAGATAAATATTTATTATATATAATAAATATTACCTAACTACCTACCTCTACCTACCTTAAATCTAAAGTAGGTCCTTGAGGCATTGTACCTAGGATGCTGGCGGCATTTCCTCGTTGTATCGCAATGCTGATACGTTGTGCGAGGAAGCCACCAGCTCTTCGGTCACCAGTAACATCAACCAGGTAATTTACACTTACTGTATATATTTCGAGAATAAATGATTTTATAAATATTTATCTCTCATATAATTACTCATAGGACACTTGTTCTTACTATTTCGGTTTTGACTTTTAGTAGCACCACCCACAAATTTTCTGTTTTGCCTTTAGGTTGACTAGTAGAGAATGCCTATCAGCTTTGAGTCCGCCATTTTTGCGTTACGGTTTTCTTTTGTGCAATAAAGGTTAAATAAATAAATAGGAAAAACTAATACAAACCGTTTTGAAACCTACGCAAAAAACAATTGACGCTCACGCTAGGGTTGCCGACGATTAGAAATACTAATACTGTATAATACTGGCGGCAGCGTGCGTCGGCGGGCGCGGGATGTTTGGGCAGCTAGTGAGTCGGTACCGACACAAGACAAAAGACGATCGGTTCGAGTTTGCGCGAAGAGTTACATAGGCCTGGTTCAACCGAGACGTCGTAACTTTTTTACACTACACAGTAGAATTTATAACTATATATAATAATATAGTCATATAATCTTTGCTTGAATCACATTCTGCCAACTGATTAAGACTAGAGAAACTGCCAGAGATATGATGGACATTTATTTGCAGTGATCGTAAATTTTGTAGCAATATCGGTGCAGCACAGTAGAAATATAGGAATTTCTAGAAAAAAAATCTACGTAGAACATCAATTAAGGTACATTAAAGGGTCAGTTACTCTAATTAGCTATCCCAGCTAGAATAGGGCATACAGATCTGATGATTGTAACGCAACAATGCTGCACCGAAAATGCTACAATATTTACGACCACTGTTTATTTATTACCTGAAGACTAAAGTCTAATTAGAATAAATCCTTGCAGATATATTGATATGACCTCACGCCACATTGAACTTGTGTTCTATAGGTCAAGTCAACTTATTGATTATACTGATACATATATTATGAAGAATTGAATTTAATTGCAAGTACGTACAAACAGCAACAACCTTAACCGACTATCGATAGACCTTATGTCGTCTCAACAAGGATTACAGATCATCAGTTAACAGCGAGTACAGCGACGGCACAATATTAAACTCTTTGGCTTTTTCTAATAAGGCTGACTAACGATAAAACAAATATGGGTAAGTACTTAAAATTTTTAAGAAAAAAAACCGACCAAGTGCAAATCGGACTTGTCCCTCATTTATGACCTCAGGTACTTAAGAATACTGGTGAGTGGTGGCACGGAACTTGTGCGGCAATTATACTGTTTTCGGATTTTCTTGTGTAGGTACTTGTGCTACAAGCTTTTTGCCTTTCGTGACTGTAGTTCAACGGGAAGTGCCTTATACATGTTGATTCTCAATGTAAATATTTTTTTCACAGCTTCAAGGGAACGCAGACTTGTGTATGTGGTATTAATTTCAATTTACCTACCTCTACGTGTTCCCGAGATGAAGGAAGAACGGACGGACGAACGGACGGACAACAAAGTGATCCTATGAGGGTTCGATATTTTCTTTTTAAGGTACGGAACCCTAAAAACGACTACATTTGGCCTTTCCGGTTAAAGTCAAAGTTTGAGTTACCTAGTTTGGGTTAACTAGATTACTTCAAAAATATCCAAGCCACCGTACGTGTACGTTTAACTGCAGAGTTTTCTTGATATCTCATGGATTCCCTCAACAGATCTGAAGTAATATCCAATTAATAAGAATGTTTTAAATCGGATGATAGAGCTGGAATATATCGAGCAGTTCCACTATACCATCCCTGGTCTTCAATCAACTAAATAATTGTATGTTCAAGTTACTTAAGAAAATCCTAAAATCATAATGCATGTGTTAAAAGTTAAAGAGTTCCCTTAATTTCTCATTAATTCTATCATCAGAATATAATTATAACCAAATGGACAATCTTGAAGATATTCCCTTACAAACAAAAGATTAATGACTCAGGGAATTACCAAGCAGATCCTCTTTGCCATCCCTGGTCTTCATCATCAGGCCTACTTCACCAAAGTGATAGTTTTCTTAAAGAAATGCTCGAGTTTCTTAAGAAACTACCCAAATCACCAAGAATGTGTCTATTCATTCTCGAAGTTGCAAAATACATGTGGATGCACTTAAAGGAATATAATACACGATGCCCTGATCAGAGAGACATTGGGCGTGACTTAAATCCGATATTAGTCCGGCTAGCAAAATCTTCGAACTCACTGAGGGTTGTTGGCATAAAAATATATAATAGCCTGAGCCGGGAAATCAAGGGGGCCTCTTCTTATGAGCTGTTTGTTAAAAAGCTTAAGAACTTTTTAATTGAGAAAGCATACTACAATGTAAATGACATATATAATTAAAATGTATACTTGACATATATAATTACCTTTTCTGTTTTTTTTATTGTTACTTTATTTTATTTTTATTGGTATCTTAATTTTTAATTGTAATGATATTGTGTATTTTAAATTTAGTTTATTTTTATTATTCTTGACATGTGTTTTATGACATTAAAGATTTTGAAACTTGAAACTTGAAACAGGATGAATCTCGATTGCGTTAAAATATCGACTGCGTAGAATTACGAATGGAGTAAACTGCAGTTGCGTTTAACTCATTTTGTGTAGAATCGCGAATAGGATGAATTCCGATTGCGTCAAAATATAGACTGTGTAGAATTACGAATGTAGTAAACTGCAGTTGAGTGGAATCCATATTTTATAGGAATCACGAATAGGTAGGATCACGTTTGTGTTGTCCATCGCATAATCCCTTTTAGTACCGAATAAATATTAGTACAAAAATCATTCTAATCTTTACTTATTAAGAAGCGTATTTAGGTTGAAATTCTCTTATTCGTATTACATCTAACCACTTTTCGAAATAACAATGTCATTATAATAAGTTTTACTGCTTGAACTCTTACACGGCCGGATAAACTATACCTACGCGTTTTATAAAAAAAAGAAGATACTTATTAATGTAGACACATTAATAAGTATCTTTAAATAATTTTATTGAGTAGCAAATTTGAATAATATTTCGGTCTCGAAAAAGTTTATGGCTATTTAAAATATATGTTATTTTACAGTCTGAAAACCACAAGCTGCAGCAGTTATTTTTTTAATTGATGCGCGTCCCTTTTTTACACGTGAAAAAAATAGGGATACATATAAATTCAATAAAAAAAAACCATGCAGCCTGTAATTTTCAGATGACTATAATGAAACTAGTCTGTTATATCATATATGCAATACAGTTTACAGTTATTTTAACTATCAACGTGCTAATGCTTCTTTATCTTCACAAAGCTACCACACAAACAGGCATATCAACTAACCCATCATCCGCTCTTTTTTTTTAATATGTATATTCTATAAAAATAAGTAATGATTGTCCCTTTTTCAACCGACTCAAAATATAACTAGTGGCACTGTTGAGTTGTAGACCTCGCGAGATGGTTCTGGTATTGGGGTCTAAGGCGCTTAGGAACTTTGTACCAATTCCCGCCATTTTTTAAATTTCCAAAAATTTGAACCGGCGAACTTGTTTACAAAGTTTCACAAGAATTGGTTGATAAATGCGACCTGAAGAGGAGAACAAATGTACAGACACACGAAAGCATTTTTGCCAAGCTGAAACGGAGACGCTTCGCTCGCTTTGCTCACTCGGTCAACAAAATATATCAAATCTATAGTTTTTGTTTTATTACTAATTTTGGTAACTTTCTAGGTGCGTTCGTTAAAAACTTACGTAACAAAGCTATTTATTTGATAAATATGTACGGTATTATGTGCAAAGTGATTTTACGAATACATATTTACGAATGAAACGGGTTAGGTACCCACTTTTTAATTTTTGTTAAATATTAGGCTTTCGTGGTTTTTACGGCAAATACCCCGACTGAAAAAAACTATGCCCATTTAGCGGGCTCCAAATAAATCCACGAATCCCAAGTGCAAGTGCAAGAGACATTACATATGTAAAAAGTTATTAGGTATCTAACAATTATTATCAGTCAACACAACAAGTATCTATTCATAGATACTACTTGTTTACCGTCTGTGCATCTGGCATGATATCACTTCATGGTAATTACTTGTGATAAACATTTTCCACATTTCCATTGCTTCGCCTAACGACAAATTATAAGTACATGCCTACAATTAACTTTATCATATTCAAGTCTGACCCCTGACATGAGAACTGAAACATTAGGTATTATATTCATACAAATAAACATACTATGTAGGTACATAGTTAGGTATACTTGAACATATAGGTATTCTGAATAGAGGTGAAACTGTGGTCTATACTTAAACAACTGTCCGCTAAAGAAACTTTTCCGTCTCTTGTGTTCTGAAGACCTAGTATAAAATTGTACGACATTAACTTCTCGACGGCGTTAGCGTATCGAGGGGTCAAAATAGGAACGTTGCCGGATGATTTAAATAAACGGCAAACATAATTTGAACTCTCGATACGCTAACGCGATCGAGAAGTAAGTGTCGTACAATTTTATACTAGGCCTTCTGAAAGCAAGCTATTTATGAAATCTAAAGTGATTTATTACTGCCATACAGAGTTTTACTTCACAAGTATAATCTTCATATATATCTATAACGTCAATTAAATAATAGATTTTTTATTTTGAATATAACTTCATAATTAATTGATATATTTATATTAAACTGCTGAAACTTTGATATAAATTCCTGATTCTGTAAATGAAGTGAAACACTGTGCTCAATAAAATTACCTTCAAGTTATTCTTAATTTTAATATCATGATAGATATATTATCAACTTTTAGAAGAGTCCTAGGCATCTTCTAAAAGTTCATAACTTATCCATGATGGAATTAAATTAAGAAGTACACTAGGTTGTAAGTATTTTAACTAACCTCCTGATTTCATACATTGTATTTTACGAGCTGTAAGGTAGACAGCTTTTCTTATTCGTACATAAAACTGTCTGTGTTTGTTTACCATTCATTAATTCATCATAATTATTAGTCCCATAGGTAGGATGCAACACCTATACCTACCTGCAACTCCTACAAGTAAGCAAACGGTATTAACAAATTACAAAAGTATAGAAATCGATTGGAACTTTTTTCACGCGGTGCGCTGTCGTAGTCTTTATTTTCACCAAACGTTTTGCTCATATCCGATACCTACTCATAATACCTACAGTGAAAAATACCTGCTGCAATGCTTTTTCACAAGTTACATTCCTAAAAAACAAAGATTTAATAAGACCAAAGATGCGTAGATTGGATAGAGATTTTTTTTGAACAAGCTCCGCTGAAATACAGCAGCAATCTACTCTGAAATGTAAAAAAAAAGATAAATTTATCGTGTTAATTAAATTAAAATGTACCTATAGTAAAAGTAATAGTATCTAATGATCTTTTTCAAATAATACAGCATCTTGCATTCTATTATTACTCACGCAGGAATTGTTAATAATAAGTAAATCCAGGTAATTCCTAACTTAAAAACACTTTTGTGTAGTCACTCGTGGCCTCCCACGCGGGCATATAATATGTGTACAGCCAGCGGCAACAGTAGCCGGCTAATATTATAGATAGACAAAATGGTTCACCTAATTCTTTATAATATAAGCAAGACAACTGCTATTGTGGATTTAATAAAAATTAAGGGACTTTTTAAATGAGAACTGCTGGCAGACTGAGCGAAGCTCAGAAAACTCAAACCTTTTTTTCCTTTTCTCAGATAAGTGACCAAGCTAGAATGATTCGTCAAATCCAATAATTCACATATACCTACTTTCCTATAGTTTTTGAGATCGTTTATATATATGTTTAGAATTGCTCGGTTAAAGGCATTAAGTAGATGGGCAAGTAGATCAAATATATATGAAGGGCGGCAGATATTTTTGGCACGGTCTATCTTGAATTGACGCTGACTGTATGCCTGTGACCTAGAAGTGAAAGAAGCATACAAATACGAGTAAAATAGTCAGTCCTTTTTTTAAGACGGTTGAAACATGGAGTTAAAGGATAACAATAGGAAGCACGATACTAAAAATATCGTTTTAATTTTTTTTTGTTGTCGCGAAAATTACAATTTCGCGCAGGTAGTAGACGAGCTGTGATTCACTGAGAATAGATAAACACCTCATTTGAATATTAATTTGTGCGTACACATAACATGGGTAGAACACATGTCGACTTGAGCCGACGGTGACCAGCGATTGGGGCGAGAGAGAGATGGGACGAGATGGGAGATGCGGTGAGTTAATGCGAGATTTTATTATTAAGTTGGTAGACGTAGTTCATCTACGGATCTCCTCATTTCTGATTCGATCATGTAGAGAAAATCCGAGCATAGCCCTCTCCATAGCTTGTTCAGTTTTGAGATGAGGCCGATAGTGAAGGACCACGTTTCGGCGCCGTAAGTCATCTCTGGTAACACACATTGATTGAAAACTTTCGTCTTGAGGCACTGAGGTATGTCGGACGAAAATACATTGCGTAGTTTCCCGAACGCTACCCAATCGAGTTGGAATCGTCGATTGACCTCTTTCTCGAAGTTAGACCTACCTAATTGGATTACTTGTCCTGGGTGGATAGATGTACGAGTCAACAACTTCGAGTATCGAGCTTTCAACAGAGACCTGGATGGGCATAACATTGGCATTTGACATAAGTTTCGTCTGGTCCATGTTAATTTTCAAGCCTACCCGTTGAGAAACTCTGTTGAGGTCATCTAGCTTGGTGCTGAGTTCCTCCATCTACTTTGCCATGACAGACAGAGTCCAATGGAAAGAGTTGGAGGAGGCCTATGCCCGACGGCACATCGAACTCAGACACAATATAAATAATTTTTTTTTTTTGTAAAACCAGATATATTGGTCGAAATAAAAGGGTTATACAATGTATTATTAAATTATTATTCTTATTTGATGTTTAGGAACTACTTTCTAAGAATACTTTGGCTCTCTTTCTAAAAATATAATTTTGTTGCTATTTTTAGAGGTATAATTTATGCGGGTATCACATGTAGTTTAGGATTTCTAGCCATTTAAAAATTGTATGTCGTGCGTGTTTCCTATTTTCACTCAGAATTTTTTAGTAGCTATAGGTAATGATTTAATACAAGTTGCCAATCAGCCAATTTGAAGAACCTTAAATATCCAAATGAGTCACGACATAAACACTTTTTCTGAAAAAGTTATAATCTCAATGAACTCCCCATAAACCCCATAGAACCCAAAATTTACATACAAAAAACAATACAAATTACAGGAAAAATGGGCCGTCAGCTTCTCAGGTTGGATTGTTTGTACTGAAAATTTGTTCACCTTATCAGAAAGAGTTAAGAAAGGTGGGGATTCAAAAAATAGTCGCATAATTAATAGTTTCTGAGAATCCAGAAACTTTCAGTGTGACCTACGTAATCTAGTTGTTAATAGGTTTTTTATTTGATTTCAGTGTACGACCAGCACCGTCTATACGGAGAATCGTGTTACCGTCTGATGATGAAGAATGGACAATTCATCTACATGAGGACCAGGGGAGCTCTCGAGGTAAACATAATATTCTTATAAAAAATATATTACCTTCATTATATCTAATACATACGAGAAATATGAGTACTTACCGAAGTTACCGACTTACCGTTGATTGGCTCTTTTGAGAATACAGACGTTACATTATGTATGTGTATCCATTAGCCCCCCTGGCCACAGATACGATGAGGTAACCATCTTTATAATTTAATATTAGGTACATTTAATACAAGAAATTGAATATTTATTATTCTACCTTACTTCAGGAAAATTAAATTTGGGTAAATCTACGTAAAAGTAACGTGAGGTACGACTTTATTGCTTGTCCATTTGAACTACAGACGGTAAATAATTAGCTATCACTATCATATCACACTAAACTTAGACCTCTACAAAGTGATTCAGAAGACGTGAGCAGGACTTAAAGACAGTTAATGTTAATGAATTGTTCACCATGTGATTTAATTAAAACAACTGTACGTTCGTTTTTGTTTGTTTACTTTTTTAAGTACAGTTTTGATTGTTTGAAATAATGGTCACCCTACAACAGCTTTTGAATAATGTTAAAACCTCTTTAATGGCAAGACCTTGATTATGAAGATAATTAATCATCATTATCACAATGCCAAGTGATGTTTTAGAAGTTACCACTGTTGACGTAAGCATTTTAATTGTAGAGTGACTATACAATGGGAAACAAAATTAAAACTTGATTGTTTTAATTATTTAAAATAATTAACTTCCTTAAGTCGACTATGCATCAATAGCTTATCATTTACTCAAACCGTGGGGTTAATCCTGCTGTTATCAATTAACCTGTATAAATTGCATACCTTCAATTGATTTTACAACCTTTTTGTTGTCCATCCACTCTCACACCCACCGCTAAACAGCTGCCAGGTTCCCGGATTAATTAATAATGATAGTATTGCACACTAACTAGAGGAGTTTCGTGGCTCTATACATTTCATACCTATTTCCATAGCTAGCTCTCCGTCTATTACTTGACTTAAGGTAATGAACGACCCTCGGGGCCAATCGTAAAAAGATACTTTACTGGGTCAAACTGCCAACACAGAAAAGGTGTGTTAGTGATTGTTGCTTCGTTGCCTGGTGGTACCCCACTCACGGTCACCTGCCCTACGAACTAAGCAATTGACGCCAAAAACAAGGAGGTTGTACTAGGAGGTTGAGCGTGGACATGTATATTCGGTTGGCTTAAAATGGCTTTATTTATTTATCAGGTGGAACCCGGCACCAAGGCGGTTACCAGCTTCGTGTGCACAAACACCATGATGAACCCCGAACAGGGCCAGGATCTAATCAAGCTGATGAAGAAGAAGTTCACCATGCTCGTCAACAACAACGAAGAGCCGCCGCAGGAGCCTGAAGTCACTGATGTGAGCTCATAAAATAGGGTTTATCGAATAATTTGTCACATGATGGTATAAAAATTATATCTATACCCTCCCTTCAAATTTGTTTCACTAGTTAGTTAGTTAGTTTTTCTGGGCTTTTTCTGCAACTCGACATCCATTGTGCCTACTAATTGTAAATACCTACTTACCTGGGGGCATACAAAACGACCTCTAGCATATTTTTATTTTATTTCAGACAAACGACGATTCCATACCCGTTGAAGATCCGAAGCAGCTGGAGAAAGTAATTCTCCATTTGGTGACCAACTTGCCATCGCCTCAGCCCGATGAGAAGGAACTCAGCGAGTCGCCCGAGAGAGATGGTCCCCACGTACACTTGGCTATAATACCACCCCGCAAAGACTGTATCGTGATGGGTATAGAGAAAATATATACCGTCATCAAGACCTTTAACAATCCTAGCATCGACGAGCATGTAGACGTTAAGCGCATAAGAGCTTCTAGCGTCGATGCAGCCCCAGCTTCTCTGAAACATCTCCAGTTCGACGAACAACCCCCGGAAAAGACACCCGCAACTTTACCGACTATATCAACTATCACTAATAAACAATACCGCTCACAAACCAACTTGGGCGAATTTGGAGAAATATTTCAGAACCTCAAATCGACTTTACCAAATACAGAACCATCGCCAGCGCAAGCACCAGCATTTTTCAGCGATTACATAGCAAAACAACCGAACAGACAGTCCAAGTTTAATTTTACCAAAACTGAAATTGTGAACTTGGACGAGCCGGGTTCCAGTTGTAAAGTCACTGGTACAAAGCGTCCCATGGATTACTCAGCTGAAGAAGACTTTCTGAAGAAGAAGTCTATTCTGAACCATGTCGAGGAAGTCGGAAACGGTCGTAGCTCTCCGAGCTTAGACAACTTCTTGAATGAAGTCAGTAAGTATGACTCAAGTTCAGAAATACCTTATATACTCGTATTGTTCGGAATTCTGAAAGCGAATGGTGCTGGATATCACTACATAGTATTAAATAAAGTCGCTTCCCGCTGTCCGTCTATATGTCCGTCCCTATGTACCTAATACTTAGATCTTTAAAACTACGCAACGGATTTTGATGGGGTGTAAATTGTAAGTTTCAAATAGTTAAAGTGATTCAAGAGGAAGGTTTATATGTATATAAAGTACAATGCATTATATAGAAGAAAAACACTGATAATGTTAGAGGTTTCTAATATAATGTTGTAAATAAACACATTTTATGCGCTTACATTGCAAACGCTGACTTAATCCTACGAGATTGATCAAAAAAATGTTGGTATATCTCTTAGGGATAGCCCACAATAACCATTTTTATCCTTTACTTTTTACGAGATATAATGCCTTATTTACGAAACCATTTTAACAAATACAGCATAGATCCTTATCTAATTAAGTATCTAAAATACATCGTGCATTTAAATTTAAGCATTTAAATGAATGTTTCGAAGATATTACAGATTTAAAATTGCGTGCCAAATTTTTGTTAACTGCTTTCATTTTAAGGGTATATTCCTTAGCGTAAATTAAGATAAATACTCAAAGACACTGTTATTCCAATTAACTCCACTTTGAAGATAATCACAAATTTAATTTTATCTGATAAGGTATTTGCAAGTGTATAAACGGCTGTCACTTACTTAGTAAAGTTAATTGTAATGTCCATTTTACATTGGCTGATGCAACATGTTATTCTTTTTTATAAAAAAAAATTACGATAAAACTAACTAACTATGTCATTGTTTTTCCTTAAATGTACATAGCCATAATTCCGAAATTAAAGCAATTCAAAAAAGTCCGGTGTATATAGATATTTTTGTATCGGCATTGCACTCGTGCGAAGCCGGGGCGGGTCGCTAAGTTTTAATACGAGCGAATATTTTTGGACGCTTTAAATTACACATTATCCCCTAGCTTAGAACAGTAATTCCAGGAACTCATTAAACATTTTGCCAAGTAGAAAAATAATTAAAGCTATGGATTTAAGTACCTATTATGTATGATAAAACAATAAATACGCAAAATTATTTCTGTTTTAGTTCTTAACACGTCAGCCTTCGGTGATGAGCTATCTTTGGAAGATCCATTCACTCTCTTGGTAAGTTTTCGTTACTTAGGGTATGCATTTATTTATTTAGAAAAAGGTTGGCAACACATGGCGAATCTATAACAAACATATAGTGCAAAAAATGACAATTATTTCTGACTTGTATTACCGACTATATGTATAAACATATTACGTTTTCCTAATCAGACTGATTATCACCAGCATTTTTGTTACATTATATAACGCTACGTTATTTATATTCAGATTATGTTTAATATACTAAAAAATTATGTTTTTATGTACCAGGACCCAGACGTACAAGATATATTGGGCCTAGATCGAGATGAGCAGCCGGAGCCAAATTAAAAATAACCGATTAGCCATTCCGTGAAACTAATCGGATCCCTTGTAAATATGACGCCTGTTACACGAGAAATCATAATGTACATGCAAGGTAATGCAAATCCATTCGTCTTGACTGTAGAGCAAACCATGCAAATATTATCACGATTAAGTATATCGCTATTAGGTCATCTATATCCCGTAAGAGTAGAAATAGCACCTGTAAAAACATTCGTGTAAACCTGTCATCTTTAAATGTTTAATTGGAGCTTCATAAATATATGTTATGTATAATAAGTATTGTATATAAATAGAACCTTTATACTACTGAAAGTACAAGATGGCAAGAATATTTTCTGAAGACCTTTGTTTATCAAGGGCTGGCTATACCCATGAACGAATAAATCAAAAATTCTAGATGACATCATTAACGCAGCAGGTTTCTGTTTAACCAGGAAGCAACTAGTGTCAGGTTCTGAGCAACGCGCGTTACGGTTGCGTTTGGGTTATTTATATTTCAAACAGAGCATGCTGGTCTGCACTTACACTAGCGGCAGCGAGTGATGGCACTTTTGACACATGACTATAGTGTTGTGAATCATTTCAAATTATTATCGTAAAAATTTCAGTCAAGTGCGAGTTGAATAAGTTAGTATTAAACGTTAAGTATATTTTTAAAAAGCTTATTACATAAATAACGCATAAATATAATAGACCATGTTCTATGAACAAATTAAGTATTTAATGCACTTGTCTTTAAATAACTTGTACCTGTAGCGGCATCGTGTCATAGCACTTTTGATACCTGACAATAATGTATCAAGCATACAAATGTCAAGATGATATTAACATTAGGGTTGTGACCATGCCGTGAGGTGCGTATGGTGGTATCTAAACGCACCCGTTAGGTAATCCGCGTTGCGCGAACATTGACATTTTATGCCACCCGCAGGCGGAAGTTTGTTGTCAAAGTAAAACGCGCTGTGACACCCCCTGACGTAACTAAGTTGACAAGCTAAACGTCAAATGTAGGAAAGTGAACCATCTGTACTTAAGTACCATTACTTATTCTGTGGTGTAACCGATATGGTCTTGCTTTTTCACCTCGGACTGTAAACGAAAGTTGAGTGGTTTTAACCAAGACTTCTGCGAGCCATATAAAATGGTTGGAACTTAGACCTGCTCCATTAGTGATGGCAATTATGGCTCGACGTAGAGCAAAAGCCCTATTTTTTATAAATGAAATTTTGTACAGATGTAGCCAGCACTTATGTTAATAACATTATAATGTTTATGAGTGACCACATAACTTGTTTATTTTTCAATGAGGCCCTAATTAGTTGCAAGATTTCAGTTTTTACGTGTAAATATACTCTGCTAAGATTTAAGACACTCATTGCGGTCATTGTGCATCGAAGGTACAGTCTGCTGTAGAAAAAAGTAAAGTTCGTCTAGTCGTATCTAAGAGATCACTTTTCTTTGTAGCTGACGGCATCTACATTCCATGTGCGAATTTTATTTTAATTGTTAGTGTGCAATAGAACAGAGAAATCGTTCGTATTAGATATGCCGTGTAAATATATGTACATTTTATGTGTTTAATCAGGATACTTAAAAATAAACAAAAACCCAAAAAAATTAAAGCATTGCGAACGTACCTATTATGTACAAATACTTATCAATTATAATTATAAGTGAGCTTTTCTGTGCGTTGTATAATTAAGTGCTTTCTGCGAATTCTCTATGCAAAAGATGCGAATTAAGTGAAGTTTATATTGTTGTACGTAGTTTTAGGTCAAAGATCTTTAGAATAACCACGATTGCCTTCTTTATCTTTTTTTTATATGATGATTTTTCGATGAGGTATTTTGTAGCACTATACACTTATCAGAAATACTATGTTAGCGTCTTCGGCAGGAAGTTTACCGTTTACCCCTGTGTACCCGACATACAAATGTTGGTCTGTTCGGAAGATCTAAAATGTTGAGTAGGTATTATTGATATGTGAAGATTAGTTCTTGAGTAAAACTCTAGTCCCAGTAACAGGAGACACCGCAGTTTACTATAAACACGAGGTTACCATAATTTGACGCAATTTATGTAAAATACCACGCCGGAAATAGCATTTCTATCTTACACCACTTTGTACTACCCATATTCATTTTTGTATTTTAAATATACTTACTTGTTTATGGACGTATAAAAGCAACAATGGGAGGTGACCACGATTTGTCTTATTATGCTCTATATTGTAGCAAAGGAGATCTGTGGCCTCAGGTCAGATAATAATCTGCTCAACGACTTCTATAAGAGCTGTTTCTATAAGTGATACTAGTAGATCTATATATTATATTTTTATTGTACCTTCTTCATGATATTTTGATTTATATTTATTAAAAATATGCATGTTGCTTATTTTTTTTATACTTATAAAGCATTGCGAGAACTTGCTGAGCAGAAATAATAATTTTATGCAAATTATATAATACATAGATATAAGCAAATATTTGTAAGTGTTTGAGAGAGAGAATATTTTTTTAGGTACATCTGTAAATATATCCTCCATTTATTATACTTCTTACTTTATTAATTTTACTATAACTTTATACCATAGTAATATGTTTAACAGGGGTTATATCAAATACATGTTCACCTTTCAGAAACCAAATAATGAGTGGAGCTTGGATATTAAGTTTACCGCATCCACATGACATCAACTTATTTGGAAGAACCTGACGAAACGGTATAACAAGAAAAAAACGTTTGTTAATATATTTTTTTCATATAAGTACTTAGTTGAACTATGGTAACCTAGGTATATATATATAACTCATGTTTTCTATTGAATTTAAATTTAGATGTGTACAAGTAGATTTGACTATTCATGTAATTAAGTTTTATATAAATCTAAATGTCTTTGATATACAGTAAAGATACTCGTAAATGTGCATTAGTAGCAAAAGCATCCGTCAGTAGCATAACTGCTCGAACGGGTAAGCTTTGCCATAAGCTAGCACTAGTTACGTTTAATAATAAGTGATTTCCGCGCTTGAACACTTATGCATGGAGATGCGAACGAATGTATCATAACATCCATTCTATTATGACGTGATAGCCCGTGTACGTAGAGTCAGCTCGCCAAGAGCTGCGCCAAGTATGGCGCATGCATATATCGTCGCTGCCAACTCAGTCCAGACTTATCGTAGTAGATGGTCTCTAGAGTTTGTAATGTTAGTATGTACTTGTTGTAAAAGCTAGCCTAATTTTACGTAGGTTCTTGCTGCTTAGTTTTGTCCAGTTTACGTGCTAAGACACGTAAACTGGACATATATTTGTGAAGCTATCTAGAGGGTGGATAAGTTTAGTCATGAGAGAAAGTTTTGATTGTGTTTGAAAATGACGAGAAGTTTACGTGATGAGTATTTTGTAACTGATTTGAATGAGGTGTAAATAGAATGCCCGACACCAGTGCTACTTAAGCTACGTAAGGTATTGTTTTTTATGTGACTAGAATCCCGGTAGTCATGTCAGTAGTTTTATTGCGCTTTAAATATTAATTACTTATGGATGTAATGACATCCAGTAAGATAAAACGCATAGATATGTGTAGATAATACACATAGTTACTAGTTCTGAAAACTTACACAACATCAGTTTTTACTGGAAAACCCCTGAACGAACTCAGGATAACGAACGGTTTCAGGCGTTTTGTTAACCTGTAACTTCTAATACAAACAGTTCCTTTTTAATCTTGTAAATAACATTTAACAAGAAATTGCAAGAAAAACAGTAAGTTAAATATCATTTTCCGAGACATGATGCTCTAAGTAGTGTAAGGAATCGAGGTTTATAAATGAAAAAACCCTTGGTTTATAAGGATCCTCAGATCTTGACCCGATGACATCGGGTCAAATTACTCAAATAAATTAAAACTAATGTGTAATGATTCTAATGTGTAACAGCCACATCTGCGAGATCTGTGAACATATTATGTGCATAAAGTCGTTTTCAGTAAATAGATTTTCACTAGTATTACCCAGGTTACAGGTGCTTATAAAACGTCTTCGAGATAGCTACACCAAAGCAGTAATTAAGTTTTTAGTCAGTTAATAACAGCGACATCAATTTCTAAGTAAAAAACTTGCGATTCTAATACGACACCAGAAAGTGTATACTCTACCTACAAGCTAGTGGGTGAACGAATTTGCTAGCGGTTGTAGGTGATGTGTAGATGAACGTAGGTGTTTAGTAAAACATTTGTTCATGATCTCAGACCTTCCAGTGTAGGTACAACTAATTATCATTTATGATATAGATGGGGAACACTAACAAAAAACATAATTTTTCTACTTCAGCACTTCTATCGGTCAATTAGATGGCTGACATCGATATTAAAAAAGTATAGGTACATTATAACGTTGTCTGTGGTATTCCATAAGACCACCCTAAAGCGATGCTCCACAGTTGTTTTTTTTATAAATTTTTTAGTTGGTACTCTTTCACATTCTGCCACCTTTCGAGATTTTGCTTTTTTTCCTATTTTAGCTGTCGTAGAAAAACTAGCGTATGCAACAGTTCATAATTGGTTCTTAAAACTTGAGGGTCACCGTTCGTCTCGTCTCTCTCGACTCGACTTCGTCTCGTTTTGTACTCGAGAATAATAGATTCTTATTATATAACTACTATTGCATAAACTACTACGGTCCGCCACGTCAACACCCTACAATCGAATTATATAGGTACCTACCTTATAAAATCATGGAATTATGCGTATAGTATAGATAACAAAACTGTAAAATAACTTGCTTGCTTGCTTGTAATAATAATTTCCAGTCGATATTTCATAAGTACTTACTCATTTTGTCAAAAACATATTGACAAATATACAAGAAAGCGTTTTATCATTGTTTTTGATAATTTAAATAAAAATATTTTTATTAGCTTTAGCCATTTTATATCTATACATATAAATTAATTTAAATAACTAAATTGCTACTAACTAAACGTTTTTACTAACACTTTAGTTAAGTATGCTCAAACAAGCCCGTAGTACGCGATCAGGATCCAGTTTATATTGCACTAATTTATTAGTTACTTTCAATATCCCCATCTATTTTATACCTTATGTATATTAGGTATATAATACGTGTTTAGGGCCGTTTTCGGTCAGATTTGTCCATTTAATTATGTCTTTGGTACAATAAAATCAAAGATATCTTGGTATGTACTTACCTATCTATTTATTTGTATAGTACCTATAAACGTTAGTAGCATACACTCGAAGGAGTGAATCTACTTGCGAATCTGGTTTGAGTGTCATTTGTAAAGGTATGTGAAAAAAAACTGGTAAAATACGCAGTTTGGTTGGTAGCAGATAGATAGGTTGGTACCTGTACCTATGTATTACGTTTGTCGTTAGCTGTTGAGATAAATCACAGGATTGCATTCAATATACATTATATATGATAGCCACATAGCTATTTTATTTTGATTTAGGTATTCATTTTTAGGATTTAGATTGTGAAAATATAATTATGGAGATAAATTATGGCGAACAAGTCAATTTGTTTGCACGATTTAATCATCTTTTTTTTTAACATGTATAGTCGTTAACGCATAAAACCATAAACGTTATTATAAGGTTTGTATAATGGTTTTTTTATGCCTCTTTAGAAAATAGGTGTTATAAATGTAAGTTTTTTTTTTAATCCACTTATATACCATATACACCCAGTCCAAGAGTTGTTTGAATAAAGTGCCATCTAGTTTAAAACCATTTTCTAAAGAATGAGGTATATTTACCTATTTTCTAAAGTTACGGAAGAAGCAGTACGAATATAAATGTTGTGTAGCTGTAGGTACCCCATGTAAATATATCTCTTAGAGATGACCCTTTGTTGCCATAGTAGAAAACGCATCGATAAAAAGATGATGTTTACATAATTCACTGTTGTTTTTAATTAACTCTGTTATGTACAGCCTACTGTTCTGAAAAGTGGTTGACTAAGTTGGTTTGAGCCACTCATATATTCTTATATGGTAAGAAAGTCGTGTTGTGGTTGTTGCCGTTTTTATAGGTACTTGAACTTCAAATTGTTTCCATACTGAAGTCTATAGTTCCGATTCGACAGTAGGGCCGAGTCCGGGTTATTTTTTTTTTTTTATAAGGATTTCAATTTTGTCTTAAATTCAGGTGAGAACTGTCTGCAAGCCTGACAAAGGTTTTAATTAGGGACGCTTACGCAATGTTCTAATAAACATTGTAATACACAAATTAGTGTTCATTGGCGAGTCGGCTAGACTGTCCGAACAGAACTATAAATAAAATCTGTCATTATTTTAACATTAATTTTTGGATCTAAATATATAGAAACGGTGCCAAATATTTCATGCACGTCGGCTGGTAAAATCTAGAAATCTTAGAGCCTAGTAATCTAAAAATATAAAAATCTAACAGGAATACGCGAAATGTATCACGGTGGCAGCAATGCTTTGTCAAAAAGCGAACCTCAAATAATATCAGCCAATAGGTATGTTGGTTTCTTTTTTGATATTACATTTAAGTATATTGAAACATCTTAGAAGGTTACAATTTAGTTAGAAAGGCCGACAAATATTTTTTAATGTGTTGTTCATTAAATATTTTCGTTTTATAAGCTGACGGGCATGGAAAATAAAATATGCATATCGTGAGACTGAGTATTTTAGTGGATATGTTCTATAAGTTTAGCAGCTAGAGCTCCCATTGGGGCTGTTATCAAACCCTTGAAAATAATTATTAAAATTAAGTAAATGAAGACTTTTACATTTTATACTCTCTAGGTCAGGCAGTAACTAAAGTTCTTTTTAAATATCAAAGTCTTGAGTGACTGTTTTTTGTAGGTGCCTAAATTTAATGGTAGGCTCGCGTTACAACCTGCATCCTGCGCCTGCAAGTTTTATACCGGGTACATTTAGACGAGTTTAACCCACTTCTGACTAACTATTAGATTTGGCACGATCAAAGGTTACTTGGACTAGTGACACAAAAGAGAGTCCCACAATATACTCGAGCCGAGAAGTATATATGAAAAAGTATCCGTAACGTGAGTCACCCTTAAAATATAAAATGTATGCACAAGTACGAGCTCTGATTTAGACTAGTTATGTAGATTTATATTTTTTACTTGGCGAATGTGAAAACACGAATCTGTAATGTTTATGAATATTATATTTACCTAAGTTCGAATTTTGTAAAACATTATATATTTCACTAAATTTGTGTATCTGAGCATTGTCTTGAGACTACTTAAGTTCATAATAATTATTGTATGTGACCGCAGTAACGTACAGATAAACCATTTTTAAAATGCGCTCCATCCCTGGGTACGTTAGCTTGGTACGAATCGTACGTCTATAAATTACTTTAAATACACTCATGAACAAATTTATAGGAACGCATAAAAAGCTTAGGTAAAGTCTGACCACCGAACGAAAGTCTAAAGCAGTAACAGTAAGTCAGATAGCATCATACTGTCTATTTCTTTTGCTGGTATTACCACCCCGAAAAAAGGGTTGGATATAGTTTTTTTTTCTTACTGTTATTGCGTTCGTTCGGTGTTCAGACTATAAATAACTTCACTTGCAATGATCTCAGGTGCTGGCCATTAATATTAAAGTCTTGACATGCCAACGATCGCAGAAGGACAAAAAAACTATTACATCCCTTTTTTCAGGGTGGTAATCCTAGCGTAAGAAAAAGGCAGTAAAAAAGCATCACTTTTTTTCGTTTTGTATCGTGTCAGTACCTACTAAGAAAGTGTTTGAGTTATCAAAACATAAAGGTTTGTGCCTTTAAGTTTTTTTTAATTTTATTTGTTATTTTCGATGTAAAAAGTTTTCTTCATACCTTAACTGAGTGTCTTCGTCAGGTGTGTTAAACTTTATTTATTGATGCACAATAAGTAAAAAGTTAGACCGTTCATGAGTTTAGTAAGTTCTCTGGGGGTAGGGCATACATATAATTATAAAAAGGGTTTACCTTTACGTACCTACTTACCGTAACTTAGCTAAAAAATATATATATATGTATACATATTAGTCATATGCAAGTAGGCACGGAACAGCTTCATAGTCGATGTTGCCATTTATTTTATAGGTATACTAGTTTTTATTTGTACTAAGTGGGTAGATTACATGTGTATATGTATTAAGATTCTAGTTTCTGTAAGTGCCCATAAAGACGCATGTTGCATTCCCAGTCACGTCATTTGAAGTGACTGGGACGCAAATTCCTAAAGATTTCAATATAGGTTTCGAAGATCGGTCCGCACATAACTGATTTTTTTAAATCATAGAGTTACTGACATAATGTAATTTAATTATTATTTCTAATAACTATGCTACATGTACATGTAGCGATAGTAATATCGCGTTCAAAAATTCATGGGCAGTTTTATGAATGAATCCATTCATAAATTTCCCATGCACTTATGAACGCGTAAATATAAATTGATGAGCCACGATGGAACCCTGTCATACTAAAGTAACGCCATGTTACAAACAAATTTCAATAATATTTTAACAGTGACATTTTGCGACAAGGTTCGATCGTGGCACAACAATTAAAGTCCGTGTACAACAAATTTTAATGTCAATCTCAATGGATTATTTTTTAAGGGGTTACGATACCACAAACAGCCTATACCCACTAAAACTCTTCTTGTCACTGCCTACTCAAATGGGTTTGTGTTTTATATACCTAACTATTTCGTTTTAGGGCTGTTAGAACCTGTTGAGAAAAAGTCTAATTATATTTTTTGTTTTCTAATACATACATATCTAAAACTTCCATCCAAATTATCTAGTAGGCGGACCGGTTTTATTCTACCCTTCACGAATACTACATAGTACGTTGTTTAAAACATGCAAATACGTAAGTCACTAATTAAGTTGGGAAATTCTCAAAACCTTATTAAAAATGGTATTGAGATGTACTGAGATATATTTTTTTAAGTTACTCCTCTCCATTTAAAATTTTGTGCATTCCTAAATTACCTTCGACAGAGAAGTCTCTTGACTCTACCACGTCAGATATACCTAGAGAACTAACTATATATGACTTGAATGCTTGTCAAACATTGATAACGTGACCAAAAATGCAAATGTGTCAACAGTCATTGATAAAATTGAAAGCGAAATGAATACATGCTAACGTGAACTATTTTCTTTTGTAACAAAAGAAAATAATTAATGTGTCTACACATCACATCTCTTAAGCATACCTTTTTATATTTTCAAGACCTTACCTTCTATTCTCGTATCATCGAGCAGATATATTTGCGAGCTCAAAAATTGTCACGATTTTTAATTGTAGTGTCTCTCTCTCGTAGTCGTAAAATATTCACCTAAAAATGCTTCTCTTTTGCTCACTCGACCGAAATATTACCTATATACATACGTACGTGCTTAATTCAAAATGTCTGACAGAAAATTAGGTTATGTCATATTCAAGGAAAACTAAGACGATTTCGGGACGGATATGTACTTTTCTTTTAACTTTCAGCTACTTAAACTTAGTAGTATACTTATATTGAATAAGATTCTGAGGCGGAAGAGTTTATAAGAAGCACAAAAATCAATGTACGCTATGTTTTTTCTTCTTTAATAAAATCTTGCAATTTTTTTGGAAATTAAGAGTAGGTAACGATACACCTATATTTCAAGACTTATGAAGTGACCTACGTATCTTTTCACCACACAGCACTCTTTTTCGTTTTGATTGATGTAATAAAACGAATAAATGGATAACAAATTAGTTTTATTCATTAATTGTATCTAATGTATCTATTACCTAACCACACATCAAGATCGTACTTATTTACGTTGCCTTAAAGTATAATAAATAGTTATAGATATTTTTCAGCACCTTGATAATATCAGATAGCGATGATACTCGTCGTTAACTGTACTGAAGTAAAATTAAAGAATAAAACGGTTATTTTTTATATTCTGCGCTGTGTGCGATTTTACACATAGCGCAACATCAGAGACCTTACCACGAACATCGAAAATTGGCATTGACGGAAGCACCTCTTTATCTCTCGAATATGCAAGTGTGACAGAGAGGAGATACAAAATTTCGACCGCTCGATTCTCGTGGTAGTAGGGTTCACCAAACTAAACCGTGTACATTCCATCTTCGAACAAAAAAAATTAGCGGATCTTAGGAACAAACAAGTGACGACGCGGCAGATTTCAGCTGGTTTCAACTTACTAAGCTAAGGGGTGTCAGTTATCAGTTATTGATGTTTTTATTACCAGACAGAAGTTTTGGTAGTACTTAATAACGTTAATAAACCAGGGACTTCCTTCCTATTTTAAATTTATCGATAACTGAATACTTGTCTCGAAATGACATTACATCATTATGCATTAGCTTAAGTTAAGTTACGAGTATCATAGCTATATGCTCACTATTCTCATATACTTTTTAGAAATTTAAAAAATAAAAGAACAATCTATCGTTAGCGTCGGAATGGCGGGTGGACCTGGGGTATTGGAATGAATTTAAATTTATTTTTTAATTATTATAGGACGGCGTGGAAAGTCATATCTTCTTAGTTAAAGGGCGAATATGCGTATGAGTTGTAAGTGCCACGAAGATACTCCCTATCGTAATGGATTCGACTTAAATAATCCCCTTCTCAATCCGCGACGCGACAATATTGTGACGGACGGTTAACTACCGAACCGTACCTACATTAAGCGTGTCCCTACATGCTTTTGGTCTGTTTTTTTATTTAACTCAAAATCATATTTATAAAGTAAGCAGGTACCTAACATCGATGTTTTACAATAAACTGCACGGCTCAGCAACGTACATCATGGATGCCAATTGCTGAGTCGCGGCGTTATTTGGTTGGCTGCGAATTACTTGCTGGTTAAATGCGCGTATATACTTGTTAAATGCGCGTATATAAAGTTTAAAAAAATACATTTTGTTGTGAACATATGTTATCAATTTGATTGAGATTTAATTTTTATTGTCAATATGTTAAAAATGAGCCTTTTAGTAATTATAACTGTTGCGTTTCACTACACGGTTTAGATGTGGAGCATAGACAAACGAAAGTTTATTGTATAAGTATGACAGCAAGCGAGCGCTCGCTCGCTCGAAGTATATTTTCTCAGTTACTACTTCAGCCTAAGGTTTGTTTCTAAAATGATGCTTGTTTATGGAAGTACACAGGAGGTACTAAATTATTATATACAAAACATGAAACATTACGCAGGCTTTGTACATTTTCCAGTGGTCCACCCGGCGTACTGACGTCAGATTGGCGGGTGGACCTATATTTTAAGATATCTTGTTCCAGGAGAGGTACACAGAATTTTATTAGAGGTACTAAATAGTATGTAAAAGGTACTAAAAATCAGGCTTAAATGCATTCCAATCCCCCAGGTCCACCCGCCATTCTGTCGCTCACCAATCTATCGATAAAATAATATCGTGTGGAAGTCCCTGGCCAAATTTCTATGTCGGTTTATTACTGCTCAGCAGGTGGCGGTACAGTCGAGTTTTTAATAGAACTTGTTCTGTTATTTAAGTACCATGAACTTTATTAGGCATATTGAAGTGAATACATGAAAAACCATAATATATTATATGAAATGAAAGAAATGCCTTCAAGTTGCTGTTCAAGGCATTTCTTTCATTATAAAATTCCTTGATTATAATTAGTACAAATACTGGTAAATATTATACATAATTTAATAGGCACCTACGGTCATTCTCATTATACAATATGTTACAAAAGTTGGAGGATAGCTCTGATATCTAAACGTAGTATTTGTCAGGTAAAATATAATTTACAGGGCCCGGAATTGCAATGCAAAAATGCAAGTGTTATTTAATTAACTATAAATAAATTTAACTCTATGAGTGAATGACCGACATGTCGATAAAAATTGGCGTTCTCTCCAAGACTTTTCAAAAACCGCGCAAATTCCGGGCCTTAAATAATATATTATGGTTTTTCATATATTCAGTATGCCTAACAAGGTTCATGGTACTTAAATAACATAACATGTTATATTAAAAAACCCGACTGTAGCGCCACCTGCTGGCCACCTGCTGAAAAGCCCTGCGGCCAAAATTCTTCGAACGAGTATTTAACAATGTTCGAAGTTGGACTACTGGGTAAACAAACATCGAGCTAAGTATTATAGCAGTACATAATATGTAGGTAAGTACTATAGGCACAACTCTGTCGTTTGTTGTCAATATTGTATATTTATGGCATTAGCGCCTCATCGGCAACTGGCAAGCGACAAAGTGTTACCTTTTACGAAACACAATCAGGCCCCAATTTCACCACGCTGACAAGTGTGACAATTCCTAAAATGACTGAATTACTGGCGTTAAAGGCATCCACAGGCTACGAAAACCGCTCACCATCGCGCGGGTTGTGTGGTTGTTTGCCACTACTTCGATAATTTTAATAAAATCGTAAAGTATCGTCCATAAATATATATTTTCTTGGTGAAGATTTTTTTTAAATTTTCGCAAGGTCTATTAGTATTTTAAAGAATTGTCGGTAGTTTTTGACATGAGAATGATCCTGTGTCGGAGTTTCATGACATATGTAGTGTTTCTTGCGACATAATTATGTCAAGAGCTCTTCACAAAATTATTCGTTTTTAATGATAATAATGATGTTTTTATTTATAAATAACATGTTGGCGGCAAACAAGCATACAGCCCAAACAATAGTAAGCGGCGCCCGTAGCACATAGACGCATGTAATACCAGTAATAGTGATGCTGACAATTGTCGCAGCTGTCACCGTGGGGAAATTGGGTCCAAGTGTCATTTATAACATCTAAAACCAAATGTGTTTATCGAGACTGGTAGGTAGTAGGAATGGTGCTATTTTATTAACTAAGTAGTAGAAATACAAAGGTCGGTCGTCATTCCAGTTGTATGAAACTTTCCATGTTCACCCAGTCATGAAAAAACAAAATATCTGAAAACTTATTAGTTAATGCACATAATATCATATCAGAAATTTACATGGTACATTTAGCGAATACATCTGGCCGCTCCACACAATAGGCCATCAGGGCGATGATAAGGGACGTAGTTATGAGTAAGAGCGGTTACGCAATACTGCCATCCCGTTCTGCTGTAAGTATAGCTACGTCCTGTATAATGGCCCATTGTGGCTAAATGTGTGGAGCGGCCACAAGACGAAACCCAAAAAGAAAATTACTACTGATTTGAAAACAAATAATTAAAAATTATAAATATAATTATCAAATATTCCCTTAGACGTACAATATAAAAAATGTTTCACGTATTTTTTTTTTAATTTTTAAGCACTTTTAATTTTTGATATTAGTTAGGTACCTACATGTATTGGTGGATAAAATCGCCGATAACCACTAATATAATACATCTTATTTTATGTTAATCCTTACTTTATAACATCCATTATAATTACAAAAGTTGGTATTCTAACATGAATATGATAATAAAATTATAACGGGATATTACGGGACGGGACGGTACGATGTCGGGACGATGTCATAAAATATGAAGCATCGTTCCGTCCGTCACGTCCCGTGCTAATGTGAGTCATCCTTTATACCTAAGCTTTGCCGGATGTTCGTAGCGAAATCGTATATCTAGAGGAGCTTATGATACTAGGGATGTATTAGTAAGACCGTTGTTAAAAACGTTAGTATGCAATATTAAAAATAATTGGTAAAAATATTTCCTATTTTTTAAAGGCGCATACAATCTCATGTCTAATATACACTTTCAATTCAATAGGTTTTTGTTATCGTATCGACTACCTGCGTATTTCTTCGTGCTTACCATGAGTTGCAAGCAACTGTATTCGTTAGTGACTGCGGCGCTCGAAAATATGTCCGTCTCGCTCCTACCATTACTCTGGCAGGAGCGAGACGTAAATACCCCCGAGCGCCGCAGTCGCTATTGAATATGGTCACGTGCAACTCATGGTAAACACACTTGGCAGAAAAACTCGCATAACGTTTTTCTACTGTTTTATATCTTTCGACTGTCAATAACCAACGTGACCAGCCGCTTGTTTCACCGCGCTGACAATGTCGGCGACATATAGTATGTCGGCTGCATACTTAAGTTCGTAGAAACGTGACAGTTGTCGCAATCGCAACTCGAGCGCCATTGTCAACCACGTAGTCAATATAATTAATTATCTTCGGTTATACGCCGTGTTTTTTTATTTCCTTTAATTTGAAGGATGCATTCCTTATCTAAAATTATATGAGTGTAAAGCACGAATCAAATCATTTATTATTTGTAATAAATGTTTTGATCGTGTTTTCTTTTTGTTTTATGTAAGAAGTCACACTACTATACCTACATACATAAATTATACATTAATGACATTTATTTTCAAAATATACATATACAGTAAGTGTAACTTACCTAACTACCTACCTCTACCTACCTTAAATCTAAAATAGGTCCTTGAGGCATTGTACCTAGGATGCTGGCGGCATTTCCTCGTTGTATCGCAATGCTGTACGTTGTGCGAGGAAGCCATCAGCTCTTCGGTCACCAGTAACATCAACCAGACTTTCATGGTTTCTAAATTGAAAAAGATGTCATACACTATAGAAAAAGTGACCAAGGCCCCCGGTGAGCAGGGCTCGGATCGAACCAGTGACATCCTGCTTTCGCGGTAGACGCCCTAACCACTGGGCTACTGGGATCACGGCAAAATCTAATCTAATCTATGGTTATTTGCAAGTGTGTAAACGGAGAATAAGTACTAATTCAACATGACATTTCATACTCGTATGTAGGTTTCTTTGTCATACCCTAAAATACTTTTCATAAACTTAATTGTTGTGTCCGTTTTACATTAGTGGTGGATGCAACATGTAATATTGTACGAAAAATTAAAAAGAAGTAAATTTAAGTATTTAATACAACGAATTATGCCAATCTGTTTCCTTAAATGTACTTAGCTATATGCCAAAGCTATTCAAAAGCAATCTATACACTTAATAGTAGATTAAGTACCGAGGCCTGTGAAGTAAGAAATGTCTCAGATCTGGTGTGGTTGTCGGTCGAAGCGAAGCTAAGGCTTTCTTATTTACTGGCCAAGGTGTACACTATTTTTCTGCTCGATGCAGTCGGCAAGCAGCGAATCTGTTTAGCGTAGCGGCCTGCAATTGGCTGCTTGCCCACCGGGGTTCAAAAATAAAATATTCTATATAATGTCACAGTTCGTAGAACAGCGCGTTGGTGAGCTTCTATTTTATGTAAATACAGAGTTAACCTAAGAATTATTAAGCTAAGAAAAACCCTGATCTATACGGTTTAAATTAAATATTTGTTGGTAAGTAAAATTACAGGCCAACAGACGAAACACACACCACACAGACGACAGACAACATGACAAAATTCACGGAGGTTTTTAGAACGATTTACACAAATATTGTTTAAAGAAAAAACAACGACTTTAATTGGCCTTCTCGGTAAAAGTTAAAGTTTTAGTTAACCAGTTTAATATTGTCTTCAGTTTTCTGTATTTGATTGAAATTCAACACTTTAGAACGGATTAATCGCCATTTGACGGGGAGAACTCGCATTCTCTCAGTCATCATCTTAACCCTGTGAAAAACGATTGCTGTGAAGAGCTCAAAACGTAGGGACTAGGGCTAATGTGTTAATAGACGCGATTAATCCGTTCGAAAGTATTTAACCAGGTTACTTCAAAAATATCCAAATCATCCTTTGAAAATTGAGGAGCTTTCTTAATGTCAGAGGAATTCTATTAGATCTGAAGTAAAATCAAATGGAGAATATTTCTTAAATCTGATGATAGAACTGGAAATTGTCGAGCAGTTCCGCTGTCCATCCCTGGCTTTCATCAGATCCAGTTCAACAAAATTACTGCTTCAGTAAAAAAATACCCAGGATAATTATGAACCAAATCAGAATATAAATAAGAGGAGTTCCCTAAATTCCTCGTGGATCCCATCATTAAAATGGAATTTTAAAAAATGGGCCCAGTCTGGAACCATCTATCTCCAGATAAAAAGTAAATAAAACCGTCTCAGTAATGACGAAGTTCTAGGGTAGCAAACATTTGATTAAATCACAAGAATTAAGAATCTCCTCCTTTTGAAATTTTGAGGACGGTTGAAAAAAGTTGTATATTTATTGAGAAACGATAGAAGTACCTACTAAAGAGGTGAAATTTGAATTCGTACTATACCTATGGTATAGAAGGCCGATTATTTAATATGCAGCCTTTTCAGACTAAAAGTTAAAAGTTGGCATATTGTTGGTTGTTAACGACTTGATAAAATTAATTTCTAAATGACTCTTTGATACAAGGCAAGCAGTGCCTGATCGTCGAACTACACTAAAAAGGTCTACTTCTATTAATTTCACTTACAATTTATCGTATGGTTTTTTTATTCACACAATGACATTAATTAATCATCAACAGTGAAGTAGAAAAAGGAATTGTCATACGAACGGTTCACATTCCTTTTCGTATACACCTGTTTCGTATTCCTACTGTGTACAATTGAATATAATCCGGATAAAGCTAATCGGTATTCTTGTCGTCTTAGCACCCCTGCATACAAAAATATATGCACAGATGCTAAGCTAACATCTTTGCTAATTATACTCGCCGTAAGAGGTCCCCGGGGCAAGCCAGGACTAATTAGACTTTTACATCCTTTAAAAACTCAATACAGAGTAATCGAGTTTATGGCCTCGCTCATAAACTTATTGGTACTATAACAGGATCTACGATAAATAAAAATGCTTATATATTATAATTAACTTATTCATAAACTACTCAAAAATGAAATAAAAACAATGACTTTTCAAACAAATAACGATTACGTAGTGCGTCGCCTTTTTGTTTCCGCATATGTACAGCTAACCTGAAAAAGGTGAAAAAAATGTTTGTAATTGAACCCAAGGTCACAAACACATCATAATATTATTATTTTCATAAAATTACACATTTCCGTCAAAATTATTTAAATATAAAGCGGGCTTACCATACTTATATGCAAAAATAGGTAAATTTGATTTCGGTTTATTACAGCCATCACTATCTGATAAAAACAAGTCATTTGTTTGTAATAAGACGTGGTACTATTGCCATTTCCACCGCTACTGCAGCTGGTCTCGCTCTTGTTCATGTTCGCCAGGACACAGCGACAGTTACCTCAGTTCACACCCACCGCTGCTGCAAGCGCTCCCGCTCTTGCCTGAGCAGCTTCGACTCCTGGTTGAGCCGCTCGGTGGCTACGCTCAGCCCCCCGCGGTCCTGCTCAACGCCTTGTTCACACGTTCGTCAGTACACAGAGACAGTTACCTCAATTCACGATCACCGCTGTTGCAAGCGCCCTTCGCTCCTGCGTGAGCAGCTCCGACTCCTGGTTGAACCACTCGGTGGCTACGCTCAGTCACCCGTGGTCCTGCTCAACGCCTTGTTCACATTGGCCAGGACACAGCGACAGTTACCTCAGTTCACGACCACCGCTGCTGCAAGCGCTCCCGCTCTTGCGTGAGCAGCTCTGACTCCTGCTTGAGCCGCTCGGTTGCCTCGCTCAGCCAGACACGATCGTGCTTCACTCCCTCTTTGTTATTTTTTATCTTCGTCAAGACGAACACCATATCTGGAATTTATATAAATTCATATGGAAATACCTCGAATACTCTGGTCAAGGGACAGATGTCCAATTAATATAGAAACGCCCCGTCATATAATTTCAATTTATATGTATACTTATATTATTATATTCATGGTTGTTTTCGTATGCCTAAGCAATGCATTATCATTATTATCAATATTTTTTGTCGGTGTTTCCCCGTTTATATAAAGAAAACAACATCATAGATTTATATATTCTACATATTGATATACGGACACGTCCAAATATAATTTAACAAATACGCAATACGCAAATAATAATAGAAACATCTATTTCGCAAAGCCCTGGCATGTTACAGGTTTCTCACGTTGCAAAATACCTATCAAAATAACGCTTAGCATAACCCGCTCAGTCTATGTTTACTTGATAGTATAAAGACTGACCCACCTAAATAGGTTACTCGTTTCTCTTTGCTGGCAGCTGTACCTATGGATACAGCTGTCTTTTCGCTAGTTAGATAGAGCTTATCAGTTGAGCCTTGCTACTGATGACATTCGCACTTTAGATATTTTTACAATCGCAAATCTGCTCTCCTAACATAAGCAGACACCAAGCAATAAGTACCAATCATTAAAATAATGTTACGCTCTATTTAGTATTTTTTTGCAAACAATCGATTTTATCGAATGATGGGGTTCAGTGCTTCTTGAAACTCACGTAGCGCTACTATGACTGCGGTCGCTACGTTTAACTAAGAGTTTGTAAAAAGTTTTTGCTGCCTCCTTAATCTCAGACCTTACTCGAAACTCACCGGGCAACTGCTTTTCAAGTCGTTCAAGTTAAACGATAGATCAATGTTTTTTTATTAGTAACACACTTGAGTCACCTCATCGACACTCATCGTACACGCTAAGTCGCTTACCAAGCTGGATCTAAAGTGGTATATCTATGTATGAATGAATAAGTAAGCAAGACGCGCGTATCGCAGGAGCTGGCTTTCGCCGCGCTAATTTTACAAATCGCTATGCAAATTTACCTGCTCATTCGCGTTGCAGATGCATATTTAATACCTATAAGGTGCGGGGGACGAAGTGCGCCAACCTGGTAAGTGGGCCTACTACAAATATATCATATCATATACAGCACTTCGCCCCCGTCACCTTGGTTTAAAATATGGAAACCTAAAGGGCAATTGGGCATATTGCAAATGCACCGAGAGTGATAATTCTGCAGGTATGTTCTCGTTATCTTATGACGTGTATTGCTGCCAATATTACTGGCTAAGCAAACATTTCTTGTCATTTTAGGAAGGTCGGAAATTTTGCATAGAAGGATTAGCAAATTACCGTTAGCAGATGAAAAGGTGACATTTGTAAACTAACGACAATATCCTGGCAGCATTCGCGACTGTTTTCTTGTTACGGAGTAAGTTGAGTATGTGCCGGAACATGCCACCGTCGCGATTGATGAAGTAGTGTTGCTTCAGCGTATCCAGCACGATGGGGACGGTGCTGTTAAACATCTTGCCTCGGCAAGACTCGGGGTACAGTAATTATACACAACGCCCGAAACTTACGGTCCAACTCGAAGTACAAGGCCTCATGCAGCAACAGATCCAGGTTGGAGAAGTCATCTGGCAGCAGCAGCTTCTTGTTGCGGAGGAAGTTGAGGATGTGCCGGAACATGCCGCCGTCGCGGTCAATGAAGTAGTGCTGCTTCAGCGTGTCCAGCACGATGGGGATGGTGCCGTTGAACATCTTGCCAAGACGGGATTCGGGGTAGCTATAATTTATAAATATTGTATTAAAGTTGTACGCTTTGGAATACTTTGGATTCTTGAAAACTTATTAAATTTCGTTTATCAAAAAACTGAACCGACTTTAAGACAAGAAAATGGGCTTGGTATGAAGATCAATTGACTGTGATCTACTTTGACTTTTTAATTAGCCGGGCTGGCAAAGGCTGTCATTTTCTACACAAAAAAGTCTGGGGAGGGGCACGTCAAATTTACAGCTATTCCTACGTTGCGTGCAAATAGCTATGTCAGATAAATGTCAGTCCATACAATGAATATGACAGTATGTCATACCCATTCGACAGAGGGGTAGGCTTGTCAACTGCTACTCCTTCTGGACTAAAACTCAAAGGTGATATCATGTGACGTTTTCAGACTACATGTACCACAATTTTAGTTATTAGATAAGGCGCTAATAAATACTATATTATTCCATGTTATGGCTAAAATCAACGACCAGTAATGTAGTTTGTTGATTGTGAGGTTGGAAAACTTTGTATGCACGGGCGGTTCATTATCTCTGCATCTGACTGTAGAGTGTAGGTACCTTAAGCTGAAAACGCCATAAACGGCTTACGTAAACATTGTATGCTACCAACGCACTGCATTTGAGTTCCTGAACTCGATGGGTATGACGTATAAACTTGGTGCATATGCATACCTCTACGGTGCAAAGTTCGACTCCGATGCTTCGCTGAGCTCGGCACATGCGGAGCATCTAGATAAGTAGTTAACTAGCTCTTTCCAAAATGTCTAAGTGAGTAATTAACTTCTACTCACTTAGACATTTTGAATGGAGCTACTTCCTTCCTGTATACATACTTTGGTGTTGCTTTGATATTATTGATTAGAACCTAATAGGTACTATACACGATAGATACAGGCTGATTCATGAGTCAACACATAGGAGATTTTATTAATTAAATTTAACGTTAATTTTGTTAAGTTAGTATGAAATGATAGCTTATTATGCACTGAAACCGTAAGGTTAATCCTGCTCACGACTCATGAATCACCCTGTATATAGTCAGAGTACAAGCAGTTTTCTTTCCCTCCCCCACTTTGTCTCGGTTTCCTCATTGCTGAGGAAATCGCGGTCATTAGTGAGGGTAGAGATTTTCTCTTCAAGCACATGAAAAGAATTGTTGCCGTTCAAATATCATACAAACATATTTCATAATTTCAAGTAAGATTTGGCGTAGGCGCTAGTTTTACGAAGCGACTGCCATCTGACCTTTCAACAGTTCCTCACGATGTTTTCCTTTACAAAAAGCGATTGGTGTAAATATCACATGATATTAATATGCAGGTACATATTTAGGCCACCAACGCTTCACATATACCTACAAACAAAAATTACACTTTTTGACGATATGCAAAATGAAAATATACCATATGTTTGTATTCATAACATTACACTGCACCCATCACCATCAGTAATATTACTAAATTACTATTTAAAACATATATGTAGGTATGTAACTATTGTAGGTTCATACACGTCTTATGTCGCGAGTCGTTCCGTTATTTTTGATATGGGTAGTGTCATTTTTAGGGTTCCGTAGTCAAATAGGAACCCTTATAGTTTCGCCAAGTCTGTTTGTCTGTCCGTCCGTCCGCGGATAATCTCAGTGACTGTAAGTACTAGAAAACTGTAATTTTGTACGAATATGTATCGGTCACGCCAACAAAGTGGTAAAATAAAAAGTGGTTAAGTGGGGGGTGTTTTTTTTTCGTTTCAACCCTAGAATGTGACTTATCAGGATAGGTATTAGAAAAATAATGAGGGTTTTCTACAAACAGTTTTTGGTACCTAAAGTAAATATTTTCGGAAATAATCCCTCCAGAAATTGAAAAAAATGTGTCCCCCCTCTAACTTTTGAACTATGAGTTCAAAAAATATAAAAAAATTACATAGGTAGATCTTAATAAGAACTTTATTGGAAAATTATTACGAGTATGAACTTGATTGGTTGAACGGTTTTTGAAACATTGTACAAAATAATTTCTGAATTAAGTTTGTAATTTAACCGTTAATATGCAAACCTTTTTTTTATCTTGAGTAGGTACTTAGTTTATGATCCCGCACGTATCTTCCTTGTAATAAAAAAAGATTGATTCAAATTGATTCACGCGATCAAAAGTTACCCCCGAAAACCCAACATAGCCCGTCTAGTTTATATAAATTAGTAATCCAATTTCCCGAGAGATGGCGCAGTAGGTACCATGGTCTACTTCGCGCTGTTAAGATTTTTACGGGGTTGATGGGGTGGGGACGGGTGTAATCGAAAGTATCATCGAATTGTTAATTATTATAAGCATATTGAGTATTGCGACGGACGGTAAACTACGGAACCCTACACTGAGCATGGCCAGACATGCTCTTGGCCGGTTTTTTTAGATTGTTGAATAGGTCAAAAGGATCCCATGGCTTAAGTTTGGAATTCTATAACACTTCGCAATAGTAAGTTTATTTATTTTTGCATTAAGTGTTTTTTTGAACAACCGTAAAGCGGGCTTTTATTCTGCCTACTAATCATAACTGCGGGGCTAAGATGCCAAGCTGATATCCTGATAATTGCTGGCTAAGACGATAGTTTGACGGCGCGTTCTCACAATTTCTGATAATTTGAAACAGTTCTGTCAAATGTATTTGCATTTAGCAGCTGTCACCGTCGCGCTATCCGTGCAACTTGTCAGTTTATCAACTTAAGGCATTATCTTATGACATTCGTGGATAACTATCTTAGGCCCGCTGGATAATCAATTTGAACATACGTTTCATCTCTCTCGTTAAATTTGATTTATTCTTTTCATTCGTTGATAGCCGCTAGAAAATTAACTTCTCTATAGACAGTTTAATTTTTATACTGTAAACATTGATTGGCTTAAAACTTGACTACTTCATTAAAAAAAAAATACTGTAGGAAATCTCACGAGAATTCGACATAGTCCCACTGTAAGCTCAATAAGGCTTGTGATGTTCGTACTAGACGATGATATTATATGATAGATAGATACATACAATATTCGTGATAAACACACAAATAAACCCCCTGACCAGGGTTCGAAGTCCGTTAAAATAAATAAAGTGTAGATTTCATAAACAAAGACCCTTTTTCCTTAGATACCGTGAGACACGAGAGAATTCACTACCATAAATAAAATTTAGATTCCATAAACAAAGACTTTTTTACCTTTTTCCTTAGGTACGGTACCTAAGGAGACACGATTGAATTCGCTAGCAAATGGGTAACTAATTCACAGTACCTACAGTAGGGTCAGCTGGCTCTACCGAATATACCTAGTCGCGGTAAACTCGTGGCAGGGGTACATAAATGTTCAATACGGGAAGATTTACAAAATATTTACGAAATCTGCAACAAGCCGAGCAAAACAAAGGCACAGCCGTACCATCCTTTTTTCGAGGCAGTTCAGATCATTTTCAACCTCCTGTAATTTCGCACTGGTTAAAGCTAGAACCCTAAATTTTCAGTGAAATGTTGGCTATAACTTGACTTTGATATATTTCATAACATTTGATTAGAACTTGCAGTTTAAGAACTATCGGACGTCAAAATTCCTTAGTTTGGTCACTCACTCTCTAAGGTACTTCTTGCAGACCCAGAAGTTTCAAATTTTAAACATGTAGTTTATAGCTTACCAAGTCATAGAAAATTCTAGAAAAATGGAAGAGTCATCAGCAGCATACTAGTAAGTAAGCTTGTAATTCATGTGCACATGTAGTTATTTTACTTTCCCCACCATTCCACTTTCAGTTGTTTGTTAACTATGTAGGATTGTAGATACCTACCTACTATTAACGCCCGAAAATACCGTAGGTTACGGTAGACAACTGATGTATTATCCTTATGCAACTTTCGGTTGTTATTCTTATTGCAGTATTTAATTATTTTAGCATAATAATTATTGCCCAATATTTGTTAGTAAGTTGTTCTAATACAACACAGATAACATTGCAACGATCCGACTCAACGAACCTGTTCGAACTATTGGCATCAATAGATAGCAAATTTGCAAAGCAATAATGTAGGTTACGAACAGACTATTGATAAACACAAATAAATTGCTTATAAACTAATTAACTATGTAGGTTTGATCTAAAACATTGTTAGCATTGATATCTTAAAACTAACCTTGCATTTATTTATGAGTCGATATCGGATTCAAGAAACATGACGTGAAAAGTTTGTGACGAAATCTAGATTTTATATAAACTCATAAAAACTTTATATACCTACCTTTTCATTTTTGCTCCATTTGCAGGTGAAATAAAATCACTAGGGGGTATTATATCGTGTATTACTAATAAATTATCTAATATCCTACCCAGTCGTGTAATATTATATGTATACATATATATATTTCTTAATATTTTTTTTATTAGATGAATTGAATGAAATGATCTATTTATTGATTAATTAATTATAGCCAGCCACAAAGCCTTATGTGATCACCCACACCGGACTACAACAATAGTAGTTTATGCAACAGTGATATAATAAGGGTTCTTAAAACTTGAGGGTCGCCGTTACAAAACGAGGCGAAGCCGAGTTTTGTAATAATAGACCCGAGAGTTTAAGAACCAATTATGAGCTGTTGCATACCCTAGTTTTTCTACGACAGCTAAAATAGCGTAAAAAGCAAAATCTAGAAACGTGGCAGAATAGGGAAGATGTCGTGCCCACTATGGAAATTAAAAAAAAACAACAACAGTGCTAATATAAATGTATGAAAATCCATAGGAGCAGTGTTCTTATGGAATACCACAGACAACGTTATAATGTATACTTTTTAAATATCGCTGTCAGTCATCTAATTGACAGATAGAAGTGCTGGAGTAGAAAAATATATTTTAAGTACACGTGTAGGATGGCCTTCGAAGAAAAGAAGCTGCTATAAAGTGCCGTATGGCATAAAGTTCGTATTTTATGCCTTAGCATTTACTTTTGAGCACCTTAGATTTAGTTCAATGAGTAAATAAATACTAAAAAGGTCATAGCCCTGTCCTACACCCGATATCGAGTCGGATAATGGGAAAACGCTCTAAACGTACTTGTCGTATTAAATTAAACCTATACTCGTATTAAATCATTACGTACCTGTCACCAGCGAAATTCACGCATAAAAATGTCCAACAAATTATTTAACGCTTTCTATACTGGAGAGGTGATTCGGCTTGTAAATTTATTGTTCGATTGATTTTATTGAAGCGAAAACACGGGTAACGGTTTCGTAGAGATATACAATTGGCAGGATATATATTTTTGTGCCCTCAAGTGAGTTGATTAAAAGAACCGAACGGGCGGCGGGCGGCGGGCGCGGCGGGGCACGGCCGGAGCGGAGCCCGCAGCGCCCGCGGCGCCGCCGCCGGCTCCACGCTCGCTCGCTTGCAGAAACAACACTCCCCGCAGATAAAACGTGCTTATTTACTACCAGACCTACCCACATACCTATACATAGCACATATACAACGTGACTTCACTTAAATCTCACAGCAATCGAAAGGAAATTACAATCAAATTCGACTGCGATGAGAGCGTTAAAGCGAAATGTAAACATTTAGCGTAGTACACCTAAGCAAAATTATAGACCCAAAATATTGTGGAAGGCAGATTCGACTTGTTCTTTTGCCGATCGTGACAAGGCAATATTTAAGTTAACTGATTAATGGTTTATTATTGTGCCAAAATGTTAGTAATAAATACAGGATGTCATGATTCATTCTGTATTTATCATGAGCAGGATTAACCTTACGGTTTCAGTGAATAATACTAGACTTAACGAAATTAACATTAAATTAAATTTAAGTACATCTCCTAACTATGAGTTAATTGATACTTAACTATCAATTAAATATCAATTACCTCTTAATTAGGAGATTTTAATTATTTTAATTTAACGTTAATTTCGTAAAGTCTAGTATGAAATAGGTAATAGCTTATCATTCACTAAAACCGTAAGGTTAATCCTGCTCACGACTCATGAATCAGCCTGTATATCTGTACGAGTATATTAGTAGCAATTGGTAAGTAGGTATACCTACACATTAATATGTAAGTAGGTACCTTTAATTTGGACCCCACCCATCAGTTTCAGGTTTTACGTTTGAATAAATAGTTAAATAGTGCCATCAAAACTATTACGTTCGATACAATCGAACTTTGATAGACTTTGTCTGTCGCGCAAAAGAAAGCGGGATAGATCTAATTGCAAGAGTACGCGAAATATGAAAAGGCGATAGTAGGCGGGCGCGTCAAAATAAACCGCGTAATCAGATAATTGCTGTTTACAACTAAGCTACAATTTTTGTAGATTTTATCAGTTGTAATAACTAGGTATTACTCAACTATTTAAGTAAGAATCATGTTTATAAAGTCGAGGGTTTCGACGTTCTGACCAAAAACATGTAAAAAAGGACCTATATCTATGTTTGAAAAATAAAAGTATCGATCGAGGCTTTCGTTAAAAATTATGTTTTCACGTTTACCAGTTTGAAGGAAATATATTGAAGGTTTATCTTTATGAATATCAGCGTGCGTAGCCAAGATGCCAATTCTCATTTAAGGTGAAGCACGTCACTGCATGCAGGTCCTAGAGAACCGAGACTCGTCCTGCGACTAAGCGCGATTTCGTAAAGGCCGTTCTAACCAACCCTGTTATTCAAAATTGATTGGTACTATCGCGCTCCAAATTGCATGGACAGTTTATAAATGAATTCATTCATAAATTGCCCTGTAATTCATAATCGTTGGTACTTACGCGGGTCTCCAGCGATGAAAAGTAGATGGTGCCGCCGACGTCGATGTGCACAGGAGCGTTGAACTTGGTGGTGGGCGCCACACGCGGGATCCCCGCGATAGGCTTCTTGTCCAACGAGCACCTTGTAGGTTGTGCATGTGATGTGGCCCAACCAATATCTATAGTAAATAATCGTTGGTACATACGCGGTGAGGGTCTCCAGTGACGAGGTGTAGATGGTGCCGCCGACGTCGATGTGCACAGGAGCGTTGAACTTGGTGGTGGGCGCCACACGCGGGATCCCCGCGATCGGCTTCTTGTCCATGGAGCTGCCGTCCGGCGTGGGGCTGCCCGGCTTCACGGGAAGCATGTTTGTCTAGGGAACACAAAAATTTTGATAATAGTATGTGAGATGTCATTTTTTGAAGAGTTTTTTGTAGTTGGGCAATCTCCTTTATCTCTGAAATATCTGATTCAGAATTGTATGTTTTTTATAGGGAGTAAATGCCAAAAAAAAATAGTTTACCTTATCAGTACAGTATAAGTATGTGTTACTTCCCTGGTTAGTGACTGTAAACTTACCTAAAATGATTTAACTCAACGGTGTCTTCTAAAAACCACTGAATAGGAAAATACCTTACCAACATGAAAATAACTTCAAATACTCTACTTAGTTTAAACACATATGCAATTTTTTTCCGTTTTCTCTTTACTTATGATGAAAAATCCGAAAATCGAGAAAATCGCATTTTAGTGCTGGTAAAAAAAGGAGAACGTCCCAGCTACGACTGGCGTGAAAACCTTACATAGTTAAATCCGTCATTGTTATGTCCTAAATGTTCAGGGTTCAGAACTATGATAATTTTTCCTACAGTTAATAAATAAATATTGCGCGACAATCAAACACAAATCGATCTAGCCCCTAGTAGCCATAGTACTAAGCAATGTACTATGGCTACTAGGCCACGATATACATACTTAAATAGATAAATACATACTTATATAGGTACATAGAAAACACCACTCACTCAGGAACAAAATATTCTGACCACACAAATAAATGCCCTTACCAGGATTCGAAGGATCGAATTCGAAACAAAGTGATCCGTCAGAAAACCAAAGTCACCGGCATAGCTCACCGTATCAAATAATACGTAATTTGAAGTGTCAGTGGGCTGGCCATAATTATTTGCCGAAGAACCTACAACCGGTGGGAAAACGTCATCTCGAGTGGAGACCGCGGGTCAGCAGGCGTAGTGTAGGACGCCCTCAGACTAGGTAGAACAATGATCTTTGCAAGGTAGTGGCAAGAGCTGGATGAGAGTAGCCACGTATCGTGCACAATGGCTTGACGCTTGAGATGACCAGGATTTGAACCCGGAGCCTCCAGCTTCGTAGGCAGAATTACTACTAGCCTAAGGGAGGCTGAAGAAAAAGTGATAGCTAGTCGGAGACAGCGTAACTCTTTCTATAGAAATTTACACATATTTAGCTGTACTTATTTCAAATATTTTCAATAAAGGTCAAGAACACAAATAAGTAACAGAAATTGTTACTCATAGTCATCAAGTCAAGGGAAATCGTTACTTCTATCAGCGTCAAATATATATTTACAGTTTTGCACCTTAGCCTTTTGTAATAAAGTGGAGAACTGTAAACAACATCTGTAAGTACCTCTGCCTACCAGTAGCGTTGCTGCGTTGACACACTTCTAGGACTTTCTAGCGAATATACTGTCACTAGCAGTATTATGTGCTGCTAACATCCGTAATTATAGCAGGGGAGGCCAAGAGGGGTGTTTCATGTAGTAACTCGGACGCGGCAGATTAAGATAAGGGTTAACATTGTGCACACGCGTTGCACAAAAATGCATGGAGAATTTATGAATTATGCATGCATTTTTTAACGCGATAGTACCTTTGTTAAGTACCTCTACCGCATATGAGTCCTTAATACAGGAACGCGCGTCCAGGATATCTAGTAAAAACAAAGGATAGTCAAAAATAATCGTACGCATCAGATTAAGGAATATTGGATTAGTTACTTGTTTAAAAGTGTCTATTTAAAAAATCCGTTTCAGCGAAACGTAATGGAGTGGCGGGGTCACGAAGTTGAAGATAAATAACGTTACTAACTTATTTGTAGGAAACTTTGCGTGGCTTGTACATCAATTTCTGACACGCTCAAGATTTTCCACGTATTTTTTTTTACAATATAAAGTCTGTAGGCGCTTCACTCATTACTAAAAAAGGAATCATCGATTTATTCTTCCTAAAATATAATCTTTCATTCTAATAGGTCCCTACGACGCTCGAGTCACTACGAATTTAGCATTTTGAGCTTCCTTACTATTAAGTAAATAAGAATAACGACTAGTAGTTACGCTGCAGCTGGAAATAAATAGATGATATTCGAGAGTCAATTTTGCAAGAAATTCTGAATGTCTCAAAGCGCACTAAATATATTTTACACATTTTAATAGGTACAATACGAGCAGGCTATATAATATAAGTACTAAAGTAGGTAATTGAGTAATTGACCGAGCGAGCAAAGAGTCTCTGTTTCAGCTTGGGTAAAAAATGCTTTCGTCTGTCCAGCTGTCTGTCCATATGTTCAGCTACAGGTCGCATTCGTCAACTAAATATATTATTTAGGTTTTTTAATTTTATAAAAATTAAAACGTCATCCAGTTTTAATTAATTTTAACATGTGAAAGAGTAACTACACTAACTGTTAACAATGTCTACAATTAATGTCCACATCCAATAATACACGCCGCATACTCATAAAGCCGTTAGCAGCGGAACCCGCAGGTCGCATGCAGGTTTACATACGCGTTGAACTCGGTAGCGCGACGCACCCGTCTGGTTTCATTATAAACACGCCGCCGGCTGTGTGCCTAGCGACGTCGACTAAATACCGGAATGCGAACTCAGCGACAAGCGCACGCAACTAGCAGATCGTGCCAGATACGCCGCGCCGGCGTCACTGCTAACTGGCTAATACACTAGAAAGGATAACTATAAAGCGTCCAAACTTCCTCCTCTTAAATGTCTCAACACCTATCAAAAGTCACAGTGCCTCAATGCCACAATGCCTCAAAGGCCTATTTTAGATCCAAGGTAGGTAGCTTGTAACTTACTATATATATTTTGTTAGTTAAATCTGAAATATTTATAGGATTTTTTATTGTTATTATTTTAGTTTAGTGATTTTATGTATTTATATTGAATTTACATGGTAATAAAAATATATTTATTTAAAATAAATTGTTTTAATTTTACTAAAACGAATATCTTTGTTTCCTCTGCCACTAGATTAATACTACCCAAGATTGACAGAACAAACCTTTGCACCGTTCTTTAGAATTTTAGGCTTGCAAAGGGACAAGATCAAAAATCGAGTGACAACAGTTTTGATTATTTAATCAGCCGAACTGGCATAGTCTGTCATTGTGGTCATTATCTTTAGAAAAAATCTACAGACTTTTTAGGGACATGTCAAGTTATGGCTATTCGTACGTAACGTACAAATAGCCATGTCAGATAAACGTCAGTCCAAACAATGAGTATGATTGAAAGTCATGTGCATCCATCCTGTTTAAAACTCAAAGGACAATAGTTACCGTCAAAAGTTAATAAAAGTGAAATGGTACAGATATCCTGCACATCACTGTTAACAGATTAATAAACTGCTAAAGAGGCTACACGTGTCGGACTTTGCCCTTCAGGGTCACGAAATAGTTCCAACCGTCAATTATGAACAGCAAAATGGGACAGATACCTAGTACCAGATACGCCGGCATCACTGTTAACTGGCTGATAAGGTGCTAGAGACGATAACTTTAAAGGCGTCCGATTTTACCCAGACGTCACAAAACTATTCCCAACCGTCAATTACCTATGAAAAGCAAAATGGGACATTTGGTGCTAGATACGCCGAACGTCACTGTTAACTGGCTAATGTGTTGCTAGAAATGATAACTTTTAAAGCATCCGGTATCCTCCTCCACTTGAATGTCTCAACCGTCAAATACCTACTTATCAAAAGTAAAATGCGACAGATCCTATCAGGTACCCCACACATCACTGTTAAAAGGTTAATATGCTGTAAAATTAAAAAATTGGGTTACCAAAATGTTTTCAATGACCAATCGAAAGCAGAATTTCCAGATCCTACAAGATATACCGCGGTGTTCAGATGAATACGTTACTAAAGACTGCTCTTAAAAGTTTAGTTTTTTTTTTATCTGTATAAACATATTTTAATTGATATTTATTAAGGCAGAAAAAGTTATAATTCAACAGAAAACCTACTAAAAATAATTATGAACTACAACTCAATATTAAATAAAACTCAATATAAACTAAAACTTAAGCTAAGCTATAGCTAAGTTGATATTTAAGTAATATCCAAAAATGTCCACTCCTAGATCCATAAATTTCCACCCAGAATGAATATCGTGAATCGAACCAAAGTTTTTTAATAAAGCTGTCTGTGACCGTCAATCGGATATAGTATAAACGCCACATAGTTAATTTTATTATAATATTAATTATGGATAGCCTGTACAATTGTACGAATCAAATAATTTATTATTTGTAAAAGTGATAGGAGGTCGCTGGTTCGATCCCAGCCCTGTTCACGGGGACCTTGGTCACATATTCTGTAATAGGACATCTCTTTCAATTTATGAGGTTAGCCTGGTTTTTAGATAACGGAGAATTTTTGGAATGATAGTACCTACTCTTCTTTGTCAAACTTTTGACGAAAAACAGAAACAGTTTTAGTGAGTGATACCACATAGTGTTGAATTTAATAATTTCATGTAAAAATATCGATAACAATCTTCTGTGTTTTTTTTTCAATCATATTTTTTTAAATTCGATTGCTAGATTAATTTTAACAAATAATTTAAACACCTACCTATTGTTTAAATTATTTTTACGTATTTTGAAAATGCGTTGTAAGTAGTTATCATTGGTGCTAGACCAGAATGACTAAAGTTGCAAAGAGTTCTTTGTTGTTACGTAATCTAAGTTGACAAACAGCATATAAAAAAGCCTGTTCATCTCACAGATGCATAAATCTACACGTGAAAAGACCTCAGGTGTGAATCCAGCGAGATAGCCCGCCGCCAGGCGGCTACGCGGGAGATGCATTCAAGAGATAAAAAATTATTGAAGTTGGACTTCGTCCGGCAACGGCCCTCAGGGCTGGAAGCTCGGGAGTGCAGTCCCCGAAGATAAACAGAGAGGAACTAAGTCTTACTCCCTTTATATAAAGTACAAAGCCAAATGTGCGGAGATTTTTGTAAGCAACTGTAATGATGCCGTGCACTAGTGACATTGTGGACGAACTCCCCACGAGAAAACATTTGCAAGGCCTTTTTGCCTGAAAATGCATACGTGGACTTAGGATACCTACAAGAATGATGCTATGATACCTAGCTTTCTGGTTGTTGCAGATGAGAAAAAAATGCATGGATATTTTATCGCGTTTGTCTAAGTACATTCTCATACAGCCTCCACCCCCTTATGGGTAGTCGTCAAAAATGTTCATTGTTACTTTCGCCCACTTGGAGCTTTTCGGAATTTGAATAACATTCTGTTTTTATATTCAGGATTTAAATCAAGCTCTCGTCGTTAACATATCGTTTATTGATTTCGATTTCGACAGTACTCCCTGAAAAGGCTCAAGCAAATAAAAGTCAAATTTTACGTGTTTCAAATATTTGGCCCTACAAATTTTATACAAAATGCAATGCAAATATTCAGTATATACGTAGTAATTACATACATGTAGTGTAGCAGGCCTGGGACGCTGTGGCCCCAGGGCCGTTCATAAACTATTGATAAAACGGAAAGGGCGCTCAGCGCCGCGGGCGGCGCCGGCAGCCGCACATTGTGCTGAGCACCTCTATTGTGCCAGCCGTAATACTAGCCTTCTACGACCACAAACGTTTCATATTTAATAAGTCTAAATACCAAATTTCTAGAATGATAATTGCTTAAGTAATATTCTTCCCTCTCGGATTTTCTCAAAAATATCTTAATGGTATGGTATACATACGTATAGGTAGTTGTTTCTGAATTAAAGTAAAGTATACAAATTAGGCATTTCATTATAATAATAAACTTCCGTTTTTAATTATCTAGTTAAATAAATGAAGTTATTTCATCTCGTTAAAATGTGCCTAGGATCAGGCTTAACATTAGTTCCAGACCATTCATAATTTAGATGAAACGGAAGTTTCGCATAAACCAGGTAAAGTTTATTAAATGAGTAGCCAAATAAAGCCAAATGAAAAAAGCTTATTTTAATTCGGTTTTCTAATGCAATTGTCTATTAGCATATATTATATCCTCTTCTTGTTTCAGTTTGGTATAAGGGTGAATTCAATTAAAATCACGCACTTAATGTCAACCTACTTGACCAATAAATTAAAAATCTGCAACAATTTGAGTGGATAGGTGTGGCTCATGAAGTCATGAAAGTCATTAATTCTTTGGCTTCTGTCGGTCGACATTGCAATATATAAACAAATATAGGAGGGTCATATTTTTAGAGTAAGTAACACTAATAAAATAAAAAGAGGAAATTGTAGACACCTACTCGTATCTATTTTCAATCTATTTAAAGGTACCTTACTTACCTATATAGTTGCCTAAAAGATATAAAACATTTATTTTCAAAATATATACAGTGAGTGTAACTTACCTAGCTACCTACCTCTACCTAGCTTAAATCTAAAATAGGTCCTTGAGGCATTGTACCTAGGATGCTGGCGGCATTTCCTCGTTGTATAGCAATGCTGATACGTTGTGCGAGGAGGCTTCGGTCACCAATAACATCAACCAGCCAGACGTTCCGCGATTTCTACGAAAAACTTGCGTGCGCTGGGACCCCATGGACCAAGAGTTCCGACCATAAATGGTACAAAAAGGTACTATCTGCCCAGCCGCTTATATTTATTACGTTTTAAAATTTTGGCGCTATCAGCCTAGTCGCCTTGAAAATATCGATGCTTCAATGTATAATTCACCACTTCCGAATGTGAGATATTCAATGTTTCTTCATATTTGAATGTGTGGTAATGTAAACACGTAGCTCACGACGATTATTAGTTTATTACCTATACGCTATACATTGACTTGTATAATGGTTTTGAAAATTATAACCAGGGAATAAAATTCAAATTTGTGTAAATATTTTTACAGTCGAGTGTGATGGGTGCGCTCGGCGCCTGGGGCCAGTAATTACAAATTTGAATGGATGCCTGGCAGGGACGCCCGGGGCATCGCATCTAGCGCGGCTGGTGCTTTCGACTTTAGTTTTTGTGCCATATACCTACCGACGATTCTCTTGCGAACGTATACAGCCTGTTTTTTTTAATTCCGTTAACTTTAAGGAGTGATTCTTCAGGTTAAGAAACTATTGCCTTAAATAGTTTTTCAGATATTCAATAAATCAAATTTATCAGCTTAACCAGTGCAAACGATTACTAAACTATTTACTACTAAGCTGTGTTTTGGTATGCGCTGTCATGACTAAGGTTAAGCTTTGTCATACTTGACATTTACCTACTTTGGTGCACCTTTTACATTGTAATATTAATGAAAATAAAAATATTTTTTTTTCTAATTGGACATAAAGCGACATACGTACCACGTAGCTCCTATTAACGTACAAAGCAACGCGCCGAATTTAACGGAAATCAATAAAAACACGGTGTACATGTATAAAATAAAAGCAAGTGGCAATACGTTCTGCTAATAGATCGTTCTTAATTGGATCTTGTAATTAATTCGTGCTGGAAGCAGTTTGCAGTTAATATAATAGTATCCCTCGGATCCTTGTTTAAGAGGTAAAATGAGTAGTCGTTTTCATTCGTTGAAATTTTATTTAAGTGCATATCACATTTATTTTGTGTGATAGGTTTTGTGGATGTTCAAAAAAGTCAACTATTAGCTTCTTTTAAACTATGTTTACTTGTTACAGAAAACACAGAACTGGCTCACTCATAATGATATCGGAGCGAATAAGATGTCTGTAAATATCTGAACATGACTGCATTCTCAAGTATAATTTTGGTATAGTGTGAATTCTATTTATCTGAATCCTGGTTAGAAGGGATAATAGGCTCACATGGATATTTTAAATGATGAGTGAACTATCGCATAATAGAGCGTTGTGCATTGGTGGTCGAGCGTAAAGACTTGCGACTTTCAATTTGTGACATGGCCATCTATTACAGCGATTAATATTCATTGAAATGAAACAGTGTATAACGGAATAATCGCGTATATGAATACTATGATCTAACGTTTTAAGCCTTTTAAGGATGACTCACACTAGGACGGGACGGGATGGGACGGGACAGGACAGGACGGGACAGGGACGGGACGGGACGGGACGATCTGTCAATTTCTATAGAAAGAATCACGTGATAGCTCGGAGCCCTCAGTTGTCGTGTGACGTTTTCTATAGAAACTGATACGAGTAGATCTTCCCGTTCACATCATTTCACCCTTAGTGGTGTCATAATTGAACACTGTGATTTTCAATTTCAATTCGAGGTTAGGAAAGCCAGAAGTGTAAGAGTACTTACACTTAAGGTTATGCGCTCGTATATAAAATATAGCACCACTCGCACCAACCCGGTTGGTCAACTAACCCGGAGTTAAAGGCCACAACTGTCAATTGGTAAACATTTTGAACATACTTATTAAAGAAGTGGCTATAAGTGGTTTTGGCAATTGTTTTTTTGGGAAATGATATTTTGGGAAACATTTTTTGGCCAAACATTAGTAAACCGAGATATATACGCAGGGCTACGAGCTCCTCTATCTGCATGTATTTACTTATTACACAGAGATATTGAACGACCGACCTACATTAGTTAAACCAATTGATTATACTACGTACATTTGACCCGGAAGCCGACGCGACGCGCTGTATCTCTTCTCTGGGCACTCAAGCGTCCTCCTGATAGGTCTCTTCCAAAGCGCAATATTTGGCGTGCCGGTCCCGATCCACGCTTAGGGCCTGGCCACATGTCCACGGTGCGGCGCCGCCACCGTAAAACGGCACGGCAACGTGCCATGACGCGGTGCCTTGTACGGTGCCGCCGCCGTGAGAATGAACGGCGTACCGCCATATCGGCGGACGGCGCACGGCTCGGTACTTTTATTTGGCTATTAGCCTGGTCAACGAATGATCGAACTTTAATGTCGAATATATCTATAATATAGCGTCCCTATTGACCTGCTTGCGAGCGAGCCATGAATGTTGGGCTTTGGTTTTGGCTGATTCTTTTAGCGCGTCCCTTATCCCTCTTGCATTAAAAGTTGACGAGAATCCAAAATGTTGCTCAAAAACTCCTTTTTATTCGTAAATATAAAATCGCCACATTTATTTCGTGGATGCTCAATTGGGCAATGAAGAGAACACTTAGATAACATGTTTTGTCAGCATGTTACCACTTTTTAGGGTTCCGTAGCCAAATTGGCTAAAACGGAACCCTTATAGTTTCGTCCAGCCCGTCTATCCGGCCGTATGTCACAGCGGTTTTACTCAGTAACAGCATATGGTAATGATATTACAGTTAGAGGTGTATTTTGTGTGCAGCTACTTAGTTTTGCCTATAAATTACGAAAGAATATATGTTAAAGGGGGGAACCATACATGTAACTAAATGTAAAAGATTTTTTTTGCCAAATATCTACTTGTGGCACATCATCCGATAGCCCTTTAGAAATAATTTAAAGGTTTCTTACACAAACATATGATTAATCTAATATTTTCGGAAATAAACGCTCTGAAAGTCTGAAAAAGTGTGCCCCCGTTCCCCCTCTAACTTTTGAATGGGAAGTTCAAAAAATGTGAAAGAGTTTAAGACGATAGGATATATAAGATGATCTTACCACAAAAATTATTTTTAACAAATTTGGTCAAGCCGTTTTTGATTATTTGCCAAAAAACTATTTATTACAAAAACACGTAGGTAAGTGCCTTGTTATTTTGAAGGCACTTACGCCTTTTTGCTCGCACAAGTTTTTCATCGTGTGACGGTACGGAACCCTTAATCATACGTGGTCCGACATTCACTTCGCCGGTTTTTTTTGTTTTAATTAGTATCAAGTAGTTGCTGAAATAATCTTAAATTAAGCTTGATAGGTTGTCCAGACTATATTTAACGTAGACGTCAGTAAAAACATCAAAAAATCAGAAAATGAAAACAATAACAAATAGCTAATCAGATACGGCTTAAAATACTCTCGGATTCTCAGAAATCTCAAAAACAAAAGAATCTCAGACAAAATAATACCCATGGCATCAATTAGGCCAGGTTAATCTTATATTTATACTTAACGATACAATCTTCAGTTGTCTAATTTACCAATAAATTGGCTATATTTTATTATTTAGTTCAAATCATTATCTACAGGGTGTAACAATAGTCCCGAACGATACTTCTACAGCTGATAAGGTCAATGACCCTGAGTACGAATCAAACCATTTATTATTTGTAATGAATGTTTTGATTCATGCGTTTTTGTTTATTTTTAGGGTTCCGTACCACAAAAACAAAAAACGGAACCCTTATAGGATCACTTTGTTGTCCGTACGTCCATCCGTCCGTCCGTCTGTCTGTCAAGACCCTTTATCTCGAGAATGCGTAGATGTATCAAGTTGAAATTAATACCACATACATAAGTCTGTAGTCCCTTGAAGCTGTGAAAAAGCTAAACCTCTACGTCAACGCAATCAACATACGGCCAATTATATCGCATTTCTCATACATTTACAATGGGAATCAACATGTATAGGGTACTTCCCGTTGACCTAGAATCACGAAATTTGGCAAATAGCAAGAACTTGTAGTACAGGTACAGGAAAAAATTCGAAAACCGTATAGATGCCGCATACTGAGAATTCCGTGCCACCGGAATTTTTAAGTACCTAAGTCACAAATGGGGGAGGGGTGGAGCATCCTTTGTGAGGAACCCTCAGTAGGCGAGTCCGACTCGCACTTGGCCGGTTTTTTAAGCAGTCACTACTATATATAAATTATAAATTGAAAGCGATGTTACTAAATATGCAATTTTTTTTAAAAGTACTGCCTGTAATTTTGCAACGGTAAATAATACCTACATATCTTTATTCATATGTAGGTAAAGGTATACTTTAGAAATAAATTAATTATCTAAACAAATTCTCCAAGAAGCTATTGTCTCAGATAAAGAGATCCCAACATAATTATCAATATACAACAAAGTATGAAGAGAAAAGTGGAGGTATATAGATTTTATCAAAATCGAGCATTTTTGGAGCTCATATCTAGACACCATACAAAAATTATAGTAATATGTCAATTAGCCCCACTTGCACCACCCAGGGTTAACCGCTAACCCGGAGCTAAGCTGTCAAATTCCATACAAAAACACGCTTAACTCCAGGTTAGTTGGCTAACCTCGATTGGTGCAAGTGGCCCTTAGTATGTTTGTCTCCTAACTATTCTTAACAACATCCCATAGATAAACATTCTACCTTCCATCATTCTACCAAGACCCTTTTTACCAAATTATGTTGCTTAGTTCGTACACTTCGTACTTGGTAATTAATGGATAAAAATGCCTGAGTTCACTAAGTAGTGGAAGCTATTGACCGAATGTTTTCGTTTCTGTTTTTTCTTATTTCGTCGTCTTAGCAGGAGAATTACGTATTTACTGTATACTTGAATATATTTGAAGCGGTGTTTGCCAAACCATCTAAATTGTCAGCCATTTTTAATGTCACCGTCACAAAATAAAGTCACCGTGCTGTAACCCGTCGGCCGATGGCGGTGACCGAAAATCTAACGGTGGCGGCACCGTACAAGGCACCGTTCCACGACGGCAAGTCACCGTGCCATTTTACGGTGGCGGCGCCGCCGCACCGAGGACATTGGCCAGGCCCTTTTAACCGGACCTCAGACACGCGCTTCGTAATTTTCTTGTACTAGTTGTCCATTATTCATAAATTTGTCATATTTTGGCCAATGACATGACAAGAAACGATAGACGGAAACTGAAGTAGATAAGATTAGGTCCCTACTTCATCAAAACCACCGTAGAGAAAACCCGTTTTTACTTATTTCTTTATCTCTCTACTTATTTTTCGTTGCGTTTTGCAGGCTTATGGGCCCAGGAAGCCTGAGGGCCGCATTGGCAAGTAATTCCGACACTTGGCGTAGGCGCTAGTTTTACGAAATTTTCTAGTTCTATTAATAGCAGTGATAAAAAATATTTAATTCAGGTTGCAGATTTAAAACTTTGTTTATAGACTCTTTGATACTACACAAGAAAAGTAGGTATATATTTTTTTTCGACATTCATCCCCTAAGGGATAAAAAAGGGGTTGAAAAGGGGGTTAGGGGGGGAATCATTTTTATGATGTACGGAACCCACGGTGGGCGAGTCTGACTCGCACTTGGCCGGTAATTTTTTCCTACTGTTACTGCGATCGTTTGTTTGTCGTCTATAGTTTATTTTTGCCTTCCGCTATAAGATTACGAAAAAAATGCAATAAATGAAGCGAAGACCATGGGCAATGTGCTACATCACGATTCCACCATCGCCCTGGGCCTACGATACCGCATGGGTGTAAATAAACGGCAAATATATCTATACACATTTCCTCTTATTACAACGGCGTAACGAACAAAATTGTTAGCATATCTTTGACGGCAACCGTGCCTTATGTAAGTATTGTAAGTATATACGAACGTTGAGAGGTCATAAATTATTATTCAGTTATTATGTATGTGCACGATACATGCAGATATCATGAGCAAATAATCATTTTAAGTCTCAATTCAATATTATACAGCTTTCGTTTAATATAATCTCGGTGTAACAAGATTCTAAGATGCTAGTAGCAAACGAGTTAGGAGCGATAGCCATATCTACAGCGTGTATTTTTGGGTCTCCTTCGACATCCCTAATATTGTATGTCCTAAAATCACTTGTCCTAACTGTTTTGTCCTAATGATCTTAATCCCTAACTATCAAGTGTCGTAACAATTATTTGCCATAATCGAATTATTGCCTAAGAACGACGTCACACAGACCCCAATCGCGGTTAGAAAAGTCGGTTAAGTTAAGGTAGAACAGTTAGAACCGAGACCTCACACAGAGTCGAATAGCTGCTAGAATATTCATATAGGTAGGTAATACCACTTTCAAATCAAAGGGCCAGTTGTTACAATCATTTGAATATTTCAGTCCGTATAACAAAAAATTGCCGAGAGTCGGTTTGCTACGTAAACTACACTGGAAGTTAGGTACGTTTTCAATTATTTTTTTGGTATTCCCAAATGTACGCGCCATCTTTAAGTCGAGTGTTGCGCTAGGTAGGTAGGTAGGTGCGCGAGTGGGCGAGCGGCATAGCCCGCGGCGCGGAACCGCCGCGGGCATCCTCCGACGAAATTATGGCACACCTAACGCTCGCTACCCCGGGCTACGCCACCGGCGTCTCATCTACACAACAATCATTTCGAAAAATATTTGTTATCCCCTTAGGCAGGTTTCACCAAAAATTTTCGCCGTTGCTTATTATAACGTTGCCAGAATAAGGTGTTTATCGAAGAAATATGTAAAACTTTCGGTCTTCTCGCGCTTGCTTATTTACTTTAAATTTCCAAAGCAATGGTTTACCACTCAGTAAGAGTTACCAGGGGCCTTACCATGACGTCTTAACGCGATTCAGTTGACGACCTAAACTGAGTCGCTGCCATACAACTGAGCCGCGTAAGAACCTAAACTGAGTCGCGTTAAGACGTCATGGTAAGGCCCCAGATGGTAGGTATGGTAGGATATTTTTATGACAATACACGTTTTTATGGGAATGGATATTTTAGTTTAGATATTCACTGTCATCACAATGTTTCCTCTTGAAACACATTCTACGGTGTAGTCGGACAAATAATCAAACGAATTTTTTCTGCCTGCTGGGTACTGATAACTCGTTAACTCACACACAAGTCACAATGGTGGCAAAAATGTCAGCGATTTTATTTGAATACATAGTCTCGCACAAAATTAATCCTTACCAATGCAGAGGCTACTTGTAGGGTAGGTTGTTCATCAATGAAATACTAAAAGTTCAAATCTTTTTATCTCTGGTCTTTTTAAAGTTATGATTGTGATTTTTCGAATTAAGATAAATAATTAAGTTGGCAATTGTATAGCATTCTTGTTTTTTACTTATCTTTTTTACAGTTAGTGTTTTATATGCATTTTTCCGAAAAATGAGGTTTGTTCCAGTTTGTCCTTGTGCATACTTGCAATGAAACACCTGAATTTTACAGCGAAACAGAGTTAGATTGCCAACTAGGTGGACGCAGGAGGATCCTGAGCACCTCCATGCTTGATATCATATATTTTATTGCAAAATATTTTTTTCCATATGAAATAGGTACCTGTTTCATTGTAACATTGTAAACTGTTTCATTGCGAGACAACAGGGTATTTTTTTAAACTATTTATAAAAACTTTATCAAAGAGTGAACGAATTTCATAATAATTAGCGCCAGCTAAACTGAAATACATACAGAATACACCGAAATATTTAATAATAGCAATCTATTTATCTATCTATTTTCTATATATTGGTTAAAAATAACGAAACGTAAATTTAAAAAGTTAGTTTTGGCTTAGGCACGTAACACAATAACGCTCGCAGTCTCGTACTCCTTCTCCGAGGCTTTCCTGCGTACTGGGGAGGCATTAGGGATTCTTTGATAGTAGGCACTAAAAACTAAAAAATAAGTAGGCACTAACCGATAGAGGGTTTTCGAGATATCGCAACGTTTCACTGTGTCCATTTGTTTCAATGTTGAACACCCTACCCTATACCACATAAATAGTTATACAGAAACGCCTCGCCTTTTTTAATTAAAAAAGTGGTTTACGCTGTGTCAACTGAGACTAACGTGTTTATTTTCAGTTTAAAATTGATAAAAAAATGGTAAAATAAAAAAATCGTATTTTTTGTCATGTCTGTACATTATTTACTTTGTGCTTTTGAACCTATTTTAGATTTAAGGTCAGTAGAGGTATGTAGCTAGGTAAGTTACACTTAAGTTAAGTTACTTGTGTTTTGTGCAAACGATTGTCATGTTAGTTGTAATAATGTATGTGTATTTAACATTGTACTCGTATTTGTAGCAACTGATATTGATACTTGAAACTGACTGGCTTGGAAGCCCGACTTATTTTTTGCAAAGTAATCGCCAAGGCAGGCGATTTAGTGTTGACAATTAAAGGACAAATGCGGACATTACACACAAAACCTTGCTTTCTCTTTCTATTATATTTTTTATGAAGTACTACTGTATTTAAACTTACTAAGTAAACTTTTACTAAGTTAAACCAAGAGGTTTTATAATTTCTGTTAAAAGTTCATTGCATACTATGAAGAGTAGTGCTTTTATGACACCAGTTTCCAGAAGGCCTAGAGTAGTATAAAAATTTTACGACATTAACTCCTCGACCGCGTTAGCGTATCGGGAGTTCAAATTATGTTTGCCGTTTATTTAAATCATCCGGCAACTTTCATATTTTGACCCCTCGATACGCTAACGCGGTCGAGGAGTTAATGTCGTACAACTTTTATACTAGGCCTTCAGTTGCTCCATACACAGCCATAATATCTACTAGTAAGTTGATTCCGCATATCGCGAATGACATAAAAGAAGCTTAAACCCGCAAAGGGTGAAACATATTGAATAAATTAATGAAAAGTATTTATTTCAAGTAACCATTGGACTATAACTATGTTCACTAATCACTATGGGTTTCGAAAACTAACCCGGAGTTAGAGTCAACCCACGTTATCTCCTCCAAGCAAATTAACTGTGAAACATTTCAAGTGTTATTTTAAATGTCAAACTTCTATTTCGATAGCTTGTGCTATCAAAATCTATGAATACTTAGCTTAGTCGTGTTCTTAACGTTTATTTCATACTTATGAAATTTAACAGTTTACGCCGGGTTAGTAACCGTGGTTGCCGCAAGTGGCCAAGCCAAGTAGCTAATTCAAATGCCTAACCACGTTTTAGAAGACATGTTACCCAGTGCCATTGCTCTAGCGATGACACGTTACAGTCAAACGACGTTGCAAATGAAGCAAATGAATTGTTAAAGCGATGACTTTGACGTCTAATTAATAACCGCAACACAAGCCTTATTGAGACGAACGTACCCAAACTACGTGATCCGTTTAGGGAGGGAGGGAGGGTGTCGTCTAGGCACTCGATCGTATTCTTTTTTAACCTTGGTGCACAATGTACTATTTCTGCTTGATATATTTTTTTGCCTAAATACAATTCAAATTTAATCATTACGCATGCACTCTCGAAGTATGCATTTTTAGGGGCCGTATGAGAAAATACAAACAAAAGACATTTGCTGGCCATATACGTTCGGGCATATCCGCCAGATCTGCAAATAAATGTATGGGAAAATTGTCTGGTGGATGCCTGGCGGACAAACTCACTATGGAGATCTGACGGATTGTCCGAACGTATATGGCCAGCAAATGTCTTTTGTTTGTATTTTCTCATACTCGATCGAGTGCCTATACCTAAATTTAATTTTGTTACGTTCATAGGCATAAAGAATTATAAACGTGAAAGCCACTCACATTATAACTCTAAGCCATGTAAAGAAGTCGCCCAATATGTCGATACATGGGACTGACTTAAAATGTCTACTTCGTAATGCAGTTTATTGCATCATGTTTATAGCTTAATGCTATAACTAAAAGTTTGTACGAAAACCTCGGTGCGCGAGTCCGACTTTTGGCCGGTGCTTATTTCATACTTTGCCTGAGCCCATAACTCAGGAACAAACATTCGTGATGAAATAAACACAAGTAAATGCCCTTACCAGGATGTGAACCCGGGACCTCCAGCTTCGTATCCAGCTCAACTAGGCTAGGGAGGCCGTTAAAATAACAGTATGAACCTTATTTTTTATAATAAGAGTGAATGTCCATTACTCGGCTTTTTCGCGAGAAGAGATCCAAAAACTTGCTTTTTTCTAAAACACGTAAATTTTTATTTTTTTTCAACTCAGAAACACGAGCTCTTTCGATCCTACTAGGAGATAAAAGAGTCCCAAGTTTTTTTTCCATTTCGTTACCATTTTTCAAACAATATAAGATTTTAAGCTAACATGGTCATTTACACTATAATTACTATTTAAAACGAGATACTTACCATGTACATTTGTTTTTATGAGCTCCCGATATTTCGGCACTGTTACAAGTGCCATGTTCACGGTGTAACTGATTTGCTGCGAGTTTTTATTTTATTTGTGGTCAACCCACACCACTTTGTACAGCGGTTACAAAATGAAGAGTATTTGCGTAAAACGTTTCAAAATTTTGAGAACTTTTTTTTCTCGTCATTTATTTTATCCTAGATTGAAAGAGCTCGTTATTCTGAGTAGGAAAAACATTAAATTTACCTACATTAAAATGTTTTTTTTTTATCTCTTCTCGCGAAAATGCCCTGCAGGTTCCTCTTCCATTACTGATGCCGGTACCCTACAGTTACGATACGTAATTAACAAATTTGAAGTAACTTACGTTAGTGTCCGTACATTACAAATGATTGAATTTTGAATCCACTACTAGGTACTCACGGAGAAAAAAGTATGAAAACTAAATTTTACTCATTAACAGCAATATCATATTGCTGTTCTATTTCCCTTTAACAGATTTAGTAGAAACACCTCAAGGATATCCTATAATTTCTAAAATATTAATCGTTATAATAATGATATAAATATATTTCTAATTCAGAAAACATTAACATTATAATCAAGTAAGTACTAAAGATACGTAGGCTTCATAACAGTCCAACTAATTTATAATTAAATAGTCACCTAAGTTATTAATTAAATGGAAATTTAGGTTACCTACCTTGTTTCTGGCGGTTGTTTCGAGTCCGTTAAAACGCGAGTCGGCGATCGTTCAACCGGCGAACGCGTCCTCGCTGCACGGGCAAAGCGAATATACTAAACTGGGTCCCAATCCTAACGAGCAGGGTTGCCAACTCAAATTTTTATTTACCAATAAAGCACAAATTGAAATCCCCTAAAACTGTAGTGATTTTTCGGAAAACCCCCTATATAAAAAAATTAATGAATATTAAATAAAATTTCTTTATTCAACATTAATTATCGACATTATTCAGTTCTAAAGTCATTAACGCAAGACCGTTTACGCCACAGATTTAGTATTTTTGGTCAGAAAGGTTGAATGATGGCCTGTCCAGACGGGACTACTAGATGCAATTTGATAGATTGGGAGAAAATTTCGTCCCCGTTAGGATGCCTCTTTTTTTTTTTTTTTTTTAATTTATTTAACAAAAAACATGGGTTTACATTTTTTTTTACACATCTAAGCCACTATTGGAAACCTCGAAGGTTTATTTAATAGATGGCTGGAACGCGCATCTCGATCCGAGTTACATACAGTTAATTAAAAGTAAAAGTTGGTAAGTCTTATATAAAATATTAAATCTTATATACCTACTTGTATGGGAACAGTTTGCATAAAGTTCTAATCATAGGGAGTAATATCTTGTTGTGATATTTTGATGTTAACTGTACCCATATAGTAGGCCGTACAATTAGTTACTTAGTCTAAGTTTAGGTAATAGTTTTTAAGGATATTTTTACAATTTTTATTATTATTAATAATATCAGTTAGATCATGCAGTAGGTTATTGGGTAATGTATTTAATATGCATGGTAACAAGTAGTCTATTGTTCTTTTACCGTAAGCATTATTTTTACATGGTAGTGGGTAAGTAGGTAGATAGTCCACTGTGCGTAGTTTGTTGTGGCGCGATCTTTTTTCTAATGAGGGTATAATTTCACATTCCTCCGTTACCAGGGACAGACAAAACCTATTATATACGGTTATTACTTTACTGTGTTTAAATAGGCCAATTTTATCTTCTCTAAATCTGTCTTTTATGTTGGTAGGTACTATTGTTTTTAGCAATGCTATTTGTAATTTAAAGATTTGCTCCATGTAGGTTTTGTATGTCCGTCCGTAACTAGTAATTCCATAACATATAATTGAATCTGCGAGTGATAGATAAAGAATGCGTAGTATTTTATATGGGATTTTATACTTGAGTAGGGTTAAGTTAGCCATTATAGATCTCAGTTTAGAGCATATGTGGTCTATGTGCGGTCTCCAATTGAAATTTTTATCTATTATCAAGCCTAGGTATTTATGTTGATTGACAACTTCGAGTGCCTCGCATTTGCATTCGGTTCTGCGGTTATGTAGGCAGTGGTGTTCGTGTGCTATTATTCTAGGGGTCCGCGGTTCATTGTTGTGAGGCGAACGTATGTGAATTACTTTAGTTTTTTTGGCGTTTATTACTAGCCCTACGTCGTGAGCCCATTTGCACAATTGGTTGTAATTATGTTGCATTATTTTTTGTGCCTCTTTCATATCATGATGTGAAGTAACTAAACATGTGTCATCGGCAAATTGATATACTGAACCCTCGTTAAAAATATTGCACATGTCGTTTACGTAGATTAGATATTCGGTAGGGCTTATTATCGAGCCTTGGGCTGTGCCTTCCTCCGTGAGCGTCGGATCGCTGAGCTCGTCGGCGATCTTAACCATCGTATGCCGGTTGCTGTGATAATCCTGGAACCATTGCAGCAAGGGTCCTTGTATACCATTTTGGTGTAATTTGAGAAATAGTGTTTTGTAATTCAGTGTGTCGAATGCTTTACTGAAATCAATAAATGTAGTAATTACGTGTTTACGTTCATTTAAGTGACTATTAACTCCATTAGTAAATTTGGATAATAATTGAGAGGTATTCCGGTTTCGTTGGAAGCCGTATTGAGTTTGATTAATAATTTGATTGTCCCTTAAGAAGCTGTTCAGTTCGTTCCCGATATACCTTTCAATTATTTTATCTATACTAGGAAGGATCGTTATTGGTCTATAGTTGTTGTGGTCAGTGTATGAACCTTTTTTATGAATGGGTCGTACTAATCCGACCTTGAGCTCGTCTGGGTAGGATGATGTGCTGATGCAGCTGTTTATTAGGTGGGTAATTACTGGTGTGATTTCGGTTATTATGTATTTTAGATCCGGGACTCGGATTTGATCGGCTCCAGGGCTTTTCCTGTCGTTAAGTTTTTTAATTATATTAAATACAGTATCGTTACTTGCGGGTTTTAATCTCATGGTTACTCTAGGCGTGTTATTGTATACTTGAGGGTCAAGCAAGGGAGTGTCACACGGAACACATACGCTCTTTACATTTTTTTTTAATTCACTGGCAAACTTGTTTGTTAATATTTTAGCATTAATTTTAAAATGTTTCATGATGATGCTATCAATGCTTTTACTTACTCTACCGCTTATTCTATTAATTATCTCCCAAATTTTTCTAGGATTTTTAAAGTTTATACATATTTCGTTTTTAATATAATTATTTCGGGTATATTCTATATATTTATTCGTTTTATTTCGGTACTTATTATATAAAAGTCTTTTTCTTTTATCATTTTCATCTTTCCGCCAAATGTTATAAATTTCCTGCCTTTTGTTACACATCTTAATTATTTTAGAGTTAATCCATTTACAAGCTTCTCGTTTGCTTTGCTTATTTTTTATCAGGAAACTACATTTTTCGTAAACTTTTGAAAATTTATTTGAAATAAATTTCATAATGTCGTTTGGGTTTTTATATGCGAGAGCAGCACTCCAGTCTATATTTTTTAGTTCACACTGCACTTTCTTCTCTTACACATCACTGTAGCGTAAATCGGAGCGTTTGAGTTCCGGTCGTATATTTCTTTCTCAATCGCACACTAAACTTGTGAGTTCGAGCAACTGAGAGTGGAATGGACTGCAGTATCATTTCATTTTCAGTAAAAATTTCGCTTCTCAACACATTTTTCGCTGTCACACATACATGCAATGGGAAAATCAAATATCCCTAAATTTACCCCTAGAAATATTTCACCCCTAAAAAAACCTCACGCATCTTGTTTACCCCCTAAATCTAGGGGAAAACCCCTAAGTTGGCACCCCTGCCAACGCGTTCGCGCCAACCCTTCCAAGCTTTTGTATGGACGCACTCGTTCCCTCGAAGCTTTTTAAGTGTTTTGCGTAGTCTAAAAAGTCTGGGCTCGCAAAGAACAGCGCTTTCGATTTAACCAATATACTCGTAAAATCATGTTCATTGTAGGTGAACTTTTAGGTACCCACGTGGTTTTAATAACTATACCAGGCTCTACTAAACTTTCATCTTCATCTTCACACTCATCAGCAATCTGTAGCAGACAAGACATGTGCGCCGCGCCGCCGCTGCTGACGATTTTTCCACGCCGAAGCCTCCGATCATTTTAACCGGCGTGGCCTTGACAGAACGCCAAATTCTTTACCCAAATCTGTAATCACATAATTGTAAAGTATTACAGTCGGAACTAAAGTGTACAAAATATGTACCTATATTGTGCTACTACTCAGATATGTGGAGCAGGCGTATAATACCATTGTTGGCGCAATAGGCCATTATCATAAAATTAGATAAATCACTTGAAATCTCACGCAAAATACTCCGTTAGTTCTAGTGCTAGGAAGGCTGAATTAACGAACAGTAGAAAAAGTACATTGATACTATTGATAGTTCGTTACACAAGTTTTAAGTAGGTAAGTATTTGACGAAAAATAACGATGTGCCTATTTGCTTAAACAGAAATTAATTGTTTCCTATTTATTTCACTGTTAACACGATCGCATCACTAACAATCGCACCTAAGCGACCGAACGAAGCTCGGAAAACTCATAAAGCCTTGAAGACCCTAAACGCGCGTATACCTACTCGTAAATTACCAAGTTAGGTATATCAATTTTTCGCCCCTAAAAACCGCCACACACCAACTTTCGTCGAAATCGTTAGAGCCTTTTCCGAGATCGTTGAAATTGTATACATATACATATATTACATATACCTACACATATATGTACACGTATACAAGAATTGTTAGTTTTTATAGTTAAACGGTAGTTATAAGACTAAGAATTTCCGACAACTTCATCTGTAACAATCTTTAGAATTTAAAATGTAGAAAACTAGTACCTACCAAAGATGATCAAGTATCGCCGGCACCGGAGACAGCAGTTAGTACGGACAATGTGTGGAAAACGAAAATGTTGGTGGACCTACATATCACAAACATGGACTTGGAGAAGATCGGGTTATATATTCTTCATCTATATGTAGACAACTTGACACGAAATCTTTGTAGTCATGAAGCTCCATAGTTTCATGATTCATGAAATAAAAGCGGGGAGTCACTGGGTGTTGTACGTACAGTCACTGGTTCATTTTATCTTTATATAGATATGCTAATTGTCTATTATCGCATCATTTTATCATTTTAAGCATAGCAAAACTTATCACATATTCGTACAAGATACAATACTACTATTGGAAATTTCACAGGTGGTGCCATCTAGTTTATCTTGCTGGAATTATTGAAGCCACTCAATGAGTAAATTACGACAGATTGTGGAGGCTAGTTGATGTTTTCATGTTTTAGCTTTAGTACCTATTATCCGTAAATCTAGCTAGATGGAACCACTTACAAAGTGCTGACCAATTAACTAAAGCTGAAATTTAATGAAGAATGAAACGGACTGATATAGACAACATTTATTGTTATTGGTCACTAGCCCTGGGGATATCAGGGATTTCCGCGAGTGAAGTTACCACTAGTAGGGGCGCTAGAGGAACGTGGGTCTGGCAGGAAACATTCAAACGTCACTCGGTTTCGCGCCAAATTAAAATTTATTTTTGACTCAAAACCTACCCATGAGTAGGCGCGCCTAATAGTGAACGAAAATACGATAGATTTAGTAGCGAAAGTAGTTGCATGTATCACTTCTTTATTATCATCTGTAACACCTTTATTGACTACAGCTTAAAGTGGTCGCGCGATTTTACTTTAGGTACATACATTTAGCGCACCTTTGAAGCACTTTGGTAATATCCAACTTTAATCAAAGTAGCCCGTGCGTGTTTCTAAGAGCCACATGATGTCTTTTAATTGATTATGTGTATGATATACTTACTTACATTTTTTTCATAAAGCAGGAATTTCGCAGCACGCAGAAATAAGTATTTACCCGGTATAGTAAAAGGTACAGTCTAGGATTTTGATTTATATAAATAGTTGTTTACCATTTCATACCTTGCCACAGTACATTCAATATTCTAGCTGCTAGCGACCCGATGTCACTGTTACTGTGGCTATGTAGAAAATGGTACAATCCTTAATTGGATAATGTTCGTCACGATGAACACACCCTTTGACCCTCTTTTTGTATTTTTTTCCTAACCATAGTCATATTAGGACTATCTATTGAGCGCCGGCGAGGTTTGACCGTCCCTTTTTCGCCAAATTAAGGCTTATATATCAACAACTTTTTCAAAATGAGTTGCTTAACTTCTAACTCGGGTAAATACATCTGTCAGATTATGCGATAATGGTATTATGAGAAGGATCTTGTGCAAAAATCACGCGAGGTTTTTTTGGCTACTTTTTGACTCCCCCCTCCCCCCTGGTGACCTTTGGTGAGGTTCTAAGATACCACCTCCCTCCCCCGCCTAACCTCACGTATATTTATTGTTTTTTTTTTACTGGACCTAATTTTGAAATTAAATAGTGGTATTCGAAAATCTTGTTTTTTTTTTATTTTCGCAATTAATGTGATGTTATATTTGCTATATATTTAGTACCCGTTGATGCACAAATGTATTTGTGTAATTTTTACTACTATCTCTGAAAAGTTGACCCTTATTTTGAGGTATTTTTCGTCATTATAGAAAATACACGTGAGGTCTCCATGTACCCCCCCCCCCTCGCCCCAACGTGATCTGTCGTGATTTTTTCGGGACCCCCTCCCCCCCATTCGAACCTCGCGTGATTTGTGCACAAGCCCAAGGTAATAAATAAGTTAGATATTTGCTGAGAGGGTCAAATGGATTTACCCGAGTTTGCAGTAAAGCGACACATTTCACATAGAAATATAAATTCGACCATTTCCAACAAAGTACGATGGGAAATCATTTTCCCTTACCTAACTATACAGGTATATGAAAAACTAAATATTTCTTATAAATATTTTATTCAATAATAACTTATCGGTTTAATAATTACTTTATTTATAGTATAGAATGCCCTTTTATAGCAATAGGCGGTTGGTAACACAATCATGGTTTTGATAAAGAAGTAGGCAACAACTATTTTTATAGAACAATCAATTTATCTTCTCTCGATCTTCTACCCCAAAACTTTCGAAAACAACATTTTGCAAAATAGGCATTTTACCTCCACAGAGGTGGAGCATTTTACCTCTACCTTGTCCTTCAGTCGGACTTTCACTGCTAAGGCTGAAATGTTGCAATAGGCAGCAGGCTCCATTTGCTACGATCTTCAGCTTGATGGAGAGCCTGTGGCATCGGCATCTGAAGCTCTTCGGACACCTGGTCCCGTAACCAAGATGCCAATCGCTAACGCTCAGTCGCGAACGAAACGCAACTACCATTGTCACACTAATAAGGTAGAGTGATAGAGAGATATGTCATCCACCTTGCGGGTTATTATTAACTTCTCTAAGTTATCAGCACTTCGACGTGCTATGCGGCTAAAGTACTGCAGTATCCGGTGGAAAGAGATGTTATTAAAAGGCGTCCAGCGGGGCTAAGATGCCAAGCTGATATCCTGATAACTACTGGATAAGACGATAGTTTGTCGGCACGTTCTGAGAATTTCTGATAATTTTATAGTTTTGTCAAATGTCTTTGCATTTGGCAGCTGTCACCGTCGCGCTATCCGCAGTTTATCAACTTATAGCATTATCCTATGACATTCGTGGATAACCATCTTAGGCCCGCAGCGGGCCTAAGATGCCAAGAGGATAGCCTGCTAAGACGACAGTTTGTCGGCACGTTCTGACAATTTCTGAGAATTTTAAACAGTTCTGTCAAATGTCTTTGCATTTGGCAGCTGTCACCGTCGCGCTATCCGTGCAACTTGTCAGTTTATCAACTTATAGCATTATCTTGACATTCGTGGATAACCATCTTAGGCCCGCAGTTTATAATAATTTTGCGAGCGTCCATGTAGAACTCAATTTCTAGTTTGTCTCATTTTGAGACACTTTTTTTCTGATCATAAAGATAATGAAAGCTATATTAATTCCAGTTTACCTAGATATATGTTTGAAGCACTATCACTGGTATTAGACTTTATTATGCGCCTTAACTAAAATATTGCTACCACTGGAGTTATCTTAATTAACTTTAGACATTGACATATTTAAAAAAATAAACACACAAAAAATGGCATGTGGGAAGTGAAGTGTGACATTGTGGGTCAGAATGACATTAGCGAACCATTTCGCATTGATGATGATACAAACGATATATGTTTCGTGCGAAAAAGAGCTAACTGACGTAAGCATTAAGTGTCAAATTTATACACAGAACTACTAACACCGACCATTAAAACTTTATAGGCTGTTGGCACTTAATGAAACGTCACGTTGCAAACATGACTACTTATATGAAAAAGTGCTGCAATTTCAGCACTCTTATGACGACATTTTTTTCTGCTGATTGGGTATCCAATTCTTTTATTCTATATCTATGACTTCAGAATATAAATAATTAACTTAATTTACTCTCCACTGCGTTTGAATCTGTAACAAATAAAGGTATGGTTTCAATATATAATACCTACGTATATTCTTTATAGTAATGTAGGTAAATGAGCATGTGTAACGTATGAGTTTTTTAAATACCCCGAACTTATCATTTATTAGATATACATACCTACTTAACCGTGACAAATAATACTATTATATTAATACAGTGCCTTTGTAAGTACACAAGCTCAATTCAAAAAATTAAACTATAGCCGTTATGGACGATTCCTTTTTTTGTCTTATGTTATTATGCCAGGGAACCAGGGAAAACATTTTCATTTACTTTACTTTAATATTTTCTTTGGTTTCTGCTATATTCGTACTCATTGAAATTAAACGGAATTTTCTTAAACGGATTAATTTGCGTATATTGACTCCGTTTTAAAACTTCTTTTTACTGTAGTAGTCTAGTCAATCTTACCATATCAAGTAACAGCATTTGTAGCCCATATGTTGTTGGTTCGGACACAGGTTCGGCAGCTGGGACAAGTTTTCAGGCTCGCACTCGTGCGTCGGCCGACACAGCCCCCCTTGTCGGGCACAGGGTTCTTCGATAAGTCCGGCTGAAGAACAAATATGAAATATATTAATAGTACATTACTGCATACGCCGGGAAAAAGGGCTTAACGGGTGAGTATGTATAGAGCCGAGCGTAGCGAGGTCAGGTATTAATGCGAAGTCGTTAAAGCCCTTTTCACGGCAAGGCATGTATAGTGCTTTTCTCAAACATGCAAATTTAGGACAACACAATTTAGGTATAAGGACCCACCAGGTGGACTTTACGAGATTAACGTTGAAGTCGATAAATTCTAATGCATAATACTGTTGTTTGCGAAGAAGAGGAAAACTTAACGTAGAAAGTAGGTGGACAATATTTACTTTAAAAATAATGTAATGTAGCTAATTTAGTAGCTCCAAATTAAAGACTGTATTTCAATGTATTTAATTTGGAGGAGGACTTTTATTATACTCCATTCCTTTTGCGTTGTTTATTGGTCCTTATGAATTTCACTTGTTATTAAGTTTCCATTACCGTATATAATATTCCTCGTGCAATTTAGGCTCTATGTGTTTCACTGATGTATGTACGTAAGTTATACAAGACACTGTATGTACGTTTTCTACTTTTATTAGTAAGTTTGCATTAGTAGATCTTTCTGACGCATCTTAGGCCGTGTGCCAGTGTGTGCATTAAGATTTAACAAACTGTAATTGGCATTAAAACTAAGCATAATAAGCATCTAAATTAGATCTGATATTTTGCAAGAAACATTGGCGTGTAAAGTTTTTCACAAATAATATATGGGATCTAAGGCTGTCCTTGGCAAATAGATGGATCTTATTAACCTAAAAAAGCTCAAAGTAAAGAATTATGATTACTTTTTACACTTGGGGAAGAGATCTGCCTAAAAGAAGAGCGAGGAGAGTTCAATAACTGTAACAAACTATAGGCGCTCCGCAGGAACCTAACGAGATGACAACCTAGGACTTTGCAAAAATTTTGTTTATTTTAGGTACTCTTTGATATGAATGGGCTTAAAATAATTAAAGGGGCTCATAAGAAATCAAAAGTATATCCGCTTTAAAGACGGTATTTTTATACAGTTTCGTCCTGTCCGTCTGTCCGTCCGTATGTCACAGTGGTTTTTATAAGTGACTATCAAGTATATGGTAATAAGGTGTTCCTATCTCTTTTGTGTGCCGCTACTTAGTTTTGCATATAAATTGCGAAAAAACATATTTTTTGTGGGGGAACCTCATACATGTAATTAAATGTTAAAATGGAACTTCAAATCATGTTGTGTTTCCAAGCAAGTTTATAATATATACTTATGCCTTAATTATACATAAGTATACCTATAGACAGTATTGCCCCTGTTGGCAAACTTTAAATAAATTAAAATTCAAATAAATTACAGACAGATCGTCGCCTCAGCCCTGCACATAGTCAACTGTAATTCCTTCGCATGAAGTAAATACGTAAGAACGCAGAGCCGTACTTTGTATATTTTGCGTCTCACAAAGTGGGAACCACGTGCAATACCTATTTATAAACTGCAGTTGCAAAACATTGCCAAGCCTGTCAGTAAATTGATTATTCCCAGAATTTAAACCTAATTACTTACCAAAAATGTGTATATTCACTGGTTTGGCCACAGGAGTTGCCATCACAGTAACCAGAAGGAGAGCACAGACCACTAACGCTTTCAGGTTCATGTTTGGTTAATGATAAAAAAATTGTTTTGTCTAAGTTTTGTCCAGGAGCGATGTGACACTTAGCGGGTTCTCGTGTGATTCGTCCGGAGCGGCGGCTATCGACGTTTAAATAGCAGTGAGCTATTATTGATAAACGTATGAACCAGTCGCACGTACACATGCGTAGAAAACAAAAACACTGTTACATAATGCGGGAAATCCAGCATGCTAGAAGAATTTCGAAGAATCTCAGCAAGCCACCACTGTAAAACATATTGGCAATTTAAACTAGGAATAATACAGTAAGGTAAACGGCTCAATTTATTTTTCTCCTCGCGGCATTAAGATGAAATCAAAGCGAGCATTTAACGGGGAAAACTGCAAGAAGTTGGATTCTTTTCGTGTTTACAAAATGGTGGTAACACGGAATATCTTTCAAAATGTATAGAGTCTCAGTCTACACTAAATTTGAAGTTGCACCGACAGTACTTAGAGAAACGCCGTTGACCACACTTGGTCTCACCGCCAAGTTTTACATGAAGTATGGCATTTGATACAATGTCAGAATGTCACGGCCAAAGTGTGTCAAATCAGTGCAAAGTTAACGTGGTGGTCGCGTCGCACTCTAGTGCGGTCGGAATCTAGAAATTTATCCACAGGTGCTTTTTTTAAATTGCTTTAATTTTAAGAGTATGTAGTGAAATAAGGCATTTGCAAGTGCGTAAACGGAGTATGAGTATTCTATGACATTGATATGTCATAGTTGTCATTAACCAAGTCAAGCTAATTGTACCTATAATACAAAAACATAATTCTTACAGAGCTTGTTTTGCGAGGTGGAGGTGGATTGGTTGATTCATACAATATTGTAACTTGATTTTTTATTATTCATTTTTATACCACCTTATTTACTTTCATACACTTAAATTAGGCATAAATTTAAGTTTATTTTTATTTCTTTACTTTTATGAAATATATTAAATTTTATACATACCCAAACATACCTGCTGAACTTTGGCATTCATTCATTATAATACTAATTTTCCAACACATTATATATATTCCGGTTTAATATCATTTTGATTATCAGAAACCCTCAAGAAAACAAGGAACAGTCGTCAGATTTAGGTACCTACATTTAAAAAATCCAAATACAAAAACAAAACAGTAGTTGGTACATTCCAATCGGATTGAAATTATCTTTTGTAATACCTATGTTAAACAACTAACAGGATTCTTGTTAGTTGCTATAGTAGGTATCAAAAAGATAATCAAAATGGAAAAAAATATACCGGACTCTTAATAATTCCAGAAAGTACGGATTTCTGTAGTAGCAAATTTTGTTTTATTGATTTATTGTGAAATCACACGAATAGAAACTACTCCTTTTCAATTTTGAAACTCTGCTGAAACCCCCGTAACGGTCTATTGTGAGACGGTACGTGTATGAAATCTTATTCAGTAACTTTTTCTAGTCGTCACAAAACTACGACTAAAACTCGATATAACCTTCCCCTCAAGGACAACAAACGTACCTACTGACAAAATTGAATAGCTACGCGATAAAACTATCGCAAAAGCGTGTAAACAAACACATCTGCTCGTGATATTGTACACGCGAGGCAGTGATTGTAAAGGTCATTAATAGGGTAGTATTTCCTTTATTTACACGGTACGGAAATAGGAATCTATTTCAGTTTGGGGACGAATTTTCTAATTGTTTTATAAAGCCGTCTGGCTATTATTCGCGATTCGCACGCTAAGATTGCAGAGAAATTAGACACTGCAGTGTTATTTTAAAACTTGTATGAGATTATGACGTTTACATAACACTTTCACAGTCTGTGCTATCAAAATCGAAATAAAATTTGCTTAGTCAGACTCTAGCCTCTAAGGATTTGAATAGCTGTGGGCGTTTTTATTTTTTGTTGGTCAATAATTTATTGCTTAACTTTTAATTTTAATTCTGTTTTATCTTCCACAGATTTATACGTAATATGGCGGTAATTTTCTGGTCCCTATCCACCTGGAACTGTAGGTTCTTTTGCTATTAACCTTTATGATAAAATCATTACCTAGGTATATGCCTACAAGCTGTTAACCACAGGTGAGAAAACTTGTGTGTTCATCTGAATTTTAACAAAACATTCAGTTTTCTTAAATAGGTCAATAGAAAAGTAGTGTCCTTTCATGTGGTGTCAAAATTACCTTTAATATTTAACCCTTAACGTTTGGGATGTCCACAGAGATCTCCTGGGGCGTAAAATCGATCTACTTGATATTTAGGTACTGAGAAAAGTAAAAGATTGCTCGTGTTTTCCGAGTTCCGCTATACACTGTATTCATGGGATAATCTGAGAAAATTTGCGAGGCTGAATAATATATTACCGAATTTAATGGTACTGTTAGGTAATTAGTACGATTGTTAAGAAAAAGATGATAAGGTTTTTTTACAACCGGCACATCATAACCTCTATAAAAAGACGAAATCCTCCGTAAACACGAAATAAAACGCTATTCCCTACACTCCAAACCAAACTCGAAATGCCAATTCTACTTGATCAAGATGGAGTAAACAACGACTCCTAGAAAAACAAGGCTTATTGTTTTATTACCTTAGATTCTATAACTAGAAGTTATTAACTTATTAATTAATGAAAATCTGAAACTCAAAGAGACCAATAAGGTTGTACGTTTTTGCAAAGATATCTTCGTATTATTGAGATATTGAGATCCTACTGTGAAAAAGGTAAGTTGATTACCCTTTTACAAGGAGTTTACAACGCCGCGTTCGCTACCTTAACCTTGAGTTTATGCTCACTTAAAATGCGAAAAGGAAATAATCTGATATAAGAAGATAATTGCGACTTTTTCAAACTAAATGTACACATGCGTTCAAAAGTGCATGGGCAATTTATGAATGAGTTCATTCATAAACTGCCCATGCAAATCTTGAACGCGATAGTTCAACAACGCTGTGGTTGAAAAAGTTCATTACAGTTGGGATAAGGCCGGTAAGGGTAAGTAGTTTTTCTAAGTTTTCTTTTCAACATTTTTTTTTTCTTTTCAACAACCGACAATGTGATATGATATAATTTGTAATTATCCTAAAAATTTATCAAAAGAAATATTAAAAATACATAGAATCCACAAAATTAAAATTTAAACTAGCTTATAATAAATAAAAAGCTGGCTCCAGCTCGGTGCCTTGTGGCATAGTGCCAAGGAGGCTGGCGGCATTGCCGCGCTGGACGGCAATACCAGGGCGTTGCGCTAGGTACGCGCCAGCCCTCCTATCGCCCGTCGCTTCCACAAGACGCTTCGCTATGTCCTTATAAATGATGTGGGCGCCAGGTCCCCACGGTCCAAGCGTTTCCACCCCAAATGGCTCAAACATGGAGCCAGAATCAATGGCTGCATATTTGCGCCGCTTGAGGTGTTCAGCCATGTTGGCGGCAGCACCAGCTCTGCTCGAAGTCCCTGGAAGATGGGACGGCGCCAGGGTATCCACGCATGTGGCATCCCAGACTAAAGGCCGTAATAAATCAAAATAGGTAGTAAGTACAATTATAGTCGCACATTGCCTTTCATTTTCATGCAGGTGCAATCAAATTGGCACTGTGTATTCTGCTTTACCTGAACGCTATATTTGATTGCACTTTATATATAGTCTTAACCTACCACGTTATGCTTGATTAAGCATATGCGTAGGTTAAGACTATATAACTTTCATTATTTATGGAGCTTGACTCTTATCTAATGCTTAAAAACTATTATCTATTACTAATTACTTAACTACGCATTATATATTGCACAAGGTGTGTGGAATCTTCCTCGAAAACAATTCGACGAATAAACGATTAGAGTGTAATTGCCGCAAAAATAGTTTGTATTCTCGGAACGATAGTTCAATCATGCTTACCTCATACAAAATACGTAGTCACATGCGTAGGGTCGGCGGGTCAGGCAGCGCCGATAAACAAATTGTGGCAAGGTCATGAACAAACATGAAAATAATTGAGTCGCACTGTCGTAACACTTACAAATCGAGTCGATTGCGTCAACCTGATTCCTGGGTAAACGATGGGCCCAGGAATTAACGCGTGTCCAAGATTTAATTCAATTTATATTATAGTATACGCAGATCGCGCGCCACGCGCATGTTACTATAGAGTCCGTCTATGCAAAGTTTCCTACATTTTGATAGCATACAAAGTATTAAGCAAGTAAACGTCATATTATAACTTCATAGAAGTACGTTTAAAATAACACTTTAAAGTTTGACAGTTCATTTGCTCGCCACGCCAGATATAGCGTGTTTTGACTCTACCCGCCTGTTTGAATTATTTTATCTGCACCTCTTCCCTTCCGCTCCAATAAGAAAACGCGATAGAGAGGGAGATACACATTTTCGGTCCTTACGTTCGTTCTTGCTTTGCCACTGATTTGCACAAAACGCTTTGGTGCCAGATTTTTCTTATGCATATTAGCGTTTTGCCGGACTTGGTACAGACTGGCTGATCATTTACTGTCACCATGAGTGACTTGACAGCACTGATAATTTCTGTCATATGTTTGAAAATATATTGAAAAGCATAATAAAATTTAGGCAATGTAAAAAAATCGTAACATGTAACATTTCTCAAGCTTATATTTTTGTAATAATGTAGCTTTTGGATCATGGCAGTCATTACTTAGTTTTTGGGTATCAGTGCCCCGAGTTTGAAAGAGGAAGCTCGAGCCAGTGTCGTTGGGTAGGTAATATCATATTTTAATTGTACGTAAATGAGATTCCGTATAAGCAAAGGAGACGTACCAGATTTTAACAAGATCAATGGGCAATCAGCTGAGATTTGTAAATATAATAGTGCGGGTTTTTCCAAGAAGCATACACCGCGTTTTTTTATACATATTGTATTCGTCACATTCGAAAAGTTGCTTTTTATTTTAATAATAGCTGTGTGGTAACATCGCTTTTTTTGTTTTTCAAACAAAATAAACGAATTTTACATTTTAAAAGGTCTTTTAGAGTTACATCATAGGATATCTATGACAAAGCTTAAATTTAGTCCTAACAGCACATGCCAAAACACTGACTAGTAGTATCTATAGTTTAGTAGCCTTTTGCACAGGTTCTGCTAATAAATTGATTTATTGAATATCTGAAAAACTAGTATAGTTAAGACACTAATTTTTTGGAGAAATTAACTCGAGTTAACCTGAAGAAACTCCTCTTAAACTTAATGGGAAAAAACAGGGTGTATATTCCGCATTTAGAAAATATAATATGTAACATGAAAAGAACAAATATTCATATTTTAGCAGATCTTGACATTTTCGAGGTCTATTTCACCTGACTCACTTCACCTTAACTTGCCTTGTTAGTTCTGCTTTGGGGCCTTGTCTCTCAATTTTGAAGTTAATTCAGAAGCAATACAAACATGAAAGACCGGTAACAGCTCAATATCAATTGATAAGATACCATTGAGGTAATTCTGATGAATGATGGAGACTATAGACGATGATTAAAAACTAGCTCAAAGCAACTGCACCTAGAAGTAGAGATTTTATGTGAGTCCCATGTATCGATAGATTGGGTCGCTCGTTTGTACGGCATAGAGTTAGTTGGTATGCGAGTTTGTTGTTTCTAAAAGTTTTTTTATTGCGTAAAGCGTTTTTTTAAACGTTTTTTTTAATTTATTTCAAATTCAGTACATTTCCAGCATGATATCATATTAAATCAATTAAAATAAAAAAAAAATTATTAAAAAATAAATCTTATTATATTAATATCATCATCATGATTCTTGTTTATCATAAATAGTACGGTGTGTAAATTTTTCGGATTTTTTTCCCTTTGTAAACTTCGGGGAACTATATTTTGTTTTTATATTTTCATTTATAAATTGAAACTTGCTATTTTTTACTTTTTGGCAAAAAACGTATCTTCTCAGTTAAAAGGCGTAGTCGTAAGAGCTGCAAAGATACTCCTTTTTGATTGTTATTTCAATGTTTAGGAACTATTTATTACAAGGGTGAATCAACTATTTCTTGTTGTTATTCTGTCCCGTCAGCCAGTAGACAAATGCAGCACAGTTTGTTAAAAGAAACATTACAATATGTTCTACTGACATGCTTGGTAGATGGCCCGTCATGGAAAGGAAATATAACTACCAAAAAAATACCTTGTTTTGTGAATTTTAATGAAATAAAACCGTGATTTTAAAAGTGACCCAGGTAGGGTTGCAAAGTGACCGTCACTTTCAACATGTCCGTCCGACATTTATCAAAATGTCGGTCACAATTTACATTTACTCGTACCTGACAACAATAGACATCTATAGGCATAAACGACAAACGACATGATTTGGGGTGGTAGTTTATATACAGGAAACACATCATTTACATGAAAACAAATTGGTATTTTATTTCCTTATAAATGGCTTCGGCCCTTGGGAAAATTGCCAGTATCAAGGTTTATTTAGCAAGTTTATTTATAATAGGGAAGCCAAGAGAGGATTTCTGTAGTAACGGATAGCTTTGATAGGATACATTGTACCTCAATAGGCGTGACATGTTTCGACTGCATCGGGCAGTCATCGTCGGACAGACAGACTGGTGTTGTCACCTTTGCGGCTCGGGCATCACTACTAGTACCCGAAACCGGCGTAGATAACGGGTTGCACGCGACAAAACAGGCTGGTTCGAGCAATCCCTTGCCGTCGTTGCGGGAGTCTGAATTGTCGCGGGAGTCGTGATTTTTAACCAAGATATAGATTATTTGGCGGGCTTCAAACCATTAAAAACAAAATATTGTCTTCTGTTACCGCGAATGTTATTCATTGAAATTAAACACTTTAGAATGGATTAATCGCGTTTATTAACACCATGACCCTACGTTTTGAGCCCTTTACAGCACTCGTTTTCACAGGGTTAAGACTAACGTTGAACATCTGAATCCTGTGAAAACGATAGTGTTAATAAACGCATTAAAAACAACTCAGATCGTTGTAGGACGAGTAACTAAAAAAAACCTATTTTTACTTTCAAATTAGTGATATCTTAGGAAATATAAATGTCCAAAGTGTCAATACTTGTCAATGTTTGTCGAAAGAGTCGAGCACTTATTGAAAATGTCGGACACTTAGCAACCCTTGACCCAGGAGACGTTGGCCTTGGTTAGTAATTAGTGACAAGAAATAGTTTATTAACCCACAAAATAATTCAGTAGACTTTTGAATACCTCTTTAAATTTTTTATTTTTGTTTTTACAGAATCATGCCAGAATTACAAATTGAAGATGCATGCCAAAGAATGCTTACAGAAAAAGGAACGTTAAAAAGTATTTTTAACAAAAATGAATTTCGACCTAATGGGTTATATGTTTTGCATCATATAGATTTAAAAAAGCGGAAACGACATCTGGAAAGCTTTTCTCAAGCAGGTGAAAGCTATTCTAACTATGGCTCGAGGTGCCACATCAACATATGTAAATCAAATTTCATTCCATCGATGCTATCCACCTGTTCATCAAACTTGAGAGGGACAACAAAACGCCAAACAGAAACACTAACAATATCCCAAAAACCAAACAAAAGAAGAAACACCAAGAAATGTTTACAAAACGAAACTCAAAAAAAAATTTTAAGACAATTATTCACTCGTTCCAACACAGTCTTGGAGGTGACTTCTGAACCTAATTTATCTAATTTGTTAAGTTGTACTCGTATAACATTATGTAAATCATATTCTGTTAACGTTGTGTCTGAGTATTCAGTAAGTAATAGGCATAAACTAGAATCTGGGACTTACCTCCAATCTCAATCTTCACATAATACATTCTCAATGATATCGATGAATTCCTCATTAAAGACCATTCCTAATCCGCGATTAGTTCAGAACAACAAAATACCAATAAATTTAGAGATACAACGATTACCAACAAAAAAAATGAAAAAATTGTACAGAAAGTCGGCCTCGAAATTAAGCTCTATATTCCAGTGCTCAGATGAAGTTTTGCAGACTCGCATGCGACAACTTACAGTTCCAGATTACAACTCTCCATTTTCGAAAACAGTAGCTGTTTACACTGTTCTTGATGAAAATACTAGTAAGAGAAAGCCTAGTACGAATATAGGATCAAACGCTTCTTTTAATATGAAATTTTACCGAAGCATGGGCGACGGACGACAAATGTATGGAAACAATGCTATGCACGTTCCCATACCAAGGAATTACTCACCTAGTACTATGGCAAGAATGGGACGTGATGAGGATGGTTGTATTTGTATCTTCGTTCCCCAGGAGAAAGAATTAGAACAAATGAGGAATGACAGTTTTTTGAAAAGGTACTTTCGCGTATTACTGAAGGAACAAAAACGATGTCTATGTGGAAAATCGCGTCCTAAAGCACAACCGTGTTCATACGGAACCTGCATGCCTGACTATAATAACATGGGTTATCAACACAGATATAATAACGCAAGTAACATGTTTCATGGAAACGATGTATCATGTCAATGCAAATGTAAAGAAAGACGAGAACATAGAACAGATAGAGATATGTTTTATCGAGATAGAGGAATTACTGCTTGTATTCCAGCGTGTCCCGGATTACAAGGCGAAAACAATACAAATTTACAAAATACCCAAAACAAAGACGGGTCTAACAAGGATGCCGTCAATATTGGTTCAAATTTTAGTTTTCAAGTAGGACTGTACAAAAGGTGTATTGATAACCGGCCTGCACCTGATTTTTCTGTAAACACTGCCTATGATCCAAATCTCCAGTACATGCAAAGCGGCCGGCCTTGTGTAGATGGCTGCAGTGGCTTGAATACGCCTGGGTACCGCGATCCCAAATCAACGTCCTATCTCAGTTTATTACTTAGTAGTCGAGAACCAAGAGTGCAGTGCAAATCTAACAGTATAAACAGCCAGGGACGTAGTGGGGATAATTCCAGATATGGCGGTCCACAGTATAGTTCCGATGAATCAATTTTATATAATTGCGGTTCTCCTTCTGTGGGATATGTATCGAATTCGCCGTCAACGTGGAGTCGGTTTGTGAAATCGCAATTTGAAAGAAATGATCTTTGTTGTAATAAACAACCTAAGTCACACTGTAAACCTAAAAAGGATAAAGGCATACGTTGTCGTTGTGACAAACTACAAAAGGTGGTAGGATGTAGTGATAATCAGAGCAGTGTTGGAGTTACTTGCACTCGCATGACGGAAAATGAAACTGCGACTACGGAAAAAAAACCTAGTAAATTAAAGAACATAGGGTGCAATTGTGTTAACGAACCGGTTCTAGGTCCGTGCAAAAAAAAGAAAATTTGTTGCCAGTGTGATTTTGATTCAAATACGAAAAAAAGAAATCCTATTTGCTGTAGTAAAAAATCAGGAAAAAATAAAGAATGTTGTTGCTGTGACTATGAAAGTAAAGGTATACTGAATAAATTCAGCATGCTATTTTTACAAAAAGAAAAAACCAAAGATGTATGTTGTCGTTGTGAAAACGCAACAAAACAAAGCACTAAAACTAAAAACAACTGTTGCTGTATGAAAAAAACCTCAGACACACGAAAAGAAAGCAACAAACGTTGCTGTTGCTATAATAACACTGACAGTAAATTGAGCAGTATAGTTCGACCTATGGGTACTTTTTTGCAGAAAATCAGTAATAGATTTAATAGTGTCGATGCGGATCCTTGTAAATGTTCCAATGACATCGAAGAATCCGATAGTAAAAAAGTGCAAAAATGTCCGTGCGGGGATTCGACTGCAAAAAAGATTTTCAGCACTCAATTGATAGCAATCGAAAAAAAGGCTAAATCCCAACAGTGTTCTTGTAAAGATGATTACGATTTCAAGAAAAAGTTTGGAAGGCTGTTATTATACAATACTGTTCAAAAACAAGTATGCTGCTCAAATGAAGAATACGATGAAAATAGTAGAAGCGTTGGAATTGGCGAAGATGACTACCGCAAAGTTACGCCTCGCTACCTCGGGAGCCAAGGCGATGGTTGGAACTTTGTTTCCAAATTAATGAAACCAGATACATGTTGCACTAGAATGCATTACAGTTCTTTTAATCCACAAAATCTGTCTGAAGCTGGTGTACAACACAGCGCTAGGATTGGACCTGATGAAATAGCTGGAACAACACGCTGTAAAAACCAAGCTGTCGAATGTCCAAGGTCCAAAAATATAACATATAGAGATTATGAAAATGCTGCTTACGCCGCCCAGCAGCAGCAGGATAACAACCGAAAAGCGGTGCGCCTCGGGTCAAGCTGTAGTTTCTGTCTTGAATTTTATAAAGGTGCACCCCCTCCCAAGGGCCCCGGAACCATTCCCCCCACCAGCTCAACACCAGGCCCCGCTCCTTACACCGAAGTAACGACAAACACCAGCTCCCCGGCACGCGATACCATTTGTTGTCCCGCAAAGAGACCGTGTCCCAAACAAGCCAAACAACCTATTATCAATCAAGCATTATCATCTCTTTTGTCGCCTCCAAAAGATCGCTTTTCTAGTAAATTCAGTTCAAACTGTCAAAAATGTAATAAGTGCGTTAAGGTTCCACTAATGAAAAAAGGTTTTGCTAATTTAATACTAAAGGATCATCAGCCAGTGAAAAATTTTAATGTTAGAAGTTGTCAGAAAACTAACACCATCCAGCCGACTCGCAAACTTGTAGTGCGTAAGCGGGGCGGCGGGGGGAACAAAGGGGACCTCGGAAACTCCCGTAACTGTGACCCGTATGTATGTTTAAAGAAAATTAACCAGCGTAAATGTTGCGATTAACCATTATCGTCAGAACTTATAATATAACAATTTATAAATGTTATTTTAAATTTCCTTTCCTGTGATGTATGACGGTAGATATGTTCTAAACCAAGTCACATAGTAGGACAACATTTCACATTATCTCTAAATCAAGACCGAATTGAGAAAACCTTATTGGCATTTAGACTCTGAATGCGGTCAGAAATGCACCTTTAAAATCTGTCGTGTTACTCGTTCCCACCCTGTATAGACATATTGATACTTACATAAAAGTATTTACAAAAGTTTTAGTTAATCCGAAGTATCGCTATCTAAAAATTGCAATTTCTTCTTTCCTTCCTCTGAACTTGGGTTTGTCTTTTATTTAAAAGGGAAAAGAAAAAATTGAAAAATATAAAATATAAAATTGACCATAAATGGACATATGTAATATTAATGGGCGGATTTTTATTTTGTTGTAATTTTTTTCCGCGTCAGATTTAAATAAAATTTGGTGGAAGGTGGAGTTCCTTATTCTACGCTAGATAGATACAGAATCCTGATGTGCGACAAATAAATTGTACTAAATTTCCCATTAAGTTACTAAAATCCCATACGATTTCGTAACTCGGTGGCAAAAATTGTGTGACATACTGGGAAATTGAGTCTATCTTAAAGAGAATAAAGAACTCTTCCTACCTACCAAATTTCATTCAAATCTGACGCAAAAAAAAACGACAAAATAAGAATCCGCCCTAATATTAAAATATGTACAGTCAGCCACACAGCTGTAAATACAGCCAAAGTGCCAAAAATATGTATACTTACAGGACTTTATTACCTGAGCATTATGGTCGCGTATACATATTTTTGGCACTTTGGCTGTATTCATAGCTGTGTGGCTGACTGTACTAAAACAAAGTAACACGGATACAACCTTCACAAAATTGATGTACTTAATTGTTTAAGGAATGTGCTGTCTGTTGACTAGAACTGTGATTGTTTTTAAATTAAACTTGTTAAAATATTGTGTAATAAAGTTAATAATTTAATTTTTTATATTCAGTAAATTATTATAGTAAACAACTAGAACCTACAGAAGTACAGACAGATGTAGTGCATAATGATTTTCGCTCGTATTTTTTGAAGGTCGATTGAAGTAGCGTTTCCGAGAAAATGCGAGGCAAAATCATTATGCACTACATCTATAGCTGGAGTTGGATTGGAGAGGCTGTGGATTCTTTTGTAAGGGTAATAGCGTCATAGATATGATGATTCTAATATGGTGTACTAGACTGTCAACAGCTAATTTGTGTGCAGCGCTAAATTGACTATGGGAGTTAGTAGTCTGAAAAAATCGTTTTGCCCTTTAGGGGTCAAGTCACAAAAAAACAACAGTAAGATGTCGCTATGACGTCTCCCTTCCAACGCGTTGGAAGCCTGTGTTGCTCGAAATGTGTATTGTGTAGGTAATTTCGAATGTCAGTAAACGTCAGTAGGGTAAGTGCCTAATTTTAAAATGAGACTCTTGAGATGATGGAGGCAGTGGTAGGAGCTTACTCAGCGGTAATAGCTTGCCCCAGCGATAAGAGCTTGCGACTCTCAATCCGAATGTCGCTGGTTCAAACCCCGGCTCCTACCAATTACTTTTTCGGAACATAAGTACGAAATTTGATATTAAAACCGGGCTAATCCCAATAAGGCCTAGTTTACCCTCTGGGTTATAAGGTCTGATGGCAGGCGCTTTCGTAAATCTAGCGCCTACGCCAAATCTTGGGATTAGTTACCAAAGCAGACCCCAGGCTTCCTGAGCCGTGGGATAAGCCGTAAACATTTTGATAATTCAAAATTTTAAGATTTAATGATCATCATTTTGAAAACTCAACATTTTGGGATTTAATATTTGTGTCGCTTAACTTCAAACTCGGGTAAATCTATTCGACCATCTCTGCAAATAATAGCTACCTTATTACCTTTTCTTAATACCAAAATCGCATAATCTCATTTTGAGAAGCCAACATCAACATTATGTCTGGAAGTTACAGTCCGTCTATACTAAGTTCCATAGATTTTGATCAAACTAACTAACAAACTAACATAGATTTTGAACATTGTTTTGGGGGGACCAACATTTTGGTGAAGTGGACCTGATGATGAAGACCAGGGATAGCAAAGTGGAACTGGTTGATAAACCTAGCTCTAGGTATTATCCTAGTTGTGACATTCATCATTTTGATTTGATTTATATGAACACTGCACCACACTAGTAGTAATAGCATTTTGTCTACTCCGTGGTAAGGATTCCGTAGTGAAAAAGGAAACCATTCTTCTACACAGATTAAAAACTAGCATAGATGACGTCCAAAATTTATAGGTATACATCCATCCTTAACTTACTTAACAATTAAAGCACCTGTCAAAAAAAGACGACTGTACGTTTGCTATTTATTTATTGGGTAGGGTGACAACAGGTTTCACTAAGAAATGTCAAAGTAATCTAATTTGATTTGATTGGCTAGGGATGTGCTATAAATAAGTTCAAAGAAATAAAAGTACAAGTGTTAAGAAGTGAGTTGTTTTTTTGCTTAGCTTAAATACAATTGTAAAGCTTGAGTTAAATCATTTATTTTCTATAATAAATGTTTTGGTTGTTGTTCCCAGCCCTGCTCACCGGAGACCTTGGTCACTTTTTCTGTAGTATATGACATCTCTTTCAATTTGTAGCTTAAATACAGTCTAGTAGGAGGTCCAAGAAGACATTACATTACTCAACTAACATCATGACCCTACGTTTCGAGCCCTTTACAGCGCTCTTTTTCACAGGGTTAAGGTGATGACTGTGAGAATGCGAATTCTCCCCATCAATCAAAAAGTTACATGTGCAAACTACCTACTTACATACAAGAATATAAAAATAATTAAAAACAAAGGTTTGTTTACAATGCCCAATGGCTTATAAAACTAGTAATAAAAAAGAATAAAAAATATTTATAAATTATAAAAATATATAAAAAACACCGTGTGACGATTAACATACATACAACTTACGAACGCTTACCTAACTGGCTTATGGGGCACAAAGAAGTGACAAGAAAACTACCCCATTTTGCCTTTTGTCCGTTTTCAATCTTTACAAAGTCCACGCTAAGGTCTTCCAGTCCTGTGTCGTGCTTGATCCTTGATGAGATGTAATACAGGATCCCAAGAGGGTGGTACCGAAAAGCCATCCTCTCTTTTGAAATTAGGAACCTTCTTGACTTCAATAGCCTCGCGCAGCATCCTGGGAATGTATCGCTTGTCCTTGCGAGGACCAGAAGTTTGTCAAACTTAATTGAATGGTTAGGCTTATCAGAGACATGTTCCCAGACTGTAGACCTGAACCCGAACTATTTAGAAAGAGGAGTGTTGTATTTGCGGGGAATCAAAGAGCGCAATGCAAGGATTTGTTATACCAGCACCCTTCTCGTTCTTGTGTGTATGATAGAAATGCATACAATGTGTGTATAGTTATAGTGTTATAGCATTCAACAGCCTTCCTCGTGAGCTGAAACATATAGAAGGAAATCAATTGAAAAATATGATTACAAAATAGCTTACTGAAAATTGTTTTTATTGTGTAAGTGAGTTTTTAGATTATAAAGTACTGTCTAGAAAGAGTAATTTTAAATAGGGGCATACTTTTTTATATGACATTTAGATAGATAGATAGAATAATTTATTAAATCAAGGTATTACAACGGTAGTTATAAAACAGTTTCCTGCAAAACTTAATACAAAGTTTGACTGCAGGGGTCATATTACATTAGCTTATAGTAAACTATTAATTATAGGTAGGTACAGTCAAGTGTAAAAATATGGTGGTGCACATCTTACTCAAAAATATGTCCCATAGCACCTTATGCCGGTGCGTGTAATAAGAGCGTAGTACCATATTTATGAGTCGATTATGTCGAACTATATTTTTGCACTTGACTGTACATATGTTAACGCTCTGAAGTAATTCTCATGTAAATGTTTCCAAAAAGTATTTTTTAAGATGTTTTTTAAATTTAAATTTATCAGGCTCGTTTCTTATCTTCTCTGGTATTCTGTTGAGGTAGTATGGTAATCTTTTTTTTAATGTTCTATCTCCAAAGTAGTTATTCACTCTAGGAACTTCATACTTGCCAGCAGACACGGATTTTGTACTATGCGAGTGGTCGATGGGTACGAGGGTATGCGATCGATGCTGTGGTCATTTACTGCCAGAAGGTATTTGTGCTTTAGGCTGATTGGTAAAATTTTGCATATTTTGAACAGTTTAGAATAATTGCCTTTGCATCTGTTTTTCGTTTTTTTATTGACTAGTAATTTTAGAAATCTGATTTGTAGTGTTTCAACTTTATCTATGTGGGATTTGAATGTAAGGCCGTAGCAATCCAGAGCATAGCTCAGGATCGAGTCTACCAAATCAAAATACAGACATTTCAAAACATTACGTGGTACTTTATAACTCAAATGATAGAACTTCCCTAAAAGAATCCTAAGTTTACTACTGACGTAGTTTACGTGTTGGACCCAGGAGAATCCAGTGTCAACTTTAACTCCAAGATATGTCACACAATTAACTTGCTCAATAGGCTTGCACTGGCAATTATTTAAATCGTTGTAATAAAAATTTAAATAAGTTTAAGTACCTAATTAGGTATCTTATACAACTATACAACAATATCGACATCCACTTTGTAACCAACAGTATTAATACTTATTGCTTTTATCATTTGTTTTTTCTTAATGTTTATATGGATTTCCTTTTATAGATTGCATGACTGGTTAACTAGTTTTATTTTAAATTCAATTGATTAATATTTATTTAACATTTTCTTTTCTTATTGTTAGCTAATTTATTTAAAGGACATTTCTAATTAATGCTAAATTTTAATATTGTTATTTATTTGCATGTTGCGTCTGCGACGGAATACTGATACATTAAAATTTATCCTGTCACCTTTGTACAGACGTATTCTAGCAATTTTTTTTTTTATTCTGATTCAGTAAAATCAATTACTACTGATAAATAAGGTTCATCAATCAACATACTTATTTGTAGATATGTAACAATAGCCAAGCTATGTAAATATTGTTCTGTATACTATATTTGTGCCTCTTTTAAGTGTTATGTCACTTGAAAAAGGCGCAATTAAAAAATTGTTAACAAAAACATAAGTATTTGTCCATAAAATTCGTCGTACAGTCAAGTGTAAAAATATGGTGGTGCACATCTTACTCAAAAATATGTCCCATAGCACCTTATAATGTGACCGTGTAATAAGAGCGTAATACCATATTTATGAGACGATTATGTCGAACCATATTATTGCACTTGATTGTACTATACGTGGTTAACGGCTCCGACATACGTGTACAAACACATTGTACCTACATAAGTGTTGCTTAACTTCAAACTCGGGTAAATCCATTCGACCCTCTGAGCTAATATCTACCTTATTACCTTTTCTTAATACCAAAATCGCGTTATCTGACAGATGGATTTACCCGAGTTTGAAGTTAAGCGACTCATATATCGATAGTTACACACCACAACACTATGTGAAAAACATAACCTTTTGTATTTTGAAAAACCATTCTAAAATACATGTAAATATAGAAATACAATTGAATGCAGTTATAATTACATTAAAAAACTAATATTTATTATCATATTTATACTAGATCCTTACATGAAAATCATCAAAATTGATTGAAAGGAAACGGCCTCGTCCAAATTTTCTTTCTTTCCTGTACGAGTCCCGTAAAGTTTAAAGGTTGTTTGTCCCGTACTACGGGACAAACAACCTTTAAACTCACAAGTTATATTATGCAAATAATATTTTGTTAGTTAAATCTTTTTTTCTTGAATTGCTTTTTTACAATTTTATTGCGTATTAACCACAGAATTTTAAAATTTATGTGATACTCCGCGAAAGTTGTTTAAAGATTTTGACGTGACTACTATGCGACCAAGTTAAGTTTTATGTAATGCATAAACATGGACAAGTAAATTAGAATGATGTATTTAATTTGGTCGTACTATAAAATGTATGATTTGCATCAAGTTGACATTTCTTAGTTCAACCTGTTGTCAACCTACGAAATCGAAGAAATAACAAGCATATATACCTACATCTCTTTTTGACACATTATTTAACTGGTAAGGCAGTAAAGGGCGGGTGTATATCTTTTCCGCTTATTTTTATAACGGGAGGCTTGATTTAATATGCCTATGATTTTAATAGTCTAACTTTTATGAGATTATTACGTTTACTTAAGTTACTTCACAGTCTGGGCTATTAAAATTTATGAAACTTAGCATAGACGGACTCTAGCAATGCGACGAGACCTCTGTCCCTTTCTAACATAGGGACCGTTGTCACGCAACTATCTCTGTCGGCACGTTTTTCTGAGACGAGTTATATACTTCTACATCTATGATATGATAGTAAACACATTTGAATGAAACCAAATTGCAACTTCTTCAACAGGTCGTGCGTGATGATCAGTTATGACATATTGACATATTTTCATTTCAAATTACCGTCACTTTGAAGTCACCATTATGCCCTAAAAACATAAACTATTAATTTTGATCATGTAAAAAAAGAATATACTAAATATTTGATACTGATATTTTATACGCATTGGAGTATTAAATTAGTTTTAAACTGACACAATGTAAATCTCGTCATTCAGCTCATCACCAAAATGCAAGTTTGATAGGACTTGGTTGTGCCGTCAGGTAAGGTTTTCTTTATCCACTTTATTTATACGTACCTATTACAAGTTTTCATTTGTCGAAAGGAGATTTTATCGTAGCGCTCGCGTTCAGCTGTAGGGTTAGCATGGTTGCCATATTATCGCTTATCACGCTATGCGTCACTTTCGCACATACATACTTGTTAGAACGTGACAGCAACGTCGGTAAACGATAAAAACCCGACCATCATAGACCAGCTAGTCTATGATGGTCGGGTTTTTATCGTTTACCGACGTTGCTGTCACGTTCTAACAAGTATGTATGTGCGAAAGTGACGCATAGCGTGATAAGCGATAATATGGCAACCATGCTAACCAACCATGCAGGAAACCGTATTCTGTCGATAGCTAACGACCGCTTAATGCCTAAACCTTCGTGGTTCCCCAAATGCAATGTGCTGACCATGAATTGCATTCGATTGCGACTGCGACATTCGACAGTATGTCCGTCTCGCTCCTGCCAGAGTAGTGGTAGGAGCGAGACGGACATACTTTCGAATGCCGCAGTCGCAATCGAAAACAACTCTTGGTACGCACACAGAAGGCCTAGTATAAAAATTGTACGACATTAACTCCTCGACCGCGTTAGCGTATCGGGAGTTCAAATTACGTTTGCTGTTTATTTAAATCATCCGGCAACTTTCATATTTTGACCCCTCGATACGCTAACGCGGTCGAGGAGTTAATGTCGTACAACTTTTATACTAGGCCTTCAGTAGCCTACTACTACTAGGCCTTTTGTATACCGTCTGGAAGAGTTTCACTGGTCGTTATGTCGCCTGCGGGGAGTTTGTTGTATTTTGACCGGGCTTGTTTTAGAATTTTACACGTATCGTAAAATAATGATTTTATATTTTGACATATTATAAAATAAAAAATATATTTTAAACTGTAACCATTATGGGTTATTTTTTTCTACGCCAAACTTTGAACTTGCGGTGCCTATATATACGTCATATATAGGCACCGCAAGTTCAACGCCAAAGCCGGTCTAATCATACATAGACCTTAATGAACACTCATTATGTTCAACTTCATAAAAACGCTTCAAATTTTCAGCGACGTGGCCTCTGAGTGAAAGCGTGTGTATTTAACATGGCGTCGAAAATATATCTCTACCTAATTTGTTAACAGGTACATCGACATGTCGCTCATGCTGACCGGGCGCACGACGAATATGGTTATTTTCTGTCCTTGAATAGGTATCTTCCTAGTACACAAGGTAAATACATTTAATTTATTTATGTACCATTTCGTACTTTGTCACAGTGACAGTAACATCAGATCCCTAGCAGATACAATATTGAGGCCACTGTGACAAGATACAAATAGTACTCGTAAATGAATCAAATGTCTTGACTGTACAGTCGACGTATAAAAGTTTTTTATATTACATATCTGAAAGTGGGTCATTGTTAACTTGTGAAGTAGATAAAAAATAACATGTTTTTCTTTTCTCATTTACGATATGAAAAGTAGAATTTTTAACAGGGGGTGAAATACACAGTTCAGCCATTGACTGTCGGCGCTCTCATTACGCTCGAGCGCAAAATAACTCGACTGAAACGCGTTCTTTGCTTCCCTTGGTTAACAATCTACTGTTACACTTTTGTATCTTGTTACAAAGGAGTAAGATGGAAAAAGTGTAAACATATTAAAAGTGTAATTTATATTTGAGCATTCTGGGCATTCGATACCTATGCTGACGCTGAGAACTAGATTTTGGTCTGTTCTTTTTACTGGATACAGTTTATACTATTTTTGTTACGGATTTTTTCCGTGGGTTGCAAACGACATACATACAGCGATATGGGTTGGCAGTTCATTGCAGGATATCAGCTGGTAAATTAAAATTTTGTCACATACGCTGCTCACCTCAATTTTTACAGTTAAGGGTTCATGCACAAATCACGCGAGGTTCTAAAGGGGGGCTGGGGAGTCAAGAAAAACTCACGAAAGATCGCGGTGGAGGGTGGTGGGGCGTCCAAGGAGACCTCACGTGTATTTTTCTACTTTGACCGAAAACGAGAAAAAATGTAGTCAAAACCTAAATCATCACTTCACCATTTATAATATAGTAGGAGAAAATTTTAACTACATAATATTTTCAAATAAAATAATATTTATTTTAAAATTAGGTCTAATGAAAAAAATACACGTGAGTTTATGTGGACGGCCCACCCTGTGGGGTTTAGTCTCGAATCTCACCAAAGATCACCAGAGGGTTCAACAATAGACGGAAAAAAATCTCACGTGATTTGTGCATCTATTTGAAGTTATCGACTATACACTTGGACTGACAAATTGCTTCTATATCCAGCCTACATCTATAGTCTTATTTTTCAGCAGCAGAATGTTTGAAGCAACAGAGGCTCGGCTACAGGTTAATCACCATGCACAAATAACAAGCACCGGCAAGTTAGCTGACAGGAATATACGGCGAAGCACCAAACATGGTGAATGCTGTATTTGTGACAGCACCAAGTTTAATACATATCACGAGTTAGAACGAGACGGCCTTCACGCCCTCACTGGAGATGATGACTGCAATGCAACACAAATATTAACAAATAACACAGCTCATCCGCAACACAGACAAGTATGTATCAGTCCTTCGGAAAATTACATACTCCAACAAGAAACTAATGTTCAAAAAAAAAAGCAACAATTAAAAATGGATCAACGAATCAAGCACATGTCAAAGCGAATAGCGATGAAATATTTACAAATTATTAAGCGTATTTCGACAAGTTTTAAAAATGTAGCTGCTAAAAAAAATTATTTAAGCAACTTACAAAAAGGAAGTAACAATCAATCAGAGAATCGTGCCGAATGCAGCATAAAAAATGGCACAGGCCATGCTTCTACTTTACAATCGCCGAGAAACAATTGTATAAGACTTCTTGGTAAGAATCGTTACAAAGAGCCCGATCAAGTTTCTATGAAAAACCCAGCCCCTAATCTTCTATTAAAAATTAAACTTTGCTTTAAGTCATATCTTAATGGTGTTGTTATAAAATCGGAACCTTCGAACAGATTAAAAAGGTGTAATCATATGTGCCGTGAGCCAGTTGTCTTCAATTATATTTTCCCTTATCGATGTAGCTCTTCTGAAAGCATAGAAGATATAAGCGATACGAAATCGGATAAATCTTGTGCATTTAACGCTAGTTCGACAATATTCTTAACTTCAAATACATCTTCTGAATCATCTAATGATCAACAATTTCGAGACGATGCACAAATACGAATTGGAATTCCAATCATCGACATAGAACCATGTGTAAGAAATATATCTATGTACAATATGCACAGGTCAGACAACGTTTTAATCCGATATTTGAACACAGATACGAAAGCGAACGGGATTAAAACATTACGACGAGCTACGCTTAAAAGACATCGTAAACGCACTATAACACCTATAAGCAAATCATACAGACAAAATTTCAACAAAAAGTATCAGACATATTTTGCTGAAATAAATTATAGAAACCAAGTACTAGAGCTTTCACCACCATGTCGGCAAGCAGTGCGCATTGGATCAACTTGGGACTGTAATATTGACTTTGGAAGAAACCCTAATGGAGATGGTAATACAATCTTAGAAAATAGTAATTTGCCATTATATCAATGTCCACCTGGCACCTGCACTACTGATAAGTGTAATCCAAAAAAGTGCTATAAGCGATTAAAAAATAATGTCCCTTATGGAAGTCACGCTACAACTCAATCGAGAACCAGAGCATTAAGAAAAAAGTCATATAAGAGACATATTGGACAGGAAAGAGCAAACGGGCTTAACCATGTATCATTAGTATCCCAAGAACAACATAGTCGTCCAAAAGTTCGCATTGGATCAAACACTACTTTCAACATTCAGGCTTATAAAGAAACTCCTTTAGGTGCGCGATCTATTAATCGATCATCAAATAGATATAGAGATAGTGTTTATGGAAAACAAGCTAAGAGACATAAAGCAGGCAGAGGTAGGCGAAAACGTAAGCCGTTAAAATCTTTTGAATGTCCACCCGATATGTGTGTTCCTGAGAAATGTAAGCCAGGTGAATGCTACCAGCGGCTTAAGGCTGTACACATTGGCACAGTTATTGACTCTTCTATATCTGGCAGTGCAAACTTAAGCCAGGTTGGCACTCAGTCAAAAAAAATAAACGAAAAACATCTAAGAACAGGAAAAGAAACTTTTTACAAAGATAGGGCTGTTCCAAGTATGCCTACCCCTAAATTACGTTTAAACACACCCAGGCAAGCAGTTCGTATCGGTTCAAAGTTTAGCTTCAACATTGAATTTTACAGAAGCTTGCCCCATAGCGGATTAGTGGCGGATGAAAATACCCAGGAGGATATTTCCGACTCACAAACAGTAGGCGTGGAAAAAAAACGTAAGTCTAGAAAAAGATACCAATGTGAACCAGGTGTCTGTGTTCCCGGTCAATGTAACGCAAATGCATGTTTCCAAAAGTTAAAGTCTACGCACAGTCAGGCATCTCCTACTGGTAGTTTGAAAGGTACATCTCAGGGTAGCCAAGCATCAAGTAAGTCAGAGAAAAAAATGCTTAAATCGGAGAATACAACTTTCTTAAAGGAAAGGGGTTCATCTACTATGCCAAGACCTAAGTTACAAACGGGCATGCCTAATAGACAAGCAGTTCGTATTGGATCAAAATGCAGTTTTAACATTGAGTTTTATAGAAGCATGCCCCAAAATGGATATGCGATGAATGGACATGGCCAGAATGATAGCGAAACAAAACGCGTGCCAAGAATTCAATGTGAACCTGGTGTATGCATTCCTGGTAAATGTAATACAAAAGAATGTTTTCAAATATTGAAAGCTAAACAAAGGACCGCTGGTGTCGATAGTTCTGCAACTGGTAGTTCAAATGTTATATCACAAGGCAGCCAAGCATCCAGTGGTACAAGAAAAAAGAAAAAAGCGCTTAAAGCAGAGAAGGCAACATTCTACAAAGAACAGGGTTCTCTAAGCATGCCAAGGTCTAAAACATCCACGCACCTTCCCAATCGGCGAGCAGTGAGGATTGGATCAAAATGTAGTTTTAACATTGAATTTTATAGAAGCGTACCAGGTAATGGATTTGGGACCAATGGACATGACCAGGGTGATAGTAATATGACACGTAAGCCAAAATATCAATGTGAACCTAATGTTTGTATACCTGGTAAATGTAATGCAAATGAATGTTTTCTAACATTAAAAAATAAACAAATCTCAGGAAGCTCTTTAACTGGGAGTTCAAATGCTATGTCACAAGGCAGCCAGGCAGTTAGTAAGATTAAAAATAAAAAACGAGACCTACAGCCTGGCAAATCAACTTTTTATAGAGATAAAGGGGTATCCAGCATACCAGGTTCTAATAACCCAATGCAGAAACCTCGTCGGCAAGCAGTTCGCATTGCATCCAAGTGTAGTTTCAACGTTGAATTTTACAAAAGCATGCCCCAACACGGTTATCATCCTGCAAATTACTCTCCAAACGGTAACGGCTATGATCCTGCAAATTACTTACGAAACGGTAACGGTTATCAGCCTGCAAATCTCCTACAAAACAGTTACCGACAAGGTGTTGGAAAAGGAATCAAACCCAAAAATATATATGAATGCGAACCCGGTGTGTGTGTTCGCGGTAAATGTAATGCAATGGAGTGCTATCAACGATTCAAGCGTTCTCCTATGAGCAACGTTACTGATACCTCTTATACTGGTAGTTCAACCGGCAGCAGTCGCAAACTGCACAAACAGCAGCCTAGAATAGGAAACGAGACAATGTATAAAGAAAAGGGTGTACCGACTATTTCAAGGTATAAGCAAATACTGAATTTGCCAAATAAGCAAGCAGTACGTATCGGCTCAAATTGTAGCTTTAACATAGACTTTTACAGATCTATGCCTCAAAGGGGCCATGTGACGAGTGAACAAAATTACGAACATATGGCAAGCATCCAGAGTTATATGGGTCAGAATAAACAGATGAAGAATTATACTTACCCCGAACCTTATAACTACGGTGACACATCTGTTCGATACCCTTACCAGGGTGGCATGCCTGCTCGGTACCATCAACAGGGTGACATGCCTATTCCATACCACTACCAAGGAGGGGTACCCAATACACCAGCCCAACACATATTAGGTAAGAGAAAAAAAATCAAACCCAGAAAAAAATTTGAATGCGAGCATGGGATCTGTATTCCCGGTAAATGTAATCCGTATATGTGTGTTATCCATTCAAAAAGTCCAAGTCAAAGTCAAAACCTTGTATGTATACCGAAAATTTGCGCACCTGGTAAATGTGACCCAAGGGATTGCTATCGACGAATGACTGGCATCGATTTCTCCGGGACTGATACATCCTTCGCATCTCGCGGCAGCCAAGCCTTGACTAAAAAGAGTAAAAGTAAAAAACCAGATGTCAATAAAGATAATGCAACTTATTATAAAGAGAGAGGTGCGTCAAGCATGCCAAGGGCTAAAGGACCGCTGGAAATAGGAAATCGTCAAGCTGTTCGGATCGGGTCCACATGTAGTTTTAACATCGAATTTTATAAAAACACGCCCTATACGCCCGGAAAAGGCATGCCTCGTTTTAAGGAACCTTATTCACAAGAAATCCAGAATAGACAGTATCCGGAACAATATTACCAGTCAAGTACCGAAACTGTTGGAGAACGCTCGGGTAGAGTTATATGTGAGTGTTTCTCACAAATAGCTGAAGCTGCAAAAAAGATTAAGATAAAAACGAAAAAAGAAGTTCCTTCTGAGCTTCCAAAAACTAAGCAGGTTGAGGCTGCAAAAGTACACAAAAAACCATTATCAGGGCTACATGATCAAGGTGATACAGTTACACAACAGAAACCATCAGAGACAAAAAAGACTCCAAAGAAAATAAAACCTGAAAAACCCAAAAAACCATTAGACAAAACAATTGATCAAGATCAAAATATAGACGGGTATGAAACCGAAGAGTTGACGCCGAAAAAGGGAAAAAAGGATAAGCCATCTAAAGAAAAACACAAACAAAAGCAAGAATCTCCAATATTACAAGACCAAGGTGATGCAATAGTTCAACCTGAATATCATGATACAGGGACTGAAATAAAACCTAGACCCGAAAGAGAACAACAAAAACGCATAAAGCAAGCAATCAGCGTTGGCCGTATTAATGATCAAGGCGATAAAGGATTCGAGTATGAACTCGGTGTCTGTATTCCAAATAAATGTGACCCATATTTATGTTTTGAAAGATTAAGAAACAAAGATGGCAAATCAAAGAACGAAGGAACTAGCACAGACGCGTCCTTAAGTACTTCTTCAAAACACCTTCAAGTCACACCTTCAAGCAGCAGTGTGTCTAAGTCGACTGGTGTCAACTTGGAAAGAAGAGAGGAAGCAGAACGAAGAAAACAAGCAAAAGCAACATTGCCGGTGCATAAAGATCAAGGTACATCAAGTATTATAATTAATAAAAATAAGGAAGATGTGATGCAGCCTCTTCCGTTACCGCAAACTCCAAGTAGAGATAAAAGTAAATATAAAAGTAAAGATAAAAATAGGGACAATTGTGTTCGTATTGGATCAAGCTGTAGTTTCAACATTCAATTTTTCAAAGAAAAACCAATGACTCCCTCTGAAGTGCAAGCGGCCATGCAGGCGGAGTCTGTTATGCCAAAAAGTTCGGAAGTAGACAAAGAAACGAATGGTTTTATGGCATTTTGGAAAAAATGTTGCTGTAAACTTAACGGCAAATCTGGACAAACGGCAGCCAATGACCAAGGCATTGCAAGACAAAGCCAGACAAGAGGACTTGTATGCGTGCCTGGTATCTGCGATTTTGATAGATGTTATCGTAGTGACTGCCCAGCAAGAATGCAATTTACGGATGCAGGTATCGGCACTCAACTAAGGGCTAAGTCTACCCTGCCGTCTTACAGCGCCGACGCCGGGACGCAGTCGCGCAGGCTTCCACTATTGCAAAAACCAGGAAACTTCAATTCTGCAATCTGTAAGTGTTGCGGCAGTTTCAGTCCTTCCAGAGCATCAAATGGCTATCGCAAAATACCTTTGTATGACATGCCATTAGGGTCTAATATGGGTTATGGGGACAATTTCCAGGATTGCCGGGTAAGGGAACAAGCTGTTATAATAGGGTCTGGTTGTGGTTTTAATGTAAACTTCTTTAAAAAACCTAAAAAATAAGTGGAGAAATAGAGGGTTTTGTGTCGTTTATTTACATATTGTTAAAGTTCCATCGAACATTATTTCCGTTTTATATCCACCACTGTTGTTGTAATTTGTATTATCATTGATTCAAATAAATTTAAATTATGTGCCTTATACATACGAGTACAGTCGAGTTCATGAATATATGAGCTTTTCCAAGACTTCAAAAATATATGTACACCCTGAAACCATTGAAAATAAGGTAAGTAAGGGAAAGTAAGTGTTTACATATTATGCATTCAGCTGAACAGATACTTATGAACTCGACTGTACCTATTTTAATTGAATTGAAACTATTCAGGACAGTACCTACATAAATCTACTAAAATTATTTGATAAAACCCGTTAGGTTATGTTTAAATGAAAACTATGAGCATGCTTACCTTTTTCAACTTAGTCTGAATAGGCTAGACGACTAAAAAAATCTATTTAGACCGTCGTTTAGAATATTAAAAAATATTGGACACGTATTTTTTCTTTTGTTCGTCAAATCAAAAATGACGAAAATACAGTGCGTTCAAGTTTCGCGTAACGTCACTATTAGGTACAATTCTTACCTAGTGACGTCACCAGCCCCCACCCCGGATCTTTGATGCTCTATATCTTCGTCAATTTTAGTTAAATTGAAAAAGGAAAAAATACGTGTCTAATCATTTTAGACAATCTAACTGACGGACTAATTAGAATGATAGTTTTTCAACCTAGTCGTCATCCCAATTCTTAGTCTGTCTCTTTTTATACACGATAATATTTAATCGGTGATTAGACTGATGAGGAGTAGATAAGTATTATTTTATTATCTAGCTCAAATTAAACTTATTAGGCGAGGTGTAATGCAATTATCTAGCCGTTTAATATTAACAACGGCAACGGGGGTAAATTTTGAATCTTCTAGTATGTGAAAGAGCCACCTCTGGAACGGCCTGAAATCACTTTTCAGCCTGTTGAAAACGCTTCTAAGGGCCACTTGCACCACCCGGGGTTAGCCACATAATCCGGAATGAAGCGATTTTTTGTATGGAATTTGACAGCTTATTTCCGGGTTAGCTGGGTGGTCCAAGTAGGCCTAAGGCATGAAAAATCAAATCTAAAGTTTAGATCACACCAACACCACTCACATATCATCACCCAACGAATAGGAAAATAATGCAAAATTACACATTTTTGTAAGTTTTTAGGGTTCCGTATTCAACTAGGAACCCTTATAGTATATACCCTTATATATTTTTTTCGTTTTAACCCTAGACTGTGACATATCCAGTGTAAAATTCCAGAAGTTTAAACAAATTTGCGTGTAAAAAACGAACGTGTCGTGTGTGATACTAGTCTATAAGGGATTTTCCCGCCTTTACTAACGGATGAATAGTTTTAAGAAAATAGTAAGATTGTCTTCTTCTTAGTCGTATACTCTTTGGCAGAGTAGTCGTGGTCATAGAGGTCGTTGAACAGCCCTTTTTACTGTCTCCCGCCATTTCTCCCTTGCCGAGGCATTTCGCGCGCACAGGTTTAGGGGTGCCTCCATGAGGGCTTTTACTTGGTCCGTCCATCTTAATGGGGAGCGTCCCGTAGATCTTGAGCCATTTACTCTACCCTGGACAACGAGTCTCTCCATAGCGTCGTCCTCCTTGCGCATGATGTGGCCAAAGTAACTCGGTATTCGAGAATTAACGATTGCTGAGAGTCTCTGTTTCACCTTGATCTGCTGCAGAATGGAAACATTAGTGCGGCATTGAGTCCATGAAATTCGTAAGATCCTTCTCCAGCACCACATTTCCAAAGCGTCAATGCGCTTCCGTTCTCTCTCTTTAACTGTCCACGTTTGAGATTGTCTATGGTTGGTAAATTTTCATGGCGGTGTTTTTCGAATTGGATAAAAAAGTTTAAATATAAGTGCTTAAGAGTTAAAAGAGAGTTTATTTGCCCATTTACTTAATAGTATGTTTACCACTTACTCCGAGCTTCATCGTCCAATTAGGTGCTTTTTTTATTGAAAGGAGTAATTTCCAATTTGGTCCCATAGGAATTTGGTGCTGCTCTGATGATGGACTCCATGAGGAACTAAGAGAACTCCTCAACTGTCAAAGGCATGTGAATGGTAAATTCAGTGTGTTCTCATATAATGAAAGGCATTAAAACTTGAGTGTAGGTTTATGAAACGAGGCGTTAACCGATTTTATCCGATTTCGGATAATGTACAGTCACCCGCAGTAGAATCTTCCGCTATGAGGCCATAAATATCACATAAATATCTGACACAATCTTATTTGTACAGCTATAAGAGCGTGTCACATATTTTTGCAGTCTTCATTGCAGAAAATATTATTGCAGGTGTATGTACCATATGGGTACCATCGCACCAACAACACTGACCATTTCTAATCCCTATTGCAACGGGCTAAGGTCTATCGCTAGGCAGTTAAAGTGTTGCTGTATGCACGTGCTCGCGAATGAAACTATTCTACCAAAGTTTCATTCGCGATGTACCTATGCATACTTTTTACACTTACCTTCATCATAGTTCAGAAAGTCAGAGCTATAGTCCGAACGTGGTCGAAACTCACGTTGACACATGATATTTCAAATTAAAGTCATTCAAAATATTTATATACCCAATGCATGTAGATTTAAGGAAAAAAATATTAAAAACAATGTAAAGATACAACTGCTCTCTATTCAAAATAATCAAATTTTATGGAAGTAGATTTACTGTACCCGTACGTTATGTTTTAAGACATGTCCAGGTTCAACGCATGATATTATTGTAAAGGTTTCGGTTGCTTCGTAGCATGTAAACTATTTGAAAGAAGAGAATTACATGGTAATATTTTTTACAGTACACATGGTGCTACTTTACCGCCCTAGGGCGATAATGAGCACTTTACGTGCCTGCGTCGACTATTCAAAGGGCCATATGTACTGTAAAACGTCATACGATACACGTGCAAAGGGATAATTCGCAACTCGTGTCGATATAAAACACTCCCTACGGTCGTGTTTTAATTTATCGCCACTCGTTGCGAATTTCCTCTTTTTCGCCCTTGTATCGTAATGTACTATTTTAATGGCGTTGATGTTTAAGAATACCAATGTTAAAAGCAGCGCCGTATTTAGTAATATAGCTCGTTAAGAGTCTAACAAAATTAATTATTTATTTGCAGAAAAGCGTGTGACGGCCTGCCTATATGGTGACATGAGCGTAGTGGTATAATTGTGCAAAGGCTTTTAATCGTTCATGTACATTTGTACAAATGCATATATCCCAAGATGAGCGCACCTTAAACCGGAATTGTAATGGCTCTTTAACTGCAACTTGGAAATCAAAATATAAACTTTTGGTTAATGATGGTCCTATACAATTGGACAAGTATTCCAATGAGCTTATAAAAATTAAGGAAAAATATGAGGAAGCGAAATCATTTACACACTTTTCTAGTATTACTTCATATGTGCATTCGAATGATAACCAATCATGTGAGGATAATATAGCAGCAGAGAGCATTACTTTTGATCATGACAATTTTACCGCTTTAAATAAATATGAAAATAAAGAAATGAAGTATAGAAAAGATGTTCAACTATTTTATGTTTTCGAGAGGCCCTTTAATCGAAATAAACAAGTCCAAGAAGAGCAAAATAATGAAAATATTAACCAAGAAAATGTTAAGTGCACAGCTCTTACTCAGGTTAATCGCTTAAAAGATGAAAATAAAGCGTTAAAACGTCTAGTTGATTTATTTACAGAATCAGTTGAGTGCAAATGTGTTGCAAAGAAACTGAAACAGTTAATACCTCATATGATTGAAGTCAATCCCGACTGTACTTGTGCTGAGGCTGAAACACAAGTAGACAATAAAGAGAAACGTAAACATAAACTAAACTCGGTTTGCGCCTGTGAAGAAGCAGAAACCCAAGATGACGTGTGCAAGTGTGTTGCGAAGCAACTCAAGCAACTTATTGTTCAAATAAAGGAACTTCAACCCGAGTGCACCTGTGTCGAAGCAAAAACTCAAGCACACAGGTTTGGAGGGCGAATACAAAGAGCCGGAAGAGAATTGTTCTACACAGAAAGAGGAACAACAGGCGTTTGCAAATGTTGTATACCAGGAACTAAAGAAAGAATATCTTTTAAAGAACGCAGCCCTCAGCCTAAGTCTAGTGGATTTGAATTAAATTTAGTTCCAACTGCTCCTAAATGTATTAAATCATGTGCTCGGTGTCTAGCAGACAAAAAAAAAGAGGACGAAGAGTCTTTTAAAAGCATTTTCCGTAAACTAATCGAATCGAATGAATGCAAGTGTCTTGCGAACAGTCTTAAACAAATCATACCGCATAAACCTCCATGTACATGTGTTGAAGCAAATACTCAGAGTCGTAGCTATGGAGGGGACTATCAAAGAGCAGGTAGGGAATCTTTCTATAGGGAAACAGGGACATCAGGAACCCCAGCTATAAAAAATTATCAAACACTGTATGGAAATCCGACAGAAGAAGATAGTTTTGGAAATAGCGAAGATTTATTTGACGAAAGCTATAGGCCTGCAACGGTTAATAGACGAGTAGGTGGTAATGGTAGATATAACGCCAAATGTTGTTATAATGCACCTCAAGATGCGCGAAAGTTTGCCCAATCCTCGACTTACTGTAAATTAGATAACATAAATAAAGATAGGGGCGTTTTCACAACAATCTGTAACGTAATGTTACAACCTACAAATATATTTCCTGGTTCAAAAAAGTGTTGCAATAGCAGAGGTACTCACTGTAACGTAGATGATAATGGTGGCGTTCTAAAAAAGTTTTATGAATTATTAATAGAGCCGAAGAATATGACCAACTCAGTGTGCTGTAAAAGTAGAGGTGCTCTTTGTAATGTAGATGACATTCGTGACGAAAATAATAGTATTAAAAGGTTTTATCAGATGCTCTTGGATCCCAAGGGTAGTAAAGATAAAGCAAAACGAGTCACCGGTGCTGAAGCGATGACACAGTCCCGAAGTTATGGAGGACGATATCAAAGAGCAGGAAGAGAAATATATTGTAGGAATAGGGGGACGTGCGGGGCCCCTAAGTTGAAACAACCAAAGGCAGAATACGAGGGATATGAAGAAGTTGTTGAAGAGTGTCTATGCTGCATAGAAGACGAACCCACTAATAGAGGAGTAGGCATTGGTACAAATTGTAAGTTTAACTTAGGTTGGTTCAAAGATCGTGATGCCTACGGCGAACCAAATTGTCAATGTGATTTAAAAGATGCAATCGAACAATGGAATGACGTCCCGCTACGACAAATAGGTACTAAAATCGGCGCTTCTATAAATCGTGACACGGGTGCGAATTCATATAATACCCACATGGCAACGCAGTCGCGCAGATGTAGAGGTCGAGACCTAAGAGCAGGAAGGGAAACCTTTTATAAAAATGCACAAACGTCTTGCAAGAACAAATTGGATGAACCTTATAACGTTCTTAATCCAACAGGGCAATGTCCAGCTCTAGCACCTGACCGGAAAGCAATTCGTTGGGGATCAGATTGTAGCTTTTCTTTTGAGATTTCTAAAGATGTTCCTCCAGAAAGCCCAGATAAATCAAGACCATGTCGTAATAAAACGGATGCAAACCAAAATAAAGACCCATTTTACTCTAGGTTTATTCGACAATGGCTGTCATCAGAGGATAACGAACAACACAGTGGTGAACTTGCTAAAAGTGACGCTTTTACCAGTACTCATGTTTGTGAAGAAGACTGTCCGTGTGAATGTGAAAATCTCAAAAAATCATCTAAACGACGACCGCTACATATCGGATCTAAAGTCAGTTATAATTTTAATTTTACTAAACGCATATCCCCTCCTAAAGCCACAAGTGTGGTGGACGAAGAGCCTTTTACAAAATCAGGTAGACAAGAACGAGTAGGCATAATTTGTGATCCGGCAATAACATCAGAATGCGTGCATGTACCTGAATTTCCTGAAATGAACAAATATGATATTCAAAACACGAGTAGAGTGGTCGATTTGCCAGAGAGAGAAATTCCGGAAATTGAACCCGATTTCGAGGAAGAAAAATTAGATGTCAAGTACTTTGTCGATCTAATTAAATCTGCAAAGAAAAGCTTTTTAGAGGTAATGTCAAAAAAGAACTTTTTACGGTTAATTAAAGGAGCAGATAAACAACAAACTGAAATTCAAAAGATACTGGCAGGTCAGCATTCAGCGAAGGAAAAAGATGAATTAATTTCGGCACACATTTTAAAGAAGGAACAAAACGAATTACCTAAATATGAATGTCCAGCAAAATGCAACACAAGATTCATGCCGGCGGAACAAACCGATCAACCCCTTCGCATGGAAACCAGTTTTAGTTTTGATTATAATATGCGTCATAACAAACCTAAACATGACGAAAATGCGTACGAAGAAATATTCCTTACACCTGAAGACTTCTCGGGTTCCGTAACGAAATTGAATTTATTTAGATTGATTATCGGTAAGCTAAGAAAACGAGTTAAAACAAATAGACCTCATGCAGAAACACCTATACAGAAAGCATTATACTCGTATCTTGCATGTGACCCAAATAAATGTCCTAACCGAAAACAACCACATAATTCTTGGTTCTCTTACATCCTAGATAACATTAAACAGGAAAGGCAACTAAGCACCACGTGTGAAACTGATACCAAAAACTTCTTTACCCGCATAATGTTAAAACAACGAAAAAAATCGATCGGGGAACCATATATCTTAACCAACCTTAAAAAACAATTGAAAGAGACTATTTCGGGTCCGGTAAAACAATCAGCAACAAAAACTTTACTTAAAGAATTGCTGCTTGGGAAGGATTCTAGAAGGCGTAGAAGACGACGACGAAGAAGAGGTAGTAGTAAATCAAGATCGGAAGCACCTACTTCAGATGAAATCGATATATATAGTATTGATCTCGATACCCTTGCTAGTTCCATTCCATCTCGATCTCGTACGGCAGAAGATTGTAAGCCCTGTCGGATCTCCTCCGATTGTTGCTTCAAGTGCTATTACAACAAACTTGATGACAGTAACAGTGATACTCGGTCAACGCAATCGACAATAGATTCTAGAAATTATGCAACGACTTAATTGCATTTTTCAACTACTAACATCAAACTCAAATACACTAAAGTCGTGCTTTGGGGCAAGTTATCCTGCTAATATACAGTATGTATCACAACGAAGAGCAAACCTTAAAACTGGTTGACGGGGAGCTCGAGTACAATGTAATGACCTGCATTTCACGTGCCAAAATACATGTTTTATGGCATAACATTACTAAATGGTTTACTCGAGAACCTTCTTTTTGCAGTCGGTTAATGGTTTTTGTGACATCCTATAGGGTTTGTTTACGTTTTTGATTTGTGACAGTGCATGCGTCTTACGTACTGTTGATATGTAGCTAGGGGCAACTAATAAACATTGACGTTGTTATGTCAACGCACATGCGCTTTGAGTTCTGTTTATAAGTAACCTAGGTAATCATTCAAATAATGGCTGTGGTCATAGGCAACGCGCAAGCGCTTTGTTAACTGTTTATTTGTAACTAGGTAAAAATCCAAACTTCAACAAGGTTTGACGCCTGTCTGTCAATTGGTAATTTAAGAAATGTCAATAATAAGATTGTAAACAAATTATACAGGGGAGGTGCAAAACAATAATAATTAATGTATATTTTTATACCTCACGTAAAAACTGTAGTATTTTTGATGAATTAGGTACCATGCTCATATTTATGATCTAAACATTAACGGGTTTCTTTCTTTGCCTTTCGTTCTGATACATACTGTATATAGACCTCTTGAATTTTGACGGACTACAAACTATAAAAAATTGCATACAACATTATGAAAATTGTATAAATATAAAATTATTTTAATCTAAAAATACCAGAATCTGAGATTTAAGTACAGAAAAAGCGAAAATATTGTGGGAAAAATTTCGTTGTCTATAGTTATTATCTTCAAGTTTCCCCACAAGTCCTCATTTGAATTGTATAAGTACCTTCCCCTTAAATAGCGCATGCTTAAGCCTTTGTAGCTAAGTGCACAAACGATTATTTATTTTCTTTAGCACATACCACCGTCTGGATTTGAAGGTACATAAAGCGGCGCCTAAAATCTTCATGAAATCGTTTTATGTAGATGTTATACGTTTTACGCCAGGGTAGAGGCTGTATTACGCCAAGCATCCACCGACGTGCCTGCGACGTTTGGGAATGAATACTTATACAACGTGTGGTAGTATTTGAGTAGTTTGTACTTGATGTACTTTCGCGTGAAAACGTAGCCTGTTTGTAAATGTCCTGAGTAACATTTGTTTTGAAATAAAGTTGTGTGTTGTTATTAGATATATTTGTTTTTTTTTTTATGATTGATACTTAGACTAGGGTAGGGGAACCAATTAATGAACGATTAAGCGACTTACCTCACTTTGGTATTTATTTTACGTATGTTATAACCAATTTTCACTAATATTTTTTTTAATATTATTCTACATACTTATAGTCTAGTCTAAATTAAACTATTCCACACCCTCTTTAAACTATCCAATATTTTTATAAATAAACTGTTCCGGAATAGCCCAATTTCTCCAGAATATGAACAACGAGCCCTAACTCTGAACATTTTTACCCCAAAAGATGAACCAGTAAAAATGCAAAAGGGAGTACCCTAATTATGAACGGCTGGACACCAATAGATGAACGGTAGTATAGGTAGACAAATAAATTTAGTTCGTTCAAGTTTTGGGCACGATGTTGATGAAATGAACTAACAAAAGTAACACAATCGTTCATGTATTGGAATGCAGCCCAATAGATGAACTAGTAAATTCTCTTAGTTCATGTTTTAGGTATAGTTTAATCCAGTGAACAGTCCCGTTTCCATACTAAAATGGGGCATATTTTAGTATGGAAACGGGACTGTTCACTAATAATTGAGTCAGACAAGGAAAGTTCCGTTCATCTTTTAGTCAAAAAATCAAGGAATGGCAAACTAGAAATTTAAGACATAAATGGAGTATGTCGTTACCGTTAGGATTTACCCAAAAGTTGAACACTGTTCACCTATTGGATAAATCACATAATATTGGAACCATAACTTGAACAGTTAATATTTAATAAAATAAGTTAAAGTATGCCTTTATTAATAACGTAAAGGGTAGCGGGATTAGTCTAGAATCGTTACCAAGCAAAAACATGTCAGTAGAAACATTATTCAATCTTATACGAATTTATTTCCTTAAATTTTGAAGCGCCATTCTTAATAAGAATTCCATACAAACGGCGATTACGGCGCGAGGCATATTTTCGGTAAGCTCTCACAATCACATACACTGATCTATTATTTAAAAGTTTAAAGATCTATGAAGGGAAAATGTTAAAGTTTTAGTAAAAAATATTCCTAAGCTTGTTAATTACGTCAGGATTTAATTATTGGTATTTTTAAGAACAACGTTCATCTATTGGGGGTTATTCATCTTTTGGATCCTCTACCCTAAAAGTCTACTAGGCATTTCCAACCTTTAGATCCTTATTGTACGCTGTTTACGAAGGTATACTTAATCCGGGGAGCTATAACCCACTTCGATTGCCAGGGCTCTTCTCATTCTTCTTGACCGGTTGGTCCGGGAAAAAGGGAAGGGTTCATGGACGGTGCTTCCTGGGGGCAACAGTAAGCGATCTCTAGGAGGACTCCGAGGATTTCTTACCGGTGCTGCAAATATCCTGTCAGGGGGGGTTCCGCACAGGGAGTGTACTCTCATTGAGGGAGAGAACGTTTGAGTGTTGGCTAGAGGAGGCCTTCGGGCCTGGCGGTTGCCGTTGAGGTACAGGAATGCCGCTGTCCTATATAAAACTGCGGTCCCGTACCCTGTCTAGGCAGAGTGCCTATGATGACGGGCCGGGGGTTGCCACTGCTGACCGGTGCCGGCGTGGTGGCTGCGAGGATGACCACCTCTATAAAAAATCGCGAAGGCAACCTGACGGGGTTTTTCCATCTTGTTCCGGGCGTGGAGGTTGTCATGAGGGACTAGCGTGTGGTATCGCCCTGCACGCTACGTTCGGGCGGCGGAGCTTCGGCTCCGGAGGCTACGGCTCCAAAGAGTTCGCGGTTGCATGCCTAGGGCGATCCCGTGTTCACCGTCACCAACGCTGCAAGATGGGCATACCGTGGATGGTTTAGAGGGTAGTGTGGGCCCGGGCCTGCGAGTCCCACATACCCGTCCTAGTTCCCCGGCTATATGGGATGCCAAATGCATTCCTCCAAGTAAACAAAAAAAAGGTATACTTAATCCGGGGGGTACGAACATACCTATTATTGTATAGCCTCCTGGCGCCGGGATAAAATAAGTATGCTTGCATAAAATCCTCGTATAAAGTCGAACGTCCTTTATAAAGGTCTAAAAAATAATGACGTAAAGTCCTGAGCCTTCTATCCCTTGAATTAAGGGTTAAAACAAGTTTATCTTTTTTTTGCTGGAACTAACTTTATTATGTATCTTATTAGGAGTACTTAAGGCCTACTTTTAGTTATGAATTATGTGTCCTTTACAAAGTTATTTCGGCCTTTATACAACTAATACATGCCACTTTTAATGGCGGAATTGTTTAATTTTTTGATGAAAAAAATATATTTTGATTACGGAATAAAACTAAAATCCTATTAAAAATAAAACTAAACAAGTAAACATAATTGTCTCTTCGAAAAAATGAATACTTGCTAAAAAAATGGGTATTTAGAGTCATCATTTATCGAGTCGTCATGAAAATGTGACTTATGTAATAATAGACTTTTATTCTTCTGTAAATATATGCTTAGGTAAGTAAAACATTAACTTTTAATAACTTTTACAATAAAATAAATAAATAAAATGATTCAAATCAATAGAATAAGAGCCGACTGTCCTTTACAAGTGACCAAAATGGCGGTTTACAATTACTTAAATAGACCGAGAGTACTTTATAAAGTCCCTATTCAGAAAGCACTACATTTTTTCTAAAATATTATATGTACAACCAAATTAATAATGTATTTTTAATAAACACACATTAATCATCAAAAAAAACATATAAAAATCATAATAAAACTTAGCAGATTGCGTAGGAAATTTGAGATTAAACTTACCTTCGCATGGATGACGGGTTACCTTGATTAACATTTCGTGACGGATTGAACGAAATATTCGTTATTTTGATTTAGTATCTTTTGTAAAAGAGAGATGAATATATTTCGGATTGGTGGTTAGCGATTGGTTCTCTAAACCACACCTTTGTAGTACTGTTAGAAAGCTTTAAACATTTAGTCCTTTATTAACGACACCGGCTTGTACACCTTATTTAAAAGTTCAAGGTCTTTACGCATGTCACTATTTCGGCCTTTATAAAGGACTCTAGGGCTCAGGAGGATAGATATTTGGACATTCAATTGTAAAGCATTAATTAAATCATTTATTAATTATAATAAATGTTTTGATTTATGTGTTTAAGTTGTCACACTACTACATATAAATTATAAATTCAAGGAAATGTCATATACCTACTACAGAAAAAGTGATCAAGGCCCCCAGTGCCCAGGGCTGTATTTTTTCCAGTATAGACAATAACTAATACAACCTGTCAATAGCTATGATTATGACTATAGTTATACATACTTATACCTATAGGTTGGACAGGATCTATTTTCATTCGGGCATAAGCCAGAGCAGAGAGAATCGTACTATCTTTTGCTTGCGCTAGTTTCACCAACTTCACCACGCCAAAAACGACACGGAGCTTTTTTGTGCTACCGTTATACAAGGTTCCCGCGAGGAAAGGGAAATATTTTAACCATACATTCTTGAGGCTAAACGAAGCAAAAAATATTATTGGCTTTTGGTCCAATCTTCCAAATCGATTTCTTTTTTGCTCTCGTATTTTTTCGGAATCTGTCGTATTTTTCATGCTACTTCAATGACACTGGACTAAAATAGCATCACACGTTCGGGCGTTTCCGTCAAAATACGAGGATAAAACATTATGCACTACATCCGTTAAGTATAAAACCAGACGGAGTAGCAATTGACAGGCCTACCGAATGCTTATTACACACTTCCATACTGGTACGCCGATGACGAGAACAAAACTTTAAATGTGATTTTTCAAGTACTGTAGTGTCTTGTAATTAGCAATAAAGCCTCAGTTTTTAATTAGTACATTTTTTATAAAGTACCCACCCCTTGAACGTAACAATTCTCATTGTATGGACTGACGTTTATCTGACATAGCTATTTGTACGTTACGTAGGTACGAATAGGCCGAATAGCCATACATTTGACGTGCCCCTCCCCCGCAAAAAGCGGCAGTATAGATAATGACAGACATTGCCAGTCCGGCTGATTATTATAAATAGACAAAGGCTACATCTCTACCTACGAGTATGATGTACCTATGACGTTGTCCTAGGATCCTAACGAATTAAAAAGCTAGTTGTCATCAGAATCGTCGTTGACTAATTCATGATTTCAAAATTACTGTCACAACATTATTGCTAAATCAGTTGGTAAGGAGAAAATAACTGAAAACATTGCGCAAATCCCTATTACCATATAGTACCTAGAATTATGCAGCGTACCTAGTGGTTATTAACATATTAATGTGATGAAACATATAGGATTGTTTTTCCATCCGACTGCTGGATGGATTAAGACGACAGCTACACGGTGAGGTTCGTAGCTTCGTCGATTATCTTTACTATTGCACTATAATATATCTCTCCTAAACTGCGTTGATACCGATCGGCCCACCGTAGTTTTTGTGGTTGCTGATGATGATAGGAGCAACCCTCGTTATGGAAGGTTTTTATAGGTGGATTTTATATTTAGTTTTCTTAGGCCCACTTGCACCCAGGGTTAGCCGCTAACCCGGAATAAAACTGACAAATTCTATATAAAAAAATTCTTAACTTAAGTCATGTTGCTAACCCCGGGTGGTGCAAGTGGCCCTTAGTGTAAGACCTGAGTGGCCGCTCGAGCGGGGCGTGCGGTGTTCATGTCAAACACGAGTAAATGCTCGTGTGACACATATACCTCTATTTGTATGTGAGCGTCCTCACAGCACGCCTGCCCGCCCCGCCGCACGCTCTGCCGGACGCTCGCCGCTCAGGGGCCTTACCATGACGTCTTAATGCGATTCAGTTTAGGTTCAGTTTAGGCTCAGTTGTATGGAAGCGACTCAGTTTAGGTCGTCAACTGAATCGCTTTAAGGCGTCATGGTAAGGCTCCAGGTCTCACTGTCAGGTACGAGGGTAGATCTGAAAGTTGTTAGCTGCTCCGTCTGTATTCATACGTATTGAATATGATTTATACCAATTTGGATATTTTTCTTTAATACGATTTTTTACCAAGAGCCGTTTTGTATGGAGTTTTCAACTTCTTGCATAATTCGAGAATTTTTGAAAAAAATTAACTAATTTGTTATTTGAAGGATTGAACGTTGAACTTAAATTTAACCGGGTATAATGATTTGTTTAGTTCTGCTTTTTTCATATGATATTGATTTATTATTTTGTATATTAAAACGCTTTTTTTAATATCTGGAATCACTAGTATTATGGCTTGAATCATTTTGAACACCTATTAAGTCAAAATTAGTTAAGCACGACAAATACCGTCTACATGTAGAAATACGGACGTCGAACAAGATCCTTAATTAGCAGTAGGTATCTAATACAATCATAGATTTCGCTCAATGAATACCTAATGCTCATATTGCTACTCCAAAGTAGCGCGTCAAAAACCGTCTACCTACCGGTCACTTTTGGTTAGAGTTGAACACGTTGACGTAAACTTAATATTTAAAAAAAAACCAGCCAAGTGCGAGTCAGACTCGCCCACCGAGGGTTCCGCACAAAGGCTGATCCCACCTCATTCATGACCTTAGGTAAGTACCTCTACTTCAAACTACTGGTGGGATACGGAACTCTCAGTGTTCGGCAATTATCCGGGTTTCGGATTTTCTCCTGAATGTACTTGTGCTACAAGTTCTTGCTTTTTGCCAAATGTCGTGATTCTACCTATAAGTAGGTCAATAGGGATGACGACTAGGTTGAAAAACTATTATTCTAATTAGTCCGTCAGAAAGATTATCCAAAATTATTAGACACGTATTTTTTCCTTTTTCAAGATAACTAAAATTGACGAATATGAAGAGCGTCAAAGTTTCGTGGTGGGGGCTGGTGACGTCACCTGTGAGTAAAAATCGTACTCAATTTTGACGTCACGCGACACTTTAAAGCGCTGTATTTCCGTCGTTTTTCATTTGACGAACAAAAGAAAAAATACGTGTCGAATATTTTTTAATAACGTAACAGACGGACTAATTAGTTTTTTTTTTGTCGTCTAGCCTATTGCTACCTATAGAGCAATCAAAACTAATCGTTTTATAAAATTTATTTGATAACAGGTGAATAAGCACTGAATTATCCCTTATTATGGAGTATGAAACGGTAGATTTGCATGAATACAGACGGAGCAACTAAGAACTTTCAGATCAGCCTTCGTACCGTCAGTTCTCTCCCTTAACCAAGCCCCATCCCAGCTGTCTGTGTCACGTTCGATAAATAAAAGCCTTGTAAGCTTTATAATATTATTAATTTTAATCTTTCTCTTTTTTTGGAGAAGTACAATCTCCAACAATTTGAAACCTTTGAAACCCTTTTTTTTTAGGTTACCCTTGCCATGAAGTGTAGCGTTTCTTAACATGTAGAAGTTGATACAAGTGCTAATAGTAAAGAAAATGTGATGTATCTGGCAAATGGAATAGTTGAAACGAAATGTTGGCGACGATTGATACCCCTGGCCTGACTTGGGGTTGCACTTGTAATAATAATTTTGAAACTACTACTAGTACAGAAATTTACTACGGCAAAAATGTTAACGGGATTCTAAAACCTGGAACGGAAGACGGTGCTATAAGACCATTTACTTTGCTTGATGTAAATAACACACTAACTCCTATGAGACATACAAGATGGTTTCCCAGAACAGTTGACATGGTCTTAGAACTGGACAATTTCATTGATTTAAAAAAGTTGCAGTTCGACAAATATAGTATAAAAGATGCTGAAAAGGTCCATGCATATTATAACGTACAAGAATCATCACGCGAAACTGGCAGGGAAGGAGATGATAAGACGACCATAATGGAATCCAGCACGCGAGGTAAAAACTGCCAACATAGATACAGAATAAAATTAATCATATCAGAGCCATGCGTCAGTAAAAAATATTTTATAGATATAAACAGACTCCAACTAGAAAGCAAAGGATTGCTTACGTATTTACAGATAGCACATCCAACAACCGAGTTATTATTTAAAACAGCAGAAAGAAACTTAAGTCAGGACTTAGTAACTAGACCAAATATGTTCAAAACATATTCAGTGGACAATTCTGTTGCATATTTATTTAAGCCAGATAACATTATACCTATCAAGAATACATATGCCAAGTTTTCATCTCTTCGAATGGAATATTCAGAGTGTACTAAAAATAAATTCTCCAGAAAGTCATACACTTGGAATCGGCAACTATTAGCCACAAGTTATCAAGAAATAGACGAACAGGGAAGGCAGATAGACAAACAATCGCCATTTTCAAATCTAAAAGGGTTTATGGGACCATATGCGCAAATACAAGTCGTCTATAATGTCATGGAGCAAACAGGTGCAGAAATGAAAGAAAAGGCTACTTCACAACAATTTAAACAACGATCGCAAGGTATCGGCAGTGGGTCCGTCAGCGGTGGTGACAGCTCAAGTGGATCATCCAAAAGGCGGACAATAAAAATTGAGTCAGGTGTAAGTTTTAGTGTAGAATTTATTGATAAAGGAAAAAGTACTGACTCTCATGCATCTAGCTCTGTCCCTGAACCAGACTTGGCCGAAAAGAAAAAACCTAAAGAAAAAAAGAAATCACTGCATCGATGTCTGTGTACTACTTCCTTTCCAACGGATGATAAAAAGTTGAAAAATAAACCGTGTGATCTCGGCGTGTGTGTGCCAGGCGAATGTAGTCCAAGTGAGTGTTTTAAACGACTTCAACAAAAGTATGGAAGTAAAAAGAAAAGTGACAGTGATGTTTCCTCCAGTCAAGCATCACAGACAAGTAAAAAAAAGGTAAAAGAGGATAAAAAAATACTGAAAGAAAAAGGCTCGTCAAGCATTTCAAAATATAAGGAAAGTGTCGAGGAAAAAGTCCTCCCGCCGAAAGAGGAAGAAAAGTTCAACATTGCGACATGCATGGAAAAATGTTGTAAACAACTACAATTTTGGAAAAAAGATAAGCATATAGATCTTAAACCTGCGATCATTGGCACTGACATATCAGTCAAAGATGGAGATAAGAGTTTCGGTTCTCATGCTGAGACTCAATCAGATAAGAAAGGAATTAAAAAGAAAGACAAGAAAGCTGCTAAAATGGATAAGAAAGCAGATGAGGAGCCAAAAAAAGAAGAAAAAAAAGACTTAAAAAAAGACGTAAAAACAGAAGGAAAAAAGGATGACAAAAAAGAAGGGAAAAAAGAAGACAAAAAAGAAGGGAAAAAAGAAGGGAAAAAAGAAGTAAAAACAGAAGTACAAACAGAAACAAAATCAACTGAAAAAAAAATGAAAAAAATCCGACCACTGAAACCATATGAATGCGAACCCGGAGTTTGTACCCCTAAAGTGTGTTCTCCAAAGGAGTGCTATGAACGAAAATACCCACCACCACCGCCGCCACCAGAAAAATCCTCCTCGCTTACTAAATTCAAAAATTGTTTAAAAAAAATGTGTTGCAAACGACCGGTTGAAGAAAAGGGTTCTGCTCCGCATGCGGCTACTCAGTCGCCCAAAGCACTTGAAAAAGCGAAAGCGCCCGGAGCCACCGTGTACCAAGAAAAGGGGACATCAGGGCCGAAGGGGGGAAAGATAAAGGGTCAGAAAGGAGGAACACCAGGAGTAACGACCACAGTAGACGCGTCGACTACTGCAAAGTCTAAAAAAGGAGGTAAACAAAAAACCGATACAGGCGCTCAATTGCCGGTCGAAAGCGGCGATGTCCCCATTGATAGGCAATCCAAAAAACATACAGCCGGTATACAATATTTCACATCTATCGATAGAGAGCGAATGATGAAACGGCAAGGAGTTAATATTGGATCAGAATGTGAATGTAGTGTTGAATTTTACAAGATGCTTTATTAATGGCTTGTTTAATAATATAAGTAATTTTGTCATGTTACCATTTTATAAGCAATAAAAAAGTAAAAAAAACTGTAATCCAACTAAAATCTACTTTTTGTAAGTATTTAGAACCTTGTATAGGTAGTTGCGTGTTTAAATTTTGCCTATTACCTTTTCCCGGCTACTAGAATACATACTAGAACCAGTACATGCTTCACAAGTTATTTACAGAAAACCACAACTAAATCAGTCAATCCGCTGGAGTTGGGATCCTGCAGATTCCAGGGGTAAAAATAATATTTTTTTTCGGACTATACTTCCGAAACGACAGTTTTTTTGAAGTTCCGACACGCTCGAATATACCTATGTTTTTATCCTTCCGTGTTATCACCCCCACCATACAAGCCGGCAGATTTAATATATCCTTGTCAGAGATATGTTGCCCGACTAATAACACCAATATCTGACACGCTGCAGTATTTCGAGATGGTATTTTTTTTGCTATTTCAAAAATTCGCTACATATTTGCGTCACATCTATATCGTCCGTTTTTTGAATGGGAGCATTTTTAGGGTTCACTTAACATCCTGTATAAAAATATGACGCACTTGAATAATTACTTTTATTTAGGTACCCTTCCTTATCGTCACCCCCACCTGGCAGATTAACTCTTTCGCCGCCATTGACTTAATATCAAGTCAGTACATTTCGTGTCCCACACGCCACGCCTTCATATCAAGTATGAGTTTACCTATGTTTATTTGTTGTTTGGCGATGGTGGCTCTTTATTACTTTTTTGACGTGGCGGCGAAAAGGTTCATATCCATGTTATCAATAGAGAACACGTAGAGTGACTTTATGCATTAATATCTGGCACGCGCAGTATTTACATGTATTTTTATTTTTACCATAAAAATTGAGTTCCAAAATGTTTTAACAAACCCCTATTATTTTTCAAATACCTATCCAAAGACACCTCACACTTGAGGGTTGAAACGAAAAAAACACCCCCCCATTTAACGTGTAAATATGAGAGGTACCCAAAAAGTAAAAGTTTCGACTTTATATATTGCCACTGTCGGCATGATTGATATGTATAGATATTCATACCAAATTACAGCTTTCTAGTAATAACGGTCACTGAGCTAAGCCGCGGACGGACAGACAGACATGGCGAAACTATAAGGGTTCCTAGTTGACATCGGAACCCTGAGAAGAAAACGCTATTATATTTAACCTTTTTGTTTATATTTAACTACAGCATCTTGGCCTCCCTTACTAAGAAGCTGAGCTAGATAAAAACTTTGTACAGTAGCCTTGTAGGTCTCAAACGCTTGCGTCTAACGGTCTAGCCGTAGTACGTAGGTATTTATAAAGTGAATTTGAATATGTAATAGTACATCATGATACAAGTATGAAAAGGAAGAAATCCGCAATGCTTACCTTTGCCTAATCTAGGCGCTAAGTCACCTATGAACGCGACGTTATGGAGTCATTTTCTAGTATGATAACAAGTGGGGTATCACTAAAACACCAAAATTAGTAAATCCATATAATAAAGTACACAGTATTATGATTACAGTTCCGTATTTATGGTGCAAGTCAGATAAATTCACATTTTATACTTATTAATTGGTGATATGTTATGGTATTACTCGTATCTTATATACTAAGCGCCACAGTCGCTGTAAGGCTTCAAGCGAAGATTCATGCAAGCACACACAACAGAGACCGCAGCCGTGTCGTCAGTCGGTTGATTCTTATTCTATTGTTTTACTGTTTCGGCAGTTATAGCAATTGAGGCCATTCTTATCGGACAAAAATCTGATTATGGTGAGTTTTCTGAAACTACTACTATACACTAGTAGGTAGTATTGCCTAATACAACGAACCTAAGAAATACGGTAGCCACTCACCGAACGGAATATCGACTCGAAATATACCTACCTACTCAGGCCACAGCCAGTTGTCAGTAGAAAGCTACGCGGAATTCAAATTTTCTACGGATGGTCAGCCTTTCCCCATACAAATGTCGAGTTCCTCGTGGTTTTCTACTGACGGAGCTGACTGGCCAGGGTATAAAAGGCTACGTCGCGATGGTCTCCCAGTGAGGCAGAGTTCTTTCTATATAAATCAAAATGGCTTAATTTCTCTGTAAGTGACAGCACTACATAAAAACTCGAAAATTGTTTTTACGTAACTCTAGATCTAGGCAAATGTTTTCGACAAAAATGTTCGCAAGTAATCAAATGTTTGTCCGACAAATATCCAAATCACGCATACATTCGAGTCCCTTAACTTCAAACTCGGGTAAATCCATCTGTCAATTACGCGATTTTGGTTGGTAACTCGTAAGGTAGATATTTGCTGAGAGTTACCCGAGTTTAAAGTTAAGCGACACATTCGAACAACAAACAAAAAATAGATTAAGCAGTCAGTGCGTTCTATCAAATACTGTATATTTAACCTTTGGCACGCCTTATCCAGACAGCAGTGGCGCATGGCGGGGCGTTCATAGAACTCGATTCCCGCCGGCTTCCCTTGCTTGAGCCAAACAGGCAATTTTTTAACGACTCATTTTTTATAGAAAAATCTAGCCTAATCAGCTCAGGCTTGCCCAAAGAACATTTGGACGCTCCGCCACTGTCAGTCAGTAAAAAAATCTTTATCATCATCATCAAAAATTAATAATTACTTTTAACACCAAGCAAATGCCGATTTTCTCCAAATAATTTCATTTGTGATGAATTATGGATTCCTTTTGGTATCAATAAAAATAGTATACCTAGTTAAATTACTATACTAAATCACACATACAATACTAAATAACAAAAACATACGTAATTTTTTATAGACACTTATTGCTTTGTTTTATGCGTCTGTCGTACATTCGTCTACCGGGCATGCGAATGGTTAGAATCAAACCACGTTATCTTTTCCGAGAAAATGAAGTGTTATTTTATTTCAAACGTTAAACTTCCCACTTTTCACAGACTGCTATCAAAATCTAGGAAACTTAGCATAGACAAACTCTACACTTGACAGGGATAAAAGCGACCTCGGCCTAAGTATTCAGGTAGTTTGAGATACAAATCTGATAGAACGCACACAGCTTAAGATATTCTCTAACCTTTTAACCGCTTAGAATTTTTATTGAGCGTGCTCGCCGCGTCACCCGAAATTACATGAAGATTTGTCTTATTTATCTACTTCGGCGGAACGAGCTGGAAAAAATGTTTGTCTTATTTATCCGACTATGGCGGTTAAAAGGTTAATGTTTTACAAATGTTACTGCGCTTCACATTATGCCGTTCTACACATGTCGATTACTCGATCGTCGACCGAAACTAACGTAACGGACAGGAATTTCCATGTCCCTTGCCCTAACTTAACCTACGGTCGACGATATGTTTGACTATCGCTAGTGTACCTAGTTCCCTTTGAACACGAGCGATTTAGCATGTTAGCGTTGGTATCCCATTTCGTACTTATTATTTAAAACCAATTGATATTTAATACGTATTATTTCGTGTAGCTAAACATTTGGCCGTCACCTCAAAGTCGAATAAGAGTGGTACGATCAAGGAATTTGATTTCCGTGCCACTTTGTGCAATGAGTGAGAAGTGCGTCTGCGACTCTGCGTGCCCCCCTCTGCAAAATGTGACAAATCATTGTATGGTAAGATATCGCTTTGACGTCCCTATTCCCTATTCCAAGTCTTCCAACGCGATGGCAGCCCGTGTTGCTCGAAGGGCACAGCAATCAAACTTATTGGACCTCACTCGGATCACCGACTCGACGTTTCAGAATATTTCGCATTTATAGCCACGACCACAGACGTCGGGTCGGTTCATTGTGTATAGGATACGAGCTTGGCACTGAATGTGGTAAAAAACACCTACGTACCGTAGTAGGTTTTAAATACTGTATCTAGATTAAGGATTAGGTAAAACCTTTTAAATCAGACATGTTATGTGTAGTAAACTTTAAAAATAAATATATAGCAGAGCCAGTTGAGTTTATTATTAAAATTGTTTTTAATGTAGACCAGAGCACAGCTATCAACTATCTACTCTGTATTATTTATTTTATTATGAAATCACTCGGATAGTGAGAACAAGCTAATATGCTAAAGCGCAAGTATATTATATATTATAGTAGTCAACGAGTATTGGTGAACGTCTGAATTACATCGTTAGTTATAAAGATATCATATTTGTTCATATTTCATATTTATTTATTGCTTTATGCTCAGTTTCAAGTACAAGCCTCGATCAGTTCGAATCGAATTGACTAATAGTACAACACATTGGTATTTAACCTATTTATAATTAATATTCAGCAATGATCACATCGTTAAAATAGAATGGCATGAGAATCTTACTCTACGTAACAATAGTCAGTCAAAGTTTTAATACATCATTACACTTTATTATACAATCGATAACAATTCGACCTATATTACATATTTTAAGTCACATTCGACATGTACCTCCCATCAAGGTGCTCGAAACGGGATATAATATGTAGCCGGAAACTATAGGCGTCTCACTCTTAGTTAGTTGCAATAGCAGGACCCAATGCAAGTCAAACTTTGCCCTGATTACACTCAATTTTAAACCCCGACAAAGTCATAACAGCGCCATCTAAAACTTATCTAACAACCATGTCGCCAGAAAAGGCTTTCGGGTTCATCCAACTGGGAGCTAAGATACTACAGACAGAACACTGATACACACATCAACCTTATAGTAATACCGCCGCCATTATTCCATCGGGGGTTAAAATATAGGCCGTTGAAATACACATTCAGTTCCTTATAACTAACACGTTTTGGGCTAATCCTCTCTAGTGAAGCATTATGATAGAACTGTTGGGAAGTACTGTGGCAGTGCAGTAAAAAGTACAGTCGAATCTTCGACGCTCGACAACACTCGTTGACTTCTATTCCGTACCTATTACCGCCCAGCTTCGCGGTAGTATTTTAACCATCAGGATTGTGCTTATAGCTTTATACCTATAGTTTATTGTCTTGGGGTTCGAAAACCATAGACAATACAAGCAATACGAGTAAGCGATGAAATCAGAGCTTACACAGGTAAATGTGAACGGGGCATGATTTAATGATAAATAAGTTACTGCCGTATGATTGGTTGTCTTTGGTGATTAGAATAATACTAATATTCCTCAATATTAATACATTAACTTAAATACCTTGTGATGCGGTGACAGATTACATTTAAATGTCTTAAATAAATATAAATACATATATTTCATGATTATTTAAATTCAAATCATTAAAATTTGTTAATACATTTCATCGAGCATAATATTGCGTGTGGACATAACAAATCAGGAATTGTAATCGAATACCATTGATCAGTTTCGTTGAGTCACAATTAACTATTACAATACCATCAACGCGTGTCCTACATAAACACACATTCATTAATGTGCGTTTTGTTTATATTTTAAATATGTGTTTCTGGCTCTGCTAAAATACACGCGCATGCTGAGCAGAGACTAAAGTGAGCGAATCGGTCGTGATTTATATAATTTTGAATACGAAAGAGATAAAATAGATCCAATCCTGACCGCTTTTGTACTTCTGTAAAATGGTTTGAAGCGCCAGAATATTAACAAAGGCTGCAAAATATGAAATAATGCACTTAGGAAATCTCCTACTGAAAGTTATATTTAAACAAAGCGGTGTCTGATACACTGGTATAACATCTCGCTGGATATTTAAACCATTTTCAGATATCAGTCGATATCGTTATGATAACTGCCGATATGTTTACAAAATATATATTTACCCTCATTATCATTATTGTCTGTTCTAATACAAGTTGATGATGGATGCCTTCTTACATGGAGTACTGACATGTTAACTTAGTATCAAGTGTTAATTATTAATAGAAATTTTAAACTTCATTGAAAAATGAAGATAAAACTGACAGTAGGCCATTAAATTTAAGTAGGACACGAAATTTTGATCAATGCTTCACGAAATATAATTTATTAGTTCACAACTGACACTCACAACAAGTTACATTACAAATACTCGATATTTCGATGTCAGTCCAGTGAACGGTCGCTGAGCAAACCACACATTATCGACAAGTCAAATTATTTTATACATGTTAAAAATTTCAATACAATAACATTACATTGAATGATTTCTATATACAACCATTAAAAATTTGAACATAAGATTATGCGCAAGGTAAAGCGCATAATCCGAAAATGATTAAATAACAACTAGAACAGATATTAAGTTGACTCATAAAACATATTCATTATTGCATTATAATTAATATTAAATTAGCTTAAACATACGTTCACAGGCGACGACGTCAATATAAAACATTGTATTATCGATTAAGGCAGTAACCCTACTATCCGGAGGGGAATAAATAGCTTCACGTTTCCAGAAAAAGTATAGTTTGACAAACCAAGTTTGGCAGTAATTTTTTTTTCTAATTTTACTCCCTGTTTTTGGGAGTGAAAAAGGGGAGACATATAGAAATAAATCTGCTGTCTGATTTAGTTTGTCAGACTATATCAACCACGTAACCGCACTTAACACGTCGGTCTTAACATTTAAATTGACACATATTCCAGACAATCATTACGAGTAACAATAAATACATCTACATTTTGTGTCAATTTTAAAACTTAACATTAAGTATTGCTGGAACATGATACGCGTCCCAAACGCCGGGGACATTCTGCTGCTAACATACATCTATGGTATATCGTATTAGGTACATCGCCACACAAAATATAAAAGACTTAATTATCTACTCTGTATATAATATGTACTGAGTTTGTACCATGACAAACGCATTGCTTTATTATGCGAAACTTCAGTCGTGAACTTAGTCGCTATAGCTTACAAAAGCGTATGTTGGCATCATTGCTTTCATATAGCTTTCATTGAATAAAACGCTAATTATAGAACAATGTAGATTCTACGCGATTATATCTCGAGTATTTCTTGGAGACGGTAGCTATTAGGTTCTTTTTTGACTCGTCGGTGTCACTACCAATCAAGTAGAAACCACTACGGCTGTTGCAAGATGACAATCCTTTATCGACAATGCCAAACGAAAAGTAAATCAGGTGCAAAATTAGATCAATCAACCAACCGGACTGGCATTGTCATTGTCATTGTCACGAAAAGTTACGTGTTCATTCGCATTTATTTGGGTTTCGATAGGCATTGTCGATAAACGATAGTCACTTGGCTAGGCCCCTGGTCAAGATTTCTAACCAGCCAGCCAGTTATCGTATTTAGCACCGTCTCGATGGAATACTTATCAACACAAAGTATACGTTCACAATTGAAACGAACGATACGGACGCAACATTCTCGACTACGGATACAGCACGGACATGACGTAGTAACGGGCCATAGATCACATACTCGGCAAATAGCACAAGTGTATGAAGCGGCATCATAAATAAAAACGTACATAAAGTACTAAAGATTTAAAAAAATCAGAATTAAAAAACAATCCGGTAGTTACAATTATATAAAGGTGCTCATTTTACATTTTTTTAAACGATTTTATGTTCGGAGCCAGTACGTGTTTGGGAAACCCTTAGGTACTATTATTTAACGTGTTTATGAATGTTCTATTGCGCATAAACAGCTGAGAAAACAAAATGAAATAATAAAATTGTATACAATATAAATAAAACGTTAAAATGGGCTGAACAAATGGCAATGGAAAACGGTTACACACGTATCGCAAGTCCATGGTGGTGCACTTACTGTCAGATATATCAGAATGGCAAAGGTGTTCAGAAATAACTCAACAACTAGTTCAGATATTTGTGCGGACCTCGGCCGCTCCGGTATATCTGACGGTGACTGTACAGGTGTGAAATTAAACTTAATTCTATCGCCATATCATATCAAGAGCCGTTCATCTACACATCCCAACATATAACATCGTAGCAGTCGCTAAAACCTTAAATCTAAAAGTACAAGTCAATGATCACATTTGTTTCATTTTGTCGGTTGTCAATCGATGTCGATAAGAAAACCGTGTACCTATAGCCCGACATGTACCTTTTGAACTCTGAAATTTGCGGATTGTTACTGGTACTTACAATTATTTAAGAGCGCGCAGAGAATCCAGTGGCCCCTCATTGGGTACCTAATGTTTTCTAATGAACCATTCCTTTTACCATATTTTAGTAGGACTACAACTAGTGAAAGTAGTGAAACTGAGCCAAAGATCAAAAGTTGGGGAATTAGTAGGAGTCTTACTAATTCCCCAACTTTCGATCTTTGGCTCATAGTTTCACTTTACTTATTTTAAAAATAAGTAGGATAAAACTATATCATATAAACCAACGGTTGGGGATTCAGTAGCACTACAACGCATGATGGTTTATGGAAAAATGGTATGGTTTATTAGAAAACACCATCCCCCCAATGAAGGTGCCACTACAGGGCCGGCGCCCTCTTAACTAGTAAACACAATCATTTAAAGTTCACTTTAAAAGTCATAAGAAGTAAATAGTCTACCTAATTGGAGATAATTATATTAATGAAAAATATAACAAACTGAGAGTAAATATGTTTAAAATTCATTGGGTAAATTTATTCAGCAACTGTCTCAGAGTTCAATAGAAACTAGTCAGGTTTCAATACAAATACAACTAACCAACCGTCCTAAATTTCGGCAAGGAGTTCTGAGTAGTAGTGGGTGGCGTTCAGGTAGTCGAGGAGGCGTCTCGGCAGCGGCAGGTTGCTTATCAGGTCCCGTCTAACGTATTTTAATATCACAAACCTGAAATAACAAAAAATCCTTGTTACTTTATATACTTTATAATTTGTTAACTACAAATTAAATATTATAATATAATATATTACTCTTTTACTATCTGAAACATGAACTCCACTAATATTTGGGCTTGGAACGTTGATCCGCCCCAGCCATATCCCAGGTTGAGGAAGAACAGGTACCGCCCGCTGCGCGAGGTCTCCACTGCGTTCTCCATGAACTCCGCTACTGTCTGGGCCTGAAGCATTGCTCGCTGCTGGCTCCACACTACACACCTGCACATGTGCTGGAGGCTCTGCACGCGCTTAAACCGCGAGACGGGGTACAGCAGCTGTACGCGCACCGGCCCGAGAACTGGCCGCAGGTTGAGGAAGAACAGGTACCGCCCGCTGCGCGAGGTCTCCACTGCGTTCTCCATGAACTCCGCTACTGTCTGGGCCTGAAGCATTGCTCGCTGCTGGCTCCACACTACACACCTGCACATGTGCTGGAGGCTCTGCACGCGCTTAAACCGCGAGACGGGGTACAGCAGCTGTACGCGCACCGGCCCGAGAACTGGCCGCAGGTTGAGGAAGAACAGGTACCGCCCGCTGCGCGAGGTCTCCACTGCGTTCTCCATGAACTCCGCTACTGTCTGGGCCTGAAGCATTGCTCGCTGCTGGCTCCACACTACACACCTGCACATGTGCTGGAGGCTCTGCACGCGCTTAAACCGCGAGACGGGGTACAGCAGCTGTACGCGCACCGGCCCGAGAACTGGCCGCAGGTTGAGGAAGAACAGGTACCGCCCGCTGCGCGAGGTCTCCACTGCGTTCTCCATGAACTCCGCTACTGTCTGGGCCTGAAGCATTGCTCGCTGCTGGCTCCACACTACACACCTGCACATGTGCTGGAGGCTCTGCACGCGCTTAAACCGCGAGACGGGGTACAGCAGCTGTACGCGCACCGGCCCGAGAACTGGCCGCAGGTTGAGGAAGAACAGGTACCGCCCGCTGCGCGAGGTCTCCACTGCGTTCTCCATGAACTCCGCTACTGTCTGGGCCTGAAGCATTGCTCGCTGCTGGCTCCACACTACACACCTGCACATGTGCTGGAGGCTCTGCACGCGCTTAAACCGCGAGACGGGGTACAGCAGCTGTACGCGCACCGGCCCGAGAACTGGCCGCAGGTTGAGGAAGAACAGGTACCGCCCGCTGCGCGAGGTCTCCACTGCGTTCTCCATGAACTCCGCTACTGTCTGGGCCTGAAGCATTGCTCGCTGCTGGCTCCACACTACACACCTGCACATGTGCTGGAGGCTCTGCACGCGCTTAAACCGCGAGACGGGGTACAGCAGCTGTACGCGCACCGGCCCGAGAACTGGCCGCAGGTTGAGGAAGAACAGGTACCGCCCGCTGCGCGAGGTCTCCACTGCGTTCTCCATGAACTCCGCTACTGTCTGGGCCTGAAGCATTGCTCGCTGCTGGCTCCACACTACACACCTGCACATGTGCTGGAGGCTCTGCACGCGCTTAAACCGCGAGACGGGGTACAGCAGCTGTACGCGCACCGGCCCGAGAACTGGCCGCAGGTTGAGGAAGAACAGGTACCGCCCGCTGCGCGAGGTCTCCACTGCGTTCTCCATGAACTCCGCTACTGTCTGGGCCTGAAGCATTGCTCGCTGCTGGCTCCACACTACACACCTGCACATGTGCTGGAGGCTCTGCACGCGCTTAAACCGCGAGACGGGGTACAGCAGCTGTACGCGCACCGGCCCGAGAACTGGCCGCAGGTTGAGGAAGAACAGGTACCGCCCGCTGCGCGAGGTCTCCACTGCGTTCTCCATGAACTCCGCTACTGTCTGGGCCTGAAGCATTGCTCGCTGCTGGCTCCACACTACACACCTGCACATGTGCTGGAGGCTCTGCACGCGCTTAAACCGCGAGACGGGGTACAGCAGCTGTACGCGCACCGGCCCGAGAACTGGCCGCAGGTTGAGGAAGAACAGGTACCGCCCGCTGCGCGAGGTCTCCACTGCGTTCTCTATGAACTCCACTATTGTCTGGGCCTTGAACATTGTGCATCCGCCGAAGCAGAAATTACCTGAAAACATAACTAGGTTATTTTTAGCGAAAACAAGGTTTTAGGTTGTAAAAATATAACTTTTTTTTAAATACACTACACGCTAAGTAACCAATACCTATTCAATATCTACCCAGAACTCACCCTGATCATGTTCAATCCTGACATGTCTCATCCCATTTAGCTTAAACGTTAAGGTGAAGATGTAGTGATCGTCGCTACTGTCTCGGACGATGAACGAGCCGTCCGGTTCGTTCGAGAGGATCTTCTCGGCCGCCTCCACCGATATGGGACCCCAGTACCAACCATACTGAAACATAACATAAAAATTTAAGTGATTCCGGAGACCAAAAAAAAAGTACAGTTTTACAAATTAAATTAACCTAGGTGTAAGCAGGTCCGATCACATGTTTACAAGTATATGAAGTCGTGTATCGTATATCGTGTAGTGTAGTACTTAAGACTTCATATAAACATAATATCTACACATATTTGCTGTTGCGGTTTTGACTTATAAAGCGACCAACCTGCATTGCCAAAGTCATAATAACACTAAAGGCGTGGGCATAGTAATTCACTTTATCTAAATTTGAATGACAAGGAATACTTACGTTCTATGTGTTACGAAACGTTCAAAACCACATTAGTTTTGAGCCTATATTCGTTAGATTTTATTATAAAAAAGAACACTGTATTCATTTCAAATCAATTTTAATTTCATGTTAAAACAAATATTATAATTGATTAAATTCGTATTGCATATTTTTCAAATAAAATATTCAATAACATGTAATGCACAAATTATCAGTCAAGTCTATGCTTAAATTTAGAAATGGCAATCATTCAGGATTTTGACAGATGTTTGAGAGATTTTGAAAACTCACAGTTGTTCACCGATTCCTAACGACTGTACACTTTCACTTTTCTGTTCTGAACTTAATTTGGATTGAACCAGCATTTGAGATACAGTCCGCTTATTTTTTAACACCACAATCACCACCTGAGACTACACGAAGATTTTACATGGTCCTTACGAAGCCTCTAAATGAAGAGAAGGCTGGATTGTGAAGAAAAGTTAGGTTACGTTATACGTTGAAGGTACTTACGTCTTTGACCCTCTGAATGGAGGTGGCGAAGTCCATGACGGCGTCTTCACCCTCGCGGCGCGACGAGTGCGGCGCGGCCGGCAGCGGCGGCAGCGCGCGCCGCACCGCCGCCGGCGGCTCCACCGCCACTTCCCCTCGCTCCCGCTCCAAACCACTACCCCGCCGCCACCGAAACAGATTGCAAAAACTCTGCTTCAAGTTTAACGACAAAATTCGCACCGGCGACATCTTCTTCTGACGCGGCGTCTTGAGACTCTTATCCACCACTTCATCCTTAGGCACCTCTTTATGCTTCTTATTCTTTATATTCATACCGAAAGAGTTTTTATGAGGTTTTTTATGATTGTTATTCGTTTCTAGCGCACTGCATATCTCGTTGTCCTTATTAGCCTTCGCGTCTTTCGGCTGCCGCACGTGTATCTCCACGTTTGTTATATTATTCTTCTTGTTCAGCGTATTCCGGCACTCGGAGTCGCTCGAGCTCGAGTACAGAGTGTGCAAATATTTTCGCATCTCGCGCAACGTCAGGTGGAGCGAGTCCGCCTCTGAGTCAGATATGTTCTTTCTACAAGACGAACTTGGCAAGCTGTGCCTTTTATTTTTGGAATCTTTATGTCGATTCGTCGTTTCCTTTGGCTTATGATTTCGGTCGGTCTGCACGTGATTCGCCGTCAAATTCTGGGATGCGTTTTTGGCGCGTTTCTTATTGGTCCTCGGGGGTTTTTTGCCTTTTCTTATATTGCTATGACTGGGGCGAACCATGTCGACGGGGACAGCGTATATGTCGCTGTCGAAGGGCACATTGTACATGTCAGTGATGTCGGAGGTGTTGGCAGAGAGTGTGTCGTGAGAGATGGCTTGGGTGATGAAGCTGGAGTCGTCCTGGAACTGGGTGATGAGGGAGTTGTGGCTGCTGGAGAGGCGGGAGGTGAGAGAGTTCCGCGAGGAGGGCCGGGTCCCGCGGCACGGGCTCAGGTGCAACAGCCGCGGGCTCGCGAACCGGTGATTCAGGCACTGACGCCGCTCGTACAACGATTCCGGTTTCAACTTCTTTGTGTATAGCGGAGACAGATGTCTCGTTGTCATAGGAATTTCTAGGCCCGTGGATTTTGACTTTACAGTGTCATTCTTGTATACCACAGCTGGAGGCACAAGCAATGTAGCGACTTCTACAATATTAACTGGGACTGGATTATCCTGTAAAATTATTTTGTGTTAGTACAATAATGGTATCAAATTATACATATTGATTCACTGATAAAGTGGTAAATGGACGTTTATATTTTATTGTACTTAAAAAAAAATATTGTACTAAAAAATAAAATCGCCTAAAAGTAGTGGGTATGTTATACCTGAAATTCAGGAGGTGGGTCAATGGTCGTTAGTAAGACTTTCCCCGGTCCTTTCTTCACAGTGTTAAAGAAATCGCCGCACATGCGCTCCGAAGTCTCCGTCGACTCGCATAGCGACAGAGATTTCTCATCAAAGTCACTTTCTTGTAACTGCACAATACCAAAATATATTTATAGGTAACATTACAGATTATTACATAGTTAATGTAAATATAAAATAATTAGACACAGCCAAAGAAATGCATGTACACGTATTTTTTTCGCTCTCGCCACTATGACAATAAAGCCTAAAAAACATTTTAACAAAATAGAAAATCTGTATTTTACGAATTATGAACCTCTTCCTTTTTTTGAGAAGTCGGTTAAATAATGTCAATCGTGCCAAGTTCTATAAAAAGTACTTAAACCTAAATCTGAATATCCACAGCTATTGTTGCCATAACCAACCATAAACTTATGATGTACAAAGAAAACCGACCAAGTGCGAGTCGGACTCGCGCACGAAGGGTTTCGTACCATTATTTTTAAAAACAGCTAAAATTAACGTTTTTTGTATAGTACTTTTTAGTATTTTTTTGTTATAGCGGCAATAGAAATACATAATCTGTGAAAATTTCATCAGTCTAGCTATCACGGTTCTTGAGATACAGCCCGGTGACAGACGGACGGACGGACAGACGGACGGACGGACAGACAGAGCATTATCTATATATAGAATAAAGCATTAAGTTATTTCACATTTAGTGTTCTTATAATCAGGAAAAAATCAGTATTAACTAGGTTACATACCTACACTAGTAAAACTCTAAACAACTACTTTATCTCAATTGACTCGTTATTAACCTTATTATTATATTTTATACCTATGTATAACCAAGATAAGAGAATCCTGAGCTCTCAGAATGATAATTGCCTATATAGACGAAGAGCTGGCTACGGAAATAGGTTGGCAATTAGTAGAGAGATGACATCCCTCTAGTGAGTGTTCGATTAAATACATAATTAGCTATTATATCACACCTTCAATTGTTTTTACAACCCCTTTGTTGGCCAACCACTGTCACACCCGTTGCTGAACAGCTGTCAGGCCCCTCTGGATTGATTAATAATGATAGTATGGCACACTAACTAAAGGGATGTCGTTGCTCTACTAATTTCAAATCTATTTCCGTAGCCAGCTCTCAGTCCAATATGATACACGCGCCTAGCATATAGTGAGTACCAATTGTAGAACTCAATAGACCTTCTTATCTTTCTAACATTTGAAATACTCTTAGCAAGGAGTCTTGAAATTTAAACGGCCTCATAGCATAGCCATATTACGTAATAATTTTCCTTAATTCATTTATTTGTTGGTTTGTTTTGAAAACACCGCTTTAGTTAGTTAGTTAGTTAGCTTTCCTGGGCTTTTTCCGCAAATCGACATCCATTGTGCCTTTTTTGCGTGATAGCGAGGTAGAGCTTACAATCTTCTCTTTTGCCCCAAGGTTGACTGGTAGAGAATGCCGCATTGCATTAAGTCCGCCTTTTTTACATTAAGCTTAGTTTTTCTGCAATATAGTTTAAATAAAGTTCTCTATTTTAGTGGGTACTCATAGTAGGTTTGTACCTGCTGGTTTAGTTTCAGAAAGATTTGTCTAAGATTTTTCCTATTCCTGGCATTTTATCTTCCTACTCCTGTTAATTGGCTTATGCCACGGCACAGGGACCTCAGGGAGTCTGGGGCCGCTTAAGCAAAGAATCCCAAGATTTGACGTAGGCGCTAGTTTTACGAAAGCAACTCCCAACTGACCTTCCAACACAGAGGGTAAACTAAGCCTTGCCATGTTATTTATTTTTATTATTTATTATTATCTTGTAGTAGTTTAAGAACATTCAAGATTGTTCATAAAACATACAACATTATTTAACCAGTCTCCTTTCAGTCCTTTTTAAAGGACTTTCCAAAATTTTCTACTAAAATTTAATGTACGGGTAAAGGTACCACATTGTCGGTTGTTCATAAGGTTGATTTCTAATTTATTTACAGTAGAGCTTTATCAATAAAAGACAATGTGGTACAGTCACCTGCAATAGTATAGGACTATATGAAGGCTGCAAAATAATCTGACAAATTCTTGTTTGTACCGCCATAAGAATGTGTCACATATTTTTGCGGCCTTCATAGCGTCATATACTATTGCAGGTGACTGTACCTTTAGCCTGAAAATGCCACATATACAGTTCTTAACAAAACATTTGATGTACAATTTTCTTTACAGTTATTCAGTGTACCATGTATGATGTACCTGTATTCAATCACTCATTCGCCATTGCACTATTATATTTTTACCAAATTATGTACATGCAAGTATTTGTAAACAAAGTACCAAGTATTTTTTTTATTACACATGGAAGCTAGGGCTTAGTAGAGACAGCAGAGCGAAGCTAGCCTGTTTAAGGGGACAGACACATCCAGAGGATAAGGGACGCCAAACAAGGTTAATACACCACATCTATTAGTTTAGGAAAAACAAACAGTAGTAAAGGCCAAAATAATTACAGTTCTACAGCTACGAGATAACATATATGATTTGTTATTAAGGTATTGGATATCCTGGCCTAACATTGCCTCCCAGTGTAACATCACTTTGACACGGTAAAGCAAACAAGTAGTAACCCACTATTATGGTAGTAGTGAGACTAGTGAGTAACTATAGTCTGACAAGCGAGCGAGCACAGTAACAGTAGGACAAAATAACTATATCTATCCCTTTTTTCAGGCTGGTAATACTAGCGAAAGAAAAAGACAGTATGATGCTCTCTATCCTACTGTTACTGCGCTCGCTGGGTTGTCAGACTATATGTGATTGATTTTCGACATCAACTTATTGTTTACAAGCCTCAGTCTGTGACTTCACCTGCATAAAAGTCATTACGAACTAGCAACCCCTTTTCATCTCCTTAGGGCTTGAGCCCTAATGGATGTCTACTACAGCATTTAACAAATGTGTTTCAAGATTTTAAGGTCCTGCCTTCAATGCTTCAAGATGTGCATTGTTTGTTCTATCTGCGGCGGCTGCTGTTAGGACAGGTAACTATTTAGCAAATAAAATAAATAATTAAAAGTGTAACTATTTAGCAATAAGTACACTAATCTATTTTTACCACACAACTGTCAAAACCATGAATGCTAATCATGAATTAAATCTTTTTACAAGACATATTTAAATGAAGTGAGAAATTAGTCTGGCCAACCAAATTTTGCAGGAACAGTATGGAATAAAAACTATACAGTATGATTCTCTCCAGGTATGCACAAATGAGAATGGGTCCTGGCAAATCTCATGCAGTTTTATGTGGTAACTTGAATAGATGTCATGTTAAAAGGAAAAAAAGATAATTTTCGATATACATATAATAAGGCAAGGTGGCTTGAATAATCAATATAATTCATAAAGAATATTAAAATGAACCCACAATAGCATGAACATAGTAGTAACACAACTTGAAAGGAATTGAAAGTTAAGGCACTTTGTGAAATTCCATATTAATTAAGACTATGTTACTCATGGAATATCAAATTCCACCAAATAAATAAAGTAAAATGTTTGGAGGAAAAGCAAAGTAACATAGTCGTTGTCATTAATCCTTCATCTACCATGCCCGCGAATTAACGAGTTATCATGTATATAGGTACACAATAAGTACCTACTTCCCTCACCCTCCCTACATTAGAAGTGTTTCAATTTTCAACTAACCTGTGTATGGCAACAGTTAACAAGAATAAAAACAGTTTGTTTTTTTTAAGGTCTAAAAGTGTGATAGCATTACTTTTAATTTTTCAGAAAAATGCAAAGTAAATGAGTTATATATTATATATACTAACCAACAACACAGTAACCAAACATTAGTAACTAATGAGCATTAGCATGAGACTATGACAGGATATGCATATATTGATGCAATGCCATTATTTAAACATATTCGCAGCAAAGGAAGTAACTATAATTTAAATATAAATAAAAGTACGTATTTGTATTGCAAATGACCTAATATTTAAGTATCATTAAGTTTCGTGCAGCCTTTTATAAGGAAACTATATATACTAATTGGAACCACAAACAAAACTTAAATTTCCTTAAGGCAGTATGTATTTGTTATTATCAAAATAAAAATAGTATAAGGAGTGTCTACTAACATAACAGGTATTTTATTCATATTGTAATTATAAATGACTACAGATTAAGGATATTGCGAATTTACATAAAATTCATAACAACCAAGATATCTTTAGGTTAAAAAGTTTGCATAATCTACGTTTAGACGAAAAATGACTATAATTTATAGATGCAAGTGATATGGGGGAAGTTAAGTGCCAAGTTTCGAAACCACTGACCTCGGATGTAACGTGATGCCAGCCGCTCGCGGAATCGCTCGAAAAGGACCCGCTGGTGATGAGTAGACCACTATCTTCACTTAATGGAGGCACCTCGGAATGTGTTGAAAACGAAGGCGGTGACTCCATCACCCAAACATTACTTTTCTACAGCTCTCGCGGACATATATCGGCCGTGTTAGACATTAAATAAAAGGCAGAATAGTATACTGATACAAAATTAAATAACACAAAAGGAAAGAAGATGCCTTCCTGCTCGTTTCTTACTCATTTCCAAATTCAATTATCAGTCTGTACTGGTTTCATTTCATTAATTTAATTTTCTTAAGTCCTTTACTGGCTTTACTTGTTCAATGTTCATTGCTACCACAGACAAGACTTGTCTTTTTTTTAGTGTTCATAATTTACCTAGCTTCCAAGACAGCATTTTTAAAATATTCAAGTGCTATAAAGGCTATTTACACACATCCGCATTGATACTAATGCCGACTGTACACCAAACTGTCGAAAAGCCGAGACTGTGAATGAACAAAGTGATCTCGTCTCGCGAGACCCGGCTGCACACTCGTGACTCGAAGTCTCGAATGTATTGAACAGCCGGCATAATATGAATAATATGATTCAACTAAAACGGGTATTACCTGGGGCGATCCGTCGGGGCTGATCAGCGAGGTACCACGTAAGGCCACATCCTTTCCCGATTACGTAGGTTCCCTTTCGTTGATTACACAGGCCGATGCGACCGATTGGCGCCGAAAAGCAGCGCCGTGTAATACTAGCATAAAATGTATACAGCACGCCTACGGGAAAACCTCTTTGTCTCTCCAATATGTAAGTGTGACAGAGATGGAGATACATGTCTGCAATCGTTCTACTAGAACTAGTTCACTTTTACTAGAGCACTTGTAAAAGTGCCTGCTTCAAAAGTCAAGTCAAGTATTTTCTGTTTTTAATTTTTTATTATATTTTTTGTGGGCATAATATATAAGCATTACTGTTTATAGATACATTTTTAATATATTCTCAATCTTCACACTACCCTGTGACAACGGGTGTTGTAAAGGAATCGAAACTTTGATGACCGTTCGTTCTTGCGTCTCTTATCCTCGCTCATCATGGCCCATTGTATGAAGCGGCTGTAGAATGCAACCCTGTACACAATCATTCGAGATTCTCGGGAGTAGGGCTGCCATCCGTCCGGGTTTCTCCGGATTTGTCCTAGTTTGGAGCCCGTCCGGGGAGCGTACGGCCCGGATTTTAAGAACTGTCCGGGGTAAACCCGGACATTTTTGCGTTCTGGTTAATCCCTAGCAAAAGCTAATTTTTTTATTTAAAAATTGATTTCTTTAGTGTCCGGGGAGAGACCCCGATTTTAATGAAACTTCCGGGTTTTTTAAGTTTTTTGTCCGGTTTCGGCAATGTACGAGATGGCAGCCCTACTCGGGAGTCACGGAAGAGGTCCCAGTAAACGGGTATTGCATGGGACATGGGACTTGCATGGGACGATCCGTCGGGGCCGAACATCAGGGGTACCCTAGTCCTCCCTTCCCGCCTTCAACTCCTTAGGTTTACTTTCGTCACACAGGCCGATGCCATCGATTAGCTCCGACGAATCGCGCCGTATGGTGAATATAGGCTTAGCCACCTTGTGTATACTTGGCTTTTAAAACCTATTGTCTATCATATGTGGCAATTTGCCTAGTAGCAGTAGCAGAAAAAAAACAATTACTGTGTTGTCAATCAGTCGAGTACATACATAAGTACATTTTAAGTACAGTACATCGCATTACACTTTTGATCTAAAGTGAAGCTAGATTTCGACTGTGCAACTGTAAATAACATATTATGTCTTAATGAAAGCCGCCACTAGCTTGTATTTTACGATGGCGGAATCGCAGGTTGCTAACATAGTCAACGAAATATTGGTAAGAACTATTATTATTGTTTTGTTGTATACTCATAAAAAATATTATTTAAGAAAACTGTACTAAAGAGTCACAGATTACTTAATGGCATGTATAAATGTGTATTAATAATGCATTCATGAACAAACATGAGTACCTATAAAAGAAACTTTCTGCATATTATTACTAGATAAGTAGAACATGTGTCTTGGAGATTTTTATTATTACCACCGGCACGTCAAATATAAGAGATTTATTATTTGTAGAGAGTGGAGGCAGTTGAAGAAGCCTTCAGCTGCTACTTGGTCTATAAGCAAGATCAAGAAAATGAGAGGTTAGCAACCTATCAGAAGAAACTATGTGCAGTGATGACCACCATCAGTGCAGACGTGCAGGAGTCTGCTATCAGGCAGTACCTCACGCTGACTGCAGTGCTCACCAACAGGCACAAAATGAAGCAGCTTCTGACACTTATGGAAAATTTAGTCAACACAAATATAATCCAGGCCCGGTAAGTACAGCTTCAAATTAAGCAAAATTGTAAACAACAATATAATACATTTTTTAAGGCTTAATACTGTAGTTCCTTAAGCTAGACATCAGAGTGTATTCTGAGCGATAATTTCTTAAAGAATCTCAGTGAGTGGTTTCATTATGGTGAAAGTTTGCTGGCATAGGTATATTCATGAATTTTTTAGTGCATTGTACTGATAACTCTTAATTTGGATAGTCGCAGCAAAAAGCATATGGTAATAAAAGCATGTTTTTAATCGTATGACAGTACGGAACTCACGACTATGCGTGGTCCGACACACACTTGGCCGGTTTTTTGTTTCATTTAGTCAATCACTTTATATTATTAGAGCCTTATTGTTGTCTTTTTAAATTTTCATACAAAAGAAAAAATACAAAAATATATTCTAAATCCTAACAAAAACGCACAATGTTTTTGTAATCACGCAAATTAATGTTTGCCAACAGGAAATTTTTTCATAAATATCATTAAAACCTGCAATAACTTTATTATTACAATGTGCTTGTTATCTGCAAGATTGTATGATAGCATAATCACTTTTATGTCAGACTTAATGTCCATGTCATGACCTCTTTGTCCAACTTAGGGATCATCCAGAAATCATGTGACATATTATGGGGGAGGTCTGGGAGAAAATATCATGAATATTACAATTGATCACAATTAGACCTAAAAAGTACCAAAAACGGTCAACATACAACATGGTGGGGCTCATAAATAGCCAAAATATGATCACATGATTTCTGGATCAACCCATACATTATGGTCATGCTAGTCTTATTAATGAGGTCAAAAAAGAATTTCTACACAAATGTTCATTACAAGTAAAACATTATCAGTGGGCTAAGCACAAGACTAACTGTCACAGTAACTCTCACGCAAGATAACTGCTATCTCCTTTTAACTAATGTAGTCCAAAAGAGACACATGACTACTAGGTTTGGCTCTCAATCATTATAAATCTGTTACCTAATGGGCACTTTTATACCTGGTCGTAGATTTCCACATCACAACACGATTGTATTGTCACAATATTGTGAGGAAGCAGGGCTGCCATCTTTTAAAAACCCGGAAGTTTCATTGAAATCGCAGGCTCTCCCTGGACACTAAAGAAATCAAATTTTAATTTAGAAATATATATTTTGCTAGGGATTGACCTGAACACAAAAATGTCCAGATTTACCATGGACAGTCCCGGATTTACTCCAGTCAAATCCGAGCCG